>JASXTE010000013.1:17255000-19695000 GCA_030280995.1 Hemileia vastatrix | reverse complement strand
ATAATGATATCATTATTAGTTATATATATATATATATATATTTCGTTTTTTTTGGTTTTATGATTTTTATTTTTTTTTATTTTGTTTATTTTGGTTGATTTTTGGGGGGTTTTTTTTTCTTGGTTTTTTCTTATATTTTTTATATTTTCATTGTTTTTTTGTTTTAATTATAATAATATCATTTTTAGTTTATATATATATATATATTGGTTTTATGCTTTTTAATTATTTTATATTATTTATTTTTGGTTTTATTTTTTGGTTTTTTTGGTTTTTTTTATATTTTAATTATAATGATATCATTTTTAAGTTTCTTTTTATTTATATATATATATTTTTGTTGGTTTTATGATTTTTATTATTTTATATTATTTATTTTTGGTTTTTATTTTTGGGGGTTTTTTTATTTTAATTATAATTTTTATTTATATATATATTTTTTTTTGGTTTTATGATTTTTATTTATTTTATATTATTTATTTTTGGTTTATTTTTGGTTTTTTTTTTGCTTTATGTTGGTTTTATCGGTTTTATTGGGTGTTTTTTAGTTTTTTTGTATTTTTTGTTTTTTAGTTTTTTTAGTTTTATTGGATCTTTTGGATTTTTTACATTTTTTAGATTTTTTTGGATTTTTTAGATTTTATGGATATTATGGATTTTTATGGATTTTTGGATTTTTTGAATATTTTAGTTTTTTAGTTTTTTTGGATTTTTTGGATTTTTTTGTTTTTATATTTCTTTTTTTTTATTTGTACATTTTTATATATTTCTTTTTTCTTTGGTTTCTTTGGTTTTTTGATTTTAGTAGTTTTTCTAGTTTTTTTGGTTTTCTTGGTTTTTTTGGTTTTTTTTTGGTTTTTTTGGTTTTTATATTTCTTTTTTATTATTTTTATATTTTTGTTTACTTTATTTTTTTTTAGTATTTTAGTATTTTTGGTTTTTATATTTCTTTTTTATTATTTTTATATTTTTGTTTATTTCATTTTTTTGGTTTTTAAATTTCTTTTTTATTATTTTTAGATATTTATCTAGACTTTTTGTTGGTTTTTTGGTTTTTATATTTCTTTTTTATTATTATTATATTTTTATTATTTTTATATTTATATTTATTTATATTTTTTTTTTTTTGGTTTTTTGGTTTTTTGGTTTTTTTGGTTTTTCTGTTTTTTTTTTTTTTGGGTTTTCTAGTTTTTTTTTTTTTTTTTTTTTTTTTGGTTTTTTTGGTTTTTTCTTTATTTTCACTTTTACAATAATGAGTTTGATTTTCAGCCAGGCTACTAGACTTACTGTCAGCCAGGCTATACCAGGAGCCCAGTAAATGTTATGTTAATTTACTGGAACCAAAAGAGGGCTTAAAAATTTGCATTTTATGTATATAAATTAATATTTTATTGCATAATAAAATTATATAAGTATGTTATTAAATATAAATAAAATAAGGGTTATATTAATTTTATTGTTATATAATTTATTTTTACATATAAATTAAGCATGATATATTTTTTATTCTATAAATTATGGCACATTTTTATGTATTTAATAAATATAAATAAATAATTAATTAATTATAAACATATATTATAATTATAAGTGTAAAATTAACTTATAATGTAATTAAATTTATATATTAAATAAGGCCTTTCATATCTTATTAAACAATAATATTGGGCACTTTTTTGACCCTTAATTGTGTCAGGAAATTATTAAATAAATTATAAAATCCTCACTTTAAATTAACAATGTGATTAAATTAATTACTTGTTTCAACTAGATTAATTAGTAAGTTACTAAAATAGTTAAAACAAATGATTAATTTTCCTTTACAATTGAATTAAATTAATTACCAAAATTGTTGCTTCAAAATATTCTATGTGTTTCAATTAAAGCCCTTAACAAAACAATGTAATACCTGTTTTGAATTATTTTACTCACAGTTATTATGTTTCAGACTTAGTTTGTTACTCATTATTTTAATTAAATGGTTTGGGAAACTATGGTGGGAAAATTAGTCTTTTAGTCATGGGTTTAAGTAGTTGTTTCATGTTTTTCTCTCAACATCTATGTTTTAGTTATATTCTTTTATACTCTTGTTTTACTTTATTACTATTTTGTAAATACTCATTTGTGGCGCTTTATAGGACCCCTTGCCTATAAAAAGGCCTTGGATAATCCCCTGTAGCCTCATCACTTTTATTATATACATTTTAAAAACTTACAATTCATTATTATTATTTTATGAGTACTACAAGTCTAATATAAATACTCAATAATAACTCTAAGGTTGCTTTAAGTCTATTAATTATAATAATTGTTAGCCATGTAGGGAAGATTTTTATTTACTTGATTAAATAAATACAAATAAACCATAACTCACTGTTTTGTCATTTCTCACAAATTGTTGTTACAACTCTCTCTTTTGCTTTAATTATTTGATTAAATTTTTTTTTTCATTTCTTACTACCTATTGTAGTCCCTCCTTTATATTGTCCTTCTCCTCCTCTTTACTTCTTCCCCTTCTTCTTCTTCTTCATCTTCCAGACAACCCCGCTGACAATTGGAGGCCCTTCCAAACAATACAACACCTTTCAACAAACAACATAACACACAAACCACTTTAAAGCAAAAAAGACAATTTTTGCTGTGACTGTGTTTTGAACTTGGGTTTGACCTTTTTTGGTTTATAATAGATTAAATAATATATACTTTTGAAGTGATTTCTTGATCACTATAGTAAGTAAACCTTTCCACCTCTCAAAATTATATTATTAAATTCTTATTGCAATTAAAGTGATTTTGGCTTCATTGCTGAATCACTGAGTGTAAGTGATCTTTTTTTTTTATTAATTTTTTCCTAGTTGACCATCATTGAGTTATACTCTTAGTCCTAGAGGATCATTAAATTTTTTTAATAAATTATTAACTTAATTTTTATTGAATTTTTTTTTTTTGATTTATTGGTTGACCATAATAGTACTCTGTGCTTAGTCCCAATATTACCAAGATATTTTTTTTTTTTGGTATTAATTATAGTTTGGTTGAGTTTTTAAATCTTTTTGGTTTGGTCCCATAATAATTATTGTTATTTCTTAATAAAATAATTTGTAATTACCTATTTTTTGTTAATTAATTGAATTTTAAATAAAATTTAAATTTTTATTTTTTTTTCTTTTTTTCTTTCTTTTTTTTCTTTTTTTTTTTTTTTAAAAAAATCATTTAATTATTATTATTTTTTTTAATTTTGAAAATACTTATTTGAATCATTTGAATAATTTTGATTTTTTTGTTGACAGTTTTGATGTCCAGTAGTTTGGCAAACAGCATGGATAATCTGCATGTGGATAAAATTGAAGTGGATGTTGATAATGAATCTGTAACACCATGCAATATTTGGGGGGGGGTCCACTTGAAGTCAGATGGAACTCAGATGGAACTCAGAATGAACTCACACTGAATTCAGACTGAAATCTTCCTGAAATATGCTTGAAATATTCACAAAACATGGGTGATTTTTTATTGAAAGCATTATGAAAAACTATTCAAATCTGAATGGAAATAAGAATATAAATGTTTTTGAAATCTTCTCAATAAACAAAACTTTTTGATGAAATGTAATCAGATGATCTTTTTGAATGAAAATTTAAGAATAAAGATACATGAAATTACATTCTTTTTTCTTAAGTATAAATTTTAACCATTTTAAGAAATATACTACATATTTTAAAAAAAATTAAAAAATAAATTTCATGACTTCTTAATGTAGAAAAAATTCATTTTTTCATAACACAAATCTTTCATTTTTTTTCCTCTCAAGTAATGCAACCCAAAGGCTTCCCTGGCTGTGTAGGTTTTGTTGATGGCACAACTATACCTTTGAGTCAAAAGCCTGCTCATGATGGGAACCATTATTTTGATTGCAAAAAAAGGTTTATTCAAAATATTCTCCAATTTCTCATCATTAATGAACTAACTTTTTATCTTCCTTCTAGATACTCTATTTCCCTTCAACTTATATGAGATGTCAATAAAAAATTTATTGCTTTTCATAGTGGCTGCCCTGGCTCATGTCATGACTCTTCTGTCTTCCAAAGAATGAGGATTTCTAAAACGCCTGACTCATACTTTGATGAATCTCAGTATCTCCTTGCAGACTCAGCATATGCAAGTGGAAAGTACATTATACCTGCTTTCTGTGGTGCAATTTTAGAAAGTGACCCCAAAACTGCCTTTAATTATCACCTTGCCTAAGCAAGAGTACAAATTGAACATGCTATAGGTATTTTAAAGGGATGATTTTCTAGTCTTTGGGAGCTCAGAATCCAATTTCAAAAAAATTTGAGATCAAAACTGAAAATCATTGGATCATGACTTGAATTATACTCCACAATATCATAGCTGATTTAAAGGATGAGTGGAATGATCTTTATGAAGAAGAGGATCCTTAACCAGCACCGGCTCACCCCTCCCTTGAATCACAAAACATTCATTCAACCAGCATACGCTCTGTCATTATGCCTATTACTCTCCAACATTTCTCTTCACCACCCTTTCAAATTATTTTTTTGTACTCTCCAAATGTCCTCTTTGTGTACTTTATTCACTTGGTTTGGTATTTTGGTTTGTTGCACATTCATTTTTTTTTGGAATTTACGGTGAATATCTTTTTTTTGGATGGCTCATTGGTTTTCTTTCACCAGCTCAACATGAAATCACATATTTTGTCAGTGATTTTTTTTTTCATTCATCACTCATATCCTTTTCATCCTCTCCTCAAACATCACTCAAATATTTTTGTTACTTTTATTTTCTCAACTCATCTCACCAGGTAAGTCTTTTTTTTTTCTTTTTTCTTGTTTTTTATTTGCTAATCATGAATTTTTTTATTTTGCTTTTTTTTTGTTTTTTTTGTTGTTGTTGTTGTTGTTTTTTTTTTTGTTTTTGTTTTTTTTTTTTTTTGGTTTTATTTTTTATTTTTTTTGTAAGTCCTTTTTCTTTATTTTCAAGGTTAGACTAATTTTTTTTTGTTCTCTTTTTTCTCTTTTTTTTCTTTTTTTTTCTCTCCTTCACCCTCTTTAGCTGCCTCATTTTACCCCTTTTCTTCTCTCTTTACCTGCCTCAAGTCACTCCTTCTCCCCTCTATTTATCTTCCTCAAGTCCCCCTTATTTCACCATCTTTACCTGTCCCAAACCCCCCCTTTTCCCCCTCTTTAGGTGCCTCAACCCCACCTTTTAGGTCCCCTCTCCTTAAGCTACCTCTAGCCCCTCCTCCTTCTTAACAAACAATTGCTAACAATTTGTTTACTTAACAAACAATTTTTAGCAATCTTTTGTTAAGAAGGAGGAGGGGCTAGAGGTGGCTTAAGGGGAGTGGAAGGGGAAGATGGGACCTAAATGGGGGGGAAAAGAGGGGTGAAGGGGGTATTTTGGGGGGTTTTGTGGAAATTAAGGAGGGCATTTCAGGGGGATTTTGAGACAGGCAAGGAGGGGATTTGAGGGTGGTTTTGAGGCAAGGAGGGAGGGATTTTATTGGGGATTTCAGGGAAATAAAGGGGGGGGGAAAGGGGACTTTTATTGGAGTTAAAGAGGGGCTACCTACTTATTAAAAAACATACTAAAAATTTGTTCTTTTTTTTTTGACAGAATTTTAGAAAAATAAAATCTATTGCTTTCTGTTAAGATCTTTCCCTGTAAATTACAAAAAAAAAAGGTTTAGATTTTAATTTTTAATTTTTCTTCCAAATAATTTTACTGAATTTAATTTTTTTTTTAAATTTATTTGTTTTGATTTTTCTTTTACTGATTATATATATATATATATATATATATTTTAAAAATTATTTTGTCAGGATTTTCTGTGAAGGTTTTTTATAACCAAACTTCAGGTTTTCTTTTGTATTTTTTTTTTGAAATAATTTTTACTGAAAATTATTATATTTTTTTTGTTTTAAATTTAAAAAAAAAATTTTTTTTAAAAAGGATTTTGCTTTAAATTTTATTTTAAAAGATATTATTATGTGAGTTTTTTTTTAAAAAAATGTGTTGAATTTTTTTTTGACATTTAAATTTTTTTCAGATCTAAAAAATGTCTTCTTCTTCATATTCACCCCTTACTTCTCTATCATCTTCATCTTTATCCTCTTTATCATATTCATCTTTATCATCTCTATCATCTTCTTCAAAATCAACTTCAATACAATCATCTTCTAAATCATCAAAAAAATTATTGATAATCAGTCTCATCAGAATAAAAGATATCTGAAAAAAATTGTTCTTCTAAATCATCAAAAAAAATAAAGATAATCAGTCTCATCAGAAGAAAAGATATCTGAAAAAAAATCATCATCTAAATCATCAAAAAAAATTAAAGATAATCAGTCTCATAAGAAGAAAAAAAATCTGAAAAAAAAAATCATCAAAAAAAATAAAGATAATCAGTCTCATCAGAAGAAAAGATATCTGAAAAAAAAAATTCTCTGTGAAAGTTTTTCTCGTTATATCCCAAATATTTTTTTTCATAAAACTATAGTAGAAAGAAAAAATCAATATCCAAAAAAATTACCAGAAGATATCAAATATCTAACCGAATTTGGAGATGATCAAGTTGTTGCAGTTATCAGTAATACTTATAAGGCTCAATTCATTTTGGAAGTTCATTCATTTGATGGTGTAAAAGATGAATATTTTAATCAACTATTGGATCTTATCATAAGTCTTTATCAAATGGCTTTGGTTTGGTTACCTATAAGGAATACAAATTTGTTTGGTGGTATCATGATTGGATTTGGTTGGAGACCTGGTTTTGTTATAGGATATTTTCTTGGTATGTCTAATAATTTTTTTTCCATTCTTAATATCATTTCACTTATTTCATTTATATAGGCATATATTCATTGCTCAAGAATATCACTAAAGCTCAAAAAGATGAAGATTTTTGCTTATAGGACACTCTACCTTCCTTTAACTCTTTTCTTGCTCTTTAGCTCAAAAAGCTCTGTAATAAAGCATTTGAAAAAAATCATGAACTTGAAACCAAAGTTGGAATACCGAAATTGTGTGACTCCGAATGGGAAGATATCACCCACAAATTTCTTTTATTTTCTAATGTTATTATCACTCATTCTGTATTCCACAATAGGATTCATATCGATAGGAATGATGCCAATTTTATTACTTTTGGTATATTCTCATATATCAATCCAATAACTGGCCAACCAATACCATCTCCAGCTAAAATCAAAGGACATGGTTTATATTTTCCAGACCACTGGTGCATCATTGATTTTGGTTTGCGAAATGGTATCACCAAAACTATTTGTATTTCTTCTAAGGATAATCATAAAACAACCAAAGCTCCTCCTGGTTTGGAATCCTGTCAAGATTTTACACATTTTGGTTTCTCATTTCAAATCAGTCATAAGTTGATTCAAAGAATCAAAAAGGTAAAGAAAGAAGGTAAAGTTAATCAATTTAAAAAAACTTTATCTAGATCCAAAAAGTATGGGGATTAGAGTTGTCATCAAAAATTTTATATTTTTTCATAAATTTTTAATAAATATTTTTTATATATCAATTTGCTCAAGTAAAGTGATGAGCCAACAACCTTTGGTTGTATAACAGGTAATCATGATAAAATTTATTTGTTTCATGGAGCTCCTCTAGCCTATACCTGTGGAAAGTCCCAAACTTTTTTTTCTAGATTTGATCTGCATTTTGGATTGAGGAATTGTCATTACTTTAAACTAGGGAAATTGATATATATTAGATATTTATTTAATAATTTATGTAATTATATTAAATTTAGATGACTTCCACCCCTTACTTCAATAAAATGCAGGGGGGGGGGTATTGCGGAATTTTCAAATCTGACATTCAAAATTGAAGACTTGTAAAAATTTAGGTGATACCCACCCCTTGCTTCAATAAAATATAGGGGGGGGTATTGCCAAATTTTCAAATGTTACATGTAAAATTTTTGACTTGTAAATATTTTGGTGATACCTGTCCCTTACTTCAATAAAATCCAGGGGGGGGGTTTGCCAAAATTTCTTATAAGACTTGTGAAATTCTTGACATGTAAGAATTTTGGGGATACCAGTAAAATGCAGGGGGTAGTAAAGCCAAAGTTTCATATAAGACTTTCAAGATTCATGACATGAAAGAATTTTGGTGATACCCACCCCTTACTTCAGAAAAATCTAGGGGTGGGGGACCGTCAAATTTTCAAAGGAGACATGAAAATTTTATTTAAAAAAAGAATATTTAACGTTAAAATACAAAAATTCAAGTAATGATTGATAGAGTAATGAAATACAGGAAATTATTGTAAATTTTATGTACAAATAAATATGAACAGTTGAAGTGTGAGAGAAGTAAAACAAACTAGTCTTCCAACAATTTCTTTAAATGTTCAATTTCCTCAACAGATTTATTAGCTTTAACACATTCTATCAAGAAATCATTCTTTTTGGAATTTTCTTCATGATCAAACTTATATTTCATCTGCTCTAATAGGTTTTGATGTTTGAGTGTTTTCTCCTCTTTTTTTGATTTTTCAATATTTAGAGTTAACTCAAACTTCTTCTCCTCCAAATCTTGGGTCCAATCATCCTTCCGTGAAGAGAGCTCGTACTTCCTCTCTTCCAAATCTTGTAGCCTATCATCCCTCCTTAAAGAGAGCTCATATTTCTTCTTTTCAATGCTTAGAGTCTCTTTAGCAATTTCCACTTGTTCTAGAGTGATAATAAAAATTAATATAAAGTAGAAGAAAAGCAGAGTAAAGTAATAAGAGGTATGGTATCACTTACCAGCATCACATTTCTCTAAAAATTGTTCCATAGACAAAAAAGGGGTGTGTGATGAAGTATCACTTTTTCATCTTCTTTTTGAGTGGAAATTTAGACTACTTGAAGCCCTAGGCTTCTTGTTCAAGGTCATATTTTCCTCCTCATCATTGTCACTACCTTCAGACTCAGTTGATTGAGGATCCTGAGTTTGTTTGTCAGCCTTTTAAGAAATAAGAAAAAGATAAGTAAATAAAAAAATAGAATTGATAAGATAAAAGAAAAAAGAAAAAGACCTGAGTTAGATTTGGTTGGGTTAAATCACCAATAGGATCTACAGTGAAGCTATTTATATTTGTCTCATTCAAATGAGGGGAGGCTTGAGTGGAGGAAGAGGATGGAAAAAGATTTGCTTCAAAATCATGTTCGGAGATAGGATCTTCTCCATCCAACATTTTTACAGGATTAACATTGGATCTTTCTCCAAAAATTTCATCCATCTCTTTAAAGTAAGGACATAAAGATTAAAGTTTATCGTCTATGGATTTGATACCCTTAGTTATATTGATGTCAGTAACCCCAAAACCAGTGGAAGATGAAAGAGCCTTTGCCTTCTTGTATTTGGCTTGGTAATTCTTGAAGCATTCAGACATCTGTTTAGGCAAAAGATCAATCCTTTCCTTGGTCTTATTCCGTAATGCATTTGCCATTAGAAGATAGCCATTAACTTTTGATGCTGGGGGCCGTCCTACTTTAGTTGCATACTCAGTACCAAAACAAGAATCATAGTTAGATTTGGTTTTCAGACAGTTGATAAGAATGAGATGATCATCTTTTTTTAATTGAACAGTCTTAGATTTATCAGCTGAGTGGGGGAAAGAGGGAGTAGTGGGATTTGAAGAACGACTGGGTGATGGCTGCCTTTGAGAAGATCTAGGATGACGAGGCATGTTAAAATATAAATGAAGATGAAAAGAAGCAGAAAAAAGCATATGAGATGGTGAGGGGTTCTGAGCAAATAGAATGAACAGGATGGGATGAGAATGGGAGTGCGCAGCAAGGTAGAAGGCATATCCAGAGAGTAGTCCAAGATGTGGTTATGGCAGAATGTAGGTCAAGATGTGGTTATGACAGAAAGTTGTCCAAGATGTGGTTATGAAAAATTGAGTAAAAAATGTCAGATAAGAGGTGAAAATTGACACGTAAAGTGTCTAATAACCCAATTATTAGCAAAATTAATTGAGGAAGATGATTGGGGTATGCAGATTATTTTCTGCAATTAATTTAATTGCATATCCCTGAACATTGATACCCCCTAATAATTGAAGATGTCAATATTTTTCACCTGTGTATACACAGCACAAACTAAACAGATCTCTATCATGCACTATGAGAGTTTTTGAATTTAAATATCAAGTTCTAATACTTTTCACAGACTCTATATTTTGTATTAAAGTGAATTTTTATGTATCAATGCATGATTATATTTATAGAAGAATAAATATATGAGAGTATTGTTTGAAATGAGAAAAATTATATATTTATAGTGATACTCATAGAAAAGGCTAATATTACAATAATTTAATTTTTAGTAATTTACAGTTAAGAAAATATTTTAAATAGAAGCATAAAATATATCAATTTTTCCTTTTTGTCCTTTAAATTGAGTATAGTAGTGCATAAATACCTTCTTTTTTTCAAGAAAAAGAGTATTGACCATGTTAATTTACAATACAAAATTCAAACATTATATTCAAGTTAAAAAATACAGATGAATAATTTATTGATTCTTTGTTAGTAATATGATTTTAACATCAATATTCAAAAAAAAGAAAAATATGTTCTTTATTAGCAAATATAAATAATAAAAATAATTTGAGATTTTATTGAAAAGTAAAAATTCATGCGTCTTCTAAGTTATCTTCCTTATTAAGAATATATACTTAAATAAATTCATTTTTATAAAAATGAATTTTAATGGAATAGGTTTTGAAATTTTCATTTAATTTCAAAAGAACAATTTAAGGCTGTAAGTTGAAATCCTCTTCAAGCTCAAATTGATGAAAAATATTATTTTCACATTTTTAAACTATCTGAATTCATAACTTGAGGTTTTCTATAAAATTTGAGGTAAACATCTAAGAAAAAAGATTTTGATAATAAAAAGGAGCTATATAACTTTTAATAAAAATAAAAATAATATTCCTCAAATTTAGTTTAAATAAAAAAAGAAAAAGTTCTGTCTTTTCATGTGCATTGTAGATAAAAACAATGAAATTCAGTAGCTTTTTTAATATATCATATGAGAAAACTCACATTATAATAATCAAGAGGAAACTTAAAGATTTAATTATTAAAACAAAAATCAGAATAATTCAAAATTTTTATTTATGTTCAGCGTTTCCTAGTATTTGGTATAAATCTTTTCAATAAAAAGATAAAGCTGGGAATGCATTTAGGAATTTACAATCAAATTTTAAATAAAAATCTCACAGATTAACTTATCTTGAACAGTGGTCAGGAACAGAATGTCATTGGGAGCTCAACCCAAGTCCCATCACAACTAAGATATTTATGGTTATAAAATTGTATATAATTCATTGTGTGAAAAAATATAAGCAATGAAAAGGGCTCAAGGGGCTTATTTTTTTTACTAAATCAATATAATTAAATATTTTGGAACTTCTTTATTATTTAATTTTCTTAAATTTTTATTTATTAATTATAAGTATTCAGATATTTATATTAATGATAGAAAAAACAAAAAAAATATAAAAGGTAAAATATAGTAATTATTTTTTTGTTCAAGTCTCATCTGCACTCTATAAGGAACACCATAGATATTTTTCATCTCACCAACAGCAATTAATATTAAATTAAAGGATAAAAAATTTCACCTCATAATATAGAAAAGAGATTTTTATCTTTAATATAATAGTCGCTTTTTTCAATTTTTCAATTTTTTTCTAAAATTTACCTGTAAAATTCATTTTTTATCTTATCTATAGCTATCACAATTATTCCATGAATTGATTTTTTATAAAATGTACTAGGGCTTTATGGCTGGTTTTTAAATTTTTATAATTCTTCTACTTCAAATACAAGTATTTATTACAAACAGCTAATATATGTATATTTTGAATTGATTATGAATGTAAAATAGCCATACAACAGGCTTAAATATTGTTTTTATAAGTGGAAGCAAAACATCATATTATTGCAGGGTGGGCTCTATCCTTCAGCCGAAAGATAGAGTTCATCTTCTGTTTTTCACCACCTTTTTTGAAACTCACTCAACCCCTTTATACATACTTTTCTGAATCTTCACCTGTTTCATTTCTATTCCCTCCTCTTTCCTTTTGCTAATTATCCTTTTAACTTTGTTTTGCTTTTGATGCCTTCAAACCTGAAATTTTACTCTTGTCACCCTTACTCACCTGTTTTTCTCACACTCCATCCTCTTCCCATTTGTTTTTCAGCCCATTTCACCCCTTTATCTCAAATCTTGACCCTTATAATTCTTTCTTTTTCCTCTTTCTACCCCACCCCACCCCTTCCAATTGCCACATTACCCCACCACACCCTTTGGGCTCCCAGTCCACACCACCATACCCCACTCACTACCACTTCCACCCCCTTGCTAACCTTTTTTATTCCCCACCACCTCTTTATCTATCCTCCCCACCTCTTTTCTTCTCACCCTAAATCTATTGCTCTTCAATATAATCCACCCCCCACACTTTCCAACTGCTCCCTTTTACTTTCTACCTTACCTCTTTCACTCTAAAGGGAGTAAAAGGGGGTGGAGAAGGGAGTGAAAGGAGTGAGCTCCAGGGAGGCAGGATGGAGAGGTGTGGAGAGGCAACCACAAAGTGTGAATATGAAATATAACAGGTAAGAGAGAATTAAAATGAGAAAAGGGGGAAGATTTAAAAGGGGAAGAACATGATATGGTCCAGAAATTGAAGGAAAAATTATGGAAGGAGAATTTTAAAATTAAGTAAATAATATATATATATATATATATATATATAACATAACAAGGAATGGGAATGGGTTATATCCTGATACCAAAAAAAATAAAACCCAAATTCTAGTGTACTAATTATTAGAAATATGGATCTTCACCATAAAATTCCACCCTTAGTATTTTGATTTATTGAAGAAGGAAATTTATTATTTAAAAATAATAGTGACCAGATCATTTTTTCACTTTATTAAAACAATTATATGTTTTAATTATATAAACGATAACTCTAAATTAATGTATTTTAATTATATTTGAAAGAAATTTTTAACCTTCAAAAATATTTTAAAGCATGAAAAAATTGATAATTCCTGAGCATATCATTAGAATAAATATATATATTTACAAATTTTTTAATGATGAAATCTAATGAAAAATATCAGTATTCTACATATTCTCTCTTCAAAAACTTCTTATGATATTAAGTAATTTCTTTATATATTGATAGATCCACAAACTTATGTGAAGATGTAAAAAAGCTTTTGATCTGATTTACATAAGAGATCTACTATTACATATGAACTCATAAAGCAGAAGCACATTATTTTTAAAATCTTATGCATTTTCCAGTCTGTTAATTTCATGAACTTCACTCATAATAATATTCCTTTTATAATTAGAGTAAGTGAGATTACAAGACTTTTTGCAATAATGATCAACTGTGCTTCAATAAGTATTCAACTTGTCTTTGAGTTTATTTCAGAGAGGTTCCAAGCTTTATTGTTGGTTGTTTCATCACTGCCTCATTATGTGCTCAATTAAATATGAATTTGGGTTCAAGGTTGCAGACTTGCTAGCAAGTCGGCCCCCCATATTGTGTGGTGACTCTTTTAATTTATTTTTTATTTTTTTATTGTTTTTAAAAATATGTAGTTTGAATGGATTTTTTATGTTAAAAATTATGAGTGAGAGCTACCATTTGATTAATGGCATATCTCATTTTGTATTTTAAGATTACTTTATTAATTTCCTAGTGGTAAGGCATTACTTTCTTCTAATCTTAAAAAAATCAAATACCATATTTTATTAAAAAAACTAAAGTTGAGCAACTGTATAAATTTTTATAAAAAGGTTTTTTCACTTCATTTTACTTAAGTTAGCTATGATGGGACTTATCAAGAAGTCCGTGAAATTTTTTTTATCTCAATAAAGATTCTCTTTTATATATTTTTCAGTGTAAATGTTACATTTTTCCTGTATACCATTTAGTATTATATATATATTTTTATAATTTTTTTTTCAAGGATAAAAGATGGAGAATATTTGTTTTATAGAAAAAATATGCCAAATTAATTTGAAAAAAACTATCTGTAAATGTCTGATAGCAAGGCCCAAAGTGAGAGGGACTGGCTAGATTCTATTCTACACCCTTTCATTTAAATTTATCATATTTTTGTATTTTATTTTATTTTATTATATTTTTTTTATTTTATTTTATTTTATTTTATTTTATTTTATTTTATTTTATTTTATTTTATTTTATTTTATTTTATTTTATTTTATTTTATTTTATTTTAGTTTAGTTTATTCTATTCTATTCTATTCTATTCTATTCTATTTTATTTTATTTTTTTATTTTATTTTATTGTCATTTATTTTATATTGTTTGACTCATTAACTGAAATCAACATGAAAAAAACAATTGAATTACCATAGTTTAATTAGGGATAGGCACTTGCTAGCAGATGACAGTTTTTTTTCTGGTGAATGACTAGCTGACTGAGTTCCCAATTCCTTTTGATATTTGTAGCACAGGAGTTGTGGCAACAGGGGGTAGCAGGTATTCACATTCTGGGTTTCACTGTGGTCAAAACTGTGGCACATTTGCATTTCAAGTGACAATGTCCTGTAATTATTCATGTCATGAAATCACACAAATGTCTTGAAGTACATACATCACACACACACTGCACAACTCACTTGTGCCCCCCACAAGCAGCATGCATGACATGAAGCATGGCTTGTGACACCATGTGCAAACAGCCAATGTAGAAAATCCTATAGTACTTGCTATAGGCCTTGAACAAGGGAGTTGGAGAAAACCCTGAGAGAAAATCCCCTGTCCCTTTAGAAAAATAAAGTGAGATTTACCTGCTACAGTAAATTGGTTCCTGTTTGCTAAAGCCCCTTTTCCAACACACTTGACTGCCTGACCAGCCAAGAAAGTAGTCTCCAGACAGACTACCAAACCAAAGAACTGAAATTTAGACCAATGTCCACACCAGAGAAAGCAATGATACTTGATGTAGGTTGCAAATCCACACCAGAGACAGCAATAATACTTAATATAGCTTGCAAGACTATACTAGAGAAACCAGTGGTCAAGTTAAGTTAAATGAAGAGCTCACCTTGCCACAAACACAGCCAATTGTGGCCAAAAAACAGTGAAAACTGAGTGAGGAACAAGGATATCACCTCCGGATGGTTGTATGATAATTAAAGTTTCCCCAAACTGTCTTATTCACTATGTACACACAGACCACTATCTAAAAGCCCATGCACACCAACAAATTTGGCGTTCTTGAGTGCCAAATTGCATAAAACCCCTCTAGAAACGCTTCCCAGCCTTCTAGCACCGAGGCAGGAGGTCTGCCCAATGTCAGGAGGCCCGCCTGAAGCAGCTGGACCACCCTGAGGCCAGAAAACCACAAAAAACCTCCAAAAATACCCAAAATACTTAGAAAAATCTACTACAACTACTAAAACCTTTAAAACACATAATTAGGCTATAACAACATTGAGACATAAAATTTAGAGAAAGATTAGCTCATTCTAATGGTACTAAGCACTTAACCCTAAGACTTAAGGTTAGCCTTTAAAGCACAAAAAACAAAATTAAACAGCTATCTTTTTAAAAGAAAAATGAGAAATTATCCCTTTAATACTTAAAATCTTAAAAATGTCATCAAGACTTAAAATATAGAGAAAAAACAGGGCTGTCCCACGGTAGTACCCACATCCCCACATTCCTAATATTTGCTGAATAAATCCAGAAAAACACCAAATTATTAAACAACGCCATTTAAGACATATCAAAACAACGCCAAATAGACCAACAAAGGGCTCCGCCAATGTTGGAAAACCATGCCAACAAAACTGAACTCAAGTTGTGCCAACAAGGAGCTGACTTGGGGGAAGGGTGCCACATTAGCTAAAATAAGTATGGCTGCCACATCAGCTAAAGCAAAGCTCATATGTTGCAATGTGGGCTCACATCATCTCATTGTAACTAAGATGATATCTTATTCTCAATTCATTGCATGCATAAATAATTAATTTGTCATCCAACTTCAATAGGACTAATTAAGTCTTTGAGAAAAACAATGTGGCCTTGAAATAAAGGTGCACTGCTTTAGCGTGTTATTGACTCAACTCAACTACATATCTAACATTCATTGAATGAAAAATTGTTAGAATTTTACCCTAATAAGGTAAATTACACTTAAGAGAATAGCAGTATTTTTTTAATTTTTAAGCTGTACTCTAATTCTTTAAATCTTGCCAAAATCTATTTTCAAGCTACCCAGTTACCTCCTGATAGTCAAAACTTGTTACTAGCATGGATGATACTAACAATGAACCAATAATTTCTTCATTTTTTGTCAGTGTCCAAATGCAGTAAGTTCATCACACTAAATAGAGCTGTCCAGGAAGTTAAGGGATGCTATGTACATCAAACCACTTTGAAGAAACACCAACAAGTAGAAAGCTCCTTTATCAAATCTTTCTGAAATCTAAATCTTTTGCAATCCTAGAATATGCTTGATTTTTCCAAGGCTACAACATCAGGCCAAGTCCATAGGGTTTCAACTCCTGATGAAGATTTCAATATTAATAATGAAAAATCAATCTCACCATGTATGGTACCTTTAATTTCCAACTTATATTAACTGGCTGATTTTTTCTTATTTTTCTTAGGTCATATCCTTGGATTCATTTCCTGGCTAAATCTTATTTGTGGTCTCAGTAGCAAGAAGATGAATTATATTATTTAGTGCATCTCCTACATTTCCAGAAAATGCTGCAATCTTCCACTTGAAGTTGACCTCATATCACAGATCCCAAAAGACATTTGTACAGTCACCACCAGACTAAGAATAAATCCCAAAAAACAAAAATTCTTTTGCTGCCCAAAATTTTACTACTTGTACCATCCTGATATTTCACCAATAAGTGTGGCTACTGACCTACACAACAATCAGATGTTTGAAATGAAAACCTTTTTCAAAAAAACACCCCACCTGATGTATTGCTGCTTAATACTGAAAATGAGAATCTTCAAAAATTACAAAAACCCAAAAGGTGCTTTGTTCTTCAAAGTTTTAGTGACTGGCTCAACTGGCTTCTTGGCTTATCAAATGTGGAGAGGGAATTAGAAAAGTGGGCTAGCCATTTGGTTGAAACAACGGATGGAAAAATACATGATTATCTTCAATCAAATGCATGCAAGGAGCTTTTGATTGATATGCCTGCTAAAAACAAGAAAATTCTGGACCTCAACTTAGAGTTTTCATTGTTTTGGATTGGTACAACCCCTACAGAAACAAAATTTTGGGAAAAATATTATTAATAGGTGTTGTTGCAATGTATTGTCTAAATCTACCACCATTAATGTACCATAAGAGTCAATATATCTTTCTTGCAGCTATTATTACAGCTCCTAATCAACCTTATATGGCAACCATCAGTAATTCTCTCCATCCTTTAGTAGATATTTTATTTGAAATAGATAAAGGTATTAATATTAAAACTCATCTGTTCCCAAATGGGAGAACTGTGGCAGCTAAATTGGCAGCTTTAATTGGCAACATTGTTGAAACACATAAAGTTGGTGGATTTTCATCTCATTCCTCTTCAAAGCCCTTCTCATGGTGTCATATAGATAAATCTAATATTAATAAAATAAGTGTCAGTGAAAAGAGAGATAGGGAAGATTCTCTTTTTACATCTCATCTGTAGAAAGAAGCACGTACTTTGGCAGAAAATTCAAGATTAACTCAGGAAACTGGAGCAAAATGGTTTGAACTTAGTTGACTCAGTTACTGGGATCCTGTTAATTCAATTTTTCTGGGTATAGTTCACAATTGGTATGAAGGTGTACTCAGTCATCACTTTTGAGATTGTTTGAATTACAAACCTAGAAACAAAATGTATCATAAAAGCACATTAGATTGATGAGCTACTGAGTATGAATCAAGTGAGATTGAAGCTAATAGCTCAAGTGGAATATGGAATTTAATTTATAATAAATCACAACAGGAAAAACTTCTTGAAGAGATTGGAGAAGTTGTGGTAACTACAGGTATATTCCTGCTGCCTAAAGGGGTTGTAACGGCTAAAAATGGAAATTTAAAGCTTGTGAATGGATGACTCTATTTTCTGTTCATCTACTCTTAGCCTGGCTTTATACAATACTAGATGGAATCAATTTTTCTGGTCAGTTACGTGAAGAGAAATTGCATATCCAAAACTTCTGTACAATTCTTGAATGCACAAAAATATTTAATTCAAAAGAGGTAACTGCCAATATTCCCAAATGATTTGCAGATAGATATGCCAAATACATGAGGACATCAAAAATTCTATGGGAGGGACTATGCCATTGTCCTAACAATCAATATGCCTGGCACATTCTGGAACAATTTAGCTGGTGGGGTCCTCTGGTAAGTATGTCAGAGCTCCATGGTGAGAAATTGATTGGAATAATTCAAAAAATAAAAACAAACAAAAAAAAGGTTAGTAATTATTTTTCTAATCTGAAAATTTTTTTTTTCTGTTTTTTAATTAATAGCTGAAATGTAAACAACAGTAATGAATCAATTTTGTAAACTTCAAAGACTGATGGGGAAGAATTTTCTAAATGATATGGATGATCAATCAGGAAGCCATAAACCTATTGGGAAAAAAATAGTATTTACTGGTCAGTTCTAAAATAATATACTGTATTTTTATAGATGTGAAGAACTTAACCTTTGCCATTATTCTGAGCTCCTGCACCCTGAAGGATCAAAAATTCTAAATCAGTGGGGGATGGAGCTTAAAGGCCTTAAATTAGATAATGGCAGCTATATTTCAAAGAATAAACCAAATAACTATTGTGAAGTTTTTTTAATGGAAAACAAGAATTTGAAAAGGTAGTTAAAGTGTTAAAGGTGCTTGGTGATAAAGAAAGCATAGTAGTTTGCATCAATGTCATGGATAAAGTTCAAGAAAATAAAAAAATTAGTGAAATAATCAAATTGTTAGGAGTGTATTGAAGGGCTTTCACAGGGGCTGGTGATATCAAGGTTGTAAGTAAAAGAATAATAACTGGCCCAGTGGCCTATAAAAACTGGGTGAATATGTTTTGGGGGTTAAAAGATGTTCAATACTACTGAGCCCATTACAAAAATTTATATTGAATACTGCATAAGTCATGGATAAAGACAATATAGAAATGAAAATAGATTTTCGAGTTGTTATTTCATTAAATTTAACTTTTCATTTGAATAGTTATTAGCTAATAAATTTAATAAATTTTAAGAGGTATAACATACAGAGGGAAATTGAAGTGGTGTAGCCACTTATAAGATGAAGACATATATAAATTACTAGATTCAAATATAACTAGGAGAGTGGATTTGCCAGTGGCGGAGACAATTGGTGCTTTTGAGATAAATAAGTGGACATGCTACAGGTTTATGAAGATAGTGAGACTATTTTCTGTAAAAAATATACAGAACAGTGAGAACTACAAATTAGGATTTTCTGCACTTTCAGGCTCCTGGAGTTCTCTGGCTCCTGAAAATGATATTTACAAATTAGGATTTTCTACATTTTGATGCTCATGGGGTTCTCTGGCTCCTGAAAAATTTTCTAGCCTAATTATATTAAATTTTAAAACAATAAATATGTTTTTAGTTGCTTTTATCCTGATAAGCTTCACAGATGAGCCATTTTTTTTTTACCATTTTCCAATATCTTGAGCCAACACACTACAGGTTAATGAAAATTGCAAGACTATTTTCCTTAAAAAATATGCAGAACTTGAAAATAAACTTAAAATAGTTAAAAATTATTTCCTACCTAAAGTGTGAACTAAAAATTAGTATTTTCTACACTTTCACACTCATGGGGGTCTCTTGCTCCTGAAAATGAGAATTACAAATTAGGATTTTCTACATTTTCATGCACATGGGGTTCTCTGGCTCCTGAAAATGACAATTACAAATTAGGATTTTTGTCAGCCTAGATATCCCTAGGACTGAGAATTTCTTATACTTAAAATAAGATAACCCTAAGTACATTAAGCTTATATCTTAAAAATAAGACTAGCAATAACATATATGATTATATTACATATATATGTAATTATTACTCTATTATATAAATTATAGTAGTTTAAATAGCTTATCCATACCCTAATAATACTTACTAAGGTCTTAATGGAGCCATAATATACTTATCTTAAGTGATATTAAGTAGTTGTTGACATACATAAACTTATATGTATACATAAATCTCATATTCAGTGAAATATGCAGTATATTATGTATATTTAGGTCTATAAGTGGGTTTTAGCCTCTTAATAGCCTATAACCTTTGTTTTTCTGCTTATTTTTTGTCATATGGACGTATTCAGTGGACTCAGAGCACCTAAAGAAGCATACACATCTATTTCAGGCACATACACTCAGTTTGGACAACTTAATTTGTTTCCTTGGATGGATATTCACGGATTTATGGGTTGAGAGGTCATTGCTAGGTTAATATGGATGCTTGGGGATGTTATTGGGGGCTTTGAAATTTCATTTGTTTCCTTTATATGCCTTGTGTTTCATTATATACTCTTTGGATGAGTTATTTTACCTGTTTCTTTATGGTATCTGCTTTTATCTGGATTTTCTATTTATGGTATGGGTCTGTGTTATCATTAATTGTGATGGAGAGTCCTTACTGGAGGTCTAGGTGTTGAATCTGCTTGAATTGGACGCCATTGGGAGGTGATGGGCCTTCACAGTGCTGTAATTGCCGGGGATAGCAGTGACATCATCTGGATTGAAGGTCTGTGCACTCCTGTGGATTTTGGTATAAGTAAGGGAGGATTTTGACGGTTATTAGACATAAATTACTCACTACAGTTCAATTAAAAATTTAAAAACAATTATTATCATTCAGAATTATATTATAATGCCTTTATAAATTGATATTATCTTTATATAATCTATAACTATATTCTATTTATCTATTTTCCAACACTAACACGCATATAATCCAAGTATTGTGAGTTTTATTTTGAATATAACTATTTTATTAGTCTTCCCCTGAGGTTAAATCACTAAATAATTTATAAATAAGTAGTAGGACCATTAATAAATACTATTAAATTATACATATATACTAGATACACTGACCATTGGAGGTCTTTCCTTAGTTTTTTACTTACAATTTAGTATAAGCCTTGGGACATGATTTTTACTTTAGTATAGCTCAAACAAACCAAATATTTGGGTCTGCTTCACATTAGTGGGTCACCATAACTTATTGATTGTGGAAAAGAACCCTAAAAATAATTTTACTAATTTTTTATAATAAAAATTAGGTATTTACAGTAGTAACTGTACCCAATATAAACCCAATTTCACTTGGTATTTGGTCACCAATATAACAACCAATTAAATTGGTATTTGATTAAAGCTTGGTAAGTTATTAATTCACCCTTATGAAGGTCTAGTTAAACTTATTATTTTATTTTTAACAGATTTTTTCGAATTTTTCTTACATTTTATTTAAATAAATAAAGATTTAAATTCAGGGTAAGCTCCAGTGCTTTTTTATTAGTAATACCCACCACGCAATATGGGGGGCGGACTTGCTAGCGAGTCCGCAACCTTGGACCCAAACTCACCACAGATTGAGCACACATTGAGCTATTGATAAAGGAACCATACAATCAGGGATGAACACCACTCAGCAGAACAGTTTTAGGTGGGTGTCCAAGTAGAGGTCAGCATGAGTTCAGTATGAGTTCAGTCTGAGTTCCATCTGAGTTCAGGTTGAGGACTTGCTAGCAAGTCCACCCCCTATATTGCGTAGTGACCATTGCTAATACTTTTAATCTACTAATTCCAATAGTTTTTCCTTTCTGTAGACGTGATATATTGTTATTCTTATCAATATGAGTGCTCCTCAGGACAATGTAAGTGAAAAGACAGCTTATAATACCAGGTCTAAAGCTAATAAAAACATTGCTCCAGGACATAACCATGGAGGGTCAATCATACCCCCAGCCAGAGAAAATGAGTATAGAGGAAAAGACGACCTCTTAAAAAAGATTGCCATAAAAAAGACATCTCCTCCTCTGCAGGATCAACTATCCCATCTTGTAAAATAGGTCCTGAAGTTGGAGGAATCAAAGTCTCTCATGCTCAAGGAGGTAGAGCAATTGCAAGGTGGGATTCCAGCAGATGAATCAATCACTGGCAGAGCTAAAAGGAGGCCAGCCAAGTCAGCAACCCCTACCCCAGAAGGATCACATCACTCCCAGGAGAAAATACTGGTAGACAAATTAAAGTGGGATTGGTTCCATCAAAAATAATCCAGTAACAGCTGCATCAGGGATCCTCCTCCTCATCAGACTTCCTCAGTTTACCCCTACAAGGGAAAGCAAAAGCGCCAAAAATCAGGGCTCACACAAATCCCGTGGTAAGTAGATTCCCCTCTCATATTGAACACAATACTGATAATTACAATGTAGGTAATATTATTGATGTCAAATCTTTGCAGAAAATAGAGGAGGACTTAAGAAAATTAGGTTTTGATGTAGATACACCTGACTTGTCTTTTGTCAATAACATCAGTACTATTTATAATATTAATACAGTTATTCCTCAGTTTCCACCTCTTACTAGTGAGATGAGAAGTTCACAAGATAGTGAGAGAATTGAGAAGAAAGACATGGAGTATTTTAACAATAATCCAACTGTCCATAGAATTTTTTCAGCATTGTGGAATAGAATGACTGATTGTGAGGAACAGACAGTTAAGCTCACAAGTGATATAATTTCATCCTTAACATTAAATATTTCTCAACTGGAAACACGTAATAAAGAATTAGAGAATGAACATTTGTCTCTAACTCTTAAATATAATTCATTGAGTAATAAATATAATGAGCTTTCAAACAAATTCTGTGAGTTGGAAAAATTGTATGAAACACATTTATTGAAAACTGAATCAAGAACTAAGTTATCTTTTTCCCAGACAAACCAGAGTGTCTCTGAGGTGCTACAAAGATTGACTAAAGTTGAGATTGAAACTGCCAATCTACTAATAAACCAGGATAATCATAAGTATAATCAGTATAATAATAATCCTTTCATTGGAAAAAAATGAATCTCATTCCTTCCCTATACTACCACAACTAAAGCCATCTGGTGGTAGTGTCAAATCTGAAAATGTATGTCACAAATACGTACAGGAGAAACTACAAGACCATTTATCAAGAGTAAATGAGTTGTTGAATTTACCTAAGGTTAGTGAAATAAAATCCAATCAGAAGAACTGGCCTAAGATAGATCAGTACCCAACTTATGATAGGGAAGCCAGCTCTGATTGGAAAAGTTTTATTTAAAGAATTGACAATTTGAAGTTCTCAGATAAGTTACCAGATGAAGAAATAAAATCAAAACTGATCTCTTTATTTAAGGATGTTGCTTTATTATGGTTTGAAGCTGTTTTGAATGAGGGTAAAGATTACTCTTGGGCTGAATGGAAACAACTAATTGAAAAACAATTTGGAGGTTCTAAATTCAGACTCACTCAGCAGAGACTTTATGATAAAACTAGGTACAATCTGTTGAATGGTGAAAAACATATGGTATTTTTAATAAATTTAAATAAAATATTAAAAGCCACTGAGACTAACATGGATTTTAACTTATGGAAAGATAAGATAATATATAAATT
Source organism: Hemileia vastatrix (assembly GCA_030280995.1). Classification (NCBI taxonomy): domain Eukaryota; kingdom Fungi; phylum Basidiomycota; class Pucciniomycetes; order Pucciniales; family Zaghouaniaceae; genus Hemileia; species Hemileia vastatrix. The sequence continues at coordinate 19,671,249 of JASXTE010000013.1, read as the reverse complement.
ACCTAAATCTGTCAGAGACATTGTTGTAGCTAGAAAAATTAATGTTACTGAATATTCTGTATTTATTAATATTTGTAATGAAATATTGTTAAACCATAAGTATGAAGCAAGGTATTCCACTTATAAACAAAATATTGTACCTGTTAAGAATCAGAATTCAAAAACACTTCAGGAGAAGCAGAAAAAACCTACTGCACCTGTAGTACCTAAAAAGTATGAAACTAATACTTGTTATAAGTGTAACAAACCTTGGTTGAAAGGTCGCAAATGTGAGAAGAATATAAATATTGTTGAAAATCAACATGAATCTGAAATTGAAACAGAGAAAAGTAAAGATTCAAGTGATTTTGACAGTAATATCTCATATAGTGATGAAAATGAAGTCTGTATGTTGGAAGATGATTTGTCCATCTTTGACAATCCAATATTAAAAATGGACTCAAATGAATCTAAAATGAATTTTGAGGATGATGAAATCATTAAAGATATACAAGCTGATAACTTTAGAGTGACACCTATCACGGTTCCAGCTATCATTTCTGGTGAAAATGTTAATATAGTATTGGACACAGGAGTTGCTGGCTCTGTTGCTTCTACTAATACATTACGGAAAATTGATAGTGAATATAAGTCTAAGCTTGAACCCCTTCAAAGTAAAAATTGGAGAGGTTTTGGATCAGTACTACACCCCATTGGTAGATACAAAGCTGCTGTTTTTTTTAAACATCAACATGGTTATGTAAGAGTAACTTGTGACTTTTTAGTAATGGATAATACTAACTGTAGTAACTTTTTTATCATTGGAAATGATACTCTGACTAAGTTTAGTGTAAAATTAGACCCTGCTAATAATAATTTTACAATTGGCATGAATGATAAAAGGAAATTTAAAATAAATTCTTTTAACACAGTCTTACACATTGAGTCAGTAACAAATATTCTGTGCAAAGGAAGAGAATACAATGAGATGGAACTTCTTGAAACAGAAATTTCTAAAGCATCATTTGGCACTCAGATAAGTGAAGCTGAGAAAAACAGTATTTTGGACTTAATTAAAACATTTCCAATGGCTTTTTCATATGGTACAAATGAACTTGGACTTGGAAAAGATCATGAGATGAAAATTAGTTTAACCTGTGATATGGATAATATTCCTGCTAGTCTTAAAAAAACCATACCCTGCTTCACCAATGAAGAGGAAAGACATAGTGGAAAATATTAAGATGTTATTAAAAATGAAAATTCTTGAAAAGGTTGAAACTACACCAAAATATTGTGTAATATCACCAGTGCTAATTTCTTATAAACAAGATAAAGAAAGACTGTGCGGTGATTATAGAGCATTAAATACATTTACAATAGATGATATTTATCCCTTGCCAAGGATTGCCTCTATACATGCTACCCTTAAAGGTGCTAAGTATATAAGTTGCTTGGATGGAAATAAAGGGTACCATCAAATTCCTGTTGAAAAGAATTCACAGAACCTTTTGTTGATAAAAACACACATGCAAATTTATAAATATGTCAGGATGCCATTTGGACCAAAAAATTCTCAATCAGTATTTCAGAAGTTAATGGATATAACATTCCATAATCAAATGATTGAAGAATGGTTAATGGTATACATTGATGACATCATAGTGTTCTCTAAGACATATGATGAACACTTAATCTATTTAAAGAAGGTACTTCATAAAATGGATGAAATAAAAATGAACCTTGCATTGAAAAAATGTAAATTTGGGTTTGAGTCTTTAAAAGTGCTTGGTCATATTGTATCTGGCTTACAAATATGTGTAGACCAAAATAAGGTGGCTGAAATAAAGAATATTGGCATTCCTCATAATGTAAAGGATGTACAATCTTTTCTTGGTATGTGTGGTTATTATAGAAAATATATAAAAAACTACCAATTAATTGCTGCACCATTGGCCACACTGATAAAGAAATCAGAAGCTTTCATTTGGAATAATGAAAGACAACAGGCTTTTGATAAGTTGAAAGAATGTTTAATGACAGCTCCTATCTTGGGATTACCAGATTTCCAATTGCCTTTTGTATTATATACAGATGCAAGTTTTATTGGTCTGGGTGCTTCTTTGCATCAAAAACAACCTATTGAAGGAAAAATGTCAGAAGTAGTAATTTGATATATATCATGTACCCTAAGAAGTAGTGAATTGAAATATGGTGCTACTCAACTTGAATTTTTGGCAGTAGTATGGACTCTTGAGAAGCTACATTATTACCTTGAAGACCAAAAATTTGAGTTAATAACTGACTGTAGTGTAGTTAAGTCACTCTTAAAGATGAAAACTCCTAATAGACACATGTTTAGATGGTAATTAGCTATACAAGAATACAGAGGGCTGATGACTATTAAACATAGAGCAGGAACCTTACACTCTAAAGTAGATTTGTTATCTAGGGTGCCTCTGCCTAATAATGATGATAATCCTGCTTATGTTCCTGAATCAGAGATTATTAACATTTATGGCATTTATATTGTAGATCTTGAGGATGAATTTATGCAATCAATTCTTGACATGTATGCTTCAGATCCTGACTTGAGTAAACTCACTACAATATTAAATGATCCATCTAATGCTTCAATGAATTTTTTAATAAAAACATTACCAAATAAGTATAAAGAGGCATTAGAAAAAGAAAAATTATCTATTGAGGATGGTTTTATATATTACAAAAAAAAATTAAGTAATGTAATTGTAATTTCCCCTTCAATGAAGGAGTTAATGTTAAGTATATGTCATGATGATATCTTAGCAGGTCATTTTGACCACCATAAAACATTTACCAGTGTAAAAAAAAACAGCTTGGTGGATTAACATGTCTGAGGATGTTCAAAAATATGTTGAGACGTGTGATACTTGTCAAAAATCTAAAAGATTAACAGGCAAAAGAGCTGGTTTATTACAAAAAATTAAGAAACCAAAAGCTCCATGGGAAATAGTTAAAATGGACTTTGTAACAGGTTTTCCAATAGCAGGGCATAAGTGTTATAACTCCTGCTGGGTAATTGTAGATAGATTTACAAAGATGTGTAAATTTATTCATACCCACAAAGAGGTTTCTGAAAAGGACTTAGCTTTTTTATGGTGGACACAAATTTTAAACATAGCAGGTTTTCCCAAAGCAATAGTCTCAGACAGAGATCCTAAATTTACTTCTGAGTTCTTGACATCACTTATGGATGTTTCAGGGTGTCAATTAAAGCTTTCTACAGCACACCATCCACAAACTGATAAGCTAGCAGAAAGAATGATACAAACTTTAGAAGATATGATAAGAAGATATTGTGCTTTTGGTCTTAAATTTAAAGACAATGACAAATTCACGCATAATTGGGTAACTCTTATCCCAGGTTTAAAATTTGCATACAATAGTACAGTACATTCTGTCAGTGGCAAAAAGCCATTTGAATTATGGTTGGGATATGTACCTAATACCCCTGCTAAAACTCTTAATAAATTACCTAGATTGGATATCCTTCCAGATACTAAATCTTTTCTTAAGATGCAAGAATTATGCAGAAAACATGCTCAAGAATGTATAAATAAGGCGTTTGAGTATGAGAAGAAAAGATGGGATAAAGCCCATAAAGAACAAATGTTCAAAGAGGGTGATGAAGTCCTTATTTCTACACCACATTTCAATTTAAAGGGTAATGTTAAATTGAAGGATCCATTCATTGGACCATTTGTAGTTAAAAAGATGGTTGGTAACAATGCTGTTGAGGTTATTCTATATGCACCATATGATAGAAAACATCCAGTATTTCCTATTTCTCTTATAAAACTATACCATTCTAATGATACTTCTCTATTTCCAAGAAGAACAGGAAGGCATAAACAGCAACCTGAAGAAATAGTTGAAAAGGCAGAAATTGAAAAGATACTGAAAAAGAGACACTTTACTAAAGAAAAGGGAGTTGAGTATCTATTAAGATTTAAAAATAAATCAAGTGAATATGACCAGTGAATTCCAGAAAATGAAATCTCTGACCTTAAAAATCTCTTGAAAAAATTTAAATCAAAATAATACTGGTTATTCAGTATATGTATTATAGAAAATTTAAAAAAATTTCTATTCACTCCTTACTTTTAATTAAAATATCTTAACATTTATTTTATTGATTTTTTTTGGGTGAGGGAGTGTCAGACTAGATATGCCTAGGACTTAGTATTTCTTATACTTCAAATAATATAACCTTTAGTACATTAAGCTTATATCTTAAAAATAAGACTAAAACAATAATATATATGATTATATTACATATGTGTATAATTATTACTCTATTATATAAATTATAGTAGTTTAAATAGCTTATCCATAGCCTAAAAATACTTATTAAGGTCTTAATGGAGTCATAATATATTTATCTTAAGTGATATTAAGTAATTATTGACATACATAAGCTTATATGTATACATAACTTTCATATTTAGTGAAATATGCAGTATATTATGTATATTTAGGTCTATAAGTGGGTTTTAGTCTCTTAATAGCCTATAACCTTTGTTTTTCTGCTTATTTTTAGTCATATGGACGTATTCAGTGGACTCACAACGCCTACAGAAGCATACACATCTATTTCAGGTGCATACACTCAGTTTGGACAACTTAATTTGTTTCCTTGGATGGATATTCACAGATTTATGGGTCGGGAGGTCATTGCTGGGTTAATATGGATGCTTGGGGATGTTATTGGGGGCTTTGACATTTCATTTGTTTTCTTTATATGCTTTGGGTCTCATTATATACTCTTTGGATGAGTTATTTTACCTGTTTCTTTATGGTATCTGCTTTTATCTGGATTTTCTATTTATGGTATGGGTTTGTGTTATCATTAATTGTGATGGAGATTCCTTACTGGAGGTTTAGGTGTTGAATCTGCTTGAATTGGACGCCATTGGGAGGTGATGGGCCTTCACAGTGCTGTAATTGCCGGGGATAGCAGTGACATCATCTGGGTTGAAGGTCTGTGCACTCCAGTGGATTTTGGTATAAGTAAGGGAGGATTTTGATGGTTATTAGACATCACTTACAAACTACAATTAAATTAAACATTTAAACACAACTATTTTCATTCAGAATTATATTATAAAGCCTTTATAAACTGATATTATCTTTATATAAGCTATAACTATATTCTATTTATCTATTTTCCAACACTAGCATGCATATAATCCAAGTATTGTGAGTTTTATTTTGAGTATAGCTATTTTATTAGTCTTCCCCTGAGCTTTAATCACTAAATCATTTATAAATAAGTAGTAGGACCATTAATAAATACTATTAAATCATACTTATATACTAGATACCCTCAAAATTTTCTACATTTTAACGCTCATGGGGTTCTCTGGCTCCTGAAAATGAGAATTTCAAACTAGTTTTTTCTACATTTTGACACTGATGGGGTTCTCTGGCTCCTGAAACATTTTCTAGCCTAATTATATTAAATTTTAAACAATAAATATTTTTTTAGTTGCTTTTAGCCTGTTTAGCTTGACAGACAAGCCATTTTTTTTACTTTTTTCCAATATCTTGAGCCCTTTTTTAACCATCAATCTAATTTAATCTGTTTATTAGTATCTTCAAACTGGTTGCCCTGCAAAATTAAGATTTTAATTATTCTTTTAGTCATTCATTTTAAAATAACTAAATTATTGCACAGTTTTGTTTTTTAACTGCAGATGGTGAGCATATAATTTCCTTAAATTAGATGCAAATATTACAGATCAGCTCAAAACATTTCATTGTATTATTATTATCATACTAGCACACTCATATTTCCTTGAAATTAGTACAAACTTCAGTCCTTTTTTGAAATTCCTATTTACCCAATCTTCCATCTAATTTTTTTTTAGCTAAATCAAATATGTTGTTGAGCCCTTTTTTTATACTGACCTCCTATTCTTTTTTTGTTATTCATTCAGAATGCTCTAAATTAGCCCCTGGTTTGTGTTTTTTCATATTTCTACATACATTTTTGTCATTGATTGTCTTATGCTCCTGCTATATATAAGCTTCACACTTCTACCTCAATTTATTTCGCAATGATAAGCTATCTGATATTAAATATATAATCCTTGAAAACAATTACAATTTGGCAAAAAATTTAAAATTATTTTTGTAGCAATTATGGTACATTATCATATATGGAGGAAGAAAAATATTAGCAGTATATACTTCCTATTCATAAATCTATATATATTAACCACATTAAGATTGTCCTTCTTGAAGTTCTCAATGTATATTCACAACTCACTTCACCCATTTATTTTTGATAAATGACATTATACTTGTTGAACACCATGTTACTCTTAAAAAAATTTATCATTACTTAACATATCAATGCACCAGATACCATTATATTTTTCACTTTACCAATTAGGCAAAAATCCACCATGTAAACCCATTTAAAAACCATTTTTATCCTTGGGCTCTTTCTTTATTGCTCTTGCATCCATCATTTCAGTATCTTGAATATCATTTAGGGTAAAGTCATCCAATTTATTTTCATCAATTTCTGAATCATCATCTTCTTTTTCCAACTCTTCACTCAAATCCTCCTCCTCATTATGTAAACTATCATCCTCACTCACCTCTGAGCTACTATGAAGACTGAATCTTTCACCATAATTGCTTTTATTTTAATTATTGTCATCAATTTCTTCCTCAAAGTCATCTTCATTTACTTCTTCATGACCAAAATCTTAATAATTTGTAGCAGTATTCTAATATTTTTCAGTGAAATTCTTATTGTTTAGCTTTTCATCAGGATGTTGTTTTCCTTGAATGTATTTTAATGGATCAGGAAAAAATTCTACCTTGTCAATGTTGGCTAAATTTTCATTCTGCGCAGGAAGTAAATTTTTATACCATTCAGGGTCATAAAAGTCAATTGGCAATCCTTTTGGAGCTTTTGGAAACACACTTTCTTTAGGATATTTTACTTGAGTGCGTGTATGGAATTGTTGGCATTTTTCTTCAATCTTTTCATTCTTCTTCATTTCAGAATCCAAACAGCAAAAAAAATATTGGCAGCTTCAGAACAGTGAGGCAAGTGTTTGACTAAATAGGTGTTTTTTTTAGGATTATACTCATGATCACTAAGAGCTTGAAGGCAGTCTATTATTTATCTATAACAAAGAGGAAATTTATTATTAATTGAAAACTTGAATTGTGCATCACAAAGCTGTATAACATAAGCGTAAGTATTATTTTTTTTAGATTTTAAGGAGAATGCTTACCCTTTGCCAAGCCTTTTGTATAACTTTTTTTCCTCATCTTGATTGTGCTTGCCTTTATTTTTAGATTGATTTACATAGCGCCTAGCCATCTTGAAGTTAAAATAATGATCATAAGCCTTTGAAGAAGGCCATAGTTTTTCATGTGAGATTTATTGATATTCATATATCTGTAATTGTTTCCAATTAATGCTTGACAAAAAGTCATGAGTGCACTAATTCTGCAAGACTTTTTATAGATTAAATCCGGATGTTCATCAAAGTCAAGATCCCAACGACAGATTCCAAGTTTTTAAAGAGGAGAATGCATATACATCAAGAAAAACTTGGATATATAAACCATACAATTTCCGATTTTCTTATTTCCGGCCTTCAAGTCTCTCAGGACTTCAATTTCTTCTTTTGCAATCAGCTCACCACATTTGTTGTTTGCAAAGTTATTTTTAATTTGATCAGTGGATGAAAATTGGTGACAGAATTCCCTTTGCTCATTTGGGTTTGATGATGGTGGAACAGCATGAGTTTCAAAAAGGCCCCACAAAAGTCTAATATGGAAAAAAGTGCATTTTTAAGAATAATGAAGGTAAGTTTATGAATTGAGGAATCAAATAGCTTATAATAGAACAACTTACTTTTGTTTTATCAAAACCTCCAGGCTGTTCATGCATAATCATTTAAATTGGGTTATTTTTGAAGACGAGGCAGGAGAGTTTGATTTGATTGATTTGATATTGTTCCTCAGAGTCTTTGGTGAGTGGGTGGGTCTTTGAAGTCTTTCTGGACTTGTTGGGTTACTTGGAACTGGAGTGGAGATGGAAGCTGAGGCTTGTTTTCTTGTACCTTTGCTACTTTCTTGATTTTTAGAAGCTGATTTGGATGAAAATGCCTTTTTCTTTCCTTTGGACTTTTCCTTTGCTGATGTAGATTGTTATAGCTCTAAATTTTTGACTAGGTCCATAAGGTGCGCAATAACTTGGTCACATTGAGTTAAACTTTCTTGGAGAAAAAGAAATTGTGATTGAACATCATTGGCTCGTAGGTTATTCTATACATTTCTCAAGTCTAAAGGCTCTCCCATCTTAAGTGAAAAGCTTGTGTAGTTTTGTATAGATCTTTTTTATATTTTTGTGATGAAGTATTGGGGAAAGAAGGATTGTGTCAGGCTGAAGAGCTAATAAGTGCCCAGAAATATTGTTGTCTAGAAGTATTTCTGGTCCTTTATGAATATTAGTTGTTCACCAATCCAATTTAAAGTAAAATATTATATCAACTCAAATATTAGTAACCTGTATATCAAATAATCTCACTAACAAAAATATAAAAGGGGCTTACAATTGACAGAAAAATAGAGTAGAAATTATAATTAAAAGGCTAATGATTGTAAACAGATAAATATATTATATATAATAAGATTGTGTTGTGTATAGTATAAAATAATTGAATTGAATGACTAAATATCCACCAAAATCCCCCTCTATATATACCCAAAATCCCTGGAGTACATTCCCCTGATTCCCAGACCCATTACACTGTTGTCCCCAGCCATTTAAGCACTTTAAGGGAGATCATCTCTCCATGGTGTCTACCTCAAGCATTTTCACAGGCCCAGTTACCAAGAAAACTTCCTCCTAACAAAAGAAGATACCAGTACACGTCATTGTAGCCCCAAAAGAAGGAATAAACCCCAAATAAGAATGTCTGGTGCCCAAAGCACTGATTGTGCATGACTACAAGTAAAGGAACCAATTAAAAATAACCCATAAAGGAACCAAATAAAAACCTCATTAAAGGATAACCATAAAAATTAATGACAGAACTAATATAACTAATTCCCCACACAAAGAATACATTTCCCATGCCCAACCATTGACCCAATACCCAGATCCACAGACCAGAAGAGGCGTGGTAAGTGCTGGGGATTTTCTCATAGCCTTGAAAGGTGGTTTAAAGCGTGAATTCATGATCTTTTAGGTGTATATATGCATTTGAGGCATGATTGAGACCTACTGGGCGCATATCTTGAGGTAATTGATACTGTCTGTGCATATAATAATGTTTTATGATGTCACCATGTAATTAATACACCTATTAAGTGAAATCCACTTAACTCTTCAGTGATCACATAAGTTATAATCACACATAAGGTAAGAACTTAGGCCAAAATGACTAATTATGTTAATAATGCATATTAACATATGGGACTTATGCAGGCAGCATACTACCACTACAAAATAGCCAATTTTAAGTAACAAAATCTTAATATTGTAAAGTCATATTTTAAGACTTTTGAATAGCCTAATATATTTTCCTTATAGGGGAAAATTGAATTGTCCAAGCACATTTTTGATACCTTTAAAAAATGTGCATATACCCAGCTTTTAGTATGAATTTGTAGCGCATTTTGCTAGAAATTCATAAAAAAGTACAATAAACAAGTTAAGACCACTTAAAAAGTTATATTACCATAAACTTAAGTCATTAACACTAATTGGTCTTACACTCTACTTAAAATCAAGTACTTAAGACTTAATAAAAGTACTTCTTTGACCTTTCTAAGGTGTTTTATTATATTATATTGGAGCATTAAAGTTAATTACTTCAGATATCATTTACTGTCACTTTTCCAAATGTCTTAGACATGTGCTCAACATCTTTTTATGCTCCATTTACTCAGTCCTGTGGGAACCAAGGCTGACACTCCCTCATCCCAAAAAAAATAAAATTAATAAAATTAATTTTTTACAAGGGCAGTAGAAGATTATTAAAAAATATGAAATATAAAAACTGAAAAAGGGTAACAAGTCAGACTTATTTCTGCTTGAATTTCTTCAGAAGGGTAGGAAAATTAGAGATCTCATGTTCAGAAATTCACACATCAAATTCACTTGATTTACTCTTAAATCTAAACAAATACTCACTACCCTTCTCCTTATTCAGGGTTCTCTTCTTGAGTATTTTTTCAAACTCTACTTTCTCCATAATTTCTTCAGGCTGCTTTTTAGGCCTTCCTCTTCTCCTGGGAAATAATACAGGATCATTTGAATGGTAAGTTTCTGTCAATGATATAGGAAATACAGGATTTTTCCTATCAAATAGAGCATATAATATTACTTCCACAGCATTGTTGCCAGCCATTCTTTTCACTACAAAAGGTCCCAAAAAAGGGTCTTTTAATTTAACATTACCCTGCAAGTTAAAATGTAGTGTAGAAATTAAGACCTCATCTTCTTTCTTGAACTCATTCTCTTTATGTGACTTATCCCACCTTTTCTTTTCATATTCAAATGCTTTATTAATGCATTCCTCAGCGTGTTTTCTATGTAATTGCTGCATATGAATGAAAGATTTTGTACCAGGATGTATGTCTAACCTAGGAAACTTGTTTAACAGGTTAACAGGGTTATTTTGGACATAAACAAGCCACAACTCAAAAGGCTTCTTCTCAGTCACAGAATGTTTTGTGCTGTTATAGGCAAACTCAAGGCCAGGAATTAAAGTTACCCAGTCATTTTTAAATTTTTCATTATCTTTGTACTCTAAATTAAAGGCACAGTATCTTCTGATCATGTCCTCAAGAGTTTGAATTGTCCTATCGGCCAACCAATCAGTTTGGGGGTGGTGTGCAGTAGATAATTTCAATTGGCACCCTTAGACATCCATTAATGATGTCCAAAATTCAGAGGTGAATTTTGGATCTCTATGTGAGATAATGGCTTTGGAGAACCCAGCAGTATTCATCATTTTAGTCCACCAAATAAGAGCCAAATCTTTAGCAGATACTTCTTTATGGGTAGGGATGAACTTACACATTTTTTTCAGTCTGTCCACTATCACCCAACAGCAATTGAAGCTTTCTTTACTGCTATAGGCAAGCCAGTTACAAAGTCCATGTTAATTATCTCCCATGTTGCTTTAGGCTGCTCAATATGTTGCAACAGACCAGCCCTTTTTCCTGTAAATATATTAGATTTCAGGCAGGAATCACATGTTTCAATGTACTTTTGAATATCTTCTTTCATGTTAATTCACCAAGCTGTGTTCTTGACTCTGGTCAATGTTTTGTGCAGATCAAAATTTCCTGCCAATATATCATCATGACATATACTCAACATAAGCTCTTTCATTGAAGGAAGTATTACACTTACATTTCTCAATTGTTTTCTGTAATATATATATCCATATTTAATGGTCTACTTACCTTTTTCCAAGGCATTTTTATACTTCTGAGGCAGTGTCTTTATCAAAGCTCTAATTGAAGCTTTAGAAGGGTCATTCAAAATTGTAGTAAGTTCTGCTAAGTCCTTATCATCTGCATAATTCTCCAATATGGTCTGCATAAACTCATCCTCAAGGTCTACAATATAAATGCCAAAAATATGATTAACCTCTATATCAGGGACATAAGCAGAGTTATCATAGTCATTGGGAAGGGGACTTCTGGACAATAGGTCCATATTAGAATGTAATGTACCTGCTCTATGGGTAATAGTCATCCTTCCTCTATATTCTTGTACAGCTAGTTACCATCTAAAAATGTGCCTATTAGGTGTTTTCATGTTCAGATGAGACTTTATTGCACTGCAATCTATAATAAGCTCAAATTTCTGGTCCTCCAGATAATAATGTAGCTTTTCCAGGGCCCAAACCAGAGCCAGACATTCCAACTGAGTTGCACAATACCTTAATTCACTCTTCCTCAAGGTTCTGGATATATAACAGATTACTACCTCAGATTACTTATCATCAATTATCTGTTTTTGTTGTAGAGAAGAACCCAATCCAGTAAAATTTGCATCTGTATACAAGATAAATGGAAGTCTGAAGTCTGGTAGACCCAGTCACTACACAATATAGGGGGTGGACTTGCTAGCAAGTCCTCAACCTGAACTCAGATGGAACTCAGATGGAACTCAGACTGAACTCAGACTGAATCCATACTGAACTCTACTTGAACACCCACCTAAAACTGTTCTGCTGAGTGGTGTTCATCCCTGATTGTATGGTTCCTTTATCAATAGCTCAATGTGTGTTCAATCTGTGGTGAGTTTGGGTCCAAGGTTGCGGACTCGCTAGCAAGTCCGCCCCCCATATTGTGTGGTGAGTATAGGTGCTGAAATTAGACATTCTTTCAGTCTATAAAAAGCATGCTGCCTCTCATTGCTTCAAATGAAAGCTTTATCTTTAATTATCAATGTTGTTAAAGGAGCTGAAATTGATTGGTAGTTTTTAATGTATTTTCTGTAATACCCACACATACCCAAGAAGCTTTGGACATCCTTAAAATTTTTAGTAATATCAATGTTCTTGATTGCTGCTACCTTATTCTGGTCAAAACAAATTTGTAGTCCAGACAAAACATGTCCCAGTACTTTCAGTGAATGAAAATCCAAACTTGCACTTCTTCAAGGAAATTGTCATATTGATCTCATCCGTCTTCTGAAATACTCTCTGAAAGTGACTCATATGTTCATCATATGACTTTGAAAAAACAATAATATCATCAATGTACACCAAAAGTCATCCTTCTACCATTTCATTATGGAATACATGGTCCATAAGCTTCTGAAATACAGAGGGAGCATTTTTTGGTCCAAAAGGCATTCTGACATATTTATATATCCCCATATGGGTAGTTATTAACAAGAAATTCTGAGAAGCTTGTTCTACTAGAATTCAATGGTAACCTTTATTTCCATCTAGACAGGATATATATTTGGCACCTTGAAATGTGGAATGTATAGAGGCTATCCTTGGGAAGGGGTAAATATCATCCACTGTGAATGTATCTAAAGCTCTTTAATCACCACATAGTCTTGCTTTATCCTTTTCATAGGAAATCAGAACAGTTGAAATCACACAATGTTTTGGTGTGGTGTCAACTTTCTCAACAATACCCATCTGCAGTAAAACTTTTATGTTATCCTCAATATCTTTTCTTTTAGATGGAGAGGCAAGGTAAGGTTTTCTCTTCAGGATCCCTGGAATATCATCAAGGTCACAGCTCAAGGAAATTTTCATCTCATGATCTGCTACCAATCCTAATTCATGTGAGCCATGAGAAAAATCCATTGGATAAGACTTTATCAAGTCCAAAATCAGCTGTTTCACATTCTGAGACAGTTGGGGATTGAAAGAAGCATTGGAAATTTCTTTCTCCAACTCAAGGGTTTCAGAAGTATTCCTCCCCTTTCTCCATTGTTCACTATTGTTTTCAATGGCAAAGATAGAATTTTCAGAACTCATATTGAATTTCCTCCTCCCATTTACTCCAACTGTGAAGCAATTATTTGAAGGATCTAGTTTTACTCCAAACATGGTCAATAGTTCATTACAAATTATGAAACAATCACTACAATGATTATTGTCCATTACAACAAACTTGCACACTTCTCTGACATATCCTTTATGGCATTTAAAGAATACAGGTGTAGTGTATTTTATTATAGGACATAGGACAGAACCAAAAACTCTCCAATTCTTAGATTGTATTGGCTCTAGTTTGTCTAAGTACTTACTCTCTAGTCTTTGTAAGGTATTAACAGATACTAAACTCCCAGAAGCCCCTGTATCCAATACAACATGTACTTCCTTGCCACATATTATAACAGATGCCCTTATATGAGTTACTTTGTAAGGATGTTGACTCACATCTTTTATTATTTAAACTTCCTCTATGGAAGTTAAAGATGGGTCCATGGAGGTCATAGCATGATCCAAGAGTATAATGTCTTGTTCCAATACATATATCTCATTTTCAGCATCACTGTAAGAAATGTTACTTTTGCAATCCTCACTTGTATCCTCCACATCCTCCTCTTGGGGGTCAGTATCAGATTTAGCAGGCTTCTCAATAACATTTATCCTTTTCTTACAGGTATGAGCTTTCAACCAAGGTTCACTACATTTATAGAAAGTATTATTTTCATGTTTCTTAGGCACAAGAGGAGAAACAGCTTTCTTCCTCTATACAGGTACCTTAGTAGTATTGTGTACAGGTTTCACAAAATCATTACTCATCTTATAATTGCTATACCCTGGTTCAATTTTTTGGTTCAATAATATCTCATTGCATATATTGATAAACCCAGAATTTTCCCTTATGGTGTCAGTTCTGGCAACAATAATATCCCTTACAGATATAGGCAATTTGTATATTATTTTTTCCTTCCACTCATCATAATCCATCTTAGGGTCCATAGCTTTAATGAATTTTATTAAATTCATCAAAAAAACCATAGGTTTTTCACCTATCCATGGATTATACCTAATTTTTTCATACATCCTCTATTGGGTTATCCTGAATTAAGGGTGACCAAATTGTCTCTCAATTAGTGTCTTCCATTCTCTCCAGGAATAGCTTATACCATCACTCAACACAGATTCAAAGCATAACAAAGTTACATCTTTAAATAAGGATATCAATTTAGATGTTATTTCTTCATCAGGTAGTTTGTATGAAAACTGCAGGTTATCAATTCTTTTAATGAATTTCTTCCAGTCAGATTTTACATCACCATCAAAGGAACTGTATTGGTCTAGTTTGATTGAATTCTTCTGGTTTTTCCTAGCTTCCTTAACCTGAGGAATATTAAGTAATTTACTTACTTTTGATAAGTGATCATTTATCTCATCTTTTACTGATTTATGGCTTACAGCACCTTTAGCAGAAATATTATCATACAACTGTTCTATGATAGTTTTCTTATAAGATTCCTTCATGTGCTTGTCAATTCTATCAGAATAAGCTGTTGCATAATTCTTGAATTCCAGGTTAGTGTCTTTCATAATATTTTCCACTTCAACTTCTAGAACTTTTACTCTCTCTTGTAGTACAGGCAGTTGGCTCAGGGAATTATTAACACATACAAATGACAGTTTTACCCTTGCTTCAATTGTAACCATTGAACTGTGGAATTTATCCAATTTATTGTTTAAATTCTCTAATTCATATGTCAAGAATTTATTTTCATTTTTCAAACCAATACTGTCCTGCTCCAATTTCTTCAATTGTGTTGCTGTCATGTTCATTGTCTTTCCATATTATACTAAAACTTCATCCATATTATGATGTGACTCATAGTTTAATTTCTCCAGATGTTCAATTCTACTTAAGAGTTTACAAAAAATCTTTGATTCAACAGGATGTTCTTTTAAAAATGTCCCAATCATGTTGTCATTTAATTCAGAGTATTTAAAATTTAACTCAGAAGGCAACTCAAGCTTTTCTTCTTTAATTTCAATAATTTTTTCTTTATCAATAAAACTTTTTATTTCATTATTAAAAGAAATATTTAGATCATTATTGTCAAAGGAATACTCCTTCAAGTCAGTAGTAATCTTAGCCATCACCTCCTCCTCCAACTCATTACCTATAAACCATTAGTTGTTAGTAATTGGTTGTTGGTGAGATAATGCATTACTTACCAAGGCCTTACTCCGCCTCCCTTTGCCCTTCTTTCCCTTCCTCTGTAAGGGTGATTGCTGCCCTGATGAGGTGCTTCTGACTGGTGGCTGTTGTAATTCTTGGAGTACTAATCCCATTTCCACTTGCTTACTGTTATCATTTGCTCCTCTTGATGATTGGCTATGTTGGCTGGTCAAGCTGGATTTGTAGGAGGTGGGACCACTGAGGTGGGTTGCACTTTTAATGTGACTAATGATTGGCTGATGTCCACAAAGCCCTGAGCTGATCTGATTTTGTAGAGTGACATAATTTTCCTGTAGCACTTTTTGCTGTTGGAGTAGGAGTTGTAACTTCTCTGGTACAGTGCCTTTTTTTTTTCATTGATATTGAGCTGAGGAGCTTGTCCTTTTCTTCCACAGTCATTGGAGGAGTTATTGTGGAGGTGGTGGTAGGCGTTCTTGGGCTGGTTTGGTCTACCATTATTATTTCCCATGGCATAAATAATATTAGCTCTATCTCTTAGACTATAGTGCTTTATGACTTTAGCATTTATGCTTACCTTATCATTGTGTAATTCACTCATTATTGATGCATGTTTAACAATTAATAAAAGAAAAGACTGTAATATTTATTGGTATTTAATAAATATATCACTATTCAAAGAAATATTGCTTACCTAATAGGATTATAAAGTGCCTCAAAAACTCAAATTTCCTTTTATAATGTGGGTCCCTTTTACCTGGACAGATCTACCAAAGGGTAGCAAGTCACAAAAGTTCAATATATTAATTATTATTTAAAATAAAACCAATTGTTAGTCTTTATTGTATTAAAAATAATTATTTAACTTACTAGAGTTATAACTTTATTGATCTGTAACAAAAGAATCAAAATATTAGTTATTGTAATACTAGTTTCATTTATCTGCAAAGTGCGTAATTTTAATTGGTCTTTGTCAGATCTTTTACTAAGAGTTATACTCAATTAGTAGTAAAATGGTGAGGTATTTTATACTTCACACTCTTATATATATAGGTCTTCTTTTTCTGTTTTAATCACAATATATAATGTGATACCCTCTGTAAACAATTCAATTTATATTGGGATTATTTATACAATAGTAATACTTGAATGAATTTTACTTACTGGAGTAGATCAACACAATTCTTGAGGAAAGACCACCAATTGTCAGGCTGAAGAACTTATAAGTGCTCAGAAAGATTTTTGTCTAGAATTATTTATGGTCCAGTATGAATATTAGTTGTTCACCAATCCAATTTAAAGTAAAATATTATATCAACTCAAATATTAGTAACCTGTATATCAAATAATCTCACTACAAAAATATAAAAGGGGCTTACAATTGACAGAAAAATAGAATAAAAATTATATTTAAAAGGCTAATAATTGTAACCAGATAACTATTTTATATATAATAAGATTGTTTTGTGTATTGTATAAAATAATTGAATTGAATGACTAAATATCCACCAAAATCCCCCTCTATATAAACCCAAAATCCCTGGAGTACATTCCCCTGATTCCCAGACCCATTACACTGCTGTCCCCATCCATTAAAGTACTTTTATAGAACTCATCTCTCCATGGTGTTCACCTCAAGCATTTTCACAGGCCCAGTTACCAAGAAAACTTCCTCCTCACAAAAGATGATTCCAGTACACATCATTGTAACCCCAAAAGAAGGAATAAACCCCAAATAAGAATGTCTGGTGCCAAAAGCACTGATTGTGCATG
Organism: Hemileia vastatrix; assembly: GCA_030280995.1. Taxonomy (NCBI): domain Eukaryota; kingdom Fungi; phylum Basidiomycota; class Pucciniomycetes; order Pucciniales; family Zaghouaniaceae; genus Hemileia; species Hemileia vastatrix. The sequence goes on along the minus strand of JASXTE010000013.1, from coordinate 19,653,816 downwards.
ACTAAAAGTAAAGGAACCAATTAAAAATAACCCATAAAGGAACCAAATAAAAACCTCATTAAAGGATAACCATAAAAATTAATGATGGAACTAATATAACTGCTTCCCTACACAAAGAATACCATTCCCATGCCCAACCATTGACCCAATACCCAGATCCAGAGACCAGAAGAGGTGTGGTAAGTGCAGAGGGTTTTCCCATAGCCTTGAAAGGTGGTTTACAGCATGAATTCTTGATCTTTTAGGTGTATATATGCATTTGAGGCATGATTGAGACCTTCTGGGTGCATATCATGAGGTAATTGATACTGTCTGTGCATATAGTAATGTTTTATGATGTCACCATGTAATTAATACACTTATTAAGTGCAATACACTTAATTCTTCAGTGATCACATAATTTATAATCACACATAAGGTAAGAACTTGAGCCAAAATGACTAATTATGTTAATAATGCATATTAACATATGGGACTTATGCAGGCAGGATACTACCACTACAAAATAGCCAATTTTAAGTAACAAAATCTTAATATTGTAAAGTCATATTTTAAGACTTTTGAATAGCCTAATATATTTTCCTTATAGGAGTAAATTGAATTGTTCAAGAGAATTTTTGATGCCTTTAAAAAATGCTCATATACCCAGCTTTTAGTATTAATTTGTAGCGCATTTTGCTAGAAATTCATAATAAAGTACAATAAACAAGTTAAGACCACTTAACACTACGCAATATAGGGGGTGGACTTGCTAGCAAGTCCTCAACCTGAACTCAGATGGAACTCAGATGGAACTCAGACTGAACTCATACTGAACCCATACTGAACTCTACTTGAACACCCACCTAAAACTGTTCTTCTGAGTGGTGTTCCTTCCTGATTGTATGGCTCCTTTATCAATAGCTCAATGTGTGTTCAATCTATGGTGAGTTTGGGTCCAAGGTTGCGGACTTGCTAGCAAGTCCGCCCCCCATATTGTGTGGTGTAATAAGTTATATTACCATAACCTTAAGTCATTAAAACTTATTGGGCTTCCAATATACTTAAAATTAAGTGCTTAAGACTTGATAAAAGTACTTCTTTGACCTTTCTAAGATGTTTTATTATATTATAATGGAGCATTAAAGGTAATTACTTCGGATATCATTTACTGTTACTTTTCCAAATGTCTTAGACATGTGTTCAACATCTTTTTATGCTCCATTTACTCAGTCCTGGGGGAAACAAGGCTGACAGATTGTGTATGTTGGATCAGGGAAATATAGATATATATATTTGCTTTTGTGCTACTTATCTTAGTAGGCTAAAATTCTAAAAAAATTTCATTCAATGAATGTTAGATATGTAGTTTAGTTGATTCAATACCATATAAAAGCAGTGCGCTTTTATTTCAATGCTGCATTGTTTCTCTCAAAGACGTAATTAGTCCTATTGAAGTTGGATGACAAATTATTTATTTTAGCAGGCAATAAGTTGATAATAAGATATCATCCTAGTTACCATGAGATGATGTGAACCCACATAGCAACATATGAGCTTGGCTTTAGCCAACATGGTGGTCACCCTTATTTTAGCTGATGTTTTTATGTATATACACATATTATAGATTTTGCTACCATGTGATCTGTGTGTATAGGCTGTAGTTTAAACGTCTGGCAAACTCTGATTCTTCTTGGAGTTTGCCACTGATGCTAAACTACAGGTAAAGTAATAAAACAGTATTCTTCTTGGAGTTTTCCACTGATGCTAAACTAAAGTTTACGGGAACCTTGTGCACTCGTCATTAAATAAGTAAGCACTGTACTCATGAGATTTGAATCCTGTCTTTTCAGACATTAAATTCTTATAGGGGAAATACACCAAGCTGACACACTTTCATTCTTCACCGCCAATACACCGATTTGGAATTCCTCAATTACTTCTCCCTGGTAATTACACAGATTTGAGCCTTTCTGTTTTCCCATCAACATCCCTTTTGAAGTAGTTTTTTTCCTTATTTGCCAATATCCTTCCTCCTATACAACTATTTCCTCTTCTACCCCCTACCCCTTCTAACCCATCTTATATGAACTCACAATCTTATTCTTCTCACCCTTTATCTCTTGATTAGCTTGAGAAAAACCAAAAGCTAATCAATGGTGGGAATAAAGTGACCATTTGTGTCATGAAACTACTTGTGGATCAATCAAACTGGTACAACTGGGACTGGCAGGTCCAAACTGCAATGACAAACTATTTTGGCTCACCTTCATATGCGACCATAAAAGCTGATACTTCAAGAAATTCTTTTGTTGATAAATCAGCTGGGATGATTATTTTTAATACCATTTATATTTCACTCCAACATCTATTGCCACCCAACAGCTCATGTTGTGCTGCATATCTAGTTTTGTCCAAAAAATTTAATAAAGCAACACACACATCTTGCATATCACTGCTATCAGTGCCTCTCCAACCTTTTGAGTCCATCATCAAACAATGTGAACAGGTGAATGAAATAATAGACAGAATCATGCAAACTGGTTTTAATTTTACCAATGACGTCTTAAAAGAAATCATGACTCAAGCACTTCTTCCAAATTCTCTCGCTAATATTTCAGCTGACATAAACTGTGCGATTGAGTTACAAGGTGATAGTCTAAAAATGCCAGCTGATGACTACACAACAATTATGATGAATGAAGAGATCAACCACAACCTCTGAAAACAGTATCAAATGACTATTTCAGCTTGTGACAATGCAAAAGTAATTGATGATGGTGAAATATCAGGGGATGATACTTATCATGTAAATACAAATGTTTGTAATGCATTTTCTTCTATTGGCAATAAAGATTCAGTTCCAAGCTATTCTTCTGCTCCCACCACCAAACCAGCTACACAAATTTCACTCTCAAATGTGTTTATTGAAGATTTCAATTCTGCTTCAATTCATCCACCATATGCAGCTACGGGTTCACTTCTGGATTGGAATTGTCAATTGGGACACACTAGTGATAGAGTCCTACACAAACTCATAAAACTTGACCTTGGTATTGGCCTACCTTCTGAATTTCCTAAAGGAAAAGTTGATTTCACTGATTGTGCTATTGCATAAAGGGTACGTAAAACCACAGCTCAAGGTGAAATGGCACCAGAGTCCTTATTGTCATTGGTAGTTGGAGTCTTGATTGGACCAATAGAGGTTTCAACAGTCAATGGTATTTACAAATGGGAAGCTTTATTCTGGGATTCATTCTCTACTTACAGTGATGTCTTTCTTCTAAAGAATAAAAGTGATTCTATGGGGGCTTTCAAATTTTTTCATGACCAACTCACTACTGTTAGTGGAAAGAAGTTACTTGTACTTAGGACAGATGGTGGTGAACTTTACAGTAATGCAATGAAATCATATTGTCAGTGTATCTAGTATTTAAGTATGATATAATAGTATTTATTTATGGTCCTACTACTTATTGATAAATTATTTAGTGATTAAACATCAGGGGAAGACTAATAAAATAGTTATTCTCAAATAAAACTCACAATACTTGGATTTAAATGTGTGCTAGTGGTGGAAAATAGATGAATATAATATAGTTATAGCTTATATAAAGATAGTAAAATTTATAATGGCTTTATAATTTATCTTTGAATAATAATAATTTTTTTATAATGTTTGTTTGAATTGTAGTAAGTGAATGATGTCTAATAACCGTCAAAATCCTCCCTTACTTATACCAAAATCCACTGGAGTGCACATTCCTTCAATCCAGATGATGTCACTGCTATCCCTGTCAATTACAGCACTGTGAGAACCCATCACCTCCCCATGGCGTCCACTTCAAGCATATTCAACACCCAGACCTCCAGTAAGGACCTTCCATCACAATTAATGATAACACAGACCCATACCATAAATAGAAAATCCAGATAAAAGCGGATACCATAAAGAAACAGGTAAAATAACTCATCCAAAGAGAATATAATGAAACCTAAAGCATATAAAGAAAACAAATGAAATGTCCAAGCCCCCAATAACATCCCCAAGCATCCATATTAACCCAGAAATGACCTCCCAACCCATAAATCTGTAAATATCCATCCAAGGAAGCAGATTAAGTTGTCCAGACTGAGTGTATGCGCCTGAAATAGATGTTTATGCTTCTGTAGGCGTTGTGAGTCCACTAGATACGTCCATATGACCTAAAATAAGCAGAAAAACAAAGTTTATATGCTATTAAGAGGCTAAAACCCACTTATATACCTAAATATACATAATATACTGCATATTTCACTGAATATGAGATTTATGTATACATATAAGCTTATGTATGTCAATAATCACTTCATATCACTTAAGATAAGTATATTATGACTCCATTAACACCTTAATAAGTATTATTAGGCTATGGATAAGCTATTTAAACTACTATAATTTATATAATAGAGTAATATTATATATATATGTAATATAATCATATATATTATTATTTTAACTTTATTTTTAAGATATAAGCTTAATGTATTTAAGGTTATCTTATTTTAAGTATAAGAAATACTCATTCCTAGGGATATCTAGGCTGACACTCCCTCACCCAAAAAAAAACAATAAAAAAATGTTAAGACATTTTAATTAAAAGTAAGGAGTGAATAGAAAAATAATTTTTTAAAATTTCTATGTTACATATACTGAATAAACAGTATTATTTTGATTTAAATTTTTTCAAGAGATTTTTAAGATCAGATATTTCATTTTCTGGAATCCACTGGTCATATTCACTTGATTTATTTTTAAATCTTTATAGATACTCAACTCCCTTTTCTTTAGTAAGGTGTCTCTTTTTAAGTATCTTTTCAATTTCTGCCTTTTCAACTATTTCTTCAGGTTGATGTTTATGCCTTCCTGATCTTCTTGGAAATAGGGCAGTATTATTAGAATGGTATGGTTTTATAAGAGAAATAGGAAATACTGGATGTTTTCTATCATATGGTGCATATAGAATAACCTCAACAGCATTGTTACCAACCATCTTTTTAAGTACAAATGGTCCAATGAATGGATCTTTCAATTTAACATTACCATTTAAATTGAAATGTGGTGTAGAAATAAAAACTTCATCACCCTCTTTGAACATTTGTTCTTTATGGGCTTTATCCCATCTTTTCTTCTCATACTCAAACGCTATATTTATACATTCTTGAGCATGTTTTCTGCATAATTCTTGCATCTGAAGAAAAGATTTAGTATCTGGAAGGATATCCAATCTAGGTAATTTATTAACAGTTTTAGCAGGGGTATTAGGTACATAACCCAACCATAATTCAAATGGCTTTTTGCCAGTGACAGAATGTACTGTACTATTGTATGCAAATTCTAAACCTGGGATAAGGGTTACCCAATCATGTGTGAATTTGTCATTGTCTTTAAATTTAAGACTAAAAGCACAATATCTTCTTAACATATCTTCTAAAGTTTGTATCATTCTTTCTGCTAGCCCATCAGTTTGTGGATGGTGTGCTGTAGAAAGTTTTAATTGACACCCTGAAACATCCATAAGTGATGTCCAGAACTCAGAAGTAAATTTAGGATCTCTGTCAGAAACTATTGCTTTGGGGAAACCTGCTATATTTAACATTTGTGTCCACCATAAAAAAGCTAAGTCCTTTTCAGAAACCTCTTTGTGGTTAGGAATAAATTTACACATCTTTGTAAAACTATCTACAATTACCTAGAAGGAGTTATAACTCTTATGCCCTGCTATTGGCAAACCTGTTACAAAGTCCATGTTAATAATTTCCCATGGAGCTTTTGGTTGCTCAATTTGTTGTAATAAACCAGCTCTTTTGCCTGTTAATCTTTTAGATTTTTGACAAGAATCACATGTCTCAACATATTTTTGAACATCCTCAGACATTTTAATCTACCAAGCTGTGTTTTTTACTCTGGTTAATGTTTTATGGTAGTCAAAATTACCTGCTAATATATCATCATGACATATACTTAACATTAACTCCTTCATAAATTACAATTACATTACTTAATTTTTTCCTGTAATATATAAAACCATCCTCAATGGAAAATTTTCCTTTTTCTAATGCCTCTTTATACTTCTTTGGTAATGTTTTTATTAAAACATTCATTGAAGCATTAGATGGATCATTTAATATTGTAGTGAGTTTACTCAAGTCAGGATCTGAAGCATACATATCAAGAATTGATTGCATAAATTCATCCTCAAGATCTACAATATAAATGCCATAAATGTTAATAATCTCTGATTCAGGAACATAAGCAGGATTATCATCATTATTAGGCAGAGGTACTCTAGATAAAAGATGTACATTAGAGTGTAAGGTTCCTTCTCTATGTGTAATAGTCATCCGTCCTCTGTATTTTTGTACAGCTAATTGCCATCTAAACATGTGTCTATTATGAGTTTTCATCTTTAAGAGTGACTTAACTGCACTACAGTCAGTTATTAACTCAAATTTTTGGTCTTCAAGGTAATAATGTAGCTTCTCAAAATCCCATACTACTGCCAAACATTCAAGTTGAGTAGCACCATATTTCAATTCACTACTTCTTAGAGTACATGAAATATAGCAAATTACTACTTCTGACATTTTTCCTTCAATAGGTTGTTTTTGATGCAAAGCAGCACCCAGACCAATAAAACTTGCATCTGTATATAATACAAAAGGCAATTGGAAATCTGGTAATCCCAATATAGGAGCTGTCATTAAACATTCTTTCAACTTATCAAAAGTCTGTTGTCTTTCATTATTCTAAATGAAAGCTTCTGATTTCTTTATCAGTGTGGTCAATGGTGCAGCAATTAATTGGTAGTTTTTTATATATTGTGTCAGGATAAGATCAAGTACAAGGACATGAAATAGCTTGAAAAGTCTTTGTCTAGAAGATTTAAATGGTCCTATATGAATACTGTAGCATAAATCCAACAAATAATAAAATATAATTCAGAATAAAGGTCTCAGTAATATAATTCTCACTATTTTTATATGTGGCTTACAATCTTTTTAGTTGGTAGAAAAATAGATTATAATAATTCAGATACTACTCAAAAGTCTTATAAAAGTACTAATTGAAGTGTATTGTAATTAATTTGGTTATATGGTGTAAATTGTAATGATAAAGAATGTAGAAACAAGACCCAAAAACCTCCTCCTTTTATACATACTGAGTTCCCCAATAAATCCCTTGATAAACCATCTAATACACAGTTAAAGACGCCTCAAATCCACTAATAGACCTGCCCATCAACATGCCTAGTGATCCATGATATAATTAGACAAGTAACAACCGCCAAAATCCTGTAATAATAAGGGAAATCCATCAAAATTAAAGAAAAAGACAAAAAGAGAATATATGCGTATAAAACAATAATATAAAAGACTAAAGGAGACTTTTTAAGTTTAATAATAGCTTAAGAATAAGGGGGATTTACTTTAGAAATGGAGGGGCTAATCCTGACATTATACTACGTGAAATTCCCATCCAAAAATAACCAAAATTGACTGAGAAACCACCAAAAAACTTAAAACAGAGCGTGAGATGTGGGGTAACTACATGCAGTCCTTGGAAGGCGCTTGCACGGGTAAATCCTTGACTAAAATTAGGCGAATTTAAGCGTGGTGATGAAATAAGATGCCAAGAATGAGGTTATTAATGAAATTAGTGCATATAAACAAGGTCAATGCACTATTAATTAAGCTAGGACACTAAATAAGCGCCTGTCGCCTATTTTAGTGTGTTTCCCCACATTGGGCGTAGAATGTGGGGTAATTATAGTGTGAAAAAGCTAACTTTTCTAAAAATGAAGCTATTCACACGGGAAAAAAGCAGGCAGTATGTGGCCAGTACACAGAAGCCATTTCTGGCATAAAAAACACCAAATTTGAAAAGTGTTATTTTTATGCATTTAAATAGCCAAATCAATAGTTCTAAATGAGCCCAATTGATCTGTCAAAGCGCATTTTTGATATTCTCAATTTTATAGCGCATATAGTCAACTTTTAAGTGAAATAAAGCGCATTTCTTGTTTTTTGCATAAAACAATCAATATAACAGCTTTAAGTGTACTTAAAAATTATGTAGCCTTATACTTAAGGTTCTTAAGATTACCCTAACATATTCCAACTTAATATTAAGTACATAAGACCTATAAAAGGTGGATATATGCGTGTATATAAGGTGTTATAATGGCATTTTTTGTGTATTTATCATAATTTTACTTATGTATACTATTTTTGTACTCTTATTTATTGTTCCTATGTATAGTTCATGTGTTTAAATTAACTTATAAGCACCTTTTACTCAGTCATGGGGATATTCAGGCTGACATATTGTCTATAATAACCACACATACCAAGAAAAGATTGTACATCCTTTACATTTTGAGGAATGCCAATATTCTTTATTGAAGCCACTTTATTTTTGACTACACATATTTGTAAGCCAGATACAACATGACCAAGCACTTTTAAAGACTCAAACCCAACTTTACATTTTTTCAATGCAAGGGTCATTTTTATTTCATCCATTTTTTGAAATACCTTCTTTAAATGGATTAAGTGTTCATCATAAGTCTTAGAGGACACTATGATGTCATCAATTTATACCATTAACCATTCTTCAATCATTTCATTATGGAATGTTATATCCATTAACTTCTGAAATACTGATGGAGCATTTTTTGGTCCAAATGGCATCATGACATATTTATAAATTTCCATGTGTGTTGTTATCAACAAAAAGTTCTGTGAATTCTTTTCAACAGGAATTTGATGGTACCTTTTATTTCCATCTAAGCAACTTATATACTTAGCACCCTTAAGGGTAGCATGTATAGAGGCAATCCTTGGCAAGGGATAAATATTATCTACTGTAAATGTATTTAATTCTCTATAATCACCGCACAGTCTTGCTTTATCTTGTTCACAAGAAATTAGCACTGGTGATATTACACAATATTTTGGTGTAGTTTCAACCTTTTCAAGAATGTTCATTTTTAATAACATTTTAATATTATCCTCTATGTCTTTCCTCTTCATTGGTGAAGCAGGGTATGGTTTCTTTTTAAGACTAGCAGGAATATTATCCATATCACAGGTTAAACTAATCTTCATTTCATGATCTTTTACAAGGCCAAGTTCATTTGTACCATGTGCAAAAGCCATTGGAAATGCTTTAATTAAGTCCAAAATATTGTTTTTCTCAGATTTACTTAACTGAGTGCCAATTGATGCTATGAAATTTCTGTTTCCAGAAGTTCCATCTCATTGGATTCTCTCCCTTTGCACAGAATATTGGCTACTGACTCAATGTGTAAGACTGTGTTAAAAGAATTTATTTTAAATTTCCTTTTATCATTTATGCCAATTGTAAAATTGTTATTAGCAGGGTCTAATTACACACCAAACTTATTCAGAATATCATTTTCAATGATAAAACAGTTACTACAGTTAGTATTATCCATTACTACAAAGTCACAAGTTACTCTTACATAACCATTTCAATGTTTAAAGAAAACAGCAGCTTTGTATCTACCAATGGGATGTAGTACTGATCCAAAACCTCTCCAATTTTTACTTTGAAGGGGTTCAAGCTTAGACTTATATTCACTATCAATTCTCTGTAATGTATTAGTAGAAACAACAGAACCAGCAGCTCCTGTGTCCAATACTATATTAACATTCTCACCAGAAATGATAGCTGGAACCGTGATAGGTGTCACTCTAAAGTTATGAGCTTGTATATATTTAATGATTTCAGCATCCTCAAAATTCATTAAAGATTCATTTGAGTCCATATTTAATATTGGGCTGTCAAAGATGGACAAATCATCTTCCAACATACAGACTTCATTTTCATCACTATATGAGATATTACTGTCAAAATCACTTGAATCTTTACTTTTCTCTGTTTCAATTTCAGATTCATGTTGATTTTCAACAATATTTATATTCTTCTCACATTTGTGACCTTTAACGCAAGGTTTGTTACACTTATAACAAGTATTTGTCTCATACTTTTTTGGTACTACAGGTGCAGTAGACTTTTTCTGCTTCTCCTGAAGTGTTTTTGAATTCTTATTTTTCACAAGTTCAACATTTTGTTTATAAGTGGAATACCTTGCTTCATACTTATGGTTTAGTAATATTTCATTGAAAATATTAATAAAGTCAGAATATTCAGTAACATTAATTGTTCTAGCTACAACAATGTCTCTGACAGATATAGGTAATTTATATCTTATCTTATCTTTTCATAAGTTAAAATCCATGTGAGGCTCAATGGCTTTTAATATTTTATTTAAATTCATTAAAAATACCATAGGTTTGTCACCATTCAATGGATTATACCTAGTTTTATCATAAAGTCTCTTCTGAGTGAGTCTGAATTTAGAACCTCCAAATTGTTTTTCAATTGGTTGTTTCCATTTAGCCCAAGATTAATCTTTACCCTCATTCAAAACAGCTTCAAACCATAATAAGGCAACATACTTAAATAAAGAGATAAATTTTGATGTTATTTCTTTATCTGGTAACTTATATGAGAATTTTAAGTTGTCAATTCTTTGGATAAAAAGTTGCCAATCAGAGCTGGCTTCCCCATCATAAGTTGGGTGCTTATCTATCTTAGGCCAGTTCTTCTGATTGGATTTTATTTCACTAATCTTAGGTAAATTTAACAACTCATTTACTCTTGATAAATGGTCTTGTATTTCCTCCTGTACGGATTTGTGACTTAAATTTTCAGATTTGACACTACCACCAGATGGTTTTAGTTGTGGTGGTATAGGGAAGGAATGAGATTCATTTTTTCCAATGAAAGGATTATTATTATAATTAGTATACTTATGATTATCCTGGTTCATTAGTAGATTGGAAGTTTCAATCTCAACTTTAGTTAGTCTTTGTAGCAACTCAGAGACACTTTGATTTGTCTGGGAGAAAGATAGATTAGTCCTTGATTCAGTTTTCAATAAATGTGTTTCATACAATTTTCCCAACTCACAGAATTTGTTTGAAAGTTCATTATATTTACTACTCAATGAATCATATTTAAGAGTTAGATACAAAGGTTCATTCTCTAATTCTTTATTACGTGTTTCCAGTTGAGAAATATTTAATGTTAAGGATGAAATTGTATTACTTGTGAGCTTAACTGTCAGTTCCTCACAATCAGTCATTCTATTCCACAATGCTGAAGCAATTCTATGGACAGTTGGATTATTATTAAAATACTCCATGTCTTCCTTCTCAATTCTTTCACTCTCTTGTGAACTTCTCATCTCACTAGTAAGTGGTGGAAATTGAGGATTAACTGTATTATAAATACTACTGTTGTTATTGACAAAAGACAAGTCAGGTGTATCTAAATCAAAACCTAATTTTCTTAAGTCCTCCTCTATTTTCTGCACAGATTTGACATCAATAATATTACCTACATTGTAATTATCAGTATTGTGTTCAATCTGAGAGGGTAATCTACTTACCATGGGATTTGTGTGAGCCCTGATTTTTGGCGCCTTTGTTTTCCCTTGTAGGGGTGAAGTGAGGAAGTCTGATGAGGAGGAGGATCCTTGTTGCAGTTGTGACTGGCCCATTGTTGATGGAACCAATCCCACTTCCATTTGTCTACCAGGATTTTCTCCTGGGAGGGATGTGACCCTCCTGGGGTAGGGGGTTCCTTATTTGGTTGGCCTCCCTTTAGATCTGCCAATGTTTGGTTCATCTGCTGAAATCCTACCTTTCAATTGTTTTGTAATTGCTCTACCTCCTTGAGCATGAGGGATTTTGATTCCTCCAACTTCAATGCCTGTTTTGCCAGATGGGATAGTTGATCCTGAAGAGGAGGAGACGTCTTTTATATAGTAATCTTTTTTAAGAGGGCGTCCTTTTTCTCTATGCTCATTTGCTCTGCCTGGGGGTATGACTGACCTCCATGGTTATGTCCTGGAGCAATGTTTTTGCTAGCTTTAGACCTGGTATTATAAGCAGGCTGTACACTTACATTGTCCTGGGGAGCACTCATATTGATAAAATTAACAATATATTACTTCTACAGAAAGGAAAACCTATTGTAATTAGTAGATTAAAAGTATTAGCAATATTATTACTAATAAAAAGCACTGGAGCTCACCCTGAATTTAAATCTTTATTTATTTAAATAAAATGTAATAAAAATTTGAAAAAATCTGTTATAAATAAAACAATAAGTTTAACTAGACCTTTATTAGGGTGAATAATTATCTTACCAAGCTTTAACCAAATACCAATCTAATTGGGTGTTTTATTGGTGACCAAATACCAAGTGAAATTGGGTTTATATTGGGTACAGTTACTACTGTAAATACCTAATTTTTATTATAAAAAATTAGTAAAATTATTATAAGGGTTCTTTTCTGCAATAACTGAGCTATGATGACTCACGTCTATACAGCAGACCTAAATATTTGGTTTGTTTTGAGCTATACTAAAGTAAAAATCACGTCCCAAGGCTTATACTAAATAATAAGTAAAAATTAAGGAAAGACCCCCAATGGTCAGTGTATCTAGTATTTAAGTATGATATAATAGTATTTATTTATGATCCTACTACTTATTGATAAATGATTTTGTGATTAAACCTCAGGGGAAGACTAATAAAATAGTTATTCTCAAATAAAACTCACAATACTTGGATTTAAATGCGTGCTAGTGGTGAAAAATAGATGAATATAATATAGTTATAGCTTATATAAAGATAATATCAATTTATAATGGCTTTATAATATATCTTTTAATAGTAATTATTGTTTTATAATTTTTGTTTGAATTTTAGTAAGTGAATGATGTCTAATAACTGGCAAAATCCTCCCTTACTTATACCAAAATCCACTGGAGTGCACAGACCTTCAATCCAGATGATGTCACTGCTATCCCCAGCAATTACAGCACTGTGAGGCCCCATCACCTCCCCATGGCGTCCACTTCAAGAAGATTTAACATCCAGATCTCCAGTAAGGACCCTCCATCACAATTAATGATAACACAGACCCATACCATAAATAGAAAATCCAGATAAAAGCGGATACCATAAAGAAACAGGCAAAATAACTCATCCAAAGAGAATATAATGAAACCCAAAGCATATAAAGGAAACAAATGAAATTTCCAAGCCCCCAATAACATCCCCAAGCATCCATATTAACCCAGCAATGACCTGCCAACCCATAAATCTGTGAATATCCATCCAAGGAAGCAGATTAAGTTGTCCAGACTGAGTGTATGCGCCTGAAATAGATTTTTATGCTTCTGTAGGCATTGTGAGTCCACAAGATACGTCCATATGACCTAAAATAAGCAGAAAAACAAAGTTTATATGCTATTAAGAGGCTAAAACCCACTTATATACCTAAATATACATAATATACTGCATATTTCACTGAATATGAGATTTATGTATACATATAAGCTTATGTATGTCAATAATCACTTCATATCACTTAAGATAAGTATATTATGACTCCATTAACACCTTAATAAGTATTATTAGGCTATGGATAAGCTATTTAAACTACTTTAGTTTATATAATAGAGTAATAATTATATATATATGTAATATAATCATATATATTATTATTTTAACTTTATTTTTAAGATATAAGCTTAATGTACTTAAGGTTATATTATTTTAAGTATAAGAAATACTCAGTCCCAGGGATATCTAGGCTGACACATATCTTGCTTCAATAGGTGCTGTTCATGAAGTGACTATGCCATATCATGCTGAACAAAATGGAACAGCGGAAAGGTTTAATTGGACAGTTGGTGATATTGCACGGACTCCTGTTTTGGAAAGTGGACTTCCAAAAAGCTTTGGGGGTCTTTCTTACAAGTGGGCATCTTTTGTTCATAAATGCATACCAAAAAGCAAGATCACAGAATCAACACCTCTTCAAGTAGTTTATGGTACTCAACCAAAGTTCAACAACATGAGGACTTTTGGTGAAAAGGCCTTTATTCATGTTCACAAAGAGGTAAGAACCAAGCTAGATAATCAAGCACTTGAGTGTAAAGTTGTTGGATATTCACAAAATAACTATGGATGGCTATTCTGGCATGAAGAATCTGGCCGACTCTTTGAATCTGCAATGGCTATGTTTCCCACCAGTGAGCCCAAAACACATGATGTTGCACGACAAGCTCCAAATCTACCTCATTCCAAAGGATCTATTGAATCTATTCTTAATTCACTTTCTTTTGGTGATTTCACTATTGAAAATACTATTGATGAACAAGATCTATCTATTGAAGCAATGCAAATTGCCACTGCTTGTTCTCCAATCCCTATCCCTAACACCTTTCTGAAAGCTATGAAATCACCAGAAGCTGCTGAATGTAAAATGGCCTGTAAAGCTGAAATGGATAACATGTCACACTTGAAAGTTTGGTCAGAAGTTTCTCTTCCACATGGTGCTGTTCCTCTTAAAGGGAAATGGGTTTTTGCTATTAAACACTCTCAAAAAGACTCACCTATCAAATTCAAGGTAAGATTTGTGGCCAAAGGTTTCAAACAACGTGAGGGAATCGATTACAAACACACTTTTTCTCCTACTGCAACCTTTGCTTCTCAAAGAATTCTATTAACTCTTGCTGCTATTTTTGGTTGGAAGGTGAGGTCTTTTGATGTTACAGCTGCTTATCTACATAGCAATGTGGAAGAAGATCTTTGGATTAAACCTCCTCCTGGTATGAATATAACAAGACCTGGAAATGTTCTCAAACTTCATAAAGCCCTTTATGGCACAAAACAGGATGCTCTTCGTTGGTGGCTTCATATTGCTGAAAAACTCAAAACTCTAGGTTTTCATGCTAGTCAATATGATACAAGACTTTATGTTCTAAAAGATGGTTCATCAACTGGTGTGGTATGGTTGCATGTGGATGATGGAATAGTTACTGGTAGGTGTGATGCTGTTTTGGAGAAACTAGAAAAGGTGCTGAATGGGGGGCTAGAGGTGAAATGGTTGGAAGGTTTGGATGGTATTGTTGGAATGAACATTAGGAGGGTAGAAAAGGGTTTTGAAATGGACTGTCACAGGATGATTAAAAATTTTTTACACAATCATAATCCTGGTGGTTTGAAATGCAAGACTCCTCTCCCAGCTGACATCACACTAGATTCTGCCAAACCTGAAGATCAAGGCATCAAGTCAACTCAATATCTGTCAATAATTGGTAGTTTAAATTACACAGCGATTGCAACATGCTCAGATATTTCATTTGCAGTCAATTTCCTGGCCAGGTTCTCATCCAAACTTTTAGATTGTCATTGGAAAGCTTTAACTCATTTACTTAGATATCTACAGGCAACCAAAGATCTCAAACTTCCTTTATATCCTGACTCAAGGTCAAGGCCAACATTAACTGCTTACTCTGATGCTTCTTGGGGTTGTGAATGGTCTAGATCTACAATTGGCCACATAATCTATCTGAATGGATGTCCTATCCTATGGTCTTTAATATGTCAAACTACAGTTGCTGATTCCACTTGCTTTGCTGAATGTATAGCAATGTGCCTGGCAACAAAAGATGGTATCTGGATATGCAATCTTCTCACTGATATTTGTGGACCAATTGACAGTGTTTGTTTGAAGTGTGTTTCACGCGCCTCGTGACACTCGAGGCGAAATCAACTCATTAAATCAATAATATCAAGTCCTAAATCTATACTCAAAGCGCAGAAAGCAATTCTCCATAGCAACTGCGATTTTCCTTTGTGTACTTACTATTTAACTGCGCTAGCCTAAACTCTAAATCTAAATTAGTCAATCTCCCAATAGGGTACATTAGTCCTTTTCAATAAGCGACGCACAGCGCTAGGTTCAACGAAATAGTACAGTAGTAGTTTTTCATTAAAGTTTTGTTAATTAATTAAAAAGGGGTAAATTGAGCATGGACGGATATTTAGCGAAGAAGGTCTAAGTGTATGTTAGTAATGGTCAATGGAATGGGAATGATGCGATGGAAGGGAGGTCAATGCGAGGAGGAACAAAGGATATAAAAGGGGTTGGGTATTTGGTTCGATATTCCTTAGAATTAAATTATAAAATCGTATTTACATTAATAGTGGTAAATCTTTAAAGTTAAAATCATTGTTATTGTATCTTTCTCTTATTTTCTCAATATTCATTTCTAAATCCTAAATCTTTGATTATTGAGTTTCCAACCCTTTGTGAGATTTTAAGAATTACTATTACCTCTGAAACTAGTCTATAATTCTTCTCGAACAAACCTCAAACCTGTAGCTATTACTTCGAGTGACCTTTGAATCATTTCCTCGAATCATTCCTCTGTGCTTCGAAGAAGTTTCTAAATCCCTCATCTCACTTACAGGAACATCCTCGACCTTGTGCGTAGGTCGTCCGGTGACAGTATAATTTAATTCTCTGTAGTTCTCATTCTTTGCACTACTACGTCCTTTTAGGTGTTTCTAAAATTTTAAATGGCACCTGTTCAATGCACTCCTCCTATGGGCGCTACTACTAGAGCTCGCGCTAGAGGCAGGCCAACAGCCACAAGGTCTGTTTCTCGCACTCACTCTTTGGAACCACTCGACCTTAGGGAACGGCAACATTCAGTTCAATCTGTAGAAGACATCCCACAAGATTTTGAGGATTCTAGTGAGGAAGAAGAAGGAGAGGATACAATGCACGAGGCACCATCCGCCCCTGCCAATCACCCTGCTGGCCAATCCTCAGAACCTGGACCATCTAACTCTCTGGAAGATTTCATGAGACTTTTCATGAAAACCCTCTCAAATCCAACGTCTTCAGAGGGATCTAAGTTCAAAACTCCTTCTATGAAATCTCCTGACAAATTTGACGGAGATCACCCTGACAGATTGCGACCCTTCTTGCAAACCTGCAAGCTACTGTTCCATAATGAACCTCGAACCTTTAACAGCGAATGATCAAAGGTTGTTTACACTTCTTCATTCCTAGCCGGGAAAGCAGCAAGATGGTTCGAACCTTATCTACTCATGCTTTCTTCGACAGAAACCCACTTACTTATCAATAATTGGGAAAAGTTCGAAGACCAACTTTTTACGTTGTTTGGGGATCCTAATGAAACGGACAACGCCAAAATTGATCTTGATTTTCTTCGCATGAGTGATAATGGTAAAGCCTCTGAATATATCTTGAACTTCAGAGCACTTCAAACTTGAGTAGGTTGGAATGATGCTGCCCTTAAGTATCATTTCAAGAAAGGGCTTCCTTCGAGGATTCTAGATCAATTAAATCTTCACGGTCAGAAGATGACTACTTTAACGGATTTAATGGATCAAACCCTTGAACTTGACGGCGTTTATCAAGGACGACTTCAACATCGTTGATATTCCAATAAATATCAGGGCCTAAATTTTAAATCAGGACCTTCTTCACACCCACAACCAAATCAATCCTCCTCGACTCAATCCAAACCCAATAAGGGAAAGGATAAACCTTTACCAAAAGGCTTGAACCCAGGCGATATCAGCAAAGTACTGGATCCTAAAGGGGAACTGAAAGAAGCTGAGAGGAAAAGACAAGCAGATAATGGGTTATGTATGTATTGTGGGGGTAAGCACAAGTTGGAAGACTGTGTAAAGTTGAAGGAAAGAGAAGGTACTAGTTTGAAGTCAAAAAACTAGTAGATAGTTTACTTGTGTGCAAAGCAAACTATCTTATCTCTCCCAGTGCACAGAACCTCCATGTCTTAAGGACTGGAGTTGCCTTAAACCGCTTGAGATTCATTCTTTTTAAGGAGGATATCCCCTTCAGTTGTCTTATAGACTCTGGAGCTTCAATTTCTTTTGTTAGTTTATCTTTTGCCGAGAAGCTTCAACTAACATTTACAGATATCGATCGAACTCCAATCTATTTGGTCAAATCAGAGGAACCCAAATATTGGGTAAGTAAGAAAGTTTTATGGGTTTTCAACTTTCCGAACTTTCCCCCCTTTGAGTGGGAATTATCAGTCTTTGACGCCCCAAGGATGGACGATACCATTCTTGGCCATGACTTTTTAACGCATTGGAATCCCGAAATTGATTGGACTAGGGGATTGATCACCCCACGCTCTAAGTATATTTCTGATTCTTCAATGCAGGTCAATAGGGAGTTAAACAACCCGCCTGACAATGTCCTGCTAGAGGACAAGTCTCTGCCAGATGACTTGCAAGCATCTGATCCTTCTTTAAATGAGCAATTGGATAACCCTTCTAGCTCGATGACTTCACTCGAAGAGGATTTAAGTTGCCTTGAAGTAATCAAATTCTGCTCTCTCAATACAGGTATCCCCTCGACAGATTCTCTCGAAGATGAAGAGGACGACCAAATCAACGTTGAAGCCATTAAATCAACTCTACCTGAAATCTACCATGATTTTCTCGATGTTTTCTCAATCCGTAAGGCCGATAAGTTACCACCTCATCGACCCTACGATCATCAAATAGAGTTAATAGGCCCAGTACCTCCGGCAGGTCCTGTCTATTCTTTATCGAAGGACGAATCTCAAGTTCTTTGAGACTACATTGCAGAGAATGTAGCCAAAGGTTTCATCAGAGCCAGTAAATCTCCAACCGGCTCCCCTGTTCTCTTTGTAAAAAAGAAGGACGGTAGTCTTAGGTTGTGTGTTGACTATAGAAAGCTCAACACAGTCACGAAGAAGAATGCATATCCTGTTCCTCCTATGTCATTACTTCTTACCCTTTTCAATGGTGCTAATTTCTTTTCTAAAATTGATCTTAGAGGCGCTTACAATCTTATTTGCATTGCGGAAGGTCATTAACCACTGACTGCAATGCGCACTAGATTTGGTGGTTTTGAATATTTAGTTATGCCTTTTGGATTATGTAACGCACCTTCAACTTTTCAAACTTTTGTTAATGATATCTTTCAAGATGTTGTTGAACAATTTGTAGTCGTCTATTTAGATGATATTTTAATATTCTCAAAAACACTGGATGAACATATTCATCATGTTCGACAGGTCCTAAGTCGTCTTCGAGATCATGGTCTCTACGCCAAGCATAATAAATGCGAATTCCACCTCAAATCAATAGATTTTTTGGGTTTTACGTTGTCCACTGACGGTTTAGTCATGGATGACAAAAAAGTCCAGAAAATCCTGGAATGGCCTGAGCCCAAAAACATTAAATCACTCCAAGGATTTTTGGTTTTTGCAAACTTCTATAGAAGATTTATTAAAGATTACTCTAAAACTATTTCCAATCTTACTTCTCTTCTTAGAAAAGATATTCATTTTGTTTTTACTTCTACAGCATGAAAGGAATTCAAAGCACTAAAAACGGCGTTCACCACAGCCCCAATTCTTCGACATTTTGATCCTTCTGCCTCGACAATAGTTGAGACAGATGCGAGCGATTATGCTATTGCAGGGGTCATCTCCCAATTAAATCCTGAAACAAATTTGTTTCATCCTGTTGCTTTTGAGTCACGCAAACTCATAGCCGCAGAATTAAATTATTAAATTCATGACAAAGAGCTTTTAGCTATTATCCATTGTCTTAAAAAATGGTGTTCTTTTCTTCTCAGCCTAGATAGTCCTTTTCAAATTTTAACAGATCATAATGCTTTGAAATAATTCATGTCTTCTAAAGTGTTAACCAGGCATCAAGCCAGGTGGGCTGAATTTTCTTTCTCTATTTCCTATCGCCCAGGAAAAAACTGCATTGTCCCAGATATCTTGTCACGTCGGGACGACGTTTACCCACAGCGGGGGGATGCATTTGCTGACAAGAACCCAGCAAATGTGCAATCAATCTTCAACGAATCAATGTTAACGACTCATCAACTTAATTCTATGACAATTCAATCTTTTTGAAATCCACTATCCAACATCCTTGAAGCTCAGTTGAAGGACGATTATTGTTTAGGGTTAAAAGACAAAATACTCTCAAAGCAAGGGACCAAAAGATTTTGTATTGAATCAGGTCTATTAGTCTTCGAAGGTAGAGTAGTCATACCCGACAACAATGAGATAAAATTATGGATTTTCAACAGTCGACATAATTCTCCATTAGCTGGTCATTTTGGGGTTGATAAAACCTACCAGTTAATAGCAAGGGATTTCTTCTGGCCAGGTATGACCAGGGAAATCAAGGCCTATATAAAAGCTTGTTACGAATGTAATAGGAATAAGGCTCCCCGTCACCGGAAGCATGGGTTGCTTCAACCACTTCCTATTCCCTCTAAACCTTGGGAATCTTTATCGATGTATTTTATTTCTCAACTTCCTATTTCTAATGATTTTGATGCTATATTAGTATTAGTAGATAGATTTTCAAAAATGTCCATTTTTATTAAAACCACTACTACTGCTACAGCAGAAGATTTGTCAAAATTGTTTCTAGAATATGTATTTTCTAAACACGGCTTACCAAATGATATTATTTTGGATAGAGGCTCATTGTTTGTATCCACATTCTGGACCCAACTGTGTCGAAAACTCAATATCACAAGGAATCTCTCCACGGCCTATCACCCTGAAACCGATGGTCAAACAGAAAGAGTTAACCAAATCCTCGAACAATATCTTCGACTGTATGTCAGTTACCAACAAGACGATTGGACCACATGGTTACCATTGGCCGAATTTGCTTATAATAACTCGACTCATTCTTTGACACGACAATCTCCCTTCGAAACCATTTATGGACGACATCCTCGATTCAACTCAATCCATGTAGGAACTAATCATCCTGCGGAACATTATCTTCGAACTATATCACGACTCCAAGAAGAACTTAAAACAAATTTGGAATCAGCGATTCGAAGATACAAGGAACAGGCCGACAAACATCAACAATCTGCTCCTTCTTTTAAACCAGGTGACAAAGTATGGCTCGACGCACAAAACATTTGAACAACAAGACCATCAAAGAAACTGGCTGAAAAGCGCTTGGGACCATTCGAAATCGACTCTGAAGTCTCTAAAACTGCATTTCGACTCAAGTTACCTCCTAAATGGCAGGCGATTCACCCTGTTTTCCATGTATCTCTCCTGGAACTGGCTCAAGAAATATACCCGGGCAAGAACCAACCCCCTCCGGAACCGGTCGAAGTAGAAGATCATCTAGAGTGGGAAGTAAGTCGTATCCTTGATTCAAGAATACGCAAGGGGAAACTTCAATACCTCGTGGAATGGGAAGGCTTCCTCAATGACTCAGACAAAACATCCTGGGAACCAGCCATCAATGTTTCTAACGCTCCTGAACTCCTAAAATCTTTTCATTTGAAATATCCTTTAAAACCAAAACCTTAAAATTTCTTTATTTAAAATTTTCTTTTCTTTTTCTTTCTTTCTTTAAAATCTAAAATACCTCTTAAATTTCTTAGCCTTGTTTTCTTTTTTCTCTCTTCTTTTTTTTTCTTTCTTCTCCTTCTATAAAATTCCCTCCAAAACCAACTAAAAATAAAATCAAAATTATAATTAAAATAAAATAAAATAAAATAAAAAAAATAAAAATAAAATAATAAAATAAAATAAATAGAATAAAATTAAAAACTCTTAAATCTCTCTAAATATTTTCTTTCTTTTCTTTTTCAATTCTTTAAATACATTCTTTTCTTAAAATTCTCTTCAAAAAATTTCTCTTCCACAAATTTATTTTCTCTTTTAAAAAAAAAAAAACTTTCTTTCCTTCGAATCATCAAATCTTGTACGACACGACCATTTCCTCGAACTTAACTTCAACCTCTAAATCTCCCTATAATAATTCTTCTTTTCAAATTCTCTTAAATTCTAAATTCTGTTTTTTTCTTTTCTTTCTTCTTCCTCTCTTTTCAACTAAAATTTCTTAAAAAAAAAAAAAAAAAAAAAAAAAAAACATATATTTTTCTTTCATTAAATCCTCAATTTAACAAACTCATCTCAATCACAAAACCGTTTCTTTTTTTGTTATCTTTCTTTTCTTACAAAAAAAATTTCCTTTTAAAAAAAAAAACATTAAAAACTTCCTTCAATTAAACAACCTTTTTTCTTTCTTTAAATTTCTTCTTTCAAATTCTAAAATTTTTATTTTAAACTTCTTTTTTTTCTTTTTCTCTCTCTCTCAAATCTTATAAAATTAATAACATTCACCTACAATAAAAAATAAAATAAAATAAAATAAAATAAAACTAAAATACAAATTTTTTCTACTTCTTTACATCTCCTTTTCATTTCAAATCTTTTCTTTTAATTTCTCTCGAACTAATCTTTTCATTTTCTCCAAAACTACCCTTATCTCCTTCCTGCATTTCTCAAATACCTCCTCCTCTCCTACCGGAACCACCTCTCCCATCTCCAAGAGCTCCTCTGCCACGTCGAAGGAAGCCATGTCGATAATTGTGTCGACCTCCCCACATAATTCTTCCACGAACCTTACTCGTCGACCTTGACGAGGTTTCTTCGACCACACCTGGTCCAGGGTGTCTTCAGGTTCTTCAATTACTTCCGTGGCGGGAGGGTTTGCCTCAGTTGGTATAACCGACGCAGGCTCCGCAATCGGCTCTTCAAGGTTATTCGATGTCTAAAACAAAAAACTCATCAGTAACTTCATCCCTAAAATAAACAAATAAAACTTACCTCGAAGATGGGGTCAGGCTCTAGAAATAACCTTGGCGCCACTTCGACCTCTACCTCTCTCTCTTCCTCATCGTCCTCGATGACCACCCGTCGTTTCTTGGGTGCCCGCCCTGGAACAGGGACTTCATCTTCATCCTCCTCCACCAACTCGTTGACCTCTTCCTTGACACCTCGCTTCGAACTTGTGGCCTGGGTTACCCAGGTTGAGATCTTGTTGTTTAACTCCTTATCATTTTCCCCCACCGATTGTTTGTCTTTGATCGAGACATCCCAAATGTCTTCGACCACCTCTTTGGTTTTAGGAATTACCCAAAACTTAGTCTTGGTAAACCGCTTTTTGATTTCTGCGTTCTTTGTCAACGCATCGCACGCCACTCACCGCCAACGGCAAAACTCGCATTTCTGGCGAGGGCCTCGGGTCGCCGTACTTTCGACACAGAAATACTCCATGCTTTCACAAGCCATGCAAGTCTGCAAAAACTGTCGTGTGATCATTCCCCCATCCGCTTTAGGGTGTGGAGGCATAGGTGTGGGAGTGGGACAGTTCATTATAAAAATAAGTAATTAAGAAGTGAGGGAAAAATTTATTAGAAAAAGGGAAACTAGTGTGGGAAGATGGCTCAAGCTCAACGGAGTTCGCAATTTTTATACCCGGGCATCTGTCACGCGCCACGTGACACTCGAGGCGAAATCAACTCATTAAATCAATAATATTGAGTCCTAAATCTATACTCAAAGCGCAGAAAGCAATTCTCCATAGCAACTGCGATTTTCCTTTGTGTACTTACTATTTAACTGCGCTAGCCTAAACTCTAAATCTAAATTAGTCAATCTCCCAATAGGGTACATTAGTCCTTTTCAATAAGCGACGCACAGTGCTAGGTTCAACGAAATAGTACAGTAGTAGTTTTTCATTAAAGTTTTGTTAATTAATTAAAAAGGGGTAAATTGAGCATGGACGGATATTTAGCGAAGAAGGTCTAAGTGTATGTTAGTAATGGTCAATGGAATGGGAATGATGCGATGGAAGGGAGGTCAATGCGAGGAGGAACAAAGGATATAAAAGGGGTTGGGTATTTGGTTCGATATTCCTTAGAATTAAATTATAAAATCGTATTTACATTAATAGTGGTAAATCTTTAAAGTTAAAATCATTGTTATTGTATCTTTCTCTTATTTTCTCAATATTCATTTCTAAATCCTAAATCTTTGATTATTGAGTTTCCAACCCTTTGTGAGATTTTAAGAATTACTATTACCTCTGAAACTAGTCTATAATTCTTCTCGAACAAACCTCGAACCTGTAGCTATTACTTCGAGTGACCTTTGAATCATTTCCTCGAATCATTCCTCTGTGCTTCGAAGAAGTTTCTAAATCCCTCATCTCACTTACAGGAACATCCTCGACCTTGTGCGTAGGTCGTCCGGTGACAGTGTGACAATAATAGTGCAGTTTCCTCAGCAAAATACAATCCCTCAAACAAAAGGACCAGACACTCTGATAGGTATTTCTTTCTTGTGAATGAGCAATTATACAGAAAAAATATTGTATTAGATTGGGTGGCAGGTACAGAGCAGTATGCAGATATATTGACTAAGAATGTAGGACCCATTCATACTGTAGAGAAACGTTATCATTTGGGTGTCTCTTAATTTTATTTTTATGTTCCTTTTCAATTCCTTTTTTTTTCTTTTTCACCCTGGTAGCAAAATGGGGGGCTGTTATGTATATACACATATTATAGATTTTGTTACCACGTGATCTGTGTATATAGGCTGTAGTTTATACCTCTGGCAAACTCTGATTCTTCTCGGAGTTTGCCACTGACAATAAACTACAAGTAAAGTAATAAAACAGGATTCTTCACGGAGTTTGCCACTGACGCTAAACTACAGATGTGGCACCCTTCCCCCACGTCAGCTCCTCGTCGGCGCGACGTGAGGTCAGTTTCGTCGGCTGTTTCCACGTGGTGTGAGTGACATGTGCGAGATCAGATGTCCCGTTTTATTACGAGGCATTATGTCCCGTTTTATTACGATGCATCATGTCTCGTTTTGCATGCGGGATATTGCCACCCGAAGCGCATACGTGACACTGTTTTGCCTGCAGTGTTTGAGCTAGCATCAAGCTAAATCACAAAAAAATGTGAAAAATAAGACCTTGAGAACTTAACAGAAGAATAAGGGAAGATGACATCATCAGCTGTTGATTAAACAGGTTTGCAGCCCTGTTTGTCGCTCCCATAAACCTAAGCGCAGTCCGCAGATCAAGTGTGTTTTGTATCATTTCGTTAGGTCTACTGCATATCAAATCCTTACTCCCCACCCTCGACCTACTAAGGTTGTCCTCACACCTAACACCAAGTTTTCTTTCCAAATGGTAGGTAGTTTTTTTATTTATCTTCCAACTCCAAACATCTAATTGACACTAAAACATCTCCACCCATTCATAAAATACTTCTATAAACCAAAGCCTAAAGCAGCTGGAGCTACCAGTCACGGTAAAGCCAAGAAGAAGAAGTGGTCAAAAGGAAAGACTAGAGACAAGGCCAACAATGCCGTCGTTTTGGACAAGCCTACTTTTGACAAGATCTTCAAGGAAGTCCCTACCTACAAAATGATTTCGCAATCGGTCCTTATTGACCGAATGAAAATTAACGGAAGTCTTGCCCGGGTAGCTATTCGGCATTTGGCTCGTGAAGTTGGTTTGATTCAGTTCTTAAACGTTGACTGCATCGCCTCTTAACTTTGATCAATCATTTTCAGGGCTTAATCAAACCGATTATACACCATCGAGGGCAACTTGTCTACAGTGAGTGCCCCAACATTATTTTCATTAGTGACCTTGAGTCTCAACACTTTTTTTGTTGCATATTAGCCCGAGCCACGGCCGGTACTGAGTAATTAAATGTAGCTATTTCCAATAGGGTTGTTTCTCTGTAATGAACAGAAGCATGCCATTATTCCTGTGACACTCTTATTTACGGTTGCTAAGCCAATTGGCTCGTTGGGTCACTATTAATCCATTGATCATCATTTGACCAGCCCTGTGTATGCCATGTTGCAAAAGTGAAATCTTGCAGGAACTTGTTTTTTATTGGATTTATAGGTTTAATAGAAATCTCTGTCAATTTGGTATGATATATCTGGTGATCAATGTTGAATTGGAATAAAGTATGAAGCACTATAAAAAACCTAGGGTTGGGGGTAGCTTTGTCGCACACCTAACTCAGACTGGATTCATCTTAAACCCTATTTGAATATTCTCCGAGTTTAGGTCATCTAAACTTGTATCCAATTCGCGTAACTATTTGCATTTAACTGAGTCTTTTCTTACTGATTTGCATGCAACCACAGTTGTGTCAAGTAAACCTCAATAACTCAATATTTTCAAAATATTCATCACTCATGTTTCATGTTCAGTAACAGTAACTCTTCTGTAATCAAACACAACCTTTCACACATTCCATGTCTCAATTGAAGTAATGCATGGATCTATACAAATACTACATTCTACAGGAATTTAATTCAATGGAAGAGGAAGAACTAATGTTATCAATATTACTAGACACTGAAGAATGATATCAAATAGAAAAATCATTCAACACAACCATATTGAAGGCCACTATACCCCAGTTTGATATGTTGCATATTTGGGCTGTTCACTGATGCTTATCCATGGCAAAGCAAGCTGTTCTTCCTCCTGTGTGTTCCAGATAGGCAATTGTTTTTTCTTCAAATCAGATGACATATTGGGGTTGTTTTTAGTGGGGAGGTTTATATAGTTGTCTGTAGTACTATAATGTGTTAAGAAATGGTGATATGAAGTCAAAATAGTGTTGTGTAATTGTTAGGATTCAGGTTGAGAGGTGAGGAGGAGGAGCACTTTGGGCGCTATGCATTGTAATAAACAGAAGCAAGGGATATTCCATAAGAGGGTTTGATGGGGCAAGTGCTGTGGGGTGCTCCTCATTGGACAACTTACATAGTAATCCAGTTACTTCTTAGTCACTCATAGTTGTAACCCTCACTGTTGGTAGCTCCAACATAGTCAGTCTTAGTTAGTCTCACTGCTGTATCAGCATAGCCAGTCCCATCTTAGGCTAGTGTTAGCATTAGTAGTAGTCTGCCCGCTTAAGTCTTAACATATTGTCCAATCTATAACCAGCACACTACAAAAGAATCATGAACCCCCCAGGTCAATCTGATGCAGCGCTCCTTTCTGCAATGCAAGAACAGAATGCCAGATTTATGGAATGTCTAGCAGAGGAGAAACCCTCATATTGTGAGTTGGACGCTGCCCACCACACTAGCACCACCTGCAAAAGGTCCAAAGATTGCAGTCCCAGCAATCTTTGAAGGAAAGCAAGGCCCCTGGGTGGATCAGTATTTATCACAGGTAAACCTCTATGTCCTGCTCAACAGTCATCAGTTCCCTGACAAGCAATCAAAAATTAGATTTGCAATATCTTACCTCACAAATAAGGCAGAATGCTGGGCAAGGCCATATGCAGAAGAACTCCTTAAAGGCACTAATGTGGAAACAACTTTTTTCAAGTTCATGGCAGCATTTGAGCTAGCTTTTGGTGATCCTGATAAGGCCAAAACATCAGAACATGTGTTAAACCAATTAAGCCAAAAACATTCAGTGGCCAAATACATGTCAGAATTCCAGGGCCATGCTAGTTATGTCACAACATGGGGAGAAGGAGCACTCATGTTTCACTTCAGGAATGGGCTACCACCGAAAATCAGAAATGCCTTTGTGTTAGGATTTGGATTGAGAGGCAAGGAGGAGGAGCACTATGGGCGCTGAAGGGGTGCTGTGGGTGCTATGCATTTTTAAGAGACAGAAGCAGGTATATTGCATTAAGGGGTTATATGGGGCAAGTGCTGTGGAGCGCTCCTCATTGGACAACTTATATAGTAATCCAGTTACTGTTAGTCTCACTGCTGTATTAGCATAGTCAGTCCCATTTCAAGGCTAGCATCAGCGCTAGTAGTAGTCTGCCTTCGCAGGTCCTAACATTTTGTCCAATCTCAATTGGCATACTACTAAAGAAGAATGAACCCTGCAGACCAACCCGATGCAGCACTCCTTGCGGCAATGAAAGAGCAAATGGCACACTTGCAGGAACAGAATGCTAGGCTTATGGAGCGCCTAGCAGAGTAGAGGCCCTCATACTGCAGCCCCACTGAAGCAGAGTTGGATGCTGCTGAAGCCAAAGCCAAAGCACAGGCATCTCACCCCACACCAGCACCCCTTGTTAAAGGTCCAAAGATTTCAGTCCCAGAAACCTTCAATGGGAAACAAGGCCCCCAGGCGGATCATTATGTGTCACAGGTGAACCTCTATGTCCTGCTCAATGGACATCAGTTCCCAGACAAGCAAGAAAAAATTGGGTTTGCAATATCATACCTCACAGATGAGGCAGTGCGCTGGGCAAGGCAATACACCAAAGAGCTCCTTGAAAACTCTCAGGAGGCAACAACCTTCCATCAGTTCATGGCGGCTTTTGAATTAGCCTTTGGCAACCCAGATGTGGCCACAACCTCAGAGCATGCGCTAAATCAGCTGCAACAAAGAAACTTGGTTGCTGAGTATGTGTTGGAGTTCCGGGGCCACACCAGTTATTTCACAACATGGGGGGAAGGGGCGCTCATGTTTCACTTCAGAAATGGGCTCTCATCAAAAAAGAGAAATGCCCTAATTAGTCACCCTTGCCCAACCTCTCTCCAAGGACTCATGGAGCTGGCCATCCAAGTTGACAATGAGTTCACCCATCAACAAACAGACGGTTGGATTGGCGCTTGTCCATGGTGCAATTACGCCTCAAGCAGGGCCAGTGCTTGGGACCCGAATGCCATGGATATCAATGCAGCAAATGTGCAAGGTGCTAGTGGGAGGAAGAGTTTATCAGATGATGAGTATCAGAGGCGCATGAGCAAAGGTCTGTGCCTCAGGTGTGGAAGCAGTTGTCACCTGGAAAGGGAGTGCAGAGTGAAAATGAGGGTTAGTGAAGGGGAGGACAGCGCAGGAAAGGCGCAGGAAAAAGACAGCGCTCGGGAGTGAAGGTTGTGCCCTCCTTGAGCAGATTAGAGGGAAAGGATAAAGGGAATTTAGTAGAGGAGCTATCAGCATGTAATCCAATTGAAGTGAGTTATAATCATATTATACTAAACTTGCCTTTAATGGCCCTTGATGCCATGACAAATTTTTGAGCCCTACTGGACTGTGGGGCCACAGACTGTTTTATTTAAAACAAGTTTTTACAGCAAAACAAAATGAAAAAAGAAAGATTTGACCACACTAAGTGCATAATTATGTTTGATGGATTGCCAGGTAGGGTAGGAGAAGTAAGAGAGAAGGTTTTTTTCAGATTTTGGTGTGATGGGAGGGAGTCTCAGTGCAGGGCATATGCAACAAACCTGAAGGACCAGTACAAAATGGTACTGGTGATTACATGGCTAGACTGCTATATCCCACAAGTTTTTTGGAAGGAAAAGAAGGTGCAGATGGGAAGGAGAGAGGATGCTGGTGCTAAAGTATTGGCCCCCTGGCCCCTTCAGGGGGCAGGGGCCCATCCTGGAGAGTCTCTGATATTTTTCTATCATCAGTTGACTTGCCGCCAGAACTGATGCTTCCTCTTAATTCTAAGCAGCAGGCTGGGGATGAGTCACCATTGGGGAGCTCCAAAGAGGTCCCAGAAGGAAGTAAAAGGCAGAAAGAACAGGAGAAGGCGCAAAAAAAGATGGGGAAAGGCAAAGGATGGAAAGGTGGATGGCACAGAGAGAGCATTTGTCCCCTGGCCCCTTCAGGGGTCAGGGGTCCCTCCCGGAAAGTCTCCTGGTGTTTCATTATCATAAGTAGACTTGCTGCAAGAACTGACGCTTTCTCTTGATTCTAAGTTTCAGGACTTGGAGGGGGCTCTGGAAGAAGAGGAGGAATTTGAATGTGATGCAACAGCTTGGAACATATCAACCAAGATTGCAGCCAAGGCCCAGACCTCAAAGCAAACAAAGAGCCTCAAAGAAATGGTCCATGAAGCTTATTGGGGATTCTTACCACTGTTTGAATAAGGGGAAGTCAAGACCCTGCCACCTCATCGACCATACAACTTTTCCATTGATCTGATACCAGGAACAACCCCCCAATTTAGCCGCATAATCCCACTTTAAATCTTGGAGTCAGAAGCGCTGAAGGAGATGATTGATGAGAACTTAAAGAATGGTTTCATTTGAGAATCAAACTCTCCCTGGGCAGCTCCTGTGATCTTTTCAGGGAAGAAAGATGGTTCACTAAGACCTTGCATGGATTTCAGAAGGCTAAATGCACTGATGGTAAAGAACATGTATCCCCTTCCTTTGACCAGTGAGCTGATTGATAGTCTCCAAGGTGAAGAGATCTTCACATCCCTGGATCTTAGGGCAGGTTACCACAACATACAAGTAAAAGAAGGTGATGAGCAAAAACTGGCATTCTGCACTATATTTGGTCATTTTGAATGGTTGGTAATGCCATTTGGTCCATGTAATGCGCCTGCCACTTTCCAACACTTCACCAATAGCATCTTTAAAGATAGAATAGGAATATATTTGGCAGTATACCTGGATGACATCTTGATTTATTCCATATCAATAGAGGAACACAAGATATGTGTGAAGTACAGTTTTCAGCACCTGAGGGAGGCCCAAGTATGGTTAAAACCGGAAAAATGTGTGTTTTCAGTAAGTGAGGTCCCCTACCTGGTTATGATCATTTCAAAGAATAGGGTACAAATGGACCAAGTGAAAGTAAAGGCAGTAAAAAAATGGCCAACACCAGCATCAGTAAAAGATCTCCAGTCATTCCCAGGCTTTGCAAATTTTTAGTGCTGTTTTCTTGAAAATTACTCCCACACCTGCCGACCATTGCATGACCTCACAAACAAGGAAGTCAAATTTATCTGGACAAGTAGCCAGAAAGATGCATTTGACTACCTGAAAAGAAAATTTGCAACAGCCCCTATTCTGTCCATCCCTGACTTATTGAAGCCATTTGTTCTGGAATGCAACTGCTCAGATTTTGCACTAGGCGCAGTATTATCCCAATACAATGCTGAAAATGTCATGCACCCAGAAGCATATTTTTCACAAACACTGCTAGGCTCTGAACTAAAATATGAAATATATGATAAAAGGTTGTTGGCATTAGTAGAAGCCATTTGCACCTGGCACCATTATTTGGAAGGGGGGCCTCACTGGTTACAAGTTATCATTTATACAGATCATAAAAACTTGTAAACCTTCCAGACCACAAAAAATTTAACCAGCCGGCAAGCATGCAGGGAGGAACTGCTAAGTAGAATTAATTTTGTTGTTAAATTTTAACCATGAAAGAAAAGTGGTAAGCCTAATGCGCTATCACGATGTCCTGACTTGCTTCCAGCACCGGACCAGCTACATACCGTTGGTCCAACATTATTGAAGGGGGACCTTGAAGAGGGGGTAGTCCTAAATGAGGTGGAATTTGAAGATGAGGCTTTGATGGAATGGGTAAGGAGGGGGCAGGGAAAAAATGAGGGAGTGAAGAAGTTGGTGAAGGCGCTGTTTCAAAGGAGGTAATAGTAAAGAAAGGATTAGAGGAGTATCACCTAGATGGGGAAGTGCTATATTGGAACAGGAGGATAGTGGTGCCAAACTATGAAGAGCTAAAGAGGCAGGCAGTCAAATCAAGGCATGACTCCTCAATGGCAGGACACTCAGGAATGCTGAAGACCATGGAGCAAGTGAATTGTAACTTTTACTGGAAGTACATGAAAGCATATGTCCAGCGTTATGTAGTAGCATGCGACTCGTGCCAGAGGAACAAGGTAAGTCCAACAAAAACACCACTGACCCCACTAAAAATTTTCAAGCAGCCATGGAAGGAGCTCTCCTATGATCTTATAGTGGAGTTACAAAAGTCTCAAGGGAAGAACACTATTCTCACAGTTTTTGACACTTGCACTAAGATGGCGCACTTCATTCCAACAACTACCAAGGTCAGATCTGAAGGTATTGCAGACCTAATGGTGGTGCAATTTTGGAAGCTGCATGGTTTTCCTGATAGCATTATATCCAATAGGGGAAGTACCTTTAACTCTAAGTTGTAAATCAGGTTAATCTGAGAACCTGAATCCACCAATGCCTTGGCCTCCCTGCCATATAAAGTGACATTGAAATAACCCAGAGGTGCAGAAAAATGAGTTTCCAACCCCTCTCCAAATTTTTCAGCAGAATCACAAATGTATTCTACCTCCCCAGAAGAAAGCCTTCTCCTGGTCAACAACTTTTTCTGCCTATAAGTCAACCCATGACTGATAGCATAAAACTCCCCATAAGTAAGGGAAACCTGACCCAGATTCATCCTTTCCAGGACAGAGTCCATAAACTTAACTTGGCCAGAAACCACTGGCCTCTCAAAGTGAGCTCTTTGCTAAACTACATTGGTCCTAGAAGATTCCTGAGGACCAGAACCACCAACAGATTTACCATCAACAGGAATCAAACCACATCACTCACCAGAACCTCTAACTCCAGCAGGCTTTGGCAATGAAGCCAAAGGGACATCCTTCTCAGACTCAGAATCAACATCCATAGGCATTGGCTCACCATTCATGTCCAATGCTCCAAAACTAGGGGGGCCCATATCTACCATACCATTCTGCAATTTATAAAGCTCCTCTTTGCTATGCTTCTTCCTAGCTACACTCAGCTTAGTATCCACCTTTGAAGCCTTAGGCTTTGTTGGGCCTGAAAACTGCTCTTAGGCCTTCCCACCTTTCCTGCTTCCACATCATAAAAACCAGCCAAGAATTCCCCACTTGACTTTCCACCACAAGAATACAACTCCAAACCACAAAAGGAAGATGTAAATGAGACTCTATTAGCCTCTTTTCCCTTGCCTTTGCCATCATCTCCACCTTTACCAGAAGGAGAAGCCTCATCATGCAACTCTTCAAACCTTGGCCTCCTTGAGTTGACATTATGTCTCCTCCTCACCAAGTCCACTGGAGACTGACCATCATTAGGCCTCACAAAAGAACCATCTGGGAACTTTAACACTTTCCCATCAAATTCCACCTTCTCTTCAGATACATCCCTATTCAGTGCCCAACAATCATTGGACTTGTGGCCCTTCCTGCTGCAATAAGAGAAGACCCAAGGATCACTCCTACCAGCCCTCCTATCATAAGCATAGGCTGAGAAGGAGCCTTATTGGTCTTCTGAGCCTCCTGAAAAAAAATATGTAGCTGCTTTGTCAGATCAGCCAACTGCTCCACTACTGGGTCAACCTCTTTAAAATTCTCAGGAGAATTTCCTTTTTTCACACTCTACTTCTTCCTAGAATCCTCCACATATTCAGCAAAAGCTTCACTGACCTTGCTAACATACTTGGTGCCAGCTGCTTGGTAAGAATCAACTTCCAAAAGTTTCAGATGAGCCTCCACAAACTCCTTCACCACAGAAAGAGCAGGCAAATTCTTATTGCCATTAGAAAGAATATTCATCTTATCCTTCCTTGCCAACTCCTTCAGCAAATCAATCCTGAAATCCCTAGCCAGAGAAGACCAGAAAATATCCCTAGCAGAGTCAGTACTATCCAACTCCTGCATATCTACCAAATAATCTACCACTGGCTCCAACTGAGCCAGAAACTTCTTAAAAGTATGGAGGTTGTCCACACCTCCATAAGATTGCCATTCAATTGCAATCATATTGAG
Organism: Hemileia vastatrix; assembly: GCA_030280995.1. Classification (NCBI taxonomy): domain Eukaryota; kingdom Fungi; phylum Basidiomycota; class Pucciniomycetes; order Pucciniales; family Zaghouaniaceae; genus Hemileia; species Hemileia vastatrix. The sequence goes on along the minus strand of JASXTE010000013.1, from coordinate 19,620,448 downwards.
ATCCACCATAGAATATCTGGATCCCCACCTGTCTGTCATCTTCAGACACAACTTTTTCCAATCTTTCCTCCTATAACCCTCCATAGCAGCCACTTTCTTCACCAGAGCCCTGTCACCAATATAGAAGATGACTTGCTTAATCATGTCCAGGTGAGAAGCACCATCCACATTCCTAGCAGTCTCAAAAAGCTTCAGAAACAACTTCACATCCTCCCCCATAAACATAGGCCCCTTCCAGGACTTTATCCTGAAAGAAGGCCTAATAGAAACCAGAGGATTACAATCTTCAGCAGCACCAACAGTGCCACTACCACCACTAGAGAAAGAGGTTCCAGAAGCCATGGTCCAATAGATTCCAAAAGACCAATCTCCAACCACAGAAGAGAGTCCAAAAGTAAAAGAAAGTCTGAAAATCTAACAAATCCTCACCTCACATTGGGCGCCAGAAATTTAGACAATCCTATAGTACTAGCTATAGGCCTTGACCCTGGGAGTTGGAGTAAAACTGGAGAGAAAAACCCCTGTCCCTTTGAGAAATACCAGGTGAGATTTATTTGCTACAGCAAATTAGAGACTGTTACTATACCCCTTCAAACACACTTCTTGACTGCTTAGAAAGTCAAGAAAGTAGCCTAGATAGACCACAGAACAAAGAGAACCTGAAATGAAGAAAGATTCATACCAGAAAACCAAAACACTGTGCACTTGTTGCACAGAAAACAGAAATAATACTTGATGCAGGTTTCAAAGCTACACCAGAGAAACCAGTTGCCAAAGTTGAGTTAAATGAAGAACTAACCTTGCAACAAACACAGTCAATTGTGGCCAAAAAAACAGCAATATATATTACCCAGATGGTTGTATGATATCTCTTGTTCCCCCTTTCTACTGTATGAATGCACAGACCAGCCATCTAACATCTATGCACAGCAACTAATTTTGGCACTTTTGACAGCCAAATTGAATAAAAACCCTCTAGAAACGCTCCCCAGCCTTCTATGACGGAGGCGGGTGGGCCGCCTGCTCCCACACTACACTAGCCCATTTCAATGTACTTTTAATGCACCCCTCAAAAGCCACACCACCTATATCCTCTTGAAAAACAGCCCACACCACCCCTCCCCACTTTACTGGACTCAAAAAAAATCCTAAGCAACCCTCCTCAATTTTCCCTTTTTGCAAAAAATCTCACAACATCTCTAACACCCCACACCACTTTACTCTGCTTGCAAACTAACCCACACTATCTCAGCCCACTATGATCTACTCAAAAAACACCACTCACAAGCTAAACCACCTTTATCTTCTCCAAAACCAGCTGCAACCACCCCTCCCCACTAAAATGTACTAAAAAAACATCCCAAAAATCCCTCCTCAACTTTTCCCTCTTGAATTTCAGCTCACAACACTCCTCCTCCTTTACTGCACTCAAAAAACACCCATAACAGCCCACACCACTTTCCTCATCCTGAAAAATACCCCAAACCACCCCAGCCCACTTTAATGCACTCAAATAACACAACTTTCTCCTCTCAAATACCAGCCCACACCACCCCTCCCCATTCTACTTCACTCAAAAAAGACCCTAGCCACCCCTCAAATTTTTCCTCTCACAAATCAGCCTACTTAAATTCAATCAAAAAACACAACTTTCAAGCCACACCATTTTTCTTCTCTTGAAAACCAGCCCACACCACCCCTCCCCATTCTACTGCACTCAAAAATAAACCCTAGCCACTCCTCCTCAATTTTTTCCTCTCACAAATCAGCCCACACCACACTTCCTACTTCACTGCATTCAAAAAAGATCCTAGCCAACCCTCCTCATCTTTCTCCTCTTAAAAACCAACCATATTAATCCATCTTGAAATATGACTATCAGAAACAAAAAATAATTGCAAATAAATTTCAGCCTTAAAAGCATGAAAATTGTAGATCTATCTACAACACATTAAAATGATTTAAATAAGCAGAGAATTAGCTGTTCAATAAAATAGAAAAATTAGAACTGATGAAGTAGAAAATTATAAAGCTGCTAAATTTCTTTGAGCTAAAAAAATGAAGAGTTCAAATAACTTGTTACAATGAAAACATTTAATTTAATTGAAATACCCCCCCCCCCAAAAAAAAATAGGGGCATTATAGAGAAATTCATTTTCCAAGTTTTGTAAAAATTAGTGTATTATCAGAAGCAATGATTTTATAGAGCCTCAAAAAATATCACTTGAGTGCATCCAAAACTAATCAAATAATCAATTTTTTTTTGAAATATAAATTAAATCAGGAATTGGACTTCCAAGGTGGTAGAAGACATTTTTATAGTGATAAACTGTATATCAATCCTAGAGTTATAAAATTATTATTATTTAAAAACATGAATATAAAAAGTTTACCAATTAAATTTCTGTATTTCTAAGCTTATTAATGTGGGTCTATTGGCTTTTTCATTCTTTATTTTAAGGTTAGTTTTGAAGTAGTTACTATTACTATTGAATCCACTTCCATTTTTAAATAATATTTTCAAAAGACATGCTTGCTTCAGAAAATTCTAAAATGTGAATCTTCACCAATCATGAAATTAGGTCTGTGAAAAAATAATTGTGGGTCTTAAACAGTAGATTTGAGTACTTTAATACCCTCTATTATAATTCTTGATGGCTATTTTAAGATAAATAAGCTTTAAAAGAGTTTTTCTCATATTATTTACTTAGTCATGAATGAGTATCAAATGAGTGCTTACTGAGCTGAGAAGGTGCTATGACTGAGAGCTTGAAGAGTATTAACTCAGTAAAAAATTGACTCTTAATCAGAATTAGTTAGCTTTCAACAAAGTATTAACTGAGAAATAAAGAGCTAAGAATAAGTTGTGACTGATGTTTTACTGAGGTGTGGCTGACCAGTGACTAAAGACTTTTTGAGCTCTCTCTGATCACCAATTCAGCACAGAATTATAATCAACTGAAAAATGAATTGGTTCTTAATTTCCATTAAATAATTAGTGACTGAGTGCTTACTGATCTTTGACATAGTAGTCTGTGAGATGTGAGTTAGCAGTAGATAAGTAATGATTGAGAATGGAATGAATGTTAAATGAGTAGTGTCAGAGATGTAAATGAATTCTAATTAAGGAATTAATAAGCTCTGAAAAAAATTACTGAGTTGTTATTGAGAGGTAAATGTGTTCTGATTAAGTCCTAACTGAGTACTGAATCAATAGTGACTGAGAAGTAGATGAGTGGTGAATAAATAATTTCTGAGAATTTAATGAGTTCTTAATGAGTGCTGACTGAGTACTGACTATATGTTACCTCAGATGGGGCTTGAACGTTTTTCATTATTTTTTTTCATTTCTGAGCAAGTTGTTAATGAGATTTAATGAGGTAGTAATTTACTACTAAATACCTGGTGAGTATAAAATAACCCAGTGGTGAATTAGAACTGACTAGCTTATAGTAATTTAGATTAATTACAGACTATAAATTTATCATTTATCATTTATTTCTGTATTAATGTTTTACCTCTCTTCAAGCTAATTTAAATTAAATATCTCCCTTACTCCTCATTTGCTCCCTTCAGAACCCCATGTTTTTCCAACTGGTATTGAATTATGATTCAATGTTGCAAGATTACTAGCAAGTACACATCTTCATATTATGCTTTATAATATAAAATATTCAATAAGATAACTTGCTAAAATTTTGAGTATTTACAAAACACTAACTGGTACTGTCAGCCTTAATATATTTGGTGTTGATAATTTAATATTAGCTTACATTAAGTCTAGTTTAATGATAAAAATAGTGTTTTATTATACTAATATATCATTCTATTATGATATTTTATATTATCTCTTTTGTGAATTTTTTTATCACATTATATCACAATTTAGCATTAATTGAGAAATATCTAATTTTAACTCAGGAAACATAATTTAGTTCAGCATGAAAAAAAATACCGACCATACTATTTGATACCATCTATACATTAATATGTAAATTTAAAAAATTGATAAGAAATAAATTCAGAAGAGTTATAAAAAATAAGAATTATAAAACTGGAAACATTTATAAAATACATAAGAAAAATAATACATCTAAATGATTAATGTTTTTTAAAAATAGGTTCTAAAAACAAATTTTAATAGGCTTATGTAGTAATAAAAAATTCAGAGCTATGATATTTATATACTTCTTTCACAACAAAAATTCCTTTGTACTATCTCATAGATCCCCTCCCTTATTTAATTTCTATCACCACAGGAAATCAGGGGGTGAACTGCTAGCAGTTCCCTCTCTTTGAAACTTTCAGGAAGAGGTTAGGAAAATATTGGGGAAATGTGGTGAAAGTGTTAGGAAACTGTTTTTAAATTAGATGAAAAAAGTTTGAAAAAAAAGTTGGCCCTTAATTGAGCCTCAATCTATTTCCTCTTGAGAAGAGCTTCATATTCAAGCTGAGTATCAGTTGGAGTAAATTTGAGCAATGGTTGAGCTGCAACACTTAACATACCATAATATTCAATTTTATATCTAGATCCATTTAATGTTGGGAGGTCAGGTTTGATATTAGTAAAAATATCTTAAATGACACATAGTATACTAGGTCTAGAAAATTATTTCAATTATCATTTTTATTTCCACAAATATATAAAAAAGCATACTATTTAAGTCCTTTTAAAAATTTTTATTAATAAAAATATAACTCTGTAAAAATATTTGCACATAATTTTAAATTTTCTATAAAAAACTTGATATTGAGCCCTTATTAATAGAAATTTCTTATTGTTCCTTGGAATAAAAAAATATAAGACAATGTTCAAAAAATTTAATGTAGGAGGAAATACATATATATATTTTATAAGGGGAAAAAATAGTAATAATTTTTTTTTACATTTACGCTATTGAAGAAACAAATTTTAATATATTTGCACAAAACTAGGCTCTAAAATAATGCACTTTCTTCAGTTATCTATCTGTATTTAGTTATTATTAAAATGTGAGTCAACATTAATTATTAACATACATGTGAAATTCAATTTTAAATATTCATCCAATATTATATATATTCTCAACTTTATTCTCTTTCAAAACTTTGCTCTCATCCTCTCATTATTTAAACTACCACCATCACCATAGGATTCATTTAATTAAATGTCAAATTTAAGATGAATTGGACGATTCTCTTTAAATTTTAAACCTAATTTTTCAAGGGAAATATCAGTATTTGATGAAGTCTCCACTACAGTTATTATTCAACAAGGAAGATCTTTAGTTCATGTTTTTGGATTATTCAAAGAAGGAGAAGAAACATCTATTGGTAATCTTTCTAACCAACAGAGCTTCCAAATTGGACAACTATTGGGGGAAATTGGATCTGGATCTCAAATTTTAACTGAGGAAATGGCTTTAAATCCCCAAATACCTTATTATTTTTGCTCTTACTTGGTTCTACTTTTTAACAGGAAGTATAGAATTTGTGGCCTCCTTTTTTGTTTGACTGATTTTATTAGTCAGGCTAAAGAAGTATTTCTAAATGCTCAATTTAATTTTAAACAGATTCCACACTACAATCCAACCGTCTTCTTCAATATTCCTCATTCTTGTATTAACACAACTTCTGAAATTTCTTAGACAAGGGATAATCAAATGGAAAATCTATCTATACGTGGTATCAAAATAACTCTGAAACGGCATCAGATTCAAGCTATCAATTTTATGATAGACAATAAAAATAACTTATCAGAAAAGTTAGAAAACCTGTGGAGGCATGCAGACAACATCTGGCTGAGAGTAGGTTCTAATAATTATTATGAAAAATTTCCTGAAGAAGAGTTATCTTCTGCAGGTATTGGTTCAATTCTAGATGATGATATGGGATTGGGAAAGACCCTCTAAACTCTTGGCCTACTTACTGCAACTCAAAGTGAAGCCAGATGATTACAACTTTTGGGTGGTGGAGAAGAGAAAGTTAGGACATCAGCGACTCTCATCATTTTCCCACTTGCAACACTATCAAACTGGGTCAATGAAATAAGAACTCACTTTGAAGATAATGCACTACCTTTCAAGGTTCTTTATGGGAAGGATTCAAATAAAATTGATTTTAAAGAGCTTCAGAACCAACTATTTTTTTTGACTACCTATGAAACAGCAAGTCCATCTTCTTCAAAGAAAACTCCTCAACTTATTCTGCAGGTAACTCATAAACTCATTTGGTACAGAATAGTTTTAGATGAGGCTCAGTAAGCATTCATTTGAATTACTAAAGTTTTTGAACATAATATTATAAAAGCTGATGAAATGTTTAATATAATTTAAAAGTTTAATCAAGAATCCCCAGTCGCAGAAGAATCAGAATATATCAGACCTGGAGGATGAGTATTGACTATGCTTGACAGGGACACCACTTCAGAACTGGAAAACTGATCTTTAAAGCCTTATATCATTCCTCAGAATTGAAAGGTGGCAAGAAAACTGGTTGTGGATTAATTTTATTATGAATGGCTTAAACAGAGGAATCTCTAGCTCAATAAAGTTGATATACACTCTCATGAATGTCATATGCCTGCGTAGGACTAAAGAAGCAAACTTACCACTTCCTCAAAAAATTGAGCAAGGAATATCTGTAGAATTATCAGATCCTTGGAACTCAAAACTTACCAAGCTTCAAGAACATTTTTCTGAGTATTATGGGCCTTCTCAAAACACCAATCTCCCTTGGGACTCAGCTGAGTTTCTCCAAGAACTGTCAATTTTACAGAAATTTTGTAACCACCCTGTCTACAAAAACCCAGATCAACCTACAACATTTCCTTTAACGTGGAAACATTTAGCAAAGATTATACATCTAATCAGTCATTTAGAAAATTTTATAAAGGGAGAAAGGGGGATAACTTATCCCAAGGCTGTTATATTTTAAGAATATGCAGACTTTTTGGAAATGTAAGTAATTCTATTAATTATCTCAATAATTTATTTTTAGCTTAATCAAGATTTAAATATTCTATCCATTTAAACAGTTTAAAAAAGGATTTAGATGACCATGGAATCAGCTACACAGAGCTTGTAGGAAAGTTGAGCATGAAAAAAGGGATGAAAATCTGGACAAATTCAAAAATGATGAAAGATTTCAAGTTTTTCTTGGTACAATCAAGGCTGAAGGATTTGGAATAGAATTGAGATGTGTGCAAAATGTATATATAATGGTAAGTCAAAGAGTCTTATATTGAAATAAAAAAGGTTGAAAAGAGAATTTGTTTAATATATTGAAATAGGAGCCTAATTGGAATCCAGCAGTTAAACAGCAAGCAGTTGATAATCTGTATAGAATGGGCCAACAAAATGAAGTTCATGTACTCAAGTATTTTGTAAGAAGAAGTATTGAATTCATAATCTATAAGATACAAAGAAAATAGATTGAGCTATCAATGTAGGTGAAATTTTCTTTAAATAAAGTTGCATCATAGCTAAAAAAATTTATCCATTCTAATTTTTTAAGGCTAAGTGTCCCAAACATTGTAAACAAGGAATATGAGTCTGCTAGATTATTGATTAGTGAATTCATCAATAACTCACATTAGAATCTGAAATTTGTTGAAGTATGTGGGAAATGTTTATTGGGGCTTGACAATTAAGAAGTCTTAATTGTTGAGGATTAAGAGAAACAAGATATAATGAAGAATAGCAGTCACTTGGAAAGCCCCAGGGGACTGGAAAAGAATTAAATTGAGTCTCAATTGAGGATACCAAATTTAATCTATCATATAATGCCAAGTTCTTAAGTATTTCTCCTGAATAAGGGGAATTCTCTTGGATTTGAATGTGTTTATGGTCAAGATTTTGTGCAAGTCTTGAGAAATCTTCAGATCTCCATGGCAATAAAATCCACTTAAAAGAACCTTTATCATCAATTTTGGTGTCTGAGCAATATTTGACATTTTTAAAAAGATTCTCATAGGTTTCACCACTTGGAAATTGTTTAACAAGGTGAGTTTAGTTAAAAGAATTCTTAAAAAGATTGTCAAAATTATATAAGCCTGGGGAAAAAATAGGAGAAAAATATTAGATCTTACTTTCTTTTTTATTTTATAATTATACTTTCTTAATTTTACTATTTCAGGGAACCTATCAGAATCTTTTCCAAGTTGTAATTTATCAGCATAAACTATAGACCAGCAGTGAAGAGCACCCATATGACTTAGGTAGGAAATATGAGTAGAGTCCATTGAATAAGAAACCAAATAATTAGTTTCCAAAGCTTTATCCCAGTGCTTAATGATTATTTTTTCCAAAACTTGATTCCACTTGTGAAACCAATCAAGATTCCAAGCAAAATTTTTTCTGGGAAAGCTGCATTGATGAAGAAAGTGGATAAAAGCATTGTTGAATATAATAGGGATTTTTTCAGAAATGCGGTAATTTTGTTCAGGATATGGCAAATTAATATCAATTTTGAGAGAGCTTACATTAAACAATGAAAACCTGTGTAGTTGTTCTTTGGTGGGATTCAGCTTCCATTCATTAGAATGAGGTGAAATATTCAAAAGAACATGTCAGAAATTGCAAATAGACCTGCAAAAATGAGAAGTTGATCAAGGGAATATGTCACTGAATCTTTTATTAAGTACACGGGTCTTAGTAGTTCTTTTTCTCTGATGAAAATAAGAACAAGTAGAGCTCATCATATACGTTATGAAAATCGAAATGAAGGAAAATATAAAATTTTGAAAGGATATGGCAAAAAAAACACTACTATAATAAATTTTTTATTTTGAGACGAATTAATAATGAAGAGTTAAGTGGATGGACAGATGAGCTTTCTAATGAATATCTTTCTCTATAAAATATGGATATCTATGTATCTTCATAATTAATTTAAAAGCAAATAACTCGGCTGTGATAGAAAATTATTTCATGATAAACAGGTAAAAATATAATGCAGAATTATTTTGATTTTCCAAGCTATTTTGATAATATTTTAATGCAAATAATGACTTTATTTGAGCTTGTTGATTTTATTGAAAAAATTATTTTAAAAATTTATATTAAAACATTATTAGTAGGCATATAGTTTATTGACCAAGATTACTTGGAAACCATACCAATTTTTCAGAGTTTGGAATAAGCAACTTAATGTAAAAATTCTCTTTTTTGGATTCCGGAAGCTTTACTTTGATGACCTCTTAGATTTAAAAATTTTAAAATAATATATTTTGTTGAAAAAATATTTATTTTTCAGACTGTAATTCTATATTGTGAAAAATATATATTATAAATTTTTTTATATCTTATAGTATTTATTAGTGAAAACCTTTCTGTTACTTTGAAGAATTTTATTAATGCAGGTGATTATAGAAAAAAAAAATTGCAACACTTAAATAACTTCATTATTATAAAGCAAATGGTATTATTTTGATTCAATTTATATCATGGTTTCTCCTATATTTAAAAATGCAATCAATTTGTATTCTCTTATAATATTATTCTATGTGCAAAATAAGCTGTTTGATAAACATGTATGCAACATTGCAAAATGTAGCGAGTCTGAAACATTTTACAGATGCAGAAAATGGATACCTACTTAATGCATGGTTTATATGCATGAAACAAAAATTCAAAGAAATCCATGGCAGCCAGCTTGTTGATAAACTTCTTTAGACATCAAAATTAGCTTATTTTGGTAAGGGCTTCACAATAAATAAATAGTTTGTTCAATTGCTACCATCCAGTAACATATTTCTTATATCCAGAAGTATTATAATTCCACCATTTTTTTGTGTTTGTAAATGTGAAGAGCTTGGATTTTCATCAATAAAGAATCAGACCTCATTGGGAAGCTTTGAAGTTGGTGTAGCTTTCAAAACATCTCAGTCATACTCCAAACATGAAGAGGAATGAAATCGCAAAGCACAGATGATTGGTACACCCAGAACTTCACCTAACTTAGGATCCAACTTCCAAGTTCTTGTAAGACATAAATATTTGGTAAATAATGAGAAATAATGTTTCAATTAATCTCTATTTTTTTCTTTGCATAGGGGCAGCCTGTTTTGGATACAATTTAATCTCTACCACAGTCAAATGAATTGAATTTGGAAGAGCTTTATAGCCAAAAGATAATGTGGCAATCAGCAAATATTTCTCTTATCCATCATTTAAGCCAAGAAGGTTGTGCTCAATTTTTGTGTGAAAAAATCAACAAACTCAAACTTCCTAGTGACGTAGGTAAACTAGACACTAGTAGAATCATCAGCCTGATTCCCCTTTCTACAGAGACAGTTTTTAATCAATTGCAACTCAATCCATTATTTGTCACAAAGACATGCTGTGCTAAGTTCTTTGCTCTTTATGAGTATAACCCAAAACACCAAACATAAATCCTATCTTGTACTCAACCTTTTTATTCATCCTCAAAGCGCTATTTGAAAGATTTAGGAGGAGAGAACAAACTTTCAATTGTGATGAAAGCTTTTATTTGGCTAAGTAAAAACAAGAAGAAGAAATCTACCATCTTTTTAAAACTTTTCATCACAGCATTTTGGTTGACTGGCTTTCAGGAAAGCTTCAATTAATCAAATTTGAGATGCTGATTGAGAAAAAAAATGATTTTCTAGAAAACATGGAAATGGATGTGATGAAAGATGTATATGATGGTTTTGTATGAAAAAATTTCCAGATATTTCTATGACTCAAAATAGAAGTGTTGATGGATATAAAAAAACACAAGGTAGTTTATATGTTGACTGGTTTAGGCTGGGTGGCAATCATATTGGAAGTCATCAGAAATCTGTGGGTAATATCTTGTTGGTGTGTATGAACTTGCTTCCAGAAGATTGATACAAAATGGAAAATCTATTTTTGTATGCTATTATTCCTGGTCCAACTGAGCCAATGAGTGAACAAATAAATCATCTTATGAAGCCTTTTGTCAATGAACTAAATACTCTATGGTATTGCATATTTATTGAAAGAACACCTCACTATCCATGAGGCCAAAAAATAAGGTCTGCATTATTCTCTTTAATAGGAGACATTCCTGCAATACAAAAGATTTTTGGTTTTGCAAGTCACTCAGGCACTATGTTCTGCTCTGTCTGTCATATTTAAAAAGACAAAATCGGTGAGCATCAAGTTGAAAAATTTTCCTTACGTACTCATGAGGATCATATTCACTGGGAAGAGAAGTGGAAAAAGTGTCTGTCACATTGGTAGCGGGTATCTATTGTTAGGAGTCATGGGGTTTGATGGAGCAAGCTGAATAACCTTGTATATTGGCATCCGATGGAATATTTTTCAATTGACTTGATGCATTCACAAAATCTTGGAAATCTTAAAGATGACAGTCTAAATTTTTATCTAATACAAAATGCAGCAATTGACCTAGAAAAAAAGCTGACAAAGGAAAAAAATTGGCATTTAAGAAGAGACAATGATGATGCATGCTCTGATATATTTCTAAATAAGCAATATAAAAAATGTAGAATCAGCTTAATCAGCAGTGATTCTGATAATATTGAGCCAGTGGGATGGCATAAAATACTACAATATACAAGTACAAAAAGACTGTCACAAACATATCTTATAATGGATAGTAGAGGAGCTGAATCATAAGGATCAAACAGCAGAAAAAAGTCATCAAGTTCTGAAAATCACTTTTAAAGCTTAGAGTTTGGCTCAGAACATGCTTCTGGAAGTGGAAGTGGAAATTCAACCTATAACTTAAGGCAAATGAGTATTAGCATATCTGAAAGTGAAAGATCTGATTCATTCCTTGAGACTATTAGAAGTAAGGAAGATAAAAAGAAGGCAAAGAGAAAGAAAGAAAAAGAACTAGAAATCCACAATTTTCAGCCACTGAGCTAGAGGCAGTGTGGAATGTGATTGAGAAAACAAAAAAACCCTCCTGGATTTCACAAGTGCTGAAACAAGTAGGATCTAAAAATTCAGGTTCCCTCAAAGCCGCAGAGTGGCATGTACTTTATACTTTATACTTTCCTTAGTCACTTATCCCCCGTTGGCTAGAGAAATTAAATCAAGCCAAGAAATCAGTGACTTCAGAACACAAACCTAGAGAATATTATCTTCTCAAATCACAAATCACTTTAAGTTCAATTACCAACTTTTTGAATTTAAAAAATGTATCCACCAATGAAGTTGATGATTTAAAACAACTGCTATTGAAGTATTGTAACTGCTTGGAAGAAGGTTGGAAAAACATCAGCTTTAAGCCAAATCTTCCTTTCACTCAACATTTTCCAGAAATGATTAAACATTTTGGTTCACCTGTAGGTATGGCTACTTGGTCTGCTGAAAGAGTTAATGGTATATTATCAGAAATTCCAAAAAATCATCATCCAGGTATTTAGTTTGGTAATTGGGTGCTTAAAAATGCAAATGAGCTAATTTATTTTTATTGAACATAGAAGAAATACCACAGACCATGGTCAAGCACTGGCATCAGAAGTCTAGGGTATTGGAACTAGGTGAGGCTGAATATGATGCTCAGTATGAATCTAATATTAAAAAAATTGAACACGATACAAAAAAAAGACATATACATTTAACTGAGGCATTATTTAAAAAATGGGTAAGTGCACGCTTGAGAAAAGAGACATAAAAATGAGCTTTGTCACCATCAGAGAAGGTACGAGGCTGGGTAGTTTAAAATGTAGCAAGAATATTGGTCCATGTAAAGAATTATATGACTCATTACCAGAGTCCTGGGAGTTCTACCATTGAATTATCCTTTGGAAAAGATAGTCAGCATGGGCGTATTGATCAACTTTTTAGTTCAAAGGACAATAATGAAAAAGTCTATCTAATTGTAAGTCCATTTAAAGAGCTTATACCAGAAGATACAAAAAAGGATACCTATGAGAGGTTTCCACAAGTGCATTGCCGTTTAGTAAGAGTAGAAAAAGTGACACAAATTGTGATAAATCAAGATTCAATTACTGGTCATGTGGCCACTTTACAGCACAAAAAGGGAATGTTTGGAATAAAGTACAATGTTATCACTGCTGTTGAACTTCAGACACTAGTAAGTAAAAAAATTAAACAACATGGAAATTATTTTTTGTTGATATATTTGAAATTATTTTGGATTGGTAAGAATTTGGAGGATTTGGAATGTTTGTAATAGATTTTTGGAACAGCTAGATGCAAGATTAATAAATAAATTTTTTTAAGATTTTGCTTAAATGTTTAAGCAAACAATCACAAGGGCATTCTTTATGGTTTAGAAAACCTGCTATCAATGAGTGAAATTTTATTGTAAATTTAATTTCAACTGAAAGGATTTAAATGTACTATACAAAGTCTACCTATATTTGAAAAATATTATAAATAGTTCAGAACCAGGATTGAAAAATCTAAGGACCATATTTTACCAGCCAATAAAACCGAGTTTTCCACTAATTTATTTGCTTGAATATTTTATTTATTGAACTCAAAATTTAAATGTATAGAAAATTTCTCTTTAATATTATCTTGTCTATATTATGAAAGTTAATAATTTTTGTTTTATTTTTTATAAAGCACAGAATGTCTAATACTGGTGATTCCATGAAAGTTGATACTCCATTAGAAAGTAACTTTAGAGGGCAAAATAATCCTCCTCCTCAAAATAATAGAGAAAATTCAGGTAAACCCTAACCTCCTCCTCTGTCTTGATGAGATACCCAAATTTTATCAACTGAATACTCTTCTAATATCACAAATACAGATGGTCAATCCACACCTCATAATTTTCAGCAGCAAGCAGAAAGTGTAGGGAATGATTGGGCTAGTATGTTGTTGAATCAGTTTCTTGAAATTGGTGGGGAACCTACTTCTACTAACCCAGCAGCCAGTACCAATAAAAATGGTGAGTTTACTTTTCCAACATGCTTTTATGTTTTAAAATAGGCCTACCAATTTTGATTTTCAAAAATTTGCAGTTAATCCCCCTCTTATAATTCAAGTTACTGATCAGTGCAGAATACTTGATGCTGAGTCACTTCAAAATGACCAAAACTTGCAAATCATTAGAAGCATAGTTAAAAGGTGTGATGTACCAAGGAGCTCAGATTCTATTAATCAAAATATCTATCACTTTTTGAAGTTCTTTCTTGGTGGACCCATTAATGTATCTGAGTTTCCTATTGGTCCAACAAACACAGAGGTTACAGACTGGAAGAGTTGGAATTATTACAAGAAATCAACAATTGAAACAGCATTAAAACAGGTTCAAAATGCACCGCAGGCAACTTCAGCTGTTGATTGTCAATTTATTTTAACAGACACTGCCATGTTCTTATGTTCCAAAATTCATCTACTAACTTTTATTTCAACACCAGGGGCCTGAGGACTAAAGGTAAGAGCTGCTGAACCAATCTCTGTAAAACAAAATTTGGAACAAGAGCTTCAAGAGAAAGGATTTTGTTGACTTGCTTTTGATTGGAACTGTAAAAATTTCTCCAAGTCACAATGGAATCGAGTAATGGGGAGTGTAGTATCAGACCATTGTACTAAGTGGCTCTCAACATTGAAAAATATTGATTCAGCAAAACTCAGGTTTAAAACAATCATTTTCAAGCAATGGGTGGTCAAAAAGTGAAAGATATTCAAAAGGTGGCTGGTCAAAACAGTGAGTTTATTGAGACAAGTAGACAGGAAAAGAGATCAAGAGCACAGATAAAGCTTTATCAAACATAGGTATTTATTCAAAGCATAATAACTAAAGAAAGTATTTTACTAATTTGATTTCATTTTAGATTTCAAAAAACTGCTAAGACATGGCAAGAAAAAAGGGCATTGATCAGCCAGGCTTTGTAGCACTTTTTCATGATACAAGTCTCATGTCTAATTTAGAAGAAGCCCCACCCCATCCAGAAGAGAAACATCCTACACGAGTAGTTCCTGGATGGATAATTCCAAAACTCAATGAAATTATAGATACAATAGACAACTTGACTAAAAGGATGGCCAATTCAAATGTTGAAAAGGCTTCAATGAAGAAAATTTATGATTTCTCAACTTCAAAGACAGCTTCAAAAGATGGTATCTTGAACATGCCCAAATTTCTGCAAAAAAACTACTATTCACCTGGATATTTAGCAAATTTGTCAATTAATTAGAGGGAGTTAGTTGAGGTTCAAGAAGATATAGATTTTAACAAAGTTAATATAGCACTAGATAAAGTAGCAGCACCTTAAATTTATATCCCACTGGTAGCCATGTAAATAGAGTGATAGTAATCTTCTTTCTTAAATAACATTATTATTCTTTTTTAAATTAAAATGCCAATTGATGTATAAGATAAGAGAGAGAAAAAGAATTTACAATTATGAAAATATTGAGGATAGAAAAATAGATATATATTTTTGTAAAAGTTTAAGACATGATAAACTTTGGATTAAATAAATGTGAAATTTTTTTATGCACAATATATGAACTTAAAATAAATTAAATTGAATCTCTTCTCAGATACTTACGACAAGATGAAATAAAAACCTAAAACAAGAATAGAATTAGACTCTGATTTTCAATTTAACATACCTGTTTTTCAATAAATATCACTACGCAATATAGGGGGTGGACTTGCTAGCTAGTCCTCAACCTGAACTCAGATGGAACTCAGACTGAACTCAGACTGAACTCTACTTGAACACCCACCTAAAACTGTTCTGCTGAGTGGTGTTCATCCCTGATTGTATGGTTCCTTTATCAATAGCTCAATGTGTGTTCAATCTGTGGTGAGTTTGGGTCCAAGGTTGCGGACTCGCTAGCAAGTCTGCCCCCCATATTGTGTGGTGTATGATGGCTTTTTTATTGGCTAAATGTCAGGAAGGATTAGTATAAAAATGCACATGTGAAAAAGTTTATGAAAGTGAAAACCATCCCTAACAAAAAAAGAAACATCATTAAAGGCACTCAATAATTCACTACCATTGTCAATAAACAAAATATATAAAAAAAATTAAAGCATCCAACCAATGGAAATTCAAGTTCACAAGGATCTTAAGAAAAAATAATTTTTTAAAATTTCACTTATCACAAAAATAATTGAAAATTATTAATCATTAAAAACAAAGTAATCATCAATTTATATTTGTTTTTCATGCCTTAATAAATTTAAAGAGGCTTTAATGAAATGTAATTGATAAACATACTTCAGTAGATTTTAAGTATTGTGCTATGTGTCCAGTACAAGTTTTGCCAAACTTGTACTGGGCACTCTTGCCATGGACATTCTCTTATTATTTCAAGAAAAGCAAAAAAAAAAGCCCACATACCAAAGAAAATTTATGCTATCTAAATTTTTGGGTAAAAGTGTCCAGCACAAGTTTGGCGGTACTTGTGCTAGACACTTTTCCAATATGAAGTTGGTAAGGTGCATGTTTATTTAAGAGAAGTGAGGTGTTCCTCATAAAAGTGTCCAGAACAAGTACGGCCAAACTTGTGCTGGACACTTTTACCTAAAACAATTTGATGCCATCAATTATCTTCATTATATGGGCTTTTTTTGATTTTCCTTGCAATTTTTAGTCACTGGTCTTAGTCAAGTGTCCAGCACAAGTTCGGCCATACTTGTGCTGAACACCTTTCCAATATGTAGTTGGTAATGTGCATGTTTATTTAAGAGAATTAAAGTGTTCCTCATAGAAGTGTCCAGCACAAGTGCGTCCAAACTTGTGCTGGAAACTTTTACCTAAAAACATTTTTATAGAATCAAATATCTTCATGCAACAGCCTTTTTTATTTAATTTCCTTGAATTAATAAGTTACTGTCAATGACCAAAGAGTTCAGAACAAGTTTGTCCAAACTTGTGTTGGACACATTTCCAATATGAAGTTGGTAAGGTGCATGTTTTTTTAAGAGAAGTGAGGTGTGCCTCATAAAAGTTTCCAGCACAAGTACATCCAAACTTGTGCTGGAAACTTTTACCTATAAACATTTTGATTCTATCAAATATCTTCATTATATGGGCTATTTTTCTTAGTTTTCCTTACAGTTTTTAGGCACTGGTATTGGTCAGAGTGTCCAGAACAAGTTTGGCAGAACTTGTGCTTGACACATTTCCGACATAAAGTTGGTAAGCTGCATGTTTATTTATGAGAAGTGAGGTGTTCCTCATAAAAGTGTCCAGCACAAGTTTGGCCAAACTTGTGCTGTAAACTTTTACCCAAAAAACAATTTGATGCCATCAATTATCTTCATTATATGGGCTATTTATTTTGGTTTTCCTTGCAATTTTTAGTCACTGGTCTTGGTAAAAGTGTCCAGCAAAAGTTCAGCCATACTTGTGCTTGACACATTTCAAATATGAAGTTGGTATGTTGCATGTTTATTTAAGAGAAGTGAGGTGTTCCTCAAAAAAGATTCCAGCACAAGTACTGCCAAACTTGTTCTGAAAAATTTACCTAAAAACATTTTTATGCCATCAATTATCTTCATTATATGGGCTATTTTTCTTGGTTTTCCTTACAATTTTTAGTTACTGGTATTGGTCAGAGTGTCCAGCACATGTTTGGCAGAACTTGTGCTTGACACATTTCCAACATAAAGTTGGTAATATGCATGTTTATTTAAGAGAAGTGAGGTGTTCGTCATAAACGTTTCCAGCACAAGTATGGCCAAACTTGTGCTAGACACTTTTACCTAAAAAAAATTTGATGCCATCAATTATCTTCATTATATGGGCTATTATTTTTGATTCTCCTTGAAATTTTTAATAACTGGTATTGGTCAAAGTTTCCAGCACAAGTTTGGCCCTACTTGTGCTGGACACATTTCAAATATGAAGTTGGTAAGGTGCATGTTTATTTAAGAGAAGTGAGGTGTTCCTCATAAAAGTGTCCAGCACAATTTTGGCAGAAATTGTGCTGGAAACTTTGAGCAAGACCAGTGAATAAAAATTTCATGGAAAATCAAAAAAATAGTCCATATAATGAAGATAATTGATAGCATCAATTTTTTCTTAGGTAAAGGTGTCCAGCACAAGTTTGGCCATACTTGTTCTGGACACTTTAATGAGGAACAACTCAATTCTCTTAAATAAACATGCACCTGACCAACTTCATATTGGAAATGTGTCCAGCACAAGTTTGGCCAAACTTGTGCTGGACACTTTGACCAAGACCAGTGACTAACAATTCCAAGGAAAATCACAAAAAATAGCCCATATAATGAAGATAATTTATGGAATCAAATTGTTTTTAGGTAAAAGTGTCCAGCACAAGTTCTACTGTACTTGTGCTGGACACTTCTATGAGGAACAATTTACTTCTCTTAAATAAACATGCACATTACAAACTTCATATTGGAAATGTGTTTAGCACAAGTACGGCCAAACTTGTGCTGGACACTTGACTAAGACCAGTGACTAAAAATTGCAAGGGAAATCAAAAAAAAAAGCCCATATAATGAAGATAATTGATGGCATCAAATTGTTTTAGGTAAAAGTGTCCAGCACAAGTTTGGCCGTACTTGTTCTGGACACTTTTATGAGGAAAACCTCGCTTCTCTTAAATAAACATGCACCTTAACAACTTCATATAGGAAAGGTGTCCTGCACAAGTTTGGCCAAAGTTGTGCTGGTTACTTTGACCAAGACCAGTGACTAAAAATTTCAAGGAAAATCAAAAAATAGCCCATATATTGAAGATAATTGATGGCATCAAATTTTTTTTAGGTAGAAGTGTCCAGCACAAGTTTGGCCATACTTGTGCTGGACACTTTTTTGAGAAACACCTCACTTCTCTTAAATAAACATGTACCTTACCAACCTCATATTGGAAATGTGTCAAGCACAAGTTTGGCCAAACTTGTGCTGGACAATTCTTCTCATAACAGTTTGATTGAATCAGTTTTCTACATATTCTTTACCATTGTCTTTTGGTAAAGAGGAAACCTTTAGCTATTTGTTGGAAATTTTGAGTATCTTATGAGTATTTGATATTTCCATTTTAAGGTAAAAGAGTACAATATTTTTTGCAATTACTAGTAATTCTTTTCCTTCAATATTTATAAGGTATTGGTTATAATTTTCATAATACCCATTCCTAATATTCCTATTTGATTTGATTATTTTTTTTAGTCCTGGTTTAAATGTTTTTACTATTTTATTAACCAAGTTTTACATCAATGTAAAAAATACCCTAATTAATCATACTATATTTTTTTTGACTGTTCCTATTCAATAAGAGCTCAAGTTACAAACATATATCCATTATCTATTTTCTTTTTCAACTTAGTTATCTCAGTGGAACAAATTCATCAATTAATTTTGAATGATGTTTACAGTACAGAACCTTGTTCAGATCTGTAAAATACTTTTAAATAATTGGGACTTTAGTACTTGTTTATTGGAGTTTATAAGGCATTATTTTAATTACTTTTGTACTTTATCCATAAGTTATGATTCTTAAGTGTTTCTTTTTCTGAATTATTATATCAATTTAACTTTAACTAAATTTAGACTAGGTTTGTGCCATGAGATGCCTGTGCAGCCTAAACAAGATCCTATCATAGAAAAAATTAATAATTTTTAATAATTGTATATAATATTATTTAGTGTTAACTTTTTTATCCCATTTTTTTAAATTATCTTTTTTCTTTGTTTTTGTCCCACCTTTTTTTATAACAAAAAAACATGTCAAAATTTCCAATAATAGATCCCTTTGTCATATTGCATGAGGTTAATATTTACAAATTAATTTAAATATTTAAATTAGTTAAATTTACATTTTCAACAATTTAACCTTTGCAATTTTCAAATTGCAAATTGTACATTATCTTTGTTTGTCATACTTTAAAGCCCCCAATGTTAATGTCTAGTTACTTCCCTTTCACTATTAACCCCATTATTATCATCAGACTATTTTCCAATATGCTTGCTAGCTTGATCCCATTGTAAAAGAACCCCTATCAAAAACTGTTATGGTAATATATAAACCCTCTTGTTTTGTACCACATTTCTCAATTTGTTTATGTCTCTCAATTTTACTACTATTATCTTTTGGTTATCACATTTATCTGTGTTATTACAGCTAGGAAATCCCAATCCTAATATATATTTTTTATCTCTTTATTACCTTGATATAAGAATTTTTTATTTTATTCAAGTAATAAGTCATTAAAATGCCTCGTGATAAACATAAACCTCCTTTTCATAAGAAATATTACTTTATCTCTTGTATCTTCTTACAATAACTTCTCTTTTCCATTAATATATTTGATATATTAGAACCAAGTAGTTATTTGACAAAATCTCGTCAGCATCCTCAATTAAAATGCTTCAAACTCAAGAGACAAACACCTCTAGGCATGTCTCCAAACCCCCCTTCTCTTACAAACAAAAGGACCAAAATTAGCCGATCTCAATATGGCAAGATACTTGAATTTTCTGAAGGCAAAACTGAAGAGCTACTGTCAACTCTTAGCCAGAAGCCTTTGCCATCTTATATTTAAAATGCATATAACAATGTGCTTGAATACATTGATGACTTAGAAAAATGTAAGAAATTATTATATATTAACTTATTTAAACTCAGTAGGATAGATTATTGACCCTTTTTCTTTAATAAATATTCAAATTCAGCTTATTAAAAAGGTATCATTCCTCCCAATTATGTCATTATAATCAAAGACAATGATGATAATGAAAGAGCTGACCCTGAAGGCAATACATTAGCATCTCAAAAGGGAGACAAGACTATTCTTTGATGTTCCCAAAAAAATGAGACACTCTAGGGGCTCTAGTTTTGTCAGTGCTACCAAAACTCCTACTGCCAAGGATTCCTCTTATGCAACATCTCAAAAATCTAAACAAACTAGCCAAAATGTGTCCAAAAGGTATATCATTTCTTACATGAGTAATGTAGCAAACCATTTTACATTAGTCTTTAAAGCTATCTTCAAATTTTTTACTTTTTTATTTATTATTTCTTATCTTTCTCTTATCTTTAATCTAGCTCTAAAAACCACAATCAATCCAAAGCTTCAAATAATATAGAATCTTGCTCTAATGAAGAAGAAGTAGAAGAATAAGATGAAGATGATGAAAATTTGAAATATGAAGCTTCTTTAACTCAAAAAGATGATGAAGCAACTTCTGCTGATGAGGTTGAGAAAACACCAAATGAAGAAATTGATCCACCTAGCGAGCCACACAAAAATAGTTCAAGTAAAAAGAAACAGCTTCTAGTTGCCATATCTTCAAAATCTAAAATCATCATCATCAATAAAAACTGTTATTTATTCCCTTCCTTATACTTGGTCAATGATTGGTGACTCAAAATTACAGAAGCGAATAGCTGAAATTCATTGATTTTTTGAAGGTAGAATCAATCACCACGCAATATTTGCGAGTGAATTTCTAGAAAGTCCTCAACTTGAAGTCAGATGGAACTCAGACTGAACTCAGGCTGAAATCAGACTGTGCTTTACTTTGAACTCATCTTGACATATTGACCAAGTATGGATGAGTCTTTATTGAAAGCATTATGAAATTGTATTCAAAGCTCATTTAAATCAGAATAAGGAAATACTAACAATATTCTCAATAAACAATACCTTTTTGATGAAATGTATTTAGATCATCTTTTTGAATTAAAGTTGAAGAATAAGAAGACATAAAATTACTTTATATCTTTCATGAGAATTACTTTTAAACTCTGTAATAAATTTAGTAAATATTACTGAGAACATTATGAAACCCTAGTGAATTCTTGATTAATAATCAATTTTTTCAGAATCCAAATCTTCAATCTTATTGATGATATCATTCAAAATGAAGTTTTCTTAGATGTATTACAGGAATTTTTAGCTGGTGCATGAATTTATTTTCAATTTAAATGAATTATATTTCTAAAAAAAATAGAACTACTTCCTCTCAAATATTATAATTTAGCATACTGTATTAAATACACAAAACCATTAAAATAAAACATAGCAATGTTTTTTTTTAAAAAAATTAACTCAATGAGGAACTTTCAATTCTCCTTTTCTAAAATAATTAAAAATTTTTACAATGTGATTATTTATCTTAAATAAAGGTTAATTCTTCAAGTATCAGGGTCCTATCTTCCTTATAAATGTTATAAATGCATAAAAAGGATAAAGGTAATGAAAAAATTAATATCTATATTTTTAAGATTAAAATAATTACTTTAATACATAATCATTGTATCAGATATATTTTAGAATTAAAATACTTACTTGAAATTCTGAAGCACTATTCATTCAATCTGCCAGTATTCAGTAAGCCTATTTTAATTTGGTTCAGGGATTCAAAATAGTCATAAAAATTCAATGCTACTCAGTGAATTTGTGTTTTGGAAGAAAAATGATTAAAGAAAATCTGAAATTTCAAAGGTAAAAATAATATAAATGACAAAAAATCCATTAAAAATTTAAACTGAATGCTTTATTTTGCATGAATTAAATCATTAAGGATAAAAAAAGTGTTTACCTGAGGGTACTCAACAGATTATACAAATTCTTATTATTATTTTTATCTTTTAAAGTTTAATTTTTGTTATTTTTGAGGGACTTTAATGATAGATTAAAGTGGACTTTTCTCTATCATCCTATTATTATGTTCATAAAGATTATTATGTGAGGGATTTTATTGTGAAGTAAGATACAATGGATATATAATTATATCCATTAAACAAGTTAATATTGTAATAATTTATTTTTAATTAATCTGAAATTAAAAAAATATTATAAGTAAAAAGAAAAAATATTTCAATTTCTTAGTTTTGAATAGTAAATTAAATAAAATAATGCAGGTGCAGAATCTTTTTTTCCAGAAAAAGTGTGTTGACCGATTTGATTGGCAACTCACAGTGCACACATTATTTACAAGTGGAAAAACAAATATTAATGATGTATAAATTCCATATTATCATTATAATTCTCATTTAAATTGTAAATATATATATATATAATGTGTCATTAAATTATTAAACCTACAACAGAAAATTAATTTTCTATTTTGTGAAAAAATAAGGCTAAGCAGATCTTTTTGGTTCCCTTATAAAAAATCTGTGCTTTAATGAATTTATTCTCTTGAAATTTTAATCCAAAAGACTACATTTTAACTTCACAGAAAATATTTAAAAGAAATATTAAGTTTGTAAGTTTGAATTCTATAAAATTTGAATCAATGATTTTTTTAATTTTTTAAATTATCCAAATTAGGCACTTGAGGCTTTGTATAGACTTATAAAGGAAAGATAAAAAAAAGAATGTGATACTTGAAAATGGCTAGATATTTTTTATTTAAAACAAAAAATTCTTCTTTTAAATTATTTTAAGCATAACAAGAAAATTTCTTGTCTTTTTTTTGTATGTATTAGGTTGAAAAAAATAAGTTTAGAACAGTTGGCTCTACACAATATGTAAAGAAATGAACATACAAATATGATAAAATAAAATTGAAGATTTATGTATTTAAAATTAGTTAAAAAAATCCTCAAAATAAATTTATTTTCAGAATTTTGTATTACTTGTCATAAATCTGTTCAATAAAAGAATATAACAGTACATATATTGAAAAATCTAATATTAAAATTCAAAAATAAAATAAAATAAAATCTCATGGATTAAGTCATCTTGAGCTACAGTCAGGACAGGATGTCATTAGAAGTTCAATCCAAGTTCCATAAAATATAAGATATATAATTTTGAAAAAATGTTTATATTCATTGGTGTGAAATATTTTAAGCAATGAAAGGACTCAAGAAACATTCATCTGTTACAGAATATACTATAGTACAGATATTGTGACAGATATCTTGTTTAATCTTCCATAAATTCTATTTATTACAAGTGGCTATTCAGGTATGTATAGCTATTATAGAACAATAAATAAAGACAAAATTTTAAATATGATAATGTATTTTATGTTAAACCTTTGTTTGAATTCTATAATTTGGGTAGCAGCTATTTTGAGTCCCGCAAAAAGTATTTAACATTAAACTAAAATCTAATTAAAATTACCTAATAAGTATCATGAAAATAATAGCTTAAAATATTTATATATTTTTGGTTCTTGTTACAACTTGTTTCGAAAATTTACTTATTTTTTTTCTTCATCTCATTTATAATTATTAGAAGAATTTTGTGAAATCATTTGTATAAATATTTACTAATTTTTCATGGGTACTCTTTATTTTTTAATTATTTTTCTGCTATAAATATCACTATTTATTAAAAACAGTTAATAATGATGTATTTTTCATGTATTTAGGTGTAAACATAGACATACACAAGAGTTTCCAGTTCTTTTTTATAGTATAGGAAATTTCATGTAAACTGACAGGGTGAACACTATCTTTCAGCCAAAAGATAGGGTTCACCTTCAGTTTTTTACTGCCTCACTTTATCTCCTCTCCACCTAAAGTCTAATTAAAATTACCCAATAAATATAATGAAAATAATAGCTTAAAATATTTATAAATTTTTGGTTCTTGTTACAACTTGTTTCAAAAATTTACTTATTTTTTTTTCTTCATCTCATTTATAATTATTAGAAGAATTTTGTGAAATTATTTGTATAAATATTTACTAATTTTTCATGGTTACTCTTTATTTTTTAATTATTTCTCTGCTATAAATATCAGTATTTATTAAAAACAGTCAATAATGATGTATTTTTCATGTATTTAGGTGTAAACATAGACATAAACAAGAGTTTCCAGTTCTTTTTTATAGTATAGGAAATTTTATGTAAACTGACAGGGTGAACACTATCTTTCAGCCAAAAGATATGGTTCACCTTCAGTTTTTTACTGCCTCACTTTATCTCCTCTCCACTTCTCTGAAAATGTTTTGATTTTTTTCCACATGCTTTGCAACTATTTTATCACATCCCATTTTGCTCACAATCCCTTTAATTTTTCTGCACTCACCAATTCTCCCAGCCTAGTTTTCCAAACTCTTCACCCTTTTTCACTCCTTTATTCTACCTCCCTACATCTTTCTTGTCAATTTTCACCCCACCCAACTCCTCTTGCTACCCTTATTACTAAAGCTAACCCCTTTTTCATCTCTCCCTGTCTCACCTCATCATTCTTTATTGAAACATTTACCCATCTCACCCACCCCACTTACTACCCTCTCTAACCCACCCTACCCCTTTATCTCCTTATTCAACTCCTGATTCTCTGAATACCACCCCTTTTTCTCTTCACCAAAATATATCGTTTTCACTCCCCAAACCACCCATTTTAACTTCTATCTTACCCCATTCACTTGCTATTGAGAAAAAGGGGTGAGAAGGGGAGAAAAAATAGTTTTTTTGATTGAGATAAGGTTAAAAGGGGTGTAGAGGAAAAAGTACAAGAGATGGAGAGGGGATAAAACATGGGATAAGATAATAAAGGGTAAGGGAGCGAGGAGATGTGAGAGGTGAGAAGAATAAGATCTATGTGAGAGTAGAGAATGAGAAGGAAGGTGATTTTTTAATCTTAATATAAAATGAATATATATATATAATATTAAATGACAAGGAACAGTTAACAGCCTGAAATTAAAAAAAACCACTAAAATATTGCACTTTTCATTGGCCATTTGTTTTATTATCATTAAATTTTCTCACTTAATATTTTGATATGTTGAGGATATAATTGAGTTGTTTTTTAAATAATATTTCTAAATTTTTTTTACTTAATTGCAAAAATAATTTATCTATATTAATTACATAAATAATACCAGCATCCAAATTTATTTTGAATTCATTTAAAATAGTAATGTGCCTTACACATATATCTTATGGATTGATGATACTTAATTTTATGCAGTCATAAAATTTGAATAAATATTTATTTTTTTGAAAATTTTACTGATAAAATGGAATTAACTATATCTTTTCACTAAGTATTTTTCCTTAAATTTTTTTATGATATTAGGTGATTGCCCTATATATTGATAGGTAAAGAAACATGCATATTTATTTAAAGCAGATTTCACTTCAGCTCATATTAGATTTTTACTGTTTATCAATAACTACAAAAAAAACATATTTTTTTAAAGTCTTAACCATTTTCCAGCCATTGTTAGGCTGTGGGATATCCTCATTTCAATATTTCTTGAAAATTTCATGTAAGTCAGATATCAAGATTTTTTGTAGTAATGTTCAGCTGCTTCTCCAATCAATATTCAAGTCTTTTTCAATGTATTCTCAAAGTAGGTTCAACATTTGTTGTTTATTGTTTCATCACTACCTCAATTTGTGCTCAATTAGATATTAATTAGGGATGAAGGTTGGGGACTTGCTAGCAAGTCCTCCCCACATATTGTGTGGTGAATTGTCAAAAGGTACTTAGGGCATAGCCAGAAATAAATCAGTTATTTGAAATCAGTTTTTATATTTCTCTCAAAAAGCCACAAGGAATTTGGCACAAATTCAATTTTATTTGGAAGAAATCTGCTCATGACAAAATGCTTACAAAAATTAATGAACTCTGTATGTATCACTTACTTGAAGTTTTATTATTCATTTTATGATAACTAATTGTTTTTTTTTTTTTTTTTTTTTTTTAGCTTTGGATTTTCTCAATGTTGACACTTTGTAGATCTGGGTGGTCAATAATTTGAGCTTTGAAAATTTGGAAAAATTTTGTAACACTGAAGAACCAAACTCAAATAATCTTTCACCATTTAAGAAGACTGATCACTCTGAATCATTGATGATATGCATGCTATAAAGACTAGTTAGCCCAAGTGCTCACCAGAATTCTTTGTTGGCATCCCTTGTTGAATCATCTCTTTATCTCACTTCTCAAGAGTTTACTCTTCCTGCTGAAGAATCCAACTTCAATCCAGATTGTCCTATTGATCAGGCCCTACATATTCTAGCCTGCCTTACACATCTGAAGAGCAAAGTTCCTAATATGTTTGACATCTCAACATCACAGTTATTTGCTGAAAATTTTTCAATGACTCCTCTTTTCCAATTTAGAAACATAATAATCAACATCATGATCTCAAAAATTATTTTCAAATCTAGAGAGACTGCTGCAAATATTTCTCAAGCTCAAGGTAAGAAACAAGGACGTTCAAGGAATAAAAAGAAATCGACATATATACAGCAATTTGATGAGTCTCATAATAATTTTATTCAAAAGATGAATCAAGAATATGCACACCATAAATATCAATCACTTACTTTTTACTTGGTTGATGGTGTTTGTGGTTTATTTCTTTCCTCACAGAACCACTGGCTTGTGTCTGATTCAGACTGTTTAGAATTCATAACACAAATTGGCCTCCTTAGAAAATACAGTGATAATAATAATCCAGGCTGTGAAAAAATCTGGAAAAACCTTAATTTTTATATCTTTAATATTATCAAACCCTTAATAGATAATTCTGGGCCTATGCCACTTAATTTTAATACTCCCACCCTTAGCTGTATTTTTAAAGCAATGGCAGCTAATTTTCTTGATTATTGGAATCTTATTCAGCCAAATTCTTCATTTTTCTCTTTTGTTGATGTTATTAATACATAATCCTACTTCATGTAAATATATCCTGTATCATATTGCTACATTTTTTGGTGTAACTCAAATGATTTATTAATGTGAGATTTATTACCAAATCTAAATACAGATGCTCAAACTATCAACAAATATTATAGTATAAATTTCTTACACCTTTTTGCTATTCAGTAAATATTATTTCAATAATCATAAATCAAAATCATGATGAATAAAAAATTTGAAAAAAATAAAGAATACATTATATGTCATTTTTCTCATAACACTACATATTTCTTTAAGATGGAAATACATCTTAGCTTTTGTCTCAAATTTTAAGATGATTATTACAAAAAATTAAAACAGTTTTATATCATTGCTTTTCAGCATGTTCAAAGTAAAAAATCTTAAGTTTAATAACTTTTTTCTCACAATTCATCAAAGCTTTTTCTTAAGTAGACTTTTCTTAATCTAATTTCTATAATTTCTAGGTGCATAATTATTTCAATTATACTAAGTATTCTCAATGAAAAACTCCTTGTAATAATGTTTAATTAATTTAATAATAATAACAAATATATGTGGCATGATAAAATAATATCTAGACATTTAAATAATGAGAAGCCATCATATTGGTATGAAATTATATTAAAGTTTCTTTGAAAAACTAGTTGAATTTAAAAAAAATCTTTTTATCAGTGTCAATTAGTTTGAAAAAGAAAATTTACTCTACATTTTGAAGATCTATAATTTAGCTTGCTGTATTTTGATTCATATTTTATATTGATTATTTTTTACACTTATAGATTCATGTATAGATATCAAATTTCATTCAATAATTTGGAAAAAAAGATATTTAATTCTTTCTAAGAAAGCAACTAGGGTACTCCATATTAAGAACTTAGAAATATTATTTCTATAAATATTAAAACAAACCCTTTTTAGATTGCCATCCTTCTTTTTCATCCTTAAATGTCAATAATAAGTTATTGAAATGTTATTTTTCTTCTAAAATTTCATATGAATCAAATTCTACTTACATCTACCTGAATAGATCAAGTTCAATAAAAATTTATCTACAATCTTTTTCTAGGTTTTTAAGATTCATTAAACCCCAATAAAAAAGAAATATCTATCCACAACTCTTAAAATTTATTCAATAGATAAATATTCAAACACTTTAAAATAGAATTAAATTTTATTGTGTTATATTTATTTTTAAATATATTGATGTCCACTCTCTCACAAAAGTAAAAGCCCTTTAATAATTATTAATATTTTATTATAATATAATAAAATTTACTTAAAAATGATGTATTAGTTTCTATTTCACATACTTTGTTTTATGAATTAAAAAAAAATTAGATACATAGAAATATCATCATATAATTAAGCTTTTGAAATCCTGCACCTGAATTAAAGATAGATGATGAAGGCTAAGTCAAGATCAACAAGAAAATTAAAATTCATATTAATTAAATATTCCGCTGTGGTCTTCCAACATTGGAAGAGCCCTTTGTTGGGTTATTTGGTGTTGTTTTGGTATGCCTTAAATGGCATTGTTAAATAATTGAGTATTTTTCTGGAATTACGCAGCAAATATTGGGACTATGGGGATCTAGAGGCTACCATTGGATAGCCGTGGTTTTTCTCTATATTTAATGTCCTGAGGACATTTTTCATAGCATAAGTATTTGGGAGATAATTTCTCACTTTTCATTTTTAAAAGACTGCTGTTGAATTTTGTTTTTTGTGTTTTATGGGCTAACCTTAAGTCTTAGTGTTAAGTGCTTAGTACCATTGGAAAGAGCAGAATTTTCTCTACATTTCATGTCTCAATGTTTTTGTAGTGTAATTATGTGTTTTAAGGGTTTTAGTAGTTGTACGTGAATTATCTAAGTAGTTTGGGTGTTTGTGGTGGTTTTCTGGCTTCAGGGTGGTCAGGCCGCTTCAGGCGGGCTTCCCAGTGCCGGGAGGACTGCCTGCCTCAGTGCTAGAGGGCTGGAAGCGCTTCTAGGGAGGTTTTATGCAATTTGGTGGTCAGGAACACCGGATTGGCAGGTGTGCATGGGCTCTTTATTAGTAGTCTGTGTGTATATAGTGATTAAGACAGTTTGGAGCAACTTTAATTATCATACAACTATCTTGTGGTGATATCCTTGTTCCTCACTCAGTTTTCACTGTTTGTTGGCCACATTTTGGTTGTGTTTTGTTCTAAGTAAGATCTTCATTTAACTTAGCTTAGCAACTGTTTTCTCTGTTATAGTCTTGCAAGCTATAGCAAGTATCATTGCTGTCTCTGGTGTAAACATTGGTCTACATTTCAGTTCTTTGGTTTGGTAGTCTCACTGGAGAGTAATTTCTTGACTGATCAAGCAGTCAAGTGTGTTTAGAAAAGGGCTTTTGTGGTAACAGGAACCAATTTACTGTAACAGGTAAATCTCACTCTATTTTTATAAAGGGACAGGGGTTTTTCTTCTGGTTTTACTCCAACTCCCTTGGTCAAGGCCTATATCACCACAGAAAAATTGGGGGGGTATTGCTAGAAATACCCCTTGCTTGAACTCTGTTGAGCCACAAATCTATGCCTGAATTATGCACACATCATCACCATGGAGGAAATTGTTTGGCCTTACATTTAGTCAGAGATTTGTCACAAATTGAGCTCAAGATGAACCTACATTGATTACTGTTTGATCTTTCAAAATCCTAATTTGATCATGAGTTGAACTCCCTTTGAGCTCACTTTGATCTAACATAAGCTTTTGCATATTTAATATGTCAACTATTAGTACTATAGGATTGTCTACATTTCTGGAGCCCAACGTTGGGTACGGATCTGTTAGTTCTTTGAATTCTTTGTTGCCTGTGATTGGCTCTTTTTGGTGTTTTTGTCTGGAATAATGGCTTCTGGATCTTCTATTCCTGTGGTGACTGCCAGTGGGGCAAAGGTCCACCTGCTGTGATAGTTAGGGAATGTGTTAAGATCAAAACTTGGGATGGCACCAAGTTTAATGGTGAAGATGTTAAGTGGTTTCTAGAGAAGTATGAAACTGCTGCTGGTGTTGAAGGTGCTTCCTACCTGGATATGGTGAAGCAAATCATCTTCTTCATTAGAGATAGGGTGGTGGAGAAGGAGGTTGTGGCCATGTCTGGCTACAAGAAGAGAGATTGGAAGTTATTGTGTAGGGAAATGGTAGATAGATGGGGCTTCAGGTTCACTATGGTTGATCTGAATAAGGTTTTCAGTGAGTGGCAGTCTTATGGCGGTGTTGGTAACTTACACAGTTACAGGAAGTTTCCGCTACAGTTTGATCCTGTGGTGGAATAATTGGTGGAAGTGGAGGAGCTGGTGCATGAGAGTGCTTCCAAAGATGTTTTTTGGTCCGCCCTGGCTAGAGATGTCAGGATGGATGTGTTAAAATAGTTATCAAAGAAAGACTTGATGAAGACTCTCTCTAATGAGGATAAAAAGCTGCCTGCCTTGGACAAGGTGAAAGAGGCAGTGGAGGCCCATCTGAAGTTATTGGCGGTGGACACCTACCAAGAAGGGTGTGCCAAATATGTCAGCAAAGTCAGTGAGGCTTTGGCTGAAGAGGAGAGTAAGGTATAAAAGGAAGAGACAAACATGGTGAAGGTTCCTAAACATGAGAGGGAACAAGTGGTAGAGCAGTTGGCTGATCTGACAAAACAGCTTCATAATTTTGTGCAGGAGGCAAAGAAGGCCAATAAGGCGCCTCCGCAGCCCAGGGAATTTGATAGACGGGCTGGTAGGAGTGACCCTTGGGTTTGCTCTTATTGCGGAAGGAGAGGACATAAGTCTAATGACTTTTGGGCCCTGAACAGAGATGCTTCAGAGGGAAAAGTAGAATTTGATTGCAGGGTATTCAAGTTCCCTGATGGTCAGTTTGTCAAGCCCAGTGAGTGGCAGGCTCCTGTGGATATGGTCAGGAGAAGGGCTGGTCTCAATAAGCAGAGGCTAAGATTTGAGGAGGTTCCTGATCAGGGGAATTCCTCTACTAAGCAACATGAAGACAGAAAGGGAAAAGGGAAAGATGTGAACAAAGTCTCTTTTTCTACTTACTTTTGTGGAATAGAATTATATTCTTGCGGAGGACAGTCAAGTGGTGAGTTCTTGGCTGGTGTTTATGACGTAGAGGAAGGAAAGGTGGGAAGGCCTAAGAGAAGTTCTCAGGCCTCTCCAAAGCCTAAGGCATCCAAGGCGGATCCTAAGCTGGGTGCAGCCAGGAAGAAGTACAGCAAAGAGGAGCTGTATAAGATTCAGAATGGGATTGCAAATATGGGCACCCCTAGTTTTGGAGCATTGGACCTTAATGGTGAGCCAATGCCTATGGATGTGGACTCTGACTCTGAGGAGGAGGTTCCGTTGGCTTTATTGCCAAGGCCCGCTGGAGTTTGAGGCTCTGGTGAGGGATCAGGTTTCATTCCTGTTGATGGAAAATCTCTTGGTGTTTCTGGTCCTCATGAAAATTCTAGGACCAAGGTAGTGAAGCCAAGGGCTCACTTTAAGAGGCCAGTAGTTTCTGGCCAATCTAATGTTATGGACTCTGTTCTGGAAAGGATGAACCAGGTTCAGGTTTCCCTCACATATGGGGAATTGTAAGCTATCAGTCCTGTGTTGGCTGATAGACAAAATAAGTTGTTTACCAGAGGAAGGGTGTCTTCTGGGGAGGTAGAATACATATGTGATTCTGCTGAAAAGTTTGGTGAGGGGTTGGAAACTCATTAATCTGCTCCTCTGGGATATGTCAACGTCAATCTTAATGGCAGGGAGACTAGGGAATTGGTGGATTCAGGTTCTCAGATCAACCTGATTTCCTTGTTTGAGGCTACTCATTTGGGCCTCCCCATCAAAACTGCTATTGGTGGGAATTTGAGAGGTATAAGTAGCCTTGTCACTGAGTTGATGGGAGCCTCCAAATTTGAAGTTGGATGTTGGTGGAGCCTTCAGTAAGGCTCATTTTTACATTGCTAAAGGTAATGTTAAAGCTGTTTTGGGTGGGCCATTCTTGATGGATTTTCAAGCAAGAATTGGTTAACATTTTGACATAGGAATTATTTTGGAGTTGACTGGTGAAGATGAAGGGACATGAGGTTTTCATCTCCTGGAGATGATGGTTGGGAAACCATTCCTGGTTTGTCGTCCATGTGTCAATGCATGGATTGTTGTAGGAGAAGAAAAGAAGTGGGTGTCGCCTCTGGATTTTTGGAGTGTGGCTCAGGCTCTAGTGAGAGTCTGTCTTTTTTAGAGTAATAAGGGCTGATAACCCAAGTGCTACAACCTCTCCCCAAGATGAGGAAATCCCAGGTTGTAGTAGGTCAGCTCCCTTGGATATATACCAAGTGGATTTTCAACTTTCTCTATTTAATGTTTCTCTTCTCTGCAAGTATTCTTCATCTTTTTTATCAAGTCTTTGTTCCTTTTCAAGATTTTCAATTAATTTTAATTCAATTTCAAAAAGGAAGATGGGTTATATATCTTTATTGAAAGATATTCAGAAAAGCTGTGGAGTGGTGAGATTGGGGTCTAAAAGTAATTCCTCCCAATTGTGCACCGCTAGTGTTTCTTCAACACCTTTTAAAAAAATTACCTTGGCCACATCTGTGAGAATTGGGGAAGCCCCTGGTTATTTTTGTAGGCAAGAAGAAAACCCAAGAAAAGAAAAGAAAAATTTCAAGATAATTCAAGAAAATCAAGAAAAAAATCTGAAGATAATGAAGAAAGAAGATTCAAAATATTTTTGTGAAGATCATGAAGAACAATTTTTGGGCCTCCAGCAAGAGGTTAAACTGCACAAATTTTTGAAGAATGAAGATCAGCAAGATCTTCACTTGGGCCTCCTGCATGAGGAAAAACTGCACATTTCTAGAAGGTGTGATTCTGAAGATGTATCAAGATTTGAAGAATTGTTAGATGGAAGTAAAGATGAAGATGTGGGATTGCTGATAAGCTTTGGAGTGGTAAGATTGGGGAGTAAAAGTAAGTCCTCCCAATTGTGCACCACTAGGTATTCTTCTACAACTTTCAAAAACATTACCTTGGCAACAAATTTGAGCAATGGAAAAACCCTTTAATTTTTGTTCCAAGTGTGGTGGAGAAGATATCCTGAAGATCCCTCAAGTTGGCGGTGGAGCCACAAAGTACAAGAAGGTGGTGCAAAATAATAAGCCTGTCAATGAGCCTATGCTTGTAGGTTTGAATCCTCCGTTGTCAAGAGATCCATACTGTACTCCTCTGGTGAAGAATCCTCCTGATTTTGAGGAAACAACTAGAGTGATGATGGAAAGGTTGAAGGTTGTAAGTTTTGGTCCTGATGGTGGGTTGTCAGAGGAGGAAAAGTAGTTGTTGTTGCACATTATTGTGCTGAGGGAGAAGGCAGTGGCATTTGTTGAAGAGGAAAGGGGGGTGTTGAAACACTCTTATGGGGGAACCTTTCTTGATTCCTGTGGTTTGTCATGAACCTTGGAAAATCAAACCTATTCCAATTCCTGTTTCTATCCGTGATGATTTTGTGGAGCTTGTTAGGGAAAGATTCAGGACCAAATTGTATGAACAATCAACTTCTAGTTACTCAAGTCCAGTTTTTTGTGTTAAAAAGAAGAATGGAAAGCTCAGGGTGGTACATGATCTTAGAGCCCTGAATAGAGTTACTATCAAGGATGCAGGGATGCTTCCAAGTGCATAAGAACTTGTGGAAGCCTTTTCTGGAAGGGTGTGTTATGGTTTGGGTGATATTATGTGTGGTTATAATGAAAGGGAACTTCACACTGATTCATGGCCACTCACAACATTTGACACTCCTCTGGGGAGATTTAAGCTCACTAGGTTGCCTCAAGGAGCAAATAATTCCGTAGAAGTTTATCAAGCACAAATGGCTTGGATATTACAGGATGAGGTGCCTACTCATTCTGGTATTTTTATTGATGATGGTGGAATTAAAGGACCCTCCACTGATGATGGAAATGAAGTGCTGAAAGAAAACCCAGGTATAAGGAAGTTTGTTTGAGAATATGCAATTACTCTAGTGAGAGTATTGTTTAGAATTGAAGAGGCTGGCTTGACCATTTCTGGGCCAAAGTTTTGTTGTTATGTTCCGGTGTAGACTGTTCTAAAGTACTAAGCAGTAGACACAATGCAAGATGGATTGGTTCTCCTTTTCAATTTCTAAAAAGAAGTGCCTGCCACTCTTATTTTTAAGGACAGCGCAATAACGTGTAACACTAATATTTGATTAAAAAGTTTAAAAGATGAGAGATGAGTCTTAGAGATCAGGAAAACAAGTATTACTATCTGGATATTTCTATTCTTAATAAGCGCTAATATCCATAGCTACTCCCTCTTGAAGTGCTCTCTTTGAATATGCCTTATTATAGCAATAAAATAACTCTAATAATAGCTACTCCTACTAAATCTATATATTCTCTCTATCTTGCGCTCTTTCACTATACTATATGAAATACACACACAGACGCACAAATGGTAAAAGACTCAGAAAATATCTTTAATTGGCTATTCTATTTTACTTATATATATATTTCTCTTCTCTCTATATATAAAAACTCTCCTTCTCTATCGAATAGTCCTCCCTTTTATATTTTTCCAGTACTCAAGACACAGTTTGCTAGTGGATATTCAGCGCTGGCTCTAGCCCCATATTAGTAAAACAATAGCTAATTTATTAGTAACTACGTACACCGCTTGTAACAACTATGGCACCTTAAAAATACCCTATGATTACTAACGCTAGTATTAACTTGTTTCAATCATACTCCACATATGCATTTTTGACTCTACCTTTGTTTTTTTTTGTTTCAGCGCTATTTTCAGTTTTGACCCACTCTAACGCTGATCCTAGCCGCCTTGACTCTTGGGTAGTTTTGCGATCAAGTCCCCACTCTCCTTTCTTTAATACTAGATTCATAGTTTTGACAATTCTCTTAACTAGTTAGCCTTCCTTATTACCTGTTTCAGTAAGTTATCCGACTAGTTGTGGTACAGTATACTATGCACTTGAATTGTCCTCAAGTCATATCTATTTTCTTTAATACATAACACATAATTATTGGAAAGTCCAAATCCATATTGTTTAGCGCTTTATGGTCCTAAATCAATAACACACAATTCCCCATTGTGCGGCACATCTTGCTACAAAATCCAAGGGCACAGACCCTTAATCCTTTTCTGCGCTTCCATTTCCTTTGTTCTTTGAAACACGCAAATACATATTATATTTTAGCACTTACTACTGTTTTAACTTCCTCTGCTCTTCCTGGACTATGCGCGCTGATTGGTCTAAAATTATGCTACCTGTGAGGCACGTACCACATCCTCCCTCTACATGCGACTGTCCCCAGGAGCCCATAAATACCTGCGTCTCGCAGCGTTTTCTTCCTCCTTCTTCTGTCTTCTTCTTTTGTCTATCACTCTCTTCTCTTTTTATATGTCATCCTTTTTTTTATAATGAATACTAGAAGTACCAATCCTACCACTGAAACTACCGCCAACGTCGTGGACGCAATTTGACAGTTCGTGCGCACTCAGCCCCCTGCTGCTTCACCAACAACGTCCGTAACTACACTGATGGGTGGGACAAGATGCACCCTCTGCATTGAAAATGGCATAAATCCTTGTCATTTCTCAAAAACCCGTCGTGGCAATAATTTCTTCACTTTCCTTCCTTGTTGTTACTAACCTTTCTTTTCCTTCCCCCTTTTTTTTTGTTTTAGTCATGCGATTACTGCAAGACACGCAAAAAGAAGTGTAGTTACTATGGGCCGCCCACCGTTGCATGCCTGGACCCTAACGCCTCCACTACTAACATGATGAGTCAAACGACCATCAAGCGCCTGGCGCCTGCTCCTGTTACCCCATCTGGTAACAAACGAACCAAGGTTGGTTACTCCGAACCTACACCCAGTAGCGTCGCTTCTGTCCCAAGATCTTGCTTTTCAGAGGAGAGTACCCTAAGTCTTCTTTTCCTACTTCTTCATTTCTTAATCCTAACATTTCCTTCTTTTTTTTTTTTCAGAATGCGCCAGGCACACCTTACGCCGAAACACCTCCAGCACCTAAAGTTCCTCTATTCCTTCCAGCCTTGGAAGAAGATCCTGTCTGTGATGCTGCTCCTATTCCGGAGTGTACTCCTTGTACACCCACCCCTGACTGGACAATTATGCAGCCGGTCTTTGATACAATAATCCTGGAAGAATGGCCCATCAAAACTACTCCGGTCACCGATTATGAAGACCCCGCCGCGGCTCAAAACTGGGAATTCGCAGAGCACGTTGCCTGCGCACCATACAATCCAACCATGTCTTGTATGAACAATATGATAGTCGCTGTCAAAAAATTTCTCGAGGCAGTCCCAGTCTATACTCGCACTGAGTATGACAAAAGAAAACAGCTAGTCACCACCTTGCAGCAGAACATGCAAGAGGCTGTTTACAACTGGGCTTTCTGCGTTCCAATTGTTGAGGACGCAGAATACTAAAAAAGAACTTCCTTGTATATAGTACCTGTAAATTGTATATTATCTTGTAAAAAAAAAACTGTAATATTATTATTTTATTTTCCCTTAATTTTCCTGTGAAAATTCTACAACTGTGAGATGAGTTGCCTTCAGAAATTATCATCCTTTTTCTAAGCAGCACCCTTATACTAAATGCCTATGAATGGTGAAACGACAATAATAGAAATAAAAAGATAATAAATAAAATAAATAATAAAAAAAACCAACTTTAGATCATTGCTACTTTCTATAGCAGCAAATACTCCCCCTGCATTGAAGATGCATGCATTCTCTTGTAATCTTCAGATCTTTGAAATATATGACTTTCCCTTGAATGCGACAGATTTGCCTTTCCTTGGGTCCTTCATTATGACGAAAATTTTTCCCTATCTTCTTAGAAACCATCCGGCGCTCAAGTCAAACATGGCGCACTGGTGACTTCTCTACAATGCCATGTTATCTTATAAATAACCTTTCTAATAGCCTAGATCTCTTTCATCCAAATATTATGACTCAATATTGTACCGTCCCAAAAGATCAAGCGTGCTTGTTTTCTAAATTCCGCAACTTCCATTGTGAATTTTCTAAACCTTGGGGGTATGCCTTCTTTAGACCTGCCTGTGACAATTGCTTTAGATACCGCAAAACTTGCAACATCTCTTTAAACAAGAATACTCCTCCGCCTGCTGGTTATATCTGCTTTCCACCTAACTCTACTAGTAGCGCTCCCATAGCTACAACCACTAGTACCACTATTTCCACTAATAATAATGTTCCTTATGAATTTCCATTGCCTCTTAGTTTTCCCAGGCGTGAAATATCTATTCAGCCTAGCGCTAAACCTTCTTCCACTCAAAGATCTAATGCTTCTATGCGCTCAGGCTCCACTGAAGCTGCTCCTGACGCGGTTACCATTACTTCCCCATCAGCGCGCCCACAAAACTTATTAGCAATTAAGTATCCTTTATTATACTTATGCTTCCTTTACCCACTGACTCTTTTTCAGGTTTCAATGAATCCATCTCCCTGGAATGGGTTCCTATTTCTTTACCCTTTGTCCATTCCATGCGAATGTTCTCCAGACTTTGTCTTATATATGACGCTATGTCTCTATCCTACTCTAATGCACCAGATTTTTCTGACGCTGAACTTGAAGATCGCTATACCTATATAGAAATGATAGGTCAGCTAATGAACAAAATCAGCTCATCAACTATTCTTGGATTCCCTGCCAATCCCTGTCGCTTTGTCATGCCTGAAGACTGGAAAGGATATCCTATTAGCTTTCACTCTGATACTGAATAGCCCACTAGCGCTTTTCCTTATGAGCCTCCTCTGTCCATTCTCCCTGTACATAGTCTTTGTATATTTTTCATGCTATGCCTTCACATAATCTTTTTAGACATGGCGCTATTTTATTACACCTGTCTTCCATACTTTTAGAGCGCCTAACTTTGCTCCCTCTACTTTCTTTAAAAGACTGTAAACCCAAAAAAATTCATAAATAAACCTTCATATTGTAAAACTTTACCGTCTTTACTGCGATACAGCGATATACCATGTAAAATAAGAATTGAACTGTAGAGCGCCTCATCTATAAATTGCTATTCCACTCCTGGTTAGTTAACCCATTAGCTAAATCTCCAGCGTCTTTTGCTTTTACATGATACACATCTCCTTTAATCCAATTACCTATTTCATCATGTCCCCTCAAACGATGAAAATATAAGATTTCATTTTCCTCTGCACCCTCATCTAAGCGCTTGTGCCAGTTGCCTGTTCAGCCATAGTCCGCCTAACTTCCAGTTAGCGCCCTCTATCCGTCGCAACTGTGTCAAAGCCTCCTGTGAGTCCTCTTTGAAAAACCAAACTTAACATAACTTGTTAGTTTAACCTCTTCCCGTAGGTATTATTCTGGTAGTTTTTACTTATGCCGGAGGTTATCTTGTATCACTGGAACACCCCTTGGGTAGAATATTTTGATCTGATCTTCAGCCACACGTCGCTTCCACTCAGTACCATCCAATTCCTCCAGTAAATAAGACCCTCCAGTTATCTTCTTTCTTATCCTATATGGACCGTTCCATCTGTTAGAAAACATCTTGCCCCATTGGCTTTCTAAACTTCTATTATAACCCAAAATAAATCTCCTGGATTCAATGGCTTCCTTAGCCTATGCGCTAAACGCTCATCCCAATATTTAACTGACATGTCACGGATCTGCATCATTCTTTCATACACCTTCTCCACAAACTCGTCTTTCCTTTCAAGCTGTGCTACCCTCGCTAGAATTAAATCTTCAGTTGAGCGCACTTGATCCCAGTCACTTCCTAGAAATTATCCAGCCTCCAGATCAATAGTTAATACCGCCCTTTGAACAAACATCAGTTCATACGATGAAAACCCTGTTGTCCTTTTAACTGAAATCCTGTCCGCAAACAAAACTAATGGCAAATAGTTCTTCCATTTTGCACCATTATTTCCACATAGTTTAACTAGCGCATCTTTTATAACTTGATGCCCTCTTTCTACCATTCCCTCTGCTTCAGGATAATATGGCGTTGTAACTCGTAACTTTTCACCAATACCTTTTACTACCTCTTGGAATTCTACAGCAAATTCAGAACCACCATCTACGGTGTGGTCTTCCAGCATTGGCAGGGGCCTTTGTTGTGTGATTTGGCACTGTTTGTACATGTCTTAATTGACATCTGTTAAGGAATTGGGTATTTTTCTGGTTTTATTCCCTGGATATTGGGTCTGCAAGTATGTGGGTACTATCATTGGATAGCCTCTGTTTTTCTCTATATTTTATGTCTTGTAGAAATTTTTCATATTCTAAGTTTTAAGGGGTCATTTCCTCATTTTTCATTTATAAAAGATAGCTGTTTAATTTTGTTTTTGGTGTTTTACAGGCTAACCTTAAGTCTTAGGTTTAAGTGCTTAGTACCATTGGATAGGGCCAAATTTTCTCTATATTTCATTTCACAATGTTGTTATGGTGAAATTCTGTGTTTTAAAGGTTTTACACCAGGTCAAAAGTTAGACAACTTGCAGTCAAGTGGTTTTTCAGGTATCTTAAAGTAACATCAGAAGTAACCTTTGAAGGAATTTTAGTGCTTAAATTACTTACAATCCAGACCAAAACTCTGAGTGTCACTGTACCAAAAAGAAAATTAGAGAAAGTATATTGCACTGCTTATTGTTAAAACTTTCTATCTTATTTGCTCTTGAGTGACTTCTGAAAATTGTGCCTCAGTGCTGTATTAGCTTTTTTTCATGGAAAGAAGTCCTCCATTTTAGCTACGCTTACACCATTTATTCAAGGCTTATGAAATAACTTTTCATAATCTTCTTTCTGAAGGTTGTCATCATTGAATTTACCAGGAAAAAAATAAATGAAATCACATTGAGATGTCTAATACCCCTTTTTCATTAAGGAAATTTGGGTTGAATTTACTCATTGAAAATTTTTATATGAAATAATATAATCTTCTTAATTTTACCATATTTTAAAAGTGAAAGCTCACAGACAATGTGAAATTTTTAAAATGACTTTGTGACTTTTTGATGGCAGAAGAATTATAATCACAATGTAAAGATAGAATTATACTTTTAATTTTCAAAAAAAATATAAACAAAATAATGCACTTACTCAGATTAAACTCAAAGCTGTAATTTATGAAGTTTCATCATAGTTTCTGGAATATAATTCACCATATTCATAAATAAATTAGATGATTTTATCAGGTGAGGTTGAACCCAATTGTGATAAAAAAAGAGGTTGGAAAATAATGTAGCAGAAGAGATAAAGGTATAATTAGTTGATAAAATATAATACTTTCAGAAAAAATGAATAGCTAATCAAAACCATTATAATACTAAATCTGATTTTATTTCTACTTTTTAATATTTCATTTAGCTTAATGGTAGTTTTAGAAAATTAAGGAAAGTAAATTTAAAGTATATAAAAGAGATTACATGAATCTTCTATTCTATGATAAAAAATAAGGATAAATATTAGAATGTTTTCTTTTTCCAAATACAGTATAGCTTTAGTTAGTATAAATAAATAAGAAAATTTATTTTCTGTAACAATTTAAGCTTTTCTGAATTTAAACTAGCTTGAATTTTACAACAGTAAAATAAAATTCTATAAAAATTTCCAAATATTCCAAAATTACTTTTGTCTCAGTATCAACAAAGGACTTCTCTACCATAGAAAAATTATTATAGAATGTTTTGTCTAAAAAGGGTTATGGAAGTTACCCAGGAAACAATTCTTCAAAAATATCATCCATAGGGAAACTTCTGGGGGCTAAAACATGCTGAACAAATTTCATTACTAGGGGGTGAGGGACCTTAAATTTTCATTCAAAAATTTTCCTGATAGCTGCCCTGGATGTTTTAGATCTAAAATTTGAAAGAGTTGCAGAAATAAACCCCCTTTAAAGGCCATTTGAACATCAAAAAAAGAAAACCATTCCCTACCAAATTGAGAGCTTGAATCTAAACTAATCATGTATTTCCTCAGTATCAGAATGAATAACAATATCTTTAAATAATGCTGCCACTTCAGGGACAAAAAAAGATGAATCCATGTTGATTTCTCCATCAGGAAACTATAAAGATGTTTTATTAATTTAAAATAACTTTTTTGAAGCTTTAAAATAAACATGCTTAACTTAATAGTTTTTTGGACATTTGGACCTTCACATTTTCAACTTTACCTTTTCTAGCTTTTGATAATTGATCTATTTATCTTTAACTATATAAGAAAATTTCTTAGATTTTCCTGTTTTTAAACTCTTAAGAATGTTGAAAAATTCCTCATCTGTAGCACTTTAGTTATAAATTTAAAAGGTAACTAAGCCCTTCCCATGAAAGCATTCCATTCATAAAATCACAATTTGATTAATTATACAAGATATTCAAAACATGAGGCAAAAGGTTGCCACATTTTTCCCATATATTTTTACTAATGTTGTTAAAGTAGAAATAGCATCTTAATACTGTTTTGGTATGAAAAAATATATACAAAATGTGCACCATGTCCTCATGACATGAGGCAGCTAATTGTATCATGTCACCAGGACATGGTGCATTTGCATAAAGATGAGGTGAAATTTTTCCCAATCTTATGCTTCCTGGAAAAAAATGGTGGTAGGGGAAGGTTAGCTGCATACATGCATACATGAGGCGACATGTCGCCTCATGTATGCATGTAAGAAAGTTACTTACTTATTAGAGCATCCACACTCACAGGGAAAATTAGCTTCGGTATGCATATTTTACTGAAAATAGCGCCTAATATTCCACACTCATCATGTTTTAGTCATTTGGTAAAGGATCAAATCAATAATTTTTTCAGTAATTTGTGGAAATATCCACAAATTATTGAACCATTTGTGTAACTCATTTTCTGTCCCACCATTTTTTCAGTAATTCTTCTCTACAGACCACACTTGCGACACCTCAAAACCTTTATTTAATTAAGACATCATTCTTATCAAACACTACTTTTCTCACTTCTCATAATCATATCACACCCAAAACCAGCTCTATATTATTTTACTACAGTTTCTGTGCAATGTACACACCTCTAAATAGTCCTATTACAACATAAAGTAAGAAAACGAGGTCATCTAATCAGTGTCCGCTCGGAGTGGAGTTAACATGTAAGTAAAGGTAAGGTGATCCTCATCTAGGTCTAGTAATTCTTGAATGGCCTAAGAAAAAAAAATGGTGGCAAAAAATAATTAAATGAAAAAACAATAAATATACCGAGTTAATGCATAGACATGTAAGAAAATAAATTAGAAATTACTGAATTCATGCAAAAACATGAGTGTTGAACATTTTGTGTAACTCGCAAATAGTGAAAATTTTCACTAACGAGTGTTGAATGGCCTCATTAATTAGTGCTACTCAGAACTAATATGCAAGTAAGCAGAAGTTACACACCCACACAAGTGTGGATGCTCTTACTTAACAAAAATAAGTTAGAAAATTAAAAATTGATATTGCATACATGAGGCGACATGTCGCCTCATGTATGCAATATCAAAAGTTTCGAAAAAAATATCATTTGTACTTTTTATTCCAACTCTCACGCTAAATGATATTGCATACATGAGGTGACATGTCGCCTCATGTATGCAATATCATTTTGTTTCTCTTCCTTACTTGTAGGTGAGCAATGCTCTAATGCAGGCCAACCATTCAAAAGAGACTTCACTGCATCACTTGTTTACATGCATACATGAGGTGAAATGTTGCCTCAAGTATGCATGTAAGAAAGTTTCTTGCCTTCTTACTCAAGAACAAAAAAAATAAGTCAAGAAAAAAATGATATTGCATAAATGAGGTGACATGTTGCCTCATGTATGCAATAGCAAGAGCACTG
The DNA here is from genome assembly GCA_030280995.1 of Hemileia vastatrix. Taxonomy (NCBI): domain Eukaryota; kingdom Fungi; phylum Basidiomycota; class Pucciniomycetes; order Pucciniales; family Zaghouaniaceae; genus Hemileia; species Hemileia vastatrix. The sequence goes on along the minus strand of JASXTE010000013.1, from coordinate 19,577,048 downwards.
AATAAAAAGTGCACATAATTTACTTTTCAGAACTCTTGCTATTGCATACATGAGAGGACATGTTGCCTCATGTATGCAATATCATTTTTTTGTCAACTTTTCTTTTTTTGCTGTTGAGTAAGCAAGAAAGCAACTTTCTTACATGCATATATGAGGCAACATGTCGCCTCATGTATGCATGTAACAGAATTCCATACATGCTACATTGAATTTTCCACAAAGCATGAGATGAGGAACATGTTGCCTCATCTTCATGCAAATGCACCATCATCTAGTGACATGATGAATTGAGTTTCCTCATATCATGAGGACATGGTGAAAATTCTTTATGTACTTTTGCATTCCAAAACACCATTAAGATGCTATATTAGCTTTGAATACTTTAGTGGGCATATTTTAAAAAAAATGTGGCAACATTTTGCTTCATGATTTTCTTCATGCCAAATTTGAAATAAGGCAAAATTTTATCCATAAAATGAGAAAATATTACCCCATGTATTTCACAATTTTTACAATACATAATAAGCACTTTTTTCCATTAAGTGCAAGTAATCCACTGCATTGTGTGATATTTTAGCATTGGAGCTGCTATAATTAAGGTACTACATGTGCAATGAACAGGGAAGAATTTTTCCACATGAAATTCTGTTGCAGATTCAAAATATCTACACCTTATTTCCACAGATTTTGCCTTTTTTTAAAATGTACAGATCCTAAAATTTTTCCTCATTATTGAAATTTACAAATACTCATTTTAAATTAAGATCATACAGAAGTTTTGTTTATGCATTTATGTCTGCATGTCATATAACAACATTTTTCCATACTTTACCTAATGATGAGGTATTACATTTTTAATTTTTTTAAATAGTATTCAGAGAAATGTTTCCTTGTTATTTGACTTAGTAGAGTGAGTAGAGTGGGTGTGAAAATATCTAAGCATTAGGCTAAATGTTTCCTCATGTTGTGATTAAATATTAGACTATTCTACATTCCAATAATTTAAGGAGCATAAGGTTTAACATATTATAAGATTCAGTGAAGTGCCTGTTCTTAATGCTGGTTCTTGCTTCACTGATATTAAATAAATTATGTCTTCAATATGAGGTTCAGTAAATTTAAATTAAAATATTTTTGAAAACTTCAACTGATTTAATATAAGATTTAATTTTAGGCAAAAATTCAGATTCCATGATAAAAATTTTCTAAGTAAGAATAAAACAATTGAATGCAGTAAGTGGTATTTTGAAGTGTTTGTTTAAGGCCCAGTGGCTGCCTGCAGAGGGTCAGGGTGACACAACCTAGGGAACAACTGTACAACTCTTTGAGTTGCTGAAGTAATTTCTAAATATATATAGTTGAATATTTTTATATAATGTGTTACTTTTACTAGAACTCAAATTCATTGAATTAAAATCTGCTTTTTCTTGTTGCAATTTTTTTGAGAAAAATACAGAGGAAAAGTATAATTAAATATTTTATATTAAAAATACATTATACATTTTTAATTTTTTTAAATAGTATTCAGAGAAATGTTTCCTTGTTATTTGACTTAGTAGAGTGAGTAGAGTGGGTGTGAAAATATCTAAGCATTAGGCTAAATGTTTCCTCATGTTGTGATTAAATATTAGACTATTATACATTCCAATAATTTAAGGAGCATAAGGTTTAACATATTATAAGATTCAGTGAAGTGCCTGTTCTTAATGCTGGTTCTTGCTTCACTGATATTAAATAAATTATGTCTTCAATATGAGGTTCAGTAAATTTAAATTAAAATATTTTTGAAAACTTCAACTGATTTAATATAAGATTTAATTTTATGCAAAAATTCAGATTCCATGATAAAAATTTTCTAAGTAAGAATAAAACAATTGAATGCAGTAAGTGGTATTTTGAAGTGTTTGTTTAAGGCCCAGTGGCTGCCTGCAGAGGGTCAGGGTGACACAACCTAGGGAACAACTGTACAACTCTTTGAGTTGCTGAAGTAATTTCTAAATATATATAGTTGAATATTTTTATATAATGTGTTACTTTTACTAGAACTCAAATCCATTGAATTAAAATCTGCTTTTTCTTGTTGCAATTTTTTTGAGAAAAATACAGAGGAAAAGTATAATTAAATATTTTATATTAAAAATACATTATTTTATTAGATATACTTGAGCTAGGAAATTTATTAAAATTATTTTTACTATAAGAAGTTCAACCTGTGCTATGGCTTTTCAGCAGCCATCAAGTAAAATTACAAGTCATGTGCCATACCTTATTTTTTATATACTTTGGCTGGGATCCACTATCATTTTGAATCATATTTGTGCAGAATTTTCAAACGTGATTTTAAATGTAAGGAAGTATTTCCAGCCCTCTGGATACTGCCTGTTTGTGGCCATACCAGGTAATTGTAGCATGAAAAAATTACTGGATGTAGTTCCATGTCAATAAGCAGTTTTCCCTAGTCCAAAATTCTGTTTCTTCTCCTGTTAAAATGGAAGACAAGTTTTTTTTTTCTTACTAATTTTTCCTGATCTATTCTTTGAATTTGGGAGAAAACCTTTATTCATATTGTCAAAAAGTGGATTTCATATTATACATGTATAAACCAATCAGTAATTTTTTAAATTTTCAGTGGTAAAGTAGACCTCTTGTGACTTCTAACTATGTAAAAAATTTAATTCACTTAGTATTATTTTCTCAAATATTTTCTGATTGTTTATCTGGACTTACTGTGTTTAAAAAAAAGCTATATGCACTATGGGGAATCCATTCATCATTCAGATCATATGACTTACTTTTCCAAGAAATGTTTCTAGCCTTGTATAAATACCTTTTTCTTCCTAAATTATCCTCTTTCCCATCAATTTTTTTTCTTTTCAAGATAGAATAATCTTATACTACCTCTCCCCATCTGCATTGCCTTGCTTCAATCTCACATATCTGACTTCAGCGGCTCCCAAGGTTTGGTGGAGCAACCATTTTCACTTTATCTCTCTCACAAAAGACATACTATCAGTTTTAGGGCACATGCACTTCATTTTAACATTGTTAAAATGTTGCATACTAACTTTAACATCCTCTATGACCTACATGGACCACCATTCTACGAATTCTTAGTTGCTACTGTTAGGGGTTGGCTTTGAGGGCAGGATTCACCCTATATATGGGAAGAAGCTAAATTTTTACCCCAACAGGATCACAACTGTGTCCAAATAATTAATATTTTAATTTTATATCTCTCTCATTTCCTAGTCAATATTCCCAAAGCACTTGAATCACTCTTCAGAGTAATTATTCTTCAGTCTTACTATAACCCAACAATTTATTTGCACTCTCCTGTAAAATATTTATTCAATCAAAAAAATCAGCTATCTTCTCTCTCCCCTGATTCCTTATTTTTATCAGAAAATATAACCTTATAAAAAAACTTCAATGAAGAGTTTTTAACCCAAAGGAAGGATAAAAACAGGTCAATCAGCAAATGTGCATCCTACAAATACAAGCAACTACTACAAATAATGTGATAAAACTGGAACAAAGATTATATTCTACTCATGACTGTCAGATGAATCTAAGGGAGAAGCAGTGGACAAGAGGGAGTAATGGAAGTAATAAAGATAATGGGGAGAAAAAGATTTGGATATAATTGCAAAAACACACATACCTAAACATAGGTCAATCAGCAACTGTGCACCTTAGAGCATCCACACTTGCGGGTCACATTAGCTTTGGTATGCATATTTTACTGAAAATAGTGCCTAATATTCCACACTCATCATGTTTTAGTCATTTGGTAAAGGGTCAAATCACTAATTTTTTAAGTAATTTTTGGAAATATACATGAATTATTGAACCATTCATGTAACTCATTTTCTGCCCCGCCATTTTTTCATTAATTCTTCTCTACAGACCACACCTGCAACACCTCAAAACCTCCACTTCTTAAGACTTCAATCTTACTTAACGCTACTTTTCTCACTTCTCATAATCATATCACACCCAAAACCAGCTCTATATTATTTTACTACAGGTTCTGTGCAATGTACACACCTCTAAATAGTCCTATCACCACATAAAGTAAGAAAACGAGGTCACCTAATCAGTGTCCACTCAGAGGGTAGTTAAAAATTAAGTAAAGGTTAGGTGATCCTCATCTAGGTCTAGTAATTCTTGAATGGCCTAAGAAAAAAAAATTGTGGCAAAAAACAATTAAGTGAAAAAACAATGAATATACCAAGTTAATGAATAGACATGTGAGAAAATAAATTAGAAATTACTGAATTCATTCAAAAACATGAGTGTTGAATATTTTGTGTAACTCGGGAATAGTGAAAATTTTCACTAATGAGTGTGGAATGGCCTCATTAATTAGTGCAACTCAGAACTAATATGCAAGTAAGCAGAAGTTACACACCTGCACGAGTGTGAATTCTCTTACAATAGCAAGTAACTACAACAAAGAATGTGCTAAAACTATAAGGGACTAATTATGAGTTGCTGTGGTTAAAAATAAAAAAATAAGAAGAAAGAAAACAGAAAATAAAAGGAAATAAAATGGATAAAAGACTTAATTCTCCCCAATTAGTGCAATGAATGAAAGATTTTTCCAAAGGGGAAGAAGTGGAAAGGAGGTAGAAATGGAAGGGATAAAGATAATAGAGAGTAAAGATTTGTATAGGGAAAATGAAAGCAACAAGCAGAGACTTGATTATATGGAAAAGTATGCCATCCAAAAAACAAAAAAACAACATGATATCAAAAAAAACTCCTGAAAAAATACAGGGAAATAGAATGGCTCACACACAAATGCAGAATTCACATGCAAGGAAAATTTAAAAATAAAAATTCAAAAATACCAATTTTCCCCACAAATTCTTCTTCTCATAATTTTAGTAAAAGTAGAAAAACAGAAATTAAAGTTTGTAAAGTGATGCAACCACTGAGAAAAAAACTCAAGCAAAACTATCTTATAAAAAATTGGTTGGGAGAAGGAAGAAGAAGCTCTAAAGATGGTTGGGCCATCAAGAAGAGCTAATATACTGGGTATTATACCCAGCTCAGATAAATAAAAATCTAGTACTGGTTTAGATACTTCAATTAAGTTAAGCTCAATCATCATTAGATAAATTTTTCTCTAATATATATCTTTTTTAGAGTCCATTTTTCAGAAATTGTCTGCCCATTTAAGAACTAAAATCAAATTAGGATCATCTTAAACCCCAAATGATTAAAATTCTGATTTAAGATTAAGGCCTAGTGAATTAATGATTGTTTAAAATTTTATTTCCCATACACTCATTCAGTCATGGAAAATCTATGTTCTACACCATGTAGGAGAGGCTGGAAAAGATCTCTGGGCAGTAGAATAGTTTTTATGGAACAAACTTTTTTATTTGGCTGCTTTTTTCCCAGTTTGGAATTACAAAAATTCTGAAAGTAAATAGAAGAAGTTAATATATTGTCTTTCCCTTTTGTTATCAATAATAAAAATTTAACCTTCCTTTAAAATCAATGAATATAAAATTATATCTCTTCACAATTATCTGGAGGAGTATATAATATTTCTTAAATAATTTTCGAAACAAATTTACATTGAGCCTTTTTTCCACTTAGCCCAATATTATCCTGATTTTTTGTAACAAATTGGCCAGAACCATCATCAGCAGCTTGGGCTCACCAGCACATAAATGGAATGTGAAGGCATATCTCACAAAATGAGAAAAAAATTATTTTTTCTTAAATTGCTTATATTACCCATAATAATTTAAATTATTTTTTTAGATTTTAAATGAAATATTCAAAATATTTATGAAAATGTTTATCCTAAATGGTAAGCTTCAATCTTTTCTTAATCTGAATGAAAATTTATTTTCAAACAAAATGATAGATATTTTCAATGTAGAAAAAAAAAGACTTCAAAATCAATTGTTAACTTATACTGTGAATAATAATATTCATGGCTGGAATATTTAAATATGATTTATGGAAAAAAAACTCATTTTTCAATATTTTTAAAAAAGATAAATTCAGTGGTGCTTTACAATTTTATAAATATAAAATTACTGATCTTCAATAATACAACATTGGTGGTAAAGACTGTCCACTATACTCAAAACATCAAGGTAATGGGAATAATAAGATTATAATATCAAAAGGTAACAAGGTTGGAGTTGTTTTGTAAGTGTGGGAGTCACTAAATTTCAGAGATCTAATCATTATTTTAGTGGAATTGTGTGATGTTGTTAAAAATCAAATTGAAAATTATTTTTTAAAAGAAGGATTACAAGTTTTAGGGTCTTACCATAGATGGTCTAAAAATGTTATTATTACTCATAAAGATATTATTGGACATACTTCAAGAACTGTCAATCTTAGTGCATGTCGTGGTGTTTTATCTGATACTGTCTGTATAATGTCATTAAGTAGTATAGTTGGTGCCTATTAATCACCTTTGTAATATCCATTATAAATTCAATATATGCCTTTCAGAAACCAAAGTATGATCTATTGCCTGTTGGAAATTATGCAAACAGCACTATATGAAGAATTCAAATTGGTCCTAATGATTCAGCTATGAGCTATGTGTCATGATGAAAAATTGTCCCACCAAAGTTCCAACACAGGTTTGACTCAGGTTAGACCACAGGTACTAAACAACCACTTGACTGCAAGTTGTCTAACTTTTAACCTGGTGTTTAGTAGTTGTAGTTAATTTTTCTAAGTAGATTAGTTGTTTTTATTGGTTTTCTGGCTTCAGGGAGGCCGGGCCGCATCAGGCGGCCAGCCCGCCTCTGTTTTAGAAGGTTGGGGAGCACTTCTGGAGGGTTTTTTATTCAATTTGGCGGGTACAGGTGCCAGATTTGTGGGTGTGCATGGGCTCTTAGATGGTGGTCTGTGGTACATAAAAAAAAGACAGTTTGGGGCAAATTTAATTATCATACAACCATCCGGAGGTGATATCCTTGTTCCTCACTCAGTTTTCACTGTTTTCTGGCCACAATTTGGCTGTGTTTGTTGCAATTGAGTTCTTCATTTAACTTAACTTTGGAAACTGTTTTCTCTGTTATAGTCTTGCAAGCTATAGCAAGTATTATTTCTGTCTCTGGTGTGGATTTGCAGCCTACATCAAGTATCTTTGCTGTCTCTGGTGTGGACATTGTTCTACATTTCAGTTCTTTGGTCTGGTAGTCTGTCTGGTGACTACTTTCTTGGCTCATCAAGCAGTCAAGTGTGTTGAAAAGGGGCTTTAGCAAACAGGAACCAAATTACTTTAGCAAGTAAATCTCACTCTATTTTTCTAAAGGGACTAGGGATTTTCTCTCTGGTTTTTCTCCAACTCCTTTGGTCAAGGCCTATAGCTAGTGCTATAGGATTTTATACAATGATTACCATCCTCATTACCCCATACCTGTAAATCCATTCATTCTTCAAAAATTCAGCTACATTACTCGCCTTGAGATTTACCAACGGCACTTCTTCAATCCATCCTGATAGATCATCCCTGGCTACTACCAAGTATTTAAAGCTTCCTTCTTTTATATGAACTGCATCTAAACTGACCCTACCTAAAACAGTATCTTCGCCTGTCGCTCTTCCTTTCTTTTTTGGCTTTCTGTAACTCCTGCGCTGACATTCAGTACAAGATTTAACCCAATCTCTTACTTCATTTTTCATATTGGGCCACCAGAATCTTTCCCTAACTCTGTGATACGTCTCATCTTGACCTCTATGTCCTAAATTTTCATGTAACTCCCTGAGTATCTTCTCCTTCCCTTCCCTAGTTTGAACAACTAACTGAGGAGACAAAGCTCGATTCTTCCATAACTTCTCATTTTTAATAAAATAACCTTTAGCGCGCTTCTTAATGTTGCTCCAACCCTTTTTATTTCAAAAATCTGGTTGACTACTACCTTTCAAATATAACCTTAACAACTCTACTCCTTCATCAGTAGATGCGCCTTCTTAAGAATACTTCCCTTCTTTGAGATGAGTACTACTGTCTTGACTTCCCCTTGAATCATCTTCATCATCTGACTCTTCCACTACTTCGCCTTGCGCACTTCTTTTAGCTACATTAGCTTCAGTGTCCCCTAAATCCAGTTGCAGACTACCCTTGCTACAAAAATCATCATCAATATCCATTTTTAAGTCTTTACGGACCTTCCGCATTACTAGTTTATTTTCATCATGGACAATACTGCCTTCTAGTTTATTGTCATCATGGACGTTACTGTTAAATCTTTCATAACAATAATCTATCCCATTTACTTATTTCTTATCTTCTTCCAATTCTTCCGCTTCTGAGTCTTCTTCACACAGCAGTCTTCTTGACAATGAATCTGGCATAGTGAATGATTTTCCCGTTTTATGGACTAAATCAAAAGAAAAAAAATTAATCTGCACTACCGACCTTGTCATGGGCGCATCTGGTAAACTCGGGCTACTAATCATTTGTACCAATGATAGCGCATCAACCTGCAGCTCAAAATGCTGCCCCCAAAGCATCCATTGTAGCTTCTTAAGAATCTTCTCTACTCCACATAACTCCAACTTGGACTGAGAGTACCTGGACTACACTTTGGTAAAAGTGTTAGACTCATAAAGGACAGGTCTATCATTACCTTCCTCATCCTCCTGCATCAAAACTGCGCCCACCGCCGACACACTGAAATCTACCGCTAAAGTAATTTTCCCAGTGCCTGGTCCATACTCCAATTTCTTCAAAAGAATGTCTTTCCCTACAATCCTTTTCAATAACTCGAATGACTCCTCGCATTCCTCCGTCCAATCCCATACAACATCTTTTCTCGTTAAGCGCCATAAAGGTGAAGACAACAAGGCAAAATCTCGAATAAACATTCTTAAATAGGTACAGATGCCTAAAAACCCTCTAACTTCCTTAGTATTTCTTGGTCTTGGCCACGCAAGTACCTTATTCCTCTGTTTCTCAGCAACAATTCTCCCTTCCTTGCATACAACATGTCCCACTATATCTAGCGCTGGAGCACAACAAGCAAATTTGGACCCAGAAATCGTTAATCCTGCCTCCTCTATCCTAAATAGCACTCTTTCCAGAGTAATCATATATTCCCAAACAAACTTTCTAATGCGCGGATTCTCTTCTAACACTCCCCCATTGTAATCACTGGCTGGTCCTTTTATACTGCCATCATTGATGAAAATTCCCACATGTTCTGGAATTTCATCCTGCAATATCCACATCAACTGTGCTTGGTATACCACCACAGAATTTGTTGCGCCTTGCAGTAACCTTATCAACCTGAAGTGCCCCAGTGGTTTTTCAAACGTCGTCATGGGTCTGGATGATTCATCCAATTCACGCTCATTGTATCCTCCCATAATATCACCTAATTCATAACATGCATGTCCCGCAAAAGAATCCACAAACTCTTCTGGCATTGGTGGCATCCCTGCTTCCTTTACTGTAACCTTGTTCATTTCCCTAAGATCATGAACAACCCTTAATTTACCATTATGTTTAACAACGCAAAACACTGGCATTGAATAACTAGACATAGACTGTTCATACAAGCCAGACTTTAACCTTCCTCTAATTAATTCCATATACTCTTCTCTTATGGCCACTGGTATTGGAAAAGCCTTCTTCTGCCACGGCGCATGAGGGATAACTGGAACAATATAAGGTTTACCATAAGAGTGTTTTAACAAACCTCTTTCCTCTTCTGAAAACGCAATAGCGTTTTCCTTAAAACCATAACATGTAACAACAACTTCTTTTCTTCCTGCGATAACCAATCCTCTGGTCCAAAATTAACCATTTGAAGCCTTTCCATTGTAATCTTACCAGTAGCCACAAAATCAGGAGTAAACTTTGTTAAAGGGGTATCATAAGGATTCCTAGACAGCGCTGGCCTTTTGATGCAAAACAGCTCTTGCTGCTTTCTTCCTTAATTAAAATAAAACCCTTTTTAATATAACTACAGATTGCACCTAAATCCTGTTTTTGTCTTTTCTTTATAATGTAACTATAACAATATCCATAATAAAAGAAATCAAAAAGCTTAGGTATAATACATTCTAAAGTAGTATTCCCAAGACCCCTATGAAGTACCGCTTTACGTATCCCTTCTTGTTGGACTGACTGGTCACTATCAGGGTTCCTCTCATCCTGGGAGATAGTAACACCTAAAATTCCAGTCCCTAATGAAAATGTTGGCTCCTTCCTGGCGGTCGCCCTATCTTGTCATTTGAGACTTCCTCATAAAATTCTCTTTCTTTCTCTAACTGTGCAGCTCCAGAGTACTTAGTTTCCCAGCCACCATCCTTGGGCGCTACTAAGACCGCTGTTACTGGAACACCATCATCACCCATAATCCTTATTCCAATAGTCTTATTCAAACAATAATATATAGTTGCAGAATAATCCATTAAAAATGGCGTGCCTAAAACTGGTTTTACTACACCCATTGGAACATAAAAATGTATATTCCTTGTTGCTCCCGCAACTCTAGTGCGTATATACTCTGCTACACCTATAACAGGTAACCTATCTCCACCAATTCCTGTGACAGTGCCTTCACCGTCTTTAACAGGAAGACCTAACTCCACTGCATCATCCACTGACACCACGTTGATTTCTGAACCTGTATCTACTAATGCTTTAATTTGATTACCATTTACAGTAATTTTTAAATACCCTAAGGGTCCTGCATAATGTGGCGCCTTAGGTATTCCAACAACAGGCTGAAGTGTCTTCTGTTCAACATAAAACTCAGCGCAATTAGCAATCTTTTGCTTCCTACAATTATCCACAATTCCATTTGCTACATCTGGAGCTACTGATGTCAGCATCCCCAATGGAACAGAGACTTTAGTCTTCAAACATTGTGCAACTAAATCCTCGGCTGCTTTAGGAAAATCAGAGTGAACCGGACACTGCATTCTCTATTTAGGTTGAGTCGCCTTCACACCAGCTTTTGCTCTTCCAGGTGGGTTCTTTGGAGTATTGTTCCTTGCTCCTGGCATTCCTTCAGCAGGTACCGCTCTTTGCTATACTACCTCGGATTCCTCCAACATTGCCGTTTGATCTTCTACCTGGTGATCCACGCCATAACCACCTAGTTCCATACCCTCCATTTCAACATCCTCCATAGGCGCAGGTGTATTCTCTCTAGTAGTATACCCTACTTCCTCCATATCCTCTGGATTTTCATACCTAGCGCCATCCCTTCTTGGCTTAGCAACTGTAGGTGGGGCCATTTTCTTGTGCTTTGCTGCGAACATCTCCAAACGCGCTGCGGTGAGTGGCGCTGCAACTGCTCCCTCTTTTACTTTAAAATCCAGCACTGCGCAAGTAACTGCAAAACTGACTGACTTCGTATCCTTGCCTTTTTCTTTAATTTTGGGCTCTTTACCCTTGTTGGACCTGCCTTCAATAGAATTTTTATTAATATGATCGATGACCATGGCTCGCATCCCTTGATCCTTGTCTTTAACAAGCTTAGTGCCGTCTTCCAACATAAGCGTAGTCCTGTCCTCGTAAACTAACTTTTCCTCTTTATCCCTTTGAAGCGTGTTACACCTCATCCTAGTATGCCCCTCTTTATCACAATAATAGCACACAATAGCAGCAAAACGCAAAGGTTGAGGAGAACTCATGGGCCTAAACAATTCTTTCCCCTTTGCTGCTTCAATTATCTTTTTCTCCAAATCATAAATCCTTGCCATATCTGAATCTGGCTCCTTAGTGAAAACTTTATCTTTAGGTGACGACATCTGAGGAGGCGATTGTGCACCAGACGCATCTTCCTTCATCTCCTCATTATTTAAAGAAACCCTAGCTGCGCGACCCTCAAATTGACACAACTTTATTTCAGCTTCCACCATCATTTCTACTTCTTCTAATCCAGGGTACTTATAATTTCCGTCCCTTTTTTTAACCAGTTTTCCTTCGTTATCCAAGCGCCTTTTTGCCCAGTCTTCAACTTCTGGCACTAATGCTTCACACAACTAAGGTAAAGATGCATTCGCATCACAAAAGTCTTCATTACTAACTAAATATTCCATTATTTGGTCAAAGTCTTCCCTAAAACTTTTAAATTCCTTAGGGTCTCGAACACCCCCTTTAGCTTTAACTCTTTTTACCAAGATATCCAGGTCCTTCATTGGGTACCTAATTTCCTCGGTAACCTTTGGCCATCTCTTGAGCATCTGTTCTTTTAGAGCTGGCCAATCTTGCTCTTCATGTCTTTTTATATCCTCTATATTGTCTTTGCACTCATTAGTTACAAAAAATAGTACTTGAAGAACCATATCGTATTCAGTTGCTCCATGAACTTCAGCTGCATGTTCAAACCTGCGTAAAAAATTCTTGGTATTAATGCCCGCAAAACGCAAGCTTTCATCTTTACACCTAATGATTTCAGTTACCGTCTTTGGCAATGATGTCAAAGAATTGGGCGATTTAACCCTCTCCTGAAATCCCCTAGATGTAGTCGCAGTAGGATCCATTCCCGAAATATAAAATTGAAACAGAGATCACAAAAGCACACACTTGGTAATTAAACCTGACTATATTCATGATAAAGCCCTACACTATCTTCTGATATTGGCTTATTGATCCACTTGTTGTAGACCCTATGACTCTTCCGCTGAAGCGCCGGCTTGATTACGTCCTCTTGATGAAACCCTAAAAAAAACCAAACAATATAATCAAAAAAAAATACTAGTTACAATTATGCCACTGTTGGGAAACCAATTGTAGACTGTTCTAAAGTACTAAGCAGTAGACAAAATGCGAGATGGGTTGGTTCTACTTTTCAATTTTTAAAAAGAAGCGCCTTCCACTCATATTTTTAAAGACAGCGCAATAATGTGTAACACTAATATTTGATTAGAAAGTTTAAAAGATGAGAGATGAGTCTTAGAGATCAGGAAAACAAGTATTACTATCTGGATATTTCTATTCTTAATAAGCGCTAATATCCATAGCTACTCCCTCTTGAAGTGCTCTCTTTGAATATGCCTTACTATAGCAATAAAATAACTCTAATAATAGCTACTCCTACTAAATCTATATATTCTCTCTATGTTGCGCTCTTTCACTATACTATATGAAATACACACACAGACGCACAAATGGTAAAAGACTCAGAAAAAATATTTAATTCGCTATTCTATTTTACTTATATATATATTTCTCTTCTCTCTATATATAAAAACTCTCCTTCTCTATCGAACAGTCCTCCCTTTTATATTTTTCCAGTACTCAAGACACATTTTGCTAGTGGATATTCAGCGCTGGCTCTAGCCCCATATTAGTAAAACAATAGCTAATTTATTAGTAGCTAAGTACACCGCTTGTAACAACTACGGCACCTAAAACATACCCTATGATTACTACCACTAGTATTAACTTGTTTCAATCATACTCCACATATGCATTTTTGACTCTACCTTTGTTTTTTTTGTTTCAGCACTATTTTCAGTTTTAACCCACTCTAATGCTGATCTTAGCCCCCTTGACTCTTAGGTAGTTTTTCAATCAAGTCCCCACTCTCCTTTCTTTAATACTAGATTTATAGTTTTGGCAATCCACTTAACTAGTTAGCCTTCCTTATTACCTGTTTCAGTAAGTTACCCAACTAGCTGCGGTACAGTATACTATGCACTTGAATCATCCTCAAGTCATATCTCTTTTCTTTAATGTGTAACAAATAATTGTTGGAAAGTCCAAATCCATATTGTTTAGCGCTTAATGGTCCTAAATCAATAACACACAATTCCCCATTGTGCGGCACATCTTGCTACAAAATCGGAGCACACAGATCCTTAATCCTTTTCTGCGCTTCCATTTCCTTTGTTCTTTGAAACATGCAAATACAAATTATATTTTAGCACTTCCTACTGGGCTAACTTCCTTTGTTCTTCCTGGACTACGCACGCTGATTGGTCTAAAATTATGCTCCCTGCAAGGCGCGTACCACACCGGCTCTGGAAATTCTTGAGCATGTGGTATGTAAAGAAGGGAGGATTATGGAAAAGAAGAAGTTTAATAAAACTCAGTCATGGCCAAGGCCTAAAACTACTACTGAAGTCAGAGGATTTTTGGGAGTTTGTGTGTGTATTTCAGGATTTTTATTAAAACATTTTTGTTGTTGGAATCACCTAAAAGGAGGTTGACAAGGAAAGATGCAGAGTGGAAATGGACTGAAGAGTGTGAAGAGGTGTTCCAGAAGTTGAAAAAGGTGGTAGGTGAAGATATTATTCTTCACAAGTTGGATTATGGTAGGGAAGCTGGAAAAATTTATCTGGCGGTGGACTCAAGTTATATTGCTGCTGGTGCTGTTACGTCTCAGGAAGATAAAGCTGGGAAGGTCAGGCCAGTAAGGTATGAGTCTGTGGTTTTTAATAAGGTGGAATATAGGTACTGTCAGCCAAATTTGGAATTGTGGGGTGTAGAAAAAATCTTGAAGAAGCTACAAACTGTTTTGTGGGGGAAGAATTTTGAGCTGCAGGTGGATTCTAAATCTCTAGTTCAGATGATCAACACACCTAATCTTCCAAATGCTCCAATGACTAGGTGGGTGGCATTTATTCAACATTTTTCTTTTGACCTGATGCACAAGCCGGGTAAAAATTTTACAATTACAGATGGATTGTCAAGAAGACCTCCAACAGATGAAGATTTTGATCCTAAAGAGTTTGACAAAGATGTTCCAGTTGTTAGAGCTAGCACAAAGGGTGCTGAAGGTTTTTCTCACCTCCCCAATGAGGCTTAACTGGATGATTGTTCTCTCCTTCCCCAAGAGGTTATACTGGACAGCTCTGATCTTGATTCTGGTGATCAAGATGTTCTTCTTGATGAAGAGGGGGATGTTTTTTGGGATGGCTCAAATTTGAAAAATGGTGTTTTTGTTAGTGAACTGGATTCTCATAAGATTCAGTGGAAGGGAAGAAGTTTAGGGATTGGTGTCACGGATGGGCCTGTGATGTTTCCCATGTGCAAACTGGTGATTTTGATGATAGGGTTGTACCTTTTGATGTTGTTTTGTTGGATTTTGAAGATGAGACCTGGGGTCAGACTGGTTTTTATTTTATTTTGGTTGAATATTTTTTGACCTTGGAGAAGCCAGATATTTGTGATGATAATACTTGGCTGGAAATGAAGAAGAAAAGTCCTGGATTCTATGTGTCAGGAAGAAGACTGATGAGTAGGAGACATCCAAATCCTCAAGTAGTGGTGACTCAGAAGAAGGGTCAAGAGTTGGTGTTGAAGTCTTTTCATTATGACCTTGGTCATAGAGGCTTTGGGGAGACTTATAGAAGAGTAGCAGACATATTTTGGTGGCCAGGTATGAAGTTGGCTGTGTAGGGTTGGGTTCAATCATGTGAAGAATGTCAAAGAAGAAGTCACTTGAAACCTAAAGAGGTTGGCAGTGCTACTGGTGAATCAACTGTGTTTGGAAGAGTAATTTTTATGCTGTCCATATTAAAGAGGGCAGGTATAAATACTTGATTGTTGCCAGGGATGATTTATCTGGCTGGGTGGAGGCAGCGCCTCTGGTTAATTTGACTGCCTAGAATGTGGAAGAGTTTTTAAGTAAGAATATGTATTTAGATATGGGTTGATGAAGCTGGTGACTGTTGATGGGGGGCCAGAGTTTGGAGCTGAATTTAAAGAAGCTGTGGCAAGTATTGGTTCTAAAGTCAGGGTGGCTACACTTTATTATCCTGAAGCTGAAGGCATGGTTGAAAAAGGCCATCAAGTTATCAAGAATGATTTGGTGAAGATGTGTGGAGTTAGTGCTGAAAAATGGAGGCATTATTTAGCCTTAAATTTATTTGCTGATAGGGTCACTGTGAAAAGGAAAACTGGCTATTCTCCTTATGAATTGATGTTTGTTCAGAAAGCTGTTCTACCAGTGGATTTGGAGGCTTTCTCTTATCTTGGCATTGACTGGTATGAGGTGTGCTCAAAAGAAGATTTACTTTGCGCCAGGATGCAACAGTTCGAATGTAGAGAGGAATGTCAAGAGAAGGCGTAATCTAGAATGATAAAGATAAGAGATCAGTAAGTCATATACTGGGACAAAAAGTTGGCTCATAGACTCAGGAATCCCTTGAAACCTGGTTGTTTGGTTTTGGTGTATAATAAAAGTTTGGAGAGTCAGTGGGGGAAGATGTTTACTGACAGATGGAATGGACGTTACAGAGTCATATCTCAGGTGTCTGGAGGTTCTTATGTTTTGGAAGAGTTGGATGGGGAAGTCTTAATGAAGAGAGTGGCTGCTGACCAGGTGAAGAGATTTTACCCTAGAGGCACTAGAAGTGAAGAATTTTGACTCCGCAATGAGGATAAACTATGGACCATTCTTTAATTTTGAACTTTTTGTGGTGATGCTGTGCATCTGCTTTGTTGGAAACGTTTGTTAGAAGGTACCCATGAGTGGGGCTTCTAGATTTTGCCTTGGCAAGTGTGGGGGTAACTGATGGGCTGGCTGCTCTATCAACAGTTACTTCAGATTGTCTGTTTCCAACTCCTTCCCTTAATTTGGTTGAACCCTAGCATTGGTTTTTCTTCACAGGTTTTAGTCCTCTATGACCTCAAACTAAAAATTCTTTTGGTCTTTAAGTTCCGGACTCTTCACAATTATTGGTTTTGGTTTTTGTGTTGGATGTTGTGTTTTTGTTAGAAGGTACCCAGGGGGGCTTCTAGATTTTACTTTGGCAAGTGTGGGGGTAACTGATGAGCTGGCTGCTCTGTAGAACAGTTACCCCATAATGTCTGTTTCAAGTATTTTGGTTTTCCTAGTTGAATCCTAGTTCTGGTTTTTGTTATTCAGGTTTTAGTCCACTATGACTTTAAACTGGCTTTGGACTGGCTTCTTAGTTTCCTTGGAGTGGCGGCAGATCACTGGTGGTCTCCCATAATTTTTACTTATTGGAGGGAGCACACCCAGTGATCTTTCTTTGGTTTGGACTTTTTCTTTTTCTTCTTCTTTTTTCTGATTTTTGTGTTTATGGTTGTGTTGGATAGTAGTTTTAGATTATTTTCTTTTTTCTATTTTTTTTCTTTTAATTTTTTTATTGGGGTTATTAGGATTTAAAGAGGGAAAAATCACAAAATTATGGTGTTAACACATCAGGGTCACCTGGATGTGGGCAAGCATTGGTGGGGAAAGGCTCATCAATTGGCCAGCCAATGCCATTTTCTTTTTTATTTATTTATTTAATTTTTTTTCTATTACTTTCTTTAATCTCTAATTTTTTATCTTAAATAATTTAAAATATTTAACTGTGTATCCACAGATGTGGGTAAGGTATCAGGGGATTAGCTCATCAATTGGCTGGGGGATACCATTTGTAATAATTATTAAGTTCATAATATATTATTCATTTCATCATATATTATTCATTTCATTTTAATTTAATTTTCAATTTTTTTATGTTAGTATTTTAGTAGATAAACAATAAAAATAAAGATAAAAATAAAAATAAAAATAAAAATAAAAACAAAAATAAAAATAAAAATAAAAATAAAAATAAAAATAAAAATAAAAATAAAAATAAAAATAAAAATAAAAATAAAAATAAAAATAAAAATAAAAATAAAAATAAAAATAAAAATAAAAATAAAAATAAAAATAAAAATAAAAATAAAAATAAAAATAAAAATAAAAATAAAAATAAAAATAAAAATAAAAATAAAAATAAAAATAAAAATAAAAATAAAAATAAAAATAAAAATAAAAATAAAAATAAAAATAAAAATAAAAATAAAAATAAAAATAAAAATAAAAATAAAAATAAAAATAAAAATAAAAATAAAAATAAAAATAAAAATAAAAATAAAAATAAAAATAAAAATAAAAATAAAAATAAAAATAAAAATAAAAATAAAAATAAAAATAAAAATAAAAATAAAAATAAAAATAAAAATAAAAATAAAAATAAAAATAAAAATAAAAATAAAAATAAAAATAAAAATAAAAATAAAAATTAAAATAAAAATAAGAATAATAAAAATAAAAATAAAATAAAAACAAATTTATATATATATATCTGTTAGCTGTTATTATTATTATTTTTTATTTTATTTAGTAATAATTTTAAATTCTTTTATTTAATGATGGGATGAAGAAGCCTCTGGCGGTTGGTCCGGATGGTTTTGGTGTTTTTGTTTCTTGTTTGGATAAGAAGAAGAACTATTTTCTTTGTAGTGCATGCGGCTGGAGAAAGTATATGGGTTATAGTGGTCAGGAATCGGTTCAGAAGGTAAAAATCAGGAATGGAATGCTGGAAAGTGTGCTTGATGATCCAAGACATCTTCCAGTGGTCATCAAGGAGTTTTTTCACAGATTTTTCTCAAAATAATTCAACGGACCATGGAGAGAAAAGGCCTTAAGCATGTTAGAACACATCATGCTTAGGTGTTGCTTCATATCAGCATAATCCAGCATCAAAGTAGTTTCTAGGGGTCAGCCAGTCTCAAATGCACTTGCAGGAGGTGGGGTTCAAACTAAAAATAGAAGAATTGGTTCAATAATTGTTCTCTGTTGAAGAAATTGAATTTTTTTATTTTATTTTGGTACTTAAAGATTGGGAGATCCTCAAATTTGTATGCAGCCGGAATCTGTAGAGGTATGGATTTTTATGGTCACCCTCTAAATGGTGTTGTGAAGATGAAGGGGAAGAAGGAGGTTCCTGTTACCTGGTTGCAGCAGCAGGGCTGTTGTTTTCGTTTTTGTTTATATTATTGCTTGGTGCAGTTTTAGTAGATACTGGCAGAGGAGTGCCAGGTTGGTTGAAGGAAGGGCCAGGAGATGGTGATCTGGTGGCTGATTGGGATCTGCTGGATGAAGATCCAGAAGAAAAAGAAGTATCAGAGAAATAATTGGTGGCCAGAGGAGAGGTGAAGTTGTTTTCTCCTGAAGCAACAGGAGTTTTGCATTTAGAAACAGTGTTGGCTGTTCTGGTGTTTGAAGTGGGTCCTTTGGAAAGCTTTATAGAGATGATGGAGTTTCTGGTATTGATAGAAGAGGAAATGGTGGCCGTATGCATTGCTCTGGGAGCATTAGGAGGTTGTGGTGTTGAGTTATTAGTTTTGGATGGAAGATTTTGG
Source organism: Hemileia vastatrix (assembly GCA_030280995.1). Lineage (NCBI taxonomy): Eukaryota > Fungi > Basidiomycota > Pucciniomycetes > Pucciniales > Zaghouaniaceae > Hemileia > Hemileia vastatrix. The sequence continues at coordinate 19,557,946 of JASXTE010000013.1, read as the reverse complement.
TTGTTTTCTGGCTGAATTTGGATGTTCTAAGCCTTATTTTTCTTTCCTAATGAGGCGGGTGGGCCACTCAACCACGGGAGAGCCACCTGGACATGGTCCAGCAGCCTAGGAGCTGATTTTGGCGCCATTTTTGCTGAAGTAACTGAGAGGAAAGCAGATTCTTGCGAAGATAAATCTGGTCTTTTAGGAATGGTCTTGGAAATGGAACAGTGGGATCTTCTGGAAGGAGCAGAAGAAAAAGACGAAGAAGCAGGTCCAAGCTCTGGTGACCTTGTAGGTGATCTGGATATATATTTATGTGAAGGTGAAGGCAGAGGTATTGGGTAGTTGGAATCTCTTTCACACATTTTCTTTTTGGAATTGCAAGAATTCCAGGCCAGTTTATAGAATTTGGCCTGGGAAGTAGGAAGAGTGAATTTTCAAGGTCTGCACATGTGTATGCACTGTTTGCCAGCGTAGTCCTTAGGAGCAGTGAAGCAGGGAAGGTCTAAAGGGTCAAAATTTGGTGATCCAGCCATAAACTGTGAAGGAGAAATAGTGGAAAGAAAAGAGATGAATAAACAGATTTATCAGTGATGTGTAGATGGTGAAGAAAGAGTGGAAGTTCAGCAGGTTGGCTGAAGACCATTGTGCATTGAGGCAGCACCACCTTTGCTATGCAATAAGTCCGTCAAGACTTTAAACTAAACACTGGGCAGTCTGTCAAGACTTTAAGCTGAACACTGGTCAGTCCATCAAAACTTTGAACTGAGAAATGGTACAGTTCCCCTAGACTATAAATTGAGGTTGGTTTAAGAATTGAGTCCTTCAGGACTATAAACTGATATGGGAGTTGGTGTGATTCTGGAAGAGGACATCCAAGGGGGAGTCTCTGAATTTTTTAAGGAAAGTGTGGGGGTAACGGATGAGCTGGCTGCTCTGTAGAACAGTTACCCCAGAATGTTAGTTTGTTTCTTTGGGTCTTAAATAATTTGATCTCTGGTTCTGTCTTTTTGATTTAGGTTTTTAGTCCCCCAAGACTATAAACTAAGGGTTTTGAGTCCCCCAAGACTATAAAATGAGGGCTGTTAGTCCCCCAAGACTTAAAACTGAGTATTAATCCCCCAAGACTGTAAACTGAGGAATTTTTATGATAATTGGTAACATTCAGGAAGTCTGGAGAGGTCAAGAATTTTATATTTCTAAGTCAAGAGATTAATTAAGAGTCAGGAGGAAGAAGAAAATCAAGAGATGTAACAAAATGTTCAGAATTAGCTTTGAACTGGTGTATGAGGTTCTTTCTTTTCTCAAGATCCTGTGGGTCCCTAGCAGGAGTGGATTGGAAGTAGTTTAGTAAGAGATGCTTCTGTTGAGAAAAATGTTGTTGAAAATTGTCCTTAATGGTTGGCAATATGTTAGGTGGGGGTGTTTCAATGGTGCCCACATTATCATCATTGCTGTCAGGAGGGAAAGGAGCTGGAAATTTGTCAGATTGGAATTCAGTATGAAGAAGTTTGTGCTTACCATCAGAAGAACCAGGGATGGTAGAGCTAGTAGTAGTAGTGGTGTGGGAACTCGTTTTTGAAGGGTATAATTTGTGGACCAGTCTGGGAATCAGGATAGAGGTCCTGGATCTTTTGGTGCTGGTGGAAGGTAAATCAGGTTGTGGAGAAGGAGAAGATGTTTCAGAGGACAATGGACCAGGTCTGAAGCAAGTTTTTTTTTCTAGAGTGGCAGGCATCATAGGAGGCTCTGTAGGGATGAGCCGGTGGTGAGATGGAACAGATGAGATTGTTGTCAATGCAGTATTGGCAGGGGCCCATGTCAGTAGCAGATTAAGAGAAAAATCTGAAAATGGTGGTTGTCACGCGCCACATGACACTCAAGGCAAAAGCAGCTCATTAAATCAATAAGAAAGAGGTCTAAATCCATATTTGAAGCGCAGAAGCAATTCTACATAGCAACTGCAACTTTACTTTGTGTACTCACTATTCAACCGTTGTAGACAATCCTATAGTACTAGCTATAGGCCTTGACCAAGGGAGTTGGAGAAAAACCAGAGAGAAAATCCCCTGTCCCTTTAGAAAAATAGAGTGAGATTTACTTGCTAAAGTAAGTTGGTTCCTGTTTTGCTAAAGACCCCTTTTAAACACACTTGACTGCTTGATGAGCCAAGAAAGTAGTCACAAGATAGACTACCAGACCAAAGAACTGAAATGTAGAACAAAGTCCACACCAGAGACAGCAAAGATACTTGATGTAGGCTGCAAATCCACACCAGAGACAGCAATAATACTTGCTATAGCTTGCAAGACTACAACAGAGAAAACAGTTGCCAAAGTTAAGTTAAATGAAGAACTCACTTGCAACTAACACAGCCAATTGTGGCCAGAAAACAGTGAAAACTGAGTGAGGAACAATGAGATCACCTCTGGATGGTTGTATGATGATTAAGGTTGCCCCAAACTGTCTTATTCACTATTTACACACAGACTACTAAGAGCCCATGCGCACCCACCAATCTGGCGCCTGTACCTGCCAAATTGCATAAAAAACCCTCCTGGAGCGCTCCCCAACCTCCTAAAACAGAGGCGGGCGGGCCGCCCGATGTCGGAGATGCCGCCTGAAGCGGCCCGGCCTCCCTGAAGCCAGAAAACCAATAAAAACCACTAATCTACTTAGAAAAATTAGCTATAAAAACCACTAATCTACTTAGAAAAATTAGCTACAACTACTAAAACCTTTAAAACACGGAATTTCACTATAACAACATTGTGACATGAAATATAGAGAAAAATTAGCTCTATCAAATGGTACTAAGCACTTAACCCTAAGACTTAAGGTTAGCCCGTAAAACACGAAAAACAAAATTAAACAGCAATCTTTTATAAATGAAAAATGAGGAAATGACCCCTTAAAACTCAGAATATGAAAAATGTCTTCAAGACATAAAATATAGAGAAAAACCAGGGCTATCCAATGATAGTACCTACATACCCGCAGACCCAATATCCACGGAATAAAACCAGAAAAATACCAAATTCCTTAACAGGTGTCAATTAAGACATGCACAAACAGCGCCAAATCACACAACAAAGGCCCCTGCCAATGTTGGAAGACCACATCCTCCCTCCAATTGAGAATGTCCGCATTCATTCTTCATCCAACCACCATGTTTAACCTCCTTTCCAAATCTGCCTCTGAAATGGGCCCCTGCCAATACTGCATCAACAATAATTTAATCTGCGCCATAACACCACCTGTTCATCCATACAGAACGTCCTGCAATGTCTGCCACTCCAGAAAGAAGACCTGCCACAGACCTGGTCCACTTTCTTCTACAACAGATTCACCTCCGCCTCAACCTGGTCCTTCTTCTGCCAGCACCAAAAGATCTAGGCCATCCATCCTGATACCCAGATTAATCAAAAAGCTCCACACTTCCCAGAAGAGTGCCACAACCCATAAAGCAACTAGTTCCCCCATCCCTGGTCCATCTGACGGTAAAGAACATCCATTTCTTCCTTCAACTTTAAAACTGATAACTTCTCAGTTCCTTCCTCTTCTGATAGTGATGATAACAATGTAGGATCCGTTGCACCACCAACACCAACGCACTTGCCCAATATCAAGGCCAAGTTCCAACAACACACATCTCAACAGAAACAACTTCTGCTTCACTATTTCCAATCCACTCCTGCTAGAGATCCACAGGACATTGAGAACAGAAGACACCTCATTCACCAGTTCAAGGCTAATTCTGAACATTTCATTTCATCTCTTGATTCACTCTGTGATTCCACTAGTACTTGAGTTTGATTCAGAAAAGAAAAATTGACCACACCCTCTATAGGATGTAACCACAAACAACTCTCAGTTTTAAGTCTTGGGAGACCATCCTCATTTTATAGTCTTGGGGGACTCAAAAACCCTCAGTTTAAAGTCTTGGGGGACTCAAAAACCTAAATCATAAACCCAGAACCAGAGATCAACCACATTAAGACACAGAGAAAAAACTAACATTCTGGGGTAATTGTGAATAGAGCTGCCAGCCCATCAATTACCCCCAAACTTGCCTTTGCTAAATTCGGAGGCTCCCCCTGTGGATACCCTCCACCAATCTTTCAAAACAACTCCAACAACAAAAGCTTTTCCCTCAGTTTATAGTCTTGGGGGACTTACAACCCTCAGTTGAAAGTCTTGGGGGACTAACACAGTGTTCAGTTTAAAGTCTTGACGGACTAATTCTTGATAAAATCTTGAAACCAGCCAGTTTAAAGTCTTGGAGGACTTATAAATTTTCCAGTTTAGAGTCATAGAGGACTGATAAAATTTCCAGTTTAGAGTCATAGAGGACTGACAGAATCTTGCATGAATCTGACCCAGCCAATTTCATGCAATACACACACACAGCCAGACCCACAGAGCGTCCACCTTCACTTCATCTTCTATTCATCACTGACAAAATCTTCTCTTATCCTTTTCATCACCTTTCACACCACAAATCATGTCTGGATCCCCTGCTGTTGACTCCTCTACTCTTCCTTGCTTCACTGCTCCAAGGGACTATGCCTGCAAACAGTGCATACACATGTGCAGACCTTGCACATTCACTCTTCCAAATCCAGAAGCCAAATTCTACAACAGGGCTTGTGACTCCTGCTATTCCAAAAAAAGAAATGTGACAGAGATGCCCACTATCCTATTCCTCCGCCTTCTCCAGATCCCCTACCAGGTCTCCAGAACTTGGTCCGTCCTCTTCCTCTCTATCTTCAGCTCCTTCCAGAAGATCCAGAAGCTCAGCTTCCCGCACTCTTCCAAAAAGACCAGCCTTAGCTTCTCAAGAAACTGCTTTTATTACTGCTAAATTAGCTCCAAAAGCTTCGAAATCAACCCCTAGGCTTCTAGACCGCGTCCAGGCGGCCCGGCCGACGTCGGGCGGCCCACCCGCCTCACCAAACAGCGAAAATCAGGGCCAAAACCTCCAAAAACGGCCAGAAAATAGCTAAATTCATCCAGATAACAATAACAACTCAAACCAACTACCTCCTACTGCTCCCAGAGCAATGCAATCCACCCTTCCAAAGTCCAAAAGTACCAAAATTTACCAGATTTCTAAGAGAACTTCCAGAGAGCCCCAAGAAGAAACCAGAACACCACACACTGCTCCACAACAACAACTTCGTCCCCAACTAAGACAAAGAAACTATACCTCTCCTCTGTCAGCCAACTGTTCTTCTGACAGTTCCATCTCTTCAAATTCTCCATCCAGAAAAGAGCAGTCTGCTACCAAATCCCCCTCTCCTGCTCCATCCTTTAACAACCCTGGTACTCCATCACCAGCACCTCCTCCAGCTGAATCCAACAGAAATAACAAAAACAACAACAACCACAATCTCACTGCTCCAACTAGGCCCCAGGAACCTCATCATCCCAGTTCACCTTCTCAGGATCCTTCAGAGGAAGACCATGAGAATCCATATCTTTCCCTAGTTGATCCACCCACTATGACCATAACAAAATCTTCAGAGATCCAAATCCCAGCTGCTTACAGATTTGATGAGCTTCCAATCTGTAAGTACCAAATTAATTATTCCATTTCTTCAACAAAAATAATTACTGATCCAATTCTTCTTGTCTAGTTGGCACCCCTCCTCCTGAATCTATTATTGGAGTTGGCCAAACTCTTGAAACTTCTTTGACCCTGGATTATGGAGACATGAAGAAACACCTAAGCACCATGTGTTCCAATATGCTAAAAGCCTTTGCCCTTCATGGACCCTTGAATGACTTTGAAAAATCCCTGAGAAAGCGCCTACTGGACGACCACTGGAAGATGTCTAGGATCATTAAACACACCCTCCAGCACTCCATTCCTGCCTCTTCTTCTTCCTCCTCTGAACTTCCCTCTAATCCAATCCCTGATCATTACAATCCCTATAATCTCTCCAGCAGGATGCACTTCAAAGAACACAGTGCTTCCCACAATCCCAACAAAAAACAAAAACGTCATCACAATCCGGACCAGCCTCCAGAAGCTTCATCATCCAGACAATGAGCTCCTGCAAAAAGATTAGAAACATAACAACAATATAAAACAATTAATAAAAATAATTTCAGAATTTTTTTTTTTTTTTTATCTACTAATATACTAAAATTAAAAATTAATAACTAAAATGAAATAAAATAAAATAAATGAAATAAAATAAAATATAAAAAATAATACAAAGGTATCCCCCCAGCCAATTGATGAGCTGATCCCCTGATACCTTACCCACATCCAAGTGCACCTTGATGTGGATACACAATTAAATCTTTTAAATGATTAATCAGAAAACAAAATTCAAAATTTGGAAATTCAGAAAATAATAAAAAATAATGAAACACAGAAACACATGAAATAAATAATAAATAAAAATAAAATAGCATTGCCCGGCCAATTGATGAGCCTTTCCCCACCAATGCTTGCCCACGTCCAGGTGACCCTGATGTGGTAACACCCTATATTTTTGATTTTATAATTTTAAACAACCCCCATAAAAAAATTAAAAGAAAAAAAAAAGAAAAAAGAAAATAATCTAAAACTACTATCTAGCAAAAACATAACTGCAAAATCAAAGAAGGTCCAGCTCCATAGATGCTCCAATAAGGGAAAGTCCGGTCCATAGAAATGATCACTGGGTGGGCTCCCTCCAATAAGTAAAAATGATGGGAGACCACCAGTGATCCACCACCAATATGAAAGAACCAAAGATAAAGAAGCCAGTCCCAAACCAGTTTAAAGTCATAGCGGACTCAAAACCTGAATAATAAACAACAGAACTAGAATTCAACTAGGAAAAACAAAAGACTTGAAACAGACATTCTGGGGTAACTGTTCTACAGAGCAGCCAGCTCATCAGTTACCCCCACACTTGCCAAAATAATATCTAGAAGCCCCCCCTGGGTACATTCTAACAAAAACACAACATTCAACACAAAAAAAAACCAAAACCAATAAGAGTGAAGAGTCCGGCACTTGAAAACCAAAGGAAATTCCAGTTTAAAGTCATAGAGGACTAAAACCTGTGAAAATAAACCAATACTAGGGTTCAACCAAATTAAGAGAAAGGGTTGGGAACAGACAATCTGGGGTAACTGTTGATAGAGCAGCCAGCCCATCAGTCACCCCTACACTTGCCAAGATCAAATCTAGAAGCCCCACCCATGGGTACCCTCTAACAAAAAAGTTTCCAAAAAACAGATGCATAGCATCACCACAAAAAAACTAAAATTAAAGAATGGTCCGTAGTTTATCCTCATTGCAGAGTCAATCTTCTTCATGTCTAGTGCCTCTGGGATAAAACCTCTTCACTTGGTCTGCAGCCACCCTCTTTTTCAAGACTGCACCATCCAACTCTTCCAAAACATAAGAGCCTCCAGACACCTGAGATCTGACTCTGTAAGGTCCATTCCATCTGTCAGCAAACATTTTTCCCCACTGACTCTCCAAACTTCTATTATACACCAAAACCAAACAACCAGGTTTTAAGGGATTCCTGAGTCTATGAGCCAACTTCTTGTCCCAGTACCTGACTGATTGATTCCTAATCTTCATCATTCTAGAGTATGCCTTCTCTTGACATTCCTCTCTACATTCCAACTGTTGCATCCTGGCACAGAGCAAATCTTCTGTTGAGTGCACATCATTCCAATCAATTCCAAGATAAGAGACAGCTTCCAAGTCCACTGGTAGAACGGCTTTCTGACCAAACATTAACTCATAAGGAGAATAGCCAGTTGTCCTCTTCACAGTGACCCTATCAGCAAATAAAACCAAGGTTAAATAATGCCTCCACTTTTCGGCACTATCTCCACACATCTTCACCAAAGCATTCTTGATAACTTGATGGCCTCTTTCAGCCATTCCTTCAGCTTCAGGATAATACGGTGTAGCCACTCTAACCCTAGAACCCACACTAGCCACAGCTTCTTTAAATTCAGCACCAAACTCTGGCCCACCATCAACAGTCACCAACTTCAACAACCCATACCTATAAATCCACTCCTTCTTCAAAAACTCTGCCACATTCTTGGCAGTCAAATTAACCAGAGGCACTGCCTCAACCCAACCAGACAAATTATCCCTAGCAACAATCAAGTATTTATACCTGCCCTCTTTAATATGGACAGCATCCAGACTGACCCTTCCAAAAACAGTTGATTCACCAGTAGCACGGCCCATCTCTTAAGGTTTCAAGTGACTTCTTCTTTGACATTCTTCACAAGATTGAACCCAACCCTGCACACATCCAACTTCATACCCGGCCACCAAAATCTGTCTGCTACTCTTCTATAAGTCTCCCCAAAGCCTCTATGACCAAGATCTTCATGCAAAGACTTCAAAACCAATTCTTGACCCTTCTTCTGAGTCACCACCACTTGAGGATTAGGATTTCTCCTTCTCATCAACCGCCTTCCTGACACATAAAATCCAGGACTCTTCTTCTTGATTTCCAACTAAGTATCATCATCACAACTATCTGGCCTCTCCAAGGTCAACAGATATTCCACCAAAATAAAATAAAACCCAGATTGACCCCAGGTCTCATCTTCAAAATCCAACAAAACAACATCCAAGGGTACAACTCTGTCATCAAAATCACCAGTGTGAACATGAGCCAATTGAGCAGCCCAACCAGAACACCAATCCTTAAATTTTGGCACGTCCTTCTCTTTCCACTGAACCTTGTGAGAATCCAGTTCACTAACAAAAACACCCTTTTCCAATTTTGAGCTGTCCCAAACAACAACTCCATCTTCATCAACAAAAACATCCTGATCACCAGAATCAAGATCAGATCCAGCCAGTTTAACCTCTTGGGGGAGGTCAGAACAATCATCCAGTTTAGCCTCATGGGGGAGGAAAGAAAAATCCTCAGAACCCTTTGTGCTGGCCCTAATCACTGGAACATCTTCGTCAAACTCTTCAGAATCAGAATCCTCATCTGTAGGTGGCCTCCTTGATAACCCATCAGGCATAGTAAAAGTTTTACCTGGTTTGTGTACCAGGTCAAAAGAAAAATGTTGAATAAATGCCACCCACCTAGTCATTGAGGCATTTGGAAGACTAGGTGTATTGATCATCTGAACCAAAGATTTTGCATCCACCTGCAGCTCAAAATGCTTCCCCCACAAAACCGTCTGTAGCTTCTTTAAAATTTTAGCTACGCCACACAATTCCAACTTAGGTTGAGAATACCTAGATTCCACCTCATTAAACACCACAGACTCATACCTTACTGGCCTGACCCTCCCAGTCTTATCCTCCTGAGACAACACAGCACCAGCAGCAATATAACTTGAGTCCACTGCCAGATAAATCTTTCCAGCACCAACACCATAATCCAACTTGTGAAGAATTATATCTTCACCAACAACCTTTTTCAGCTTCTGAAAAGCCTCTTCACACTCTTCCATCCATTCCCAATCTGCATCTTTTCTGGTAAACCTTCTTAAATGTGAAGCCAAAAAAGAAAAATCCTTAATGAAAATCCTGACATATACACATACACCCAAAAATCCTCTGACTTCAGTAGTATTTTTAGGCCTTGGCCATTCCTGAATTTTATTAATCTTCTTCTTTGCCATAATCCTTCCCTCTTTACACAACACATGACCCAGAATTTCCAAAGCAGGAACACAACAACCGAATTTTGACCCTGAAATGGTCAAACCAGCCTCTTCAATCCGGAACAACACTCTCTCTAGAGTTATTGCATATTCCCACACAAACCTCCTTATGCCAGGGTTCTCCGCTAACACCTCATTACCATAATCAGTGGATGGTCCTTTAATTCCACCATCATCAATAAAAATACCAGCATGAGTAGGAACCTCATCCTGCAAAATCCAAGCCATCTGTGCTTGATAAACTGCCACTGAATTAGTTTCTCCTTGAGGCAACCTAGTGAGCTGAAATCTTCCCAAAGGAGTCTCAAAAGTTTTGAGAGGCCTTGAATCTGTATGGAGTTCCCTCTCATCATAACCACCCATAATATCACCCAAACCATAACACACCCTTCCAGAAAAAGCTTCAACAAAATCCTCTGCACTTGGCGGCATACCAGCGTCCTTGATAGTGACTCTATTCAAGGCTCTAAGATCATGAACCACCCTCAACTTTCCATTCTGCTTCTTTACACAGAACACCGGACTTGAGTAACTGGATGTTGATTGTTCATATAACCCAGTCCTGACTCTTTCCCTAATAATCTCCACAAAATCCTCTCTGATAGCTGCTGGAATCGGAATAGGTTTTATTTGCCAAGGTTCATGACAAACAACAGGAATCAAGTAAGGTTCCCCATAAGAGTGCTTCAGAACACCCCTTTCCTCCTCAACAAATGCCACCACTTTTTCCCTTAGCACAATAACGTGCAACAACAACTTCTTTTCTTCCTCAGACAACCACCCATCAGGACCAAAATTAACAACTTTCAATCTTTCCACAGTCACCCTAGCCGTCTCTACAAATTCTGGAGGATTCTTCACCAAAGGAGTACAGTACGGATCTCTTAACAAAGGAGGTCTCTTCAAAGGCGGATTCAAACCCACAAGCATAGGCTCATTGACAGGCCTAATCTTCTGCGCTACCTTCTTATACTTTTCCGCTCCACCTTCAACTTGAGGGATCTTCAGGAATTCTTCACCACCAGACCTTGAACAAAAACCAAGGGTTTCCCCATTGCTCACATGTGTGGCCAAGGTAATGTTTTTGACAGGTGTAGAAGAAACCCTAGCGGTGCACAATTGGGAGGACTTACTTTTAGACCCCAATCTCACCACTCCAAAACTTTTCCACAATTCCACATCTTCATCCTCACTTCCAACTTCCAAATCTTCACATCTTGATTCGTCTTCTGAATCACATCTTCTAAAATTGTGCAGTTTATCCTCATGCTGGAGGTCCAAAAATTGATCTTGACGATCATCATGCTTCAAAATTTTCTGCAGTTTAACCTCATGCTGGAGGCCCAAAAATAGATCTTGACAATCTTCACAAAAATATTTTGCATCTTCTTTATTCATTATCTTCAGATTTTTTTCTTGAATTTCATGAATTATCTTGAAATTTTTATCTTCTTTTCTTGAGTTTTCTTCTGTCCTACAAAAATAACCAGGGGTTTCCCCAATGCTCACAGGTGTGGCCCAGGTAATGTTTTTGAAAGGTGTAGAAGAAACCCTAGCGGTGCACAATTGGGAGGACTTACTTTTAGACCCCAATCTCACCGCCCCAAAACTTTTCCGCATATCTTTCAATAAAGATATATAACCAATCTTCTTCTTTGAACTTGAATTAAAAATAATTAAGAATCTTGAGAGAGAGCAGAGACTTGATAAAAAACTTGATGAATACTTGCAGAGAAGAGAAACATTAAAAAGAGAAAGTTGAAAATCCACTTGGTATATCTCCAAGGGAGCTGACCTACTACAACCTGGGATTTCCTCATCTCGGGGAGAGGTTGTAGCACTTGGGTGATCAGCCCTCATTACTCTAAAAAAGACAGACTCTCAATAGAGCCTGAGCCGCACTCCAAAAAACCAGAGGCAGCACCCACTTCCTTCCTTCTCCTGCAGCAGTCCATGCACTGGCACATTGAAGATAAACCAGGCCTAGTCTCCCAACCATCCTCTCCAGGGGATGATAACCTCATTTGAAGCCTCCTTTCGTCTTCACCAGTCAACTCCAAACTGATTCCCAAATCAAATTGATAACCAATTCTTGCCTGAAAATCCATCAAGAATGGCCCGCCCAAAACTGCTTTTACATTACCTTTAGCAATGTAAAAGTGAACCTTCCCTGAGGCTCCTCCAACATCTAACTTCACAAACTCTGAAGTTCCGACCAATTCAGTGACATGGCCACCGATCCCTTTCGAATTCCCACCAATACCAGTTTTGATGGGGAGGCCCATATGAGTTGCCTCAAACAAAGAAATCAGGTTTATCTGAGAACCTGAATCCACCAATGCCCTTGCCTCCCTGCCATTCAGAGTGACATTGACATATCCCAGAGGAGCAGAAAAATGAGTTTCCAACCCCTCACCAAACTTCTCAGCAGAATCACAAATGTATTCTACCTCACCAGAAGAAATCCTTCTCCTGGTCAACAACTTCTTCTGCATATCAGCCAACCCTGGACTGATAGCATACAATTCCCCATAAGATAGGGAAACCTGACCCTGGTTCATCCTTTCCAGGACAGAGTCCATAACATTAACTTGACCAGACACTACTGGCCTCTCAAAGTGAGCTCTTTGCTTCACCACCTTAGTCCTAGAAGCTTCTTGAGGACCAGAACCACCAACAGATTTACCATTAACAGGAACCAAACCAGATCCTTCACCAGAACCTCTGACTCCAACAGGCTTTGGCAATGAAGCCAAAGGGACATCTTCCTCAGAATCAGAATCCACCTCCATTGGCATTGGCTCACCATTCAGGTCCAATGCACCAAAACTAGGGGGGCCCATGTCAGCCATACCTTTCTGCATCTTGTACAGCTCCTCTTTGCTGTACCTTTTCCTAGCTGCACTCAGCTTAGGATCACCCTTTGAAGAATTTGGCTTTGGTTGGGCCTGAGAACTGCTCTTAGGACTACCCACCTTTCCTGCTTCCACATCATAAACACCAGCCAAGCATTCACCACTTGACTGTCCACCACAAGAATACAACTCCAAACCACAAAAAGAAGTAGAAAAAGAGACCTTATTGACCTCCTTCCCCTTTCCCTTGACATCCTCATCTACCTTAACAGAAGACTTCCCCTGATCAGGAATCTCCTCAAACCTTGGCCTCCTTTGATTGAGACCACCTCTTCTCCTGACCAAATCCACAGGAGCCTTCCCCTCACTGGGCTTCACAAAAGAACAATCAGGGAACTTAAAAACCCTGACATCAAACTCCACTTTTCCTTCAGACACATCCCTGTTCAATGCCCAACAATCATTGGACCTGTGCCCCCTCCTACTGCAATAAGAGCAAACCCAAGGATCACTCCTACCAGCCCTTCTTTCAAAGTCTCTTGGCTGAGAAGGTGCCTTATTAACCTTCTTGGCCTCTTGGACAAAAACATGCAGCTGTTTTGTCAGATCAGCCAGCTGCTCCACCATTGGGTCCATCTCCTGTTTGGGAACCTGCACCAAATTCTTCTCCTCCTTCTTCTCCCTAACTTCCTCTTCAGCCAAAGCCTCACTGACTTTGCTGACATACTTGGCACACCCCTCCTGATAGGTGTCCACAGCCAATAACTTCAAATGGGCCTCAACAGCCTCCTTCACCTTATCCAAGGCAGGCAACTTCTGATCCCCATTAGAAAGAGTTTTCATCAATTCCTTTCTTGACAACTCCTTCAACACATCCATCCTGACATCTCTAGCCAGGGCAGACCAAAAAACATCTTTGTCAGCATTTTCATGTGCCAGCTCCTCCACTTCCACCAAGTATTCCACCACAGGATCAAACTGTAGCAGAAACTTCCTGTAACTATGTAAGTTACCAACACCACCATAAGATTGCCATTCACTGACAACCTTGTTCAAGTCCACCATAGTGAACCTGACACCCCATCTATCCACCATTTCCCTACACAACAATTTCCAATCCCTCTTCTTGTAGCCAGACATGGCCACAATCTCCTTCTCCACTGACCTATCACCAATGAAGAAGATAATCTGCTTCACCATGTCCAGTTAGGAAGCACCATCCACTCCAGCAGCAGTTTCATACTTCTCTAGAAACCACTTGACATCCTCCCCATTAAACTTGGTACCATCCCAAGTTTTAATCCTCACACACTCCCTAAACATCACAGAAGGAGGACCATTCCCCCCACTGACAGTCACCACAGGAATAGCAGAACCAGAAGCCATTCCTCCTGACCAAAACACCAAAAAGAGCCAACCAAAGAAAACAGAGATTCCAAAGAACTAGCAAGTTCTACCCCACGTTGGGTGCCAGAAATGTAGACAATCCTATAGTACTAGCTATAGGCCTTGACCAAGGGAGTTGGAGAAAACCCAGAGAGAAAATCCCCTGTCCCTTTAGAAAAATAGAGTGAGATTTACTTGCTAAAGTAAGTTGGTTCCTGTTTTGCTAAAGACCCCTTTTAAACACACTTGACTGCTTGATGAGCCAAGAAAGTAGTCACCAGATAGACTACCAGACCAAAGAACTGAAATGTAGAACAAAGTTCACACCAGAGACAGCAAAGATACTTGATGTAGGCTGCAAATCCACACCAGAGACAGCAATAATACTTGCTATAGCTTGCAAGAGTATAACAGAGAAAACAGTTGCCAAAGTTAAGTTAAATGAAGAACTCACTTGCAACTAACACAGCCAATTGTGGCCAGAAAACAGTGAAAACTGAGTGAGGAACAATGAGATCACCTCCGGATGGTTGTATGATGATTAAGGTTGCCCCAAACTGTCTTATTCACTATTTGCACACAGACTACTAACTAAGAGCCCATGCGAACCCACCAATCTGGCGCCTGTACCTGCCAAATTGCATAAAAAACCCTCCTGGAGCGCTCCCCAACCTCCTAAAACAGAGGCGGGCGGGCCGCCCGACATCGGAGATGCCGCCTGAAGCGGCCTGGCCTCCCTGAAGCCATAAAACCAATAAAAACCACTAATCTACTTAGAAAAATTAGCTACAACTACTAAAACCTTTAAAACACGGAATTTCACTATAACAACATTGAGACATGAAATATAGAGAAAAATTAGCTCTATCAAATGGTACTAAGCACTTAACCCTAAGACTTAAGGTTAGCCCGTAAAACACGAAAAACAAAATTAAACAGAAATCTTTTATAAATGATAAATGAGGAAATGACCCCTTAAAACTCAGAATATGAAAAATTTCTTAAAGACATAAAATATAGAGAAAAACCAGGGCTATCCAATGATAGTACCCACATACCCGCAGACCCAATATCCACGGAATAAAACCAGAAAAATACCAAATTCCTTAACAGGTGTCAATTAAGACATGCACAAACAGCGCCAAATCACACAACAAAGGCCCCTGCCAATGTTGGAAGACCACACCGTGCTAATCTAAAATTTTAAATCTAAATTACTTAATCTCTCAATAGTGTGTTCAGTCTTTTCTTTGATAGGCAACACACAGCGCAACGGCCAATGCAATATTCCGCTTAAGGTTTATTATGTTTCTGTGGGTTATTAACAGGGGTAGTAAGCATGGATAAAATGGTTAGTGGAGGGTCAAAGGGTTATCGGATTTTAGTGAGGAGGGTCCTGGTGTAATGGGTGTTTTTTTTCAGAGGTCTGTGGTGTGCAGATAGATTGATGGGAATGAGGTCATTGCGAGGAGGAGTAGTGGATATAAAAGGGATTGGATTTTGGTTTGAAATTCTCTAGAATTAAATTATAAAATGTATATATATTTAATAGTGGTAAAGCTTCAGGTTAAATCATTATTATTGTACATTTCCTTATTTTCTCAGGAATCATTTCTAAAAACTTAAATGTTTGATTATTGAGTTTACAACCCATTGTGAGATCCTAAGAATATTAATATTACATTTAAATTATTTTGAGACTCTTATTGAAAATATCTCAAAGAAGCAGCTCTTCCTTCAACTCATCTTCGAACCACTTCCTCCAATATTTCTTCTGTACCTTGAAGAAGTCTCTAAACTTCTCCCTCCATCTCACTTTCTAGGAACACCCTCGACCTTGTGTGTAGGTTTTCCGGTGACAGTGGTTGTGGTATAGGAGAATGTGTAAATTCTCTATTGGAGGGAGGATGTGGTCTTCCAACATTGGCAGAGGCCTTTTTTGGTTTATTTGGTGTTGTTTTGGTATGCCTTAAATGGCATTGTTTAAACAATTAAGTGTTTTTCAGAAATTACATGGCAAATATTGGGACTATGAAGATCTGGATACTACCATTAGATAGCCCCAGTTTTTCTCTCTAATTTAGTTCTTATGGAAATTTTTCATAGCTTAATTATTTGGGGGATAATTTCTCTCTTTTCATTTTTAAAAGATTGCTGTTGAATTTTGTTTTTTGTGTTTTATGGGCTAACCTTAAGTCTTAGGGTTAAGTGCTTTGTACCATTGGAATGAGCGGAATTATCTCTACAATTCATATCACAATTTTGTTATAGCATAATTATGTGTTTTAAGAGTTTTAGTAGTTGTAGATGATTTTATAAGTAGTTTGGGTGTTTTTGGTGGTTTTCTGGCTTCAGGGTGGTCTGGCGGCTTCAGGTGGGCTTCCCAGGGTCAGGCGGACCAACTGACTCAGTGCTAGAGGGCTGGAAAGCGCTTCTAGGGAGGTTTTATGCAATTTGGCAGTCACGAACCCCAGATTTGCGGGTGTGCATGGGATCTTAATTAGTAGTCTGTGTGTATATAGTGAATAAGACAGTTTGGGGCTACTCTAATTATCATACAACCATCCGGAGGTGATATCCTTGTTCCTCACTCAGTTTTCACTGTTTTCTGGCCACAATTGGCTGTGTTTGTTGCAAGTGAGTTCTTCATTTAACTTAACTTAGCAACTATTTTCTCTGGTGTAGCCTTGCAAGCTATATCAAGTATTATTGCTGTCTCTGGTGTGGATTTGCAACCTACATCAAGTATTATTGCTGTCTCTGGTGTGGATTTGCAACCTACATCAAGTATTATTGCTGTCTCTGGTGTGGATTTGCAGCCTACATCAAGTATCATTGCTTTCTCTGGTGTGGAAATTAGTCTACATTTCATTTCTTTGGTATGGTAGTCTGTCTGGAGACTATGTTCTTGACTGATCAAGCAGTCAAGTGTATTGGAAAAGGGGCTTTTGGTAAACAGGAACCAATTTACTGTAGCAGGTAAATCTCACATTTTTTTCTAAAGAGACAGGGGTTTTCCTCTCAGGTTTTACTCCAACTCCCTTGGTCAAGGCCTATAGCTAGTACTATAGGATTGTCTACAGCGGGTGATGTCTGTGAATGTTTGATAAGTGAGAGATGAGCAAGTGATAGGTGTGTGCTGGATGTCAAAGTATTGGGTCATTTTTTTTCTCCCTGTGAGCCCAGTACACATCTTTCCCTGCACTATTTGTTTATAAAGTAACCCTTATTTTTCATCCTCCTCCATCATCCCCTACTTATTTCATTTTATTTTACAGGGTACAGATTCAGTAACTTACATAGATTACCTTCCATAAATATTAACCTCATTTTCACTTCTTTCACTAATTAATTTGGCATTCAGTTATACCCACTCAAAATAACCTGTTTTCAACCCTGGTAAAATTGCACCACATTCAAACTGCATAATACGGGTTTTGGAAATCCTGCCTTCCTCCATGTAATTTAAAATTAATGATTATAAAAATTAAACCAGCTTGAGGGAACAAGCCATCCATGCTAGTTAATTTTTTGGCTACTAAATTCTATTTTAATAATAACTTTACCACAATTTATTATCTTTTTCACTTTTACCCACAAATAATATTGACCTCCTTTTCATTTCTTTCACCAATCAATTTGGCATTCATTTATTGACACCCAAAATCACCTTTTTTCTCCCCTGGTCCAATTATACTGCATCCAAACCTCATATTAGAGGCTATGGTAATCCTCCCTTCTTTAAGTAAGTTAAAATTAGTGATTAAAAAAATTAACCCAGCTTGAGGAAACAAGCCATCTGTGCTAGTTAATTTTTTTGGCTACTAAATCCTCTTTTAAAAACAATTTTTTACAATTTATCATCTTTTTCCCCAGTAAATTTCTTTTGATGGCACATAAAAGGACAAATAGGGGTAGGAAAAACAGATATTCCAGAAAAGCAAGGATGGGCATGGAAATAAGGGGTGCATATTGGCTGTTATTTAAAAAAGGGATTTTTTTATGAGTAGAACTTTATCTCTGGTGCTACACACAGATGTGGACCTTTTAATGATCCTTCTATGATTAATACTGTTACAAACAAAAAAAACTTAGCAATGGTGTTTACAGTGTTTTCCTGCCTTGAACTAATTTTTTCAAAATAAAGGACCAATCCATATTTCCTGTTTTTTTTCAATTATACTCTCTGGAGGAGCTTGCTGATTTAGGTAAATTAGAGGATGTCAGAGAGTGCTGTAATTATTTAAAAATGCTAGAACACCCAATTACAATTAATAAATTGCCCAAGAATGGTGGACTTTGTGGAAAATTTTTTGCAGCTGATAAATGGTTTGCCTTTGATTTCATTTTTGATATTGGTGGGTAACAGCTTCTTTTACTCTAGAAATTTACTAACTCAAATTTTCAGACTTTTATAAAAATAAAAAAAATCTCCTGTCCAGGGGAAGGAGGCATTGTTATTCATCTACAAACTCTATGCCTACTTTTTTTAAAAAACTCTCCTCAAAATATTATCAGCGGGCTTTAAAATTATGCAGTGATTTAGGGCTCCCAAGTCATGGGGATTAGTAGGCTTTTGGTGGCAATGTAATTTGGACCGATTCTGGTTTCAGTAATGTATCCCACAGGGACAGTGATTCCAGTGACCTTACCTTTGGTGTCTGGATCCCCACAACTAAATCTGGTCACCTCTCAGAAAACTCAGGTTTCCCCAGATAGGAGGGTGGACACTTTTTGATGCCCAAGATCAGTTGGATGCTAAATATGGATGTATTTAATGGTGTATGGGTTCAATTATGGCCAGAGAATACTATCCAAAATTACACTGGTCTCTGTACTGAGTACGGGTGTTTCACCAGGTTGAGGTCTTCCATTCAGGTTTCCAGTAGATTATGCTCCTGTCTTAGAAATCTTAAATTAATGGTTTCAGATGTGCCAGGATTTATAGAAATTTATCCATTGGCCAAGAATACCTGTCTCATTAATCATTTAAGTGGATGCTTAGTTCAATATCCACAAATTTGGATTTTATAGAGTATTATCAAAAGGCATGCACTTCTATAGTAAAGTATCTGAAAAAGAGGGTGGATGAGGAAAGAAAGGGGGAAAGAAAAAAGAATTTTGTGGCAGGGAAAATCGGGAGGAAGAAAATCATATAGTTTTCAGGGGTGTGCGTTGTGTAATTAAATTATAAATTGTTTTGGATATAAAAATTTTACTTTCCACCATTATTTATTAAATGTGATAGATGAAAATTGTCCAACTGGGTTGGCTCCCCAAATTTATACTTTTTAAAATTTAATTTAAATATTAATATAACCCCACACACTTATTTATTAAATGGTACTTAGATACATGTTTTGAATTTTTAAAAAAGAACATAGTCTTGATTTTTGGGAATTAAATGTTTCCCCTCATCTTTTGGAATAAAAATATTGTGTTTTGGAAATTTATTTTTGTGGTGGGATTCAGTACCATATTTCATCATTATTCAGAAAAGGAAATAGATGAATAGTTCAAAAAAAGTTGTTATATAACAGGGTGTGATGGTTTTTGAGCTCTCTTAGGCTCCATTTTATCTTCCTCATTTATAATATCCACAAAATTATCTTCCAGGATCCGAATGGGTTACTTTTCACTGCATACTTTTTAAATAGTTTTTTGACCCATTTCTACTGGGTAGTTTATGGGTTTTAATTATCATTTAAACCTTAGTATCATGTATAAATAAAATCTCACTCACCATCCAATCTATTTGTCTCTACTTTTTGGAGAAATCCAGTTAATCATTCAACTCCAACCAAATGGCCCCATTACTTGACTTGATCTGAAATTTGAAGTGAGTAGTGACAGTTTGCGTGTGGTTTATTTTTAAGGAATAACTTTTTGAAGTTGAATTTTACTTTGAAAAAAAAACTGAAACATTGGATGATCATCTTTGCTCACTTGTTTAAATAAATTATCTGTGTGCATTTGCATAGTGCAGAAAAATTGGGAAAAGTTAGACCAGAAATTTCAATATTTTTCAATCAACTAGGATTAAAGTTATCAAGTACTAAAATTTTTTGACCACTGTTCAGCTTTCCATTTACAGGCTTTTTTTACTCAAGGTCTGGGAAGGCCTTGCCATTACAGATGGTGGAGCCATTTCTGATGATTTCACTTTATTAAAGGGAATCATTGGGCACAGAAACTATAAAAAAATTCTGCAGACTATAAGGTAAAATACAAAGGAAATCATTTTATATTAAGAGAGATAGTATGTTTGTATTTCTGCCCCTGGAAAGATATTCCTGCATTTTTCTCAATTTATTTTTCCAGCAAAGCCCTTCCTTGAGAAGAAGTACAGAGCTACAATTTTTTGAAAGATAAAAAAAATATTATGGCAGGTTCTATATTTTTTTCTCTTCTCGCTTTGAATTCAGCCTTGCTAAACTTTAGGAACTCTTGTGTAATTTCAAAATTCAGAAAAAAATATATTCTCTATCTTTGGAACTTATTTTATACTTTTTTTACTAGAAAAATTCCAGAAGCAATGGATATTGATGAACAGGTCAATTCTTATGGTCAGAATAGACAGGCCAATTCTGATGGTCAGAATAGACAGGCCAATTCTGATGGTCCATATAAAAAGGTCAATGCTGATGGTCTTTATTTTATTTAAAATACAATTTCAAATATCTACTTGGATTAATATTCTGTTACATACTTTCTTGAACTTGCAGATGAAAATGATATATTCAACAAATACCTATGTGATAGTAATAATACAAGCTCTGAGGATGATTCAGAAGGTGAGATTTATATTCAAATTTTCATTTTAAGAAAATTTATTGATAAATATCTTAAGATGATTTTGGAGAGCTTTATCCATTATCATCTGCAGCACTTAAGTGGTTAAGACAACAAAGACAGAAAAAAAAATGACAAAATGCTTAAAAAAAGTCCTAGCTTTCTAGGGATGCTGCCTCTATACAAATTCCAAATTCATCATCTCCAATTTGAAGATACATCATTTCATTTCACTAATTGATTCTTAGTATTGATACTGAAAAAAGGAGCTTTCACAACCTCCATCAAAAGAATTGAAAGTTTTATGGTGTAATCTCACTAAAACTTGCAAAAAAATGCTAGAAGAAGTTGAAAAAATGTATCAGTATGATGTGAAATATGGTAAGATCAGGGTTTCTCAAAAGGAATGTTGAAGGACCCGGTTGGCTAGGTCACTGTGTTTGGGTGAGCTCTACACGTGCTTAACACAATGATTGATTTATAATGAGTATTGATTTAGTTTGTGATCAGATAGCAAGGTTGCATAGTGATAATATGAGACTTTAAATAGATGCTAGTTATCCTCTGTTTTTCCTTATCCCAGCTCTTATTTTCTCTCTTCATTGAAAACTGATTGATCACATTTTTGTTTCTTACGCTTTAACATATATTTATAATATTTATCTCGAAATCCCTTTTCCGCTGTATATTCATCTATCACTGGGGACAGGTATTATATACAAAACTCTGTCTATAGGTGTTGATACTGATTGTAGTATACTATAGGTGATTGATAACGATTGACTAAACAGCACGGGGGTTTACTAATAGATAAATATTTAAATATAAATTAAAGGTATATTGTTTTACTAATTGCTATTACTTTTCATGTCATATTATGAAATCCAATCTCTTATTTTCTCTCTTCATTGAAAACTGATTGATTGCATTTTTTTTTCTTACGCTTTAACATATATTTATAATATTTATCTCGAAGTCGCTTTTTGGCTGTATATTCATCTATCACTGGGGACAGGTGATTGATAACAATTGACTAAACAGCACAGGGGTTTACTAATAGATAAATCTTTGAATATAAATTAAAGCTTTGATAGATTAAAAGTCTGAACCTCTTGCATGAGTTTGCCGAGTGATAGTATACCCGATTCACCTTCTGGGAGCTCTGATAATACATCCTCAACATCTACTTATCGACCTGCTCCCGAGACACAGTCTGAACCATCATTCCCCTAAATTTCTTTGAACATGACTGATCAATCAAATGAAAAATTGCTGAGGGTACCAGTTCTCACCACTGGAAATATTTCTTTGTGTAAATCGATGATAGAATTTTATTTTGATTCTCATGACTTGACACATCACATTACCTGTGCCAGTAAGCCTAGTGATGCAGATGCTAACGACTGGCATAAGGGTGAATCAAGGTCTTTATTAATCCTGATAAATGCTGTTGGCCCAAGAGATTCTTTATTGATTTCGAAAGCTAAATCCACCTATCTTGCCTATAAGAAAATTTTATCTGATTATGGTGAGGGTAATGCTTCCACGGTATCTGATCTCTTGGATCAGCTTGTATACCTTAAATGGGATGGTTTGTCATCACTTAGAGAACACCTCGGAAGGTTTGAAGAAATTGAAAACTTATTGGTCAATAGTGCATCCAGTGATCCCGAATTGCTTATTTCCTCAAAAGTTATTGCCATGATTCTTGTTAAAAGCGTTCAACATGATTCTATGTTAGGTATCACTCAAAATCTTTTTCAAAATTTCAAAAATCTTACACTTGAGCAAATATACGATAGTCTTAAGTCAGAGGCAAATCAAAGAATAAGAGAATCAGATTCGACTGAGAATGCGAATGCGTTAAAAGCCCAGTCTAAAAAGAAAAAGTTGCAATGTTCATCATCTCCTGATAAGAAAGACAAGAAAAATCTCAAATGTCGTCTGGGACATGTAGGTCATAGTGACAAAAATTGTACAACGCAGTTACGGGATGAACTAAAGAAACTAAAAGTTTCCTCACATTCAAAGAATGATAAGGCTAAATTAGCCAAGGACACGACAGAATCTGCTTCTTTGGTTACTGAATAAGAGCATGAAGAGTCTGCCTATTTGGCGGGACAGAAGGACATGAGTACTTGCTTTATTCTTGACTCGGGTGCAACATCACACATGGTCAAAGATAAAAATTGTTATCTAACGTCAAGAGACTTGCCTCTTCCATCAAAATTGATACCGCTGGCTCTCAAGTCCTGACAGCTGAGTACTCAGGCGATTTCACTGTCAACTCGCAACTAACCCTCAATAATGTTCTAGTGGTCAAGAATATCTCGGAAAATCTAATCTCTGTCAATAAGTTAAATAACATGGGTTATAGCATTTATTTTGATCCAACGGAAACGAGAGTCCTTAACTCTAGTGGTCAACTTATCTCCAAACTTTGTTGAAAGGGTCAGAAACATAACTTGTGGTATGTCAATAATCAAGCTTTAATCACTACAGTCACAAGTCTGACTCTGTACCAATGGCATCAACGTTTAGGTCATCTCAATGTCAAGTCAACTAGGAGTTTTCTCGCTTTAAAGGGAATAGATTTTGTTGATAAAAAATTTACTTGCATTACATGTTCTAAGAGAAAGATAGTTAAATCACCTTTTCTATCTACATTCCCGTTAGCTTCTGTTCCTTTGTTCCGAGTGCATTCCGACGTTGTAAGACCTATTGAGCCTCCCTCAATTGGTGGTCATAGATATCTTGTGACATTTATAGATGATTGTACTCGGTATTCAACTATTTTTCTAATGAAATGCAAATCTGAGGTATTCTCCAAGTTTGTTAAATTTCAAGCCAATATTGAGAATAAGCTTGAGCAAAAAATCAAATATTTGAAGTGTGACAGAGGTGGAGAGTATGGGAGTAGAAACTTTGTTTAACATTTAAACAAATGCGGGATTACTCAAGAACAGGCACCAGCCAGAACACCTAAGCATAACTCTGTAGCTGAAAAATTTAACAAGACCTTAGTTGATAAAATATGTACAGTCCTGATTGATTCTGCCTGTCCTGCACGGCTCTGGGGTGAATGTGCAACGAGTTGTACTTATCTGCTAAATTATTTACCTCACTCCAAACTCAAGTGGCAAACACCAAGTTATGTACTTAGAAAATTTCTTACCAATGATGGAAATCACTCAATCAATTACAACTTCATCAGAAGATTTGGTTCCTTTGCCATCTGATATATTGCTAAAGAGGACCAAACAAGTAAGTTTCAACCACGAGGTGTAGAATGTGCTGTTGTTGGTTATGAGTGAAACTCAAAAAGCTATAGGTTATATTATAAAAATCTTAAAAAAATTATTATCTCACGAAATGTCAAAATATTTGAGTCAAGTAATTACTTCAATAATGAAAAAATTTCGATAAAGATACCTGATTATATTCTCTTACCACTGGAGGCTGGCAGTCCTTCTCTTAAGCAACTATCATCAACAACAACTTCATCTACTGTTCTTCTGCCAGTATCTGAATCCAATGCTCTGAGGCAAACCCTTGTACCAGGTGATGTTTTGGAGTCACTGGAGGATGATACTAATGAGGAAACTATTAGAAAACAACAACGCTTGAAGCTTATAATACAACAAAATACTCCAGAACTGTCAACTTCTGATGAAACAGAGGTGTTGGAGTCTGTGGAAACTGATGTTGAGGATGTTTCTACTCATGAAGATACATCTAGTCATGGTAGACCAGTGAGACAATGTAAACCTCCTTCTTACTACGGTTTTCTTGCTAGTTACTCTCCTGACAATCCTACATATAACCAAGCCCTGAATAGTCCTGAAGCTGAACTATGGAAGGAGGCAATGGATACGGAGTTTGAGTCCTTGTGTGAACATCAAGTAGCAGATCTTGTGACCAAAACTAAAGATATGATGGTTATAGGTAGCACATGGGTTTTATCAAAGAAAACGTATGAACTAGGTAGAGTTATTAGATATAAAGCATGTTGGGTGGCTTTAGGCAATCTTCAGAAGGAAGGTATTGATTACGGTGAAACTTATGCTTTGGTTGGTCGCACAGAAACTTTTAGATTGCTTATGTCTCTTGCAGCTGCTCGGAATTGGATGATCTCTCAATTTGATATTTATACTGCTTTTCTCCATGGTGTCATGAAGGATGATGTCTATGTGACTCAGGTTAAAGGGTATGAACAGGGTAGTACAAAAAAAGTTTGGAAATTATGCAAGTCATTGTATGGTACTCAGCAAGCTCCATGTCAATGGAAGGAAAAGTTTGTTGAAGTCATGAGCCAGTTGAATTTTACTGAGGCGGAGGGTGATGAGTCCTTGTTTCTCTTCCAAAAGGATGGCTTCTTTGTATTTATTCATCTTCATGTTGATGATGGATTAGTTTTCTCAAACAGTTACAATCTAGTAAAGAAGTTTCATGACAACTTATCAAAGCATTTTAAAGTGAAATGGACTGATAATCCGACTTATCATCTTGGAATAAAAATAACCTATTCTGATGACTTTATCACACTTAGTCAGGAATCTTATGTTGATGAACTGGCAAAACGCTTTGATCTGAGTGATTGTAGAAGATTGTCCACACCCCTTCCAGTTGGCTGTACTCTACTCGATCCATCATCAAGTGAAACTGAAGCTGGTAAAAATGACCCTTATCAAGAACTCATTGGCTCGCTGAATTATCTTGCTGTCTCCACCAGGCCAGATATTAGCCATGCTTTAAATTCACTCTCTAAATACAACTCTAATCACTTGCCATATCACTGGAAACTTGCAATGAAACTTCTCCAATATGTTTTCACCAACAAATCTGTAGGCCTTAAATATATGAGGAATAGTGAACAAATTGTTTTCAAGTCTTATAGTGATTCTGATTATGCAAACTGCAAAGTAACTCGATTTTCAGTCACTGGTTTCATAATATTAATGAACAATAGTCCCATATCCTGGCAAAGTAGGCGACAGAAGGTTGTCACTCTTTCTGTCACAGAAGCCGAGTATATTGCCATGTGTGAATGTGAAAAATCACTTATTTAGATATCCAAACTTTTCTTTTCCCTAAATATTGTTATGTCTACTCCTCAGCTGCTTAGTAGCATTAATGCACCAGATCTCTTTTATGATAATAGTGGGGCTATATTTTTATCTAAAGAAGCTCAAATTAATGAACTCTCAAAACATATTGACATCCGATATCACTGGTTAAGGCAAAAGGTCAAGCGTAATGAAATTCACATTGTGTATTGTCCAACACTTGATATGCTGGCGGATATATTTACAAAACAACAGCCTCGTATACGTTATGAAAATGACAAATCACGTTTAAATCTGATCATGTCTGAAGCAGGGGGGGTGTTGAAGGACCCGGTTGGCTAGGTCACTGTGTTTGGGTGAACTCTACACATGCTTAACACAATGATTGATTTATACTGAGTATTGATTTAGTTTGTGATCAGTTAGCAAAGTGAATAGTGATAATATGAGACTTTAAATAGATGCTAGTTATCCTCTGTTTTTCCTTATCCAATCTCTTATTTTCTCTTTTCATTGAAAACTTATTGATCACATTTTTGTTTCTTACGCTTTAACATATATTTATAATATTTATCTCGAAATCCCTTTTCCGCTGTATATTCATCTATCACTGGGGACAGGTATTATATACAAAACTCTGTCTATAGGTGTTGATACTGATTGTAGTATACTATAGGTGATTGATAACGATTGACTAAACAGCACGGGGGTTTACTAATAGATAAATATTTAAATATAAATTAAAGGTATATTGTTTTACTAATTGCTATTACTTTTCATGTCATATTATGAAATCCAATATCTTATTTTCTCTCTTCATTGAAAACTGATTGATTGCATTTTTTTTTCTTACGCTTTAACATATATTTATAATATTTATCTCGAAATCCCTTTTCGGCTGTATATTCATCTATCACTGGGGACAGGTGATTGATAACGATTGACTAAACAGCACAGGGGTTTACTAATAGATAAATATTTAAATATGAATTAAAGCTTTGATAAGGAAGGACAAGATAAAAAAAATTCAAATCAACATCTATTCAACCTTCCCCATCAGTAATGCTTCCTCTTGGACAATCCATTGACAGAAAATGGAAAAGAATAACTGAGGCAAATATCTCCTCTGCTTGTTTCACTTGTGCTCAGTTTGACTGGCTTTCACCAATTGGAAGTGAATGGAAGAAAAAATTTTTAGATGTAATGGCTTCATTTTGGTTCAATTGCTTCCCATCAAAAGATTTAAGATCCTTTGCTATATTGAGCTCTGAGGTAACTACTAGAACTGTGAAGGAGATGTTGAATTGCTGGCTCACAAACAAAATGAAAACCTATATAAGGAATAGTAAATCTTCTACCAGCAAAAAATATGATTATTTACAAAAAATAAATGAAGAAAGAAAGAATCAGCACCAAAAAATAAAGTTTTGTTGTGAAGTAAGTTTTATTATCATCTTTAGAATACTTAATTTTACTAAAAAGTAACTCTTTAGCTGTGTGATATGCGAGAGAATGGTGCCACTTCAGTTCTTAGGCCCAAATATTTAACTCATTTTAATGATGTTGCTATTCATTCAGATATGGAGGTTGACAAAAAAGGAGACAGATATTTAGTTCAAAGAAACTAAAGAAGTGAAATGCTAATCCAGTGTCTCAATAATCTTGACAGCCCAAACTTGAAAATAATTCAAGCTAAAGCAAAGCAAGAAAGTACAGTGAAAAAGGCTTGACTCAAACTTTTGCCTAAAATTAAACCAGTAGACCCTTTACCAGCAGAAAACAATGGTGAAATTTCATTATTGGTTTCTCCAGGCATTTTTCTTGCACCTTGTGGACTACCAAAAGGCTTTTACAATGAAAGTTATTTTGAGAGCTTGGGTGAAGTAGAACTTGATGCTATAGGTGAGAAAAATAGTATTGGGGTGAAATATTTTGCAAGTGTTATTGGAAAAAAGGCTGGTAGTGTCAGGGGTTATTAGGGGGTGTCAGTTCTGGCAAATCAGCACTTAACTTAATTGCGGATTTCAAACCAAATCAGCACTTAAATTTTGCAAAAAAGTCACTTATTTCAAAAATGGGTGTCAGTTATGACCTCAAATCAGCACTTTTTTCCCGTTTTTTTTCACAACCACATGTTGGCCACAAAACATTCCTTCCTTTCTTACCCCATCCCTATGACATGTGACACACTGACCTTCCTCGCAACCTACCCATCAATCCTCGGCACACACCCCTTCCTGACATTTTCAACATTTTGACCAGGCATGTTTACATTCTTTTTTACTTATTTCTTCTACCTCTTAATCTTTTTTCTTTTTATGTGCCAGTTTCATAATGCCTCCCAGAAATTCCAAATCTCAAAAGGTAACTCAAAAATCTGCTTCGTCACAAAAGTCTCCTCATAAAGCAAGCCCTTCACCTGTAAAATAAAAGTCAGGTTCAGGTCAGCTTAAAAAGGATGATTATCTCATCATAATCAACTTCCTTAAAATAAAATCAAATTTTGAAGCATGTTTTGGATGTGAGAAGTCCACTCTTATTGGACATCCACCTTCTTCAAAGGTTAATGGCTACTTATTGATGGCCAATAAATTAAGGAAGAAAACAAGGGGGAGAATAGATATCAATCCTAAACAAATGAAGGAGAGATTTAAGAGTTACAAATCAAAATATAAAAAGGCTCATCATGCTGCAAATGAAACTGGCTTTGGTAGTGACAATGATGATTTGGAGATTGGAATTACTACTGTTTCTGAAAAGCTCAATGTCATGTGTCCTTTCTATGAGGAAATGGATAATCTTTTTGGCTCCCGAGTTAATGTAAACCCTTGGTTTCTACACAATACTACTAAGGATATACCCTCTGGATCTCAACCATCAATTAATCCTCCTGAAATACCTGTACATAAACAGGATCAATCCCCTCCACCTTCTAACCATAGTTCAGCTGAAGATGATCCTGACTATCAAGCAGAACAATTATATTTCAGCAGATCTGAATCCTCAGAGGCCCAAAATTTAAATGTATGTTTACTTTTTGTTTTTTCTTTAATTCTTCTCTGAATTTCTCTTTCATTCTAGTCTCCTGCTACTCAAACTCAATCTCCATTAAATAATCTCAATTCTGAAAATGTGAATCCCACTTTAGAAGCTGCTTTAGATGAACTTCCTGAAGCCTCTTGCTCAAGCTCCAAACTAAAGCGTCGAGCCTCAACTTCAATGAACTTGAACCATCTATTAAAACGTGGTAATACTTCAACAAGCTCATTTGGCTCCCTTGAGGATTATTTTGAAAAAAAAGATATAAGTAAGATTTGTTTACTATATATCTTAATCATTAACTCATTTATTTATTTATTTCAATTTAATTTTCTCAGCAAAATCAACTATTGCAAAAAATGCCCTTGACTTTGAGAAGATGAAGTTTGATCATATGCTAAGGAAAGATCAGAAAGCCTTAGATTTGGAAGAAAAAAATTTGAGGCAGAGCAGATGGAAAGATTAAATGACCGTCAATTTCAAATAGAAATGGCTACTTGTGAATTGGAAAAACAAGAGATTTTAAAAAAAAAAGATTTCATTATGGAATGTGTAAAAAATGGCCAATCTTATGAGGACATTAAAAAATTACTTGACCTTTTCAATTGATAAATTGTTTTTCTAGTTAATTTAATTTTGTTTGATTTCTTTTTGGTAATATTTTCTTATATGCTGAGTTATAAAAGGTCTTGAATATAGTACATTATTTTTGACAAATTTATGAAAATATCATACAATTTTTCTATCTTTACATTCAAGTCAATAAGTTTGCTTATACTTTTATTTTGACAAAAATTTGAAAATATAATAAAAATTTTCTATCTTTACTTTCAAGTCAATAATTTTGCTTATATAAATACTTCTAAGTCAATAAAATTCAATATCTCTTTTGAAAATTTGGCAATACTTCCCCTTGAATTTTATTGAAACAAGGGGTGGGTACCACCAAATTTTTTTAAGTCATCAATTTCACATTTCAGATTAACAAAATTGGTAATTCCCTCCCCTGCAATTTATTGAAACAAGGGGTGGGTACCACCAAATTTTTCTAAGTCATCAATTTCACATTTCAGATTTAAAAAATTGGCAATACCCTCCCCTGAATTTTATTGAAGTAAAGGGTGAAAGTCATCAAAATTTAATATAATTACATAAATTAATTAATATATAAATAAGATATGTCAAATTTACTACTTTTAAAGTAATGAAAATTCCTCATGCCAAGATGCAGATCAAGTATAGAAACTAGGTTTGGGACTTTCCACAGGTATAGGCTCGAGGAACCTCATGAAACAAATTAATGTTATCATGATTACCTTTTATACAACACATGGTCTTTGGCCCATTACTTTAATTTCATAAATTGAAATATCATATTTATTTATTAAAAATTTATAGAAGAATATTAAATATTTGGTTACTCTATGAATCCCCATACTTTTTAGATCTACCTAAAGAATTTTTAAATTTATTACCTTTTTCATCTTTTTTTAACTTGTTTATTCATTGGATTAACTTTTGACTGATCTGGAAAGAGCAACTGAAATGTGTTAAGTCTTGGTAAGATTCCAAACCTGGAGGAGCCTTTGTGGTTTTGTGATTATCATAAGAAGAATTCCAAACTGTTTCGATGATTCCATTTCCTAATCCAAAATTGATTATACATCTATGATCCGGGAAATATAATCCATGTCCCTTAATTTTTGCAGGTGACGGAATAGGTTGTCCAGTGATAGGATTAATATATGTGAAAATTCCATAAGTGAGGTAATTGGCATCATTTGAGTTGGTGTGAATTCTGTTATGAAATCCAGAATGAGTGATTATAAAATTTGAAAACATTAGATAATCACTGCTAATATCTTCCCATTCAGAGTCGCACCAATTTGGTATTCCAAGTCTTGTAGCAACTTCATGATTTGTTTCAAAAGCTTTATTACCGAGTTTTTTAAGTAGAAGAGCAAGAAATGAATTAAATGAAGATAAAGTATTCCATTTTCGAAAGTCATTATCTAATTCAGCTTTAGATAAAGATCTGAGTAAAGAATATATGCCTATTTGAATTAAATGCAGTAATATGATATTAAAAAATCCAGAAAAATTTTTAAACATACCAAGAGAAAAACCTTTATCAAATCATGGTCTCCATCCAATACCAATCATGATTCCACCCAACAAATTCTTATTCCTTAAAGGTAAGCGAACGAAAGACATTGGATAGAGTGTTATTATGAGATCACAGAGTTGATTAAATGATTCATCTTTTAAACCATTAAAAGAATGGTTTTCAAAAATAAATTGAGGTTTGAAAGTATTATTAATAACAACTATAAC
Organism: Hemileia vastatrix; assembly: GCA_030280995.1. Taxonomy (NCBI): domain Eukaryota; kingdom Fungi; phylum Basidiomycota; class Pucciniomycetes; order Pucciniales; family Zaghouaniaceae; genus Hemileia; species Hemileia vastatrix. The sequence continues at coordinate 19,526,823 of JASXTE010000013.1, read as the reverse complement.
ATTATCACCTCAGATTTCAGTTAAATAATGTATATTTTCAGGTAACATTTTCGGATATTGTTTTTTTTTCAAATTTAGTTTTATAGTACTTGATTTTTGTAATACTGTCAGCCAGGCTACTAGACTCACCCAGTAAAATAATTGATTATCTTACTGAAGTGAAGCCACACCTTTTTAATACTTATTAATAAAATAATTAATTATTTAAACTACTTATGTATTACTTAAAAATAACTAGTTAAGTACATTAAGAAAGGTAGATAATTAATAAAAGATAATAAGTACCTGTCCCATACATATTTTATTCCCTAACACCGGTGATCAATCATACAGAGGAGTAGGAATAAAATTAGTATTAAAAAATAATTAAAAATTCTAAAAAATTCAAATTCTTTTATTAAGAATTGTAAATACCATTGAATCTACATTTGAAAATCAAATGTTTAGTATTAAATGTGACAATCAAGAGAAACTTAAGTTTTATTTCAAATAATACTGATATCTTCCTTGACGCTCCATTTAGTATAGATTCTATTATTTCACATACTTTCTTTTATTTAACTTTTCCCTCTAATACTCTTGTATTAGGAGATACTAATCCTGTGTTTTGTTTTCTCACATTTTGCCTATAAAAGGCCCCTCCTTTTTGTGCTTTTCCATCATTCCTTTACTACATTATTTTATTACAATTACAAACATAAAACTTATTCTTATATTTTATAACATTAGTATTTACAATAACGTAACTCTGATCTATAAATTATATCAATATTTTAAATCTACCTCTTTTATTTGAGTAATTAAATCACTTTGATAAAGAAATATGTACCACTTGTTGAGAATCCATTATAATCCGTAAAATCCTCGTAGAAACCCCGTACCAAATATTCTAGACCAAAAGGGGACCTTGAAAATTGGGAAACTTTCCAAAATATCAAAGGCACAACGTTAATTGAGGCGTAATCGAAGGGACCATCAGTGTACGAGTATCTGTAAAGGACAAGAGAGGCAAGAAAACGACAAACGTCATACGTCACATGACAAAAGTTTTTGCTGCAAACGGGAATCAAACCACGCTCCAAAATGTAGGTTCATATACTGACTAAATGCCGTATATATTGTGGTAATTATTGATATTACTATTTGTGGGTTACTCTTCACTCTTCATTTGCTACGTATTTTCTTTTACTCAGCACTCTGTAAGTGGCATTAATTTGCTCATTTTACAGGGGGAGGTGTCTGGTAATTTGGAATTTATTTTTATTATTATAATTTTTTTTTTCCTGGTTGACCATAATAGAGAAATAAGTGTTCTTAGTCCCAGAAGTAATAAAATAATTATATTTTAATATTAATTATTATAATTTTTCAGTTGACATTTGTCCTGATTAATTTAAATTTTAATTGTTCCAGTTGACAAATTGTCCTGAAAATAATATTTTTTTAATTAATAAATAATTCATATTTAATTACTTCAGTTGACCTTGAGTCCTGGTAGTTCAATAAATTTTTTTTAATTAATAAAACTCATATTTAATTACTTCAGTTGACATTAAGTCCTGGTAATAAATTAGTTGATTTAAATCCTGAAAATAATTAATTAAAATTATTAATAAAAATTTTTATTTTATTGCTTCAGTTGATTATATTATAATCCTTGTTTTAAATTGGTTTGAATTAATAAATTGATTATTATTTTAGTTTATTTTATCCTAAAAAATTTTATTTTATTATTTTTCTTTTTAATATAAAGTAAAAATATAAATTAATTTATCTTATTTTCTCCTCTCTCATTGCAGAAAAAACTAGAAATGACTGATCAAGGTCTCTCTGCTGCACGTGAAGAAGAATTGGATTTGATTGATTATGATGAGGCTACTTCTGTTAGTTCCCATTTAACTAAAATATTAGCTCAAATTGATCAATCATTGCCCAAATCAGGATGTAGAAATGGAGGAATAGGAACTTCTGGTGGAAACTCAGGAACAGAAACCTATTATAACCCCCCCAGAAGTACTTCCAAAAGGCTTCAAGATAAAAAAGATGCCATTGCCTCAACAAGTAAAGAACCTGTCAACACATATAAAGAACTAAGGACAGAAAACTTGAAATTGAGGTCAAAGGTAGATTCTCTAGAAGAAAAGGTAAGAAAAATAGATGCTTTTCTTCAAGAGAAGAGGAAACCTCCTCCCCACAGGGATCTTCAGTAATTGGCTCCCCAGCAGCCAGAGAAGGTGGAAGTATCCAAGTGGCAGTGGGATTGGCTGAACACTCAGTGGGATTACCTGGATCAAAACCAACAGAAGCCCCAAGCAGGTCCATCCAGACACAACCAAAACAACCCAACACCTCCTCACCCCTATCAAGGAGGAAGAAGAAGAAAAAACAATATGATATTGCCCAGCAAACCTTGGTAAGCCCCTCTATTGATTCTCAAGTACCATTTCTTGTAACTAATCCAGTTCCCTCAGGTAATTATGAAAGAGAAGATGAGACTGTGAGACCTCTAGAAAACAGTAGACAAATTACTCAAATTTCAAATGTATCTAATCCTTTAGTTCTGATTGCTACTTCAATGATAAATCCTGATATGGCTATTATTGATGAGACACTTGAACCTGAGTTTTATGAGATGCTGGAAAGTTACTCTGTTTCCTTACTGAGAAACACTCCAGATGTAGCTAACATCAATGGTGAATAATTGAGAAATATTATTGCCAAACAAAACCATATAATGAACAACATGCAATTGACTCAGAAATATAATAGTTTGTTAACTGAACAGGGTTATCAAGCATTAAGAAGTGAATCACAGAGGGTCTCTGATGAATTGTCTCATTACAAAGCAACCCATGAAAAGAAAGTTGCTTTATGGAAAAAAATAAAAAATGATTTGTCTAAACTGAAAGATACTGTATCTGCCTGTTGCCAGGAGGTGGAGATAGATAAGATGAATCTGAAAAGATTGAATGACCATTTTTCATCTTTTCAGAATAAGAATCAGTTATCTTTTGCAACAATCAATGAGAATTTATCTAGTCTTCAGAGATTGAAAACTAGACTAACAACCATTGAGGAGAAATTGAACTCATTGTTTATTGATAGAAAGTATTCTGAGATTTCTTTGAAGGAACAAATAGTACAGGATGCTCCAGAGTTACCTGTGGCTAGTTCATCTAAAATTAAATTAGTTCCAGAAATACATGTTGATACCCCTGAGTTTCCATTAAAAATTAATGATGCACAAGGACCTTTAACAGAGGGATTAAGAGATTACTGCCCAACTAGAGAAGTTACAGCTTCTCCTTACTCAGAAACAAGCTTGTGCTAAGGAGACTCCTTCAAATGAAAAGAATTGGCCAAAACTTGACCAGTACCCAACATTTGATGGTGATTCTTCCTCTGATTGGCAACAATTTATTTGCAGAATTGATAACTTGAAAAATTCTTACAAACTCCCAGATGAGGAAAATGTGTCCAAGTTAATTTCTTCGTTTACTAATGTTGCCCTAATGTGGTATGAATCTGTTCTCCTGGATGGGAATGACTACTCATGGGAGGATTGGAAGAAATTGATTAAAGCACAATTTGGTGGCTCCAAGTTCAGAATGGCTCAACAAAGGCAGTATGAGGAAACTAGATATAGCTCTTCTACTGATAAACCTAATGAGTTTTTAATGAAACTTGTAAAAATCTTAAGGGCAATGGACCCAAATATGGAGTTTGAGTTATGGAAGGACAGGATCCTTTATAAATTACCAATGTCTCTGAGAGACTTGATAGTGGCTAGGACTGAGTTCTCCAGAGAACCCTCTTCTTTCATTAATACTTTCAATGAGATCCTTCTAAACAACAAGTATGATGCCAGAAGATTCATTCCTAGGACCCCTTTGGAGAAACCCTCCACTTACCAACAGAAACCTCTGGAAAAGGTTGGGAAGCCTTCTGCCCCTGTTGCACCTAAAAAGTATGCAACAAACACTTGTTTCAAGTGCAATTAACCTTGGAAGAAGGGCCATGTTTGTTACAAGAAGATAAATATTGTAGAACAAACAGAGGAGCAGGCTGATGACACAGTAGCACTAGATGATATGTCAAGTGATTTTGCCAGCAATATTTCATATGAATCTCAACAAGAAATCTTGATGCTGGAAGAGGATATTCATTATTTAAATACTATTGATATTGATAATAATGCTTTATCTACAGTTGAAGATGCTGAGATCATAAAGAACATTGAGGATAACTCAATTATTATTGCCCCTCTCAAGGCACCAGTCTTGATCAATGGAACCAGCATTGAAGTTGTTCTGGATTCTGGAGCTGGAAGAAGTGTAGTATCTGAAAGAGCACTTACTTCAGTAGATCAAGACTATAAATCAAAACTGATGCCTATCATTTCCGAAAATTGGAGAGGGTATGGCTCTGTTTTGTCCCCCATTGGTAAATACAAAGCCACAGTGTTTTTTAAATATAACCATGGTTTTGTAAGAGCTATTTGTGATTTTGTTGTCATGAAAAAGGATAACTTAAGTGATTGGTTTATTGTAGGGAATGATATTCTAACCAAGTATGGAATAAAATTGGATCCCTCAAACCAATGTTTCACAATGGGGATGAATGTGAAGATAAAATTTAAGATTTCCTCCCCTAAAAAATTATTGAAACCAGAATTGAACACATGTAATTCTGTGGTTCAATATAAAGGAAGATATACAAAAGAGATGCATGCCCTTTTGTCTGAAATTGACAATGCCTATTTTGGAGAACAACTTTCTGGTGAGGATAAAGATTCTATCATTAACTTGATAAAGTCTTTTACTATGGCCTTTGCTCATGGGTCACATGAACTGGGATTAGTTAAAGAGGAAATGAAACTTTCATTGTCTTGCCCATTAACTGATATACCACCTAGTTTAAAGAAGAAGCCTTATCCTGCTTCTCCCACAAAGAGAAAAGATATTGAAGACAATATCTCTACCCTTTTAAAAATTAATATTATTGAAAAGGTAGTTGAAACAACTAAATATTGTGTTATCTCACCTGTCCTAATTTCTTATGAGAAAGAAAAAGCCAGGTTATGTGGTGATTATAGAGCACTAAATACTTATACTGTTGATGATATCTATCCTTTACCTAGAATCAGCTCTATACATGCTACTTTACAGGGTGCTAAATATATCAGCTGTTTGGATGGTAATAAGGGATATCACCAGGTACCTGTTGAGAAAAATTCTCAGAACTTTCTGATGATTGCCACTCATATGGGTATTTATAAGTATATTAGGATGCCATTTGGCCCTAAAAATGCCCCTTCTGTTTTCCAAAAAGTAATGGATAACACATTCCATCAAGAGATAATTGAAGGTTGGCTGATGGTTTATATTGATGATATCATTATATTCTAAAAAACATTTGAGGACCATCTTAACCACCTGTGTAAAGTATTCCAGAAAATGGATGAAATAAATATGACACTTGCTTTGAAGAAATGTAAATTTGGTTTCCATTCTTTAAAAGTTCTTTGTCATGTTGTTTCAGGCTTACAGATATGTGTTGACCAGAACAAAGTGGCATCCATACAACAGGTGAAGGCTCCTACTACAGTTAAAGAGCTCCAAAGTTTTTTGGGAATGTGTGGATACTATAGACAGTATATTAAAAATTACCAAGTCATAGCTTTATCCTTTACCCAATTGACTAGAAAGGATGTTGCTTTTGTCTGGAATAGTGAAAGACAAAGAGATTTTGACACTATGAAACACTGTTTGATGTCAGCACCAATTCTTGCCTTACCTGACTTTAATCAACCATTTTTTTTGTACACTGATGCCAGTTTCATTGGTCTTGGTGCTTCCCTCCATCAAAAACAAGTGATAAATGATAAAGTTTCAGAAGTAGTAATTTGTTATATTTCAAGAACCTTGAGAAATAGTGAATTGAAATATGGTGCTACTCAATTAGAATGTTTAGCTGTAGTTTGGGCTCTAGAAAAGCTTCATTATTACCTAGATGACCAGAAATTTGAACTTGTCACTGACTGCAGTGCAGTTAAATCACTTTTAAACTTGAAAACACCTAACAGACATATGTTCAGATGGCAGTTGGCTGTTCAAGAATACAGAGGGAGAATGACAATTATTCATAGGGCTGGTATTGTTCACTCAAATGTGGATATGTTATCTAGGTTACCTTTACAAAATAATGACTCTAATCCTGCTTATGATCCTGAGGATGAAATTATTCACATATATGGGATATATGTGGTTGATATGGAGGAAGAGCTATTACAGCTTATTCTGGATTCATATGATAAGGACACTGACTTGAAAAAGTTATGCACCATATTAAATGATCCAAAGAATGCTTCAATACAAGCATTAATTAAAACCCTTCCACCAAAGTACCAGAAGGCTTTGGAAAAAGGTAAATTTTCAATTGATGAAGGATATCTATATTATAGAAGAAAGTTGAGTAATGTTATTGTTATTCCTCCTTCTATGAGAGAAATCATCTTGAAAATTTGTCATGATGACATATTAGCTGGACATTTTGATCTTGAAAAAACAATGATCAGAATTAAGAACACTGCTTGGTGGGTTTATATGTCTGAAGACACCAAATTATATGTTGAATCTTGTGATTCTTACCAAAAATCAAAAATATTGACTGGTAAAAGAGCAGGATTAATGCAACATATTGAAACTCCTGATGCACCATGGCAAATAATAAACATGGATTTTGTAACAGGATTACCAATTGCTGGAAAATACAGTTATAACTCTTGTTGGGTTATTGTGGATAGATTCACTAAAATGTGTAAATTTATCCCTACTCACAAGGATGTTTCTACTAAAGAATTAGCTTTCTTATGGTGGTCTCATATATTTAATACTGCTGGTTTTCCTAAAGCCATAATATCTGACAGAGACCCTAAATTTACTTCTGAATTTTGGATGTCTCTGATGGATGTTTGTGGTTGTGATCTGAAACTTTCTACTTCCCATCATCCACAGACTGATGGCTTAGCTGAAAGAATGATTCAGATTTAGAGGACATGATAAGAAGGTATTGTGCCTTTGGCCTTGAGTATAAAGATAATGACAGATTCACTCATGATTGGGTTACTTTACTTCCTGGGTTGGAATTTGCTTATAACAGCACTGTTCATTCTGTTACTCAAAGAAAGCCTTTTGAGCTCTGGCTTGGATATGTTCCAAACACACCTGCCCAAATTCTCAATAACAAAATACCTAAATTGGATATACATCCTGGTGTAAAGTTTTTTCTTCAAATGCAACAACTTTGCAGAAATCATTCTAAACAATGTATTGAAAAATTATTTGAATATGAGAAGAAGAGATGGGACAAATCCCATAAAGAATACACTTTTAAAAAGGGTGATGAAGTGATTGATTTCTACAGTCCACTTTAACTTACAAGGTAATAACAAATTGAAAGATCCATTTTTTGGTCCATCTGTTGTCAGAAGAATGATTGGAGATAATGCAGTTGAGGTTATTTTGTATTCTCCATATGACAGAAAACATCCTGTTTTTCCAATATCTCTTCTGAAACCTTACATATCCAATAGTGATTTATTTCCAAAAAGGAGGGGAAGACCAAAGAAAACCACAAATGAAATCACTGAAACAGCAGAAATTGAAAAAATTCTAAATGACAGAATAGTCACTGCTGAAAAAGGTACAGAATACTTATTGAGATTTAAGAATAAATCATCTGAATATGATTCTTGGATACCTGGGAAGGAGATATCTAATCTTCCTACTCTACTAAAAAAGTATAAAAAGAAAAAATCATAGCATTTTTTTATTGTTTTTTTTAGAGTGAGGGAGTGTCAGCAAGGCTACTAGACTTACCCAGTAAAATAATTGATTATTGTACTGAAGTGAAGCCACACCTTTTTAATACTTATTAATAAAATAATTAATTATTTAAACTACTTATGTATTACTTAAAATAACTAGTTAAGTACATTAAGAAAGGTAGATAATTAATAAAAGATAATAAGTACTTTTCCCATACATATTTTATTCCCTAACACCGGTGATCAATCATACAGAGGAGTAGGAATAAAATTAGTATTAAAAAATAATTAAAAATTCTAAAAAATTCAAATTCTTTTATTAAGAATTGTAAATACCATTGAATCTACATTTGAAAATCAAATGTCTAGTATTAAATGTGACAATCAAGAGAAACTTAAGTTTTATTTCAAATAATACTGATATCTTCCTTGACGCTCCATTTAGTATAGATTCTATCATTTCACATACTTTCTTTTATTTAACTTTTCCCTCTCATACTCTTGTATTAGGAGATACTAATCCTGTGTTTTGTTTTCTCACATTTTGCTTATAAAAGGCCCCTCCTTTTTGTGCTTTTCCATCATTTCTTTACTACATTATTTTATTACAATTACAAACATAAAACTTATTCTTATATATTATAACATTAGTATTTACAATAACGTAACTCTGATCTATAAATTATATCAATATTTTAAATCTACCTCTTTTATTTGATTAATTAAATCACTTTGATAAAGAAATACATACCACTTGTTGAGAATCCATTATAATCCGTAAAATCCTTGTAGATACCCCGTACCAAATCTTCTAGACCAAAAGGGGACCTTGACAAATATGGACAAATATTTGATCCAAGTGAATTTTTTTTAAATTTCTTTTATTTTGATACTGTTCATTTTTTGTCAATGTTTTAAATGATGATTGAAAAGAAGTTAAATTTGAAGATGATAATGAAGTTCAAGAGGATGAGAGTGAGGTAAGTGGTGAATCTGAAGTTAAAGATATGTATTTTTCTACTTAAAAATTTGTTACTTTTCAAACACCCAAAATTTTACATTAAAAAAAACTCACTTGATTTAAATTAAAAAAATAAAAATCCTCAAAAGACTAATAAGAATTTTTTTTATTTCACTTGAACTTGATGAATATTTTTCTCTAAAATTAAAAAAAACAAAAAAAAATTCAAAAAACTGTAAAAATTTTTTTATCACTCCCCCATTCCCCTAAATTCCCCACTCCAAACCCCTCTCACACCTCCCCAAAACCCTTGTACAAACCCCCCCTCTAACCTATTCACATCCCCTTTTAAACCCCTCCAAACCCCCTTCCAAACCCGCCTTCAATCTGCCCCAAACCCCCCTCCAAACCCCCCTCCAAATACCCCCAAACCCCCCTCCGAATCCCCCTCCAAACCCCCCTTCAATACCCCCCAAACCCCCTTCAATCCACCTCTATCCCCCCCCCCTCCAAGCCCCCCCTAACCCCCCCCTCCAAACCCCCTCCAAACCCCCGCAAACCCCCCCCCCCCCCCCTCAATGTTCCTTAACGATTCATTAGCAAATCGTTAAGGAACATTGAGGGGGGGTTTGGGGGGTTTTGAGGGGGATAGGAGGGGGGGTTAGGAACGGATTGAAGGGGGGTTTGGAAGGGGGGTTGGAGGGGGTGATTGGGAGAGTTTGGAGGGGGGTTTGGAGGGGATTTGGAGGGGGTTTGGAGAGGAATGAGGGGAGGAAATGAGGACACCAACAAGGGGGAGAAAGGGAGAGATGAGACCAAAGAGGGAGAAAAGGGAGGTTAGAGTGAGCCAAGGATGGGGGAATAAGGCAGCCAAAGGGGGGGAAAGGGGGATGTATCCATTCCAAGAAGAGGGTAAATGTGGGAAAAAGCCCAGGCCAAGGGGGATAAAGAATAGGATAAATGAGAGAAAAGAGGGAGAGAGAGAGAGAAAAAAAAAAGGTTAATTTTACCTATAAATTTAAAAAAAACCACTTACAAAAAAAAAAAAAAAAAAAAACCCAAAAAACCAAAAAAAAAAAATTAGCAAAAAATTAAGTAAAAAAGATAAAATGACTTACCTGGAGAGATGAGTTGAGATAAAAGAAATATAAGTGAAATTGTTTGAGTGATGTAGGAAGAGAGGAGAAAACAGATATAAGTGAAGAAAAAAAAGAGAGTGACTGAAAAAATATGTGTTTGCTGAAAACATGTGATTTCATGTTGAGTTGATGAAAGAAAACACAGAGAGATAAAAAATAAGACTTTAACAGCAAATTCAAAAACCAAAAAATATGCAAAAAAATTTACCATTCTCAGTGAATAACACATGCAAATTGATCATTTGAAGAGAATGAAAAAAAAAATTAAAATTGCGTTGAAAAAAGTTGGAGTGTTATTGGAAGAATTTTTGCCCTTATACTAGTTGATTGAGAAATAAAAGTTTTGGATATAGTCGGAGGTGAATCAACTTGTTCATCTTCATACAGATCTAACCATTGATCTTTGAGGTCAGCAAGTAGGTTATGAAGTATAGTGCAACACAGAATCCAGTTGATCACCGCCTCCATTTCAGATTTATTTCTAAGAGGACTTCTTAATTCCCTTAAACTAGAAAAATGGCCTTTCAAGATTCCAATAGAATGTTCAATACAGAATCTTGACTTTTCCAAATGATTGTTGAACTTGGCATTTTGACTGTCTTCTGAAGCTTCTCCCCAAAAAGCAGGAAGTACATACTTTCCATTCACATAAGCAGAATCTGCAAGAAGATACTGATCTTCATCAAAGAATTTTTCAGGTTCATTTGAAATCCGCATTCTTTGGAAGACTTAGGAGTCATGACATGAGCCAGGCTAGCCAGCAAAGAATGATATAAATTTTTTGTTTACGTCACATATAAGCTGAACTGAAATTGAATATCTATAAAGAAGATATATTTGTTTGTGTTAGGTTCAAAGAGAATGAAAGGAGTTAAAAATAATCTACCTCTTTTTACGGTCAAAGTAATTTTTTCCACGTTGAGCAGGTTTCTGGCTCAAAGGAATAGTAGTACCATCAACAAAACCAATACATCCTTGGAAGCCCTCTGCTTGCATAACCTGAGATGATTCAAGTCGCTCTTCTTTTGTTGGCCAGGTGAGAAGTTGAGAAACCAAGGAGTTGATGGCAGTGATACATCGTTTGGTATAAGTGTTAACTGAACCATACCCTAAATCAAAGACATTTTATAAACATTTCAAAGCGACTCCATTACCATTTGAACCCAAACAACATAGTGTGATGGCCAATTGAATTGAAGGAAGTCGTTGTTTTTTTTGAGAATTATTGTGAAATATGGGATGATCCTGAATAAGCTCAAGCAATTTAAGGAAATATTCCTGAGAAGTCCTGAACAGCTGTCTAAAACTGGGTTTAGATAGGTTAAGAAGTGTTTGGATGGTGTACTTGGGGGTATGAAGTACTTGAGGCTTTCTGGGAAGAAGGTAACGTTTTGTGGCCATTTTTGATAAAAAGACAAAATCTTCTTCTAGATCAGAATCAGAATCAGAATCAGAGTCCAAGAGCAGTTCAAGAGCCATGAAAGTCATTGATTTATGTAATTTATCACTATTTGAAAATGAGGAAGGAATAACTCTTATATGATATGATATGAAGATGTAAATGATGTACGATGTTTTGAGTTATGAAGTGTTATGCTGTGGAGTGCTGCGTATGAATGGGATGATGCTGACAAATCAGTGAAATGGGACTTGATGGTGAAATCATCACTTTTGGTTGAGAAAGTGCGGATTTGAGTGAAATAAGTGACTTTTTTCACTTTTGAAATCCATCAGTATTGGGGCTAGTGTGTTTTGGAAATCCGCACTTAGATAAGTGCCGATTTGGTCAAATTTAAGTGCGGATTTGCCAGAACTGACACCCCCTATTATGTAGGAGCAGAATTTTTTTTTTTGCCTGAATCTATTATTATTATTATTTAGCAAGAATCCTTGAAAATTTCTATAGTTTATAAAAATTGTAACACATAATGTAGTCCATTTTTCTACATTTACACTTTATAAAATATCAAAAATAACAAATGATAGTTCAAAAGAAATATGTGAGACCTGATGAAATTAAAATTCTCAAACACATATTCAGAAAAACTAATAATAATAAATTTTTTTTAAGTTCATATTTTCAAAAAAAAAAAATTAATTGAATGAGTTTTATGTTATCTTTTTTTTGGTATTTGAAAAATATTTCACCACATATTTTTTCTTTAAATATATGTCCAATTAACTTGGAAAATTTTCAACCTGTTTATCACACCTTAAAATTTTAAATTCTATTCTCTTATCCTGTAGAACTTGATATAAAAAGAGTTTGATATCAAATAAGGAACTTTTATGACTAGTGTAAAGTGGGAAAACTTGTTTTACCAGGTTATTTTCTGCTCAAATTTAAAATAATGTGATGATATATAGGGAAAATTTGACATTAAAATACAAAAAGAATATATTTGATTTAATGATTCAGATTAAAATCACTGATAAGCACATTTCAATTTTGTGAATTCTACAAAAAGTGGTTATTTTTGAGTTCTGTGAAACATTTTTTCTAGAGAAACCAGAAATCATTAAGTTTTTGTTTTTAGTGAGAGTATTTTTGTCACTATAGCTATGCTAAAGGTCAAATTAATTTTTCTTTGACAATAATGCTTGATCTATATTTCCTTTATGTTTTTTTTTAAATATTTCAAACAAAGAACATCTTTCTTTATTATTTTATTGGTATGTCTAGAATTTCCCTGTGTGTATTTTTAGCTTTAATTATTCAAAGTTATTTTGCCATTATTAATAAAAATTGACCTACATCTTGTTGAGAAAAAAAATTTGTAGTATTAAACCAACCATTGGAAATATTCTTGTTAACTTTTACTTTTCCATTCAGACCAGAATCAGAATATCTCTAAAAAATTTGTTGCACACAAAATTTTTATTATAATAAAAGAAATCAAATAGGGGGTGTCAGTTCTGGAAAATCCGCACTTAAATTTGACCAAATCTGTACTTAAATAAGTGGAGATTTCTGAAACACACTGTGGTGATCCAAACCTGGGTAGGCCTTTGGAGTGCATATTTTGGGGTATTTGGTATGTAGGATGTTATTGGGTTTGTGGTGTTATTAGTGGATTTTTTCATATTTAGGAGATAGTTAGTAGTGTTTATGGAGGCGTAAGCTAGGGTCACTTATTATGTCTCAGCTTAATGTCCTTTCTTTTCTCTTCATTTTGGTATCCCTTATGGGTGTTTACCTTGTTTTATAGGGTAGTTATGGTGTTGTAATTGGTATTTATCGGATGTTTATTGCTTAGTGGTGCTTATGTAGGCTTAAGCTAGGGTCACTTATTATGTCTCAGCTTATTTTCCTTCATTTTATTTTCATTTTGGTATGTCTTATGTGTGTTTATTTTGTTTATTAGTGAAGTTATGGGTTTTTAGGGTTTTTTAGCGTTTTTATGGGTTGTATGGGTGTTTTAGGGCCTAGAAGCGGCCTGCCCACTCCTAAGAGGAGCCGCCTTCAAGAAGCCTGGACGCCTGGGAACTGGGGAGGCGCTAAAATGCACTTTTATGCATGAAAAAGGCTGGGAAAGCTGGATTTTGGCTGGGGAATTGGCCAGGGTGGTCTGTGCACTGGCTGTATGATGCGTGTGTGGGAAGATTTTTAGGGATAATTTTATCTCTTTACTCATTGCCTCTCTGTTCCTCACTGTCTCATTGGCTGGTTTTTTGTTGGAATATATTACTGTTCATTTCAACTCTTTCTGGTAGTCTGTCTGGGACTATTATCTTCACTTTTAAAGGGGTCAAGTGTGTTGAATTAGAGGATTTAGAAAACAGATCTCCAATTTGCTGCAACAGGTCAATCTCACTTATTTTTCTAAAGGGACAGGGTTTATTCTTTCTGGTTTTACTCCAACTCCCTTGGTCAAGGCCTATAGCTAGTACTATAGGATTGTCTACAACACTAGCCCCAATACTGGTGGATTTCAAAATTAAATAAGTCACTTATTTCACTCAAATCCGCACTTTATTAACCAAAAGTGCTGATTTCACCAAAAAGTCCTATTTCACTGATACTTGTCACTCTCATCATCATCTCTATCTTCCTCCTTCTCCTCTCTTCCATCTTCCCAATCATCTTCTTCATCTTAATCTCATCAATCCTTTCTTATCCTTCCCTCAATTTTTAATTTATCCCCCCTCCCTCTCACTCTCTCTCTCTCTTATCTTTAACATGATTTTGTCAAACTCTTCTATCTCTTCTTCATTCTCATTAGCACCCTCTTCTTTGCCTGTAATTTTCTTGTCATCTTTGATTGTTAATATTTTTTACAAACTCAATTGCTCCTACATACAGAAAAAAGTTCTTAATTTATTAAATTTCATGCTATTCTTTTGCTATATAATTGCCTACATCTTCTTTACCTTCATATCCTCCTCCTCCTCCCCCCCCCCAAAAAAAATAATAATAATAGGGGGTATCAATGTTGACCGACCTTCAATTAAATTAATTTTGGAAAATAATCTGCATACCCCAATTATCTTCTGCAATTATTTTTGCTAATAATTGGGTTATTAGACACTTTACATGTCAATGTTCACCTCTTATCCAACATTTTTTTACTCAATTTTTCATAACCACATCTTGGACAACTTTCTGTCATAACCACATGTTGCACAAATTTCTGCCATAACCACATCTTGGACTACTCTCTAGATATGGCTTCTACCTTGCTGCACACTCACATTCTCCTCCCATCCTGTCCATATTGAAGTAAGGGACGGGTATCACCAAAAAAATTTCACCAAAATACTTACAAGTCAAAAAAATTCTATATCTGTTTTAAAAAATTGGAAATACTCTCCCCTGCATTTTATTGAAGCAAGGGGTGGATATCACCAAAATTTTTATAAGTCATCAATTTCACATGTCAGATTTGAAAATTTGGCAATACCCCCCCTGAATTTTATTGAAGTAAGGGGTGGAAGTGATCTAAATTTAATATAATTACATAAATTATTAAATAAATATCTAATATATATCAATTTCCCTAGTTTAAAGTAATGACAATTCCTCAAGCCAAAATACAGATCAAATCTAGAAACAAAAGTTTGGGACTTTCCACAGGTATAGGCAAGAGGAACCCCATGAAACAAATTAATGTTATCATGATTACCTTTTATACAACACATGGTCGTTGGCTCATCACTTAACCTGAGAAAATTGATATATATAAAATATTTATAAAAAATTTATAAAAAAATTTAAAATTTTCGATGACAACTCTAATCCCCATACTTTTTGGATCTAGATAAAGTTTTTTTAAATCAATTAACATTACCTTCTTTCATTACCCTATTGATTCTTTGAATCAACTTATGACTGATTTGAAATGAGCAACCAAAATGTGTTAAATCTTGACAGTATTCCAAACCAGGAGGAGCTTTGGTCATTTGATGATTATCCTTAGAAGAATTCCAAATAGTTTGGATGATACCATTACCCAAACCAAAATCAATGATGCACCGGTGGTCTGGAAAATATAAACCATGTCCTTTGATTTTAGCTGGAGATGGTATTGGTTGGCCAGTTATCGGATTGATATATGAGAATATACCAAAAGTAAGAAAATTGGCATCATTCCTATTGATATGAATCCTATTGTGGAATCCTCTGTAAAAGAAAAATCAGAAAAAATAAAATTAAAAAAAAATTAATTCAGTAAAATGTTAAATTATTTGTAAGAAATATTAAAAATTAATATCTAAACCTTTTTTGTTTTGTAATTTACAGGAAAAGACCTTAACAGAATGTAAAAGTTTTTTTTTTCTAAAAATTTGCCAAAAAAAAAAAAGTTACATTTTAGTATGTGTTTTTGAAAAATTGGTAACCCCTCTTTAAATCTCATTACAGTACACTTTCCCCCCCTTTCTTTCTCTGAAATCACCTCTAAATTCCCTCCCTTCTTGCCTCAAAACTATCCCCAAATCCCCTCCTTGCCTGTCTCAAAATCCCCCTGAAACCCCCTCCTTAATTGCTACAAAACCCCCCCTTTTACCCCTCTTTACATGTCCAAAACCCCCCTCCTTTCCCTCCCTCTTTAGCCGCTTCAACCCCCCCCTTACACTCCCCTTAAACTATCAATAGGTCCTCCTCCTCCTTAACAAACAATCACTAATGATTGTTTGTTAAGTAAACAAATCATTAGCGATTTGTTTACTTAACGAACGATCACTAGCAATTGTTTGTTAAGTAATCAAATCGGTAGCTATTTGTTTACTTAATGAACGATTTTTAAGAAGGAGGGGGGGTAGAGGTGGCTAAAGGGAAGTGGAAGGGGGGAAGGGGGAATTTGAGGCGGTTAAAGAGAGAAGGGGGGAGTGTTGAGGCACCTAAAGAGAGGGGAAGGGGGGGTCTTGAGGAACCTAAAGAGGGGGGAAAGGGGGGATTTAGGACAGCCAAGGAGGGTGAAAGGCAGGTAAAGAGAGAGGAAAAGGGGTTAAATGAGGCAGCTAAAGAGGGTTAAGGAGAGAAAAAAAAAGAAAAAAAAAGAAAAAAGAGAAAAAAAAAAGTTAGTCTAACCTTGAAAATAAAAAAAAGGACTTACAAAAAAAAAAACAAAAAAAAACCAAAAACAAAACCAAAAACAAAAAAAAACAAAAAAAAGAAAAATAAAAAAATTCATAATTAGCAAATAAAAAACAAGAAAAAAGAAAAAAAAAGGCACACCTGGTGAGATGAGTTGAGAAAAAAAAAGTAACGAAAATATTTGAGTGATGTTTGAGGAGAGGATGAAAAGGATATGAGTGATGAAAGAAAAAAAAATCACTGACAAAGTATGCGATTTCAGAAGAAAATATGTGATTTCATGTTGAGCTGGTGAAAGAAAACCAATGAGCCATCCAAAAAAAAGATTTTCACTGTAAATTCTAAAAAAAAATGAATATTCAACAAACCAAAATACCAACCCAAGTTAATGAAGTACACAAAGAGGAAATTTGGAGAGTACAAAATTGTATGGGAAAGAAAGTGATGATGTGGCCAACATGTGGTTTTGAAAAAAAAATCATGAAAAAAGTGCTGATTTGAGGTCAGAACTGACACCCATTTTTGAAATAAGTGACTTTTTTGCAAAATTTAAGTGCTGATTTGGTTTGAAATCTGCACTTAAGTTAAGTGTGGATTTTCCAGAACTGACACCTCCTAATATGTCAGTTATAGTTATTTTTTATCATTTTTTTAAATATTTTATCAAGTCTTATTGGTGATTCTTTTTGTTTAAGATTCAATTTTTTTCTCACAGATACCTAGACAGGGCTTCTCCTCTGTAAAGGCATCTAATAAACACTTGAATCATATAGGTGTCTCATCACCAAAGAGTCTTTTTTTCAGTTTATAATTGACTTTGTAACGTTAATTTTAGGGCAGAACAGCTCAACAGGAGACCATTATCCACCACCTTATCTTGATTATGATATTTTAAAGCTACCTAAAGCAGTCTTGAAGCACTTTAAACTGGTTTCTGATTACAAATTCGAGAATTCAGCTGGATGAATTCAAGGAAATGGACCAAAATCAAAAATATCAACAAAATTCATACATATATGTCTCCAGGAAGATCTTGAAATGGGGTTCCCAAGTATTTTGCTAGATTTCAGTAACTCAAACTCACCTCAGAATAATATTGTCATTTAGCACCTCACAAATAATTTTTTTATTTACATCTCAAAAAAATGCATTTTCACACTACTCTAATATTCCACCAAAGAACAAAGAGAAGCATATTCCTCTTATTATCAGATGCTGTTTATTGGGTGTAAAAGTGTGAAATGGTGAAAATCATGGTGATGAGACTAGGAGGAGAAAGAAAATACTTCAGTATCAAAGGAATTTCAGTAATTAATTTCTCTGAATCATCTAAATATTATAAATTAATTCTTGAAATTATAATTTTATTACAAAAGATACATGATTTATGCAGAAAAAAATTTCTCAAGCATCTTGCTAAGGATCTAGAAATTAATTGCCTTTTCAATGACCCCTTATGTATATCCAATACTGAAGATACTGAAACTAGGGAGTTTCATAGGCTTAAACTTCCCTGGAGAAGTTCTTAATTAACAAATTTCCATCATCAAGTTGATGAACTATATTTGAAAAATATAAGAGGCCATAAAAAACACTTAATTCATAAGAATATTCTGTATACATGTAAAGACTGTGATAAAGTGACGACTGATTTTTCAGCTCCCTCAAATCTTCCAATTAATTTCCATAATATTGATTTTACAACCCCTCAGCAGATACAGGGGCTTTCAAATAGTTCAACTCTCTCAATTCCATTGTTAGAAAACTTATTATAGCATTTATAGCCATGTTTATATTAAAAAACTACATATTGGTACAAACATAAATTTTTTTAATATTAAATTCTATATTTTTATTCAAATAGTTTTCTTGGGGTCTGTAGGGGAGTTGAAGATGGGCGCTTTGGCCTGATGGGAGCTGATCACATATTATCTTTGGACTGCACCATTAGCTGGTTTTTTTGGCATTCCCAGACTTTTGGCATTGGTTCCGTCAATTTGTGGCTGTACAGGGCAGGTCCAAACAAAGGGGAGTGAGCCAAAGATGGTGTGGTAACTGGTGATAGGCTGTGAGATATGGGAGAGAGAGAGTGATATAAAATGAAAAAAGAATCAGGAAACACACAATGGTAATAAAAAGATTAAAAAAACTTACCAACAAACAAGTATGGGAAAGTGAAAAAACTAAATGGCTATAGCTGGAAGTGCAGGAGAAAAATTAGATTGAGTCATGGTTGATTGAGGAGGGATGAGCGGGTGATGTCTGTGCATGGTTTATCAGTTAGAGGTGAGAAAATGATGGGTGTGCCCTGCATGTCAAAGTATTGGGTTATTTTTTTTCTCCCTGTGAGCCCTGCACACATCTTGCTCTGCACTATTTATCTATAAAGTAACCCTCATTTTTCTTCCTCCTCCATTATCCCCTACTTATTTCTACTTCTTTTACAGGTTACTGATTTAGTAACTTACATAAATTACCTTCCAGAAATATTAACCACCTTTTAACTTCTTTCACTAATTAATTTGGCATTCAGTTATACCCACTCAAAATAACCTGTTTTCACCCCTGGTCAAATTACACTGCATCCAAACTGAATATTAAGGGCTCTGGTAATCCCTCCTTCTTCCATGTAAGTTAAAATTAGTGATTATAAAAATTAAACAGCTTGAGTGCACAAACCATCTGTGCCAGTTAACTTTTTGGCTACTAGATTCTCTTTTAATAATAATTTTACCACAATTTATTATCTTTTTCCCTTTAACCCACAGGTAATATTGAACTCCTTTTCACTTCTTTCACTGATCAATTTCACATTCAGTTATCCACATTCAAAATAACTTGTTTTTACTCCTTTTTCAATTACACCACATCCAAACCACATATTAAGGGTTCTGGTAATCCTCCCTTCTTCTAAGTAACTTAAAATTAATGATTATAAAAATTAACCCAGCTTAAGGGCACAAGCCATCTAAGCTAGTTAATTTTTTTGGCCACTAAATTCTCTTTTAATAACAATTTATTACAATTTATAATCTTTTCCCCCAGGTAATTTCTTTTGATGGCACGTAAAAGGACAAATAAGGGTGTGAACAACAGATATGCCAGAAAAGCAAGGATGGGCATGGAAATAGGGGTGGATATTGGATGTTGTTTTATAAAGGGATTTCATTATGAGGAGAACATTATCTGTGGTTCTACCCTTGGATGTGGACCTTTTAATGATCCTGCTATGATTAATACTTTTACAAACAAAAAAAATTTACAATGGTGTCTACAATATTTTCTGGCCTTGAAATACTTTTTTCAAAATAAGGGACCAACCCATATTTCCTGTTGTTTTTCAATCACACTCTCTGGAGGAAATTGCTGATATAGGTAAATTAGAGGATTTCACAGAGTGTCCCACTTATTTAAAAATTCTGGGGCACCCAATTACAATTAATAAACAACATAAAATGGTGGAATCTGTCAAAAAATGTTTGCAGCTGATAAACTGTTTACCTTTGATTTCATTTTTGAGATTGGTGGGTAACAGCTTCTTTTACTCTAGAAATTTACTAACTCAATTTTTCAGATTTTTATATGAGTAAAAATGTCTCTCCTGCCCAATTGAAGGAGGAATTTTTATTCATCTACACACTCTATGCCTACCTTTTTAAAAAAACTCTCCTCAAAATATTACCAGCAGGCTTTAAAATTATGAGGTGATTACAATTTTTTGATATTGAATTTCATATTTTTTATTCAAATTATTTGTATCAGAGTTTTAATTTAACAAATGTCATCACCCTAAAATTCAGAATCATTTCTTGTTACAGCCATATCAAAAATGGCTGGTGAATCTAGACAAAAAAAATCAAAAAATTTAGACAGAATGATTGACATTTGAAAGTGAAAGTGACAATTTTTTGGTGAATGCAAGCTGAATTTTCTTTCAAATGTCAATTGATCTGTCCAAGGGTTTTGGAATTTAAAGCAAATCTGCATCATTATTTCCAATATGGCTTTATCTAGTCAAGTTAAAAATGTAAAAATGAGTCTAAAAATGAAAACATGGCCCTTTTAAGGCTTTACAAAAAAATTAAGGTGACTTGTAATATAAAAAAATTATTTCTACACTGTCACTACTTAGAAATGGTAAATTGTACCTAGTTAGAGGATACTATAATTTATATGAAGATCAATTTTCTTTTATTAAATGATTGTTGTGCTACTTATCAGGAATCTCAATACTTAAATTTAAAACATAAATATAAAAGAAGGGATTGATGTTTAATATTGATTTTTTTATAAATATAATTAATTTGATTCCTATAAAAATCATATTGATGTATCAAAACTACAATAAATCATAATCATTTCTTTTACATGGGTATAGATATTTTAGATCAAAAATAATGATTTTTTTACAAATTTTAAGGATAATATTTTCCCCATTTTATATCAAAGAACCTTTTTTAAGAAAATAATATTATGGAATATGCCTATATTATGAGGCCAATTTATGGATAAAATATTCAAAAAAACTTATTCAGCATGTAAAAGTGTCAGCCAGGCTATTTCAGGAGTCCAGTAAATCCTGTGTTAAATGATTTTGATATAAATAAGGGCAAAAATGTATGCAAATGATATATACAAATTAATATTATATTGAAAAATAAAATTATATAACAATATTATAATAATATAATTAAAGTAAGTGATATATATATTTTATAACTATATAAATTGTATATACAATTAAAAAAGCATATAATATAATATATTCTATTTCTTATATGGGCACTTATTTATGTATTTAACATTTATAAATTAATAATTAGTTAATTACATATTTATATTCTAATTTTCATTAATAAAATTAACATATATTGTAATAAATAAGTGAATTAATTATATATATTAAGTAAATAAACCTCATATCCTACAACCAATAATTATTGGGAGTTTTTTTGACTCAAAATTGTGCCATCAAAGTAATTAAAAAAGTGAAACACTTTATTTAATAAAATATTATTGTTTTATTCTAAAAATTAGTGATTCCATTAAAATAATTACTTTTTTAAATTAAAATAAATATTATACTAGTATATTATTTTAAATCAATTAATTACTCATTTTTTATACTAAATTATTTAATTACATTAATTCTTTTTGTAAAAATGGTATAATATTTATGTTTCATTTAAAATGATTATTATTTAATGATTTATGAAACCTGTTTTAAAATTAGAATAGCTACATTCTTTGGTTTTATACCAAATTAATTTCCAACTTAGAATAATTACATTGTTTGAGGTTTTAATGGGTAGACACATTGGGTTTTCACTCCTGTTTTAGTCAATGGGTTCATTGCAACCTCATATTTTTTTACACTTATCTTTAATTTGTTTTATGTTATTTTTACATTATACTTACATCTGGATGGTGCTTCTGAGGGCCTTTTTACCCATATAAAGTCCTTCCTTACTTACTTACATACCTTATTTACAATTTTCTAGAATATTTTATCTTTGGTTTTGTTTTTAGCTTCAATTCAGCCAACACTTTATGGTACACATCTCGCAGTAACACAGCCATATTTCCAGGAGCACAGCAAGAGGCTCAGTTTTTAAAGGTGCAACAAAGGGGTTGTCAGGTAGGATGGTTACAGAAGTGCAACTAAGGGATATTCAAAGCACAGGGAAAGTTAGACTCTCCACGCACAAATTTTTGGGGACAGAAAGGATACACAAGCAGCGGCAAGTAAAGAATAGAGGTAAAGGTGTATCTGGACTATAGGATTTAAGGTTAAGGTATGTACCTGTGTAAACTATGGTTAGCACCAGACGCATACAATGGAGATAAGGGAAAGCAATGAGAAACTGCATGAAAAATCATGCCTAAGATAAGTATAATGTTTTTTAGGAAAAGCAGTGTTCACCTGGTGAGATGAAAAACATGTCAAGGAAAGAAGGTAGTGCTCAAACAAAGGATAGCAGGTAAGATCCAGAATAGGGAAGTCAATTTCTTAGCGCAGATGGTTTCATTATTATCAGGGACTCATGTAGAAAGCATGAGTTATACAATAGGTATGAAGTTGGTACAGTACCTATTATTTATGTTAGGAATCTCAGGAAGAGTAGGGTATATACAAAAGAGTGGAGTTTCAGGTGCTATTAGAGCCAAGAATTACATAATAATTTCATATAGACTAATGAGATACTTAGATACCATTTGATATGCTTGTATTAGCATTGAACTTGTGTAGGAAAACCCAAAGGGCTAGGAAACATAGGAAAGGGGCACTGATCATATAAATTTATATAAGCACTCACTTGCAAATAGTGTAGGGAGAGAGAAAAATATAGAATAGAAAACGTTAGAAAATAAATAAAAGTAAATATTTTCTTTTAAATAAAAATGTGAAATAGATTTATTTTTATTTTTTTTGTACATATTGGGTGTGCATACCAGAAGTAGCACTGTAGAGTTATTTTATTGCTACGGTTAGGATAGTATTAGATAGAGCACTTCAAGAGGGAGTGACTGAGAGTACTAGCCCTTCCTGAGAATAGATCTAGCCAAAAGTTTGATAACTTAATTTAAAATATATTTCCCCTTTTCTTTAAAAAAGATCTCTACAAATCTATTCTACTTTCTCCTTCATTAGAAAAATATAGATAACCAAGACTTACAATACATGATTCCACTTTCTTTAAATATTAGAGGGACATGTTCTTCTTTTTTAGAATTAGATTTAGAAAGGAGAACCAACCCATCTCAGAATTGTGTCTATAGCTCAGTATTATAGAGCTCTTCTTTTTCTTGATTTGTGTCCCAAAAGTGGCATCCAGATTGTAATTATGGTTATTATTTTCTTTTTTTAGGGTTTTGTCAAGAGGAAGTAATTAAGCCAGCACTTCAAGTGAAGAGTCATAGGGTCTTCAATGAGTGGATCAAGACATCATAAGAGGATAGTTAAGAAAATTAGAATGGATTGTACAGCTACTATGTCTAAAGTCACTCAAGAGAGGGAAAAGTTGCCCATTAATATGGCATTGATACCACCTAGGGTTTCGAAAATTATTAGATGTGAAGATGGAAGCTGGGGATTTAAAGGGATTGAAATTCAAAACTTTTTGAGTAGGTTTGAACAAGAAGCAGACGTAAATGGGGAATCAGATTATGATATGGTGAATCAGGTGTTATTTTTTGTTGCAAATGAATGTAAAGATCTAGAAGAGCTAGATGTTCACAAGAAACGTGACTGGACGGTGTTAAAAGCACAAATGTTAAAAAGATGACCTAAACTTACGGAAGAAACTACATACACAATTAAAGACCCGGATGTCTTGGTGAAATAGTCAAAGGCTAGAGGGGGTATCAGAGACCCTAAAGATTTTAAGAATTTCCGAAAATATTTTGATCAGGTTGTGGATTGTTTGGTCAGTAACAAGGACTTTAGATATACTAGTGCATCATTACCTTAGTTTTTTGAGGGGCTAGAACCTGGGGCCAAAAATTGGACAAAAAGGCGCCTTGATAATGAGGAGAAACTGGTTAGAAAGAGGAATGGAGACCATAAGTATCCAGGGTTAGAGGAAGTGGAAATGGCTGTAATAGCAGAAATGAAGCTGCATTGGGTAGAGAGCCAAGCTTCTAGGGTTTCTTTAGAGTATGTAGAGGTAATAGAGGTATTTTGTAGTACTGGATCACCTTCTTTGGAGTCAACTCCAAAATTTAAAACAACATCAAAGAATTCAAATTCTGTAATGGCAAGAGTAGAAGATCCGGAGAAGAAGTTGAATGAAGTGGCTAAACCCAAGCCGATTCTGGATTTGAACCCTCCTTTTCAGATGCTGGCGCTATCAAGGAATCCATATGACACACCCCTAACAAAGTTTCCGTTGGAATTTACGCCTACCAAAAGCATAAATTTAGAGAGAATTCAGATAGTTAAATTTGGACCAGAGGATTGGTTGTGGAAGGAAGAAAAGAATGTACTTAGGGAGAGAGCTATTGCGTTTTCATAAAAAGAAATATGCTTATTGAAGCACTCTTATTGGAAACCTTATATTGTTCCAGTTATACCTCATGTGCCATGGCAAAGAAAGCGTTTCCTAAACCAGCGGCAATAATGGAAGAATATACGGAACTAATTAGGGAAATTTTAAAGTCTGGCTTGTACTAAAAGTCAATTTCTAGTTACTCAAGTCCAGTATTTTGTGTTTTCAAAAATAATGGCAAGTTAAGGGCTGTTCATGACTTGAGAGAAATGAACAAGGTTACAGTTAAGGATGCAGGGTTACCACCAATGCCAGAGGAATTTTTGGAATCATTTGCAGGAAGAGAATGTGATGGATTAGGGGATAGAATGGGAGGATGGATATGTCTTCAAGACCCATGACTAAATTTAAAACTCCATTGGGGCGCTTTGGGTTGACCAGGCTACTGCAGGGCGCAAAAAACTTAATGGCAGTATATCAGGGGAAGATGATGTGGATATTACAGGATTAAATTCCAGAACATGTAGGAATTTTTATTGATGATGGTGGTATAAAAGAGCCAGTAACTAATTTTGTCCAGGAGGTTCTAGAGGAGAGCCCAACATAAGGAGTTTTGTTTGTGAATATGCTGTTACTCTTGAAAGGGTATTATTTAGGAGAGAAGAGGCTGGTTTGACAGTCTCAGGGACAAATTTTTCTTGTTTTGTACCAGTGCTAGATATTTTTGGTCAAGTCATATGTAGGAAGGGAAGAATTATTGCAGAAAAACAAGGTGCTCACATGGCTAAGACCAAGAAACGCTACAGAAGTTAGAGGGTTTTTAGGTATTTGTACCTATGTAACAATGTTTATTCATGATTTTGCCTTTTTATCTTTGCCATTAAGAAATTTGACATGGAAAGATGCTGCTTGGGATTGAACAGAGTAATTTCAAAGAATCTTTTGAATCATTATAGAAAATTTCAGGAAAAGATATTCTATTAAAGAAACTAGAATATGGGCCAGGAACTGGAAATATTACTCTAGAAGTAGATTCAAGTGTGTCTGCAGTAGGTGCAGTGTTGATGCAAGTAGACAAGGATGGAAACTATAGGCCTGCAGTTTATGAATCAAATACTTTTACCAAGGTGGATTCAAGGTACTCTCAATCTAAGTTGGAGTTGTGTGGGGTTGCAAAGATTTTGAAAAATTTGAAGTGGATTTTTTGGGGGCAACATTTTGAGTTGCAGGTTGATGCGCTATATTTGGTGTAGATGATCAGTAGTCCAAGTTTACCAGATGCGCCAATGACTTGGTGGGTGGAGCAGATTAATTTATTCTCTTTTTATTTAGTCCATAAGCCAGGAAAATCTTTCACAATGCTAGAATCTCTGTCAAGAAGGCCATTGTGTGAATAAGATTCTGAGGCAGAAGAATTTGAAGAAGATAAAAAGTGGATAAACTGCATAGATTATTTTTATCAGAGGTTTAGGAATAAGAGTGTCCGGGAAGACATAAAACTAGAAGCTAACATCCAAAAAGAGGGGAAACTAAGGGACAGAATACATAAAGATGTAAAAATAAATGATTCTGGTATAAGGATGTTTTTAGCAAGGATAGTCTGAAACTGGATTCAGGGGACGCTGAAGTTAATGTAGTGACAAGGAGTGCGCTAGAAATGTCAGCGGAAGAATCAGATGATAAAGACAACTCAAGGGAATATCGAGATAGTAATACCCCTCCAGGAGATGGGGAGTATCCTGAAGATGAAATATCTGTGGATGAGGAAGCGGAATTGTTAAGATTATATCTGGAAGGTAGTAGTTGACCATATTTTTGTGATGAAAATTTTTGGCACAACATCAAGAAGCGGGCTAAAAATTATTTTATTAAAAATGAAAAGTTATGGAAGAATCAATCTTTGCTTCCTCAGTTACTAATTCAAACTAGGGAAAGGAAGGAGAAAATTCTTAGTAAGTTACATGAAAATTTAAAAAATAGGGGCCAAAATGAGATGTATTGAAGAGTCAGGGAAAGATTCTGGTAGCCTAATATGATAGCAGAGGTCAAGGACTTGGTTCAATCTTTCCCAGAATGTCAGCATAGGAGTCAAGGAAAGCCTAAAGAAAAGCGGAAAGCAACAGGTGAAGACAATATTTTTAGAAGAGTTAGCTTAGATTCTGTTCATATTAAAGAAGGAAGCTTTAAGTGCTTGGTAGTAGCCAGGGATGATCTGTCAGGATGGGTTGAGGCAGTGCCATTGGTAAACCGTATTTCAAGTAATGTAGCTGAATCTTTAAAGAAGGAATAGGTATATAGTAATGGTGTAATGAAAATGGTAACTGTGTATGGGGGTGCTTAATTTTCAGGTGAATTCCAAGAAGTTTTTATAGGGATTGGTATTAAAATGTGAGTGACAACACCATATTGCCCAGAGGCAGAAGGAATGATTTAGAGAAGACATCAAGTAATTAAAGATGCACTTGTTAAGCTATGTGGAGCCAATGGGGCTAAATGGAAGCATTCTTTACCTTTATTATTATTTTCAGAGAGGATTTCACTAAAAAGGATGACAGTTTTTTCACCTTATAATCTTATTTTTGGTCAAAGAGTGGTATTACCTAATGATCTGGAAGCTGAATCTTTTCTGGGATGTGATTGGGATTAAGTGCGCTTGACTGAAGACTTGTTTTTAGCAAGAGTAGTTCAGCTTGAAAGGAAGGATGAGTTCTTGGAGAAAGCATTTGAAAGATTGATGCAGATTAGGAACAAATCAGTTAAATATTGGGATGAGCGCTTAGCAGACAGATTAAGGGTGCCATTGAAACCAAGGGATTTGGCTTTAGTATACAATAGAAGTCTCAAAAGTCAATGGGTAAAAATGTTTGCAGAAAGATGGAACAGTCCTTATAGGATCAAGAAACAAATAACTGGAGGGTCTTACTTACTGGAAGAATTGGATGGTACTGAATGGAAGCAACGTGTAGCGGCCAATAAGATCAGAAGATTCTACCCAAGAGGGATATCAGTAACATAAGAATTATCTCTGGAATGAGGTAAAACTACCAAATTTATGTTTTAAGCTCCACCAAGAGTATAAAACTATCAGCAATATTTTTTTAGGAGACAATGATGCAACTTTGACAGATAGGGTGCTAGCAATGGCAAAGCAACTATGGCTGAACAAGTGGTTAGCATTAGTGCTCAATGAAATTTTTTTGTATTTAAGATGTTTTTCTGTTAGAGGGGATATGAGGCAATCAGTCAACTGGATAGAGGAACGGCTGTATGGGCAAATAAGAAGGCTACAGTACGCTTAGCAGAAGGCGGGAAACTTAGTTGAAGAATATTTGCATATGGAGCTCCTAATTCAGAGAACTGGATTTTCAAAAATCTCAGTAGTAACAATTGATTATGATGGGCAAAAGTTATTTAAAGAAAGTAGAGGGAGCACAGGCAGTGCTCTCCTCTCCTTTTTGAGTTATTTTTTTAAGAAATGTCAACACTTTGCTTATGATTTTTTTATGATAAGTTATATGAAAATTTCAAAAAGAAATCATAGTTTAAAGGAAGCTGTGTACAATAATCAAAGCACTAAACAATTAATTTAGAAGAAAAGTCAGGACTAATTGGAGTCTGCTTCAAAACTAGTGGGGAATCCTTTCCACTCTTCTGGCATAACAAAGTTATTGGGATTGGCAGGAAACCAGGAATAGAAGTAGAACTAATTTTGTTCATTAACTGACTAATCATTTCTATGTGGTTATAGTGGTGTAGACAATCCTATAGTACTAGCTATAGGCCTTGACCTAGGGAGTTGGAGTAAGACCAGAAGAAAAACCCCTGTCCCTTTAGAAAAATACAGTGAGATTTACCTGTTACAGTAAATTGTTTCCTGTTACCACAAAAGCACTTTTCCAAACACACTTGACTGCTTGATCAGTCAAGAAAGTAGTCACAAGACAGAATACCAAACCAAAGAGCTGAAATGCAAACTAATGTCCACACCAGAGAAAGCAATGATACTTGATGTAGGTTGTAAATCCACACCAGAGACAGAAATGATACTTGCTATAGCTTGCAAGACTATAACAGAGAAAAAAGTTGCTAAGTAAAGTTAAATGAAGAACTTACTTGCAACAAAACACAGCAAAATTGTGGCCAACAACAGTGAAAACTGAGTGAGGAACAAGGATATCACGGCCAGATGGTTGAATGATAATTAAGGTTGTCCCAAACTGTCTTTTTCACCATATACACACAGACTACTAATAAAGAGCCCATGCACACCTGCAAATCCAGAGTTCCTGACAACCAAATTGCATAAAACCTCTTTAGAAGCGCTTCCAGCCCTCTGGTGGTCCGCCCAGCACTGGGAAGCCCGCCTGAAGCGGCCTGACCACCCTGAAGCAAGAAAACCATCAAAAAAACCCAAACTACTTAGAAAATTCACATAAAACTACTAAAACCCTTTAAACAAATAATTACACTTCATCAACATTGAAACATAAAATATAGAGAAAATTCTGCTCTTTCAAATGGTACTAAGCACTTAACACTAAGAATTAAGGTTAGCCCATAAAACACCAAAAACAAAATTCAAAAGCCATCTTTTAAAAATGAAAAGAGAGAAATTATCTTCCAAACACTTATGCTATGAAAAATTTCCTCAACAAATAATATATAGAGAAAACCCAGGGCTATCCAATAGTAGCCTCCAGACCCCCATAGTCCCAATATTTTTTGCATAATTCCAGAAAAATACCTAATTATTTAACAATGCCATTTTAAGGCATACCAAAACATCACCAAATGAGCCAACAAAGGGCTCCGCTAATGTCAGAAGACCACATCCTCCCTCCAATAGAGAATTTCAACATTATCCTATACCACAGCCACCATGTTCAGCTTTCTTTCCAAATCTGCTACTGACATGGGCCTCTTCCAATACTGCATTGAAAATAATCTCATCTGCTATATCTTACCACCAGCTCATCCCTAAAGAACCTCCTGTGATGCCTGCCACTCTAGAATAAAGACTTGCTTCAGACCTGGTCCATTGTCTTCTGCAACTTCTTCACCTTCTCCACAGCCTGATCCACCTTCTACCAGCGCCAAAAGATCCAGGCCATCTATCCTGATTCCCAGACTGGTCCACAAACTGCACCCTCCAAAAGAGAGTGTCCACACTAATACTACAACTACTTCAACCATCCCTGGTCCATCTGATGGTAAAAACAAAATTTCTTCATACTGAGCTCCAATCTGACCAATTTCCAGTTCATTTTCCTCTTGAAAGCAATGATGACAATGTGTGAACCATTGAAACACCCCCACCTAACCCATTGCCCATCATTAAAGACAAATTTCAACAACATTCTTCTCAAAAAAAGCTTCTCCTATTAGACTATTTCCAATCCACTTCTGCTAGGAACCCACAGGATCTTGAGAAAAGGAAGAACCTCATACACCAATTTAAAGCTAATTCTGAACATTTTTTCACATCTCTTGATTCCCTTTTGCCTCCTACTCTTGATTAATCTCTTGACTTAGAAATATAAAATTCTTGACCTCTCCAGACATCCTGAATGTTGTCAATCATCATAAAAATTCCTCAGCTTACAGTCTTGGGTTATTAATCCTCAGTTTTTAGTCTTGGGGGACTAACAGCCCTCATTTTATAGTCTTGGGGGACTCAAAAACCCTCAGTTTATAGTCTTGGGGGACTAAAACCCTAAATCAAAAAGACAGAACCAGAGATCAATACATTTAGGACCCAAATAAATTAAAAAACATTCTAGGGTAACTGTTCTACAGAGAAGCCAGCTCATTAGTTACCCCCACACTTGCCATAACAAAATTCAGAGACTCCCCCTTGGATGCCCTCTGCCAGAATAACCCCAACTCCCAATATCAGTTTATAGTCCTGAAGGACTCAACCATTAAACCATCCTCAGTTTATAGTCTTGGGGGACTGTACCAGTGTTCAGTTTAAAGTCTTGATGGACTGATGCATAGCAAGGGTGGTGCCGCCTCCATGCACAATGCACTGCTGCCAACCTTATGAAATTCCACTTTTTCCACACCATCTACACATCACTGATAAATCTGTTAATTTATTCCTTTTCTTCCCACTATTGCTCCTTCACAGGTTATGGCTGAATCACCTAAATTTAACCCATTGGACCTTCCCTTCTTCACTGCTCCAAAAGACTATGCTTTCAAACAGTGCATCCACATGTGCAGACCTTGCATTTTTACTCTTCCTACTCCTCAGGCCAAACTATATAACAGGGCCTGTGATTCTTGCAACTCCAAAAAGAAAAGGTGTGACAGAGATCCCAATTACCCAATAACTCCTCCTTCACATTCACATAAATATATATCTAGATCACCCGCCAGGTCACCAGAGTATGGACCTGCTTCTTTCTCTTTGTCTTCTGCTCCTTCCAGAAGATGACAACACTCTACTTCCAAAACCAAGCCCAAAAGGCCAGCTTTATCATCCCAAGAATCTGCTTTCCTTTCAGAAAATTCATCAAAAATGGCACCAAAATCAGCTCCTAAGCTGCTAGACCGCGTCCAGGCGGCAATCTCATCATCAAGCAACCCGCCTGCCTCATCAGAAAACAAAAATTAGGCTCAGAACATCCAAATTCAGCCAAAAAACAACCAATTTCTTTCTTCCAACACCAATAACTCCTCATCAAAACCTTCCAATGCTCTTAGAGCAATGTGTACCTCCGCCATTTCTTCTTCTATTAACACCAAAACAGCCAACACTGCTTCTGAACACAAAACTCCTGTTACTTTAAGAAGGAATAACTTCACCTCTCCTCTGGCCACCAATTATTCCTCTTATAGTTCTTTTTCTTCTGAATCTTCATCCAGAAGATCCCAATCAGCCACCAGATCACCATCTCCTGGTCCTACCCTCAATCAAACTGGCACTCCTCCACCAGCATCTAGTAATCCTGCACCAAGAAATAATATAAACAATGACAACCACCACAGCCCTGCTGCTGCAACCAGAGCCCAGGAACCTCTCTCTTCCCCTTCATCTTCTCAACACTATTCAGAGAATTAACCAGAAAATCCATACCTCTATCTGGTGGACCCTTTTACAATAGCTATTCCACACTCTTCCGGCTGTCCAAATTCCAGCTGCATACAAATTTGAAGATCTCCCGATCTGTAAGTACCAAAATAAATTAACAAAAAAAAATTTCTTCAACAGAGAATATTTATTAAACAAATAATTCTGATTTTAGTTGGAACCCCACTGCCTGAAACTGCATTTGGAACTGGCTGATCCCTAGAAACTACCTTGATGCTGGATTACGCTGATATATAGCAACACCTTAGCATGATGTGTTCAAACATGCTTAAAGCCTTTGCTCTTCATGGACCATTGAATTATTTTGAGAAGAATCTAAGAAAACAACTTCTTGATGACCACTCAAAGATGTCACAAATTATCAAGCACACTTTCCAGAACTCCATTCCTGCTTCTTCTTCTTCTTTCCAAAATTTACCTTCCAACCCAGTTCCAAACCATTATAACCCTTATACTTTCTCAAGACGCCTACACCACAAGGAAAACAGTTCTTCCTCTAATCCAAACAAGAAACAAAAACACAATAACCATCCGGACCAACCTCCAGAGGCTTCTTCATCCATTCATTAAATAAAAAAATTTAAACAAAATTACTAAATAAAATAAAAAATAATAATAATAACAGCTAACAGATATATAAAGATTCATTTTATTTTATTTTTATTATTATTTTTTTTATTCTTTTTTATTTTATTTTATTTTTATTTTATTTTATTTTTTATTTTTATTTTATTTTATTTTATTTTATTTTATTTTTATTTTTATTTTTAACTACTAAACTACTAACATACTAAAAAAAATTGAAAATGAAATTAAAATGAAATAAAACAAAATAATATGAAATGAATAATTATTACAAATAGTATCCCCCAACCAATTGATGAGCTGATCCCCTGATACCTTACCCACATCCAAGTGCACCTTGATGTGGATACACAATTAAATATTTTAAATTGATTAATGATAAAAAATTAGAAATTAAAGAAAATAATAAAAAAATGAAACACAGAAATAAAGGAAATTAATAAAAAATAAAATAGCATTGCCTGGCCAGTTGATGAGCCTTTCCCCACCAATACTTGCCCACATCCAGGTGACCCTGATGTGGTAACAACATAATTTTGTAATTTTTCCATCTTTACATCCTAATAACCCCCATAAAAAATTAAAAGAGAAAAAGAGAAAAAGAGAAAAAAGAAAGTAATCTAAAACTACTATCTAACACAATCATAAACACTGCAATCAGAAAAAAGAAAAGTAAAAAGTCCAATCCTAAGAAATGATCACTAGGTGGGTTCCCTCAAATAAGTAAAAATAATAAGAGACCACCAGAGATCTGCCACCACTCTTAGGAAACAAAGAAGCCCGTCCAAAGCCAGAATAAAGTCATAGTGGACTTAAACCTGAATAAAAAAACCAGAACTAGGATTCAACTAGAACAACCAAAATACTGGAAATAGACATTATGGTGTAAATTTTCTACAGAGCATATAGCTCATCAGTTACCTCAACACTTGCCAAAATAAAATCTAGAAGCCCCCCCTGGGTAACTTCTAACAAAAACACAACATCCAACGCAAAAAACCAAAACCAATAAACGTGAAGAGTCCTGAACTTGAAGACAAAAAAAGCTTCCAGTTTAAAGTCATAGAGGACTAGAAAACTGTGAAGAAAAACCAATGCTAGGGTTCAACCAAATTAAGATAAGGGGTTGGAAACAGACAATCTGGGGTAACTGTTGATAGAGCAGCCAGCCCATCAGTCACCCCCACACTTGCCAAAAAAAAGCTAGAGGCCCCGCCCATGGGCACCCTCTAAAAAAAAGTTTCCAAAAAACAAATAAACAGCATCACCACAAAAAAATTAAAAATTAAACAATGATCTGTAGTTTATCCTCATTGCGGAGTCAGTCTTCTTCACTTCTTGTGCCTCTAGGGTAAAACCTCTTCACCTAATCCGCAGCCACCCTCTTCTTTAGGACTTCACCATCCAATTCTTCTAAAATATAAGAACCTCCAGAAACTTGGGATTAAACTCTGTAAGGTCCAATCCATCTGTCAGCAAACATCTTCCCCCACTGACTGTCCGATTTTTCTATTATACACCAAAACCAAACAACCAGGTTTCAAGGGATTCCTGAGTCTATGAGCCAACTTCTTGTCCCAGTATCTGACTTTTTGATTCCTTATCTTCATCATAATAGAGTATGTTTTCTCTTGGCATTCCTCTTTACACTTTAACTGTTGCATCCAGGCACAGAGCAAATCTTCTGTTGAGCACACATCATCCCAGTCAATCCCAAGATAGGATACAGCTTCCAAATCCACTGGTAGAACAGCCTTCTGACCAAAAATCAATTCATAAGGAGAATAGCCAGTTGTCCTTTTCACAGTGACCCTATCAGCAAATAACACCAAGTGTAAATAATGCCCCCATTTTTCAACACTATCTCCACACATCCTGACCAAAGCATTATTGATAACTTGATGGCCTCTTTAAAGAATTCCTTCAGCTTCAGGATAATAAGGCATAGCCACCCTGACTCAGGAACCAATACTTGCCACAGCTTCTTTGAATTCTGCTCTAAACTCTGGCCCTCTGTCAACAGTTACCAACTTCATCTACCCATATCTAAATACCCATTCTTTCTTCAAAAACTCCACCACATTCTTGGAAGTCAAATTGACCAGAGGCGCTGACTCCACACAACCAGACAAATGATCCCTGGAAACAATCAAGTATTTATACCTGGCCTCTTAAATATGAACAGCATCCAAACTGACTCTTCCAAACACAGTTGATTCACCATTAGCACAGCCAACCTCTTTATGTTTCAAGTGACTTCTTCTTTTAAACTCTTCACAAGATTGAACCCAACCCTGCACAGACAACTTCATACCTGGCCACCAAAATCTGTCAGCTACTCTTCTATAAGTCTCCCTAAAGCCTCTATGACCAAGGTCTTCATGCAAAGACTTTAGTACCAACTCTTGACCCTTCTTCTGAGTCACCAGAACTTGAGGATTTGGATGTCTCCTCCTCATCAACCTTCTTTCTGACACAAAGAAACCAGGAATTTTCTTCTTGATTGCCAACCAAGTATTATCATCACAAATATCTGGCCTCTCCAAGGTCAACAGATATTCAACCAAAATAAAATAAAACCCAGTCTGACCCCTGGTCTTATCTTCAAAATCCAACAAAACAACATCCAAGGGTACAACCCTATCATCAAAATCACCAGTGTACACATGAGCTACACGACCGTCCCATCCAGGACACCAACTCTAAATTTTGGTAATTCCCTTCACTTCCACTGAATCTTATGATAATCCAGTTTGCTAACAAAAATACCATTTTAAAGATTTGAGCCATTCAAACAACAGCTCCATCTTCATCAAAAAGAACATCCTGATCACCAGAATCAAGATCAGAAACATCCAGTTTATCTTCTTGGCATAGGACGGAACAATCATCCATTTACCCTCATGGGGGAGGAGAGAAAAATCTTCAGTACCCTTTGTGCTGGCTCTAACAACTGGGACATCTTTGTCAAACTCTTCAGGATCAGAATCTTCATCTGTGGACGGTCTTCTTGACAATCCATCTGGCATTGTAAAAGTTTTACCTGGCTTGTGCACCATGTCAAAAGAAAAATGTTGAATAAACGCCACCCACCTAGTTATTGGAGCATTTGGAAGACTAGGTGTGTTGATCATTTGAACCAGAGATTTTCCTCCACCTGCAGCTCAAAATTCTGCCCCCCAAAAAAGTTTCTAGCTTCTTTAAGATATTTGCTACACCACACAATTCCAATTTTGGCTGAGAGTACCTAGATTCCACCTCATTAAAAACCACAGACTCATACCTTACTGGCCTGACCTTCCCAGATTTATCTTCCTGAGATAAAAAAGCACCAGCAGCAATATAACTTGAGTCCACCGCCAGATAAATTTTTCCAGCCTCTCTACCATAATCCAACTTGTGAAGAATAATATCTTCACCCACCACCTTTTTCAACTTCTGAAAAGCCTCTTCATATTCTTCAGTCCATTTCCACTCTGCATCTTTCCTGGTCAAGCTCCTTAAAGGTGAAGCCAACAAAGAAAAATGTTCAATGAAAATCCTGAAATACACACAAGCACCCAAAAATCCTCTGACTTTAGTAGTATTCTTAGGCCTTGGCCATGACTGAATTTTATTAACCTTCTTTGCCATAATCCTCCCTTCTTTACATACCACATGCCCAAGAATTTCCAGAGCCGGAACACAACAACAAAACTTTGACCCAGAAATGGTCAAACCAGCCTCTTCAATTCTAAACAATACTCTCTCTAGAGTAATTGCATATTCCCAAAAAAACCTCCTTATTCCTGGGTTTTCTTTCAGAACTTCATTTCCATAATCAGTGGAGGGTCCTTTAATTCCACCATCATCAATAAAAATCCCAGAATGAGTAGGTAACTCATCCTGTTAAATCCAAGCCATTTGTGCTTGATAAACTGCTACTGAATTAGTTGCTCCTTGAGGCAACCTAGTGAGCTGAAATCTCCCCAGAGGAGTCTCAAATTTTGTGAGTGGCTATGAATCAGTGTGAAGTTCCCTTTCATTATAACTACCCATAATATCACCCAAAGCATAAAACACCCTTCCAGAAAAGGCTTCCACAAAGTCTTCTGCACTTGGCAGCATCCCCGCATCCTTGATGGTAACTCTATTCAGGGCTCTAAGATCATGAACCACCCTGAGTTTTCCATTCTGCTTTTTAAAACAGAACACCGGACTTGAGTAACTAGAAGTTGATTGTTCTTACAATCCAGTCCTGACTCTTTCCCTAAATATCTCCACAAAATCATCACATATAGAAGCAGGAATTAGAATAGGTTTGATTTGCCAAGGTTCATGACAAACCACAGGAATCAAGTAAGGTTCCCCATAAGAGTGTTTCAAAACACCCCTTTCCTCTTCATCAAATGCCACTGCCTTCTCCCTTAGCACAATAAAGTGCAACAACAACTTCTTTTCCTCCTCAGACAACCAACCATCAAGACCAAAATTAACAACTTTCAACCTTTCCATTTTCACTCTAGCAGTTTCCTCAAAATCAGGAGGATTCTTCACCAGAGGATTACAGTATGGATCTCTTGACAATGGAGGTCTCTTCAACAGAGGATTCAAACCTACAGGCCTAATCTTCTGCACCACCTTATTATATTTTGCGGCTCCACTATC
The DNA here is from genome assembly GCA_030280995.1 of Hemileia vastatrix. Taxonomy (NCBI): domain Eukaryota; kingdom Fungi; phylum Basidiomycota; class Pucciniomycetes; order Pucciniales; family Zaghouaniaceae; genus Hemileia; species Hemileia vastatrix. The sequence continues at coordinate 19,490,044 of JASXTE010000013.1, read as the reverse complement.
AACTTGAGGAATCTTCAGGACATCATCTTAGCCAGACCTGGAACAAAAACCAAGGGTTTCCCCATTGCTCACATGTGTGGCCAAGGTAATGTTTTTGAAAGGTGTAGAAGAAACCCTAGCAGTGCACAATTGGGAGGACTTACTTTTACTCCCCAATCTCACCACTCCAAAGCTTATCTGCATAATTTTTAATAAAGATGAATAACCCATCTTCCTTTTTGAACTTGAATTAAAATTAATTGAAAATCTTGAGAAAGAAAAAAGACTTGATAAAAAACTTGAAGAAGACTTGCAAATAAGAGATACATTAAAAAGAGAAAGTTGAAAATCCACTTGGTATATCTCCAAGGGAGCTGACCTACTACAACCTGGGATTTCCTCACATTGGGGAGAGGTTGTAGCACTTGGGTTATCAGCCCTGATAATTCTAAAAAAGACAGACTCTCTCTAGAGCCTGAGCCACACTCTAAAAATCCTAAGGCGGCAACTACTTCATTTCTCACCACAGAAAATTTGGGGGGGTATTGCTAGCAATACCCCTCATTTAAAAATGTTGGGAAGTGGTTGGAAAGCTGTTGGAAGGCTGTTGGGAGTTCATTGTGAAACCAGATTTAAATTAATTGGACAAAGATTTGGTAATCAGTTAGACCTAGGTTCAACCAAACTCAATCACAGGTTTCTTGGAGCTTGGTGATTACTTTGATTTTGAGCTGAGCACAGATTGAGCAAAGCTTGAAAATATCACTTAACATATCATAATATTCACTTTCCCATCTTGTGGAAAGCAAAATTTGATATTCGTTTTAAGAATATCTACATATATTTTCTTGCCAAGTTGGTAACAGAAGGTTAAACTGTAGTATCTCAATTATTACACTAGACTACATAGATATTTGATAAAACATACAATTCAAATCAATTTTAATATTATTGAGATCACCATAAGTGTCTGTCCAAAGACTTACAAAAAGTATGTTAGTATCAAGACATCATTCTAGGTAGTAGTTTCAATTTGGATTTTGAACTGACATCTAAAGCATTTTACTATTAGACAGAAACATAAATAAGTGTAATAAGAGTGAAATTATTCTATTTTGTGATTATAATGTAACAATAAAGCACATTTTTATTGAGAAAATTTTTCTTCCTCCACAAACCAAAATTTACTCTATAGGCTCAAGATTTATTTTTAAGCCATATTATTCATTTCAGTTATCATTTATTTACTTCCAATATTTATTAAAATGATAATAATAATACATGTGAAAGAATTATGAGCTTAGCATAGCATATGCTAAAAAGTTATTTTGTCGTTTTATTCAAAACTGATTATTCATTTTTTGCTTCAATTCATCTTTTAACAACCACTATCTTCAGATACTATTCTTACTTAATATGTCAAGTCTCAGATGTGTTGGACAGTTCTCAATAACAATCTATCAAATTTATATGAATGTAATTTCAAGATTTCAAAACTCACCGACCCCCACGATTTTACAGCTAGGCCATTCAAATGTTCATATTTTTGGACTATTTGAAGAAAGAAAACCAACCCTTGTCGGTAATCATTCTCAAGTGCAGAGTCAGCACATTGGACCACTATTGGGTGACATTGGCTCTGGATCTCACCATTTAAACCAAAGAAGTGCCTTGAATCCTATGAAGCCTTTCTATTTTCTTGCTTACTTGGTTCCAGTTTTTGGTAATCAGTATCAACTTTGGGGATGCCTCTTTTCTTCAAGTACACTAATCAGTCTTGCTAAAGAAGAATTTTCTTCTGCACAAATCGATTTATTTCCAATCCTGAACTACGACTCCACTATCTTTTTTAATATCCCACATGTAATTTTTGAAGGCTCTTTCCAAATATCTCAGAGTACTCAAGATTGGAAAGCTGATCAACTTATCCAAGGAATCAAAACAGTTCTCAAAACACATCAACTTCAAGCAATAAATTTTATGATTGACAATGAACAAATGTTAAAGGAAAAGTTGGATATCATGTGGAGGCACCAGGACAACCATTGGCTTAGAACTGGATTCGATGACTATAAAGATCAGTTTCCTAACAATCAATTAACGCCTGAAGGAAACGGGTCAATACTTGCTGATGATATGGGTTTGGGAAAGACACTTTCAACTCTTTCTCTTATAAGTGCAACTCAAGGTGAAGTAAGACAATTCCAGGTATCAGAAAATCAAGAAGGTATTAATCGGAGTTCAGCCACACTGATTATATGCCCCCTGGCAACACTATCGAATTGGATCAATGAAATAAGTGTGCACTTTGAAGATAATGCGCTTCCTTTCAAGGTTCTTTATGGGAAGAATTGTCAAAATACTAATGTCAATGAGCTACAGGACACTGCTATTGTTTTAACGACCTATGAAATAGCTAGCCCAACGATGTCAAAAAATCAAAGCCAAAAAAAGATACCGGTGACTCAAATGCTCTATTGGTATAGAGTTGTTTTAGATGAAGCTCAGTTAGTGCCCATTTCTATATCTAAAAATTAAAAATTAATTTTTATAATCAATTTTTATAAATACTCTTTTAGTTACATTAAAAATCCTTACTCGCAGAGGGCTCAAACAATATTTGACTTGGAATCCCAACACCGACTATGCTTGACTGGAACTCCACTTCAGAACAGGCCCACTGACCTTCAAAGTCTCATATTTTTTCTTAGAATCAAAAAGTGGCAAGAAGACTGGTTATGGAAGAATTTCCTTTTTCCAGGTTTGCAAAAAGGAAAGGTTAATTCTATTAAATCAATCAATCACTTAATGAAAGTCATAAGCCTACGTAGAACAAAGGATGCAATTTTGTCTCTTCCAAAAAAGATTCAAAGGGGGATATTGGTTCAATTAGCAGATCCATGGAGGTCTAAACTTGATGTGCTTCAAGAAGGATTCACTGAGCGATATGGGCCCTCCAGAAGCACTGACTTCCCTTGGGACTCATCTGAGTTTCTAAGAGAGCTGATGATTTTAAGAAAATTCTGCAACCATCCAATCTACGAAAATCTGGATGAAACTCCAACTTTTGATTTCACCTGGCAGCATTCCGCAAAGATTTGTCATCTTATAGGCAACTTAAAAAACTTTTTGTCTGGTGAAAGGGGTATAAATTTTCCAAAAGCTGTTATATTCTCCAACTTTGCAGACTTTTTGCAGATGTAAGTGATTCTATAATGAATTGTTTTACAAAATTGTGTTGGCTTATTAAAAACAATTTTCTAATATTTCAAAATAGAATAAAAATGGCTTTAGATGACCACAATATTAGGTATACCCAGCTTACGGGTGAACTCAGCAGGACAAAGCGCGACAAAAATATGCATGAATTCCATTTTAATAAAAATTGCCAAGTTTTGGTTGGAACGATTCAGGCTGCAGGAGTGGGTATAGATCTCAGGTGTGCTCAAAATGTATATATAATGGTGAGCTCAATGTCTTTTATTTCATATTAAGAACAAAAATATTAAATTTTTTATATGTTCAATGTTGAAATAGGAGCCAAATTGGAATCCAGCAGTTGAGCAACAGGCTGTTGATCGGCTGTATAGAATGGGGCAGCAAAATGAAGTAAATGTTTTGAATTATTTTGTACAAGGAAGTATAGAATTCAGCATGTATAAGATTCAAAGGAAAAAAATTGAGCTAACAATGTAAGCCAAATTTCATTTCTATAAATTTTAATGATAATAGTAATCATTAAAATTATGTTTTTGTTTTCAAGGCTAAGTGTCCCAAACAGTGGAAATGAGGAGTATGAGTGTGCAAACCTATTATTAAGGGAGTTTGTCAATCACTCACATTAGAGGAAGAAAAAATTTCAAGGAGAGAAGGTAAATTTATGGGATTTTGAGGATTTAAAAGTCTGAGTTGTTGAGGATTTAGAGATGCAAGATATAAGGGAGAATAACAGTCATTCGGCAAACCCCGGGGGACATGAGAAGGATTAAGGTTAGGGGATAATGTTGAAACCAAACTGATTCTTTTGTACAAGGCCAAGTCCTTTAGCACACTTCCAGAGTAGGTTGAATTATCTCGAATATCAAAGTGTTGTTGGTCAAGATATTGTGCAACTTTAGAAAAATCTTCAGACCTCCATTGCATTAAGATACGTCTTAACAATCCATAATTATCAATTTCGGTGTCTGAACAACACTTGATGTTTGTGAAAAGGTTGTGATAAGTTTCACAATGTGGAAGTTGTTTAAGAAGTTTAGTTCGGTTAACTGAATTCTAAGAATCTTTGTTATTTGAAATAAAGGTCATAAATAAAAACGGTTGAAAAAAAAGGGATTTTCATACTTTTTTTTTATTCTATATTTATGCTTTCTCACTTTGATTATTTCTTGAGAGCTATGAGAATCCTTCCCAAGTCTTAATCTATCAGCATGACCTAAAAACCAACGGTGAAGAACTCCTATTTGATTTGAGAAGCTAATTTGAGTTGAGTCAATTGGATATGCAATCAAATTATTGGTTTTTAAGGCATTGTCCCAGTGTTTAATGAGAATATTTGCCAAGACCTGGTTCCATTTGTCAAACCAATCTAGGTTCCAAGCGAAAGTTGATCCTGGGAAACCACACATGCTAAGGTGCTCAATAAAAGATTCACGGAAAATTGGTGGAAACTTTTCCGAAACCGCTGAATTTGATTCTGGATGAGGTAGTTCAAAGGCAATGTTGCAAGAATTCATGTCGAATGATGAAAATCTGTCTAATTGCTCTTCAGTAGGGTTTTGTTTCCATCCATTTGATTCTGGTGACATATCCAAAAGTGAACGACAAAAATTGTGTATAGATCTACAAAAGTGAGAATTGAATGGAGGCAAAGTCTCATTAAAAATTCTATTAAGTGTTCTTGTGTTTGTGGGTAGGTTTCCATGAGGAAAGTAAGAGCTACTAGGGTTCATAAATAATTAGATTAAGAAAGTGTTCAATTAAATTAAACAAAGAGGAAGGATAAATTGTTGAGCTCCAAAACTTTATGATCAAAGTTGATTTAAGGAGAAATATCACAAAAATTAAGAATAAGAAATATTTCAACTTTATGGAATTATAATATGCATAAATTATATTTTTATATGCAACTTGAACTCAAAAGGAATGGTATAAAATAAAGAGAATGATTATGTGATAAAAGCAGACTCATTTAAGAAATGTATTCTTTTTTCTTTTCAAAAAATTCTTCCACAAAAATAATTTGTTAAATGTGAGGCTATGTTCATTTTTTGATTACCAAAAAATTATTTTTGGTCCAATATGATAGTAATACATATTCTATTGAGTAATTTTTTTCAACCTGAATAAATAGACTAGAGTGTCACTTCATCACATTTATGTATGAAAAGTTATACAAGGTTTCAGCTTTTATGTAATTCTTTAAGGTTTACACTTTTGTAGCATCTATTATTTAGTATTTTTGATTTTTTCTTTATAGAAAATTCTACCTAGTACAGACCAATTTTCAAAGTGAAAGAAATATGTTTGTGATTGTTTTTTACAAAATATTAACCTTTTTTTTGGGTTTAACTTTGATTTTTGGGGTAATTTTTTAAATAATTATGTTAAAAATATGGATTACTTTTCTTATAGTCCATAACTAAGAATTTTTATCAAAATCAAATAATTATAGGGTAGTTAGATATAACTCAGAAGGCATTTGATAGAAAAATAATTAAGATGCTTGTGCGTACAACAGAATTTTTTCTATGATAGAAAATATTCTGATAAACATGCATGCATTGTTGTACAAATGCAGAGAGTATAAAGAATACAAATAAAGTAGACTGCATAACTTTAAATTAATATATAATTTATCTGATTAAAAATTAAACATTTAAACATAAAAAATTTCAACACATATTCCATCATATTCTTTTGATAAAAAAATGTAGCTTATATTAGCTAGTGCCTTTCAAAAAAAGGAATACCTTCAATCGGTAACTTCGAATAGCTAACTTATTCCTACAATTATCACAATTACAATGCCTCCATTTTTTCATGTATGTCAATGTCAAGATCTTGGATGTGTCAATAGAAAGTATCAAAATTCTTCTGGGTCCTTTGAAGTTGGCATGGCTTTCAAAAGCTCTAATTCTTATGCAAAACATCAAGAGGAAAGAAATAGGAAGGCCCAGATGGTTATTTCTTCCAACAATCCACTTAACATTGGAAGTTCCCGCTCCACAGAAACAGTAAGCTGTATATATATAGTTCAATGTGAGAATTAAAGTCTTTATGATGTTTCAATGATTTATTACATAGGGGCAGTTGCTATTGGGGGAAGAAGTATCTTCAACAGTCTCTAGAAACTCAAATCTTGGGGAACGGTATAGCCAAATAATTATGTGGCAGGCAGCAAAGCTTTCTCTGATTCATCATTTGAGCAAAGAAGGTTGTACTCAATTTTTGGATGAAGAAGTTAAGAAGCTCAAACTTCTAGGTGATAGTGGAATACTGGATTCTGATAGCATTGTCCGGCTGGTCCCACACTCGATAGATACAGTTTTTAGTCGATTAAAGCTCAATCAATCATTTTTCACTAAAACATGCTGTCCTAAATGCTTTGCTCTTTATGAGTATAACTCTGAATCTCAACCATCTATACTATGTTGCAATCAACCATTTCTTTCATCATCAAAGCGCTATTTAAAAATGTTTGGAGCAGGACAAATTGCAGTTAAATGTGATGAAAGGCTGTATTTGATGGAGGAACATCAAGAACATGTAAAATACTTATCTCTTAAAACATTTCATCACCATTCTTTTATCGACTGGCTTAAGGAAAAGATCAAACTGTTCAAATTTGAGCTTCTGATTGAGAAGAAAACCCCTGTCGCAGAACGTGTAGAGTGTGATTTGATGAAGGATGTTTGTGATGGTTCAATTTGGAAAAACTTTCCCATAACCACTCCAGCTCTGGATAGCAATGATGATGAATATACAATAACTTCAGGCAACTTAATGTTTACTTTATATGTCGACTGGTTTAGGCCTGTTGGCAATAGGATTGGAGGTCATCAGAAGTCTGTAGGCAATATTATGATGGTGTGTATGAACCTACCTCAAGAAGATAGATACAAAATGGAAAATCTTTTTTGTATGCTATTATACCTGGACCAACAGAACCCACAAGTGAACAGCTTAATCACCTTCTAAAACCACTGGTTAATGATCTACAAACTCTATGGGATGGTATATTGATTGAAAAGACACATCTTTATCCACAAGGCCGGAAATTAAGAGTTGCATTGTTCTCTTTGATAGGTGACATTCCTGCAATACAAAAATTGGCTGGCTTTTCGAGTCACTCTGCAAAAATGTTCTGCTCTTTCTGTAATATCTCTAAAGATGAAATCAGTGAAAAGAATGTGGGAAATTTTTCATTACGGAATCATGAGGATCATATGTGCTGGGCAACAAAGTGGAAAAATTCTAAGTCACATTGGGAGCGTGTATCAATTGTTCAAAATCATGGGGTACAATGGAGTGAGCTGAATAACCTTGAATATTGGCGTCCAACTGAATATTTCTCAATTGATGTTATGCATTCACATATGCTTGGCAACCTAAAAGATCACAGTCTAAGCTATTTTCAAATCCAAAATGCAGCAAAAGATCTAGAAAGAAAGCTGGAAAAGGATAAAAATTGGAATGTAAGAGAAGAAGATGATGATTTCTTTTCTGATACTTCACTGCACAAACATTCAAAAAAACGTAGAAGTAGCTTAAGCACCACAAATAATGATGATGATGATACAGGACACACGAGACAGCACAAGCGGCAAAGACGTACGAGTTCAATACAGTCATCAAGTCATCATGGACTAGATAATGAAGGATTGGGAACAAATCAATCAAGAAGCCAGAGTAGGTCATCCAGCTCCAAATTTATTCCTCCATATGGCGATGTGGCCTCAATACAGTCTCACAGCAGTGACAGTAGGAATTCATTGTATAACTTAAGGCAAAGAAGCATTAGCATATCACAGAGTGAAGGATCTCACTCATCAAATGAGACAGCTAGAGATGAAGAAAATAAAAGGAAAGGTAAGGAGAAAGAAAATGAAGGTAGTAGTAATCCACGAATCACAGCAGCAGAGCTACAGGTTGTATGGAAGATGATTGATCAAGTAAGAAGACCTTCCTGGCTAACACGAGTTCCAAAATAAGTAGGATCTAAAAAGGCAGGATCCCTCAAGGAAGCAGAATGGCACATGCTGTATACTCTCTACTTCCCTTTGTCACTTATACCCCTTTGGTTTAAAAAATTTAAAGAATCTGAATCTTCAGCTTCCTCAGCTGATAAACCAAGAGAATATTATCTTCTCAAGTCACTTGTAACATTATGCTCGATCACCAATTTTTTGACATTAAAAAATATACAGACTAATGAGCTTAAAGATCTAGATCAATTTCTGTTAGAGTATCGTGAGTGCCTTGAAGAGGGTTGGAAGAATATTAATGCAAAGCCAAATCTGCATATCACTCAACATTATCCTGAAATGATAAAGCCTCTTGGTCCACCATCAGGTACAGCTACTTGGTCTGGAGAGCGGGTGAATCATATATTATCTGAAATTCCAAACAATCACCATCCACGTATGTAATGTTTGTAAGCAATGATTTAAAAACTCAGCTGTGCTAATTTATTAATATTTACCACAGGAGAGATACTGCTAACAATGCTCAAACATTGGTATCGGAAGTCTAGGGTATTAGATCTTAGTGAAGCTGAAGATAATGATCAATGTGAGACTAAAAAAATCCATATTGATCTCGATAAACAAAACAACTGGATCCATCTAAGTATGGCATTATTTACTAAATGGGTAAGGGCACGAATGGGAAAAGAAACTTCAAGACGGGCTTTGACACCATCGGAGAAAAGTGGGGATTGGGTAGTTGAAAATGTAGCAAGCATATTGATACATGGAAAGAGGTTTACTAGTTACCATTGACACATTGCTAATTCAACAATTGAATTCTACTATGGAAAAGATAGCCAGTTTGGGAAAATTGATGATCTTTTCAGATCAAAGGAAGAGAATGATCAAATATATTTAATAGTAAGTCCTTTCAAAGAGCTCCGTCCAGAAGAAACATCAAAGGATCCCTATGAGCTTTTCCCACAAGTGCATTGTCGGTTAGTAAGAGTAGCCAAAGCAACTCAAATTGTGATTAAGAAAGATTCAATAATTGGACATGCAGCTACTGTCGAGCACAAAAAAGGAATGTTTGGAATCAAAGACGAGGTTTTCACTGCCATTGGACTGCAGACAGTAGTGAGTGAAAAAATTAATCAAATTTATTTTCTGTTGACTAACATCTTTGTGTTAATTTGGGATTGGGGAAATTTGTAGGATTGGTGATATTTGTAAATGGTGAAAGAAATAATTCAATGCTTGATTAAAAAATGCAATGCATCCAACTTACTTTATCATAAATCAGTGAACAATTACTTTGGTTGCTTTTATTGCGAGAGAACCCATGCTTTCAATGAGTCATTTTTATCTTAAATGTAAGAATGAAAGAAATAAAATCATGATAATGAGAAATATGATAAAATTTTTACTTAATGAATGATCTTCTTGCTCATTCATCTACTATAAATAGTTTGACCTTCCAACTTTAGCTGATAGCTATATATTATTCACTTTATTTTTCGACAAGAGAACATACACGTTTACAAGACTATATACATAGTATCTTTTTTTACTTTAGCTTTAATAGGTATAAATTTTAACAACTGATTATTTTTATTTTATTTTATTTTATTACAGTTCATTATGGATGATAATTTTGAAGGGATGTCTGTTGACCCAACCGATTCTGATTGTTTTCCGCCTCAACATACTAATACTGGAAATACTCCTCCACCACCCTCTGCTGATCCACCTCCAGATGCATCTCAATCTGTACCACCTAATCCCAATCCAGGCCAAGAGTCTCATTCAGAACCGAGAAATTTTAATCCCAATCATCCTTCTGCTTCTGAAAGTGCTGATCAGCTAGGAAGAGATTGGGCTAGTGAAGTATTGGGGGAATTTTTCGGAGACCAATCATCATCTGCTCAGCCTAACCAAGGAGCAAGCACAAGTGGAGCAGGTAAGTCAAATTTGTAGTGTATTCTTTTATTGAAAAATAACCAATTTAATTAAATTATTTGAATTGTTAGTGAATCCCTCAATCATTATGGGTATCAGTGATTACCACAGACTCAATTCAGCAGAGTCTCATGAGCAAGAACGGGGGTTAAGGGCTGTAAGAGGCTTAGTTAGAAGGAATGATGTTCCCAGGAGCTCGGACAGTCTAAATAGAAATATTTACCACTTTCTGAAGTATTGTCTTGGGGGACCAACACAAATATCAAAATATCCTGCGAGCCCAACACCTTTGGAGATTGAAAATTGGAAAGATTGGAGCCAATTCAAACTAAAAACCATTCAAACTGTCCTAACCCAAGTCCAATCTTCTAACCGTGCCAATTCTGCAGCTGATCGACAATTTCTGATAACCAATTCTATAGCCTTCTTGCGATCCAAAATTCGACTACCCGAATTTTTTCCAGCACCTGAGCCTCGAGGACTAAAAGGAGGAGCACCAATCCCACTTTCTGTCAAAAGAAACTTAGAGCGTGAATTGCAAGAAAAAGGTTTTCAGAAATTTGCATTTGATTGGACTTGCCGTGATTTTTCAGAATCAACTTGGAATCAAGTCATGGGAAGCATAGTATGCGACCACTGTACCAGATGGCTCACCACCTTGAATACAATCGATCAGTCAAAGCTTCAGTTCACTCAATGTGTTATTGAGAAATGGGTAGTTAATAAGGGGAAGGAGATGATAAGGTTGTTTGGGCAAGAAGAGGAAAGGGTAGCAAGAGAAAAGATTGAAAAGAGGGCAAGGGCACAAGTAAAACGTTATCGGACCAAGGTAAGTTTTTTATTTTACTTTGCTTTTTGTTATTATGAAGCTGATTTAGTTGGAATTCAGATTGCTAGTGCACGCTACAAGTTAGCAAGAGATCTCTGCAGTGATGTGCCAGGTTTTTTTGTGCTTTTTCATGATACTAGGTGCATCTCTGATATCGAGGAAGGCCCAGCACCAGCCCCAACTGCACCTATCCGAGATATTCCTGGATGGAAAAATCCTGAACTCAATGATTTGTTTAAAAAAATGGATAAGATGACAAAGGACTTAGCCCATACACCAGCTCAAAAAAAATCAGCATTAAAAACATATTCACGGTCATCAGAAAGGACAGTTGCACAAAATGGTATATTCAATGTTCCCAAATACCTGCCCAAGAATTGCTATTCAGCAACATTTTTGCAAGGATTATCTGTGAATGAACGTGAGTCACTTGGGGTTGGAGCTGATATTGATCTGGTAAAGATTCGGGAATCAATTAATAGAGCATCAACATAATCATAACTTAGGTGTAAGGGTGATCTTCTGTGTAATATAGCTATCTTATATTGAATTTTATGTATTCTGTTTTTTTTCAAAGCAGCTTGATAAGTGTTATAAAGTGATATTGAGAGAGAGTAACATTTTATTTAAGAAAAACAAATAACGTATGAGATATAAAAATGTATTTTCAACAAATTTATGGTCCATACCTCTTTATGTCACATTTATGTATCCATATTAATTTCAATCAAATTTAATGTTGACCAATACATAGTGAATACACGCTATGCCACTTATACTTGCCAGGCATTGCTACCATTAAATATGCCAGTATCAAAAATTAATTTCGATCGAAATTAATGAGCATGATAATCATGAATTTCTGGAGTCAACTGCTTATTTTTATGCATGGTGCCTTGCCAACATTAATTTCGATCGAAATTACTTTTGATACTGGCATATTGCATGGTGTCTATTCCTGGAAAGTGTAAGTGGCATAGTGTGTATTCATTACGTATTGGTCAACATTAATTTCAATAGAATTTAATATTGACATTTTCATATTGAACCCAAACCAGAAAACGACCCAAAAAATTCTTCATAAAACTGCTCATTAATTTTGATCGAAATTAGTGAGCACCATATACATATTGAATGGTAGTTATATCTGGTGTGTGTAAGTTGTAAAGCTTGTGTTCAATGTTTATTGGTCAACATTAATTTTGATTGAAATTAATATTAATGTGTAAATGATATTTACATGCTCAATATGCATTTTAATGTGTTTACTTAAGAATAGAGTGCCCTACTTTTCATCTTACATAAAAATGCTTGGTGGCATGTCAAATTCAATTTTTATTAAAATTAATGTTGACATGTTACCATGCATAACAGTAAGCAACTGACTGAATAAATTGATGATAATCATGAACCTTAATTTTGATCGAAATTAATGTTGCCAAGTGCAGATTGAAAAAAAGCTATGCCACTTACACTAGCCAGGCATATTTACTATTTATTATGTATTGGTCAACATTAATTTTTATAGAAATTAATATGGATATGTAAATTTTATATTTACCCTCAACATGTATAGTAAATTTCAATACTTAAAAATACTTTCCGTCCTTTACATGTCATGCAAAAAAGCATTATATCATTTCAACATTAATTTTGATCAAAATTAATGTTGGCATGCCATTATGCATTGAAACAACTAACTGACTGAAAAAGTTCATGATCAAAATGCTCATTAATTTTGATCAAAATTAAATTTGACCAATACATATTGAATATAAGTAATCTCCGCTTACTCAGACCAGATATAACTACCATTCAATATGTAAATGGTCAGCCTTAATTTCGATCGAAATTAATGGGAAGTTTTATGAAGAATCTTCTGGGTTGTTTTCTGGCTTGGGTTCAATATGCAAATGTCAACATTAAATTCAATTGAAATTAATGTCGACCAATACATAATGAATACACACTATGCCACTTACACTTTCCAGGCATATATACATGCAATATGCCAGTATCAAAAGTAATTTCGATCGAAATTAATGTTGGCAAGGCACCATGCATAAAAATAAGCAGTTGACTCCAGAAATTCATGATTATCATGCTCATTAATTTCGATTGAAATTAATTTTTGATACTGGCATATTTAATGGTAGCTATGCCTGGCAAGTGTAAGTGGCATAGCATGTATTCATTATGTATTAGTCAACATTAATTTCGATCGAAATTAATATGGACATGGACTATGCATAAAATTCCTATAAGTATAGGTAAGCTAAGCAGTTAGATAAACTGGTTTGATCAAGTACACCATATAAAAATTGATGTTTTAATGCCTTGGTTAATTTTGATCAAAATTAATTTTAAGCCATGCATGTTGAATTTTATCTATGTCTGTGTAGTCCATGTGAAATGGCTTGTATTCAATATGCAGGGGTCTATATTAATTTTGATCGAAATTATGAGGTTCATTGCCTCATAAATTTGATGGTTTCTGTCAGTGTTTCATGCATGGTGCCATATGATACTTGTTGATTCCTATCAAAATTAATTTCAACACCAATATATTGAATACAAACCATGGCACTTACAGTACTTGGTCATAGCTAAAATTCAATATGCTAGTCTCAAAATTAATTTCGATAGAAATTAATCAGGATCCCTGAAGTTTATCAATAGTGTATGAGTTAAGTTTCAAGTCATATGTTTCATCATTTTCTTGCACCCATTTCTAGGTTATCTCAACAATTTTTTTCAAGTTTTATTATATTAATCAAAACTGTGGTAAGTTGTGAAAAATTAGCTAATCCAAATCTCAAATTGAATATTAATATTTTAATAATTTTGAATGTTGCTTAAGGTATTTCATTGGGTGATTCATAATAATATTTTATCAACTTAGTAGTCCTATAACTTTTGAAAAGTAACAATATTGGTATAGTTAGGGACAACAATGCAATATCTTGTGCAGACTAAGATATATTGCAAAATAAAACTATTCAATTTTTTTTCCCTTAGTTGTATCCAAGTTTATCAAAGGTTTGGTCACGGTTCCCACACCCTAGCCTGACACTCCTCCTGTCACTTAAAAAACAAATTCTTATCTTAAATTCTAATGTTACCAATTTTATATTTATAATTCATTTCTTGTTTGATGAGGAATATCAGTATATATGTGAATCTCGCATTGTCATCTGAAAGTAAATTTAACAAATATTCATAAAGGATTATCCTTTTTTTCATATAATATACTAATTAAGTGTATCTCCATTGTTTAGGAGTAAATTCTAATTTAAAAAATTTTGTATTTACCCGTGGCAATTTGCATATGGGATATAAATTTGTTATTATTTGTTTTTCACACTAAAAGTCCCCAAAGAATTACTAGTATTTTCTGTTAGCTACATCAAATTTCGCTTCAATATAAACAGATTGTGATTTAGCATGTTACTCAGTTTACCCCACTATGAATAATACATGTTAAAAAAAGCTCAAATAATATAAAATCCCCCTCTTTATGTTTTCTGTTTCTTTCATCCTCACTTTAATTTTAATCTTATTCAATTTTTTATCCTATTAAATTATCAACTTCAATTTTCTAGAATAGAGTTTCTTATAATTATTCATCATATTACATCATAATTTTTTGATATCAAATACTTTTTTTTAATATTCATTAATCAATATGTCTAGTATACAAAATCCTACACCTCCACTTTGTATATATATCATGTTCCTCTCTCTTAATTTATATATTTCACTTATGTTCTATATCTTTTTTTTTCAAAAATTTGATTTTCCAGCACCCGAATGTGTTTCATCCCACTCTCTGATTGATACTCGCTTTGAAGCTTTTGAGCTTGCACCATGTCTGCCACATGGCATGGCACCTAACCCTCCTGTACTTAGCAATGAGAGGCAGGAAATAACAAGAGTTCAGTATCGCAACTTACTTGAATTGGCTAGAGATAAAACAGAAGAGCTTGTCAAGATCCTTACAATAATCCTTCTCCTTCATATTTATCTAAACCTTGTAATGACTTACTCCAATATGTGAAAAGCCTTGAAAAATGTATGTTCTTCACCTTTTTTGTCTCCTTTTAAATTAGTAGATAAGATTATTAATATTTTTTTTTCTTCATATATATTTGTAGCTTATGAGGAGGGTATGATTCCTCCTGATGAAATCATTGTCATTAGGGATGATGATGAGACAGTTGAACCATCAGATTTAACTCATGCTTCAACTTCTAAGGAAAATCTTGAAACACCTGTTATCCGCTCCAAGAAAAAGAGATTATCCCAAGGCTCCTCTTTTGTTCGACGTACTAAACCGGCTTCTGCTAATGAATTTTCTGATGTATCAAATAATAAATCTCAAAAAAAAGCAAAGTTTTTGATAATGAGTATATTCTTGTTTCCTTTTTTTTTATTGTTATTCTTTTATCTTTAAAATTCTATCATATATCTCTTTTATTTCTTACATATTGTACTTTTTATCTTTCTTTTGATATTTTGTACCAGAAACTCACCTGCTGTAGATTGTTCCATCCATAAACGCCCTCTCCCTGATGAAGATGATGAAAAGAGCGATGAAAATAGCGATGATCAACTGTCAGAATATGAAGCTATGCTTGTTCATCAAAAAAAGCAAAGTTTAAAATCTTCTTCAAGACATGTTGATATGTTTGATAAAGATGATGATTCAAACAGCTCATCACCGAATTCCTTAATTTCTAAGAAGCAATACCCATCACCTCATAAATTACCTACTTTGACCACTTTGAAAGCTTCTCTACCAATGAAATCAACTCCAATCAAGATATCAAAAAAACCTCTAACTTATTCACCCTCAGTTCTAAAAGAATCTGATTTTCAGGAGCAATTCTGTAAAATTCATAATTTTTATAAAGGTAGAATCAGCATGGCAAAGGTCCTCAGGTCGTGGTTGGAAATTGTTACTCTCCTCGAATTACGCTCTTCTACTTCTTCCCAAGAACCCATGTCAAATATTCCAATGTTTACATTTCATTGGGAAAAATCTTGTGGAGAAGATTGGCTTTCAAAACTTACTGAGTTATGTAAGTTACCATAATTTTTAGTCTTGACTTTTGTTCTTTTACTTATTTTTTTTTCCTTTTGTAGCAAATATTTTTTTAGAGATTGATAGCTCACAGCTATGGGTACTCAATAATATTGATTTCAAAAAATGGAAGATTTATGTGATCCTGATGGTTTAAATACTGAAATTCTTTCCTCAACAAAGAAAACAGATCACCCTGAATCCAATCTTATCCGAATGCTCATGAGATTAATGATCCCAAGTGACCACTGCCGTTCTTCATGGGTATCTCTTATATCATCTTCACTTTATCTGACCGCACATGAATTCAGCCAGCTTCCATCACATCAAAACATTAACTCAGATTGTACAATTGAACGTGGTCTTCAGCATCTAGCTCACCTTTCAAATCTGAAGAGTCCGATTTCTGATGGCTTAGAAGTTGGTCCCACTGCACTTCAAACCCGTGATATATCAATGTCAACTCTTCTTCAAATCAGCAATATTATCATTGATATAATTATGTCAATTATCATTCTTAAATCAAAATATTGTGCTGCAACAATATCAAGTGGCAAGACTAGTGAAGCTCAACAATCAAGTGAGAAAAACGAAAATACTGAACTGACTATAATGAGAGAGAAACAAAAGGCTGCACTAAACAAAATAAATTCTGAATACTCCCACCACCGATATCAATCTTTCACATTCTATATAATCGATGGTGTCCGTGGTTTATTTCTGAGCTCTCAAGATCATAGATTGGCTTCAGCAGCTGATTGCTTGGAGGTAATATCAGAAGTTAAGTTTCTTAATTTACATGAAAAAAAAAATCATTTGATGGAAGAAATAATTTGGAAAAATTTAAATAACTATATTTTAACATTAATAAAACCTTTTATAGGCAAGTGTGATCCATTTCCTTTAAAATTTGATACCCCAAGTCCTCCGGGAATTGCTAGGGCTACTTCTGCAGATTTTCTTAATCACTGGAGCTCCATTCAGCCAGTATCACCTTTTTTTGCTAAACATAGCCTTTCAATAAATTAATATTCCAACATGTAAATAGATAAAGTTCTGTCTATATGATATATCTTGTATAATTCAAGTTATTTTCCTTCAAATACGTCAAAAATGTGATCATCTTTGAAATTTATTAAGTAACCTTTGACATGATTTTCTAAATTAATTATTAAAAAAAATTATTGTAAGTCCAGCAATAACAAAGATTTTAAAATCTACTTATATGATTTCAAATACTTGTATTAAATTCTTAAATATTTTATTGTTTATATAAAAATATGATAACTGCTCTAGTTTTGTTACTTTACCTTTAATATTATATAATCTATTAATTATTACAAATATTTTCGTTGATTGTAACATTTTTAATCAGAAGTAGAACAATTTAAATAATTAAATAAGTACATTCTTAAAAAAATAAAATTTAATCTATTATTGATTCAAAATTCTTTCTTCAACTCTTTATTATTAACTTTTTTATTAATAAGCCTGTTTGACCTAAAATACTATACAGTTAATTTGGTAGCATTAAAAGCACATTTTTATGGCTAATATATTTCAAATTCTTTATTATAGTTTTTTTTATTTTAGAACCTTTGCTACCAATTTAATAAAAATGACATTTAAAGATTTCACAACTTATATATTTCCTCAAAATTAAATCAAATTTTCTTATAATATTATGAAAAAAAATTATTTTATTTCACAAATAAAAAAATAGATAATACTATAATTATCAAAACTGAAAATGTTACAGCTACTCCCAGTATTTATCATGTTTAAATTTGCATTAAGTTGTGTATATATAATATAAATTTTTAATATTTATATATCTAGATTTTTTAGATTTGTCTTAACATTAGATAAATAATACTTTGCTGATTCTATTTCTTCCTCTATTAAGTCATCTCTTTTCAAAAAAACTCTCAAAGCACTAATCAAATATTCTAACCTAAATTTTTCTTTTTTAATTTCTAAGTATTCTGAAATATCAATATCAAAAACATTAAGCTTTTCTATAGCATGAAAAAGTCTAGTGCTGATTTGAATAGAAGAACCTATCCTAGTGAAGCCAGGAATTTCATGACATCTTGAGGTAAAATGCCTTAGTTGATTGGCAGGCCATAATGTCACTGTTATTCCATTAGTTGCTTCAAAGTTGATTTTACTTCGAATTTCGGGAAACATAAGTTCTCCACCTATTTGTCGTGGTTGGGTCTTATCATACTTCATATGAATGGTGTTTTTTTCTGTATCTTTAGGAAAAAATATTCCTAAAGTATACTCACTTGCATCCTTATCGAGATGAACCTCATTAGAGAACCCATTACCATTCCCTCCAGATGTCCAAGTTAAATTACTAGCAAATGGTACACCCTCTTCTTCACTAGAAACTTTTGAAAATCCAGGAATACCAAGTTTTGTGCAAAGATTAGTTGCCTCATTGTACTTTACATATGATATTTTTTTAAAAAAATATTCAAAGTACATTGCAATCCTCTTCATTCGTTTTTTATATTCATCCGTTTTTACAATATCATCAGTGTATTCATCTGCAAGGAAAAGCATTCAAAAATTCAGTATTTAAATTAAAAAAAGTGATACTTACAAATATGTAAAGATTTCTTTCTATCTAAAATAAAGCCACCACCAAACATTTTTCCAAAACCACCAGCTCTTTGATGATAACCATTATTTTTAATTTCATGTTTGCAGTAAGAAAGATCCTTAATGCATTGCACCGTAGCTTCTAACATATCTAGTTCTTTGAGCTCATGAATTTCAAAAGTCAGCACAAGAACATTAGGTATTAAGACACCTTTTGGTTTAGAAATACTACATCCAGGAGAAAAATTGTAATAATTATTGCAATCTGTCATATTATTTGCATAAGATCGTGCATAGAAATGTGGCTTCTTCCCGTTTGTATCCATTCCAAGAGCGTTTACAAGTTTCATTCCAGTAGCAATGTCTTTCGCCCACCTATTGTTAGAGTTCTTCCCTGGCCGTTTTTTTTTTCAAATCGTTACTCATTGATGGTTCAATCCTAAGAGAATTCAATTTTGATTTAAAATAGAAAAAAATCAAAAATTAGAAAATAGTAACATAATTTCAATTATCAGTCAATAATACCTTTAACTTTATCATATCTTCAATATTGGAAATACAAAAGTTAGCATATCTACATATTAGTAAATTTATATACTTTTTCTTTATTTCAAATATTAAGAAAGCGTTTCAAAGGTATACTTTATTAAATTATACATATAAAGAGTATAGCTTTATCCTGTATGCATTCAGCAAGTATGAGATTTGGCTCTACACTTAATATTAATAATATAATGAAAGTATAACTCCAATACACTAGTAATATTAAAAAATTTACGGAATTATGATATCCACATATATAAAATGAAAAATCTTGCTCTGATCAATATATTGACTTAGAAAGTTATACTTCAATAAATTATTAATTTTTAAATTGTAGCATTGTCCTGTATGCTTTCAGCAAGTACAAGACTTTGAAACAACTTAAAAATCAATAAATTAAAGGTAAAGTACAAACAATCTAATTATTAGGGGGTGTCAGTTCTGGCAAATCAGCACTTACAAATCCGCACTTAAATAAGTGCGGATTTCCAAAACACACTAGCCCCAATACTGGTGGATTTCAAAATGAAATAAGTCACTTATTTCACTCAAATCCGCACTTTCTCAACCAAAAGTGCTGATTTCACCATCAAGTCCCATTTCACTGATTTGTCAGCATCATCCCATTCATACGCAGCACTCCGCAGCATAACACTTCATAACTCAAAACATCGTACATCACTTACATCTTCATATCATATCATATAAGAGTTATGCCTTCCTCACTTTCAAATAGTGATAAATTACATAAAGCAATGACTTTCATGGCTCTTGAACTGCTCTTGGACTCTGATTGCGATTCTGATTCTGATCTGGAAGAAGATTTTGTCTTTTTATCAAAAATGGCCACAAAACGTTACCTTCTTCCCAGAAAGCCTCAAGTACTTCATACCCCCAAGTACACCATCCAAACACTTCTTAAACTATCTACACCCAGTTTTAGAGAGCTGTTCATGACTTCTCAGGAATGTTTCTTAAATTTCTTGAGCTTATTCAAGATCATCCCATATTTCACAATAATTCTCAAAAAGAACAACAACATCCTTCAATTCAATTGGCCATCACACTATGTCATTTGGGTTCAAATGGTAATGGAGCCCCTTTGAAACGTTTAGAAAATGTCTTTGATTTAGGGTATGGTTAAGTTAACACTTATACCAAACAAAGTATCACTGCCATCAACTCCTTGTAATCTCAGCTTCTCACCTGGCCAACAAAAGAAGAGCAACTTGAATCATTTCAGGTTATGCAAGCAGAGGGCTTCCCAGGATGTATTGGTTTTGTTGATGGTACTGCTATTCCTTTGAGCCAGAAACCTGCTCAAGGTGGAAACAATTACTTTCACATCCTCGTCAAAAATTTTCACCAAAATATTCACAAGTCAAAAAAAATACTATATCTGTTTTAAAAAATTGGCAATACTCTCCCCTGCATTTTATTGAAGCAAGGGGTGGATATCACCAAAATTTTTCTAAGTCATCAATTTCACATGTCAGATTTGAAAATTTGGCAATACCCCCCCCTGCATTTTATTGAAGTAAGTGGTGGAAGTCATCTAAATTTAATATAATTACGTAAATTATTAAATAAATATCTAATATATATCAATTTCCCTAGTTTAAAGTAATGACAATCCCTTAAGCCAAAATGCAGATCAAATCTAGAAACAAAAGTTTGGGACTTTCCACAGGTATAGGCTAGAGGAACCCCATGAAACAAATAAATGTTATCATGATTACCATTTATACAACACAAGGTCGTGGGCCCATTACTTTAGTTGAGGAAATTGATACATAAAAAATATTTATTAAAAATTTACGAAAAAATATAAAATTTTCAATGACAACTCTAATCCCCATACTTTTTGGATCTAAATAAAGTTTTTTTAAATCGATTAACTTTACCTTCTTTCATTACCTTATTGATTCTTTGAATCAACTTATGACTGATTTGAAATGAGCAACCAAAATGTGTTAAATCTTGACAGTATTCCAAACCAGGAGGAGCTTTGGTCGTTTGATGATTATCCTTAGAAGAATTCCAAATAGTTTCGATGATACCATTTCCCAAACCAAAATCAATGATGCACCGGTGGTCTGGAAAATATAAACCATGTCATTTGATTTTAGCTGGAGATTGTATTGGTTGGCCAGTAATCGGTTTGATATATGAGAATATACCAAAACTAAGAAAATTGGTGTCCTTGGTATCGGTGTGAATTTTATTGTGAAATCCAGAATGAGTGATAATAACATTAGAAAATAAAAGATATTCGTGGCTGATATCTTCCAATTCGGAGTCACACCAATTCGGTATTCCAAATTTGGTTGCAATTTCATGATTTTTTTCAAATGCTTTATTACAGTGCTTTTTGAGTCGAAGAGCAAGAAAAGAGTTAAAGGAAGGTAGAGTGTCCCATAAGCGAAAATCTTCATCTTTTTGAGCTTTAGTGATATTCTTGAGCAACGAATATATGCCTATATAATTGAAATTCCTAGATAATAATCATATAAGAGTTTCAGAATCCTTATCCTCTAAATATGCAATATAAAAATGTGGAATAATACAAGTGAAATTTGGAAAAAAGGCTCAACTTCAAAGGTCAAAATCTCAGCAACCACTGAACCTAATTCAAACCTGTTTGTGGGAAATGAAAGATATGCTTTAGTAGAATCTTCAGTTAAAGGACATGTGATTTAAATAAACCTAACCCTAATTTGTTACATAAAAAAATGAAATAAAAATTTAAATTGGGAAAAAAAAGGCTCAACTTTAACGGTCAATATCTCAGCAACCACTGAATCAAATTCAAATCTGTTTGTGGGAAATGAAAGGTAGCCTTCAGGAGAATCTTCAGTAAAATGAAAATTAGATTTGAATAAACCTAACCCTAATTCCGAGTCTGATTTTCAAAATTTTACAAAAACTTGAAAAGTGGTAATGAAGATGAGATCAAAAGGAGTTTTATAAGTTCACTGTTATCCAGATAAGAGTCATAAATATATTTAAGTATGAACTTTTCATAAAAGGAATGAGATATCATATAGGCATGAAAAAAAGGAGATGAAACTTACCTTGATTGAAAAGTAGGAAAAATAGAGTGAGAAAGATTGATGTTGGAATTGTGGGGAAATTGAATATGGAGTAAGTGAAATGCATAAAGAATGTGCAATGTATGTGTTTCAATGAAATGGAGCCAAAAAAAGTGAAATAAGGGAAAGGGGGGATAATGACCATGCCAAGGAGGGATGAAGAGTATGGTGATGGAGCTAAAAAAGAAAGTAAAGAGGGAGAGAAAAAAAAGGTTAATTATACCATTGAAATCCAAAATAACCACTTACAAAAAAAATTTAGATAAAAAAAATAAAATAAACAGAAAAAAACAAAAAAATTATAATTAGTAATCAAAAAATCAAAAAAAAAGAATAAAGTAACTTACCTGGAGAGATGAGATGACAAAATGAATGAAACCAAATTGTTTGAGGGATGTTGGAGAAGAATAGGAAAAGGATATGAGGGATGAATGAAAAAAAAAAATCACTGACAAAATATGCGATTTCAGAAAATATGCAATTTCATGTTGAGCTGGTGAAAGAAAACCAATGAGCCATCCAAAAAAAAAAATTTCACTGTAAATTCCAAAAAAAAATGAATATGCAACAAACCAAAATACCAACCCAAGTGAATGAAGTACACAAAGAGGACATTTGGAGAGTACAAAATGGTATGGGAAAGAAAGGGATGATGTGGCCAACATGTGGTTTTGAAAAAAAAAATCACAAAAAAAGTGCTGATTTGAGGTCAGAACTGACACCCATAGAAAAAAGATTAAGAATTAGAAGAAATAAGTAAAAAAAAATGTAAACATACCTGGCCAAAATATTGAAAATGTCAGGAAGGGGTGTGTGCCGAGGATTGATGGGTAGGTAGCGAGGAAGGTCAGTGTGTCACATGTGACAGGGATGGGGTAAGAAAGGAAGGGATGTTTTGTGGCCAAAATGTGGTTGTGAAAAAAAACGGGAAAAAAGTGCTGATTTGAGGTCATAACTGACACCCTTTTTTGAAATAAGTGACTTTTTTGCAAAATTTAAGTGCTGATTTGGTTTGAAATCCGCACTTAATTTAAGTGCGGATTTGCCAGAACTGACACCCCCTATTATTATGAAAAGCAAAACATTATCCTGTATGCTTTCAGCAAGTACGAGATGATGTTTTACTTTTCATATTAATAATATAATGGTTGAGAAAGTATTAAAGAAATATAGAAAAATGATAAGCAAAACATGAACTTACATGTCTATAAAATCTTCTTCCATTTGTAGCTGATTGATCAAAATTAATTATAAAGTTTATTTTATAATCACTGTTTTAAAAAATAAATGGTTAGATAAATAAATTGAACATTTTTGATAAGGAATAAAGAAAAGTAAATTGACAAACAAATAAAAAAACTTTAAGTTAACTGAAAAAGAATTATTTTATAATGAATCGAAAGGGTACAGTAAAAGATACCATAAAAATAAATTCAGAATTAGAATCATTAGATTAACTTGTCAAAAGTGTAAAAAAGTGTAACAAACCAAAATGATATGAAATGCAATAGCAAGAAAAATTTGCTTACTGGTAATCAGATAAGGTCAAGAAAATAGTACCAATAATTCAAAATGATAAAGCAAAAATATGATTGATAATTTTTGAAAAAGGTAAGTGAGAAAGAGAAAGGAAAAATAAATTGGGAGGCAAACAGATGTATATATCATGAATTTTCACTGATCACATTTTCAAAAAAATGCAGCTCTCCAAGTCATATGATAAACTTCATCTAAATTCCAAGAATGATGTTTCCAAGGCACTGTACACAGCATGATCATTTTTTCCTATGCATATACTAATTCCAGCTAGAATTTACTTGGCTGCATGTTGTACAGATGCACATTTGTGGAACACTGAATTTCACATCTAAAAAAAATTGACGCCACATAATTCTAGCTACCATGTTTCACGTAGCTAAAAAACATACACTCATCACATTTAAATTTACATTGCGCCAAAATTAGTTCATTTTTGAATTTTTTTAAAGGGAACTATAATGTGCACCACCTATTTCTAAAATATGAACCTCCGCACCATATTAAATTGGGAGACTTTTAATTATGCAATTTTTTTGCCATGACCTTTTTCCTGATCTTACTTGGTTCAAAATATTGAAACATGGCCAATGTTGATGAAAGAAACATTTGATTTTGTTTCTATGTGTAACAATGGAAGGCTGTTTCTTACTGGCTGAAGAGTGTTGTATATTTTATTTGAACACATTTTTATTTTTTTATGTATTTTATTTAAAAAATTTACTTTTTATTGCAGCCAGATTTATACTGGCTTCTTTTTAGAAACCTTAATTTATGACCCAAGCCTTTGAAATTGGCTTGGGTCCCTTACATTGCAATTTAGTACTTCCAGCCAGGTTTCCCCTGGCTGGAAGTGTCTCTTTCAAGCAATCGAAGTCGCTTTTAGCGACTTCGATTGCTTGCTGTAATGTTTGCCACCCTCCCAGCTAATTTACTAGGCTGGGAGGTGGCCAAAGCAGTGTGCAACGCGCGTTGCACAATCGCTACCATATCTCATGCAGCTGATATCAAGTCAGCTGCATGAGATATGCGCAGCACATGCAATGCGCGCTGCATGCAGCAGCAATGCAGGCTGCATGTGCTGCATGCAGTGCATTGCACAGCCAGTTTTTTTCTGGCTGTGCAATGCACACAGAGAAACCAAAGTCCCTGCAAGGGACTTTGGTCTCTAAAATGGAAGCGACTTTCCCTACCAGGTGCAATCTGGTGGGAAAGTGAGAGAAACGTTAGACCGAAGCTGTTTGAAAGCAACTTCGGTCTTAAAAACATTAAAAATCATAAAAAAAAAATGAGAAATGTAGAAAAAAAAAATTAAAAATTAAAATGTGAGTATAAAAAAAAATGAGTGCTAGTGATACCAAAAATCCAAGCCAATTTCATTTGGCTTGGTTATTTAATAATTATTTTTTAATACATTAAATTTAAAATTCAAACACCATAAAATATATGAATTTTTTTTATATGAATATTATAAATTTAATCTACCTCTTTCTCATAATTATATTTATAATTTTGTTTTTTTAATTTTTGACATTTAAGTTTATTTTTTGGAAATACAAAATTAAATTTTCAACTAAATTTTTTAGTAAGGTAAAATAAATTATAAATTTGACATTTTGTAATTGAATAATGAAAAAAATTTTAAATTTATTTAAAAAATATTTTTTTTAGAAGAATACAAATATTTTAAGGGTAGAAATATGGTGCAAATTGTAAGTAAAAAAAATTATATTTTTTTTTGTGAGGGGTTATTTCTATTTTTAAAAATATTTTTCAAAAACATTCATTAAATACTGAATTAAATTACTTTGAAACTCAAATTTTTTGTAAAATAATTAAAAATGAAATAATAATATTGTTATATTTGATATAAAATTTGAATTGGTAATATTAATGTCTCTTTAAGTAAATTTGAAAATCATTTAAAAAGACCATGTTGATAAGTACTTCATTTTTGATATAAAATGGTTATATATATATCTTATATATATTTCTTGAGTGTTATTTTTATATACATTCAATAAAATTTGTAATATAAAATGCCATTTAATAATTAATTAATGTTCAACTTAGTTATAACAACTTCATATTTAATACCAGCCACTAGTATTTACTTTTTAATTTAAAACTCCAATATAATATGAGAGTATCCTTATTTTGTCTGTATGTAATGAACAACAATAACAGACCATAAATGAGTGGGTAATTAATTACAATAAATAGTTGAAGAATAACCTATATGAAATGATAAGTTTATCAAAAAGAGTACATTAAAAAAATATACTTTTGAATTTTTTTTGATATAATTTGGGTAGTTAAATGAAAATTTAAATTATCAGACATCAAAATGGATAAAATCTAAAAGTGGTGTTTATATAATAAGCGTCATATAAAAAAAAGGATAAAAAATCTACTATGTAACTAAATTATTAAATATTAAGGTATTATTAAAATTATTGAAAAACTTATTTTACAGTTATAATGAAATCTAAATGTGAAAATAATGGTGGGATAATAGTAAGACTATGTGGAAACACTTTAATTTATACATACTTTCAACTATGTTCAGATAAAAAAATTGTTAAAATTGTATAATAACATCTAGTTAATAGTGATGCAATTTTATTTAGATCAAGAATAAATTTTTCTGAGGAAAAACTAATTAAATTGAGATATGGCCATCTCCTTTCAAGAGATAGAATAATAATAAAAATTTAAAAAATTATAATAACTATTCTTAATCACCATTTTTGAAAAGTCTCTAGTAAAATTCATTATAATATATCATTCATTTATTACATTATATGGAGTTTCATCTTGAAGTAGTGATGTGCAGCTTTGAACTTATGTTATGAAAAACAAAAAAGTTAAAAAATATATAGTTATACTAATGAAAAATCCAAAAATAAAAATACTATTATAAATTAAAAAAATAAAACTACATAAATTTTATTCTGCTCTAATGATGGAAGGGTACTATGTATGAATCTCCACATGTTAAATCCAAACCTGCTTTAAGGCTAGTTTACAGGTAGAGCTATTAAGTTTCCTTAAATTCTAAAAATAACTTATGCATTTTACTAATTATTTTTTTCTCGTTTTCTTTCCAAAGTTGTTAGAGTTGCTTAATTAATACTGTTATCTTGATTGTAAGATATATAATTTTTTTTTTGAATACATGATTTATTGTTTCAAAAATTATATTATAAATTTAAATCATTTATTTCATTTTCTAAAGCTTCATTGTCAAAGACACAACTCCATTTTCTATTACTTAACAAATATATAAAATGTGATAGTAAAATTTGAGGAATTTTATTTTTGAGAGGGTCAAACTATATTGTGAAGATTTTTATCTAAAAATTCTTGTACACTAAAACCAAATAATTTTCCCCCTTAAGTAAGCCATTTCAAAAATATGAGAATATAAACAAGAATATTAACTTATCTTATTTTTATTTTCTTTACTGAAAGTTTTAGTTCAATCCCTTTTTTTATATGACATTAGTATAAAAACATGGTTAAATGCTACTATATAATTAATTTTTATTATATATATATATATATATATATATATATATATATATATATATATGAAATATTTAGAAGGTCATCCTTTTTTATTTACTTGAATAAATGGCTCAATTATAATACCCAACACTTATTAATGTTTCCCAAACTCAATAACAAATTTCTCATATGAAATATTAGCTTCTAATATAAGAAGTTTATCTATAGATGATATTCAACATGTGATTTTACTTTTTAGATTCAGCTAAAATTAAACAAAAGGAGAAATCATGCATATGTGTATAAATGTTAACCATATGTTACTTAGAGGATTGTGAAATTCACTCATCAGAATGGTTTAAGTATTAAAATAAATTGAAGTCATTATTTTCTAGTATTTGAAACTAATTAGGAAATTATTCTAAAAATATATTTTAATGTGTATCATGTTTAAAAAGTTGGAAATATGATTTTTGAAAATTGTGAGTTTCTTATGAGATACCAAGCTTTAGTTTACATTGTTTCAAGTAGAATAGAATTTTAGTATTAGAAATTGAAAGCAATGTACCATTATCAGATTTTAACTGTGTTCTACTTATAGAATGATTACATAACATTAAACATTATTTAAATCAAAAAGGTTTAAAAGATATTTATAATTTTACCAAATTTCACCATTTATTAATCTTTGATTTGAAAACAAACTATGATGTACACTCACTAGAAATAAGCAATCCCAATTTTAACATAATTTATCAATCCAAAAATAATGAGTCAATTAACATGAAAATATATATTATTTCAAAACCAAATCTCTAGATTTAAAATATGATGCTTTAATGAAAAATTATTACAAAACTTTAATGCAATGAAGTCTCTTAAAAAATTCAAAAATAGAATATCAAAACAAGTAATTTCTGCACAAAAAACTACTAACTATTGTAGATAAAGCATACAAATAAGTCATATTTTTTAAAAAAAAATGATCTAACAATATTTATTTTTGTTAAAAAAATCAAAACATTGTTAAGTTTGCTTGTTATAATAATGTTAAAATCCACTAAACATTATCTAAAGGTGGTAAAATATGTTAAAAATATGTTGAATTTTGTGAGATAAAAATCAACAATTTTGTATCATTTCCTGTTGTGCTATGACTTTATTCCACCCTTTTTATCTGATTCTTCCAGTATTACTTTGCTATGATCACTAGTTTTCAAGTTAAAATTTACAAATGTTCATTATACTTGATAATATGAAAAATAACTCAAACTTTTATAACTACAAAATAAGATTTTGTAACTCCTTCTTTCAATCAATATTTGAAGAAATTTTTAGTTTATTTGAGTAATGATTTTAAGAATAACAAAAAATTTGAAATTCACAAGGAATTATTTCCAGAGACTATAATTATTTACTTGTGTAATGCATGAGCTACTTATCAATGATGTAAAACATCAGAAAAGTAAGTTATAGTTATAAATCTACAGATTATACTGTTTCTGGTATATATATCTTCAATAAATCTTTTAAACTTATCTTAGCCTACATACCACACAATAGAAAATCATTATATTAAAAAAGGAAAAAATTCTATGATAATATCATAAAGAATGATAACCATGGATTAATATTCCATAAAAATGGTTAATAATATTTTAAGAGAACCTAAATCAGTATTATTTCATCAAAATATATCCTTGTTGTCTTTGTAATTTATTCCAAACAAATTTTTTGAAAGTTGAATCTATATATCTAATGCCAAAACCACTATTAAGTTCCCTCTTAGACTTTTTAAGAAATTATATATATATATATATGTATATATATATATTATTTATCAAAAATTGAAATAAAGAATAAAAACATAATTTTATTTACCTTTAATTATTTAAATATAGAGTATTTTCAGAATGCATTGTGGTTACTTGTGAAGGTTAGAAGATTTGAAGTTGGATTTATGAGTTTTTAGAAGGGCAAATATTGTAAAATTCTTTCATAAATATTTATTTCATAGTTTCAAATGTTGAAATCTACAAACTAATGGGATTTAAAATTATATTGAGATTTAAAATCTGTTTTCTACTCAAGTAAAATAAAATAAAATGATGATATCAAAATTGAAATTAAGTTTAAACTTTTGATATGCTCTATCTTCAATTTTATTGATAGTGCATCCAAAATTTAATAATATTTTTTTCCTTCATCACTTTTTACATAAAAGATAGTTTTATCATTTTATGAATTAAAGATTGCTTATATAAATTTAACATCTATGTCAACTGTTTATGACTATTAATCTATATAATAAATTTTTTAGAAGAAAAAATAACATCAGTATATACTGACTTTGAAATTATTCAATTTAAAATAGTTTACAGGTAGATAATGAAGGGTGATTTCATTTTTGAATATGAATTATAGAAGTCTTATTTTGTCAATTTTAATTCTTTTTGAGCTCAAATGTATCCACCGCAACTTATGTAAGAATAAAAATTATTTTTATTGAAATTTACATGAGAAAGTATGCCTATTATTCAAAATCAAACTTGCTCTAATGGTGTTTTTCAATCATTATTTCCATTCATAACAATAAAAAACATTTCAATTTGCTGATGTTTTAGTTTTTGATATCCCCAAGTTTATATCTCAAGTGTACTATTCACAAAATTATTAAAAATATAATTTTCAAAATACATGATAAACTTGAAAGTGAGGGGGCATTAAATTTTTAAAAATGAATTCTAAATTCAGGATGGATAGTATTTTTTCTATTTTCACAAATGAACAATTTTTTGTTTCAATTAATCCAGAAAGAAAATTTTGTTGTAAGCATATTATATTATATTTATTATGATTTTAAATACTATATTTTCAAGATTTGTGTTTAATATTTCCTGTGAAAGTTAATGTTAATGTGAATTTAAAGTAAGCTTGAAGAAATTTAATCAATAGGCATATTGGATATTTAAAATAATATTTTGCTCCAATCTTGAATCATCCTGGGCTAAAAAATTTCCCAAATAAGGTTTTTGTGGGTCAATTTGGATTTAAGTAGGATTAAGTGAGGTTTAATAAAGGACAGATAAAAGGCTAAACTCATTACTAGTGACTTTTTTCTCAAAATAGTTATAAAATATGTATCATTCTGGAATCAAGCTTCAATAAAGTTGAATTGAAACAGAGATAATTTCTAGCAGCACAACACCATATTTACAAAGGTGTAAAATACCTCAAATATTACTCATAATATAGGAAGGCAAGGAATCTACAAAATTCACATTTCAAACGAGGATTTATATTTTGAATTTGAAATTGAGAAATGGAATATTATTTTCCAATTTAAATATCTATTAGTCATTTTACCAAAAGTTTTCAGTAATCAGATTGAATTTTGATGGTATTTTGTTGTAGATTAATCATTTTGATGAGCCATTTACTCAAAATTACTGGTTTCCTTTCTAATATTCCATGTGAAATTCATTACGAATCTTTTTGAAAGTGAATAGTTGACATATTGGATATGCAAAAGCTTATGTTAGATCAAAGTGAGATCAAAGGGAGTTCAACTGATGATCAAATTAGGATTTTACAAGATCAAACGGTGATCAATGTAGGTTCATCTTGAGCTCAATTTGTGAAAAATCTCTGACTAAATGTAAGGCCAAACAATTTCCTACATGGTGATGATGTGTGCATAATTCAAGCATAGATTTGTGGCTCAACGGAGTTCAAGCAAGGGGTATTGCTAGCAATACCCCCCCATTTTTTCTGTGGTGTCTCCTCCTACCAAAATCCATGCATAGACACATGGAAGAGAAACCAGGCCTGGTTTCTCAACCATCATCTCCTGGAGATGATAACCTCATATGAAGCCTTCTCTCATCTTCACCAGTAAACTCCAAACTAATCCCCATGTAAAATTGATAGCCAAATCTTGCCTGGAAATCCATCAAGAATGACCTGCCTAAAACTTCTTTTACATTACCTTTAGCAATGTAAAAGTGAGCCTTTCCGGAGGCTCCACCAACATAGAACTTAACAAATTTGGAGGTTCCCATCAACTCCGTTACATAACCACCTATACCTCTTAAATTTCCACAAATTCCAGTTTTGATGGGGAGGCCCAAATTAGTGGCCTCAATCAAAGAAATCAGGTTAATCTGTGAACCTGAATCCAATAATGCCCTTGCCTCCCTGCCATTTAGGTTGACGTTGACATATCCTAGAGGTGCAGAAAAATGAGTTTCCAACCCCTCACCAAACTTCTCTGCAGAATCACATATGTATTCTACTTCTACAGAAGATACTCTTTTTCTGGTCAACAATTTTTTTTGCCTATCTGCCAATCCAGGACTGATAGCATGTAACTCCACATAAGTGAGAGAAACCTGACCCTGATTCATTCTATCTATAACAGAGTCCATAACATTAGATTGCCTAAAAACTACTGGCCTCTCAAAGTGAGCCCTTGGCTTCACTACCTTGGTCCTAGAATCTTCCTGAGGACCAGAACCACTAAAAGATTTTCCATCTACAGGAATCAAACCAGATTTCTCACCAGAACCTCTGACCCCAGCAAGCCTTGGCAATGAAGCCAACTGAACCTCCTCCTCAGAGTCAGAGTCCACATACTTAGGCATTGGCTCACAATTAAGGTCCAATGCTCCAAAGCTAGGGGGGGCATATTAGCAATCCCCTTCTGAATCTTATACAGCTCCTCTTTGCTGTACTTCTTCCTGGCTTCACCCAGCTTAGGATCCACCTTTGATGCCTTAGGCTTTGGAGGGGCCTTAGAGCTGCTCTTTGGCCTTCCAACCTTGCCAGCCTCTACATCATAAACACCAGCCAAGCACTCACCACTTGAATGTCCTCTGCAAGAGTAAAACTCTAATCAACCAAAGGATGTATAAAAAGAGACTTTATTCACCTCCTTCCCTTTTCCCTTGACATCTTCATCTTGCTTAGTAGAGGAATTCCCCTGATCAGGAATCTCCTCAAAACTTGGCCTCTGCTGATTGAGACCAGCCCTTCTCCTGACCATGTCCGCAGGAGCCTGCCACTCACTGGGCTTGACAAACTGACCATCAGGGAACATGAATACCCTACCATCAAACTCTAACTTGCCCTCTGACACATCTCTGTTCAGGGCCCAACAGTCATTGGACTTATCTCCTCTCCTCCTGCAATAAGAGCAAACCCAAGGGTCACTCCTACCAGCCCGTCTATCAAATTCCCTGGGATGTGTAGGCGCCTTATTGGCCTTCTTTGCCTCCTGCACAAAAATATGAAGCTGTTTTTTCAGATCAGCCAAAAGCTCCACCACTGGATCCCTCTCCTGTTTGGGAACCTTCACCATGTTCTTCTCTTCATTCTCTACCTTACTCTCCTCTTCAGCCAAAGCCTCACTGACTTTGCTGACATATTTGGCGCACCCTTCTTTATAGGTGTCCACAGCCAATAACTTCAGATGGGCCTCCACCTCCTCCTTCACCTTGTCCAAGGCAGGCAGTTTTTGATTCCAATTAGAGAGAGTCTTCATCAAGTCTTTCCTTGATGATTTGTTTAACACATCCATCCTGAAATCCTAGCCAGGGATGACCAAAAAAAATCTTTGGCAGCATTTTCATGCGCCAGCTCCTCCACTTCAACCAAGTATTCCACCACAGGATCAAACTTTCGCAGAAAATTCATGTAACTGTGTAAGTTACCAACACCGCCATAAGAGTGCCACTCACTGAAAACCTTTTTCAGATCCACCATAGTGAACCTGACGCCCCATATATCCACCATTTCCCTACACAATAACTACCAATCTCTCTTCTTGTAGCCAGACATGGCCACAACCTCCTTCTCCACTGCCCTATCTCAAATGAAGAAGATTATTTGCTTCACCATGTTCAGGTAGGAAGCACCGTCAACACCAGAAGCAGTTTCATACTCCTCTAGAAGACACGTAACATATTCACCATTAAACTTGGTGCCATCCCAAGTTTTGGTCCTAACACATTCCCTAACCATCACAGCAGGCGTACCTTTCCCCCCACTGACAGTCACCACAGGAATAGAAGATCCAGAAGCCATTATTCCAGACCAAAACACCAAAAAGAGCCAATCACAGGCAACAAAGAATCCAAAGAACTAATAGATCTGTAAAACCCCACAATGGGCGCCAGAAATGTAGACAATCCTATAGTACTAGCTATAGGCCTTGACCAAGGGAGTTGGAGTTAAACCAGAAGAAAAACCTCTGTCCCTTTAGAAAAATACAGTGAGATTTACCTGTTACAGTAAATTGGTTCCAGTTGCCACAAAAGCCCTTTTCCAAACACACTTGACTGCTTGATCAGTCAAGAAAGTAGTCACCAGACAGACTACCAAACCAAAGAACTGAAATGCAGACTAATGTCCACACCAGAGAAAGAAATGATACTTGATTTAGGTTGCAAATCCACACCAGAGACAGCAATGATACTTGCTATAGCTTTCAAGACTATAAAAGAGAAAAAAGGTGCTAAGTAAAGTTAAATGAAGAACTTACTTGCAACAAAACACAACCAATTGTGACCAACAAACAGTGAAAACTGAGTGAGGAACAAGGAATTCACCTACAACTACTAAAACCCTTAAGACACATAATTACACTACAACAACATTGAGACATAAAATGTTGAACTTGGAAAAGCAAACCTCACGCTTATCCACTTTTCACATTCAAAAGATACTAAAAGAAAATCTAATATTTGTTCTATTCAACATAATAATGAAACCAAAAGTTCAAGAAAAGTAGAATCAATTATACTCACAAAAGAAAGGAACAACATTAGGAAAAGAAAGTGCTACAAGCAAATGGCTTATGAGAATGAGGAAAAGCTACAAAAGATAGAAAGAAGAAAGACAAAGACAAATAAAAGGCATTGTACACAAAAGGCAATTTGGGTCATGGAATGTTATGAACAACGGATTGGGGGACACATGCATCAATGGATAGGGCATCTGTAAAAATAGCCCCCCTCTTGTATCTTAGTTTTAATTAGTTAGAGAATTAGAAATATATATATTCACTTTAATATTCTAAAATTCATTCTTATTTCAATATAAAATATAGAGAAAATTACACTCTTTCCAATGGTACTAAGCACTTAACCCTAAGACTTAAGGTTAGCCCATAAAAAACCAAAAACAAAATTCAACAGAAATCTTTTAAAAATGGAAAGAGAGAAATTATCTTCCAAATACTTATGCTATGAAAAATTTCCTCAACACATAAAATATAGAGAAAACCCAGGGCTATCCACTAGTAGCCTCCAGATCACTGTAGTCCCAATATTTTCTGGGTAATTCCAGAAAAATACCTAATTATTTAACAATGCCATTTAAGGCATACCAAAACATCACCAAATAAGCCAACAAAGGGCTCCACCAATGACAGAAGACCACAGCGGGTGTTAAATTTTTTGTCCAAGAATGTAGGAGCACAATTATAGGAGGATGACATAGCGTTGTAAATAAGGCAAAGATGCCCAAACATTTGCATTGAATGAGCCAAGGGAAGGGGTATGGGAACCCATCCTAAGGAAATAGATTTGTTAAAACCTAAGGATAGAATAACATTAGGAATAATTAAATAAAAGAGATATATGATGATGAACTTACTTAATAGTAAACTTGAAGGCCATGCAGAGGGTGAAAGCACTCTTACAGCATTGGGCACAGGTATAGAGCAAGATTGGATGGCAAATTATTGTTCAGATGAGTAAGGTGATTCAGCCTTAGGTTGAATAGAGATTTCTCATCAAGAGTGCGCAGGAAGAGGAGCGCTATCAATGGTTAAGGTTTCAATAGATGGTAATTCAGCGCTAATAGGTCTATCTAGAGCAGTAGGAGCGCTAGAACTATCTATGGATGGGAACTGTATGTAGCCATTAGGAGAACTAGGGCATTTATAAGAAAAGGTACAAGTCTTGTGAAATTTAAAGCATTTATTGCAAGTGAGTCTAAAAGTGGAATAACAACAAGGCTTAGAAAAATTACAGTTAAAATTACGGCAGCGGAAAAAGCTGAAAGCTTGGTCTTAAGGTAAAGTAAAATATATGGTCATGTCTAATTAGAACTTATGAAGAATAATGGAATGCATAAGGTAGAAGAGCCTATTACAGGCCTATTTATAATATTCAGGCACTGTAAGGATGCAAAGAAAAGGCGAACACTGAATAATATCCAAGTGGGGGACACTAATCAGCAGAAGAATATAGTGTATCAAGATTTATTGGAAAAGGAGGTTTTCACTAAGGAATGAAAGATCTTGGGAAGATCTGAGTTTTCTTTAAGAATAATAGGCTGAGGAGGATATGGTGCTAGCAATTTAAAATATGTGGGATAAATTTTATTTTTTCAAGGTTATTTCAGAAGGAGTCAAGAAAATAAGATTTGCAGATTAAATCTTATTTTTTTAAAGAAATTATTGGATCCTTTCACCCTCACCATATAATCATTGGCAATGTTTGGCAATGTTTTTTTTGGGAAATAATAATAATTATTATTATTACAAGAAAAGATAATGATACACTAGGTAAATAGGGGTACAACAAGATATAATTTAGAGTTAAAAAGAAATTTTTTTTGCTGAAGAAAGATAGGAAAATTAGTATTTAAATAATTAATAAGGAAAAGGATAAAGACTTTATCAAACGTTTATCAAGGAAGACATATTCCCAGACATTGTATATGTTATTATTAGTTGAATTTAAGGTTTCAACTAGGGCAATGTGGTTTTGAACATCCTGCTTTTTGAGGGCCAGTGTTCTCAAGGTAATTGAATACTGTGTTGAAAGAAGTATTTATTTGTTCAAAACTGCAGCAATAAGGAGCTTCAACCACTTAATTAAGAACTTGCCAGTCTTGAGGGCATGGAAAGTGAATTCGAGGAGCATCTTCCTCATAGGGGGGATCTGATGCTGGTGGAGCCAAGAAACAGTTGTCAGGGGTAAAAAGAGGAGGAGTAGCCTCTCATACAGGCCAGGTGCTTTCTTTTTTGAAAGCAGGAGAGAAAGAGCACAAGGTGTTACTTCCCAGAAGGGGTCTTCTTTTAGGTCTGGGATGGTGAATTCCAGAAAAAGATCCAGAGGCATAGAGGCTTAAGGAGTATTGGGAGCCTCCTACAGAAAATATAAAAAGAGAGAAGAAGAAAGGAAGATTTTTTTTAGAAGTGAAAAGAAAAATTTGGAAGAGAGAAAGGACTTACAGTATGAATTGACTCTTCAGAGAAGAGTGAGTGGTGCATCATTTTTGACACAGTGCTTGCAGTCGGCAAGCAATACTTTTGTTGTGCTCTCTTGGGAGCAGGGCACTTGATGGCCAGCTTTCTCATTAAGTTTGATATTAAAGAATTTGTATTGAAAATGTTGGCAACAGTGGCTGCAGAAATGGTAGGGGTACCATTGAGGCTGCATTTCTTTTTGCAACTTTTGCAGAAGTTGC
The DNA here is from genome assembly GCA_030280995.1 of Hemileia vastatrix. Classification (NCBI taxonomy): domain Eukaryota; kingdom Fungi; phylum Basidiomycota; class Pucciniomycetes; order Pucciniales; family Zaghouaniaceae; genus Hemileia; species Hemileia vastatrix. The sequence goes on along the minus strand of JASXTE010000013.1, from coordinate 19,453,237 downwards.
AAGACTATCAATAGGAGGAGAAAATTGATGTCAGCTCTAGAGATTTAGGAAGGAAGGAGAAGAAAATAGCATACTTTAAATAAAAAATTTCCATGAAGGGCTTTCGAGAAGCCACATGGAGTGACACCGTTCTCAGTGCAGCATTGGCAACGCTCACTCCAGTAAGTACAGATTTCAAGGAAGGATCAGGGGTAATAGCAGTTTTCTGCATATCGACAAATTGAAAAATGGCATTGGAAATTTTTTTGTTGGCCTCCATAATGAAGAAAAGATAGAGAAAAAAATGGAAAACTAGTATGGAAGATAGAGTGAAGCTAAAAGTTGAAGGAATAGAAGAAGAAGGAATGAGGAAAAAGTGTGAGATATGCACCTGGTTTTATAGTGCCTGGGGACAGTTGCAAGTATAGGGAGACTGTGGTACACATCTTGCAGTAATGTAGAAAAAGTTCCAAGAGCACAGAAAAAGGCTCAGTTCTCAAAGTTGCAACAAAGGGGTTGTCAGGTAGGATGGTTACAGAAGCACAACTAAGGGATATTCAAAGCAAGGGGATAGTTAGACTCTCCACGCACACCTTCTTTTTGTGGCAGAAAGGATACAAAAGCGGTGGCAAGTAAAGAATAGAGGGAAATGTGTATATGGACTATAGGATTAAAGAGTATGGTATGTAGTTGTGTAAATTATGGCTAGTTCCAGACACATACTACTGAGTTAAGGAACAGCAATGAGTGATGGCATGAAAAATCAGGACTAAGCTAAGGAAAAATTTTTTTAGGAAAAGCGGTGTTCACCTGGTGAGATGAAAAACATGTCAAGGAAAGAAGGTAGTGCTCAAACAAGGGATATCAGGTAAGATCCAGAATAGGGAGGTCAATTGCTTAGCCTGGATGGTTACTTTATTATCAGGGACTCATGTAGAAAGCATGAGTTATACAATAGGTATGAAGGTGAGACAGTACCTATTATTTAAGTTAGGAATCTCAGGAAGAGTGGAGTTTCAGGTGCTATTAGAACCAAGACTTACACAATAATTGTACATAGACTAATTAGATAATTAGATATCATTTGATATGCTTCTATTGGCACTGAAATTTTGTAGGAAAACACAAAGGGCAAGGAAACATACAAAAGGGGCACTGATAATATAAATGTATATAAGCACTCACCTGTAAATAGTGTAGGGAGAGAGAAAAATATAGAATAGAAAAACTTAGAAAATAAATAAAAGTAGATTTTTTATTTTAAATAATAAAGTGAAATAGATTTATTTTTATTTTTTTTGTAAATATTGGGTGCGCATACCAGAAGTAGCGTTGTAGACTTATTTTATTGCTACAGTAAGGATAGTATTAGATAGAGCACTTCAAGAGGGAGTAACTGAGAGTACTAGCACTTACTGAGAAGAGATATAGCCAAAAGTTTGATTGCTTATTTTAAAATATATTTCCCATTTCTTTAAAAAAATATCTTTAAATCTATTCTACTTTCTCCTCTATTAAAAAAATATAGATAAGCAAGACATACAATATGTTGTAGGTAGACTCTTACAGTAACCTTGCTTTAAGCAGAATCTGAAGGAGTTAAATAATCAGAGAAAACCCTGTCCCTCTAAATGAATTTATGAATTTTTTAGATCAATAAGCTTAAAAGTCTATTTGATAATTATAAAAAATGAAACCCTGTTTAATTAATTCTTGTTAGGATAATTGAGCAGTTCTTCTGTGCAAAACAACTGAAATGCAACAATAAAGTTACACCAGAAACAATATTTTAAAAGAAAGACGTTTTAATGTTTTTAGATTTTAATAATTTTTGAAAACAGATACTATAAATGAGTCCCTGGAGTTGAGAACCTTCTAATGATACCCTATATGTTAATGTTTAAGGGTTTTTGAGTAAAATATGTAAAGTGTTATGTAAAATTGTTATTTTATAAGGGTATTACAAATAATTAATTATTTTGTTTACAAAAGAAAAATATGAATAATGGTTGTTATAGTCATGTATCTGTCTGATGTATGTGATATATATAATCTATATGATCTATATGATGCCCAATTTTGAGTCTGAAGTTTCCTTAAGTATACTTTGTCACGTGCCTAATTTTCCCTTCCGGAGCACAGCCAGAGCTTGTACGGAGCTCATCTGGACCTCCGGACTTAATTAGAACCTTAAAACTATAATAAAAAAAATCTAGAAAAATTACACATGATAGAGCTACTTCTCCCTATCATTCCTAACTTTTTTTTGTAGTCTGCGCAGCCCTATTCACTGAGTAATGATTGTTCAAAAATAACCTTTTAACGTTAAATAGAAAATATTCAGAAAAACTTTGTAAAATAATTAAAAATAGAAAAAAATTAATAAAATATACAGGAAAATTTTCCAAGGTTCTTGAGCATCTTGAATTTTGTCAATATTAATTTTGCGGCCGTAAAAAATCATATGACCCCTGAAATTAATAAATCTGACCAAACATTCATATCTTGACTTTTTCAACTTCATTTTTTGTTAATAATAAAATATTTTAAACTAATCCGGCTTCTCCAATCACCATCCTATTCCCACTAAGTACTCTAAATAGAATTTTGGAACCGTACTAAGATTTGGAATGCCACATCCTCCCTCCAATGAAGAATGTCCTCATTCTTTGAATTTTGCATGTCCGATTGATATAAATTTATTTTTACCAATTTGTCATTATTCTTTGATAATGATGTGGAAAGAGATCCAAGAAACATCTTTTTCTGAAATTTTACTATTGATGAACTTGTTTTAGCTGGTCTTCTTTAAATTTAAACTTTTTTTTTCTACTCTGGCTCTTGACATAACATAATAATAATAATAAATAATTTTGTGATGATTCCACTACTGAGGGCAAGTTTGAATCCCTTAAGACTCCCATATACCAGTCTTCCATCTTGTCACAGCATGAGAGAGTGGATCTCCCTAATGAGCCGAATACTCTTGATTCCATTCTCATTGGCCCCCCCACTGAGCCGAATTCTATGATTCCAATCTTGCCATAAGGTCCTCCAAGCTTCACACCAAAATCGGCCTAACTGTGAGGCTCTAAAAAAATTATTCCCTAATAAATCCATCTACCATCCTAACTTCTAATTCCTTCATCACAATTTTCATCCATTGCTATTCAGCAACCTTTATAAAATACTTTAGCCAGGCTTCCAATATTAATTTTAACCTTTTAGACCATGTTAAAGCGCCACAAAGTTCACCTAATTAACCATTATTCTTTCCTTAGAATCATTACCAACTAAAATTTTATCCTCTTTCCAAAACACTCCTGCCAATAATCATAAAGATTTAATGAAGAGAAGATTGTTGATTCAGAGTTTTGATGATGATGTAGAAAAATTTCAGCGAAATTATTTGTTTTAATCTTATAGTTTAGTGCTTTAGTAAACATGAATCCTGATCTTTTTTGTATAATAAACCAGTTTAAATCAATTTCTTCATGAATTTTCATTTTGAAAAAAAATCTATTTGCCTTTTGATGCTTCCAACTACTGAGAGCAAGGTTTGAATCCCTTCAGACTCCCCTATACCAGTCTCTACTCATATGCATTAAGAGAGTAGGCTCTACACCTACTGAGCTGAATACTTGATTCCATTACCATCAAATGAGCCAAATACTCCTGATTCCATTCTCTTTGATTGAGCCAAATACTTGATCCAATTCTCGCCATAAGGTCCTCCAAGCTTCATACCATTTAGCCTATTCAAGGCACACTACTTTTCCAACTACCATATCCTCCTTCAAAAATTTCATCATCACAACATTCAAATAGACCACCTTTTAATTACTCATCTTTTAAATAATAATAATCACCATATTTTCACCATTTTTAGCACCATAATTATCATTCTTCATTCATAATTTCATCATCCATCACCTCCACAATATTAACCACTATATTTTCCAAATCAAACATATGCCCTTTTTCAAAATTTGAGTACCAGTGATAAATTAAATAATTTGTTTGTTTATTGTTAATTGAATAGCCTTCATAGAAAAAAAATTTGCATTACCAGTTTAGATTTCTTGGTGGACAGTGATAAATTTAAATGAGTGCATAGAGTTGCATAGAATATTCCAGTTTAAGGTCATGGGGGACCCATCTTGTAAATCTCTTTCAAATTGTCCAAATAACAATTGAATTTCCAGTTTAATGTCATAGTGGACAAAGAATGAGTGATTTTCCAGTTTAGGGTCATATTGGACCAACCATTTTAAACTTAATCATCCATAAATCTTGAAAATTTCTTCTTGAATTCAGTTTAAAGTCTTGATGGACTAACAGCTCCTTTATAACCTCTTGAACAAAAGTCTTGAAAAATTAGTCAGTTTAAAGTCTTGGAGGACTAATAGCTCCAATATAACATCTTGAAGGAAAGTCTTGAAAATTTAGCCAGTTTAAAGTCTTGGAGGACTAACAGTTATCGTGAAATAGGATCCAGAAGGTATTGAAATCTGCTATACCCTGTTTCCTACCTAATATAAATGAATAACTAAAAATAATGAAAACTGTAAAATCAAACTAAGATTTATAATAATTATTTATTTAAGTATTTTATTTTATTTTATTTTTATACTTATTTTTTTTCTTTATTTTATTTTATTTTATTATTTATTTATATTTAACTTTATTATTATTATTATTATTTTTTGTTTTTTTAATAAAAATGATAAACAAATTTGAAATATAAAATTTATGAAATGTAAAATAAAAATTTTAAAAGATGCCCCCCGGCCAATTGATGAGCCGTACCCTTGAAATCATACCCACATCCAAGTGCAACTTGATGTGGTTACACAATTTTGAGAAATTGAAAATACAAAATTAATAAATGAAAGTTTAGAAAAACAAAATTTTATGATAATGATCACTGGGTGGGCTCCCTCCAATTTGTAAAAATGATTAGAGACCACCAGTGAGCATCACCCTTAAAAATATTTTATAGTATTATAAAAATTAAAATGAAAGAAAAACATATTTCATTATATAAAAATCTAACATAAAAAATAACAAAAATAAAAATAAAAAAGAATCTTGAATCCGGAAGTGGGAGAATCGTCTCTTTGTTGGTTCCAGTTTATAGTCTTAGCGGACTTCCTATAAATCAAAAACAAAGCCAGGATTCAACTGGAAACAGGGAAAAATTGGAAACAAACATTGTGGGGTAATTGTGTATAGAGCAGCCAGCCCATCAATTACCCCCAAACTTGCCAATATTTAATTCAGAAGGTTCCCCTGTGAACACTTCTACCAATAAAAATATATCATTCCAACATATATCTTCTCCATAATTGTTGTCGCTTTTAAGAGTTTTAAGAATTTTCAAACAATTGTCTTCATAAATGTTGTAAAATTTTGTTAACGGTTTTGTCTCCCATACCATAGAAAAATGACAGTAATATTTTTAATAAGAAAGTAGTTTATCCTCATTCCGGAGTTAAACTTTGACAAAATTTTATTTAATCAATTATGTAGTTTATTCTTGTTTTGGAGTTTCCTTTTAAAACAATCGTAGAAATAGTCAACCCTCATTTCGGATTAACCTTTCAAAACAATTGTAGAAATAGTTTACCCTCATTTCAGAGTTAAACTTTGACAAAATTTTAATTTAATAAATAATATAGTTTACCCTTGTTTCGGAGTTTCCTTTTAAAATGATTGTAGAAATAGTTTACCCTCATTTCAGAGTTTCCTTTAAAAACAATTATAGAAATATTTTACCCTTATTTTGGAGTTTCCTTTCAAAATATTGTAGAAATAGTTTACCCTCATTTCAGAGTTAACTTTCAAACAATTGTAGAAATAGTATACCCTCATTTTGGAGTTAAACTTTCAGCACTCCTGGTGCCCCTAGGATAGAACCATTTGACTTGATTGGCCGCTACCCTCTTCTTTAGAACTACTCCATCCAATTCTTCCAAAAAATATGAACCGCCAGACACCTGCTCTCTGACTTTACAAGGTCCATTCCACCTATCCGCAAAAAACTTTCCCCACTGGCTTTCCAAACTTCTATTATACGCTAAATCCATATCTCCAGTCTTCAAAGGTTTCCTGAGCCTGTGTGCTAATCTTTTATCCCATTACCTTACTGACTGATTTCTGATTTTAATCCTTCTAGAATATGCCTTTTCTAAGTATTCTTCTTTCTTCTCCAGCTGCATCATTCTTGCACATAACGATTCTTCAGTAGTGTCAACAGTATCCCAATCTACTCCAAGATATGATTCAGCCTTTAAATCAACTGGTAAAGCTGCTTTTTTTCCAAAAACTAGTTCGTAGGGTGAATATCCAGTTGTCCTTTTGGCAGTTATTCTGTCAGCAAATAATAGTAAGGGTAAATAGTGCCTCCATTTTTTAGCACTTGTTCCACAAATTTTAACTAATGCATCCTTTATAACTTGATTCCCTCTTTCAACCATTCCTTCAGCTTCAGGATAATAAGGGGTTGCTACCCTAACATTTTATCCAACCTTTGATATAGCTTCCCTAAATTCTGCCCCAAATTCAGGTCCTCCATCAACTGTTATCAATTTCATAACCCCATATCTATACACCCAATCCTTCAACAAGAAATCTGCCACATTTTTGGCATTTAAATTAATAAGAGGTGCTGCCTCAACCCAACCAGATAAAACATATCTGGCTTCAATTAAATATTTATATCTCCCCTCTTTTATATGAACATCATCCAAACTAACCTAACCAAAAAGAGTATTTTCACCGGTTTCATGTCCAGGTTCTTTTGGCCTTAGATAAATCCTTCTTTGACATTCTTCACATGACTGAACCCATTTCTTAACAGCCATATTCATACCAGGCCACCAAAATCTATCAGTAATTTGTCTATATGTCCTTCCCATTCCCCTATGACCAAGATCTTCATGCAGTGCTTTCATAACCAACTCTTGCCCTTTATTTTGAGAAACTACTACTTGAGGATTTTAATAACTCCTTTTCATCAATCTTTGTCCAGATATATAAAATGCTGGGGTCTTTCTTTTGATAAGCCATCCAGTCATCATCATCACATTCCTCTGGCCTTTCCAGAGTCAACAAATATTTTACCAAAACATAATAAAACCCAGTCTGTCCCCAGACCACATCTTTATAATCCAATAAAATAACATCCGAGGGCACTTCCCTATCACCTATATCACCTGCACTTGCATGAGCCATAAGCTTCTTTGATTGAGTTTGATTGTTAAACAAATAAAAATTTTCATCTTTAAATTTTGAAACTTCAAATCTCTTTTGAACCAAATTTTTATCAACCTCTTTTCCACCCTTTTTACTATCTCATTCTTCATCATCATCATCAAACCTCCGCCCTACCAAATTTATATCTACACCCAACCTCTCTTTGACCAAATTTTCTAAACTTCCAACATATACACCATTAACAAATCTACTACCATCCCATACTACCACATCATTATCATCCACATATACACTTTCCACACTTTCATTATCCTCATATCCCACATATTCATCCCACTTTATACAACCAGCCAGTTTAACCTCATGGGGGAGGTCTTCATCACAATCATCTATACACAATAGTCCCGCCAGTTTAACCTCATGGGGGAGGTCTGGAATTGAATTATCACAAAAATTATTTTTTTGTGTTTTAATTATACTAAGATTTTTTATAGAATTTTGATGAAATAATTGAAGTTTATCCTCTTGCTGGAGGTCAGAAAATAAACCATTCCAATTTTTATTCAACATAATATTTCCGATCTTCCCTCTTGATCCATTCTTGAACATGCTCAAATATCTTGACAGAGAAGTGAGACAAACTAAAAATTTGAAAACATAATAACAATTTAACTTATTATTAACAGAAAATAATTGAGAATCCACTTGAATTATCTCCAAGTGAGCTGAAATATTGGAATACAGGATCTCATCCTGGGGAGAGATTGCAACATTAGAGTTATCAGCCCCTGCTACCCCAAAAAATGAGTGTTTTCATAATCTATCTCCAAACATAATTCACCAGAAGCCGTTTGTTTTATATGCTGATTCTTGGTGCATACACAACATTGACACATAGTGGTCACCCCAGGCCTAGTTTCCCAACCTTCATCTCCTGGGGGTGCTAGACGCATATGAAGCCTTCTCATATTGTCCCCTGTAATCTCCTAACTAATGCCCATTCCAGCTTGATAACCAATCTTGGCTTCAAAATCCATCAAAAAAGAACCACCAAGAACTGTTTTAACAGCTCCTCTGGCAACATAGAAATGAACCTTTCCAACCAATCCACCAACACATAACTTAACATGCTCTGCTGTACCCATCAGCTCAGTAGCATGCCCTCCAATACCTCTGAGATTACCACCAGTGCCAGATTTAATTGGAAAGCCTATAATCATTGCTTTCTCTAAGTAAATAAAATTAATTTGAGACCCAGAATCTACCAGGGCCTTAACCTCTCTACCATTGAGAGTAACCATCAAATAACCTAAAGGTGCAGAAAAATGAGTTTCCACCTCCTCACCAAACTTCTCCAAATTTTCAAATATATATTCCACCTCTCCAGTGGACACTCTTCTCCTTTTCAGATGCTTATTCTTCTTTTCTGCAAGGGCTGGACTAATCATAAATAATTTGCCTAAGGATAAAGGAATTTGAAGTTGATTCAATCTTCCTAAAACCGTTTCCATTGCATTCTCTTGTCCAGTAACAATGGGCCTCTCATATTGAGCCCTAGATTTTTTTACCTTGGCCCTGGGAACCTCTTGGGGACCCACATTCCCATATTCACCCCCCATAATAATATCTTCACTACTAATAACCCTAGCTCCATCACCAGCTACTTTCACTAATCCAGATCCATCACTGGTCCTCCTTACCCCTTCTATAGGAGTAGGACCACTAAAACTTGGTCTGGGGAGAGATTCCAAAGGTAAATCCTCCTCAGAATCCAAATCTTTGTCCACAGGCATAGGCTCACCATTTAAATCCAACTTTCCAAAACTAGGAGGCCCCATATCAGCCATCCCCTTCTGCATATTATAAATTTTGTCCTTAGAGTAAGGTTTCTTTTCCAAATTTTTAATTTTTTCCTTTCCCGGTTTAGCCCTTAGTTGGCTCTGAATGCTACTCTTAGCTTTAGTAGCAGCTGCTCTTCTAGCAGCATTGACATCATATTCACCCGCCATACAACTTTCCTCTGCCCTAACTACAGAGGATAACTCCAAACCACCAAATGAAGTTGAGTAAATGGCCTTATTGACCTCTTTACCTTTTCCACATATTTACCATCATCAACTTTAACACCTTTAACCTTTTCTTCATCATCACCAGGTAACTCTTCAAACCTGGTCCTTTTCCCCAAATACATATTCCTCCTAACCAAATCTGAGGGAGCTTGACCTTCACTGGGCTTGATGAAAGATCCATCAGGAAATTTATAAACCTTTCCATCAAATTTTACTCTACCAGAATCCAAGTCCCTATCCAAAAAATAACATTTTCCAGCCTTGTTTCCCCTTCTATTACAATAATAGCACACCCTGGACTCGCCATATCCATCTCTGAAACCATTCCCACCATTACCATTTCCATTCCTACCATCATTACCATTGCCATTAAATTCATAATTCCTCCTCTCATAACCTCTAGATTGGTAAGAAGAAGTTGAAGTCGAAGCCACAGGTGCTCTATTGGCTTTTTGAGTCTCTTGAAAAAATATCTTTAATTTTTAAGTTAAATTGGCCAAGTGATTGACCATCTTGTTGTCTACATTTCCCTCAACTTTAGCAACAGGTTGTACCATCTGAGCCTTCTTGGCTTCTTGAGCTTGAATCATGATATCATTATTTTCAGCCAATACTTCACTAACCTTGCTAACATATTGAGTACATGATTCTTGATATTTGTCCAATGCCATGAGTTTTAAGTAGCCTTGAATATTCTCCTTGATGATCTACAAAGCCAGTAGTCTCTGCTCACCATTAGTCAGATCCTTCATCAAATTTTTCCTAGATAGTTCTTTTAAAACATCCATCCTAATATCCCTACTAAAAGAAGACCAGAATAGATCCTTGGCCTGATTTTCATGACCCAATTCCTCCACCGAAATCAGATATTCCACCACTTCATCAAACTGTCCACATAACTTTTTGAAGTCCACCATATTAGAAACACCACCTTTAGCTTGCCAATCACTGAAAATCTTATTGAGATCCACCATAGTATACCTGACACCCCATCTATCAACCATCTCTTTTGACAGCCTTATCAAATCTAACGTTTGATAACCCTCTATAGCAATGACCTCCTTTTCCACCTCTCTGTCAACAATAAAAAACCTAATCTGCTTTACCATATCTAGGTTAGTAGCTCAATCCACCAAAGCAGCAGCCTCGTATCTGCTCAAAAACCATTTAACTTCTTCCCCATTAAAATTGGGCCAATACCAAGAAACAATCCTAACTGATGGTTTCATAGGAAGAGACACACCAGATCTAGCAGCAGAAGACATCCTAATAGATTAGATTAAAGATAAAGTGTTCCAATAAGTGAGCCTCTTGCAGGCTAAGATAAATAAATCGATAAGAGTTTCAGAAAGAAAGCCTCTTTCAGGCTAAAAGTCCAAGTATCAAGTAATTTCTTTTAAAAGCTAGAGAAATCGAAACCCCATTTTGGGCCCCAAATATGTGGGTAGACTCTTACAGTCGCCTTGCTGTAAGCAGAATCCGAAGGAGTTGGATAATCAGAGAAAACCCTGTCCCTCTAAATGAATTTGTGAGTTTTTTAGATCAATAAGCTTAAAAGTCCACTTGATAACAATAAAGAATGAAACCCTGTTTAATTAATGCTTGTTAGGATGATTGAGCGGCTCTTCTGTGCAAAACAACTGAAATGCAACAATAAAGTTACATCAGAAACAATATTTTAAAAGAATGAAGTTTTAATGTTTTTAGATTTTAATAATTTTTAAAAACAGATTCTATAAATGAGTCCCTGGAGTTGAGACCATTCTAAAGATACCCTATATGTTAATGTTTAAGAGTTGTTGAGTAAAATATTTAAAGTGTTATGTAAAATTGATATTTTATAAGGGTATTACAAATAATTAATTATTTTGTTGACAAAAGAAAAATATGAATAATGGATGTTATAGTCCTGTATCTGTCTGATGTATGTGATCTATGTGAGACTTCCAATTTTGAGTCTGAGGTTTCCTTAAGTATACTTAGTCATGTGTCTAATTTTCCCTTCCAGTGCACAGCCAGAGCTCTTCCGGAGCTCGTACAGAGCTTGTACGGAGCTTGTCCAGGCCCCCAGACTCAACTAGAAACTTAAATCTATAATAAAAAATCTAGAAAAATTGAACATGATAGAGCTACTTCTCCTTAATATTCCTAACTATTTTTCAGAGTCTGTGCAGCTCTATTTATCCTGTGTAAAATCATCAAACTTAAGTAATTTTTGAAAAACGTAAATAATTTAATAAATCTTTATAAATCAATTAAAAATATAAGAAAAGTATTAAAAATTCAGAAAAATTCCCAAAGGTTCTTGAGCTTCTTGACTTTCATTAAATTTAATTTTGCGGCCATAAAAAATTATATGACCCGTGAAATTAATAAATCTGACCAAACATTCATATCTTGACATTTTCAACTTCATTTTTTGTTAATAATAAAATATTTTAAACTAATCCAGCTTCTCCAATCACCGTCCTATTCCCACTAAATATTCTAAATTGACTTTTAGAACCATAATAAGACTTGGAATGCCACAACGTGATTCTACTGTCTTTAAATATTAGAGTGGCAGGTGCTTCTTTTTTAGAATTAGATTTAGAAAGGAGAACTAGCCCATCTTGGAATTGTGTCTATAGCTCAGTATTATAGAACTCTTCTTTTTATACAATGTCTTTTAAGAAACATTTATATTGCTTCAAATTTTTGGCTTTTTCAGCAACCTTGGCTTCTAGTCAAGTTTTTTTTTCATATTCACCGAGTTCAACTGTGTTGATAATTGCTACATTGATGCAGACACCACACAATATGGGGGGAAGACTTACTAGTGAGTCTGCAAACTTGGATCCAAACTCACCTCAGATTGAAAATACATTGAGCTATTGACAAAGGAACCATACAATAAGGGATGAACACCACTCAGCAGAACAGTTTTAGGTGGGTGTTCAAGTAGATTTCAGTATGGGTTTAATATGAGTTCAGTCTGAGTTCCATCTGAGATTCATCTGAGTTCAGGTTGGGGACTTGCTAGAGAATCCACCCTCTATATTGCATAGTGAGATGGAAAAGAAGAAAGAGAAAAATCTTTTACAAGATCTAGACTTGAGAAGCATATAATACAGGTAGAATGGAGGAAAAGGGCTACTAATCAAGGCATTCCAAAAGAAAATGTTGAAATTATTGATTCATCTTTGGAACAGCAATCATCAGATTTAATGGTATGTAATTTGATGAAATTATTTTCTAAAATTTAAAAGTTGAAAATTATAGGATCTTGACTCACAAACTTTGAAAAACGTCACAAATTATTCTGAAGATAATCAACCCACTCCTTCTACCTCTGCACCACAAAACTCTTCAGAAAATAATTCCAATATTCTATTTATTGATGCTCAAGATTTTGAGCCATAAAAAATCAAGCATTACTCATCAGATATGACACTATCACTAATTGATATTGCTCATAGCTACCTAATTTTAAAAATATCAAAGGAAAAAATTACTATAAAATTAAAGGCTGAGAGGTATTGGCTTTGTAAAATATCTTCTCAGCTCATTACTTATTACCTAATGCCAATACCAACCAAATTATTCCAAAAGGAATACTAACAGTTCTAAATATACTTAATCTCATACCACCCATCAAACATTTTCTATGTTGCCCTACCTCTTTCCATCAGCCCTTTAAAAATGCATCTTGATACAGCTTATTACATTCAAATTGTGAAGAATTTCTTTTAATCAGCTTTGAAGATAGAAGTAATGAGACACCCCAATGCAACACCTTGCTTTTTGATGAAAATCCAAAACATAAAAATATTCTCAAGGCAAAGAAGATATTTATTCAACAGTCATTCATTGACTGGCTTTCATGGCTCTTGCAATTGCTAAATTCTGAGGATGATCTTTATGCCCCACTTTAACATGTTCAGAAAGATGAGGATAAATACACTGACATTTGGTATGGATCAATTTGGAAAGAAATAGCTGATGATGATGGGAATAAGCTCACTGGTAAGAGTAGAAATCTTGTGTTTAATTTCTATATTGACTGGTTTAACCATTTCAGAAACAAGAAGGGACACAGTATTGTATCTTTTGGAGAAATTATGCTGGTTTGTCTCAACCTTGATCCTTATATATTATATAAAAAAGAGCATATATTTCTTGCTAGAGTAACAGCAGGCCCTCATGATCCAAGCTTAGATCTTTGCAAAAATGTAATTGAGCCTTTAATTCAAGAGCTGAAACAATTATTGAAAGGCAGTTTTTTCTCAAAAACACACCAACACTGTGAAGGACAATTGATTAAAGTGGAAATTTTTCCTCTTATTGCTGATTTACCAGCAGTAAGAAGGCTAGCTGGAATCTCCTCTAATTCATCAAATCTTCCTTTTTCTTTCTGTTTTATCACACAAAAAAATTAGAGAAGGAATATATATATACATCTATTGAAGCTTTTTCAAACAAAAAACATTTTTTGGCAGCTGAAAAGTGGAAAAAAGCTTCAAATCCTCACAAACAGTTTTTAATATTTCAGTTGGATGTTGATTGCTACTCAAAAGTTTTAGAGCTTCCATATTGGAAGCCTATAGAAATCATAAGTATTGAAGTTATTCATTTCTTGCTTCTGGGAATGGCTAAGTACTTTAGTCATAATTATCTTAAAGTCAAAAAAGTAGGTAAACAATTATCCACCCTGTCATTAAGAAAGAAAAAAAAGGCTCACCTTATAATCAAAAGTCTCAAAAGAAAAGAAAGGATACTATATATTTCTCTGATGATAATTCAAAAAAATCATCCTCCTCTTCTTCATCCTCCATTTCTTCCTATAATCTACGATCATATTCTATTTCCCAGAATAATTCAGCACCCTCCATTTCCTCTGATAATTCAAAATCATCCTCCATTACCACTTTTTATCTATGATCCTCTTCTATTCTCCAAAAAAAAAAATATGATATTCCTATTTTTCTTCTTATGGTTCACAGTCCTCCTCTTCTAAAGTCACTCAAAAAACTAGGAGTAAACCTAATAAAACACCAAAAAAAGCCATTCTACCTTCTGATGATAAATCAGAATCAAGCTCAACATTAAAAACTCTTAAGCAAAAAAATTTTGAGGAAGATAGAAATATAAAAAAATTTCAAAAAACAGCCCACTCATCCTCAAATTCTTCTGAGGATGAGTGGTCCCTAAAAGAGAAGGAAGAGGAAGAAGACATTTATTTAAATAAATCAAGTCAATTATCTCATTTACCATCTTCTGAAGAATTAAAAAATAAGGAAAGAGTTAAAAAATCAGATGCTGATGATACAATTTGGAAAAAAAGTGCTTAACAACAATTGGTTCACAGTCATGCTACAGTTAATGAGGAAGGTAAATGTGAAAATTTATCAATGAATCTGGAGGAGCTTTTATTGTTCAGAGAGATATTGGTCAGACTGATCTTCCAATATGGATATCACAGGTTCCTGAACGCTTTGTTCAGCCAGGTTTTACCTTAAAAGCCTCTGAATGGCTCATACTATATAAAGTATTTTATGTCCAATTTCTCATACCACATTGGTCATTACCATAAGCTGGAAAGAGAGAGAAAAAACTTAAATAAATTATGGAGTGTCTTATAAAGATTATCAATAGAAAGAAGAGGTGGAATGAGATTGTAAACAATATATTAGGGAAGATAAAAAATATAATAATGAATGATAGAGGAGAGAAGGGGTGGGATTTAATAGTGAATTATATACAGGGAAGTTGTGAAATGCAATACTGAATAGTAGAAGAAAGAAGAGGTGGAATGAGATTGTAAAAAATATATATGTAAAGGTATAAAATTTAATACTAAAAAATAGAAGGGAGAAGAGGTGGAATAAGATTTTGAAATTTATAAGGGGTAATTCATGAAATGCTGTAATGAATAGTAGAAGAAAGAAGAGGTGGAATGAGATTGTAAACAATATATGAGTAAAGGCATGAAATGTAATACTAAACAATAGAAGGGAGAAGAGGTGGAATTAGATTTTGAAAGTTATAGGGTGGAATTTATGAATTGCAATACTGAATAGTAGAAGAAAGAAGAGATGGAATGAGATTGTAAACAATATATGTGTAAATGTATGAAATGCAATACTAAACAATAGGAGGGAGAAGAGGTGAATTAAAATTTTTAAAGTTATAGGAGGGAATTTATGAAATGAAAAACTGAATGGTGGAAACAGGGGGAAGTCATGAATAGAACAAAAAAAATTGTGGGGTGTAAAGGGGAAAAATAAATTTAATTGGGCTCAGAAAGTGCCATTAGAAGAATCACACACAGGGTGACAACCTGAAACCAAAAAAAATAGACGTCTAGTTCACTGTTTTTTTCACCTGTGTTATGTATAAATATAAGCTTATTTATGTCTATAATTACTTAATATAACTTAAGATAAATATATTATAACTCCATTATCATCTTAATAAGTACTATAAGGCTATGGATAAGCTATATAAACTTATATAAGTCATTTAATAGTGTAATAAATATATATATAAGCATTATAATCACATATATAAGTATTTTAAACTAATTTTTAATCTATAAGCTTAATGTAATTAAGGTTATCTTATTTTAAGGATAAGAAATACTCAGTTCTGGGGATACCTTGGCTGAAACTAACTCACCCTTAAAAAACAATTAAAAAATGCTAAGAAATTTTAATTAATAAGTAAGGGGTGGGTAGAAAAAATATTTTAAACATTTCTATATTATATGTACTGTGTTTACTACAGTAATTTTTTGGTTTAAAGTTTTTCAAGAGTTTTTTGAGATCAGATATTTCATTTTCAGGAATCCACAGGTCATAATCACTTGATTTATTTTTAAACCTTAATAGATACTCAACTCCCTTTTCTTTAGTAAGGTTTCTCTTTTTAAATGTCTTTTCAATTTCTTCTTTTAAAAATATTTCCTCAGCTTTCTGTTTATGCAATCCTGATCTTCTTGGAAATAATGCAGTATTGTTAGAATGGTATGGTTAAAAGAGAAGTAGGAAATACTGGATGCTTTCTATCACATGGTGCATATAACATAACTTCAAAATTATTGTTACCAACCATCTTTTTTACCAAAAATAATCCAATTAATGGATCTTTTGATTTAACATTACCACTTAAATTGAAATTTAGTGCAGAAATAAGGACTTCATAACCCTCTTTGAACATTTGCTCTTTGTGGGCTTTATCCCATCTTTTCTTCTCATACTCAAATGCTTTATTAATAAATTCTTGAGAGTTCTTTCTGCATAATTTTTGCATTTGAAGAAAAGATTTTGTACCTAGATGGATATCCAATCTTGTTAATTTATTAAGAATTTGAGCAGGGGTATTAGATACATAACCCAATCATAACTCAAATAGTTTTTTTCCAGTGACATAATATACTGTACTATTGTATGAAAATTCTAAACCAGGGATAAGGGTTACCCAATCATGAGTGAATTTGTCATTGTCTTTAAAGTCAAGACCAAAAGCTGAATATCTTTATATCATATCTTCTAAAGTTTGTATAATTCTTTCTTCAAGCCCATCAGTTTGTGGATAGTGTGCAGTAGAAAGTTTTGATTGACCATCTGAAACATCCATAAGTGATGCCCAGAACTCAGAAGTAAATATTGAATCTCTGTCTCAAACTATTTGTCTGGAGAAAACTTCTATATTTAAGGTTTGTGTCACCTATAAAAAATCTAAGTCCTCCTGCTAATATATCTTCATGACATATACTTAAAATTAACCACTTCATTGATGAGGGAATAACAATTACATTACTTAATCTTTTTTATAGTATATAAAACAATCCTCAATGGAAAATTTAACTTTTTCTAATGCTTCCATATATTTTTTGGCAATGTTTTTATTAAAACATTCATTGAAGAATTAGATGGATCATTCAGTATTGTAGTGAGCTTACTCATGTAATGATCTGAAGCATAATTATCAAGAAGTAATTTCCTAAATGCATCCTCACAATCTACAATATAAATTTGTTAAATTTTAATAATCTCTGTTTCAGGAAAATAAGCTGGATTATCATCATTATTAGATAGAGGTACTCTATATAAAAGATACACATTAGAGTGTAAAGTTCCCACTCCATGTGTAATAGTAATCTGTCCTCTGTACTCTTGTACAGCCAATGTCCATCTAAACATATGCCTATTAGGAGTTTTCATTTTTAAGAGTGACTTTACTGCACTACAGTCAGTTATTAACTCAAATTTTTGGTCTTCAAGGTAATAATCTTTCTTCTCAAGAGCCCATAATACTTTCAAACACTCAAGTTGAGTAGCACCATATTTCAATTCACTACTTCTTAGAGTATGTGAAATTTATCAAATTACTACTTCTGACTTTTTTTCCATCAATAAGTTGTTTCTGATGCCAAGCAGCACCCAAAACCAATAAAACCTGCCTCAGTATACAAGACAAAATGTAGTTGGAAATCTGGTAATCCCAAGATGAGAGCTTTCAATAAACTTTCTTTCAACTTATGAAAAGCCTGTTGTCTTTCATTTTTCCAAATGAAAGATTCTGATTTCTTAATTAGTGTGTTCAATGGTGTAGTAATTAACTAATAGTTCTTTATATATTGTCTATAATAACCACATATACCAAGAAAAGATTGTGCATCTTTTAACTTTTGAGGAATTCCAATATTCTTGATTGTAGCCACCTTATTTTGGTCAACACATATTTCTAAGCCAAATGCAATATGACCAAGCACTTTTAAAGACTCAAACCCAAATTTAAATTTTTTCAATACAAGGGTAATTTTTATTTTAACCATTTTCTGAAATACCTTCTTCAAATAGAGTAAGTGTTCATCATATGTCTTAGAGAACACTATGGTATCACAAATGTATACCATTAACCATCCATCAATAATTTCATTATGGAATGTTATATCCATTAACTTCTGAAATACTGAAGAAGTATTTTTTGGTCCAAATGGCATCCTGACATATTTATCAATTCCCATATGTGTTTTTATCAATATAAAGTTCCTTGAGTTATTTTTTAACATGAGCTTGATTCTACCCTTTTTTTCTATTTAGGTAACTTATATACTTAGTAGTTTTAAGGGTTGCATGTATAGAGGAAATTCTTGGAAAGGGGTAAATATCATCTACTGTAAATATATTTTTTGCTCTATAATCACCACAAAGTCTTCCCTTATCTTGTTCATAAGAGATAAGCACTGATGATACCACACAATATTTTGGTGTAGTCTCCACCTTTTAAATAATTTTCATGTTTTAAAAAATCTTAATATTATCCTTTATGTCTTTCCTCTTCATTTAAGAAGTGGTGTATGGTTTCTTTTTAAAACTAGCAGGAAGATTATCAATTTCACAGGTCAAACTAATATTCATTTCATGATCTTTTACAAGGCTAAGTTCATTGGTCCCATGTGCAAAAGCTATTGGAAATGCCTTAATTAATCCCAAAATATTTGTCTTTTCAGCTTTACTTATTTGATTTCCAAATCATGCTTTTAAAATTTCTGTTTCCATAAGTTCCATCTCACTGGATTCTCTTCCTTTTCAAGAAATATTTATTACTGACTCAATTTTCAAGACTGTGTTAAAAGTATTTATTTGAAATTTTATTTTACCATTCATTCCAATGGTAAATTTTTTATTAGCAGGGTCTAATTTTACAAATTTGTTAGAATGTCTTTAATATTGATAAAACATCTACTACAATTAGTATTATCCATTACTACAAAGCCACAAGTTACTCTACTATAACCATGTTGATGTTTAAAAAAAAGCAGCTCAGTATTTACCAATGGGGTGTAGTACTGATCCAAACCCTCTCACATTTTTACTTTGAAGGTTTTCAAGCTTTTACTTATAATCACTATCATCTTTTTGTAATAGGGGGTTTAAGTTCCAGAAATTCTGCACTTAAATTTTACCAAATCTGCACTTATTTAAGTGGGGATTTTTAAAGCACACTATCCACAATGTTGGTATATTTCAAAATGAAATAATTCACTTATTTTACTCAAATACACACTTTCTTAACCAAAAGTGCTGATTTCAACATAACGTCCCATTTCACTAATTTTTCAGCATCATCCCATTTTTACACAGCACTCCACAGCATAACACTTCATAACTCAAAAGATTTTACATCATTTACATTTTTATACCATATAAGATTCATGCCTTCCTCGCCCTAAAATCATGCTAAGCTGCATCAAGTAATGACTTTCATAGCTCTTTATCTCCTCTTGGACTCTGGTTGTGATGCTTAGTCTGATCTTGAAGAATATTTTCTTTTTTATCAAAAATGGCCATGAAATGTTTCTTATGATCTGATCTCCCACTACACCTTGCTTCCATTCAGCACCATCCAATTCCTCCAGTAAATAAGACCCTCCAGTTATTTGCTTCTTTATCCTATAAAGACCATTCCATCTTTCATAAAAAAGTTTACCCCATTAGCTTTCTAGACTTCTATTATAGACCAAAACCGAATCTCCTGGGTTCAATGGCTTCCTCAATATATGCGCTAAATTCTCTTCCCAATATTTAACTGATTTGTCCCGGATCTTCATCATTCTATCATTTGCCTTCTCCATGAACTCATCTTTCCTTTCAAGTTGCGCTCCCCTTGCTAAAATTAAATATTCAGTCAAGCGCACTTGTTCCTGATTGCATCCTAGAAAAGATCCAGCCTGTAGTTCAATAGGTAGTACCGCCCTTTGACCAAACATAAGTTCATATGGTGAGAATCCAGTTGTCCTTTTAACTGAATCCTATCTGCAAACAAACTAATGGCAAGTAGTTCTTCCACTTTGCACCATTATTTCCACATAACTAAACCAATGCATCCTTTATAACTTGATGCCCTCTTTCTACCATTCCTTTGTTGAAACTTGTAGCTTAGCACCTATATCTTTGTCTACATCTTGGAGTTCTACAGCAAATTCAGCGCCTCCATCCACGGTTACCATTTTCATTACCCCATACCTATAAATCCATTCTCTCTTTAAGAATTCAGCTACATTACTTGCCTTAAGGTTTACCAATGGTGCTGCGTTGATCCATCCTGATAGATCATCCCTGGATACTACCAAGTATTTAAAGCATCCTTCTTTTATATGAACTGCATCTATACTGATCCTACCAAAAACAGTATCTTCACCCATTTCTCTACCTTTCTCTTTTGGCTTTCTTTAACTCCTAAGCTGACATTCTTGACAATATTTAACCCAATATCTTACCTCCTTCTTCATATTGGGCCACCAGAATCTTTCCCTGACTCTGTGATACGTCTTGTCTTGACCTCTATGACCTAAATTCTCATGCAACTCCCTGAGTATTTTATCATTCCTTTTCCTAGTTTGAATTACTAACTGAAGAAACAAAGACTGATTACTCCATAACTTCACATCTTTAATAAAATAACTTTTAGCGTGCCTCTTGATATTGCACCAAACTTTTTCATCACAAAAATCTGGTCAACTACTACCTTCCAAATATAACCTTAATAATTCTGCTTCCTCATCAGCAGGTGCATCATCTTCAGAATACTCCCTATTCTCTGGATGAGTAATACTATCTTGACTTCCCCTTGAGTCATCTTCATCATCTGATTCTTCTGATGTCTTGTCCAGAGCACTCCTTGTTGCTACATTAACTTCAGCGTTCCCTAAATCCAGTTGCAGAATACCTTTGCTACAAACATCCTTTGTGTCATAATCACCTAGTTTATTGTCTTTGTGGATGCCTTGTAAAATTAATTACTAGTTTATTGTCTTTGCGGACACATCTATCAAATCCTTCATAACAATAATCTATCCCATTTACCCATCTTTTATCTTCTTTGAATTCCTTGGCTTCCAAGTCTTCTTCACACAACAGCCTTCTGTATAATGAATCTGGCATTGTGAAAGTCTTCCCTGGATTATGCACTAATTAAAAGGAAAGTAAATTAATCTTTGCCATCCTCCTAGTCATGGGCGCATCTGGAAAACTCGGGCTACCAATCATTTACACCAACAATAGCACATCAACCTGCAACTCAAATAGTTGCCCCCAAAGCATCCACTGTAGCTTCTTAAGCATTTTTGCTACTCTGCATAACTCCAGCTTAGACTGAGAGTACCTAGACTCCACTTTAGTAAAAGTCTTAGATTCGTAAAGTAAAGGTCTTTCATTACCTTCCTCATCCTCCTTCATTAAAACTATGCCTACTGCAGACACACTAGAATCCACCACTAGAGTAATTTTACCAGCACATGGTCCATATTCCAATCTTTTCAAAGGATATATTTTCTGACAATCCTTTTTAATAACTTGAATGAATCTTTGCATTCCTTTGTCCAATCCCATACAACCTCTTTCCTAGTTAAGCACCTTAAAGGTGAAGACAGCAAAGCAAAATCTCTAATAAGCATTCTTACATATGTAAAAATGCCTAAAAACCCTCTAACTTCAGTAGTATTTCTTGGTCTTGGACATGTAAGCACATTATTCTTCTGTTTTTCAGCAATGATCCTCCCTTCCTTGCATACCACATGTCCCACAATATCTAGCTCTGGAACACAACAAGCAAACTTGGATCCAGAGATGGTTAATCCTGACTCCTATATCCTAAACAGCACTCTCTACAGGGTAATTGCATATTCCCAAACAAACCTTCTAATATACTTATTCTCCTCTAACACTTCCCCATCATACTCACTTGCTGGTCCTTTTATCCTGCCATCATCAATGAAAATTCCCACATCCTCTGGAACTTTGTCCTTTAATATCCACATCATCTTTGCTTGGTATACCTCCACAGAATTTGTTGCGCCTTTCAGTAACCTTTTCAACCTAAAACATCCCAGTGGTCTTTCAAATGTAGTCATGGGCCTGGATGATTTGTCCAATTCACGCTCATCATATCCTCCCATGATATCACCTAATCCATAACATGTGCATCCTGCAAAAGAATCCACAAGCTCTTCTGGTGTTGGTGGAATTCCTGTGTCCTTTACTGTAACCTTGTTCATCTCCCTAAGATCATGAACAGCCCTCAATTTACCACTGTGCTTAACAACATAAAACACTGGACTTGAATAACTAGACATAGACTGTTCATACATGACAGACCTTAGCCTTTCCCTAATTAATTCCGTATACTCTTCTATTATAGCCACTGGTATTGGAAAATCCTTCTTCTGCCACAGCACATGAGGTATAACTGGAACAATATAAGGTTTCCTGTCAGAGTGTTTCAACAAACCTCTTTACTCTTCAGAAAATGCAATATCCTTCTCCCTAAGAACCATAACATGTAACAACAAATTTTTTCTTCCTTATATAACCAATCCTCTGGTCCAAAATTAGCCATCTGAAGCCTCTCCATTGTGTTTCTACTAGTAGTCATAAACTCAGGCAGAAACTTTGTTAAATGAGTCTCATAAGGATTCCTAGACAGCCCCAGCCTCTGCAAAGGAGGATTCAAATCCGGCATTGGTACATTTACTGGTTTAACCTTGACAGCTACTGGTTTATACTTTGATGCAAAACAGCGCTTGCTGCTTCCTTCATTACTTAAAATCAAACCCTTTCTAATATGACTACGGGTTGTACCTAAATCCTGTTTTTGTCTTTTCTTTTAATATACACCACACAATACAGGGTGCGGACTTGTTAGCAAGTCCGCAACCTTGGACTCAAATTCACCACAGATTGAAAACATATTGATATATTGACAAAGGAACCATACAATTAGGGATGAACACCACTCATCAGAAAAGTTTTAGGTGGGTCTTCAAGTAGAGTTCAGTATGATTTTAGTCTGAGTTCCATCTGAGTTCTGTCTGAGTTTAGGTTGGGCACTTGCTGGCAAGTCCTCCCCCTATATTGCATAGTGATAGGTATAACAAAATCCATAATCAGAGAAATCAAAAAGCCTAGGTATCATACATTCTACAGTAGTATTACAAAGAAACCTATGAAGTACCACTTTATGTATCCCCTCTGGTTGGACTGACTGGTAACTATACAGAGTGGTCTTACAACATTGGGGGAGCCGTTTTTTGGTTTAATTAGTGTTGTTTTGGTATGCCTTAAATGGCATTGTTTAATAATTAGGTGTTTTCATGGAATTACGCAGCAAATATTGAGACTACAGGGATTCGGATACTACCATTAGATAGCCCCGGTATTTCTCTATATTTTATGTCTTGATGACATTTTTCATAGTCTAAGTATTTGGGGGATAATTTCTCATTTTTCATTTTAAAAGATTGCTGTTAAATTTTGTTTTTTGTGTTTTACAGGCTAACCTTAAGTCTTAGGGTTAAGTGCTTAGTACTGTTGGAATGAGTTAAATTTTCTCTACATTTCATGTCACAATGTTGTTATAGCATAATTATGTGTTTTAAAGGTTTTATTAGTTGTAGCTGTTTTTTCAAAGTATTTTGGGTGTTTTTGGAGTTTTTCTGGCTTCAGGGTGGTCAGGCCACTTCAGGCAGACCGCCAGCCTCAGTGCTAGAGGGCTGGGAAGCATTTCTAGGGAAGTTTTATGCAATTAGGCAGTCAGGAACGCCAAATTCATGGGTGTGCATAGGCCCTTAGCTAGTAGTCTGTGTGTATATAGTGAAAAAGACAGTTTGGGGCTACTCTAATTATCATACAACCATCCAGAGGTGATATCCTTGTCCCTCACTCAGTTATCACTGTTTTCTGGCCACAATTGGCTGTGTTTGTTGCAAAATGAGTTCTTCATTTAACTTAACTTGGAAACTGTTTTCTCTGGTGTAGTCTTGAAGGCTATATCAAGTATTATTGCTGTCTCTGGTGTGGACTTGCAAGCTACATCAAGTATCATTGCTTTCTCTGGTGTGGACATTGGTCTAAATTTCAGTTCTTTGGTTTGGTAGTCTGTCTGGAGACTACTTTCTTGGCTGATTAGGCAGTCAAGTGTGTTGGAAAAGGGGCTTTGGTAAACAGGAACCAATTTACTGTAGCAGGTAAATATCACTTATTTTTCTAAAGGGACAGGGGATATTCTCTCTGGTTTTTCTTCAACTCACTAGGTCAAGGCCTATAGCTAGCACTATAGGATTGTCTACATTTCTGGTGCCCAAAGTGGGGAGCATTCTGCTAGTTCCTTGGAATCTCTGTTGTCTTTGATTGGCCATTTCTGGTGATATTGGACTGGAATAATGGCTTATGGTTCTTCTATTCCTGTGGTGGCTGTCAGTGGGGGGGAGGGTCCTCCTGCTGTGATAGTTAGAGAATGTGTAAGGATTAAAACTTAGGAAGTTACCAAGTTTAATAGTGAAGATAAGAAGTGGTTTCTAGAGAAGTATGAAACTGCTTCTGGTGTGGATGGTGCTTCTTACCTAGACATGGTGAAGCAAATTATCTTCTTCATTGGTGATAGGGCAGTCGAGAAAGAGGTTGTGGCCATGCCTGGCTAGAAGAAGAGGGATTGGAAGCTACTGTGTAGGGAGATGGTAGATAGATGGGTTGTCAGGTTCACTATAGTGGATCAAAACAAGGATGTCAGTGAATGGAAGTCTTTTGGTGGTGTTGGAAACTTGCCCAGTTACAGGAAGTTTCTGCTACAGTTTGATCCTGTGGTGGAATACTTGGTGGAAGTGGAGGAGCTGGCACATGAAAATGCTCCAAAGGATGTTTTTTGGTCTTCCCTGGATACTGATGTCAGGATGGATGTGTTGAAGAAGCTTTCAAGGAAGGACTTAATGAAGACTCTTTCTAATGGGGACCAGAAGTTGCCTGCCTTGGACAAGGTGAAGGAGGCGGTGGATGACCATTTGAAGTTTTTGGCTTTGGACACCTTTCAAGAGGGGTGTGCCAAGTATTTCAGAAAAGTCAGTGAGGACTTAGCTGAAGAGGAGAGTAGATTAAAGAAGGAGGAAAAGAATATGGTGAAGGTTCCTAAACAGGAAAGGGAGGCAGTGGTGGAGCAGTTGACTGATCTGACAAAACAGCTACACATTTTTGTTCAGGAGGCTAAGATGGCCAATAAGGTTCCTTCTCAGCCCAGAGATTTTGACAAGAGGGCTGGTAGGAGTGATCCTTGGGTCTGCTCTTATTGCAGTATGAGGGGGCACAAGTCCAATGATTGTTGGGCTCTGAAAAGAGATGTGTCAGAGGGAAAGGTGTAGTTTGAAGTCAGGGTGTTCAAGTTCCCAGCTGGTTCTTTTGTGAAGCCAAATGATGGTCAGGCTCCAGTGGACTTGGTGAGGAGGAGACATAATCTCAACTCAAGGAGGCCAAGATTTGAAGAGTTGCCTAATGAGGCTTCTTCTTCTGGTAAAGGTGGAGATTATGGAAAGTGAAATGGAAAGGAGGCTAATAGAGTCTCATTTACATCTTCCTTTGGTGGGTTGGAATTATATTCTTGTGGTGGACAGTCAAGTGGTTAATGCTTGGCTGGTGTCTATGATGTAGAGGCAGTAAAGGTGGGAAGGCCTAAGAGCAGCTCTCAGGCCCAACCAAAGCCCAAGTCTTCTAAAGTGGATCCTAAGCTGAGTGCAGCTAGGAGAAAGTACAGCAAAGAAGAGCTGTACAAGATGCAGAAGTAGATTGATAATATGGGCCCCCCTAGCTTTGGTGCATTGGACATAAATGGAGAGCCAATGCCTATGGATGTGGATTCTGACTCTGAGGAGGATGTTCCTTTGGCTTCATTGCCAAGGCCTTCCAGAGTTAGAGGTTCTGGTGAGTGATCAGGTTTGATTCCTGTTGATGGAAAATCTGTTGGTGGTTCTGGTCCTCAGGAAAATTCTAGGACCATGGTAGTGAAGCCAAAGGCTCACTTTGAGAGGCCAGTAGTTTCTGGCCAATCTAATGTTATGGACTCTGTTCTAGTGAGGATGAACCAGGGTCAGGTTTCCCTCAATTATGGGGAATCGTATACTATCAGTCCTGGGTTGGCTGATAGACAAAAGAAGCTGTTGACCAGAAGAAGAGTGTCTTCTGGGGAGGTAGAATTCATATTTGATTCTTCTGAAAATTTTGGTGAGGGGTTGGAAACTCATTAATCTGCTCCTCTGGGATATGTCAATGTCACTCTGAATGGCAGGGAGGCTAGGGCATTGGTGGATTCAGGTTCTTAGACCAACCTGATTTCCTTTTTTGAGGCTACTCATTTGGGCCTCCCCATCAAAACTGGTATTGGTGGGAATTTGAGAGGTATAGGTGGCCATGTCACTGAGCTGATGGGAACCTCCAAATTTGTGAAGTTGGATGTTGGTGGAGCCTCTGGAAAGGCTCATTTTTACATTTCTAAAGGTAATTTTAAAGCTGTTTTGGGTGGGCCATTCATGATGGATTTTCAAGCAAGAATTGTTTATCAATTTGACATGGGAAATGGTTTGGATTTGACCAGTAAATACAAAAGATGGATACACATGAGGTTGTCATCTCCTGGAGATGATGGTTGGGAAACCAGGCCTTGTTTGTCGTCCATGTGTCAATGCATGGATTGTTGCAGGAGAAGAAAGGAAGTGGGTGTCGCCTCTGTGTTTTTGGAGTGTGGCTCAGGCTCTAGTGAGAGTCTATCATTTATTAGAGTGATGAGGGCTGATCACCCAAGTGCTACAATCTCTCCCAAAGATGAAGAAATCCCAGGTTGTAGTAGGTCAGCTCCCTTGGAGATATACCAAGTGGATTTTCAACTTTCTCTTTTTAATGTTTCTTTTCTCTGCAAGTATTCTTCATTTTTTTATCAAGTCTCTGTTCTGTCTCAAGATTTTCAATTAATTTTAATTCAATTTCAAAAAGGAAGATGGGTTATATATCTTTATTGAAAGATATAGGTAAAAGCTGTGGAGTGGTGAGATTAGGGTCTAAAAGTAAGTCCTTACAATTGTGCACTGCTAGGGTTTCTTCTACACCTTTCAAAAACATTACCTTGGGCACATCTGTGAGCATTGGGGAAACCCCTGGTTATTTTTGTAAGAAAGAAGAAAACACAAGAAAATAAAATAAAAATTTCAAGATAATTCAAGAAAATCAAGAAAAAAATCTGAAGATATTGAAGAAAGAAGACTAAAATTATTTTTGTGAAGATTGTCAAGATCAATTTTTGGGCCTCCAGCAAGAGTTTAAACTTCACAAATTTTTGAAGAATGATGATCAGAAAGATCTTGTTTTGGGCCTCATGCATGAGGATAAACTGTACAATTTTAGAAGATGTGATTCTGATGATGAATCAAGATTTGAGGTTTTGGAAAATGGAAGTGAAGATGAAGATGTGGGATTGTGTAAAAGTTTTGGAGTGGTGAGATTGGGGAGTAAAATTAAGTCCTCCCAATTGTGCACTGCGAGGTTTCTTCTACACC
The DNA here is from genome assembly GCA_030280995.1 of Hemileia vastatrix. Taxonomy (NCBI): domain Eukaryota; kingdom Fungi; phylum Basidiomycota; class Pucciniomycetes; order Pucciniales; family Zaghouaniaceae; genus Hemileia; species Hemileia vastatrix. The sequence goes on along the minus strand of JASXTE010000013.1, from coordinate 19,425,616 downwards.
TTTCAAAAACATTACCTTGGCCACACATGTGAGCAATGGGGAAACCCTTGGTTTTTGTTCCAGGTTATGTGGAGAAGACGTCCTGAAGATCCCTCAAGTTTACGGTGGAGCCGCAAAGTACAAGAAGGTGGTGCAGAAGATTAGGCCTGTCAATGAGCCTATGCCTGTATGTTTAAATCCTCCATTGAAGAGACCTTTGTTGTCAAGAGATCTGTACTGTACTACTCTGGTGATGAATCCTCCTGATTGTGAGGAAAGTGATAGGGTGACAATGGAAAGGTTGAAGGTTGTTAATTTTTGGTTTTGATGGTTGGTTGTCTGATGAGGAAAAGAAGTTGTTTTTGCACGTTATTGTGCAGAGGTAGAAGGCGGTGGCATTTGTTGAAGAGGAAAGGGGTGTGTTGAAACACTCTTATGGGGAGCCTTACTTGATTCCTGTGGTTTGTCATGAACCGTGGAAAAAAAAACCTGGAAAATGATGTTTTTGTTAGTGAACTGGATTCTCCTAAGATTCAGTGGAAGGGAAAGGATGTACCAAAGTTTAGGGATTGGTGTCCTGGTTGGGCTGGTTGTGTTGCTCATGTGCACACTGGTGATTTTCATGATAGGGTTGTACCCTTGGATGTTGTTTTTTAGGATTTTGAAGATGAGACCTGAGGTCATACTGGGTTTTATTTTATTTTGGTTGAGTATCTGTTGACCTTGGAGAGGCCAGATATTTGTGATGATGATACTTGGGTAGCAATCAAGAATAAAGGTCCTGGATTCTACTTTTCAGGAAGAAGGTTGATGAGGAGGAGACATCCTTATCCTAAAGTTGTGGTGACTAAGAAGAAGGGTCAAGAGTTTGTGTTAAAGTCTTTGCATCAAGACCTTGGTCATAGAGGCTTTGGGGAGACTTATAGAAGAGTAGAAGACAGATTTTGGTGGCCAGGTATGAAGTTGGCTGTGCAGGGTTGGGTTCAATCTTGTGAAGAGTGTAAAAGAAGAAGTCACTTGAAACCTAAAGAGGTTGGCTGTGCTACTGGTGAATCAACTGTGTTTGGTAGAGTCAGTTTGGATGCTGTCCATATTAAAAAGGGCAGGTATAAATATTTGATTGTTGCTAGGGATGATTTGTCTGGTTGGGTGTAGGCAGAGTCTCTGGTTAATTTGACTGAAAATAATGTGGCAGAATTTTTGATGAAGGAATGGGTGCTTAGATATGGTTTGATGAAGTTGGTGACTGTTGATGGTGGGCCAGAGTTTGGAGCTGAATTCATAAAAGCTGTGGCATGTATTGGTTTTAAAGTTAGAGTGGCTACACCTTATTATCCTGAAACTGAAGGCATGGTTGAAAGAGGCCATCAAGTTATCAAGAATGCTTTAGTGAAGATGTGTGGAGATAGTGCTGAAAAGTGGAGGCATCATTTACCCTTGGTGTTATTTGCTGATAGAGTCACTGTGAAGAGGAAAACTGGCTATTCTCCTTATGAATTAATGTTTGGTCAGAAAGCTGTTCTACCAGTGGATTTGGAAGCTGTTTCTTATATTGGAATTCATTTGGATGATGTGTGCTCAATGGAAGATTTACTCTGTGCCAGGATGCAACAGTTGGAATGTAGAGAGGAATGTCAAGAGAAGGCATACTCTAAAATGATGAAGATAAGAAATATATCAGTCAGATACTGGGACAAGAATTTGGCTCATAGACTCAGGAATCCCTTGAAACTTGGTCATTTGGCTTTGGTTTATAATAGAAGTTTGGAGATTCAGTGGGGAAAGATGTTTGCTGACAGATAGAATGGACCTTATAGAGTCAGATCTCAGGTGTCTGTAGGTTCTAATTCTTTGGAGGAGTTAAATGGCGCAGTCTTAAAGAAGAGAGTGGCTGTTGATCAGGAGAAGAGGTTTTACCCAAGAAGCACAAGAAGTGAAGAAGATTGACTCCGCAATGAGGATAAACTATGGACCATTCTTTAATTTTGGATTTTTTTGTGGTGATTCTGTGCATCTGTTTTGTTGGAAAATTTTTTTCTTAGAAGGTACCCATGGGTGGGGCTTCTATATTTTATCTTGGCAAGTGTGGGGGTAACTGATGGGCTGGATGCTCTATCAACAGTTACCCCAGATTTTCTGTTTCCAACCCCTTCTCTTAATTTGGTTGAACCCTAGTATTGGTTTTTCTTCACTGGTTTTAGTCCTCTATGACTTTAAACTTGAAGTTCTTTTGGTCTTCAAGTGCCAGACTCTTTACATTTATTGGTTTCAGTTTTTGTGTTGGATGTTGTGTTTTTTGTTAGAAGGTTACCAGGGGGGGCTTCTAGATGTTATTTTGGAAAGTGTGGGGGTAACTGATGAGCTGGCTGCTCTGTAGAACAGTTATGCCATAATGTCTGTTTCAAATATTTTGTTTTCCTATTTGAATCCTAGTTCTGGTTTTTGTTATTCAGGTTTCTAGTCCACTATGACTTTAAACTGGCTTGGGACTGGATTCTTATTTCATTTGGAGTGTTGGGGGATCACTGGTAGTCTCCCATCATTTTTACTTATTGGAGAGCCCACCTAGTGATCATTTCTTTGGACTGGAATTTTCTATGGAGCCGGAATTTTTCTTTTTTTTCTGATTTTTGGTTTATGGTTGTGTTAGATAGTAGTTTTAGATTATTTTCATTTTTCCATCTTTTTTCTTTTAATTTTTTTAGGGGGGTTATTAGGATATAAGAAGGGAAAAATGGGGAAAGGCTCATCAATTGGCCAAACAATGCTATTTTCTTTTTTATCTATTTCATTTATTTCAGTTTCATTTTTTATTATTTTCATTAATCTCTAATTTTTTTATCTTAAATCATTTAGAATATTTAAAGGTGTATCCACATCAAGGTGCACTTGAATGTGGGTAAGGTACCATGGGATCAGCTCATCAATTGGATGGGGGATACCATTTGTATTAATTATTTATTTCATATTATTTTATTCATTTCATTTTAATTTCATTTCCAAAAAATTTTTTAGTATGTTAGTATTTTAACAAGTGCAAATAAAAATAAAAATAAAAACAAAAATAATAAAAATAAAAATAAAAATAAAAATAAAAATAAAAATAAAAATAAAAATAAAAATAAAAATAAAAATAAAAATAAAAATAAAAATAAAAATAAAAATAAAAATAAAAATAAAAATAAAAATAAAAATAAAAATAAAAATAAAAATAAAAATAAAAATAAAAATAAAAATAAAAATAAAAATAAAAATAAAAATAAAAATAAAAATAAAAATAAAAATAAAAATAAAAATAAAAATAAAAATAAAAATAAAAATAAAAATAAAAATAAAAATAAAAATAAAAATAAAAATAAAAATAAAAATAAAAATAAAAATAAAAATAAAAATAAAAATAAAAATAAAAATAAAAATAAAAATAAAAATAAAAATAAAAATAAAAATAAAAATAAAAATAAAAATAAAAATAAAAATAAAAATAAAAATAAAAATAAAAATAAAAATAAAAATAAAAATAAAAATAAAAATAAAAATAAAAATAAAAATAAAAATAAAAATAAAAATAAAAATAAAAATAAAAATAAAAATAAAAATAAAAATAAAAATAAAAATAAAAATAAAAATAAAAATGAAAAAAAATAAAAATAAAATAAAACAAATTTTTTTTATCTATATCTGTTAGCTGTTATTATTTTTTCTATTTAGTGAATTTTTTTAATTCTTTTATTTAATGAAGGGATGAAGAAGCCTCTGGGGGTGGGTCCAGATGTTGTTGTCGTTTTTGTTTCTTGTTTGGAGTAGAGGAAGAGCTGTGTTCTTTGTAGTGCAGGCAGCTGGAGAAAGTATACGGGTTATAGTTTTTAGGAACTGGGTCAGAAGGTAAACTTTGTGAAGAAGAAGAAGAAGCAGGAATGGAGTGCTGGAAAGTGTGCTTGATAATTCAAGACATCTTTCAGTGGTCATCAAGGAGTTGTTTTCTCAGATTCTTCTCAAAATCATTCAACAGACCATGGAGAGAAAAGGCCTTAAGCATTTTGGAACACATCATGCTAATGTGTTGCTTCATATCAGCATAATCCAGTTTCAAAGTATTTTCTAGGAGTTGGCCAGTTCCAAATGCAGCTGCAGGAGGTAGGGGTTCCAACTAAACAGAAGAATTGGTTAAATAATTATTCTCTGTTGAAGAAATCAAATTTTTTTTATTTTATTTTGGTACTTACAGATTGGGAGATTTTCAAATTTGTATTCATCCAGAATCTGGATCTCTGAAGAGTGTTGAATAGATGTTGTAGGAGGTTCCACGATATGGAGGTATGGATTTTTGTGGTCACCCTCTAAATGGTGTTGAGAAGATGAAGGAGAAGAAGGAGGTTCCTGTTACCTGGTTGCAGCAGCAGGTCTGTTGTTTTTGTTTTTGTTTATATTATTGCTTGGTGCAGTTTTAGTAGGTACTGGCGGAGGAGTGCCAGGTTGGTTGAAGGAAGGGCCAGGAGATGGTGATCTGGTAGCTGATTGTGATCTTCTGGATGAAGATCTAGAGGAAAGAGAACTATCAGAGGAAGAATTGGCAGCCAGAGGAGAGGTTAAGTTATTTCTTCCTTATGTAACAGGATTTTTCTCTTTAGGAACAGTGTTGGCTATTCTGGTGTTTGCAATGGGTCCTCTAAGAGGCCTTATAGAGATGTTGGAATTTCTGGTGTTGATGGAGGAAGAAATGTTATCAGTATGCATTGCTCTGGGAGCATTAGGAGGTTGTGGTGTAGAGTTATTGGTGTTGGATGGAAGAATTGGGCTGTTTTCTGGCTGAATTTGGGAGTTTTGAGCCTGATTATTGTTTTCTGGAAAGGTGGGTGGGCTGCCTGACGTTGGGAGGGCCTCCTGGACACGGTCTAGCAGCCTAGGAGCTGATTTTTACACCATCTTTGCTGAATTTTCTGAGGGAAAAGAAGATTCTTGAGAAGATAAAGCTGGTCTTTTAGGAATGTTTTTGGGAATAGAATGGTGTGATCTTTTGGAAAGGGCAGAAGATAAAGAGGAAGAAGCAGGTCCAAGCTCTGGTGACCTGGTAGGAGATCTGGACACATATTTGTGTGAAGGTGAAGTCAGAGGTATTGGGTAGTTGGGATCTCTGTAACATCTTTTCTTTTTGTAATTTCAAGAATCACAGGCCCTGTTATAGAATTTGGCCTGGGAAGTAGGAAGAGTGAATGTGCAAGGTCTGCACATGTGTATGCACTGTTTAAAAGTGCAGTCTGTAGGAGCAGTGAAGTAGGGAAGGTCCAATGGGTCAAAATTTGGTGATCCAGCCATAATCTGTGAAGGAGCAATAATGGAGATAAAAGATATGCATAAAAAAATTTATCAGTGATTTGTAGATGGTGAAGAAAGAGTGGAAGTTCAGTAGGCTGGCTGCAGAGCATTGTGCATGGAGGTGGCACTACCTTTGCTATGCAAAAAAATGTGGGTCCGTCAAGACTTTAAACTGAACACTGGAAAGTCCATCAAGACTTTAAACTGAACACTGGACAGTCCTTCAAGACTTTAAACTGAACACTGGACAGTCCTTCAAGACTTTAAACTGAACACTGGACAGTCCTTCAAGACTTTAAACTGAACACTGGAAATTCCATCAAGACATTAAACTGAACATTGTGATTGAGTCCTTCAGGACTATAAAATGATAATGGGAGTTGGTGTGATTCTGGCAGAGGGCATCCAAAGGGCAGTCTCTGAATTTTGTTAAGGCAAGTGTGGGGGTAACTGATGAGCTGGCTTCTATGTAGAACAGTTACGCCAGAATGTTAGTTTGTTTCTTTGGGTCTTAAATGTTTTGATCTCTAGTTCTGTCTTTTTTATTTAATTTTTTAGTCCCCCAAGACTGTAAACTGAGGAACTTTTTTATGATGATTGGCTACATTCAGGAATTCTAGAGAGGTGAAGAATTTTTTTATTTCTAATTCAAGAGATTAATCAAGATTCAGGAGGCAGAATAGAATCAAGAGATGTAACAAAATGTTCAGCATTGGCTTAGAACTGGTGTATGAGGTTCTTCCTTTTTTCAAGATCCTGTGGGTTCCTAGCAGGAGTGGATTCAAAGTAATTTAGTATGAGATACTTCTCTTGAGAAGAATTTTGTTGAAATTTGTCCTTGATGGTGGGGGTGTTTCAATGGTTCCCACATTGTCATCATAACTGTCAGGAGGGAAATGAACTGGAAATTTGTCAGATTGAATTTCATTATGAAGAAGTATTGGGCTTACCATTAGAAGGACCAGGGATGGTAGAGCTAGTGGTAGTAGCAGGGTTGGCACTCTTTTTTGAAGGGTGTAATTTGTGGACCAGTCTGGGGATCAGGACAGATGGCTTGGATCTTTTGGTGCTGGCAGAAGGTTGATCAGGCTGTGGAGAAGGAGAAGATTTTGCAGAGAACAATGGACCAGGTCTGAAACAAGTCTTCTTTCTAGAGTGGAAGGCATCACAAGAGGTTCTGTAGGGATGCTTTGGTGGTGTGATGTTACAGATGAGATTGTTGTCAATGCAGTATTGGCAGGGGCCCATGTCAGTAGCAGATTTGGAGAGAAAGCTGAACATGGTGGTTGTGGTAAAGGAGAATGTTGAAATTCTCTATTGGAGGGAGGATGTGGTCTTCTAAAATTGGCAGAGCCCTTTTTGGTTTATTTGGTGTTGTTTTGGTATGCCTAAAATGGCATTGTTTAATAATTAGGTGTTTTTATGGAATTACCCAGCAAGTATTGGTGCTATAGGGATGTAGATACTACTATTGGATAGCCCCGAATTTTCTCTATATTTTATGTCTTGATGACATTTTTCATAGTCTAAGTATTTGTGGGATAATTTCTCATTTTTCATTTTAAAAGATTGCTGTTGAGTTTTGTTTTTTGTGTTTTACAGGCTAACCTTAAGTCTTAGGGTTAAGTGCTTAGTACAGTTGGAATGAGTTAAATTTTCTCTACATTTCATGTCACAATGTTTTTATAGCATAATTATGTTTTTCAAATGTTTTAGTAGTTGTAGTTGATTTTTCAAAGTATTTTGGGTGTTTTTGGAGTTTTTCTGGCTTCAGGGTGGTCAGGCCACTTCAGGCGGACCACCCACCTCATTGCTAGAGGGCTGGGAAGCATTTCTAGGGAGGTTTTATGCAATTTGGCAGTCAGGAAGGCCAAATTCATGGGTGTTCATGGGCCCTTAGTTAGTAGTCTGTGTGTATATAGTAATAAGACAGTTTGGGGCAGCTCTAATTATCATACAACCATCTGGAGGTGATATCCTTGTTCCTCACTCAGTTTTCACTGTTTTTTGGCCACAATTTGCTGTGTTTGTTGCAAAATGAGTTCTTCATTTAACTTAAATTAGAAACTGTTTTCTCTGGTGTAGTCTTGCAAACTATATCAAGTATTATTGCTGTCTCTGGTGTGGACTTGCAAGCTACATCAAGTATCATTGCTTTCTGTGGTGTAGACATTGGTCTACATTTCAGTTCTTTGGTTTGGTAGTATGTCTGGACACTACTTTCTTGACTGATCAGGCAGTAAAGTGTATTGGAAAAGGGGCTTTTGGTAAACAGGAACCAATTTACTGTAGCAGGTAAATCTCACTTATTTTTCTAAAGGGACAGGGGATTTTCTCTCTGGTTTTACTCCAACTCCCTTGGTCAAGGCCTATAGCTAGTACTGTAGGATTATCTACAATGCTGAACAAATTTTTGAATCCAAGTTACTAAACTTTTTGTTGAGTAGTTCTGAAAGGGAAATTTCTTTTCATCTAATAAGAGTGAGTTGAATATTCTACTCCGGGAAGTTTTGCTATAGCCACAAATTTTGACTTGATGGTCCTTCTCATAAAGTATAGTGCATCCAGGGCAGCAAGGAATCTGATGAATGGAAAGCTCAATTTTAAGAATATTGATTGCAGTATGGATGTCAAGGGGAAATTTCGGAACATATTTCAAAGATTGAGGAGCCTTGGCTGATTCACAAAGACATTCAAGGATATTCTTCATAATAACCAGTGTGATGTTGGTTTCTTTTTGATAAAGTCCTGAGACAACATGCAAGTGGACAACTAATACAACTAACAGAAATAACCACTCATTGAAATGTTTCATGGAGTCAGAATTTTTTATATTCAATAGAAAAAAATCCAAAAAAAAATAATAATAATTGGAGTTGCATGTGATATTATAATGTGACCTTACCAGAATTCTTCACATTCAAATCAGGCTTTTTACCTGTCTTCCAAGCTTCATCTGGATTTTTTGTACAGATAAGATTTTGGGACTAGAGTTTTGAAGCAAAAAGGTGCCTTTTGATTGTACATTGTCCAACATATGGACCCTTGTCATTGTACTTGGAGATACAGGAGTTGCAAGGGCAGGGGCGCTCTGCCATTTATGAAAGATTCAGCAAAGAGTCAATGAGATTATAAGAGAGTTAATTTTGATAGAGTGTTTTTATCCAGGTTATTGATTCACACTACAGAGATGTGGCACCTTGAAATCAATCATTTCTTTCAACTTTTTTTTCTTATATAGAAAACAAGAAGCTCAAGTGTTTCTGCTTCATTTTACTAAATATGCATCTATGTTTTACCTAATGATTCTTGGAAGAATTGCTTAGTCTCCTTCAATAATTTGACTTGAAACATCCACAAGAATCAAGCTAAAACTCTTCAATTAGCTAGTTTCAATTCAGTTTTTCCAAGAAACAAGGATGAACTGAATTGAAGTTGGCTAAATTTAAGGGGTTTACTATGATACTTTTGGATCCTCCCACTTTTTTTGTCAGTGAATCTGGTATATAAGTATGATTTTAACAGTTAATATTAATTGTCCTACTACTTATTGATATGTGATTTAGTGATTAAACCTCAGGGGAAAACTAATAAAATAGTTATACTCAAATAAAACTCACAATACTTGGATTTAAATGCATGCTAGTGGTGGAAGATAGATAAATAGAATATAGTTATAGCTTATATAATGATAATATCAATTTATAAAGGCTTTATAATATATTTCTAAATGGTAATAATTGTGTTTAAGTTTTTGATTGAATTGTAGTAAGTAAGTGATGATGATGAACCCGTCAAATCCTTCCTTACTTATACCAAAATCCACTGGAGTGCACAGACCTTCAATCCAGATGATGTCACTGCTATCTCCGGCAATTACAGCACTTTGAGGGCCCATCACCTTCCCATGGCGTCCACTTCAAGAAGATTCAACACCCAGACCTCCAGTAAGGACCCTCCATCACAATTAATGATAACACAGACCCATACCATAAATAGAAAATTCAGATAAAAGCAGATACCATAAAGAAACAGGTAAAATAACTCATCCAAAAGGAATAAAATGAAACCCAAAGCATATAAAGGAAACAAATTAAATGTCCAAGCCCTCAATAACATCCACAAGCATCCATATTAACCCATAAATGACCTCCCAACCCATAAATCCTTGAATATCCATCCAAGGAAGCAGATTAAGTTGTCCAAACTGAGTATATGCACCTGAAATAGGTGTATATGCTTCTGTAGGCGTTGTGAATCCACTGATTATGTTCATATGGCCTAAAATAAGCAGAAAAACAAAGGTTATAGTCTATTAAGAGGCTAAAACCCACTTGTAGACCTAAATATACATAATATACTGCATATTTCACTGAATATGAGATTTATGTATACATATAAGCTTATTTGTGTCAATAATTACTTCCTATCACTTAAGATAAGTATATTATGACTCCATTAACACCTTAATAAGTATTTTTAGGCTATGGATAAGCTATTTAAACTACTATAAGTTATATAATAGTGTAATAATTATATATATGTATTATAATCATATATATAAGTGTTTAACCTTCTTTTTAAGATATAGGCTTAATGTAATTAAGGTTATCTTATTTTAAGCATAAGAAATACTCAGTCCTAGGGATATCTAGGCTGTAATTTTTATTTAAACCCTTAACCAAAAAAATGCCTTAGAATAAGTGAAATTGTCAATTACATATAAATAAATTAGTTCTGTGTTTCAGCAAACTGAGGCTTTACTGGACATATATTTACATTTTTAACAAAGCATTTTACAGTCACTAGAAGTAAATTTCTGGAACTTTTTAGTATAATGTTCATTGAAAAATCCTGGAAGTTTTCTCCTAGTGACTGTACATACATGCACTTAGAGCACATTTTTACAGGACCCTCTTAGGGCATTAATGATGAGACAAAACCAATAATATTGTAAATATTTCAATTTGTATCAATAATTATAAAAGTACTTTAAGGGAAGATTGAGCTGAGTAATGAAACCTGCAGTGCATCCACAGCCATTGCTGTAAATTTTCCGTATCATAGAAGCATTTATTGTTGTGCTGGACCACTTTTTTTACTGCGCACATTGTTGAGTGACTCATGAGTTGAAGAAAAAATTGAGGGACTGGTGAGTTGAAGGTGAACAATATGAAAAGCACAATAGGGGGTGTCAGTTCTGGAAAATACGCACTTAACTTAAGTGTGGATTTCAAACCAAATCAGCACTTAAATTTTGCAAAAAAGTCACTTATTTCAAAAATGGGTGTCAGTTCTGACCTCAAATCAGCACTTTTTTCGTGATTTTTTTTTCAAAACCACATGTTGGCCACATCATCCCTCTCTTTCCCATACCATTTTGTACTCTCCAAATGTCCTCTTTGTGTACTTCATTCACTTGGGTTGGTATTTTGGTTTTTTGCATATTCATTTTTTTTGGAATTTACGGTGAAAATCTTTTTTTTGGATGGCTCATTGGTTTTCTTTCATCAGCTCAACATGAAAGCACATATTTTCTTCTGAAATCCCATATTTTGTCAGTGATTTTTTTTCTTTCATCACTCATATCCTTTTCATCCTCTCCACAAACATCACTCAAATATTTTTGTTACTTTTTTTTTCTCAACTCATCTCACCAGGTAAGTCTTTTTTTTTCTTTTTTCTTGTTTTTTATTTGCTTATCATGAATTTTTTTTTTTTGCTTTTTTTGGTTTTTTTTTTTGGTTTTTTTTGGTTTTTTTTTTGTTTTTTTTATTTTTTGTAAGTGCTTTTTTTTATTTTCAAGGTTAGACTAACTTTTTTTTTTCTCTTTTTTCTCTTTTTTTTTCTTTTTTTTCTCTCCTTCACCCTCTTTAGCTGCCTCATTTCACCCCTTTTCCTCTCTCTTTACCTGCCTTTCACCCTCCTTGGCTGTCCCAAATCCCCCCTTTCCCCCCTCTTTAGGTGCCTCAAGACCCCCCCCTTCACCTCTCTTTAGCCACCTCATCACCCCCCTTCCCCTCTCTTTAGGTGCCTCAACGTTCCCCCCTTCTCCTCTCTTTAACCGCCTCAAATTCCCCCTTCCCCCCTTTTAGGTCCCCTCCCCCCCTTCCACTTCCCTTTATCCACCTCTACCCCCCTCCTTCTTAACGAACGATCTCTAATGATCGTTTGTTAAGGAGGAGGAGGAGCTAGTGATGGTTTAAGGGGAGTGTAAGGGGGGGTTGAAGCAGCTAAAGAGGGGTAAAAGGGTGGGGTTTGGGGGGGTTTCAGGGGGATTTTGAGACAGGAAAGGAGGGGATTTGAGGATGGTTTTGAGGCAAGGAGGGAGGGAATTTAGAGGTGATTTCAGAGAAAGAAAGGGGAGGAAAGGGTACTGTAATGAGAGTTAAAGAGGGGTTACCTATTTTTCAAAAACACCTACTAAAATGTAACTTTTTTTTTTGGCAGATTTTTAGAAAAAAAACTTTTACATTCTGTTAAGCTCTTTCCCTGTAAGTTACAAAACAAAAAAGCTTTAGATATTAATTTTTAATATTTCTAACCAATACCATCTCCAGCTAAAATCAAATGACATGGTTTATATTTTCCAGACCACCGGTGCATCATTGATTTTGGTTTGGGAAATGGTATCATCAAAACCATTTGGAATTCTTCTAAGGATTATCATCAAACGACCAAAGCTCCTCCTGGTTTGGAATCCTGTCAAGATTTAACACATTTTGGTTGCTCATTTCAAATCAGTAATAAGTTGATTCAAAGAATCAAGAAGGTAATGAAAGAAGGTAAAGTTAATTGATTTAAAAAAACTTTATCTAGATCCAAAAAGTATGGGGATTAGAGTTGTCATCGAAAATTTTATATTTTTTTGTAAATTTTTAATAAATATTTTTTATGTATCAATTTCCTCAACTAAAGAAATGGGCCAACAACCTTGTGTTGTATAACAGGTAATCATGATAACATTTATTTGTCTCATGGGGTTCCTCTAGCCTATACCTGTGGAAAGTCCCAAGCTTTTGTTTCTAGATTTGATCTGCATTTTGGCTTGAGGAATTGTCATTACTTTAAACTAGGGAAATTGATATATATTAGATATTTATTTAATAATTTATGTAATTATATTAAATTTAGTTGACTTCCACCCCTTACTTCAATAAAATGCAGGGGGGGGTATTGCCAAATTTTCAAATCTGACATGTGGAATTGATGACTTAGAAAAATTTTGGTGATATCCACCCCTTGCTTCAATAAAATGCAGGGGAGAGTATTGCCAATTTTTTAAAACAGATATAGAATTTTTTTTGACTTGTACATATTTTGGTGAAAATTTTTGACGAGAATGTGAAAGTAATTGTTTCCACCTTGAGCAGGTTTCTGGCTCAAAGGAATAGTAGTACCATCATCAAAACCAATACATCCTGAGAAGCCCTCTGCTTGCATAACCTGAGATGATTCAAGTTGCTCTTCTTTTGTTGGACAGGTGAGAAGTTGAGATTACAAGGAGTTGATGGAAGTGATACATCGTTTGGTATAAGTGTTAACTGAACCATACCCTAAATCAAAGACATTTTCTAAAGGTTTCAAAGAGGCTCCATTACCATTTGAACCCAAACAACATAGTGTGATGGCCAATTGAATTGAAGGATGTCGTTGTTCTTTTTGAGAATTATTGTGAAATATGGGATGATCCTGAATAAGCTCAAGCAATTTAAGGAAACATTCCTGAGAATTCCTGAACAGCTGTCTAAAACTGGGTGTAGATAGGTTAAGAAGTGTTTGGATGGTGTACTTGGGGGTATGAAGTACTTGAGGCTTTCTGGGAAGAAGGTAACGTTTTGTGGCCATTTTTGATAAAAAGACAAAATCTTCTTCTAGATCAGAATCAGAATCGGAATCAGAGTCCATGAGCAGTTCAAGAGCCATGAAATTCATTGCTTTATGTAATTTATCACAATTTGAAAGTGAGGAAGGCATAACTCTTATATGATATGATATGAAGATGTAAATGATGTACGATGTTTTGAGTTATGAAGTGTTATGCTGCAGAGTGCTGTGTATGAATGGGATGATGCTGAAAAATGAGTGAAATGGGACTTGATGGTGAAATCAGAACTTTTGGTTGAGAAAGTGCGGATTTGAGTGAAATAAGTGACTTATTTCATTTTGAAATCCACCAGTATTGGGGCTAGTGTGTTTTGGAAATCTGCACTTAGATAAGTGTGGATTTGGTCAAATTTAAGTGCGTATTTTCTAGAACTGACACCCCCTAATGTGTGTTGATGCAACAAAGGGACTTTTTCTTGAAAAGGGCAAGGCACGGGCATAGGGTTGGACTTACAGATTTCTTCAGACACCTGTGACTTTGCTGGCGTCTACAGAAAAATTACTGAAACTAGTTACTACCACAAGGCTTGATGTGCACACTGAGGAATAAATATGAAATATGGCAATTTACAGAGTCAGCGGCAGGACATAATTTGCAAGCACATAGCAAGTCTATACGTCCTTACACTATGACACATGTTTGCTTTGCCATGGGGTGCAATGATGGCACAACCATTACTTAGCAGTTGTGTGGCAGCTACATTATGATTATTTTTTGCACCTAAGGGTGATAAGTGGTGTTAAGTGTAAAAAGCCATCAACACATAACTGCTGAACCATTGTTGCATAATTTTTGTGCCCCATGGCAAAACAAACATGTGTTGTGGTGTTAGAGCATTCACAGGCGCCAAAGTAGACACACTATGACACATGTTCATTTGGCTCTGGGGTGCAACAATAGTGCAACAGATAAACAATTATTTTTGGTCTTAAGGTCTATTCAATGTCCTAAGGTGAATAAAACAATTGTTACATAACTGTTGCGTAATCATTGTGCCTCATGGCAAAACAAACATGTGTCACAGTGTTAGCTAAAGTCAATTCAACTCAACCTCATTTCTTGGCAAAACTCAATTGAAGTTAGCTAAGTGAAGGGGTTTAGCTCAACACTAGTCAATGCTCTTAATACAATCTAACAACTAATTTAATGAAATGTGTTTCAGCCCATGTGGACTGCCTTTGAGCATGTATATAATTGTTTCAGACCAGGCCTGTTTCTTGGCAAACGTGAACTAAAATCTGCCAACATAACAAATGTTCTTATGTGCTAATGCATACATGAACCAGAATGTTTGGCTGTGTCTGAGATTATGTGCTTTAGGGCATCTACCATCTTGTCGTTAAAAATAAGTATATAATTGCATGTTACTTGGGTCATTTCATAATGAATTGCCATATTCAACCACCCTATGCAGTATCTTTTACTATTCACTCCATTTAGTTAATATTCAACCATCGTATTTTGGCTCCTATTCATTAAAACTCAATTATTTTTTTCCTTCTCATGGCTTTTAACATAGTTGATGAATTACTTGAAATGTACATGTAAATATCAATTTCATATTTTTAAGTGTATACATAAATTTCTGGTTTTCTGGCATTGCTTAATAGCATATGGTGACATAAAAATTTTGGCATTATATATAATTTAACGAAGAAAAGGTTGAAGTGGAAGAAAAAAATCCATGTGTTTGTCAGTTGACGAGAAGTAGCATAGCCGATGAGTTTTTTTGCAGCCAATGAGAACACCAAAAAAAGGGAAAACCTAAGCCGCACTGTTAAAGTTCTTTCACATGAAAAAAGAGTAATTTTTGCCACAAAAAAGTAGTGTAATGAAGTATATATAAGTGATATTTGGTTTTAATAGTGAGTAAAGTGGCTTGGAATGAAAATTGTAAAAAATGAGTAGCCAGGAAGGAGGCAAGTAAGTGGTCGGCAAGTGGGATACGAAATCAAAAAAAAATTGGCACACAGGGGGGTGACTTAATTATGCAAAGTAAGTATCTGTAAGTATATATACTTACTTTTACCCAATATTTACAGAAATGAATAGTTAATGAGGGGTGATAATGCAACGGTGAATGAATATACCCTCAATTATTGGTAAAGTATGCATACCGACCCAACTTACAGACATGGTGGTAGATGCCCTTAGATAATTAATTATGCAATCTACAATAATGTGGAAGAAACCATAGGCAGCTTAGATACATAGTAAGTCACATGAAACAATCTATTGAAGGTAATAAAGCATGCGTGATTTAGTGTGGGACATGTACGTGATTGAGACATGGGGCTTCGCACCATGTCCCGTTTTTGTGCGGGACATTGACACCCGAAATGCAATCGTGACACGATTTTGCCCGCGGTGCAACTTGTGCATGGATATCCCCATCGGGGATATCTTGGTGCGTAGTGATGAGTTTATTTTTACAAAATAAAATTGTAAAAATTTAGGAAAAAATAAAAAATGAAATAAAAAATCTTTTTTTTTGAGAGAAAAAAATTAAAAAACAAAATTTCCCATGGTTGCAAGATATTTTTCTTACACTTATGTTTCTCACATTTTTTTCGCGCATATTTTCCTTACACATATTTTTCTCGCACATATTTTTCTATCACTATGTCCCTCCCTACAATTTCCCCAACTCGCGCTGGATATCCCCATCGGGGATATCTTACTTGGTGCGTAGTGAATATCCCCAAATCGCGCTGGATATCCCCATCAGGGATATCTTACTTGGTGCGTAGTGTAGACATCTGGTCCACTGGGTTTTCCCCCTGTGCTAGCTTTTCCCATACATATTTCTAAATAAATGAATGTTGAAGCAGTGTCAAATCTTCCTGCAACATGGTCAAAATTCCTAATTCTAAATTAATTCTATATTGTGTAATTTCAACGCGTGACAGAAATGCTCCGTAGAAAGCAATATATTCTGAGAAATAAAGGCGAAAAAGAAGTTCTTAACCAGTGTTGCCTCACATGGGCGAACTTTTACGAATATAGGCACTCAGCCCAAGTACAGCTATTTGGGAAAACATTGCTCTTTTTTGCCCCTCAACCCCTGCCAAAAGCGGCTTAAACTCACGTTTTTGGCAGGGAGTGGGAGGCAAAAACACAGCAAGCTTTTCCCAAATAGCTATATATTTATCCTTCCAATTGACAACCATCAAGAAAATATTTTTCTGTATAAGGGGATCGGTTATCTCCTTTAATCTTGACAGAAACAGTCTTTGCTCTCATCAAAAACACCATAAAGGTATATAAAAATTACCTGTATCGCGATTAAGGCATCATCTCATATACATAAATAACCGTAGGCTCAGTCTCCCTTAATATTTCATTATATATTCAGTTGCCAATTCGAACCAACACATCTTCGCGATACCAATCTTTAAAATTAATCCTAGGTATGGTTATTCTCAAATATCCCTTCATATTTACCTATTTCTGTCTTTATATTCCCATATTAGCTGTTTGTTTTAGATTTTCATCACGCCCCAGTGCCTGGCCATGCGGATCTAACAATAGCTTGTTTCTCATTCACAGAACTGTGCATTAACCAACAAGTTCATCAGTGCCTTACAAAATGGAGCTATTTTGTTAGTCCTCTAAGTCTTAAGCTTGCCGGGTTTTTTTCTTAGATATAGTTTGAAATAATATCTAAAAAATTCCACTATGTGACTTTAAAGTCTTCTTACACTTTTCTTTGTTACATTTTTTAGCGTCTAAAGGCTTGAAGACACACTTGATGTTTTCACTAATATTACTATTATCTGGTTACGCTCAAGGGGGATTTGTGGCAGCTTACGAGAGAGCGAACTGTGTAGACAAGGATCCTCTCAATCCAGTGATAGCCTCAAACCATTTTCGTCAAGGGGAAAAGTTTGACCTTATATGTATACCGCTGAAGAATCATGCAAACTCTCTGAGATTGTTTCTAGAAACGTCAGACTTATTGCACTGTGATGCATCAGCATTTTCAGACAATAACTGTCAGAAATGGGTAGCTTCTATTGTTGCTAAGATTCCAGATAGCTGTTTACCGAAACTTAATTTAACATTGTCTTATAATTATCGATGCTGGAAGTAAGTCATTTATTAGAGTATGTGCAATTGTCCATCAATTTAGCCCAATTATGCAATTTTTTTGCATTAATTTGCCATTTTCGCTCCAATCATCACTTGCGCTAATGTTCATCAAAAAATTATCTTTATAAATACCAATTGCATAAGGGCATCTACCACCGTGTCTGTAAGTTGGGTACCGACACGGTGGTAGATGCCCTAATTGATGATAATGGAGGATAATTGAGCACCATATGACCTTAACACCACAGGACATAAGGTTCTTATGTGTTTTTTATCCCTTTTTGGTTTTCATTTATGTCCTTTATGTTACTTTCTGTATGACTCTGACTCACCTTTATTTTAACTCAAATTAATCTCAACTTCTTTGGTTTTCAATGCCATGCCTAAAACATAATCAACAAGCACAAAATTAAGTTTTGACATGTTTCATGACTCATTCAGATTTTTCAAGCAATCAGATTGCTTCAAATGTGTGAGAAGTCAATCTTTTAATCCATAAATCAGTACACAAATCCATACTCAAAGTGCAGAAAGCAGCATCTACATAGCAACTGCTTTTTCCCTTTGTGTGTCTTGATTTGACTGCACTAGCAACTGTGCTATCTAAACCTTAAATCTAAATTAGTCAATCATCTGCTTATACTTTTCAACCTTAAGCAAATGCACAATGTATTAGTGCTAGGAGCAATGATATATTTTCAATGTTGGGTTATTGTGCATCTGAGGGTAATTAAAGGTCTGTGTCACGCACCACGTGACACTCGAGGCGAAAGCAGCTCATTAAATCAATAATATCGAGTCCTAAATCTATACTCGCAGCGCAGAAAGCAATTCTCCATAGCAACTGCGATTTTCCTTTGTGTACTTACTATTTAACTGCGCTAGCCTAAACTCTAAATCTAAATTAGTCGATCTCCCAATAGGGTGCCTTAGTCTCCTTTTCAATAAGCGACGCACAGCGCTAGGTTCAACGAAATAGTACAGTAGTAGTTTTTTCATTAAAGTTTTGTTAATTAATTAAAAAGGGGTAAATTGAGCATGGACGGATATTTAGTGAAAAGGGTCTAAGTGTATGTTAGTAATGGTCAATGGAATGGGAATGGTGTGATGGAAGGGAGGTCAATGCGAGGAGGAACAAAGGATATAAAAGGGGTTGGGTATTTGGTTCGATATTCCTTAGAATTAAATTATAAAATTGTATTTACATTAATAGTGGTAAATCTTTAGAATTAAATCATTGTTATTGTATCCTTCTTTTATTTTCTCAATATTCATTTCTAAATCCTAAATATTTGATTATTGAGTTTCCAACCCTTCGTGAGATCTTAAGAATTCCTATTACTTTGAAACTATCTTATAATTCTTCTCAAACGAACCTCGAACCTGTAGCTCTTACTTCAAGTGACCTTCGAACCACTTCCTCGAATCATTCCTCTGTGCTTCGAAGAAGTTTCTAAATCCCTCATCTCACTTTCAGGAACATCCTCGACCTTGTGCGTAGGTCGTCCGGTGACAGTATAATTTAATTCTCCGTAGTTCTCATCCTTTGCACTACTACGTCCTTTTAGGTGTTTTTAAAGTTTAAAATGGCACCTGTTCAACGCACTCCTCCTCCGGGCACTACTACTAGAGCTCGCGCTAGGGGCAGGCCAACAGCCACAAGGTCTGTTTCCCGCACTCACTCTTTGGAACCACTCGACCTTAGGGAACGGCAACATTCAGTTCAATCCGTAGAAGACATCCCACAAGATTTTGAGGATTCTAGTGATGAAGAAGAAGGAGAGGATACAATGCACGAGGCACCATCTGCCCCAGCCAATCACCCTTCTGGTCAATCCTCAGAACCTGGACCATCTAATTCTCTGGAAGATTTCATGAGACTTTTCATGAAAACCCTTTCAAATCCAACGTCTTCAGAGGGATCTAAGTTCAAAACTCCTTCTATGAAATCTCCTGACAAATTCGACAGAGATCACCCCGACAGATTGCGACCCTTCTTGCAAACCTGCAAGCTACTGTTCCATAATGACCCTCAAACCTTTAACAGCGACCGATCAAAGGTTGTTTACGCTTCTTCATTCCTAGCCGGGAAAGCAGCTAGATGGTTCAAGCCTTATCTGCTCATGCTTTCTTCAACAGAAACCCACTTACTTATCAATAATTGGGAAAAGTTCGAAGACCAACTATTCATGTTGTTTGGTGACCCTAATGAAACGGACAACGCAGAAATTGAACTTAATTTTCTTCGCATGAGTGATAATGGTAAAGCCTCTGAATATATCTCGAACTTCAGAGCACTTCAAACTCGAGTAGGTTGGAATGATGCTGCCCTTCAATATCATTTCAAGAAAGGACTTCCTTCGAGGATTCTGGATCAATTAAATCTTCACGGTCAGAAGATGACTACTTTAACGGATTTAATGGATCAAACCCTCGAACTTAATGGCTTTTATCAAGGACGACTTCAACATTGTCAATATGCCAACAAATCTCAAGGCCTAAATTTTAAATCGGGACCTTCTTCACACCCACAACCAAATCAATCCTCCTTGACTCAATCCAAACCCAATAAGGGAAAGGATAAACCTCGACCAAAAGGCTTGACCCCAGGCGATATCAGCAAAGTACTGGATCCTAAAGGGGAACTTAAAGAAGCTGAGAGGAAGAGACGAGCAGATAATGGGTTATGTATGTATTGTGGGGGTAAGCACAAGTTGGAAGACTGTGTAAAGTTGAAGGAAAGAGAAGGTACTAGTTCAAAGTCAAAAAACTAGTAGATAGTTTACTTGTGTGCAAAGCAAACTATCTTATCTCTCCCAGTGCACAGAACCTCCATGTCTTAAGGACTGGAGTTGCCTTAAACCGCTTGAGATTCATTCTTTTTAAGGAGGATATTCCCTTCAGTTGTCTTATAGACTCTGGAGCTTCAATTTCTTTTGTTAGTTTATCTTTTGCCAAGAAGCTTCAACTAACATTTACAGATATCGATTGAACTCCAATCTATTTGGTCGAATCAGAGGAGCCCAAATATTGGGTAAGTAAGAAAGTCTTATTGGTTTTCAACTTTCCGAACTTTCCCCCCTTCGAGTGGGAATTATCAGTCTTGGACGCCCCAAGGATGGACAATACCATTCTTGGCCATGACTTTTTAACGCATTGGAATCCCGAAATTGATTGGACTAAGGGATTGATCACCCCATGCTCTAAGTATATTTCTGATTCTCCAATGCAGGTCAATAGGGAGTTAAACAACCCGCCTGACAACATCCTGCTAGAGGACAAGTCTCTGCCAGATGACTTGCAAGCATCTGATCCTTCTCTAAATGAGCAATTGGCTAACCCTTCTAGCTCGATGACTTCACTTGAAGAGGATTTAAATTGCCTCGAAGTAATCAAATTCTGCTCTCTCAATACAGGTATCCCCTCGACAGATTCTCTCGAAGATGAAGAGGACGACCAAATCAACGTTGAAGCCATTAAATCAACTCTACCGGAAATCTACCACTATTTCCTCAATGTTTTCTCAATCGGCAAGGCCGATAAGTTACCACCTCATTGACCCTACGACCATCAAATAGAGTTAATAGGCCCAGTACCTCCGGCAGGTCCTGTCTATTCTTTATCGAAGGACGATTCTCAAGTTCTTCAAGACTACATTGCAGAGAATGTAGCCAAAGGTTTCATCAGAGCCAGTAAATCTCCAACCGGCTCCCCTGTCCTCTTTGTAAAAAAGAAGGACGGTAGTCTTAGGTTGTGTGTTGACTATAGAAAGCTCAACACAGTCACGAAGAAGAATGCATATCCTGTTCCTCCTATGTCATTACTTCTTACCCTTTTCAATGGTGCTAATTTCTTTTCTAAAATTGATCTTAGAGGCGCTTACAATCTGATTCGCATTGCAGAAGGTCATGAACCACTGACTGCAATGCGCACTAGATTTGGTAGTTTTGAATATTTAGTTATGCCTTTTGGATTATGTAACGCACCTTCAACTTTTCAAACTTTTGTTAATGATATCTTTCAAGATGTTGTTGAACAATTTGTAGTCGTCTATTTAGATGATATTTTAATATTCTCGAAAACACTAGATGAACATATTCATCATGCTTGACAGGTCCTAAATCGTCTTCGAGATCATGGTCTCTACACCAAGCATAATAAATGCGAATTCCACCTCAAATCAATTGATTTTTGGGTTTTACGTTGTCCACTGACGGTTTAGTCATGGATGATAAAAAAGTCCAGAAAATCCTTGAATGGCCTGAGCCCAAAAACATTAAATCGCTCCAAGGATTCTTGGGTTTAGCAAACTTCTATAGAAGATTTATTAAAGATTACTCTAAAACTATTTCCAATCTTACTTCTCTTCTTAGAAAAGACATTCCTTTTGTTTTTACTTCTACAGCACGAAAGGAATTCGAAGCACTAAAAACAGAGTTCACCACAGCCCCAATTCTTTGACATTTTGATCCTTCTGCCTCGACAATAGTTGAGACAGATGCGAGCAATTATGCTATTGCAGGGGTCATCTCCCAATTAAATCCTGAAACAAATTTGTTTCATCCTGTTGCTTTTGAGTCACGCAAACTCATAGCCGCAGAATTAAATTGTGAAATTCATGACAAAGAGCTTTTAGCTATTATCCATTGCCTTAAAAAATGGTGTTCTTTTCTTCTCAGCCTAGATAGTCCTTTTCAAATCTTAACAGATCATAATGCTTTGAAATACTTCATGTCTTCTAAAGTGTTAACCAGGCATCAAGCCAGGTGGGCTGAATTTTTGTCTGAATTTTCTTTCTCTATTTCCTATTGCCCAGGAAAAAACTGCATTGTCCCAGATATCTTGTCACGTCGGGATGACGTTTACCCACAGCGGGGGGACGCATTTGCTGACAAGAACCCAGCAAATGTGCAATCAATCTTCAACGAATCAATTTTAACGACTCATCAACTTAATTCGATGACAATTCAATCTTTTCAAAAGCCACTATCCAACATCCTCGAAGCTCAGTCGAAGGACGAATATTGTTTAGGGTTAAAAGACAAAATACTCTCGAAGCAAGGGGCCAAAAGATTTAGTATTGAATCAGGCCTATTAGTCTTCGAAGGTAGAGTAGTCATACCCGACAACAATGAGATAAAATTATGGATTTTCAACAGTCGACATGATTCTCCATTAGCTGGTCATTTTGGGGTTGATAAAACCTACCAGTTAATAGCGAGGGATTTCTTCTGGCCAGGTATGACCAGGGAAATCAAGGCCTATAAAAAAGCTTGTTACGAATGTAATAGGAATAAGGCTCCCCGTCACCGGAAGCATGGGTTGCTTCAACCACTTCCTATTCCCTCTAAACCTTGGGAATCTTTATCTATGGATTTCATTTCTCAACTTCCTATTTCTAATGATTTTGATGCTATATTAGTAATAGTAGATAGATTTTCAAAAATGTCTATTTTCATTAAAACCACTACTACTGCTACAGCAGAAGATTTGTCAAAATTGTTTCTAGAATATGTATTTTCTAAACACGGCTTACCAAATGATATTATTTCAGATAGAGGCTCATTGTTTGTATCCACATTCTGGACCCAACTGTGTTCACAACTCAATATCACGAGGAACCTCTCCACGGCCTATCACCCTGAAACCGATGGTCAAACAGAAAGAGTTAACCAAATCCTCAAACAATATCTTCGAATGTATGTCAGTTACCAACAAGACGATTGGACCACATGGTTACCATTGGCCGAATTTGCTTATAATAACTCGACTCATTCTTCGACAGGACAATCTCCCTTCGAAACCATTTATGGACGACATCCTCGATTCAACTCAATCCATGTAGGAACTAATCATCCTGCGGAACATTATCTTCGAACTATATCACGACTTCAAGAAGAACTTAAAACAAATTTGGAATCAGCGATTCGAAGATACAAGGAACAGGCCGACAAACATCGACAAACTTCTCCTTCCTTTAAAGCAGGCAACAAAGTATGGCTCGATGCACGAAACATTCGAACAACACGACCATCAAAGAAACTGGCTGAAAAGCGCTTGGGACCATTTGAAATCGACTATGAAGTCTCTAAAACTGCATTTCGACTCAAGTTACCTCCTAAATGGCAGACGATTCACCCTGTTTTCCATGTATCTCTCCTGGAACTGGCTCGAGAAATATACCTGGGCAAGAACCAACCCCCTCCGGAACCGGTCGAAGTAGAAGATCATCTAGAGTGGGAAGTAAGTCGTATCCTTGATTCAAGAATACGCAAGGGGAAACTTCAATACCTCGTGGAATGGGAAGGCTTCCTCAATGACTCAGACAAAACATCCTGGGAACCAGCCATCAATGTTTCTAATGCCCCTGAACTCCTAAAATCTTTTCATTTGAAATATCCTTTAAAACCAAAACCTTAAAATTTCTTTTATTTAAATTTTCTTTTCTTTTCTTTTCTTTCTTTCTTTAAAATCTAAACACCTCTTAAATTTCTTAACCTTGTTTTCTCTTTTCTTTCTCTTCTTTTTCTTTCTTCTACTTCTATATAATTTTTTCTCTAAAAACCAACTAAAAGTAAAATCAAAAGTAAAATTAAATAAAATAAAATAAAATAAAATAAAAATAAAATAAAATAAATAGAATAAACATAAACAATAAAATAAAAAAATAAAATAAAATAAAATAAATAGAATAAACATAAATAATAAAATAAAATAAAAAACTCTTAAATCTCTCTAAATATTTTCTTTCTTTTCTCTTTTTCAATTCTCTAAAATACATTCTTTTCTTAAATTTAAAATTCTCTTTAAAATTTTCTTCTCTAAAAATTTATTCTCTCTTTAAAAATTTTCTTTTCTTCAAACCATCAAATCTTGTACGGCACGACCATTTCCTCAAACTTAACTTCAACCTCTAAATCTCCCTATAATAATTCTTTGAACAAATGATTCTTCTTTTCAAATTCTCTTTAAATTCTAAATTCTGTTTTTTTTTCTTTTCTTTCTTCTTCCTCTATTTTCAAACTAAAATTTCCTAAAAAAAAAAAAATAAAATAAAAAATTTCTTTCATTAAATTCTCAACTTAACAAACTCATCTCAATCACCAACCGTTTCTTTTTCTCTCTCTTTTCTTAAATAAAATTTTCCTTTTAAAACCTTAAAATTTTCTTCAAATTAAACAACTTTTTTCTTTCTTTAAATTTCTTCTTTCAAATTCAAAAACTTTTTATTTTAAAACTTCTTTTTTCTTTTCCTTTTTCTCTCTCTCCCAAATCTTATAAAATTAATAATATTCACCCACACTAAAAAAAATAAAATAAATAAAATAAAATAAAATAAAATAAAACTAAAATACAAATTTTTCTACTTCTTTACATCTGCTTTTCATTTCAAATTTTTTCTTTTAATTTTTCTCAAACCAATCTTTTCATTTTCTCCAAAACTACCCTTATCTCCTTCCTGCATTTCTCAAATACCTCCTCCTCTCCTACCGGAACCACCTCTCCAATCTCCAAGAGTTCCTCTGCCACGTTGAAGGAAGCAGCGTCGATAATTGTGTTGACCTCCCCACATAACTCTTCCGCGAACCTTACTTGTCGACCTTGACGAAGTTTCTTCGACCACACCTGGTCCAGTGTGTCTTCAGGTTCTTCGACTACATCCGTAGCCGGAGGGTTTGCCTCAGTTGGTAAGAGCGGCGCAGGCTCCCCAATCGGGTCTTCAAGAGTATTCGATGTCTAAACAAAACTCATCAGTAACCTCATCCTTAAAAAAAAATAATAACAAATTGAAAACTTACCTCAAAGATGGGGTCAGGCTCTAAGAATAACCTTGGCGCCACCTCTACCTCTGCTTCTCTTTCCTCCTCGTCGTCTTCGATGACCACCCGTCGTTTCTTGGGTGCCCGCCCTGGAACAGGGACTTCATCTTCCTCTTCCTCCACCAACTCGTTGACCTCTTCCTCGACACCTCGTTTCGAACTCGTGGCCTGGGTTACCCAGGTCGTGATCTCGTTATTTAGCTCCTTATCATTTTCCCCCACCGATTGTTCATCTTCAATTGAGACATCCCAAATGTCTTCGACCACCTCTTTTGTTTTAGGGATTACCCAAAACTTGGTCTTGGTGAACCGTTGTTCGATCTCTGCATTCTTCGTCAACGCATCACACGCCACTCGTCGCCAACGGCAAAACTTGCATTTTTGGCAAGGGCCTCGAGTTGCCGTACTTTTGACACAAAAATATTCCATGCTTTCACAAGCCGTGCAAGTTTGTGAAAATTGTCGCGTAATCATTCCCCCATCCGCTTTAGGGTGTGGAGGCGTAGGTGTGGGAGTAGGGCAGTTCATTATAAAAAAGGGAAATTAATAAATGAGAAAAAAAGTTATAGAAGAAGGGAAACTAGTGTGGGAAGATGGCTCAAGCTCAAAGGAGTTCGCAATTCTTATACCTGGGCATCTTTCACGTTCCACGTGACACTCGAGGCAAAAGCAGCTCATTAAATCAATAATATCGAGTCTTAAATCTATACTCGCAGTGCAGAAAGCAATTCTCCATAGCAACTGCGATTTTCCTTTGTGTACTTACTATTTAACTGCGCTAGCCTAAACTCTAAATCTAAATTAGTCAATCTCCCAATAGGGTGCCTTAGTCTCCTTTTAAATAAGCGACGCACAGCGCTAGGTTCAACGAAATAGTACAGTAGTAGTTTTTTCATTAAAGTTTTGTTAATTAATTAAAAAGAAGTAAATTGAGCATGGACGGATATTTAGTGAAGAGGGTCTAAGTGTATTTTAGTAATGGTCAATGGAATGGGAATGGTGCGATGGAAGGGAGGTCAATGCGAGGAGGAACAAAGGATATAAAAGGGGTTGGGTATTTGGTTTGATATTCCTTAGAATTAAATTATAAAATCGTATTTACATTAATAGTGGTAAATCTTTAGAATTAAATCATTGTTATTGTATCCTTCTTTTATTTTCTCAATATTCATTTCTAAATCCTAAATATTTGATTATTAAGTTTCCAACCCTTTGTGAGATCTTAAGAATTCCTATTACTTTGAAACTATCTTATAATTCTTCTCAAACGAACCTCGAACCTGTAGCTCTTACTTCGAGTTACCTTCGAACCACTTCCTCGAATCATTCCTCTGTGCTTCGAAGAAGTTTCTAAATCCCTCATCTCACTTTCACGAACATCCTCGACCTTGTGCGTAGGTCGTCCGGTGACAGTCTTTGAGTAGGAATAGGAGTAAGGTTTAAGGCTCTGTGGGTTATATTGGAGGGTCAGTGATAACTCAAGGGTAGTTTAGTAAAGGGGTCAATGCAAGGTAGGGTTGTCTATATAATTGGGTGGATTTGGTTAGACATTTCTTAGAATTAAATTATAATATTGTTGTGATTGTAGTTAAATTTATCTAAGACTATTATTTTTTTCTACCTTTCTTAATAATCAATTTCCTTCAATCTTAAAATTCCATAAATCCATTTGATTTTAAAGTTCCAACCCGTTGTGAGATTAACCTGAATATTTAGTGTCACTGTAAATTACATTATTATTCATCTCAAACTTATCTTGAAGCAGTATTAATTTATCTTTGACTTATCTTCAAAAAACTCCTTTGAGGTATTCCTCTGTGCTTTAAAGGTGTCCTCAATCATCTTTTACAATCTCATCCTACTCTGGATCACCCTCAACCTTGTGCGTAGGCTATTCAGTGATGGTATGATTTAATTCTCCATAGCTTCATTCTTTCACACTACTACATATTTTCAGGTGCTAAGTCTAAATGGCACCTGTTCAATAAACTCCTCCTGGGGGCACTATTAACTTCCATGACCTAAGGACTGGAGTTTCCCTAAAGTGTTTGAGACTAATTCTTTTTAAGGAGGATATTCCCTTCAGTTGTCTTATTCATTCTGGAGCTTCAATTTCATTTATCAGTTTATCTTTTGCCAAAAAAACTTAAGCTGACACTTGTAGATATCAACCAAATTCCAACCTATCTGGTCAAATAAGAGGAACCCAAATATTGGGTTAGTATAAAAGTTTTATGGGTTTTTAACTATATGAATTTTCCCTCCTTCAAGTTGGAATTAACAGTCTTGGATGCCCCAAGGATGGATGATACCATTCTTGGCCATGAATTTTTACAGAATTGGGATCCCAAAATTGATTGTTCACAGGTATTGATCAGCCCTCATTCTAAGTATACTTCTTATTCATCAATGCAATTCAATAGGGAGATAGACAACCTGTATGACCAAGTCCTTCTAGAGGACACTTCTCTTCCAGATGTATTGCAAGCATCTAATCTTTCTTTAAATGAGCACTTGGATAACCATTCTAGCTCAACTACTTTACTCAAAGAAGATTTATGTCATGCTAGGTATCCCCAGGACTGATTTTTTCTTAAGTTTTTAAAAAAATAAGCCTGATTGCATTAATGTTATACGTTAAAATTATGGTTATAATGCTTATAAATTTGGTTATTATGATTATATATATATTTATCACACTGTTATATGACTTATATAAGTTTAAATAGCTTATCCATAGCCCCATAATACTTATTAAGGTGCAAATGTAGAAATAATATACTTATCTTAGGTGATATTAAGTAATTATAGACATACATAAGCTTATATGTATGCATAAATCTCATATTAAGTAAAATATGTAGTAATATTATGTATATATAGGTATATATGTGGGTTAAACCCTCCAAATAGCCTATAAGCTTTAATTTTTTGCTTATTTTAGGTCATATGGATGTATTTAATGGACTCACCATGCCTACACAAGCATATACACCTTTTCAGACACATATATCCAGTTGTGACAACTTAATCTGCTTCCTTTGATGAATTTTCACGGATTTATGGGCTCAGATATGATTACTAGATTAATGTGGATGCTTGAGGATGTTATTGAGGGATTGGAAAGTTAATTTTCTTCTTTATATGCTTTGGTTTTCATTTTATTCTTTTTGGATGAGTTATTTCATTTGATTTCATATGGTATCTGCTTTTATCTGTTTTCTCTATTTGTGGTATGGGTGTATGATATCATTAATTGTGATGGAGGTTCCTTACAGGAGGTCTGAGTGTTGAGCCTGCTTGAAGTGGACATCATGGGGAGGTGATGAGCCCTCAGAGTTCTGTAATTGCTGAGGATAGCAGTGACATCATCTGGATTGAAGGTCTGTGAGCTCCAGTGGATTTTGGTATAAGTAAAGGAGGATTTTGTGGTTTATTGGACATCACTTACTTACTAAAGATCAAATAAACCTTATTAAACAACTATTAGCATTTAAAAATTATTTAAAGCCTTTATAAATTGATATAATCTTTATATTAGCTATAACTATATTTTATTAGCCTATTTTCCACCACTAGTCATCACCAATCCAAATATTGTGAGTTAAAAATAGTGCATAAAAGTTATATTAATTTTTCCCTGAGGTTTAATCTATACTTAAATTTCAAATAAGTAGTAGGAACATTAAAATTTACTATTAAATCATACTTAAGTACTAGCATGCACTGAAAATTTCAATAGCCTCAAAGCAATAAATTTTTGCTCTCTAAATACAGGTCTACCTTAGAAAGACTTCTCCAAAGATGAAGAGGATGACCAAATCAATATTGAATCCATTAAATCAACTCTACCCAAAGTTTACCATGACTTCATAATTTTTTTTCAATATTTAAGGCCAACCAGCTACCACCCCATTGACACTAGAATCGTTAAATAGAGTTAATAGATCCAGTGTTATTGGAAGGCCCTGTCTATTATTTGTTGAAGGACAAATATTAAGCTCTTTGAGATTTCATTTCAGAGAATGTAGCAAAATTTTTCATTCAAACCAGTAAATCTCCAACTAACTCTCCAGTTTTTTTTGTTAAGAAAAAGGATGAAAGTCTAAGGTTATGTGTTGATTATAGAAAACTCAACACAGTGACTAAGATGAACACTTATCCAGTTCCTCCTATGTCATTACTTCTTAATTTGTTTAATGGTGCTAATTAATTCTCTTAAATTGATCTCAGAGGTACTTACAATCTTATATGTATTGCAGAAGGTAAAGAACCTTTAACAGCAATGCACACTAGGTTTAGTAGTTTTGAATATTTAGTGATTACCTTTGGATTGTGTAATGCACAATTAATTTTTAAAAATTTTGTCAATGATATCTTCCAAGATATTTTCAAGCAGTTTGTTTTTGTCTATCTAGATGAAATTTCAATCTTCTCATAGACCTCCAAACATAACTATCATTTCAAACTGGTTCTTATTCAAACTCAAGAACAAGGTCTCTACACTAAGCCCACTAAATGCAAATCCCACCTAAAATCTAATCTGCTTTTTGGGTTTTACATTGTCTACTGATTAAATAGTCATGTATGATAAAAAGGCTCAAGAATTTTTGGAATGGTCAGAGTCAGAACACTAAAATCCTTACAGGGGTTTTAGGTTTTGCAAATTTCTATAGAAGATTTATTAAAGGTTAATCTAGAACTATTAAAAATCTTACTTCTCTTCTTAAAAAAGATACTCTTTTTTTCTTCACAAAAATAGCGCAAAAATAATTTGAAGAATTGAAAACTGTGTTCAACACAGCTCCAATTCTTTGAAATTTTGATCCTACAGCCTTGAAAATAGTTGAGAAAGATGCTAGAAGTTTTACTAAAGCAGGGCTAATATCCCAATTAAATCCTTAAAAAAATGTTTCATCCTGTAGCATTTGAATCATGCAAATTAATTACAGCAGAATTAAATTATGAAATTCATGATAAAGATTTAATAGCTATTATTAATTTTCTTTAAAAATGGGTTTCTTTTCTTCTCAGTCTAAATATTTTCTTTTCAAATCCTAACTGATCATAATGATTTAAAATACTTCCACCAGAAAAAAACAAGGGCACCTGATGGCAGGTGCCAATCCCTATCTTTGACTTAATTGAATTTCAGCTCAGCTTTAAACTTTTTAAAATACTGCAATCTTTACAATGAGTTCACTAGCTTGAGCAACATCAAATCAAAACTGAAAATAAAGATAGGCATCTGCTACCTGATGCCACATTATTTCTTGCGGTTTTCATGTCTTTCAAAGTACTAACTAGAAATCAGTCTAGGTGGGCTGAGTTCTTATCTGAATTTTATTTTATTACTACCTACCTCTCAGGAAAAAGCTGTGTAGTTCCAGATATTTTGTCACATTGGGACAACATTTACCTGCAGTGGGGGGAGGCATTTTCTGACTAAAATCCAGAAAATGTGAAATAAACTTTCTTCAAATCAATATTAAAAACTCATCAACTTAATTTGATAACAGAAAAATCAATTCAAAATCCACTATCCAAAATTGGAGAATCCCAATCAAAGTATGATTATTGTTCCAGGATTAAAGAAAAGAAACTCTTGATGAAATGGGCCAAGAGATTCAGTATATAATAAGGTGTATTAGTCATCAAATTTAGAGTAGTCAAGCCCCAAGATAAGGATATAAAGTTATAGATTTTTAATAGTAGAAATTATTCTCCATTAGCTGGTTATTTTGGTGTTGATAAGACTTACCATTTAATAGCAAGGGATTTCTTCTGGCCAGGAATGACAGGGAAATTAAGGCCTATATTAAAGCCTGTTATGGATGTAATACAAACAAGGTCCCTCTACAAAAAAAGTATGGGTTGCTTCAACTACTTATGATTCCCTCTAAACCATGGGAAACAACTTCAATGGATTTCATTTCTCAATTACCTCCATCAGATAGCTCCAATGCTATTTTAGTCATAGTTGATAGATTCTCTAAAATGTCTATTTTTATTAAAACAAATACTAGTACAACTGCAGAAGAGTTTTCTAAGTTATTTCTAGAATTTATATTTTCTAAATATGGCTTACCTACTGATATTATTTCAGACAGAGGCTCCCTGTTTGTGTCAGGCTAAGTCCAAATCCAGAGACGTAAATATCTTGCTGGTCTAGTGTCTAAAAGATTTACACAAGGTCCCAAATGAATACAATGGTATAAGACAAGCAAGTAGTAGAATAAAATCAATTAAAAGGCTCAGTAATTTACTCTCACTTATTATAATTGGTATTACAAGGCTTATTGTTATGCAGAAAAATAGATGTAATATATTTAAAATACTATTCAAAGACTCTCTAAAGTACTAATGAAATGTAAGATAAATTGTATTGGTTATATTGTAATTGTAATTGTATAAATGATAAATTGAATGTAGAAAATATGACCAAAAACCCCCTCCTTTTATACCCAATAATTCCCCAATGATGCCCCTTGATGATTCCAATCCTATACACGGCCAAATGCGCCTCAAACTAACTAATAGACCTGTCCAACAACATAAGGAATGACCAATGACAACCAAAGAATAATATCACACGCCAAAATCCTGAAATAATAGGGATAATCCATCACAAATAAAGAATAACCCAAAAAAGAGTGTATATGCGTGTAATATCTATTTTTAATAGTCTAAAAATAAAGAAAAGGTACTAAATATAACACAGTATTAAGGGGGATTAACAGTAGAAATTTTAGAGTTAATTATTACAAATTTATACTTGAAATCCCTGTCCAAAAATAAGCATTATTGACTGAGAAACCACTGAAAAACCCAATTTAATGCGTGTAAGGGCTGATCCCTGTATGCAGACTCTTGGCAGGCGTAACCACGGGTAAATCCTTGACTAAATAGGTGATTTTTAAGCGTGGGGGCATAATTGGGCGCCAAGACTGATGTAACTAATGTAATTAGTGCATTTAATAAGGTTAATTCACATTGAAACTAAATTAAGACACTAAATAAGCGTCCCTCACCTATTTTAGTGTGTTTCCACATATAGTGCATGTATGTGGGGTAATTTTAGCATGAAAAATACTAACTTTGCTAAAAATGAAGCTATTCACACGGGAAAAATGCAGGCAGTATGTAGCCACTGCACAGAGGCCATTTCTGGCATAAAAAACACCAAATTTGAAATGTGTTATTTTTACACTTTTAAATAGCCAGATCAATTGTTCCAAATAAGGCAAATTGATCTGTCAAGGTGCATTTTTATTATCTTAACATTTATAGCGCATATATCCAGCTTTTAGTGATAATAAGCGCATTTATCAATTATTTCAATAAAATAATAGAAAAATTAGCTTTATGTGTACTTAAAAATTATGTAGGCTTATGGCTAAGGTTCTTAAGGTTACCCTAACATATTCTAACTTATAATTAAGTACATAAGACTTAAATAAGGTGGATATATGCATGTATATAATGCTTTATAATGGCATATATTTGTATTAAATCAATTTTTTATACAATTATTTATTGTTCCCATGTATGCTACATATGTTTAACATAATTTGTTATTAATTTTACTCAGTCCTGAGAATATTCAGGCTGAAAGTTTGTTTCTAACTTCTGGACTCAAACTTGTTGACAATTAAATATTATGAAGAATATTTCTACAGATTATCATCCTGAAACAGACAGGCAAACCAAAAGCATCAACACCATTCCCAAAAAATATCTTTGAATGAATTTCAATTACCAACTAGACAATTGAACCACATGGTTACCATTGGCCAAATTTGCTTATAATCACTTGACACATTTTATGACAAAACAATCTCCTTTGAAACAATCTATGGATGAAATCCTTGATTCAATCCAACTCATGTGGTATTTAATCATCTTTCTGAAAATTATCTTTGAACAATTTCAAGACTACAAGGCAAACTCCAATCTAACCTTGAGGTGGAAAATCAAAGGTATAAGCAAAAGGTGGACAAACATTGACAATCTTCTACACCTTTTAAACAAGGAAATAAAGTATTTCTTGACTCTAAAAATATTTGAACAAGTTAAACATCAAAGAAACTATCTGAAAAGCACCTGGTTTCATTTGAAATCAACACTGAAGTCTCTAAAAATGCATTTTGACTCAATTTACCTTTAAAATGACAATAAATTCATCCTGATTTCATGTATCTCTTCTGTAAATTTCTCAAGAAATATACCTGGGAAAGAAGCAACCCACTCCAGAACCGGTGTAAACAATCCTATAGTACTAGCTATAGGCCTTGACCAAGGGAGTTGGAGAAAAACCAGAAGAAAACCCCTGTCACTTTAGAAAAATAGAGTGAGATTTACCTGTTACAGTAAATTGGTTCTTGTTACCACAAAGCCCCTATTCCAAATAAACTTTACTGCTTTATCAGTCAAGGAAGTAGTCCCCAGACAGACTAGACACACCAAAGAAATGAAATGTAGACCAATGTCCACACCAGGGAAAGCAAGATACTTAATGTAGGTTGCAAGGTCATACCAGAGACAGCAAGATACTTGATAAAGCTTGCAAGACTATACCAGAGAAACCAGGTACCAAAGTTAAGTTCAATGAAGAACTAACCTTGCAACAAACACAGCCAATTGTGGCCAAAAAACATTGAAAACAGAGAAAAGAAACAGTTATATAATCTACAGATCATTTTATGATAATAAAAGCTTCCCCAAGATGTTTTATTCAGTATGTATACACAGGCCCCCATCTAAAAAATATATGCTAAAGCAACTAATTTTACTTTTCTAACAGCCAAATTACATAAAAAATCTCTAGAAATGCTCCCCAGCATGAAATGGTAGAGTCAGGAAAGCTGTCTTAAAGCTTCCTGGCCTCCTGAAGCCATAAAATCACTAAAATGCCACTAAAAACCCTAATAACAACAGAAAACACCTTATACCTTAAAATATGCTAAAAAATCAACAAGAAATGAAATATGAAAGAAATATAGAGCTATCCAATGACAATAGTCTCATCTCCATAGCTCCAATATTCAGCCTGTGAGTCCAGAAAAACATTATAATAAAAATCAATGCCATTTAAAACATCCCCAAAAAGTATCAAACTACACCACAAATGCCCCACCCAATGTTGGATTACCACATTCTCCCCCCAATTGATAATTTCAAAATTCTTTCTGCTCCAACAGCCACCATGTTCCAACATTTTTCAAAATAAATCTCTGAAACAGGTCCCTGCCAATACTGCATTGACCACAAACTTATCTGTACCATAACACCACAAATTTAATCATACAGGACCTCTTGTGATGCTTTCCATTCCAGAAAAAAATCTTGCTCCAGACCTGGCCCTTCATCCTCTTCATCATCCTCATCTACACCTCAACCTGGCCCCTCTTTCAAAAAAACCAAAAGATCTAGGACTTCCATACTTATACCTAGATTAATCAACAAACTCCACCCTTACAAAATGGGTGCCAACACCACTACTATCACTAGATCTACCATACCTGGTTCTTCTGATGGTAAACCCATATTTCTCTATACTGAAATTTAAACTAATGAATTCAAAGTTTATTCCTATATAGATAGTGATGATGACAATGTGGGAACAATTGAAAAACCAAACCCCAATCATTTTCCCACCATTAGGGACAAATTCCAACAAAATTCATCTCAACAAAAACATCTTATTTTAAACTACTTCCAATCAGCTCCTACCAAAGATACACAGGACATTGAGAAAAGAAGACACTTTATACATCAGTTCAAGGCTAATACTGAGCACTTTATTTCATCTCTTGATTCTCTTCTGTATTTTGATTCTTGACTGAAATACTTGACTTAAAAATAAATTTTTGACCACTTCCCAGACTTCCTGAATGTAGCCAACACAAAAAAATTCCTCAGTTTAAAGTCTTGGGGGACTCACAGCACTTATTTTATAGTCTTGGGGAACTTAAAACCCCCAATTATAGTCTTGCAGGACTCAAAACCTAAATCCAAAAATACAGAACCAGAGATCAAACCATTAAAGACTAAAGAGACAAAATAACATTCTGGGAAAATTGTTCTAAAGAGCAGCCATCTCATCAGTTACCCCCACACTTTCCTTAACTAAATTCAGAGAATCCCCCTTTGGATGCCCTCTTCCCAACTAACACCAACACATTATCAGTTTATATTCCTGAAAGACTCACCCATCACCAAGCCTCAGTTTATAGTCTTGTGGGTCTCACATTTCTCAGTTTAAAATCTTGATGGACCAATAACCAATTTTCAGTTTAAAGTCTTGATGGAATGCATAACCAATTTTCAGTTTAAAGTCTTGATGGACTGACAGTATTCTTGCATAAGAATTTTGCACCACTTTCATGGATACCACCCACATTCTACTTGTTTACTTAAACATCCACTTCAATTTCTACCATCACTGAAAAATAATTTTCTCTTCATCTCTTGCTTTTCATTCTTCTCTCACAACAGATCATTTTAACTCTTTTATCCCCTGAATTTTACCCTTCCAATCTTCCTTGTTTCACTGTTCCCAATGACTATGTCTGCAAGAAATGTATTCATATGTGCAGATCCTGCACTTTCACCTTACCAAGCCCTGAGGCCAAGTTATACAAAACGGCTTTTGACTCATGAAACTCTAAGAGGAAAAGATGTGAAAGAGACCCCAATTATCTCATTCTTCCACCTTCACCTTCACCTTCTCATAAATATATTTATAGATCTCCTACCAGATCTCCAGAATTATGCCCAGCCTCTTCTTCTCTCTCTTCTGCTCCTTCCAAAAACTCTAGAAGATCAGTCCCCAGAGCCCCTTCTAAAAGACCAGCTTTATTCTCTCAAAATTCTTCTTTCCTCTCTTCCAATCCACCTTCAAATTCCTCCAAAACAAATCCTAGACTCTTAGACCATGTCCAGGAGGCCTGCTCAACGCTGGGTGGCCCACCTGCCTTGCTCAGAAGCAAAAATCAGGCACAAAACACACTAATATTACCAGAAATCAACAAAATTCCTTCTTTCTCTAACAACACTTCTAACCAACCACCTCCTAGTTCTTCCAGAGCAATTCAGCTCAGAAATTTAAGGTCCAACACTGCCAGAAGACCCTCCAGAACTTCACAAGAAAAGACCAGAATGCCAAAAACAGTCACAGTTCCCAAACCACCTTCTCCATCTAGAAGAAGGCACTAAACCTCTCCTCTACCTGCCAATTACTTGTCTGACAGTTCCTTCTATTTAAGAGCTTCATCTAGAAAACAACCATAAGCCCCCAGATCTCCTTCTCCTGCTCCCTCATACAAAAACTCTGGTTCTCCTGCACCAGACACCAACCCAACTGATCAGGGTGTCAACAACACCAACAGCACCAATCACACTTCTCTTTCTCCAAATAGGCCTCAGGAAAAGTCCCTCCCTATTTAACCTTCTCAAAACTCTATGGAAGAGGATCAAGACAACTCTTATTCATTTCTGGCTGATCCACCAACCACACACCTTCATTTTTTTCAGAAGTCCATCTCCCAATGGCTTAAACTTTTGAAACACTTTCCATCTGTAAGTGCCATAGTATTTCATCCAATTTCATCAGAAAAAAACACTTCTGATCAAAACTCTTCTTTTTTATATGGCACTCCTCCTCCTGAAGATGCTATTTGATTTGGCTAACCTCATGATCCTACTTTAAACTGGGATTATGTAGACATGAAACAAAACCTAAGCATTTTGCTCTTCATGGACCCTTGAATGAATTAGAGAAGACACTGAGAAAGAAACTCCTGTATAACCACTGTAAGATTTCCAGAATCATTAAGCACACCTCCCAACTTTCCTTCCCAGCCTCTTCTGCTTCCTCTCTTGAACTGCCTGAAAAACCAGTTCCAGACCACTACAATCCCTACTATCTTCTCAGAAGACTACAATTTAAAGAACACAGTGAATCCCAAAATCTCAAAAATAAACAAAAACATCAACACAATCCTAATCAACCTCCAGAAGCTTCTTCTTCCCAAAATTAAATTATTGGAAAACTGAAAATAAAATAAATACATTAACAAATTAAGAAAACAATTTATGATTAGCAATTCAATTTTTTTTCAGATATTACCTATAACTACTAATATACTAAAAAAAACTAAAAAACTTGAACATAATTAAAAACATAATGCCCAAAAAAATGGGAGAGCTGAGAAAAATAAAATGAAAAGTAATAAAATAAAATAAATAATAATTACAAATAGTATCACCCAGCCAATTGATGATCTGATCCCCTGATACCTTACCAACATCCAAGTGCACCTTGATGTGGATACACCTTTAAGAAATTTTAAGGATTTTAATAATTTTGAACAGTAATAAAACATAAATAAAACTGAAAATGAAAAATAAATAAAAGAACAAATAAAAGAAACTGATAAATAATAATGAAAAAGAAAAATAGCATTTCCCGGCCAATCAATGAGCCTTTCCCCACCAATGCTTTCCCACATCCAGGTGACCCTGAAGTAATGACACCATATAATTTTGATTTTTGTAATTTTCCGCCTTTTTATCTAATAAACTCCCATAAAAAATTCAAAGAAAAAAAGAGAAAAAAAAGAAAAAAAATTAAAACCACATCCATAAATACATAACAAAAAATAAGAGAAATCAAGGTCAAGTCCACTGCAAAGAAAAGATAACTGGGTAGCCTCCTCCAATAAGTAAAAATGGTGGGAGACCACCAGTGATCCACCACCATTCAAGATAAACCAAAGATTAAGGACTAGTCTGTGTCAGTTTAAAGTCATAGAGGACTAAAAACATGAATTACAAAAATAGAACTAGAATTCAACTAGGATAAACAAAAGACTTGAAACAGACATTCTTGGTTAACTATTCTACAAAGCAGCCAGATCATCAGTTACACCCACACTTGCTAAAATAAAATCTAGAAGCCCCCCCTGGGTACCTTCTAACAAAAACAGACATCAAAGACAATAAACCAAAAACCAATCATCACAAAATATGGGGGCAGACTTACTAGCAAGTCTGCAACCTTGGACCCAAACTCACCACGTATTGAACACACATTTAGCTATTGACAAAGGAACCATACAATCAGGAATGAGCACCACTCAGCAGGACAGTTTTAGGTGGGTTTTCAAGTAGAGTTCAGTATGGGTTCAGTATGAGTTCAGTCTGAGTTCCATCTCAGTTCAGGTTGGGGACTTTCTAGCAAGTCCCCCCCTATATTGCGTAGTGAATAATAATGAAGATTCAAGCACTTGAAGACCAAAGATAAACCAGTTTAAATTAATAGAGGACTAAAAAACCTATGGAAAGAAACCAATACTAGGGTTCAACCAAATTAAGAGAAGTGTTTGGAAACAGAAAATTGGGGGTAGCTGTTGATAGAGCATCCAGCCCATCAGTTACCCCTACACTTGCCAATATCAAATCTAGATCCCCACCAATAGGTACCTCTAACAAAAAATTTTCCAAGACAAAAAGCTGCTCTGCAGCACAACCAAAATTCAAAATTTAAAAGAATGGTCCATAGTTTATCCTCATTGATGTGTCAGTATTCTTTATATCTTGTGCCTCTAGGATAAAATCTCTTCAATTGATCTGCAGACACTCTTTTCTTTAAGACTGCACCATCCAACTCTTCCAAAACATACGAAAATACAGATACCTGAGATCAGATTCTGTAAATTCCATTCCATCTGTCAGAAAAAATTTTTCCCCACAGACTCTCCAAACTTCTATTATAAACCAACACCAAATAAATCAGGATTTAAAGGATTCCTGAGTCTATAAGCCAACTTCTTGTCCCAGTATCTTACTGACTGATTTTAAATCTTCATCATTCTAGAGTATGCCTTCTCTTGACATTCCTCTAAAAATTCTAACTTTTGCATCCTAGCACAGAGCAAATCTTCTGTTGAGTTCACCTCATCCCAATCAATTACAAGATAAGAAACAGCTTCCAAGTCCACTGGTAAAACTGCCTTCTACCCAAACATTAACTAATAAAGAGAATAGCCAGTTTTCCTTTAAAAAGTGACCCCATCT
Organism: Hemileia vastatrix; assembly: GCA_030280995.1. Lineage (NCBI taxonomy): Eukaryota > Fungi > Basidiomycota > Pucciniomycetes > Pucciniales > Zaghouaniaceae > Hemileia > Hemileia vastatrix. Next base: position 19,386,445 of record JASXTE010000013.1, on the reverse strand, counting down.
GAAAAAAACACCAAAGGTAAATAATGCCTCTACTTTCCAGATCTATCTGCACACATTTTCACCAAATCATTTTTGATAGCTTGACAACCTCTTTTAACCATGCCTTCAGCTTTAGGATAATAAGGCATAGTCACTCTAACTTTAGAACCAAAGCTAGCTACAGCTTCTTTGAATATGGCTCCAAACTCTTCCCCACCATCAACAGTCACCAACTTCATAAATCAATATCTATAAACCCATTCCTTTTTCAAAAAATCTTCCACATTTTTGCAATTAAATTAACCAGAGGCACAGCCTCAACCCAATCAGACAAATCATCCCTGGCAACAAACATATATTTATACCTGCCCTCTGTAATATGGACAGCATCCAGACTGAATCTTCCAAACAAAGTTGATTCACCAGTAGCATGACCAATTTCTTTTGGTTTCAGGTGACTTCTTCTTTGACACTCTTCACAAGATTATACCTAACCCTTCACAGCCAACTTCATACAAGGGCACCGAAACCTGTCTGCTACTCTTCTATAAGTCTCCCCAAAGCCTCTATGACCAAGTTCTTCATGCAAAGACTTCAACACCACCTCTTGGCTCTTCTTCTGAGTCACCACAACTTGAGGATTTGGATGCCTCCTCCCCCTCAACCTTCTCCCTGAAACATAAAAGCCTGGACTCTTCTTCTTTATTTCTAACCAAGTATCATCATCACAACTATCTAGCCTCTCCAAGGTCAACAGATATTCTACCATAAAAAATAAAACCCAGATTGACCATATGTCTTATCTTCAAAATCCAACAAAATGACATCCAAGGGCACAACCCTATCATAAAAATCACCAGTATTTTCAGCATAGTTATCCCCAGGACTGAGTAATTCTTATGTTTAAAATAATATAAAATTAATTACATTAAGCTTATAGCTTAAAATTAAGGTTATAATACTTATATATATGGTTATAATACATATATATATAATTACTACACTATTATATGATTTATAGTAGTTTAAATAGCTTATCCATAGCCTAATAATCCTTATTAAGGTTTTGATGCAGTCATAGTTTACTTATCTTAAGTTATATTAAGTAATTATAGACATACATAAGCTTATATGTATTCATAAACCTCATATTCAGAGAAATATGTAGTTATATTATGTATATTTAGGTCTATAAGTGGGCTTTAACCTCTAAATAGACTATAGAATTTGATTTTCTGCTTATTTTAGGTTATACGGACGTATTCAGTGGACTCACAATGCCTACACAAGCATATACACCTATTTCAGGCACATATATCCAGTTTGGTCAACTTAATCTGCTTCCTTGGATGGATTTTCACGGATTTATGGGTTAGGATATGATTACTGGGTTAATATGGATGCTTGGGGATGTTATTGTGTGCTTGGACAGTTGATTTGGTTCCTTTATATGCTTTGGGCTTCATTATATACTCTTTGGATGAGATATTTTACTTGTTTCTTTATGGTATCCACTTTTATCTGTTTATCCTATTTATGGTATGGGTCTGTGGTATCATTAATTTTGATGGAGGGTCCTTACTGGAGGTCTGGGGTTTGAATATACTTGAAGTGGACGCAATGGGGAGGTGATGGGCCCTCAAAGTGCTGTAATTTCCGGGGATAGCAGTGACATCATCTGGATTGAAGGTCTGTGTACTCCAGTGGATTTTGGTATAAGTAAGGGAGGATTTGACTGGTTATTGGACATCACTTACTTACTAAAAATCAAATAAACTTTATAAAACAATTATTATCATATAGAAATATATTATAAAGCATTTTTAAATTGATATTATCTTAATATAATCTATAACTATATTTTATTTATCTATTTTCCACCACTAGCATGCATAAAAATCCATGTATTGTGAGTTTATATTGAGAATAACTATTTTATTAGTCTTCCCCTGAGGTTTAATCACTAAATCACTTATAAGTAAGAAGTATTAACATTAATATTTAACATTAAATTATGCTTAGATACTAGAACATGCTAACAATTGTGGGTCTTTTCTTAATTATTACTTATTATTTAGTATAAGCCTTAGGACTTGATTTTTACTCTAGTATATCTCAAACAAACCAAATATTTGGGTCTTCAGCACATTAGTGGGTCATATAACTCAGTGATTGTGGAAAAGAACCTTTATAGTTACTGTACTAATTTTTTATAATAAAAATTAGGTATTTACAGTAGTAACTGTACCCAATATAAACCCATTTTCACTTGGTATTTGGTCACCAATATAACACCCAATTAAATTGGTATTTTGTTAAAGCATGGTAAGATAACTATTAAATCTAATAAAGGTCTATTTAAACTTATTATTTTATTTTTTTACAGATTTTTTCTAATTTTTCTTATATTTTATTTAAATAAATAAAGATATAAATTCAGGGTAAGCACCAGTGCTTTTATTAGTAATTGTATTGCTAATAATGTTTGTCTACTAATTACCATATAGGTTTTCTCTTTTTTAGAAGTGAATAATTTTTATTTAAGACACAATGAGTGCTCCACAGGACAATTTAAGTGAGAAACCTGCTTATAACACCAGGTCTAAAGCTAAAAACATTGCTCCAGGACATCACCATGGAGGGCCAATCTTACCCACAAGCAGAATCTATGAGCATAGAGGAAAAGGAGGCCCTTCTAAAGAAGATAACAAAAAAAAGACTTCACCTCTTCTTCAAGATCAACTGTCCCATCTGGCCAAACAGGTTCTGAAACTAGAGGAATCAAGGTCTACCATTCTAAAGGTGGTATACCAGTTGCAAAACAACTGCAAGGTGGGATTCCAACAAGTGAATCAAGCCTTAGTGGAGTTAAAGGTAGGTAAGCCAAGCCAACAACCCCCTACCCAAGGAGTGTCACATCAGTCCCAGGAAAAAATCTTGGTAGAGAAATGGAAGTGGGATTGGTTCCATCAGCAGTGGTCCAGCCACAATTGCAACAGGGATCCACCCCCTCATCAGACTAGCTCAGCTCACCCATACAAAGGAAGGCAAAAGCGCCAAAAGTCAGGGCTTTCTCCTATCCCGTGGTAAGTTAATTACACTCTCAGATTGAACATAATACTGATGATTACAATATAGGTAATTTTATTGATGTAAAATCTGTACAGAAAATTGAGGAGGACTTAAGACAATAAGGTTTTGATGTAGATACACCTGATTTATCTTTTGTTAATAACAACAGTACTATTTATAATAATAATACAGTTAAACCTCAGTTTCCACCACTTACTAGTGAGATGAGAAGTTCACAAAATATTGAAAACATTGAGAAGGAAGACATGGAGTATTTTAATAATAACCCAACTGTACATAGAATTCTTTCAGAATTATTTAATATAATGACTGAGTGTGAGGAAGAGACAATTAAGTTCACAAGTGATACAATTTTATTCTTGACATTGAATATTTCTCAGTTGGAAACAAGAAATAAAGAATTAGAGAATGAAAACTTGGCTCTAACTCTTAAATATGATTCTTTAGGTAATAAATATAGTGAACTTTGAAAAGAATTCTGTGAGTTAGAAAAGTTGTATGATGCACATTTATTAAAATCTGAATCCAAAACAAAGATATCTTTTGCACAAACAAATCAGAGTGTCTCTGATCTGTTACAAAGATTAACTAAAGTTGAGATTGAAACTGTTAATCTACTAATGAATCAGGATAATCATAAGTATACACATTATAATAATAATCCTTTCATTGGCAAAAATGAATCTCAATCATTTCCAATGCCACCACAAGTAAAACCATCTGGTGGTAGTGTCAAGTCCGAGAAAACAAATTTAAGTCACAAATCCATGCAAGAGGAAATACAAGAACATTTATCCAGATTAAATGAGTTACTGAATTTACCTAAGATTAGTGAGACAAAATCCAATCAAAAGAACTGGCCAAAGATTGATCAGTACCCAACTTATGATGGGGATTACAGCTCTGATTGGCAACATTTTATTCAAAGAATTGACAACTTAAAATTCTCATATAAGTTACCAGATGAAGAAATAACATCAAAATTAATTTCTTTATTTAAGGATGTTGCTTTATTATGGTTTGAAGCTGTATTGAGTGAGGGTAAAGATTACTCTTGGGCTGAATGGAAACAACTTATTGCAAAAAAATTTGGAGGCTCTAAATTCAGACTCACTCAGCAAAGATTTTATGAGAAAACTAGGTATAATTCGTTGAATGGTGAAAAACCTATGGTATTTTTAATGAATTTAAATCAAATATTAAAAGCCATTGAGCCAAACATGGATTTTAACTTGTGGAAAGATAAAATAAAATATAAATTACATATATCTGTCAGAGACATTGTTGTAGCTAGAACAATAATGGTTAATGAATATTCTGAATTTATTAATATTTGTAATGAAATATTGTTAAAACATAAGTATGAAGCAAGTTACACCACTTATAAACAAAATAATGAACCTGTGAAAAATCAGAATTCAAAAACACTTCAGGAGAAGCAGAAAAAACCTACTGCACCTGTAGTACCTAAAAAGTATGAAACTAATACTTGTTATAAGTGTAATAAGCCTTGGGTTAAAGGTCACAAATGTGAGAAAAATATAAATATTGTTGAAAATCAAAATGAATCTGAAAATGACACAGAAAAGAGTAAAGATAAAAGTGATTATGGCAGTAATATCTCATATAGTGATGAAAATGAAGTCTGTATGTTGAAAGATGATTTTTCCATCTTTGAAAACCCAATATTAAATATGGAATCAAATGAATCTTTAATGAATTTTGAGGATACTGAAATCATTAAGGATATACAAGCTGATAACTTAAAAATGACAACTTTCACGGTTCCAACTATCATTTCTGGTGAAAATGTAAATATAGTATTGGACACAGGAACTTCTGGTTCTGTTGTTTCTACAAATACATTACAGAAAATGGATAGTGATTTTAAGTCAAAGCTTGAACCCCTTCAAAGTAAAAATTGGAGAGGCTTTAGATCAGTACTTCACCGCATTGGTAGATACAAAGCTGCTGATTTCTTTAAAAATCAACATGGGTATCTTAGAGTAACTTGTGACTTTGAAGTAATGGATAATACTAATTGTAGTAACTGTTTTATCATTGGAAATGAAATTCTGACTAAGTTTGGTGTGAAATTAGACCCTGCTAATAATAACTTTAAAATTGGCATGAATGGTAAAAGGAAATTTAAAATAAATTCTTTTAACACAGTCTTACACATTGAGTCAGTGATAAATATTCCTTGCAAAGGAAGGGAATCCAATGAGATGGAACTTCTGGAAACAGAAATTTCAAAAGCATCATTTGGCACTCAGATAAATGAAGCTGAGAAGACAAATATTTTGGACTTAATTAAAGCATTTCCAATGGCTTTTGCACATGGGACCAATGAACTTGGCCTTGTAAAAGATCACACCACACAATATGGGGGGCGGACTTGCTAGCAAGTCCGCAACCTTGGACCCAAACTCACCATAGATTGAACACACATTGAGCTATTGATAAAGGAGCCATACAATCAGGAATGAACACCACTCAGAAGAACAGTTTTAGGTGGGTGTTCAAGTAGAGTTCAGTATGGGTTCAGTATGAGTTCAGTCTGAGTTCCATCTGAGTTCCATCTGAGTTCAGGTTGAGGACTTGCTAGCAAGTCCACCCCCTATATTGCGTAGTGTCATGAGATGAAAATTAGTTTAACCTGTGATATGGATAATATTCCTGCTATTCGTAAAAAGAAACCATACCCTGCTTCACTGATGAAGAGGAAAGACATATAGGAAAATATTAAGATTTTATTAAAAATGAAAATTCTTGAAAAGGTTGAAGCTACCCCAAAATATTGTGTAATATCACCAGCGCTAATTACTTATGAACAAGATAAAGCAAGACTGTGCAGTGATTATAGAGCATTAAATACATTTACAGTAGATGATATTTACCCCTTGCCAAGGATAGCCTCTATACATTCTACCCTTAAAGGTGCTAAATATATAAGTTGCCTAGATGGAAATAAAGGGTAACATCAAATTCTTGTTGAAAAGAATTCACAGAAAGTTTTGTTGATAACAACACATATGGGAATATATAAATATGTCAGGATGCCATTTGGACCAAAAAATGCTCCTTAAATATTTCAGAAGTTAATGGATATAACATTCCATAATGAAATAATTGAGGGATGGTTAATGGTATACATTTATGACATCATAGTGCTCTCTAAAACATATGATTAACACTTAATCCTTTTAAAGAAGGTATTTCAGAAGATGGATGAAATAAAAATGACCCTTGCATTGAAAAAATGTAAATTTGGGTTTGAGTCTTTAAATGTGCTTGGTCATATTGTATCTGGCTTACAAATATGTGTAGACCAAAATAAGGTGGCTGCAATCAAGAATATTGGATTTCCTCAAACTTTAAAGGATGTAAAATCTTTTCTTGGTATGTGTGGTTATTATAGACAATATATAATAAAACTACCAATTAATTGCTGCACCATTGACCACACTGATAAAGAAATCAGAAGCTTTCATTTGGAATAATGAAAGACAAAAGGCTTTTGATAAGTTGAAATAATGTTTGATGAAAGCTCCTATCTTGGGATTACCAGATTTCCAATTGCCTTTTTTATTGTAATCAGATGCAATTTTTATTGGTCTGGGTGCTTTTTTGCATCAAAAAAAACTTATTGAAGGGAGAATGTCAGAAGTAGTAATTTGCTATATTTCACGTACTCTGAGAAGTAATGAATTGAAATATGGTGCTACTCAAATTGAATGTTTGGCGGTAGCATGGGCTCTTTAGAAGCTAAATTATTACCTAGAAGACCAAATATTTGAGCTAACAACTTACTGTAGTGCAGTTAAGTCACTCTTAAACATGAAAACACCTAATAGACATATGTTTAGATGGCAATTAGCTGTACAAGAATACAGAGGACGGATGACTATTACACATAGAGAAAGAACCTTACACTGTAATGTAGATCTGTTATCTAGAGTACCTCTACCTAATAATGATGATAATCCTGCTTATGTTCCTGATTCAGATATTATTAACATTTATGGCATTTATATTGTAGATCTTGAGAATGAATTTATGCAATAAATTCTTAATAATTATGCTTCAGATCCTAACTTGAGTAAACTTACTACAATATTAAATGATCCATCTAATGCTTCAATGAATGTTTTAATAAAAACATTACCACAAAAGTATAAAGAAGCATTAGAAAAAGGAAAATTTTCCATTGAGGATGGTTTTATATATTACAGGAAAAAATTAAGTAATGTAATTGTAATTCCCCCTTCAATGAAGGAGTTAATGTTAAGTATATTTCATGATGATATATTAGCAGGTCATTTTGAATTCCATAAAACATTAACCAGAGTAAAAAATACAGCTTGGTGGATTAAAATGTGTGATGATGTTCAAAAATATGTTGAGACATGTGATTCTTGTCAAAAATCTAAAAGATTAACAGGCAAAAGAGCTGGTTTATTACAAAAAATCAAACAAGCAAAAGCTCCATGGGAACGAGTTAACATGGACTTTGTAACAGGTTTTACAATAGCAGGGCATAAGAGTTATAACTCCTGCTGGGTAATTGTAGATAGATTTACAAATATTTGTAAATTTATTCCTAACCACAAAGAGGTTTCTGCAAAGGACTTATCTTTTTTATGGTGGACACAAATGTTAAATATAGCAGGATTCCCCAAAGCAATAGTTTCTGACAGAGATCCTAAATTTACTTATGAGTTCTGGACATCACTTATGGATGTTTCAGGGTGTCAAATAAAACTTTCTACAGCACGCCATCCACAAACTGATAGGCTGGCAGAAATAATGATACAAACCTTAGAAGATATGATAAGGAGATATTGTGCTTTTGGTCTTAACTTTAAAGACAATGAAAAATTCACCCATGATTGGGTAACCCTTATCCCAGGTTCAGAATTTGGATACAATAGTACAGTACATTCTTTCATTGGAAAAAAGCCATTTGAGTTATGGTTGGGTTATGTACCTAATACCCCTGCTAAAACTCTTAATAAATTACCTAGATTGGATATCCATCCAGGTACAAAATCTTTTCTTCAGATGCAAGAATTTTACAGAAAACATGCTCAAGAATGTATAAATAAGGCATTTGATTATGAGAAGAAAAGATGGGATAAAGCCCATAAAGAGAAAATTTTCAAAGAGGGTGATGAACTCCTTATTTCTACACTAAATTTCAATTTAAATGGAAATGTTAAATTGAAGGATCCATTCATTGGACCATTTGTAGTAAAAAAGATGGTTGGTAATAATGCTGTTGAAGTTATTATATATGCACCATATGATAGAAAACATCCAGTATTTCCTATTTCACTTATAAAACCATACCATTCTAGTGATACTGCTCTATTTCCAAGAAGATAAGGAAGGCATAAACAGCAACCTGAAGAAATAGTTGAAAAGGCAGAAATTGAGAATTTAATTAAAAAGAGACACCTTACAAAAGAAAAGGGAGTTGAGTATCTATTAAGGTTTAAAAATAAATCAAGTGAAAATGACCAGTGGATTCCAGAAAATGAAATCTCTGATCTTAAAAATCTCTTGAAAAAATTTAAATCCGAATAATACTTTTTAATTCAGTATATGTATCATAGAAAATTAAAAAAAAAAATTCTATTCACTCCTTACTTATTGATTAAAATATCTTAACATTTTTTTTATTGTTTTTTTTGGGTGAGGGAGTGCCAGCCTAGGCATCCACAGGACTGAGTAATTCTTATGGTTATATAAGATAACCATAATTACATTAAGCTTTTAACTTAAAATTAAGGTTATAATAGTTATATGTATGGTTATAATACATATATATATAGTTATTAAACTATTATATGACTTATAGTAGGTTAAATAGCTTATCAATAGCCTAATGATACTTATTAAGGTTTTAATGCAGTCATAATTTACTTATCTTAAGTGATATTAAGTAATTATAGACATACATAAGCTTATATGTATACATAAACCTCATATTCAGAGAAATATGTAGTTATATTGTGTATATTTAGGTCTATAAGTGGGTTTCAACCTCTTAATAGCCTATAAACTTTATTTTTCTGCTTATTTTAGGTGATATGGATGTATTCAGTGGTCTCACAATGCCTAAACAAGCATATACACCTATTTCAGGCACATATATCCATTTTGGTCAACTTAATCTGCTTCCTTGCATGGATTTATACGGATATATGGGTTAGGATATGATTAATTGGTTAATATGGATGCTTAGGGATGTTATTGGGGGCTTGGAAAGTTAATTTTCTTCTTTTATATGCTTTATGTTTCATTATATACTCTTTGGATGAGTTATTTTACCTGTTTCTTTATGGTATCCGCTTTTATCTGTTTATTCTATTTATGGTATGGGTCTGTGGTATCATTAATTGTGATGGAGAGTCCTTACTGGAGGTCTGGGTCTTGAATCTTCTTGAAGTGGATACCATGGGGAGGTGATGGGCCCTCAAAGTGCTGCAATTTCTGGGGATAGCAGTGACATCATCTGAATTGAAGGTCTGTGTACTCCAGTGGATTTTGGTATAAGTAAGGGAGGATTTGATGGGTTATTGGACATCACTTAATTACTGCACATCAAATAAACATTATAAAACATTTATTATCATATAAAAATATATTATAAAGCATTTATAAATAGATATTTTCTTTATATAAGCTATACCTATATTTTATTTATCTATTTTCCATCACAAGCATGCATAAAAATGCAAGTATTGTGAGTTTATATTGAGAATAACTATTTTATTAGTCTTCCCCTGAGGTTTAATCACTAAATGAGTTATCAATAAGTAGTAGGACTAATAATATTTACTATTAAATCATACTTAGATACAAAAACACACTGACAAGTATACACATGGGCCAATTGACCAGCCCATCCAGGACACCAATATATTCTAATTTTGGCACATCTTTTTCTTTCCACTGAATTATTGAGAATCCAGTGTACCAAAAAAAAAACATCATTTTCTAAATGTTAGCCATCCCAAACAAAAGACTCTTCATTATCAATAAAAACATCCTGGTCACCAGAATAAAGATCAGATCCAGCCAGTTTAACCTCTTGGGGGAGGCGTAAACCTTCATCAGAAACACAAATATCACCAGCCAGTTTAAACTCATGGGGGAAGGTAGAAAAATCTTCAGCACCTTTTGTGCTGGCCCTAACCAATGGAAATCTTCATAAAAATCTTCATAATCAGAATCTTCATCTGTAGGTGGCCTCCTTGACAACCCATCAGGCATAGTAAAAGTTTTACCTGGCATTTGAACCAGGTCAAAAGAAAAATGTTGAATAAATGCCACACACCTAGTCATTGGAGCATTTGGAAGACTAGGTGTGTTTATCATATGAACCAAAGATTTTTCATCCACCTGAAGCTCAAAATTCTGACCCCACAAAACAACCTGTAGCTTCTTCAATATTTTAGCTACCCAACACAATTCCAACTTAGACTGAGAAGACCTAGATTCCACTTCATTAAACACCACTTACTCATACCTTACTAGCCTGACCCTTCCTGTTGTATCTTCCTGAGACAAAACAGCACCAGCAGAAATATAGCTTGAGTCCACTTCCAAATAATTTTTTCCAGCACTAACACCATAATCCAACTTGTGAAGAATTATATTTTCACCTACCACCTTTTTCAACTTCTGAAAAGCCTCTTCACACTCTTAATCCCATTACCAGTCTGCATCTTCTCTGGTCAGCTTCATTAAAGGTGACACCAACTAAGAAAAATCCTTAATAAAAATCCTGACATACACACACACTCCCAAATAACCCCTGACTTCAGTAGTATTTTTAGGTCTTGGGCATGACTTGATTTTATTAATCTTCTTCTTTGCCATAATACTTCCCTCTTTACACACCACATGACCCATAATTTCCAAAGAAGGAACAAAACAACAAAATTTTGACCCAGATATGGTTAAACCAGCCTATTCAATCCTAAAAAATACATTCTCTAGAGTTATTGCATATTCCCAAACAAACCTCCTTATACCAGAATTTTCTTTCAACAACTAATTACCATAATCAGTGGAGGGTCCTTTAATTCCACCATAATCAATTAGAATTCCAGCATGAGTAGGAACCTCATCCTGAAAAATCCAAGCCATTTGTGCTTGATAAACTGCCACTGAATGTTTTGCTCCTTGAGGAAACCTTGTGAGCTGAAATCTTTCCAAAGGAGTCTCAAAAGTTGTGAGAGACCTTGAATCCACATGAAGTTCCATCTCATCATAACCACCCATAATATCACCAAAATCATAACACACTCATCCAGAGAAAGCTTCAACAAATTCCTCTGCACTTGGTGGAATACCAGTATCTTTGATAGTGACTCTATTCAAAGCACTAAGATCATGAACCACTCTTAACTTTCAATTTCTATTCTTCACACTAAAAACAGGACTTGAATATCTGGATGTTGACTGTTCATATGACCCAGTCCCAACCCATTCCCTGACAATATCTACAAAATCATCTCTGATAGCAGCCAGAATTATAATAGGTTTAATTTGCCAAGGCTCATGAAAAACCACAGGAATCATGTAAGGTTCCACATAAGAGTGTTTCAACACACCCCTTTCCTCCTCTACAAATGCCACAGCCTTCTCTCTGAGCACAGTAACATGCAACAAAAACTTCTTTTCATCTTCAGACAACCACTGATAAGGACAAAAATTAAAAACTTTCAATCTTTCCACAGTTACTGTAGCAGCTTCCACAAAATCAGGGGGATTCTTTACCAGAGGAGTACAGTATATATCTCTTTACAGCAGAGGCCTCTTCAAAGGAGGATTCAAACTCACAGGCATAGGCTCAGTGACAGGCCTAATCTTCTGAGCTAATTCTTATATTTTTCTGCTCCACATTCAACTTGAGGAATCTTCAAGAATTCTTCCTTACCAGACCTAGAACAAAAAACAAGGGTTTTCCCATTTCTCAAATTTGTGACCAAGGTAATTTTTTGAAAGTTGTAGAAGAAGACCTAGTGGTGCACAATTGGGAGGAATCACTTTAAAATCCAAATCTCATCACTCCAAAGATTTTCCTAACATCCAAATCTTCATCTTCACTTCACTCTTCTAAATCTTCAAATCTTGATTCATCAACAGAATCACATATTCTAAAACTTTACAGTTTAACCTCATGCTGGAGGCCCAAATTGTGAAGTTTCTGCTTGTTCTGGAGTCCTGATTCTATATTTTTCTGATCCTCACAAAAATTTACATTATTATCTTTTTTCATTATTTGCAGAATTTTCATGTTGATTATTTCTAATTATCTTGAAATTTTTTTCTTCATTTCTAGAGTTTTCTTCTAACCTACAAAAATAACCAGGGGTTTCTCCAATGCTCACAGGTGTGGCCAAGGTAATGTATTTGAAAGGTGTAGAAGAAACCCTAGAGGTGCACCATTAGGAGGGCTTACTTTTAGACCCCTATCTCACCACTCCAAAGCTTTTCCACATATCTTTCAATAAAGATATGTAACCCATCTTATTTCTTGAACTTGAACAAAAAATAATTGAAAAACATGAGAGAGAACAGAGACTTGATAAAAAACTTGAAGAATACTTGCATAGAAGAGAAACATTAAAAAGAGAAAGTTGAAAATACACTTGGTATATTTCCAAGGGAGCTGACCTACTAAAATCTTGGACTTCCTCACTTTGGGAGAGGTTATAGAATTAGGGTGATCAGCCCTTCCAGATTAAAAAATAAGACTCTCCATTAGAGCTTAAGCAAGCTTCCAAAAATCCAGAAGCAGCCCTACATTCACTTCTCCTCTCACAATAATCAGGACAATGATACATAGGGCTAAGCCCAGGCCTAGTCTCTCAACCCTCTTCACCAGGTGAAGCCAAATTAATATGCAGGGTCCTTTTTTTCCCCCCTTTTAACTCTAAACTTATACAAAATTCATGTTGATACCAAATCCTTGCTGAAAAATCCATTAAAAATGGGTCCCCCCAAACTGCCCTAGCAGTGCCTTTTGAAATACAAAAGTGCACCTTCCCAGAAGCTCCAGAAACATCCAGCTTCAAAAACTCTTCTGTCCCCACCAATTCATTCACATGTCCACCAATACCTCTCAAATTTTCACCAATACCAGTTTTGATGATGAGACCAAATTTAGTTGCCTCAGATAAAGAAATATGATTGATCTGAGAACCAGAATCAACCAAAGCTCTTATGGCCTTTCCATTCAGAGTGATATTGAAAAACCCCCAAGGAGCAGATAAATGAGTCTACAAATTCTCACCAAAACTTTCAGCAGAATAACATATGTATTCCACCTCCCCAGAAGAAACACTTCTCCTGGTCAACAACTTCTTTTGACTATCAGCCAAGGAGTACTGATAGCATAAAACTCCCCATAAGGGAAACCTGACCCTGGTTCATCCTATCCAACACAGATTCCATAAAATTAACTTGGCCAGAAACAACTGATTTCTCAAAGTGAGCCCTTGGCTTCACCACCTTGGTCCAAGATTCCTCTTGAGGTCCAGAACCACCCACATTTTTACTTTAAACAGGAATCAAACCAGATCCCTCACCAGACCCTCTGACTCCATCAGGATTTTGAAATGAAGCCAAAGGGACATCCTCCTCAGAGCCAGAATCAACCTCCGCAGGCATTAGCTCACCATTCATGTCAAATTCTCCAAAACTAGGGGAACCCATATCAGCCATACCCTCCTGCATTTTATACAGCTCCTCTTTGCTGTACTTCTTCTTGGCTGCACCCAGCTTAGGATCCACCTTGGGAGCATTGGGTTTAGGCTGATCCTGTGAAGTGCTCTTGGACCTACCCACTCTCTCAGAATCAACATCATAAACACCCACAAAAAATTCCCTCCTTTACTGTCCTTCACAAGAATAAAATTCCAAACCACCATAAGAAGTAGAAAAAGAGACCTTATTGACTTCTTTCCCTTTCCCCTTAACACCAAAATCCTCCTTACCAGAAGACTTCCCCTCATCAGGAATCTTCTCAAATCTTGACCTTCTTTGATTGATGCCACCCATTCTCTTGACCAAATTCACAGGAGCCTGCCCCTTTCTGGGCTTCACAAAAGAACCATCAGGGAACTTAAATACCCTCCCATCAAATTCCACCTTTCCCTATGACACATCTCTGTTCAGAGCCCAACAATCATTTTACTTGTTCCCCTACTACTACAATAGGAGCACACCCAAGGATCACTGCTACCACCTGCCCTCCTCTCAAAAGTCTTGGCCTGCTGCATTGAGGCCCTATTCAACTTCTGAGTCTCTTGAAAAAAGATGTGTAACTGCTTGTTTAAATCCAACAGTTGCTCCATCACTGGGTCCCTCTCTTCTCTAGGAAACTTTAACACCTTCTACTCCTCCTTCTTTACCTTATCCTCCTCCTCAGCCAAAGCCTCACTGACATTGCTGAAATACTTGGCACACCCCTCCTAATAGGTTTCCTCAGCCAACAACTTTAAATGGGCCTTCACAGCCTCTATGGTACCAAGCACTTAACCTTAAGACTTAAAGTTATCCCAGGAAAAATAAAAAAAATAAAAAAGTTATAGTAATATGAAAAGTAACCAAAAGAGCCCTTAAAACTTGGAATATAAATAATACCATCAAAAAATTAAAAATTTAGAGAAAAGCTAGGGCTATCCAATTATAATAGCCTCATTCACTTAGCTGAAATATTCAGCCTGTGAATCCAGAAAAAGATCATAACTAAAATCAATGCCATTTAAGAAATCACCAATTAGTACCAAACTTCACAACAAAGGCCTCAGCTAATGTTGAATCACCACAGCGGTATATCTATACAAAATCTTGATTTCCTTAAGATCAATGGAGAAATACCAGATACATGTGAAGGACTGTTTTCAGCTCTTATTATATTCACAAGCATGGTTAAAACAGGAAAAATTTGTCTTCTCAGTAAGTGAAATTCCTCACCTGGGTATGATCATTTTAAAGAATAGGATGTAAATTGACAGGAAAAAGCAAAGACAGTACCTGAATGGCAAAAACCAGCTTCAGTAGGAGGAGCTCCAATTATTTTTAGGCTTTGAAAATTTTTATTGCCACTTTATTGAAAATTACTTCCATATTATCCAGCCACTGCATGAACTCACAAAAAAGGAAGCCAAATTCATTTTGAAAAATAACATGCAATATGGGGGCAGAATTGCTAATAAGTCTGAAAACTTGAACCTAAATTCATATATAATTGAGTACACATTTAGGTAATGATAAAACAATAAGTAATAAAGTGTGAAAATACTTTGAAACTCTGATTAATCTAGCTTGAGTTTTTATTGAAGTACATGTGAAAATATTTTGAATCAATGTTGAAGCATTAAAAACACATTTTTGTAATGGTATGTTGAAATCAGCCCTCCCCACAGCTAAGCCAGAATGAAAAGCTACAAAATGTTTGTGTCACTGGACAACCTATGCAGAGGATTGAGGGTGATCCAAATTAAGTGAGATAAGAAGGAAGAGAGAAATTACGACATCAAAGCACAGAGGACTACTTTAAGGAAGTGATTGGAAGAGAGATCAAAGTAGCTAATACTGATTTGAGATAATCTTTGAGGAATAATAAATGTATATGTTAAGGAAACTAACTATTGTGTTAAATCTCACAAAGGGTTGCAACTCAATAATCAAAGGGAAAGATTTACGGATTAAGGATTTAATGAAATTGATTATTTAGTAGGAAAAGGAAAAATACAACAATAGCCTAAAAATAGTTCAACTACTATCACAAATATATTTTAATTTAATTCTCAAGAACGTCAAACCAAATTAACCCCCTTTAAATATCCTATTCCTCCTTGCACTGACCCATTAATAAACCAGCCACCCTATACCCACAGAACCATCTAATCCACCATAGCTCCCATTTACCATCCATCTAACCTTATCACCCTTCTGCCCTGTTTCTACTTCACAGAACTGCTAATTTACCCTCAGATTAACAATTAAACCCTGTCAAATATTTCCTCAATCTTAGTGCTATATTGAACACACATTGCCTATGATTGAAAAGTAAAAGTGTCTTTACCATTAGTGTACCTTTAAGGTTTGGACAGCGCAGCTGATTGGAGAATACTATTGATTTTTTATTTTCTAATCATGATTTTTCTTTTTTTTTTTCTTTTTTTTTTAAAGTTCTTCATTTATTTCTTTTCAAGGTTAAACTAATTTTTTTCATTTTTTTCTCTCCCTGTTTTCTCTCTTGTCCAGCTCTTTTTCCCTCCTTTCCCCCCTTCTTGACTGCCTCAATCCCCCTTTCCCCCCCTTTAGGCGCTCTTTTTCCTCCTTTAGGCCCCCCCTTTGCCCCCTTTACGCCCTTCCCCCCTTTACCCCCTTTTACCCCCTTTAGGCCACCTCTCAGCTCTCTCCCCCCCCCCCTCATCCCCCCTCCCCCCTCTCCCCTCTCCCTCTCCCCTACACAGCTTCCCCCCTTCTCCCCTCCCCTCTCACCTTGCCTCCACCCCCCTTTTAATTGCTAATGAATCGCTTAGAGATTGGAGCAGCTCCAATCATTTATTACTAAACAAATTGCATATCAATTTTTTAGCTAGTTAAAGGGAGAGTATTGTGAGACAGCCTAAAGGGAGTAAAAGGGGGGAGGGGGGGTTTGAGGACACTAAAAAGAGTTAAATGAGGCAGACAAGGAGGGGTAATATGGGAGAATGTAAAAGAAATTATTTATTATTTTTATTAAGATTATTTTGTTTTTTTTTACAGAATATTATATAAAAAAAATTAAGGTTCAAGAGAATCAAAAATAAATTTGGTGTGTTTATTATTTTTATTTTTATTTTTGGAAAAAAATTTTGAGATACAATTTTTTTTTTTGGTTTAAATTTTTTATCATTTTTTTCAAGAACTTTAGGTGGTATATCTAACACCAAATAACTTTAAAATTCATTTTTTTGGCAAATAATTTTACTGATGTTTGTTTATATTTTTATTTTTTTTGTTTCAATTTTTTTTAAGGACAGTTTTAGTATTTGATTACTTTTCAAAAAAAAAATTATTTGGATTAATTTTTATCAATAATATTCTTAAGTTTGAATAAGCAAACTAAATTTTGTGAGTTTTATTTTTTTTGCCATTTTTTTTTTGGTTTTTGACACCTTTTTTTTTATTCAGAGAAAAAAATGTCTATTGTGTCAGAATCACCTCTTACTTCTCTATTATCATCCTCTTAATCATATTTATCATCTTTTTCAAATTCAACTTCATTTCAATCATCATCTAAAATATCAAATAAAAATGATGATGATTGAACTCAGTAGAATAAAAGAAATTTAAAAAATAAAATTCATTTGGATTGCTTATTTGACCGTTGTAGACAATCCTATATTACTAGCTATAGGCCTTGATTAAGGGAGTTGGAGTAAAACCAGAAGAAAACCCCTGTACCTTTAGAAAAATAGAGTGAGATTTACCTGTTACAGTAAATTGGTTCCTGCTACCACAAAAGCCCCTTTTTCAAACACACTTGACAGCTTGATCAGTCAAGAAAGTAGTCTTCAGAAAGACTACCACACCAAAGAACTGAAATTCAGACTAATGTCCACACCAGAGAAAGCAATGATACTTGATGTAGGTTGAAAATCTACACCAGAGACAGCAATGATACTTGCTATAGCTTGCAAGACTATAACAGAGAAAACAGTTGCTAAGTAGAGTCAAATGAAGAACTTACTTGCAACAAAACACAGCCAAATTTTGGCCAACAACAGTGAAAACTGAGTGAGGAACAAGGATATCACCGCCAGATGGTTGAATGATAATTAAAGTTTCCCCAAACTGTTTTAGTCACTAAATACACACAGACTACTAATCAAGAGCCCATGCACACCTACAAATCCGGCGTTCCTGACCACCAAATTGCATAAAACCTCCCTAGAAGCGCTTCCAGCCCTCTAGCATTGAGGCGGGCGGTCCGCCCGGCGCTGGGAAGCCCGCCTGAGGTGGCCTGACCACCCTGAAGCCAGAAAACCACCAAAAACACCCAAACTACTTAGAAATTTCACCTACAACTACTAAAACCTGTAAAACACATAATTACACTACAACAACATTAAGACATGAAATATAGAGAAAATCCCGCTCTTTCCAATGGTACTAAGCACTTAAGCCTAAGATTTAAGGTTAGCCCATAAAACATGAAAAACAAAATTCAACAGCAATCTTTTAAAGATGAAAAGTAAAAAATTATCCCCCAAATACTTATGCTATGAAAAATGTCCTCAAGACATAAAATATAGAAAAAAACCAGGGCTATCCAATGATAGCCTTCAGATCCCCGTAGTCCCAATATTTGCTGCGTAATTCCAGAAAAATAACCAATTATTTGAACAATTCCATTTAAGGAATACCAAAATACCACCAAATAAACCAACAAAGGGCTCCACCAATGTTGGAAGACCACACCGTATATCAAATATTGAGTACTATAAAACTAAATTGAATCAAAAAAATTCTTATCCAAATGAGTTACTAGAAGATTAAAAATGTTTAACCAAATCAGGAGACAATGAAATTTAAGCAGTTATCAGTAATCCTTTTAAATCTCAATCTATTTATGAAAATTGTTCTTTTAATGGTTCAATAGATGAAACCTTTAGTCAACTATCTTATCTCATATTAACACTATATCAAATGGCTTGGTTCACTTACCAATAAGGAATACAAATTTTTTGAGTGGTATTATGATTGGATTTGGTGGAGACCAGGATTTGATAAAGGCTATTCTCTTGGTATGTCTGACAATATTTGTTTCTTTCTTAAAATCATGTCACTCATTTTATTTTGATAGGCATCTATTCTTTACTTAAAAAATTATCTAAATCTAAAAAAGATGATGATTTCTGCTTATGGGACACCTTAGCTTCTTTCAATACTTTTTTGCCCTTTGCCTCAAAAAACTGTGCAATAAAGCTTTTGAAAAAAATCATCAACTTGCTACCAAAGTTGGAATACCAGATTGGTGTGACCCAGAATGGGAAGAAATTATCAACCAATATAGTTTATTTTTAAATTTTATCATTACTCATTCAGGATTCCACAATAAGATTCATATTGATAGGAATGACACCAATTATCTTACTTTTGGAATTTTCTCATATATCAATCCAATAACTGGCCAACCAATACCATCTCCAGCTAAAATCAAAGGACATAGCTTATATTTTCAAGACCATCAGTGCATGATTGATTTTGGTTTGGTAAATGGTGTGATTGAAACAATTTGGAAATCTTCTCAGGATAATCACCAAATGAACAAAGCTCCACCTGGCTTGGAATCTTGTCAAGATTTCACACATTTTGGATGTTCTTTTCAAATCAGTCAAAACTTAATCCACCACATATACAAGGTAAAAAAAGAAGGTAAATTTAACAGATATAAGAAAACTTTTTGTAGATCAAAAAAGTATGGGGATGAGTAGAGTCATCAAATATTTTTTATTTTTTCATCAATTTTTTATAAATAACTCTTATATTTCAAATTCCTAATTTAAAGTAATGGGCCAACGACCTTGTGTTGTATAAATGGTAATCATGACAACAATTAATTGTTTCATGGGGTTCCTCGGCCTACACTTGTGGAAAGTCCCAAACATTTGTTTCTAGATTTCATCCACATTTTGGCTAGAGGAATTGACATTACTTTAAAATTAGGGATATTGATATATATTAGTTGCTTATATATTAATTTATGTAATTATATTAAATTTTGGTGATTTTCACCCCTTCAATAAAATTCAGGGGAGGTTATTGCAAAATTGATGAATTGTAAAAATTTTGGTGATACACACCCCTTACTTCAATAAAATGCAGGGGGGAGGTATTGCCAAATTTTCAAATCTGACTTGCGAAATTCTTGACTTGAAATGATTTTGGTGATACCTGTAAAATGCAGGGGGTAGTAATGCCAAATTTTCATATAAGACTTTCAAGATTCTTGACTTGAAAGAATTTTGGTGATACCCACCCCTTACTTTAAAAAAATGCAGGGGGGGAGGGGGGGTTGGCAAATTTTCAAATGAGACTTGAAAATTTTATTTAAAAAAGAATTTTTAAAATTAAAATACAAAAATTCAACTAATGATGGATAGAGTAATGAAATACAGGTAATTATTGTAAAATTTTATGTAAAAATAATTATGAATATTTGAAGTATGAAAGAATAAAATAAACTAGTCATTAAAAAATTTCATTAGACATTCAATTTCCTCATAAGATTTATTGGCTTTAACATGTTCCATTAAAAAAAATTTCTTTTTTGAATTTTCTTCAAGATAATGCTTAAATTTCATCTATTCCATTATTTTTTGATGCTTGAGTGTTTTCTCCTCTTTCTTTGATTTTTCAATACTAAGAGTTAGCTCAAATTTCTTCTCCTCCAAGTCCTGTGCCCTATCATCCTTTCATAAAGAGATCTTGTACTTCCTCTCCTCCAAGTCTTGTGTCCTATCATCCCTCCTTAAAGAGAGCTTGTATTTTTGCTTTTCAACCTTTAGAGTCTCTTTAGCAACTTCCACTTGTTCTAGAGTGATAAGAAATATTATCAAAAAGTAGAAGAAAAGCAGAGTAAAGTATTAAAAGGTATTGTATCACTTACCAGCATCACATTTCTCCAAAAATTCTTTGATAGAAGAAAAAGGGGTTTGAAATGAAGTATCACTTTTTCATCTTCTTTGAGAGTGGAAATTTAGACTACTTGAAGCCCTTTGCTTTTTTTTCAAGGTCACATTTTCCTCATCATCATTGTTGCTGGCTTCAGACTCAGTTGATTGTGGCTCCTGCATTTTTTCTTCAGCCTTTTTAGAAATAAGAAAATGTAAATAAAAAAAAGAATTGGTAAGATAAAAGAAAGAAAAAATTCTTGAGTTAGATTGGGTTGGTTTAAATTGCCATAAGGATCTATAGCAAAGCTATCTAGATTCATTGAATTTAGAACAGGGGAGGCTTTAGTGGAGGAAGAGGATGGGAAAAGATTTGTTTTGACATCATGTTTGGAGATAGCATTTTCACCATCCAACATTTTTGCAGAATTAACATCAGCTCCTTCTCCAAAAATAGCATCCATCTCTTTACATTAAGGACATAAAGATTCAAGTTTATCATCTATGGATTTTATGCCCTTACTGATATCAATGTTGGTAATACCAAAACCAGTGGAAGATGAAAGAGTCTTTGCCTTCTTGTATTTGGCTCAGTAATGCTTGAAATGTTCAGACATCTGTTTAGTTAAAAGATCTATCCTTCTCTTGTTCTTATTCCATAATTCATTGGCCATTAGTAGATAACCATTAACTTTTAATGTGGGGGGCCGTCCTACTTTAGTTGCATTTTCAGTACCAAAACAAGAATCATAGTTAGATTTAGTTTTCATCCAGTTGATAAGAATGAGATGATCATCTTTTTTAATTGAAGATTCTTTGATTTCTTGGCTGAGTGGGGGAAAGAGGGAGTAGTGCGATTTGAAGAACAACTGGGGGAAGGCTGCCTTTGAGAAGATCTATGATGACAGGGCATGTTAAGATAATTGAAGATGAAAATTAGCAAAAACAAGCAGATGAGATAGCAAGGTGTTCTGAATGGAGAGGATAGACAGGATGAGATGAGAATGGGAGTGTGCAGCAAGGTAGAAGGCATATCCAGAGAGTAGTCAAAGATGTGGTTATGAATGAAAGTAAGCCAAGACGTGGTTATGACAGAAAGTTGTCTGATATGTAGCTATAAAAAATTGAGTAGAAAAATGTCAGATAAGAGGTCAACTTTGACATGTAAAATGTCTAATAACCCAATTATTAGCAATAATAATTGCAGAAGATAATTGGGGTATGCAGATTATTTTCCGCAATTAATTTAATTGCAGATTGGTCAACTTTGATACCCCCTATTATGTGGATGAAATACTGTACAATGGACTGGCTTCTCTCACCTGGATTTCTACTCATGACAACATTGCCAATATTATGACTAAAAACATAGGGAGGAATAAACTCTCAAACACTTTGCCATTATTACAACTCAAATCTTTGTAGACTGGATGTTTCGTATGGTTAAGGGCGGGGGTGTTGGGGAGTGTTTAGGGAAGTTAGTAGAATGGTTAAGAAGAGTTGAGAAACTAGTAGAATATTCTAGAGCTACGTGTATATAGATATATAAGTGTTTGCACAGAGTAATGAAAGCCTGATGGACTCCACTATAGTTCTTTCCGCAGTCCTGAGTGCTGATACCGTGCAACACCTATCAGAACAGCCCAAATCAAATTTTAAGAAAAGACCCAACCGACCTCTCCTTCATTATATACATCTTATTTCAAAATAAATAAATAAATCTGACACACACACCAGAAAAAAAAGCTGGCACCTGCTAGCAGGTTCCTATCCCTGACTGAACTACGGTGGTTTAATTGGGGGGAGGCACCTGTTAGCAGGTGCCATCATTTTTTCTGGCGACATACAAACAAAAACAGGAAGCAAGTAGCTATCATAAATTGGATCCATACTCACCAACAGTGCACTACATTGGCACCGCACTATTAAAAATGAAAAAAAAACTCTCTTTATTACAGAAGCAATATAAATAGAAAAAATTAACTCAAATTTTAATGATAAAACATTAATACTTAGCTATATTGAATTAGATTGTTTGACTCGAGCCATAGATTTACTAGAGAATATACAAGCAAGATTAACTAAAATGCACCTTTACTAAACAAGGTAGTACAAAACAATCTATTTTGAAACATAAAATAAATATAACTAGGGAGGGAATGTTTTTTTTTAAAAAAGATGGATGAATTGAATGGAGGACAGTCAGGAGATTAAACTTGATATTGCCAAAGACGAATACTGCCATCATCACAACAGCTACCTGCTCCATTCATCCAAAAATCGAATCCACCCACTTCGCGTTCGCCCGCATGTCCTTTGTGCCTGACCGCCAATGAGTGAGGGTAGAGTGTATCCCATAACAATATTTCACCCTTCTCACCACCGCATCCGATGTATCGATCACATGGAGAAATCGCCAAAGATATATAAAATGAAGTGGCTAAATTTGGATCGCGATAGGTAGGAAGTTGGTTTACGGCAGGCCTTGAAATACAGAATGGATCAAGGGTTTTGATGCTGAAATGAAATGAATTGCGACATTGAATTAATAAGAAAAAAGTAAACAATATTCACTGGGTTATTTTTTATTTTTTTATTTTTTTTGAATGCTCCTCGAGAGAACTAACGTTTTGTCGGTACTCAGGGCATAAAGCCGAGACCCGTCATTTGATAAAATCATTTGAATTATCCCGCGCGATTTAACAAGTCCATCAAATGATTGCTCAAGTGGAGTTGGGTAGCGTCTAGTGTATTGCGTTTTCTTTCGAATGTCCCATAATTTGATAATGCTAAAGGTTCATTTGAAAAGGCATGAGAAAGTTTTTTGAAAATTATACAGATCAAAACAGACGAACCCATTACCAGTACCACTAGATATTACTAGGTTGGAAGCATGTTTTAGCCATAAAGCAGAAGACACGGATGGAGAGTGACCCTTTCGCTTTTTCCCAACACGATGAGCATTTTGGATAGTAATCACAGGCTTCTTGTATAGTGGAACATCTTTAAAAGTCAAATGGAATGCAATTTACAAAACGTTTAATAATTATGAATAAAGACAGAGAAAAATAATTGAGGAACCCTAACAAACCAGAATCATCAAGAGTATCAGCAGCCGATGCACCATCTAGAATCCGGGTGTCCCAAATTTTGATAGATCCGTCATGTGACCCAGTGACCAAAATCCTTTCATCCGCTTCACAAAAATCTACTGTTTTAACGGTTGCTGTGTGGTCACTCAATGTACCAATACAGTTTCCTGTTTCAACATTGAATAGCTCGGATATTTGTTCACCAGAGCCGGTGGCAATCGTTTCATCTGATGGAGCAAAAGCTAAATCAAAGATACCATTACGCGTAGCTGAAAAGGCAGAAAGGGGGTGGAATTCTAGCATGGCACGTGATCACATGGAATATCATTTCATATGCAACTTCAATGAAAAACAAGTAAAACCAGCTTACCATGAATGGGTGCCTTATGATATGGATCAAAATATGCAATACTGCCAGTATCTGTTGCGACAGCCATCAATGCCTGAGCGTTACGAGTTTTTTTGGCGGCTGAAAGGAAAGAAAGTCAACAGAATGATAAGCTTGAAAAAAATTGTGAGAAATCTTACCATTGTTGAACTTCAAAGTGAATGGGAATTCGCACACATCATCAAACTTGATTTGCATGACTTGATTTTGGTTTGAGCTGGAGAGGGACTGCAAATAGCGGGCCATAGTTGGTTTTGAGTGACGGCAGCGCGGGTCCTGTGAAGTATTTAAAACGGAATGAATCCATGAAGATGCCAAGGGACTTGGACTCGTCCGTGGGGGGTGAAAATATAGAGATTTGTGATGAGAAGAAAAGGTGGGGAGTGAAGAGAACGAAGAGGTATCTGGGGAGTGTTGAGAGTCGCTATCTAGCTTTAGGCGCTTTGGATGAGGACTGCAAAGCTCATCAGCAGGGGTTAGAGTGTTGTCGTCAGAAGTCGACAAAGAGGAATGAGTGAATGAATTTCTGATAGGGTGAATAGGGTCATCCTCTTCTGACTTTTTTACAAGCCGGTTGTGAGTTTGTGCTAGCTCGAGAGATGGTGAAGCTCGAGAAGAGTATTCAGGCAAGGTAGTCTGCCTGTATGATTGGGAGCGCGCTCTGACTGTGCTTTGAATGCTTGCTGATGTGTGTGAGAGTGGACTTGAGGGAAGAATGGATGGAGATGGAGAGGTGGGATAACCAACTCTTGATGGATTGTGGCGGTGAAAAAAAGGCGAAAAATCCATCGCGTGTACTTTTTTGGTTGGGCGACGCGACTGCTGAATATATGCGCCATCTATCATGCATATTCATATTCAAAATAGCTCATCCCGAATTTTGACTTGATAGCGTCGCATGGGGTTGGAACATCACGTGTCGCACTGTTGCTAATTGACCATCCATAAATACCTCTGGTTTATTAAAATCCATCTGCCGCCCAACGTTGTTCAGTACAGGACATCAAGTAATTCATCAACTATAAATATTTATTTTTATTTTATAGAACAGAATTCATTTTTTATCAATCCATCAGTTCACCTATAAAATTGATCCCTACGAATAATCGGTAATACATGGGTAAATTGTATAGTATATATATTGTTTTACACAGCTTAACCCCCCATGAGGGAGTGTAGTGTAGTGGTTATCACACGTCATTTGCATGCTCTCTATAAAGGAGCATAAAAGTTTGACGGGGTCCCGGGTTCAATCCCCGGCACTTCCATCCTTTTGCCAGGGGAGCGGGTACTTTGACCTGATTCTGTGAGGGGGGATGTTTTTATGATGCCCTCTGTTATAATGTATTTTGTTGTCAATTGCTATCTGGTTTTGATTATCTTATGAAGTATGATGACATATTCATTTTTTAAGTTGTTGAATTTATTTTTTTATTGTGTTAGTATCAGATTTTTTTAAAAAAAACAAGGAAGGAGATATGAAGTCACTAACAAGGCCCTCCTTAAAATTGTGCAGTGGTTATATTCCTTTAGATTTTCTCTGCAATATAATTTATTAAATAAGGTCCCAATCATCAATGACTATGAAAATACAGAAGAAATAAAAAAAAAAAGGAACAAGAATTCTAGACTACTTTCATCACATGATGACAGTGCTTTTTCAATTTCCTTTTAACTTGCATCTTATATCTGAGTCATTCTCATGACTTAATTTGATTTAAATTTTTGTTTTTTCTCTGATTTATTTTCTTGATGGCACTACCATCACTGCAACACCCACTATTCTTCACTTCTTCATTAATCCTTTTGTTTATCAACTTTCTTTAAATAATCACTATATGTCTCAATCTCAATTCTTTTATTTTTATCAGCTTATAATAAAAAACATCAGCTTTTTTTTTCCTCTTTATCCTTTTTTTTCAGTTCAAAATGGTCTACCCTACAAATTTGGATGTCACTATTGTCCAGCCAAACCTAAGATCTTGATGGCTAAGATGTGTATAGGGGGATGCAACCTATCCTAGATATCATGCAAGCTCCACTTTCCTTGAACTACTCTCTGTTCACGCAGTGCTCACCCATTCCAGACAACTGCTTGAAATAAGCAACAGTTTCCCATATCTTCAAAAGAAATTTTTACACCAAATTTAGGAACAGATATAACTTATTGATAATGAGATTGATGCTTTTAACAGTCTACAAGCATACCCAAAAAATAGGCTGTTAAATTAAGAATGCAGCCAAAAGCTATTAATTAATGAGTCTTCTTGCTAGTTCAAACTTGGAATAACCTGTAACCATTGTTGTTGGAATTTAAAAAATTGTAAGAAAGTCATTAAGATTGCTGAGTCCTCATTTGAAGTTAGAAAGTTAAATTAATATTGACATTAGTTTAAAGTTTAGAAATAAGAAATATTATCTCAATTATCCCCAATTAAAATCTAAAAGAAACCAATCATCTGTTATCATGTGAAAGTAGTTTTTTTGATATGATTAAACTCCCTCTCAAATATTTTCCAGCTAAATACCAGATGATTCAAACAATGATCAATCATGATTACCTTAGAAGCTTCCTCTAAATTTTTTAAGCTAGAAACATGCCCATAGAGATGATCATTCTGAGGTCCATATTTTTAAATAATTTTAAGAATTTTAAAGGCTTACTGGTTTTGAGAGACTAAAGTAATTATTGCACAAAACCTGATTGGAGCCCAATAAAAATTCTGTGAAAGATTATTAAAAAATATGAAACTGTAGAAAAAGTTATTTTTTCTTTTCTGTTTTTTTTTTCATAACATTAATTCACTATATCTAGTCTTTTAAAGGGCCCTACTTAAACCATCCAAAAAATAAAAATTCTAGAGGCCATATGTGGAATTGGAAAACATTTGAAATAAAACATAAGTTGTTTTTATATAGTAGTAAATCAATAAAATAATTTTAAGAGCATTTTACATCACACTTTAAGTACTTTGTTCTGTAAAAATTATCTAATTTTCACTCCTCATAACATGATGTTTCTTCATTATTATTAATTTTGAAATTCTTTTTTTCCCTTTTCTACCTGCCAATGAGTTCTGATGTGACAAAAGTCAAAGAATAAATTCGATATGGAATTGTATTTTGAGCTCATCAAATCAATTAATTGTTTGAATCATTACCTTTATACAGCAGCAAGGCCCAATGTCCCATTAATTAAAATTGATTATTGCCTTTAATGACTGATTAATTAGATATTTAAGAAATAAAAATGAATCTTTATAAATCCTTTACTTACCATACTTATTTTCTGTCTCTAATGATTTTTTTTTCATTGAAATGTTTTTAAAAAAAGCAAAAAAAAAAAGTTAGTAAACACCTCAAAAAAATCTCAGAAACATTTCCAAAGCATTTCTGAGGCCAAAAAAAAAAAAAAAATTACCAAAAATTCCAGGAAACAGGAAGGAAATGTCCTGGCACTGATTCCAAAGTGATTTGTAAAAAAAAAAAAAAAAAAAAAAAATCAAAAATCAAAAATTCTAGGAAACATGCAGGAAATGTCCCGTAACTTTTTACAAAGCATTTTGTAAAAAAAAAATAAAAAAAAGTTAGTAAACACCTCACACCATGTGAAAAATGCAGAGGATTTGGAAAATTCATCACCCAAATTATTCAACTGGGATTATGTGGGCTGGTCGTCTAGAAGAGGGAGAAGAAGAGAAGAAAAATAGGAAGAAGATAATAAAAGATAAATAAATAAAAGAAAAATAATAAAAAGATTATTATTCTGAGATAGAGAGAGGCGACTAGTTTTCTTGGGATTTGACACAATGGTGAGGCTTATTAAATTATAATATATTTATTTAAAGTAAGTATTATTTTCTCTGCGCCGCAAACACTATTATTACTATTAGACTTAATGCAACCTGTAGTTAGTTATTTAAAATTTAAATTAGAATTGTAATACTAATAAAAATAATAATAAACGTATTATATTTTAAAAATATGCTCAAGTTTGATTGTATAGTAAGTGATGCCGTTAAAGGGGATTACCCAAGGCCCTTTTATAGACCAAGGGACCCCTGAAGCGCCACCAATCAATAAATACAAAATAGAAATAGCTAAAACAAAAGATAACAGAGTAGAAATGAAACATGACTATTAAGAGAAAAGTATGAAACAATTAACTAAAACCTGTAAGTAATTAATCATTTTCCCACCATAACTTCCCAAAACACTTAATTAAAATAATTATTAACCAAGTAAGTCTGAAACATGAGAACAATGAGTAAAATAATCAAAAACAGACATTATAGTGACATGTGAAGGTTTTAAGTAAAACAAATAAAATTATTTTCATGCCAAAACTTCATGTAATATATTCAATCCAGTTTAAAGCAATTTTAATTAATTGTTTTAACTATGTAATTAATTCAATAATTAGTTTAAATGAAACATATAATTAATTTAGTGATATTGGTAATTTAAAGTGGGGATTTTAATACTATGTTATTAAATAAGTATTATAATTTATTTAATAATTTTTCCTGACACCATTAAGGGTCAAAAGAAGCGCCCAATATTATTGTTTAATAATATATGAAGTTTTATTTAATATATAAAATTAATTAATTAACTTAATTACATTATAAGTCAATTTTACATATATAATTATAATATATGTTTTGTAATTAATTAATTATTAATTTATAACTATTAAATACATAAAAATGCGCCATTATTTGTAGAATATGAAATATATTATGCTTAATTTAAATGTATAAAAATTTATATAACAATAAAATTAATATAACACTTATTTTTAATAAGATACTTATATAATTTTATTATGCAATAAAATATTAATTTATATACATAAAATACAATTCTTACGCCCTCTTTCAGGTCCAATAAATTAACATATAATTTACTGGGCTCCTGGTATAGCCTGGCTGACACTCCCTCACTCTAAAAAAAACAATAAAAAAATGCTAAGATTTTTTCTTTTTGTACTTTTTTAACAGAGTAGGAAGATTTGAAATCTCCTTGCCAGGTATCCATGCATCATGTTCAGATGATTTGTTCTTATATCTCAGAAAAAATTCAGTACCTCTTTCAGAAGTGATAATTCTATCATTGATAATTTTATCAATTTCTGCAGTTTCTGTGACTTCCTGAGGGTTTTTCTTAGGTCTTCCCCTTCGTTTGGGAAATAAGTCACTTTTGGAAGTATAAGGCTTAATCAAAGAAATGGGAAAAACAGGATGTTTCCTATCATATGGAGAATACAATACAACTTCTACTGCATTATCTCCAACCATTCTTTTAGCAACAAATGGTCCTACAAAAGGATCTTTTAATTTGTTGTTACCTTGTAAATTGAAATGGACAGTAGAGATCAACACTTCATCACCCTTGTTAAATGTGTATTCCTTATGGGATTTATCCCATCTTTTCTTTTCATATTCAAATGCTTTATCAATACAGCTTTGAGCATGTTTTCTGCATAGCTGTTGCATTTGCATGAAAGATTTTACACCAGGGTGTAGTTCCAACTTAGGTAATTTATTATTGAGAATCTGAGCAGGAGTATTTGGGACATAACCTAACCAAAGCTCAAAAGGATTTTTCTAAGTGACAGAATGAACAGTGCTATAATATGCTAATTCAAGACCAGGCAATAGAGTGACCCAGTCATGAGTAAATCTGTCATTGTCTTTATATTCTAAACCAAAGGCACAATACCTTATAATCATATCTTCCAGAGTTTGAATCATTCTTTCAGCTAGACCATCAGTCTGAGGATGGTGAGCTGTAGACAACTTTAACCCACAGCCACAAATATCCATCAAAGAGGACCAAAACTCAGAAGTAAATTTTGGATCTCTATCAGAGATAATGGCTCTTGGAAAACCAATAATATTAAACATGGAAGACCACCATAAGAAATCTAATTCTTTTGTGGATACATCTTTGTGGGTGGGAATAAATTTGCACATTTTTGTGAATCTATCTACTATTACCCAACAAGAGTTATAGCTGTCTTTACCTGCAACAGGAAGACCAGTGACAAAATCCATGTTAATTATTTTCCAAGGAGCATCAGGTGCTTCAATATTTTGTAATAGCCCTGCTCTTTTACCTTTCAACCTTTTAGATTTTTGGCAGGAATCACAAGATTCAACATATAATTTTGTGTCTTCAGACATATTAGCCCACCATGCAGTGTTTTTGATTCTAATCAATGTTTTTTCAAGATCAAAATGACCAGCTAATATGTCATCATGACAAAGTTTGAGAATAGTTTCTTTCATAGGAGGAGGAATTACAATTACATTTGTAAGCTTTCTTCTATAATATATATAACCATCTTCAATAGAAAACTTTCCTTTAATCAAAGCATTTTGATACTTTGCAGGAAGAGTTTTAATAAATGCTTGAATTGAAGCATTCTTAGGATCATTTAAGATAGTAACTAATTTATTTAAGTCAGAATCCTTATCATATGAATCCAGTATTAATTGCAATAACTCTTCTCTCATATCAACTATAAATATACCATGGATATGAACAGTATCATCTTCAGGTACATAAGCAGGATTTGAGTCAGTATTTGGCAGAGGCAATCTGGACAGCATATCAACATTGGAGTGAACATTTCCAGCCCTATGGATAATTGTCATCCGTCCTCTGTATTCTTGAACAGCAAGTTGCCACCTGAACATATGTCTATTAGGTGTTTTCAGGTTTAAGAGGGACTTCACAGCACCACAGTCAGTTACCAATTCAAACTTTTGGTCATCTAGATATTAATGAAGCTTCTCAAGAGCCCAAACAACTGCTAAGCACTCTAATGGAGTGGCACCATATTTCAATTCACTATTTGTCAAGGTTCTTGAAATATAACAAAGTACAAATTCTGAGGATTTCTCATTAATAATTTGTTTTTTGTGGAGGGCAGCACCCAGACCAACAAAGCTAGAATCTGTATACAGGACAAATGGTTTGTTAAAATCTAGAAGAGCTAAGATAGGATCTGTCATTAAGCAAAGTTTTAATGTATCAAAAGCTTTTTGACAGTCAATATTCCAGATGAATGCAACATCTTTCCTAGTTAGTTTGGTAAGTGGTAAGGCTATGACCTAATAATTTTTAATATATTGTCTATAATACCCACACATACCCAAAAAACTTTGAATTTCTCTTACAGAAGTTGGTGCCTTCACATTTTGAACTGCAGCAACTTTGTTGTGGTCTACACAAATTTGTAGGCCTGACACAACATGGCCAAGGACTTTCAAAGATTGAAAACTAAATTTACACTTTTTCAAGGACAATGTCATATTGATTTCATCCATTTTTTGGAAAACCCTATTTAAATGAACCATATGTTCATCAAAAGTTTTAGAAAAAACTATGATATCATAAATATACACCATGAGCCATCCCTCAATTATTTCCTGATGGAAAGTGTTATCCATGACTTTTTGAAAAACTGAGGGGGCATTTTTAGGGCCAAATGGCATTCTAATATACTTATATATTCCCATATGAGTAGCAATAAGCAAAACATTTTGAGAATTTTTCTCAACAGGAACTTGGTGATACCCTTTATTTCCATCCACACATCTAATAAATTTTGCACCTTGCAAGGTAGCATGTATTGAATTAATTCTGGGTAAATTATAAATATCATCAACAGTATAAGTGTTTAATTCTCTTTAATCTCCACATAATCTAGCCTTATCTTTTTCATAAGAAATTAAGACTGGGGAGATGACACAATATTTGGGGGTGACATCCACTTTCTCAATGATATTCATTTTTAATAATGTGGCAATATTATCTTCAATATCCTTTCTTTTTGTTGGAGAAGAAGGATATGGTTTTTTCTTAAGACTAGGAGGAATATCACTCAAGTTACAGGATAAGGTAATTTTCATTTCTTCCTGAACACTTCCTAAGACATGAGAACAATGAGCAAAATCCATAGGGAAAGAGGTAATTGAGGCAATAATAGAGTCCTTTTGTTCACTAGTTAACTGATCACCAAAAGAAGCAGTATTTATTTCATTTAATAAATCATCCATTTCAATTGTTGTTCTGCCTTTACACTGGATCAGTGAGTTACAAGACTTTAACAGATGCCCAGAAGGTTTTCTAGAGGAGGAAATTTTGAATTTCCTTTTGCCATTCAATCCCAAGGTGAAGCAATTATTTGCTGGGTCCAATTTCACACCAAACATGGTTAAAATATCATTACCCATAATAAACCAATTGCTTAAATTATCATTTTTCATGACAACAAATTCACAAATAGCTCTGACAAAACCACCATTATATTTGAAGAATACAGAGGTTTTGTATTTGCCAATAGGAATTAAGGTAGAACCATACACTCTCCATTTTTCAGAAGTTATAGGTAATAATTTACTCAAATAATCCTTATCTACTGAAGCTAAAGCTTTTTCAGACACTACACTTCCTCCAGCACCAGAGTCAATAACTACATCAACATTTTTACCATTAATGATAACAGGTGCTTTCAAAGGGGATATGGCTATAGGATTGTAAGTAATATCTTTAATTATTTCAGCATTTTCCACTGAAGATAAATCCAATACACATTCTTCAGATATATTATCTAAATAATGGAGATCTTGTTCCAACATTAAAACATCTTTAACAGAGTCATTTTCATAGGAGATATTACTTTCACAGTCACTAGAAGAATTATTGACATCAATTTCAGCTTCATCAGTGTCTTCATTTTGTTCAACAAGATGAATTTTCTTGTCACAAACATGACTCTTCTGCCATGGTTTGTTACATTTATAACAAGTATTTGTTGCATATTTTTTAGGTGCAACTGGGGCAGAGGGTTTACCAGATTTTTCTGGGGGCTTTGTAGAGGGTTTATTTTGATCATGATAAGATTTACCAAGGTAATTTTTTGGTTCATATCTATGGTTGAGTAGTACCTCATCACAGATATTAATAAAAGAAGAATTTTCCCTTAAATGCTCAGTTCTAGCTACAATTAAATCTCTAAGAGAATTTGGTAATTTATACAAGATTTTATCTCTCCAAATATCATAATCCATCTTTGGATCAATTTCTCTCAGTATTTTTGTTACTTTCATAAGAAAAACAATGGGTTTTTCAACAGAGGAGGATACATATCTAGTATTCTCATACAGTCTTTGCTGAGCTAACCTGAATTTTGAACCACCAAACTGATTCTCAATCAAGGATTTCCAATCATTCCATGTATAATGATTGTTATCTAAAAGAACAGATTTATACCACATCAAGGCTACATTGGAAAATAAAGAAATTAGCTTAGAAACAATTTCCTCATCAGGTAGTTTATAAGATCTCTTTAAATTATCAATTCTTTGGATAAAGTGTTGCCAATCAGAAGAAGAATCACCATCAAAGGTAGGATATTAGTCCAATTTAGGCCAATTTTTCTGACTACCGGGATGGTCCATTCTTTGGTTTGAATTATTCATCATTAATAATTCCTGAAGTTTAGCCAAGTGTTCAGAAATTTCATTATTTACAGAAACAGCTGGTACATGACCATCACAATATTTTTTGCTAGTAGCAAAAGATTTTACAGACTCATTGTCAGTTTGTTTAATGGCTGAAATATGAGGAAGAAAGGAGGAACTCTGTTCAGGTTTATTTTCCTTATTTTTATGCAGCTTATGGGCAGCACTCTCATTTATACCATAAATATTGATGGTTAAGGTTGAAAATTTTTCCTTCAGGTCAGACACATAGTTTCTTATCTTTGGAATTTCAGACATCTGGTCATTTACTTTTGCAAGAGGTAAAACATTTCTGTCCTCAGAAACTGTGTGTTTGGCACTCAGTGCATGGAAATCATTTTTTAGCTTTTTAAATTCATTTTGTAGAGATTTTATTTCACTTTTTAATGAATAATTTTCCTCAATAAGGGTTTTCAATTCACTCAAGGTTTTATGCAGATTGATATTCTTATCTGAGATACATCTATGGTCACTCCTTATTTGTTTGTGTTGGCTAAGAACAATATTCAAGGTTACTTTGATTTTAAAATAAGCTTTATCTTGTACAGATGAACTAACTTTACAATGCAAGTGCAAATTATTTAATCTATCACTCTCATGTATTAAAACATCTCTCAAATGTTTCTCTTTTACAACATTAAAATTAAGGGTATCTTTCAATATTTCTTCAGAAGTTTTCTCAATTAAGGTATAGACTTCAGGGGAAACAGAATCATTCTTAATTGCAAGAGAAGGATTAATTAAAGAAGTAGAAGTCAAATGTAAAGGTTCATCAAATGATAATTTGCTAATTACATCATTGGGGCTACTTATTAAAGGAAGTTTTCTCTTTAAGGGTTTAACTGTTCTTTCACCAGAATCCACAATATTACCTGATGAAGCTTTGTTATTATACATACCAACATGTTTATCAAACAAATTACTCACCATGGTAAGGGAGGAAACTTCCCCTGTGCCTTCTTTCTTCTGCCTCCCTGATAAGGATGGGGCTGAGGAGATGGATGGTAGGTTGGTGTCCTGGATGGGCCAGGGTGTTGAGCTGGTTGCTGAACATTCTGCTGGTAATGGCTCATCAAGTAATCCCATTTCCACTGTTCCACTTACAGAGTGCTTTGATTTTGCATGAAGGAGCTTAGTACCTGATTGGGCTGAGGTTGAGGCTGAGGCTGAGAGGCTGGGAAATGAGGAGTTTGAGCCTATTTGGGATTTAAAAATTCCTGCATCTGCTTCCAGAGTGTGTCTACCCTTGCCTTGTACTTCATGCTTTCTGCCTTCAGTTCTTTGATGTGACTGGACAGATTGTTTACTTGTTGGGTTAGAGGTATCTTTTTTATTTTTATACCTTTGAGTTGATTGTCCTGATTTATTAGAGGTTTTACTTCTTTCAGAGGTGTTTTGTGAGGGGGGTTTTCCACTTCTCTTGCCATTTCCACGTCCCGAAGGTTTTTTGTCAGCTGAATAATTTCTGTAAGTTAATTTAGAAGAACCTACAGATTCAGTGTCATTATCCACTTCAATCTCATCCAAATGTAAGTTATCCATTCCGCTAGCCAAACTTTTGGACATTTAAACTGTTAAAATAGAATCAAAAATTTTTTAATGATTCAAATTGTTATTTTAAAATAAAATTTATTGAATTTTAACAAAAAAAATTAATTTTTATCAAAAAATCAATTAATTAACAAAAATGTAATACAAATAAATGTAATTACAATTACTTATTAAGAATTAACATTAATTAAAATGGGACCAACCAATAAAGGTTTAATAAGTCAACCAAAATAATTAATACCAAAAATTAATATAATGGTAAAATTGGGACTAAGTACTGAGTAATATTATGGTCAACCAATATACAAAAAATAATAATAAAATTAATTTAATAATTTATTAAATATTAAGTGTCTTCTAGGACTAAGAGTTTTACTCTATTATGGTCAACTAGGAAAAAAAATTAAAAAATAATGAACACTTACACTCAGTGAATCAGCAATTGAGCCACAAACACTGTTATTGAAGTAAAAATATAATAATATGAGTGAGAGGTGCAAAGGTTAACTTACTATAGTGATCCTAAAATCACTTAAACATAATATATGAATTAATTTAATATAAACCTAATAGATTGAACCCAAGTTGGAAACACGGTCGCGGCAAAAGTTTACTTTTTTGGCTGGGTGGTCCGTGCATTATGTCATTCATCGCAAGTATCAGTATCGTCGTCATCGTTCAGAAAGGCTCTCAAGTGTGGCCGGTCATCTAGAAGAGGGAGAAGAAGAGAGGAAAAATAGGAAGAATATAATAAAATATAAAGAAATAAAAGAAAAATAATAAAAAGATTATTATTCTGAGATAAAGAGAGGCGACAAGTTTTCTTGGGATTTGACACAATGGTGAGGCTTATTAAATTATAATATATTTATTTAAAGTAAGTATTATTTTCTCTGCGCGGAAAACACTATTATTACTATTAGACTTAATTCAACCTGTAGTTAGTTATATAAAATTTAAATTAGAATTGTAATACTAATAAAAATAATAATAAACATATTATATTTAAAAAATATGTTCAAGTTTAATTGTATAGTAAGTGATGCTGTTAAAGGGGATTACCCAAGGCCCTTTTATAGACCAAGGGACCCTTGAAGTTCCACCAATCAATAAATACAAAATAGAAATAGCTAAAACAAAAGATAACAGAGTAGAAATGAAACATGACTATTAAGAGAAAAATATGAAACAATTAACTAAAACCCGTAAGTAATTAACCATTTTCCCACCATAATTTCCCAAAACACTTAATTAAAATAATTATTAACCAAGTAAGTCTGAAACATGAGAACAATGAGTAAAATAATCAAAAACAAACATTATAGTGTCATGTAAAGGTTTTAAGTAAAACAAATAAAATTATTTTCACACCAAAAATTCATGTAATATATTCAATCCAGTTTAAAGCAATTTTAATTAATTGTTTTAACTATGTAATTAATTCAATAATTAGTTCAAATGAAACATATAATTAATTTAGTGGTATTTGTAATTTAAAGTGGGGATTTTAATACTATGTTATTAAATAAGTATTATAATTTATTTAATAATTTTTCCTGACAAAATTAAGGGTCAAAGGAAGCACCCAATATTATTTTTTTATAATATATGAAGTTTTATTTAATATATAAAATTAATTAATTAACTTAATTACATTATAAGTCAATTTTACATATATAATTATAATATATGTTTTGTAATTAATTAATTATTAATTTATAATTATTAAATACATAAAAATGCGCCATTATTTGTAGAATATGAAATATATTATGCTTAATTTAAATGTATATAAATTTATATAACAATAAAATTAATATAACACTTATTTTTAATAAGATACTTATATAATTTTATTATGCAATAAAATATTAATTTATATACATAAAATACAATTCTTATGCCCTCTTTCAGGTCCAATAAATTAACATATAATTTACTGGGCTCCTGGTATAGCCTGGCTGACAGATTATGAATCCCACTTCAATCCTTTTTTAGATTCATAAAACTTTCCCCACCCATTTAAACTCATCCCTCATAAAAAGTCTTATTGTCTGCTCACTTGTCATCCCACTTACCTATTGTTTTTTGGGAGCTAAATTTCAAAAAAGTGAAGAGGCATTTTAAAATTCAGTTGAAGCTTCAATTGATCCCTAAGTAGGATTTTGCATCCCAGACAAATCCTCTGGGTGATAAATTTACAAAATTCTCAGCAGTTTGCATTTGGTGTCAGAAGCATCTTGGAAATGTTTCTGAAGCATTTCCAAGGCCAAAAAAAATACCAAAAATGCAGAGAAAAAGACAGGAAATATCTTGGCACTTTATACAAAGCAATTTGTAAAAAAAAGTTATGAAAAACCTTGGCTACATCTTGAAAACATTTCTGAAGCATTTTCCAGGCCAAAAAACAACAAAAAACAAAACAAACCAAAAACACTTTCAAAAAGGCAGGAAACATCCTGACACTTTTTTGAAAGAAATTAGTAAAAAAGAATAGAAAAGTTATTAAAAACCTCAGAAACATCTTGTAAGTTTTCTCCAAGCATTTCTGAGGCCAAAAAAAACAAAAAAAACATATTGAAATTCTCAGAAACAGGTAGGAAATTTCCTGGAATTGTTTCTATAGTAATTTGTAAATAAAAAAAAGAAGAAGAAGAAAATGTAAGTAAAAGTGACTAAAAAAAGAAGAATTAGTAATTACTTACCTGACAAAAGGTTTAGAGGGACCTAAAGTCAAACAAAAGGGAAAAAAGTAGGAAAAAAAAGAAAAAAGTTAGTAAGGGTGAAAAAATCAAAAATAGAAAATAATGAAAAAAGTACAAATGATAATTTAAAACATGATGGTCAAAGAAAGAAAAGCTTAGAAGAATGAGAAAAGTATGAAAATGGTAAGAAAAGGAAAAAAAACACCTTGATGAAAGGGAAGAAAAATAAATAAAGACAAAGATAGTTGGGGGGATCTGGAAGGAGAAATGCATGATGAAAGCCTTATAATATGTATTATGAAATGCATTATGAAATAAAAAAAATGAAATTGGAAAAAAAGTCTCAACTTTAAAGGTCAGTATTTCATTGACCATTGACTCAAATTCAAAACAATTTGTGGGAAATGAAAGCTAGGCTTCATGAAAATCTTCAGTTAAAAGGAGATGAGATTTGAATAAACCTAACCCTAATTAAAACTCTTTTTTTCAAAATTTCATAAAAATATAAGAATTGATATTGAAAATGATAAGAATGGGGGCTCATTAGGTTCACCATTATCCAGAGAGGTGTCTTATATAGATTGGAGTATGCATTTATCATATAAAGTTAGAGCTCTCTGACAAAAGATTGATTCAAGTAATGTAGAGAAAATCAGTGAAGAAGTGTTAAAAAATCATAAAAATGTAATTTTCTGGTATTTTAATGAAAGCTAAAAGCCTATATGGTTATCAGAAAGATATTTTTGAAGCCCTATTCTCTAATTATGTGACGTCAAAATAAATAATAGAGGAATTGGGAAAAAAATTTCAACTTCAAAGGTCAATATCTCAGAAACCACAGAACCAAATTCAAAACAGTTTATGAGAAAGAAAGCTAGGCTCCTGGAGAATCTTCAAATAAAAGGACATGAGATCTCATTGAACTTAACCCTGATTCCAACTTTTTTTTCAAAAATTTACAAGAATTTGAAAAGTGATAGTGAAAATGACAAAAAGCGGAGTGAAATAAGTCCTTTATTATCCAGATAAGAGTCCTACATATATTTAAGTGTGAAATCTTCATAGAAAGAAAGAGATATCAGACAGGCATGAAAAAAAGGATATGACAATTATCTTGACAGAAAGATAGGGAAAAATAGAGAGATCAAGATTGAAATTGGGATTTGAGGAAGATTGAATATGGATCAATTGAAATTCACAAAGAATGTGCTATGAATTTCTGTCAATGAAATGGAAAAAAAAGTAAAATAATGCAAAAAAAAGTCACAAATTCAATGTCAATATCTCAGCAATCATAAGATGCAGTGAAGAATAGAAAATTCATCTGGAAAAAGGTGATGATTCAAGAAATCAAAAGGAATTAACTTACTGTGATGAGAAGATAAAAAATTGAGTCATAAATGTTAATTTAGAAAAATTCATAAGTCCTGAGCACATGTAAAAAGTGGGGCTAGGGGAGAGGGGATCTGATGTGCAGTGGATTGGGTGATGTGTGTATTTCTGGGCTGAGTTTTGGTTGGGGAGATTGCAAAAGAGTAAGAAGTATTTGAACTCATTTTTGACATGCCTAGACCCAAGTAAGCCATTTATTATGGCACCTTGGAATTTCATTTTGAGACAGAAGTTGGCCAGGTGTTTATGGTGATGTTTGGCACTCCCTATTAGGTATGTTTTTGCAATTAAATCTAATTTCTTTCTCTTCCACTCCTCTACTTCTATTTTCCAGTCATTTAGCTTTGCGTTTGTCCAATTATGACATTTCAGGCACTTTTTGGAGTGTTCAAAGGCTTTTATTTAGGTTCTTAATCATTTTACTTCTATTTATCATTATTTAAAGTTCTCTCTGTACCTAGCCCAGTATCTTATATTGGTGTCTCTTTCAGTTTAGCACTGAATTTGTTGTAGACTGTTGTTGCTGTAAGGTGCACAGTTGCTGATCAATCTGCTATTAGGCATTTTTTTGAAATGAAATCAAATTCATTTCTCTTCCACTCCTCAACTGCTTTTTTCCAGTACCTTAGTTTTTATTTTGGCCTATTCTGACAGTAAAAGCACTGTGTGGAGTATTAAGAGTCTTTGTGTTGCCAGATGACCTATGCACTTATTAAAGGGAAATCAAGGGGAACTAGGATTAGGATTTATAATAATAATTCTTCTTTGATGATTAGATGCATCCTTCCAGAAGTGATTCAAAGATAAACTACTAAGGCGCAAGGCATATGTGTTCAAGAAGTACACAATTTATATTTGGGAAACTAACAGAAGAGTATTAATTATTTTTAAAATAGTATTTGGCTCTAGGAGGTTGAATTAAAAATCAATAATAATATCTTCAATAAAAATAGTTTAAATGTGAAAAGGTGCCACTAAGAAATGGAAGAGTAAACATATGAAAATATAATTCTACAAATAACTAATGCAAGTGACCCCTATTATATATCTGTAATAAAACCAAGCTATGACCTCCTTGCATTACCACACATCCTTACTCTTAATCATCCGTTAATTAAACATACTAACTTAGCTAAGTAATTACTGCTTTTAACTGGACTAGGTCCCTATTTGATTGAATCAAGAATTAAAAGAGAAAACAATAATAAATATTCAAAATTACTTTAGCTCATCCCTTTTCAGCTACAAAATCATATCTCCTTTGAACGCAATTTTAACTATTGACTTAATTGGAACAGTTGAGGTTAATAAGCAATAATAATTACATTCTTTATGGAAAAGTTGTATTGAGGCTCTTTTCTGCACTTTAAATAAGTCAAATTACACATATTGTGTGACACATTTGTCTAGTTTAGAATTGAATTTTTTGTAGACTTTTGCTTCTGTAAGGTGCACAGTTTGCAATCAATCTGTGCTAAGTTCCCAAAATTTTTACTAAACTCTTTAATTAATATAATCTTTCC
Source organism: Hemileia vastatrix (assembly GCA_030280995.1). Lineage (NCBI taxonomy): Eukaryota > Fungi > Basidiomycota > Pucciniomycetes > Pucciniales > Zaghouaniaceae > Hemileia > Hemileia vastatrix. Next base: position 19,345,493 of record JASXTE010000013.1, on the reverse strand, counting down.
ATAACCCTAGATCCATAATATCATATCAAAAATAAATAAATAAATATTCAGTGTTCATTTCAATTCATATTTAATAAAAGTAAATTAAATTAAATCATTAATTGAGCTTAAGACCTTAGGATGATGATGATAACCAAAATGAGACTACCATCATTTTGGGAAAGAGTGGGGCAGGGGAGATGAGAGGGTTGAAATATAGTGAGTGATATTCAACAGAAAAAAGAATTTTATAGTATGTAGCTTACCAGGTCTAAATAAATACCTTTACCATACACTTACCCTCAATATTCATCACTATTAACTAACATAACATGCCACTTTCAGTCTGCCATCAACTTGAGATCATTGCTACAGCTCTAGCTCTTGATCTAATGGTTAATTTTGATACTAATTCCAATGCTGAACTACACTCACAAATAGAATCTAGCAGTAACTCATAATATCAAACCAGTCCTATGAATGCTAAAGCACCACCAATCACCCTCTCTCATTTTGAAGGCCTAGCTTAACTAATTTACAATTTTTTGCAATGAAATTCCCCAGTTTTCCAGTTTCATTTATTTTAGTTCAGCCCCCAGACTTGAAATCACATAAAATTTCAATTTGCATAAAATTTCTAAGATTCAGTCTCCCTAAGATATCTCTTCATCTCTCACTTCCATCACTCATTGTTGGCTCTGATACTTCTAACTTAACAACTCTCAAGGTAATTCACTTTCTCATTTTTTGTAATTTGAGTGCTGATTAAAATGTCTTTTTTTTGCAGTTTTTTTCATATTTTTTATTTTAATAACTGATTGATCAGTTCTTCTTCCCTTATTTTCTTTTTTTCTTGGTTCTCCATTGTTTTTATTCTTGATTTACTGAATTTTTGATGCTTTTTGGTCATTTTTAAGGGTTTTCTCTTATTTGGCCTTTTTTTGCTAAATCTTTTCAGATTCATTTGGAAACCATTTTGAGATTTTCTTTGAGAAATCCACACTTTTTTTCAGGTTTTTTTGCGAAATTTTTGGTTTTTTTTTCTGCTTAAACATTTTGACAATGTTTTATGAGCACTTACCAGTGATTTTTGGGTGATTTTTGGCCGTTTTGGGTTATTTTTTTCACTAAAACCATTTTGAAACAATTTAGAAAGGTTTTGAAATCATTTTAAAATTATTTTTAGGTGTTTTAATGGCACTTTTCTGGAGTTTTTTGGGCACTTTCTTTTAGAAATTTTTGCCATTTCTATAGAAACATTTGTGACACTTTCTTGAAGACTTTTGGGGCACCTTTGTGACCCTTTTTTTTTGGAACTTTTGGCACACCTTTTTTTTTGAAGTTTTTGGAATTTTTCTGGAAACTTCAGGGGAATTTTTTTTTGGAGATTTCTGGAAGCCTTTTTGTGGCACTTTTCTGGAAGCTTATTTTAACTTTTTTTGGTGACCTCTTGAGCCATTTCAGGTATGTTTCATCCAATTTTATTTTATTTTTATATTTAAATTGATGTTTTTTGCATTTTTTTTTTAGAAAAAAATTATTTAAAAAATCTACAGTTGGTAAACCAGATTCATAAGGTAAGAAACAAAGGTAATGTAAAAAATAAAACAATATGTAGGCAAAAAAAGTATGGGGTCTAATATAGGTTCTCAATTTTTTATTTTTATTTCATGAATTAACATTTAAAAATTAATATATGATACTCTAATTACTTAAATTAATTAGCCATAAGGCTGTGTGTCATATGATTCCAATCATTGGGACATTTTTTTTTCCAATCAGGTTCATTTATACACTTGTGTTTGATTTCATTGACTTCAGTCACAGGTGATTTCCACTCACATTTTTACTTGAATTGTCATTAATTTAGGTTTTTTAATTATCTTATATGACTTTTTTACATGTTAGTTAATGGAATGAACTTAAAATTTGGAAATCTCAGGCCCTACTTCAATAAAACACAGGGGAGGGTATTGCCATTTTTTTTTTGTCAAAATATTTTTTTAACAAAAAAAATTTTTTTTTGGTAACCCCCCCCACTATGGTAAATAGAATGTGAGGGGGGGGTATTTCCAAAAAAAAAAAAAAAAAAAAAAATCTTGACATAGAAATAAGTTGGTGATCTGCACCAAGAAAATAATCTGAAAATGAAGATAGCATTTGAGAACAAGTGTAAGAAAGTGATAAATCAAAGACAAAAGATAAATTCATAAAAATTGTGGAAGTTTAAAGGTTAGTACATAAATAAAATTTACCTTTATATTTCTTATTAGACATTTATGATGATAATTTGAAGGTTTAATTAATTTAAGAATAATTTTATTATCAAGAAAATGGTTTGTTTTATGATGAAAATTGGTCAAAATGACACATCAAAAGTGGAAAATTAATTCACAATCAAGTAACATTAATAAAGAATTAAAAATGCTCAGAAATAAAATTCAGGAGGCTTAGGAATATTTAAAAATTTTATGTAAATTTTTTCTATTTATCTTATATTTTTAATTATTTTATTAAGTATTTTTATTTATTTTTGATTTTTGTTAATGTACTTAACTTTAATGATTGTTAGCTTGGTGAATAGGGCTGCACAGGCTACCAAAATTGAAGGAAATTTTCTTCAGATGTAGCCCTATCATCTCTAATTTTTAAAGATTTTTTATTAAAGTTTTAAAGCTCTAATTGAGTCTGGAAGTCTGGATGAACTCTGAGCAAGCTCTGGAAATCTCCAGACAATCTCTGGACAAACTCCAGAAGGGAAAAAGAGACACATGACTAGAATATGCATATAATGGCTCATCACTTGAAATTAGACCATAATCATAGAGTATCATAAGACATTATAATGCATAACAATCATCATTTTACCTAACAATTTACAATTTGTGATACCCTTATAAATACAACATTGTTACATAACACTTTATATATTTTATAACACAACTCATAAATATAAAATTATAGGGTATCATTTGAAAGTTCTCAACTCCATGGACTCAATTTTAAAATGTGTTCACAAAAATAAAAACTTTATAAAAATATATAAATTCAATCATTAAAATAACTTTTCACTGGTAAAACTTTTTGTTGTATTTCTTTATATTAACTAAAGAGCACTGATTCTATCATCTCAAAACTGTTAAAAATAACTGGTCAAAAATTCATTTTCTTATCAAGTAGACATTCTAGCCTAGTTGATTGAGAACTCTTATTTTACTTGTAGGGATAGGGTTATCTTACTTTTAACCAACTCCCTTGGATTCTGCTTACAACAAGGAGACTGTAAGAGTCTTTCTACAACATAATTGATAGAAAGATTAAAAGTATGGTGGAGGGAGTAGAATCTAGATTATTAGATATAAGTAGCTTTGTTAGACAAAAAAATTTTAAATAGTTTAAATTTTAATTTTTTCATTGTCATCTCTTTGAATTCCAACCTTATTCCTCTCTAAATCTAAACAATCTATCTAAATTTATAAAAAAAAAAAATCCATCCTTTGATTGTGAATGAAGGCACAAACTAGCAGAAGCCCTTTTCTTGAGACTTTTACTAGGAGGGGTTGATTCTTTATCAACTAACCTTTTATCCTCAGTTACTTCCTTGAGAATTTTTCAATTTGATGAGCCTTGGTTCTGGTTAATACATGGGGATTAAATAAGCAATACAAAAAGAAAAAATAATAATAATAAAAAGTAGTTTAAACTTACTACCATGGGCTCCTCAATGTCAGAATAGGCAGTTGGTCCTTCAATTTCAGGAGAGTCAATCAAAGGATCTAAAGGAAATTCTTGATTATTCATATGAGATTCAGCAAGTTTTGGAACTTGATTATATTTATGATGCCTTAGATAAAAATAAGAAGTTGCAAGGATAGAAATTTGGGCAATAAAATTTGATAAAGAAAGGAATAAAAATTAATAGACTTACTGTGGTGTGAAGGAGAAAAATCTGATTTGGAAAAGAAAGAACTGAGAGAGAAGAGATGTGAGGTGGAGTATATGGGTTAGGATGAAAGGAAGGCAATATGTAATTGATTGCGAGGATGTGGGTATTGGTGGGCTGAATTGTGGTTTAGAAGATTGTACAAAAGTAGGACATATTTGACCCCATGTTTGAGACCCCAAGTACCAAATAAGCCAGATTTCATGGCATGTTTCACCAGAAAAAAAAACATGGGAACCTGATAGCAAGTGCCAATCCCTATCTTTGACTTAACTCAAGTTCAGCTCAGCTGTAAATCTTCTGGAAAGACTGCGCACTGAACAATGAGCACACTAGCTCACGCAACATCAAATCAAATTTACTCTTAAGTCAAAACTGAATATAGGGATAGGCACTTTGATTTTTTGCGGTGTTTTTTAAATGAAACACTTTAGGCGTGTTTGGTAAGGTTTGAGACACCCTATGGTTTAATATATCTTCATACCATTGAAAAAAAAAAAAAAAAAAAACTCAATAATATTTTAAAAAATAAATTAATTAATTAATTAAAAATAAAAATAAACAAAAACAAGAAATGAAAATAAAAATAAAAATGTATATAAAATATTATGAATCAAGAGCTATGATTTGATGATATGTATGTAAATGTTTCAGGTAACATGAGTGATGATATCAAGGTCAACAAAATGCTTGAAAAGTGATGAAGATATATATATTGACAAGGGTTCTACCTATGAATTCAGAGATTAGTTGGTATTTAATTGTAAACAAGTTCCAAGTGCTTATTTATTTATATATTTTTTCATTCATTCATTTTTATTTACTTTTTCTCATTCACACATACCAGTGACAAAGACAATTAAAACCCAACAAACATTACAAAATAAAACCCAAACCACACCATCCAAATCATTTAAATCCATTATTATTGTATCTATATCTACACTAACATAGCATGACCCAAGCTCAATATGGAATCTCAATCTTAAATCAAAATGACGGGCAAAGGCTGCATGTAGCTGGGGCTTCCTTCACCCAGCTGACGCCTGACGCACACGCAGCCCCGTGTATTCAGTCAATGACAATCTGATCCAATTCTATTCAAAAATTGTGCAAATAGGTGATCGTAATCTTTTACTATATATGTATATACACATATATACATAAAATATTTCTTCTTTCAACACTCACTTACAAAAAAAAAAAAAAACAGCTAGATCAATCAATGAACAGATATCAAAAAAACATATCAAAAAAAAATCAAAACAAAAGAAAAGATGAAAGTTTGACATATATATCTGTATCTTATCCACTTGAACTTCCCTGTGTATTCTTATACACTTCTTAAAGAAAAAAAAGTTTTATTCCAACAATATATATATATATATACAACCTGTTCATTTACAATAATTCAATTTCTCCATTTATAGGTAAAATCAAAGTCAAAGTCAAAAATTAAAAACCACAGCCATTTCATTCCCACTTCCTAAAGACCAAGATTGTTTACAAACATACTAAACTAAATTGCCAATAAGGTTTCAGATGACAATCAGATAGCTTTCATAACTCATCCAGCTCAGACAAAAAAAAAAACCCACTCTTGTACACAACTTAGAATAATGTGAGAAAGATGGATATTGCTAACCAGATGAGAAATGATGAAGATTTACTAATACATCAAATAAATCAAATCCATGCAAACACAACAACAAAATAAATAAATAAATGAAAAAATTGACAAAAAAAAGAAACTAGAAGGGTCAAGTAGATGAGGAGTCTCTGGGCTAGGATAAAAGAAAAGAAAAGAAGCAGGAACAATATGCTGTCGGAAACACAAAAGAAAAAAAGAGGGGGTCAAAATGAAAAAAATGGCAGGACATATCTCTATAAATGTTTAAAGAGGATAGAAATGAATGACACGTAATGTCAACAGCACGTAGAACCCGCCCTAGAGGCTTGAGATGAAGAATCAGGAGCATTACGATGTTGTCCGACGTAGACAGAATCCTTGGAACGGGAATGACGCATTCGATTGATTTCAGCTTGGCGAGCAACGAGTCTTCTGGTTAAAAGTAGAAACAAATCTTCGATTCCTATGACCAACCAAGAAAAAATGATGTACTGAATAAACATCAAGCCAAATTAAAAAAAATGTGAAAAGACCAAGAAACGAACCAAAATCATCCTTTGCACTAACTTCCGTTACACCAACGATCCCCCACCGGCCAGGTCCAGCAGAAGATAAAACATTTCCAGTAATAGAAGGAGTTTGCTTACGTGAATAAGTTGAGACCGTCGGCGTGAGTAGACCACTGAAAAGACGATTTGAGTGAGTGGGATGATCATCTGGTGGAAATTCATCGCTAGGCGAACAGGCGGAGGGAGATAGAATAGGTTGAGAATCAGCACAAGCCGACGTCCATTCAAGAATTTTACGGTGTGCCAAGTCCAGGTCGACTTTTCGATCAGCAGGAGCGAGGTCAGCTTTGGAGCCAACAATTTGAATGACAAGATCTGAGGTCATATTGTGGCGCAACTCTAATGTAAAGTCCAACATATCAGGTCAAAAGGTAGGCCTGAAGAAAAAGATAGGAAAAAGGTGAGGAAAACCTTCTAGCCAATTTTGAATATCATGAAAGCTGTCTTGATTGGTGATGTCGTAAACAAGAATGGCGGCATTGGCACCACGATAATACATGGGGGCCATACTACGGAACCCTTTGATGGCCAATCAAATATTCATGTCAGACAAGTAGAATGGAACGAGACAAGTTGATGAACAACCAACGCTCTTGTCCAGCAGTGTCCCATATTTGAAGGCGAACTTTGCAGCCATCGACAGAAAGTTTTTTTGTGCAGAAAGAAGCGCCAATGGTGGATGTGAGGGAATATGAGAATGAGCCGGTGGTGTATCGATGAACAATGGAGGTTTTACCGACACCTTCAGCAACGAAAAGTAAAAAAAATAAAACTAAAAATTAGGCAAGATGGCGCCAAGATGGAAACAGACAAAGAGAAAGAATAGACCGAACCCTGCATGCCGAGGATGACGACTTTAGCTTCGAGTTGAGTTGAATGATTAGGCTGTGGTCCAGAGGGATTAGGAGACGGACGATTTGGATTCTCTCTTGTGTGAATGGAAGAAGTAATGGGGGAATTGGAGGAAGATGAGAGGGAGCGGGATAGAAGAAAGGTAGAATTGAGATGAGGAGGGATGAATTTAGGGCGAGAGGAAGACAGGCGAAATTCCAAATCAGAAGGGAGAGGAGAGGGTGTGGGGCCGGATATAGGAAGGGATGAAGGAGAGGAAGAAGAAGGAAAAGATAAGGGAGGTGGAGAGGCTGAGGAGGGTTGAGATAGAAGGGCAGGAGGGATGGGTGCAGAAGAAGAAGAAGAAGAAGATTCGGATTGAGAATGATGGTTGAGGGGAATAAGATTTAGGGTATGAGTGGCAGTGGTTGGGGAAGAAGGAGTAGGAAAATGGGTTCGAGTGAAGTGAGGGACATGGGGGTGTGGAGAGGTAGAGGAGAAAGGGGAAGGAGGAGTAGAAGAGGAAGAAGAAAGCAAGGGAGAGGAATAAGGGGAAGAAGAGGAAGAAGGAGTAGAAGAAGTAGGACCAAAGACTAGATGAGGTTTTTTACTTTTTTTGATGGTAGGGGGATTTGGGATCATAGAGGAAGAAGGAGAAGGACAGAGAGTGGTGGTAGAGGAGGTTGAATTTAAGATAGGATTGTTGCTGTAGAGATGGATAGAAGATGATTGTTTAGGATTGGATTGAGAAGAAGAAGGATGAGAATCGATAGTGAGAGGAGTGATGGTTGTCATTGATGGATGGATGGATGTGTGGATGGATGGATGGATGTGTGGATGTGTGGATGGATGGATGGATGGATGTGTGGATGGATGGATGATAGATAGTTGATAGATAGATAGTTGAGAGATAGATAGTTGAGAGATAGATAGTTGAGAGATAGATAGTTGAGAGATAGATAGTTGAGAGATAGATAGTTGAGAGATAGATAGTTGATAGTTGATTATATTGATGAAGATGGAAGATTTGAAATGAAAAATCAAAGATGGATGGATGGATGAATGTTGAATGTTGGCTGACAGCTGGACAACTCCTGGGTAGATGCAGGCCATATTGCATAGCAGCTCTCCCATATTGCATAGCCCTCTCCCTGCCTTCTCGCCTCGCTTTTTCGTCCATTTCGATGCGCTATGCTGTTCTCATCTGCGGTAAGATTCTCTTCTTCTTCTTCTTCTTCTTCTTTCCTCACAACACTCACCTTTTGTTTTCTGAATAGGTCCCGCTGGATCTGGTAAATCTACCTTCTCATCTGCCCTCATCTCCCATGCTGCCACCTTCAAAAGATCCTTCCATCTCTTCAATCTCGATCCTGCCGCCGAAGCTTTCTCGGTCGAACCTTCCATCGACATCCGTGACCTCATCTCTCTTTCTGATGTCATGGAGGAACTCCAACTAGGCCCAAATGGCGCTCTACTCTACTGCTTTGAATATCTTTTGAATAATGTCGATTGGCTCCACGAACAGATCGCTCAGTACGATGATGACTATCTCATCATCGATTGTCCCGGCCAAATCGAATTATATACTCATTTTAATCTCATCCAGAAAATCACTCAAGTCCTCGTCCAATTCGATTTTGCTCTTGCTGCTGTAAATATTTCCTCTCTATTTCCCTCTTTTTCTTTTTCTTTTTTTTTCTTTTTTTTTCATCCACCATTTATTCTTTCTTAACCTGCTTCCTTTCCTTTCAATAGACTTACCTTCTTGAATCCAATTTCATTTCCGATCGTCCTAAATTCTTTGCTGGTGTTCTTTCCGCTACATCTGCTATGATCAATCTGGAAATCCCTCATCTCAACATCCTCTCTAAAATGGATCTCGTCTCGTCTGGCAGAACGCATTTCGAATCAAGTTCTAATTCTTCTACCCTCATCTCAGCAAAAGATCTCGATCGTTATTTAGATCCGGACCCTGATTTGCTCATCAATGAAATCAATGCATCAACCAATGTTCGCTTCCACAATCTCAATTTGGCCATTGCTCAGCTTGTGCGGTCTTTACCTTTCTTGATTTGCTGTGCTATCTTCTTTAATGGTACTTGTTGTGAATACCAGATTTCGGATTTCAATATGGTCTCCTTCATCCCATTAGATATAACGAACGAAGATTCCCTTACGAATATCATGAGTCAAATCGATCATACCTTGCAATATGGTGAACATGAAGAACCCAAAGAACCCAAGTATGATAATGGGTCTTTTTTGGTTCTCAATATGATTTCTATTTCTGATCTCTGTCCCTTCCGCCTTTTTTATTTTTTGGTTCATTAGGGACCTTGAAGATCCCGACCCCAATGATTGAATCAACAAACCATCGTAATCTTTTCAAACCAAACACATTCTACTACTCAATAAAAGTATATATCTATGAATATTGAATTGATTGTAATCAAATTGGGATCTTCTCCCAACTCTCTCTCTGAGTACTCCTTTTTTTTCTTTATTTCCTTTTTTGATAATTTCAAATCCACTTGTATATTCATCATCAAAATAATTTGAAACTATTTTTTAAATCAAAAAAGAAGCCCTTATTTGAAAGATTCATGCATGTATATATATACATTTGAGAAGACTATTAAGTTTCATGACATTGTTTATATTAGGGGGTATCAATGTTCAGGGATCCACAATTAGGGATCAGGAATTTTTTTTCCCCTGGATCAGACATTATTAATTGCAGAAGATTCTTCTCCACTAGCCCTGGGGCTAGTGGATAAGGAATCCATGATAATGCATTATCCTGCCTCTTATACCCCAATTTCTGTTCCTAATTCCTGATCCCAAACTCATCACATCCATGATTGATTTGTAAGCAAGTCACATGACATATAATTGTGGATGCCATCCTTATGTATCTCATCTCTCTATGATACTTAATTTTGGTGGTGAACATAACATTTTTTTCTATCTACACACCCCACCTGCTCATTTGGTGGTGAATTCCCACTTCCCACTCATCACCTAAACTTTCTACCAACAACCTTGTCTACCAACAATAATGAAGCACCTCTCTACTAGGAAGCAACTTCACTCAGCTATGAATGCTATCACTTTAGTTTTAGCTGCTGACTCTGGTTTGGAAGACACTTTAGCCTATATGTCTTTTCTTTCCAAAAAGCATTACATCATCCCAAGGGGGCCAAATCTTTATCATGATCCCAGATATGATCTCCACTCCATTCTCAACATTCCTCATTTGAACTTCACACAACTTTTTCAAACTTCTCCTGATTCTTTTTTCAAACTTTCTCAACTCATCTCCAATCATCCTATCTTCCATAATAATTCCCATAACAAACAGCATGATCCTGCCTTTCAACTTGCTGTAGCACTATGTTGCTTTGGTTCAAATGGAAATGGTGCTGCTGTAAGACATTTAGATAATCTCTTTACTATAGGATATGGTACTGTCATATTATACACCAAGCGCTGCATGATTGCTATTCTTTCTCTCAAGTCTCAAACACTTGCTTGGCCAACTCCACAACAGCGACTTGAATCCTCTCAATGCAAGCTAAAGGTTTCCCTGGATGTGTAGGTTTTGTTGATGGTACAACTTTACCTTTGAGTCAAAAGCCTGCTCATGATGGCAACCATTATTTTGATTGCAAAAAAAGGTTTCTTCAAAATGTTCTCCAATTTCACATCTTTCATAAACTAACTTTTAATTCCTTTGTAGATACTCTATTGCCGTTCAACTTATATGCAATGTCAATAAAAAATTTATTGCTTTTCACAGCGGCTGCCCTGGATCATGTCATGACTCTTCCATTTTCCAAAGAATGAGGATTTCTCAAAGTCCTGACTCATACTTTGACAAATCTCAGTACCTCCTTGCAGAATCAGCATATGCAAGTGGAAAGTACATTATACCTGCTTTCTGTGGCGCGACTTTAGAAAATGACCCCAAAACCACCTTTAATTATCACCTTTCCCAATCAAGAGTACAAATCAAACATGCTATTGGGATTTTAAAGGGAAGATTTTCTAGTCTCCAGGAACTCATAATCCAATTTCCAAAAAAAAAAAATGGAAATAAAAACTGCAAATCATTGGATAATGACTTGGGTTATACTCCAAAATATCCTTGCTGATTTAAAGGATGAGTGGAATGATCTTTATGAAGAGGATCCTGAACCAGCACCAGCTCTCCCCTCCCTTGAATCACAAATCATTCATTCAACCAACATATGCTCTGTCATTATGCCAATCACCCTCCACCATTTTGACACACAACCCTTTTAATTTTTTGATTTCATACTCTCCAAATGTCCACATTGTATACTTTATTCACTTGGCTTGGTATGTTTGTTTGTTGCACATTCATTTTTTTTTTTTTGAATTTACAGTGAATATCTCTTTTTTGGATGGCTCATTGGTTTTCTTTCACCAGCTCAACATGAAATCACATATTTTTTCAGTGTTTCTTTTTTTTCATTCTTCACTCATATCCTTTTTCTCCTCTCCTCAAACATCCCTTAAATATATTGGTTGCATTTTTTTAACTCATCTCACCAGATAAGTCATTTTTTTCATTTTTATTGATTTTTTATTTGCTAATCATGTTTATATATATATATATATATATATATATATATATATATATATATATATATATATATATATATATATATTTTGTAAGTGCTTCAATCATTTTTTTCAAGGTTAAACCAATTTTTTTTTATTTTTTCTCTCCCTCTTTTCTATCTTGTCCTGCTCTTTTTCCCTCCTTTCCCCCTTCTTGACTGCCTCAATCCCTCCTTTCCCCCCTTATTCTCTTCCTCACCCCTCATTCCTCACCTTTCCCCACCTTTCCCCCACTTTTATCCCCTTTAGGCATTCTTTTTCCTCCCTTTAGGCACCCCTTTTGCCCTCTTTAGGCCCCCTATTGTTAGGATTTGGATTGAGAGGCAAGGAGGAGGAGTGCTATGGGAACTGTAGGGGGGCTGTGGGTGCTATGCATTTGTAAGAGATGGAAGCAGGTATATTGCATTAAGGGGTTATATGGGGCAAGCGCTGTGGAGCACTCCTCATTGGACAACTTATATAGTAATCCAGTTACTCTTAGTCTCACTGCTAACTCAGCATAGTCAGTCCCACCCTACTCACTGTTGGCAACCCCAACATAGTCAGTCTAGTTAGTCTCACTGCTGTGTTAGCATAGTCAGTCCCGTTTCAAGGCTAGCATCAGCGCTAGTAGTAGTCTGACTTCTCAGGTCCTAACATTTTGTCCAATTTCAATTGGCATACTACTAAAGAAGAATGAACCCTGCAGACTAAACCAATGCAGCACTCCTTGCAGCAATGAAAGAGCAAATGGAATGCTTGCAGGAACAGAATGTTAGGCTTATGGAGCGCCTAGAAGAGTCAAAGCCCTCATACCCCGGCCCCACTGAAGCAGAGTTGGATGCTGCTGAGGCCAAAGCCAAAGCACAGGCATCTCACCCCACACCAGCACCCCTTGTTAAAGGTCCAAAGATTGCAGTCCCAGCAATCTTCAATGGGAAACAAGGACCCCCTGCAGATCAGTATGTGTCGCAGGTAAACCTCTATGTCCTGCTCAATGGACATCAGTTCCCAGACAAGTGAGCAAAAATTGGGTTTGCAATATCATACCTCACAGATGAGGTGGCGCGCTGGGAAAGGCCGTACACCAAGGAGCTCCTCAAAAACACTCAGGTGGTGAAAACCTTCCATCAGTTCATGGTGTCTTTTGAATTAGCCTTTGGCAACCCAGATGTGGCCACAACCTCAGAGCATGCGCTAAATCAGCTGCAACAAAGAAACTTGGTTGCTGAGTATGTGTTGGAGTTCCGGGGCCACGCCAGTTATGTCACAACATGGGGGGAAGGGGCACTCATGTTTCACTTCAGAAATGGGCTCTCATCAAAAATAAGAAATGCCCTAATTAGTCACCCTTGCCCAACCTCCCTCCAAGGACTCATGGAACTGGCCATCCAAGTTGACAATGAGTTCACCCATCAACAAACAGACAGTTGGATTGGCACTTGTCCATGGCGCAATTACGCCTCATGCGGGGCCAGTGCTAGGGACCCAAATGCCATGGATATTGACACAGAAAATTTACAAGGCGCTAGTGGGAGGAAGAGGTTATCAGATGATGAGTATCAGAGGCGCATGAGAAAAGGTCTGTGCCTCAGGTGTGGAAGCAGTTGTCACCTGGCAAGGGAGTGCAGAGGAAAAATGAGGGTTAGTGAAGTGGAGGACAGTGCAGGAAAGGCACAGGTAAAAGACAGCACTCGGGAGAAAAGGTTGTGACCTCCTTGAGAAGATTAGAGGGAAAGGATAAAGGGAATTTAGTACAGGAGTTATCAGCATGTAAGCCATTTGAAGTGAATGATAATCATATTATACTAAACTTGCCTTTAATTACCCTTGATGTCAAAACAAATGTACAAGCCCTACTGGACTGTGAGGCCACAGAATATTTTATTCCCAACAAGTTTTTACAGCAAAATAAAAAGAAAAAAGAAAAATTAGACCACCCTAGGCACCTAATTATGTTTGATGGATTGCCAGGTGGGGGAGGAGAAGTAAGAGAGAAGGTTTTTTGCAGATTTTGGTGTGATGGGAGGGAGTCTCAGTGCAGGGAATATGTGACAAACCTGAAGGACCAGTACAAAATGGTACTGGGGATGACATAGCTAGACCACTATAACCCACAAGTTGATTGGAAGGAAAAGAAAGTGCAGATGGGAAGGAGAGGGGACGCTGGCACTAAAGTATTGTCCCATTCCTTCAGGGGACAGAGGCCCATCCCAGAAAGTCTTTTAATATTTTGTTATCATCAGTTGACTTCCTTTCAGAACTGATGCTTCCTCTTGATTCTAAGCAGCAGACTGGGGATGGGTCACCATTGGGGAGCGCCAAAGAGGTCCCAGAAGGCTGTTAAACGTAGCAAGAACACTAGAAGGTGCAAAAAAGATGGGGAAAGGCAAAGGATAGAAATGTGGATGGTGTAGAGAGAGAAATTGTCCCCTGGCCCCTCCTGGCGAGTCTCATGGTGTTTCATTATCATCAGTAGACTTGCCGCAAGAACTGACACTTTCTCTTGATGCTAAGTTTCAGGACTTGGAGGGGGCACTGGAAGAAGAGGAGGAATTGGAATGTGATGCAACAGCTTGGAACATATCCGCCAAGATTTCAGCCAAGGCCCAGACCACAAAGCAAACAAAGAGCCTCAAAGAAATGGTCCCTGAAGCTTATTTTGAATTCTTATCACTGTTTGAAGAAGGGTAATTCAAGACCCTTCCACCTCATTGACCATATAATTTTGCCATTGATCTGATACCAGGTGCAACCCCCCAATTTAGCCACATAATCCCACTTTCAATCTTGGAGTCAGCAGCGCTGAAGGAGATTATTGATGAAAATTTAAAGAATGGGTTCATTAGAGAATCAAAGTTTCCCTGGGAAGCCCCTGTGATCTTTGCAGGGAAGAAAGATGGTTCACTAAGACCTTGCATGGATTTCAGAAGGCTAAATGCACTGACATTAAAGAACAGGTATCCCCTTCCTTTGACCAGTGAGCTGATTGTTAGTCTCCAAGGTGCAGAGATCTTCACATCCCTGGGTCTTAGTGCAGGTTACCACAACATACAGGTAAAAGAAGTTGATGAGCACAAACTGGCATTCTGCACTAAATTTGGTCATTTTGAATGGTTGGTAATGCCATTTGGTCCATGTAATGTGCCTGCCACTTTCCAATTCTTCACCAATAGCATCTTTAGAGACAGAATAGGAATAGATGTGGCGGTATACCTGGATGACATCTTTATTTATTCCAGATCAATAGAGGAACACAAGATAAGTGTGAAGGACTGTTTGCAGAACCTGAGGGAGGCCCAAGTATGGTTAAAACTGGTAAAATGTGTGTTTTCAGTGAGTGAGATCCCCTACCTGGGTATAATCATTTCAAAGAATAGGGTACAAATGGTCCAAGAGAAAGTAAAGGAAGTAAAAGAATGGCCAACACCAGCATCAGTAAAAGAGCTCCAGTTATTCTTAGGCTTTGCAAATTTTTACTGCCATTTTATTAAAAATTACTCACACACCTGCCGACCATTGCACAACCTCACAAATAAGGAAACCAAATTTATCTGGACAAGTAGCCAGCAAGATGCATTTTACTACCTGAAACAATAATTTGTGACAGCCCCTATTCTTGCCATCCCTGAATTATTGAAGCCATTTGTTCTGGAATGTGACTGCTCAGATTTTGCACTAGGCGCAGTATTATCCCAATACAATACTGAAAATGTCTTTCACCCAGTAGCATATTTGTCACAAACACTTCTAGGTGCTGGACTAAACTATGAAATATATGATAAAGAGTTATTTGCACTATTATAAGCCATTCACACCTGGTGCCACTATTTGGAAGGGGGTCTCACTGGTTAAAAGTTATCATTTATACAGATCATAAAAACTTGGAAACCTTCCTGACCACAAAAAAATTAACCCGCTGGCAAGTGGGCTGGGCGGAACTGCTAAGTAGCATTAATTTTGTTGTTACATTTCGACCAGGAAAGAAAAGCAGTAGACTTGATGTGCTATCACCACGTCCTGACTTGTGTCCAGCACCAGACCAGCTACATACTGTTGGAGCAACATTATTGAAGGGGGACCTTGAAGAGGGGGTAGTCCTAGATAAGGTGGAACTTGCAGATGAGGCTTTGATGGAATGGGTAAGGAGGGGGCAGGGAAAAGATGAAGGAGTACAGGAGTTGGTGAAGGCGCTATTATCAAAGTAGGTATTAGTAAGGAAAGGATTAGAGGAGTATAACCTAGATGGGGAAGTGCTATATTGGAACAGGAGGATAGTAGTGAAAAACAATGAAGAGCTAAAGAGGCAGGTGGTAAAATCAAGGCATGACTCCCCAATGGCAGGAGACCCAGTACTTCTGAAGACCATGGAGCTAGTGAATCATAACTTTTACTGAAAGTCCATGAAAGCATATTTCCAGCGCTATGTAGCAGCATGTGACTCATGCCAGAGGAACAAGGTCAGTCCAACAGCAACACCACTGACCCCGCTAAACATTTCCAAGAAGCCATAGAAGGAGCTCTCCTATGATCTTATAGTGGAGTTACCAAAGTCTCAAGGGAAGAACACTATTCTCACAGTTGTTGACCATTGCAATAAGATGGCGCACTTCATTCCAACCACTACCAAGGTCACATCTGAAGGTATTTCAGACCTAATGGTGGCACAAGTTTAGAAGCTGCATGGTTTTCCTGATAGAATTATATCAGATAGGGAAATTACCTTTAACTCTGAGTTGTTGAAAGCAATGTATGAGCAACTGAATATCAAGCCCATATTGTCAACAGCATTTCACTTCCAGACTGATGGACAATCCAAGATAGTGAACAAGGCAATTGAAAAATACTTACGTCACTTCATCAACTATCAGAAAGATGATTGGGTTCAGCTCCTGCCATTAGCTAAATTTTCATAAAGAAACTGGCTCCATGTGTCAATGGGCATGTCCCCCTTTTATTCCAACTATGGGTATCACCCAACATTCTCAATTGGCACCCCAGCAACACTGAATGTTCCAGAAGCAGAAGAGAGAATTCAGAATCTGCGGGAGATACATGAAGAACTAGAAGAAGCACTCAATTTATCTCATCAGGCAATGAAGCGCCACCATGATCAAGGAAAGGTGCAGCATTGGGCGCTGGGGATAGGTGACAAGGTCTGGTTAAGCTCACACTTCCTTGCTACATTGTGTCCAAGTGCCAAACTTGATCACAAGAAAGTAGGCCCATTTAACATCAAACGCAAGGTATCTGACTCGGCTTATGAACTGGAGCTACCAATCTCAATGAGGAAAGTACATCCAGTTTTAAACATTTCATTTCTCACAAAGCACAGGGAAGTTATAATTGCAGGACGTCCAGAAGAGCCCCCAGCACCAATCCAGGTGGGAAATGAAGAGGAGTTTGAGGTGGAAAAGGGTGTTTCTAAGAGTGTCAGGCTGAGGTCAAGTAAAAAGACATGAACTAGCTTGAATGGTCAGTTGTCTAAAAGATTTTAATGGTCCTATATGAATACTGTAGTACAAATCCAATAAGTATTAAAATAACTCAAAATGCGGGTCTCAGTAATTCTAATCTCACTAATTATATATGGCTTACAATCTTTATAGTTGGTAGAAAAATAGATTTAATAATTCAGATACTATTCAAAGACTATATAAGTGCTATTGATATGTATTGAAAATTGACTGGTTATGTGATTGAATTGTAATGATAAAGAATGTAGAAAAAAAGACCCAAAACCTCCTCCCTTTATACACATTGAGCTTCCCAATGAATCCCTTGATTTACCAGTCCAATACACAGTTAATGACGCCTCCATCCAACAAATAGACATGCCCATCAACATCTCTAGTGACCCATAAAATAATTAGAAAAGTAATTACCACCAAAATTCTGGAATAATAGGGAAAATCCATCAAAATTTAAGAATAAGTAAAAAAGAGAGTATATGCGTATTATACATCAATATAAAAGACTAAAGAAGGAAAATTAAGGTTAATAAGAGCTTAATAATAAGGGGGATTAATTGTAGAAATGATGAAGCCAATCCTGACATTATACTACATGAAATTCCCATTCAAAAATGACCAAAATTGACTGAGAAACCACCTGGAAACCCAAAAAAGGGCATGAGATGTGGGGTAACTACATGCAGTCCTTGGAAGGTGCTAGAACGGGTAAATACATGACAAATTTTAGGCAAATTTAAGCGTGGTAGTGAAATAAGGTGCCAAGAGTGAGGTTATTAATGAAATTAGTGCATATAAAGAGGGTCAATGCATTATTAATTAAGCTAGGACACTAAATAAGTGCCTGTCACCTATTTTAGTGTTTTTCCCCACAGTGGGAGTAGAATGTGGGGTAATTTTAGTGTGAAGAAGCTAACTTTGCTTAAAATGAAGCTATTCACATGGGAAAAATGCAGGCAGTATGTGGCCAGTACACAGAAGCCATTTCTGGCATAAAAAACACCAAATTTGGAAAGTATTATTTTTATGCATTTAATTAGCCAAATAAATAGTCCTAAATGAGACAAATTGAACTGAAAAAGCGCATTTTTAATATTCTTAAATTTATAGCGCATATAATCAACTTTTAAGTGAAATAAAGCGCATTTCTTGTTTTTTGCATAAAACAATGAAAATAACAGCTTTAAGTATACTTAAAAATTATGTACCCTTATAATTAAGGTTCTTAAGGTTACACTAAAATATTACAACTTAATATTAAGTACATAAGACTTATAAAAGGTGGATATATGCGTGTATATAAGGTGTTATAATGGCATTTTTTGTGTATTATCATAATTTTACTTATGTATACTGTTTGTGTACTCTCATTTATTGTTCCCATGTATAGTTCATGTGTTTAACATAACTTATAAGTAATTTTTACTCAGTCCTGGGGATATACAGGCTGACAAAGAGGGTGTATAAGGGAAAGGTTCAGTACTTGGTGCATTGGAAAGGATATGGGGTTGGAGATAGGTCTTGGGAACCAGTGGAAAATTTGGTCAATGCTAAGGAGAAGTTGAAGGAGTTTAAGAAGGAGAGCAGGGGGAAGGAGGGGTAAAAGAGGGGGTAATGTTAGGATTTGGATTGAGAGGCAAGGAGGAGGAGTGCTATGGGAACTGTAGGGGCTCTGTGGCTGCTATGCATTTGTAAGAGACGGAAGCAGGAATATTGCATTAAGGGATTATATGGGGCAAGAGCTGTGGAGCACTCCTCATTGGACAACTTATATAGTAATCCAGTTACTCTTAGTCTCACTGCTAATGCAGCATAGTCAGTCCTGCCCTTCTCACTGTTGGCAACCCCAACATAGTCAGTCCCGTTTCAAGGCTAGTGTTGGCGCTAGTAGTAGTCTGCCTTCTCAGGTCCTAAAAACTATACCCCCACTTTAACCCCTTTCCCCCTCTTTAGGCTGCTTCAACCCTCTCCCCTTCACTACTTCCCCCTCCCCCTCTACCCCCTTAATACTTTTCCCCCTCCCCCTTATTCCTTTCCCAACTCCCCTCTTTCTTGCCTCCTCCCCCTAATATCCCTAAATGAATTACTTGGAAATTTGTTTAGGTATATACCTATGGGGAGGAAGCAAGGAAAGAGGGGAGGGGGGAGGGGGGGAAAGGGATAAGGGGGGAGGGAGGAAGCAGTGGAGGGGAGATGGGGGAAGCAGTGGAGGGGAGAGTTGGAGGGGAGAGGGGGGGAGTATTGTAAAAGGGGGTAAAGGGAGAGGGGAGAGGGGGGGAGTATTGTAAAAGGGGGAGGGGAGAGGAGGGGGAGTATTGTAAAAGGGGGTAAAGGGGTGGAAAAGAGGTGCCTGAAGGGGGCAAAAGGCACCTCAAGGGGGGAAAAGGGGGGAGGGACTGGTGAAAAAGGGGGGTAAGGGGGTTTTGAGGAGATCAAGAAGGGGGAGGGGGGGTTGAGGACACCAAAAAGAGGGAAATGAGGCAGAAAAGGAGGAGTTTGTAAAAGATAATTTTTATTATTTTTACTAACATTATTTTGTATTTTTTTTTTGTTTTTTTTCTAACAGAATATTATGAAATTTTTTTTTTAAGGTTCAAGCTGATTCAAAAATAAATTTGGTGTGTTTATAATTTTTGTTTTTTTTTTTTGGGAATAATTTTTCTGATAAATTTTTTTTTTGGTTTAAATTTTTGATTATAATTGATTTTTATCATTTTTTTTCCAGGACTCTAGTTGGTATATCTAACACCAAATAACTTCAAAATTTATTTTTTGGGAAATAATTTTACTGATGTTTTTATTTTATTTTATTTTTTTCAATTTTTTTTCAAGGACAGTTTTGGTAATTGATTTCTTTTCAAAAAAAATTATTTGGATTAATTTTTATCAATAAAATTCTTAAGTTTGAATAAACAAACTAAATTTTGTGAGTTTTATTTTTTTTCCAATTTATTTTTTTGGTTTTTGACACAAATTTTTTTTGTTCAGAGAAAAAAATGTCTATTTCGTCAGAATCACCTCTAACTTCTCTATCATCATCCTCTTTATTGTCTTTATCATCATTTTCAAATTCCACTTCATTTAAACCATCATCCAATCATTCAAAGAAAAAAATGTCTATTTTGTCAGAATCACCTTTTACTTCTCTATCATCATCCTCTTTATCCTCTTTATCATCTTTTTCAAATTCAACTTCATTTCAATCATTATCCAAAATATCAAAAAAAATAAATAATGATGTTTGAATTCAGAAGAATAAAAGAAATTTAAAAAAGAAAATTCATTTGTATTGCTTATTTGGCCATATATCAAATATTGAGTACTATAAAACTAGAGTGGATCAAAAAAATTCTTATCCAAAAGAGTTATCAGAAGATTTATTATATTTAACCAAATCAGGTGACAATGAAATTAAAGCAGTTATCAGTAATTCTTTTAAGCCTCAATTTTTATGAGAATCATTCTTTTATTGGTTCAAAAGATGAAACCTTTAATCAACTATCTGATCTCATAATAACACTATATCAAATGGCTTTGGTTTGCTTACCAATAATGAATACAAATTTGTTAAGTGGTATTATGATTTGATTTGGTTGGAGACCAGGATTTGTTAAAGGCTATTTTCTTGGTATGTCTGATAATATATTTTTCTTTATTAAAATCATGCCACAAATTTTATTTCCATAGGCATATATTCTTTACTTAAAATTTTATCTAAAGCTGAAAAAGATGATGATTTTTGCTTATGGGACACCTTACCTTTTTTCAATACTTTTATTGCTCTTTGCCTCAAAAAACTCTGTAATAAAGCTTTTATAAAGAATCATAAACTTGCTACCAAAGTTGGAATACCAAATTTGTGTGACTCTGAATGGGTAGAAGTTAGCAACCAATATCTTTTATTTTCAAATTTTATTAATACTCATTTTAGGATTCCACAATAAGATTCATATCAATAGGAATGATTCCAATTATCTTACCTTTGAAATTTTCTCATATATCAATCTTATAACTGGCAAACCAATACCATCTCCAGCTAAAATAAAAGGACATGGCTTATATTTTTCATACCATCAGTGCATGATTGATTTTGGTTTAAGAATTGGGGTGATTGAAACAATTTGGAAATCTTCTCAGGATAATAACCAAATTACCAAAGCTCCACCTGGCTTGGAATCTTGTCAAGAGTTCACACATTTTGGATGTTCTTTTCAAATCAGTCAAAACTTAATCCACCAAATAAAGAAGGTAAAAAAAGAAGGTAAATTTAGAAGTTTTAAAAAACTTTTTGTAGATCAAAAAAGTATGGGGATGAGTAGAGTCATCAAATTTTTTATAAATAACTCTTATATTTCAAATTCCTAATTTAAAGTAATGGGCCAATGACCTTGTTTTGTATAAACAGTAAACATGAAAACATTTAATTGTTTCATGGGGTTCCTTGGCCTGCAATTGTGGAAAGTCCCAAACATTTGTTTCTAGATTTTATCCACATTTTGGATAGAGGAATTGTCATTACTTTAAAACTAGGGATATTTTGATATATATTAGTTGCTTATATATTAATTTATGTAATTATATTAAATTTTGGTGATTTTCACCACTTACTTCAATAAAATTCAGGGGAGGGTATTGCCAAATTTTTAAAATGGATATAGAGTTTTGTTGACTTAGCTGTATTTAGAAAAGTAAATTGAATGATTTGAATGTAAAGAAGATAAAAAGTATGATTTTTCAAATTTTTGCAAAAAAAAATCATCTAGAATCAAGACCTTTAAAAAGTCAGCACATATGAAACTATCACCAAAAAGAAATAAAACAAAATTAATTTAACCAACCAAACAAATAATCTAAAATGTTTCAATAAAATGTTTCTAATCTCAGTGAGGAGTCTGTGCCAAGGATTCATTATTAGCTTTAATGCATTCTATCAAGAAAAATTTTTAAACAAAATAAAAAAAACTAGTTATCAAACATTTTTGTTAAGTGTTCAATTTCCTTCATAGATTTATTAGCTTTAAAACATTCTCTCAAGAAATCTTTCTTTTTTGAACCATCTTCAAGTTGATAATTGAGTTTCATTTGATCCAAATAAGAAATTTTACTCAAGAGCCTTCTCCTCTTTCTTTATTTCAAATGTCTTCTCCTCTAAATCATGTGCCCTGTCACATCTCTTTAAAGAAAGCATGAATTTCTTCTCCTCCAACTCATGTTCCCTCTCATCCCTCTGTAAAGAAAGCTCAAATTTCTTCTCCTCAAAGTCATGTGCCCTATCATCCCTTTGTAAAGAGAGCTTGTATTGTTTCTTTTGAAAGTTGAGAGTATCTCTTGCAACTTCAACTCTACCTAGAGTGAAAGCAAATATTAACAAAGGAAAAGAAAATCTCACTTAATTATTAAGAGGTATGCTATCACTTACCAGATTCAAGTTTATCCAGAAAATCATCAATGGAAGAAAAAGGGGTTTGGGAAAAACTATCTCTTTTTTGCTTTCTAAGACTGTTGAAATTCAAAGTAGTTGATGGTCTTTGCTTTTTTTTGGAGGAAACATTTTCTTCTTCATCATTGATGCTAGCTTCAGACTCACTTGCTTGAGGATCCTGGGTTTATTCATTAGCATTTTTAGAAATAAAAAAAATAAAACAACTAGACAAGAAATAAAAACTTACTGGAGTGGGATCACATTGGTTTATATCACCATGAGGATCTATTGGATAGCTATCTAGATTTGTTGAATTTAGAACAGGGAATGCTTGAGTGGAGGAAGAGGATGAGAAAAGATTTCTTTCGACATCATGTTTGGAGATAGCATCTTCACCAACCAACATGTTGGCAGGATTAACATCAGCTTGCTCTCCAAAAAAAGCAACAATCTCTTTAAATTATGGACATAGAGATTCATATTTATTATCTATGGATTTTATGCCCTTACTGATATCAATGTTGGTAATACCAAAACTAGTAGAAAATGAGAGTGTCTTTGCCTTCTTGTATTTGGCTTGATTATTCTTGAAAAATTCAGAAATTTTTTTAGGCAAAAGACCAATCCTTCCCTTTGTCTTATTTTATAATTAATTGGCCATTAGAAGATAGCCATTGACTTTCAATGCAGGGGGCTATACTACTTTAGTTGCATTCTCAGTACCAAAAAAAGAATCATCATTAGTTTTTATTTTTAGCCAGTTTATCAGTATGAGATGATCATCTTTTTTTAGTTTAACAGTCTTTGACTTCTCAGCTGAGTGGGGGAAAAAGGGAGTAATGGGATTTGAAGAACAACTGGTGGAAGCCTGCCTTTGAGAAGATCTATGAGGACAAGGCATGTTGAGATATTTGAAGAAGAAAAGGAGAAGAAAAAAACAGATGAGATGGGGAGGGGTTTTGAATGGAAATGAATAGACAGGATGGGAGTGCACAGCAAGGTAGGGAGAATGGAAAATCCAGAAAGTTGTCCAAGATGTGGTTATGAAAAAATTGGGGATAAAAATGTTGGATAGAGGTGAACATTGACATGTGAAAGGTCTAATAACCCAATTATTAGCAAAAATAATTGAAGGAGATAATTGGTGTTGTGGTCTTCCAACATTGGCAGGTGCATTTGTTGTGTGGTTTGGCGCTGTTTGTGCATGTCTTGATTGGCATCTGTTAGAGAATTGGGTGTTTTTCTGGTTTTATTCCGTGAATATTGGGACTGTGGGTATGTGGGTACTATCATTGCATAGCCCCTGTATTTCTCTATATTTCATGTCTTGATAATATTTTTCATATTCTAAGTTTTAAGGGGTCATTTCCTCATTTTTCAGTTACAAAAGATAGCTGTTTAATTTTGTTTTTCGTGTTTTATGGGCTAACCTTAATTCTTAGGGTTAAGTACTTAGTACCATTGGATAGGGCTAATTTAGCTCTATATTTCATGTCTCAATGTTGTTATAGCGTAATTCTGTGTTTTAAGGGTTTTAGTAGTTGTAGTGAATTTTTCTAAGTAGATTAGGTGTTTTTAATGGTTTTCTGGCTTCAGGGAGGTCGGGCTGCTTCAGGCGGCACCTCCGACATTGGGCGGCCTGCCCGCCTCTGTTTTAGAAGGTTGGGGAGCACTTCTGCAGGGTTTTTATTCAATTTGGCTGGTACAGGTGCCAAATTTGTTGGTGTGCATGGGCTCTTGGATAGTGGTCTGTGTGTACATAGTGAATAAGACAGTTTGGGGCAACTTTAATTATCATACAACCATCCGTAGGTGATATCCTTGTTCCTCACTCAGTTTTCACTGTTTTTGACCACAATTGGCTGTGTTTGTTGCAAGGTTAGTTCTTCATTTAACTCAACTTTAGCAACAGGTTCTCTGGTATAGTCTTGCAAGCTATATCAAGTATTATTGCTGTCTCTGGTGTGGATTTGCAGCCTACATCAAGTATCTTTGCTTTCTCTGGTGTGGACATTGGTCTACATTTCAGTTCTTTGGTCTGGTAGTCTGTCTGGAGACTACTTTCTTGGCTCATCAAGCAGCCAAGTGTGTTGAAAAAGGGGCTTTAGCAAACAGGAACCAACTTACTTTAGCAAGTAAATATCACTCTATTTTTCTAAAGGGACAGGGGATTTTCTCTCTGGTTTTTCTCCAACTCCCTTGGTCAAGGCCTATAGCTAGTACTATAGGATTGTCTACAGCGTATAATGATTTTAATCCGCAATTAATTTAATTGGGGATCAGTTAAAATTGATACCACCTATTATTACAGCCTTATTGAGTTGAATTTGGATGTTTTGATAAACAAACAGTGTTTCATTTTTTTTTCTTTTCTTAAAAAATAAAAATATCTGGAAAAAGAAAAGGAACAGAAAGATAAATGTGTGATAACAGAACAAATTGTAGTTATTACTTGAACTCTATTTGACACTAGAAGCTTTGATTTTTTTTACTCGTTCACTCCCCTTATTATATTGGTCCTTCTCTTATGTTGGAATGAAATTGTATTTGAATTTGAATGTATATACATACAATAATATATGAATCATTGTAAAGGAATAAGTAAATAAATAATAATCATAATGATAATAATAAAAATAACAACATAATAAGATGATAAAACAAGTTAATTTTCAGAGGATGGGGGGTTCCAAACTTATGATTATCCTAATTTTAATTATAATCCTTATACTTAATAATTCTCCTTAAGTTTCTTAATTTTTAGAAAGAGGAGGAAGATGATGAAGGCCATGAAAAGCTGATTCATACTACTTACTATTGAAGAATTATATGATAAACCATACCTTTATATACTGAATAATAAAGATGAGGGATACCAAAGTTAGAAATCTTCCATTTAAATATACCAACTTTTCCCACAAAAAAAAACCATGATTATTAATTAAAATAAGCCATATTGTGCACTAAAAACACCTTTTTACTATTAATTAATGTCAAGTTTGTGGCTTTCTTTTTCTGTCATAAAATATATTTTAAATAATTACAAACTTCGAACTTAGATAACTCCTAAAAATAAATATACAAATTATTCTTCATAGTAATTAACTTTTCCTCTCTTCTTTACCTTTTCCTAAATCTTTAATCTTTAATCTTTAATCATTTATGTTTTATGTTTTATGTTTTATGTTTTATGTTTTATGTTTTATGTTTTATGTTTTATGTTTTATGTTTTATGTTTAATGTTTAATGTTTAATGTTTAATGTTTAATGTTTAATGTTTAATGTTTTATGTTTTATGTTTTATGTTTTATGTTTTATGTTTTATGTTTTATGTTTTATGTTTTATGTTTTATGTTTTATGTTTTATGTTTTATGTTTTATGTTTTATGTTTTATGTTTTATGTTTTATCTTTTATCTTTTATCTTCCTTCTTCTTTCATTTTTCATTTTTCAGTTTTCATTTTTCATCTTTCTATTTTTTATTTTTTATTTTCTATTTTTTATTTTCTATTTTCTATTTTCTATTTTCTATTTTCTATTTTCTATTTTCTATTTTCTATTTTTTATTTTTTATTTTCTATTTTCTATTTTTTATTTTCTATTTTTTATTTTCTATTTTCTTTTTTTCTTTTTTCTTTTTTCTTTTTTCTTTTTTCTTTTTTCTTTTTTCTTTTTTCTTTTTTCTTTTTTCTTTTTTCTTTTTTCTTTTTTCTTTTTTCTTTTTTCTTTTTTCTTTTTTCTTTTTTCTTTTTTCTTTTTTCTTTTTTCTTTTTTCTTTTTTCTTTTTTCTTTTTTCTTTTTTCTTTTTTCTTTTTTCTTTTTTCTTTTTTCTTTTTTTTTTTTTCTTTTTTCTATTTTCTTTTTTCTTTTTTCTTTTTTGTTTTTTGTTTTTTGTTTTTTCTTTTTTGTTTTTTATTTTATTTTTTTATTTTTTGTATTTTTTTTATTCTTTATTCTTTATTTTTATTTTTTTGTTTTTTGAATTTTTTTTATCATTTTTCATTTTTTAACTTATCAGTTTTAATTTTTAAATTTAAATTTTAAATTTTTCAGCCTGGATATCCTCTGGACCAAATCAAAAGTACTTAAAAATTATGTTAAACCTATGAAGTATACATGGGAACAATAAAGAAAGGTGCATAAGTTGTATACATAAGTGAAAATTATGATAAAGTACAATATATGCCATTAAAGCACCTTATATACATGTGTATATCCACCTTTAATAGGTCTTATGTACTTAATATTAAGTTTGAATATGCTAGGGTAATCTTAAGAGCCACAAAAATAAGGCTACATAATTTTTAAGTAGACTTAAAGCTGTTATTTCATTGTTTTATGTGAAAAACAAGAAATGTGCTTTAAATCTCTTAAAAGTTGAATATATGCACTATAAATTTAACAATATTAAAAATGCTCCTTGAAAGATTAATTTGTCTTAATTAGGACTATTGATTTGGCTACTCAAATGCATAAAAATAACACTTTTCAAATTTGTTGTTCTTTATGCCAGAAATGGCTTCTGTGTACCGGCCACATACTTCCTGCATTTTCCCCATGTGAATAGCTTCATTTATAGCAAAGTTAGCTTTTTCACACTATAATTACCTCAAATTTTACACCCACTGTGGGGAAACACACTAAAATAGGCTACAGGTGCTTATTTAGTGTCCTAATTTAATTATAGGTGCATTGACCTTATTATATGCACTAATTTCATTTATAACCTCAAGCTTGGTACCTTTTATTCACTACCAAGCTTAAATTTGCCTAAATTAGTCAAGGATTTATCTGTGCAAGTGCCTGCCAAGGACTGCATGTAGTTACCCCACATCTCAGGCCCTTTTTTGAGTTTTTCACTGGTTCCTCAGTCAATATTTGTTATTTTTGGATGGGGATTTCACATAGTATATTATCATAATTAGCCCCATCATTTCTACTGTTGATACCCCTTAATATATGGAATATTTAGTGTTATTATTTCTATTTTTACTCTTTTATTTTTAGGTATTTCATGCACACACTCTTTTTTTTCTTATTCTTTTATTTTGATGGATTATCCCTATTAAATCTGGATTTTGGGAGGTGATATCATTCTAATTATGTTTTGATCATTCTTTATATTTTTGAAAAGGTGTATTAGCTAGAATGAGGCATCATTTGCCATTTCAGCTGTGCTACTAGACTTACCTGGTAAAATAATTAATTATATTACTAAGGTGAAGCCACGCCTTTTTTAAAATACTTATTAATATTTAATTATTTAACATTTACTTATATATTACTTACAACCAACTAAGCTAATTATATTAAGTAGTGTAAATAATTAATTTAAGTAAGTGTCCCATACATTTTTACTCCCTAACACCGTGCTTAATAGTACAGTTGATTGGGAATAAAAATAAATAAGAAAATTATAATGAAAAAACCTTAAAATTATTGTATTACTTCATTGAGAGATCTGGAATTCCGTGAAATCAATATAATTAATTTAAATGTGTTGTAATTAATTGTGACAGTCCAAGGGAACTAATACTTTATTACCAATAAAATTGAGGCCCTTGTTGATGTACCAATTAATTTATTTTTCTTATGTCATATATATACTCCTTTTAGTCATCTTCTTTCTCACTTTCTTACAGTAGATGGTATAAATTATGTGTCTTTATTTCCCTCATGTTTTGCCTATAAAAGGCCCTCACTTTTTTGCTTTTCAAAACATTCCTTACTTACTTACTTACTTATTTTATTATTACTACATACAAGACTGTTTATTATTATTTTAGTATTTACATTAAAGCCCTAATTCTAAACTTTTAAATGAAATAGAAATTATCCTTTTACCTCTTTATATTATTTGAGTAAAAATCTTTAAAAGATAAGAGAAATATGTACAAATTTTGAATCCTTTGAAATCCACTGTTGCAGTCCTTGGAATTCCTTGAAAACTCTTCTAGACTTGAAGGACCACCCGACAATTGGAGGCCTTTCTGAATTGTCAACGGCGCATTGATTACTTGAGGCTTGAGAATGTGAGGACCATCTCCATTCGAGGTATCTATAAGGACGAGTGAATGACGAAAACGACAAATTTCATATATCATGTGACTAAAATTTTGCTGTGAATGGGAATTGAACCGCGCTCCAAAACTTAGATTCATATATTGACTAAACGTCATATATTTCGTGGTAATTATTGAAATTACTATTTGTGGGTCACTTTGCACTCTTCACTCTCTATGTATTTACTTTTTACTCAGCACTCTGTAAGTGGCATCAATTTGCTCATTTAACAGGGGGAGGTGTCTAGTAACTTGGAATTGAATTTTATTATTATTATTATTTATTTTGTTTTATCTGGTTGACAAAGATAGAGCAATTGTGTTCTTAGTCCTAGAAGTAATAAATTATATTTAAAAAAAATTATTCATTATAATTTTCAGTTTACTCTTGTCCTGATATATTTAAATTTTATTTGTTCCAGTTGACAAATTGTCCTGACAATAAAATGTTTCTTTAAAATTCATATTTAATATTTCAGTAGACATTAAGTCCTGTTAATTATTTAATTCTCAGTTTATTTAAAATCCTGATAATAATTATCATAAAATTGTTAATAAGAAATTTAAATTTAATTCTTCAGTTGATTATTATATAATCCTGGTTTTAAAGTGTTTTGAATCAATAAATTGATTGTTATTTTAGTTGATTTTATCCTAAAAATTTTATTTCATTATTTTTCTTTTAAATAAAAGTAAAAATACAAACTAATTCATCTTATTGTCTCCCTCCCTCATTTCAGTAAAATTTAGAAATGACTGATCAAGGTGTCTCTGCTGCACGTGAAGAGAAAATTAGATTTAATTGATTATGATGAGGCTAATTCTGTGAGTTCTCATTTAACTAGAAAATTATCTCAAATTAATCAATAATTTCCCCAATCAGGATGTAGAAATGGAGGAAGTGGAAATTCTGGTAGAAACAACTCAGGAAAAGAAACCTGTATTAAACCCCCCAGAAGAACTTCCAAAAGGCTTCAAAATAAAAAGATGCCACTACCTCAACAAGTAAAGAACCTTTCAACACACATAAAAGAATTAAGGACAGAAAACTTGAGATTGAGGTCAAGAGTAGATGCTCTAGAGGAAAAGGTAAGAAAAATAGATGCTTTTCTTCAAGAGAAGAGGAGACCTCCTCCCCCTAGGGATCTTAATCAATTGGCTCCCCAGCAGCCAGAGAAAGTGAAAGTATCCAAGTGGCAGTGGGATTGGCTGAACAATCAGTGGGATTACCTGTCTCAAAATCAACAGACTCAATTGCCCCAAGCAGGTCCATCAAGACCCAGCCAAGTCAACCCCACACCTCCTCACCCCTATCAAGGAGGAAGAAGAAGAAAAAACAATATGATCTTGCACAGAAAACCTTGGTAAGCCCCTCTATTGATTCTCAAGTACCATTTCTTGTAACTAATTCAGTTCCTTCAGGTAATTCTGGAAGAAGAGATGAGACTGTGAGACCTGTAGAGGCTGAGAACAGTAGACAAATTACTCAAATTTCAAATGTATCTAATCCTTTAGCTCTAATTTCTACTTCAATGATAAATCCTGATATGGCTATTATTGATGAAACACTTGAACCTGAGTTTTATGAGAATCTGGAAAGTTACTCTGTTTCCTTATTGAGAAACACTCCAGATGTAGCTAACATTAATGATGAATATTTGAGGGATATTATTGCTAAACAAAATCATACAATGAACAACATGCAAATGACTCAGAGATATAATAGTTTGTTAACTGAACAGGGTTATCAAGCATTGAGGAGTGAATCACAGAGAGTTTCTGATTATTTTTTTCATTACAAGGCAATCCATGAAAAGAAAGTTGCTTTATGGCAAAATATCAAAAATGATTTGTCTAAACTGAAAGATACTGTATCTGCCTGTTTCCAGGAGGTGGAGATAGATAAGATGAATCTGAAAAAATTGAATGACCATTTTTCATCTTTTCAAAATAAAAATCAGTTATCTTTTGCAACAATCAATGAGAGTTTATCTAGTTTTCCAAGAGTGAAAACCAGACTAACAACCATTGAGGAGAAATTGAACTCATTGTTTAATGATCAAAAATATTCTGAGATTTCTTTAAAGGAACATATAGTAAAGGATGCTCCAAGGTTACCTGTGGCTAGTTCATCTAAAGGAAAATTAGTTCCAGAAATACATGTTGATACCCCTGAGTTTCCATCAAAAATTGATGATGCACCAGGATCTTCAACAGAGGGATCAAACAATAGGGGGTATCAAAGTTAGAAATTTCTAATTATTTTAAAGGTATTTGGCAATGCAAAAAGAAAGCCACAAAATTGACATCAATTCTCAGTAAAAAGCTGTTTTAGGGGCACAACATGGCATATTTTAAATAATAATCATGGTTGATTTGGGGGAAAAAAGAGGTATTTTGAAATGGAATATTTCTAACTTTGATACCCCCTAATGAGATTACTGCAAAATTAGAGAAGTTACAGCTGCTCCTTACTCAGAAACAAGCTGATACTAAGGAGACTCCTTCAAATCAAAAGAATTGGACAAAAATTGACCAGTACCCATATTTTGATGGTGATTCTTCTTCTGATTGGAAGCAATTTATTTGCAGAATTGATAACTTAAAAAATTCTTACAAACTCCCAGATGAGAAAATTGTGTCTAAGTTAATTTCTTTGTTTACCAATGTTGCCCTAATGTGGTATGAATCTGTTCTCCTGTACAGGAATGACTACTCAAGGGAAAATTGGAAAAAATTGATTAAAGCACAATTTGGTGGCTCCAAGTTCAGAATGGCTCAACAAAGGCAGTATGAGGAAACTAGATATAGCTCTTCCACTGATAAACCTATTGAGTTCTTAATGAAACTTGTAAAAATCTTGAGGGCAATGGACCCAAATATGGAGTTTGAGTTATGGAAGGACAGGATCCTTTATAAATTGCCAATGTCTCTGAGAGACTTAATAGTGGATAGGACTGAGTTCTCCAGAGAACCTTCTTCTTTCATTAATACTTGCAATGAGATCCTTCTAAACAACAAGTATGATTCCAGAAGATTCATTCCTAAGACCCTTTTGGAGAAACCCTCCACTTACCAATAGAAACCTCTGGAAAAGGTTGGTAAACCTTCTGCCCCTGTTGCACCAAAAAAGTATGCAACAAACACTTGCTTCAAGTGCAACAAGCCTTGGTAGAAAGTCCATGTTTGTGACAAGAGGATAAATCTTGTTGAACAAGCTGAGGAGAAGGCTGATGACACAATAGAACTGGATGATACTTCAAGTGATTGTGCCAGCAATATTTCATATGAATCTCAACAATATATTTTGATGCTGCAAGAAGATATTCATTATTTTAATACTATTGATATTGATAATAATGATTTATCTACAGTTGAGGATGCTGAGATCATAAGGAACATTGAGGATAGCTCAATTGTAATTGCCCCTCTCAAAGCACCAGTCTTGATCAATGGAACCAACTTGGAAGTTGTTCTGGACTCTGGAGCTGGAGGAAGTGTAGTATCTGAAAAAGCACTTGCTTCAGTGGATCAAGACTATAAATCAAAACTGATGCCTATCATTTCTGAAAATTGGAGAGGTTATGGCTCTGTTTTGTCCCCCATTGGTAAATACAAGGCCATAGTATTTTTTTAATATAACCATGGTTTTGTAAGAGCTATTTGTGATTTTGTTGTCATGAAAAATGATAATTTAAGCAGTTGGTTTATCATAGGAAATGAAATTTTAACCAAATATGGCATAAAATTAGATCCTTCAAACCAATGCTTCACAATGGGGATAAATGGGAAGAGAAAATTTAAGTTTTCCTCCCCCAAAAAATTATTAAAACCAGAATTGAACACATGTAATTCTGTGGTTCAATATAAAAGAAGATCTACAAAAGAAATGCATGCCCTTATGTCTGAAATTGACAATGCCTCTTTTGGAGAATAACTTTCTGGTGAGGATAAAGATTCCATCATTAACTTGATAAAGTCTTTTCCTATGGCCTTTGCTCATGGGTCACATGAACTGGGATTAGTTAAAGAAGAAATGAAACTCTCATTTTCTTTTCCATTAGCTGATATACCACCTAGTTTAAAGAAGAAGCCTTATCCTGCTTCTCCCACAAAGAGAAAAGATATTGAAGACAATATATCTACCCTTTTAAAAATGAATATTATTGAAAAGGTAGTTGAAACACCTAAATATTGTGTTATCTCACCTGTCCTAATTTCTTAAGATAAAGATAAAGCCAGGTTATGTGGTGATTATAGATCACTAAATACTTATACTGTTCATGATATCTATCCTTTACCTAGAATTAGCTCTATACATGCTACCTTACAGGGTGCTAAATATATCAGCTGTTTGGATGGTAATAAAGGATATCACAAGGTACCTGTTGAGAAAAATTCTCAGAATTTTCTGATAATTGCTACTCATATGGGTATTTATAAGTATGTTAGGATGCCATTCGGCCCTAAAAATGCCCCTTCAGTTTTTCAAAAAATCATGGATAACACATTCCATCAGGAGATAATTGAAGGATGGCTGATGGTTTATATTGATGATATCATTATATTCTCAAAAACATTTGAGGACCATCTCAACCACCTGTGTAAAGTGTTCCAAACAATGGATGAGATAAATATGGCACTTGCTTTGAAGAAATGTAAATTTGGTTTCCATTCTTTCAAAATTCTTGGTCATGTTGTTTCAGGCTTACAGATATGTGTTGACCAAAACAAAGTGGAAGCCATACAACAGGTGAAGGCTCCTAATACAGTTAGAGAGATACAGAGTTTTTTGGGAATGTGTGGATAATATAGACAGTATATTAAAAATTATTAAGTCATAGCTTTACCCCTTACCCAATTAACTAGAAAGGATGTTGCTTTTGTCTGGAATAGTGAAAGACAAAGAGCCTTTGACACTATGAAACACTGTTTGATGTCAGCACCTATTCTTGCTTTACCTGACTTTAATCCACCATTGGTTTTATATACTGATGCCAGTTTTATTGGTCTGGGTGCTTCCCTCCATCAAAAACAAGTGATGAATGATAAAGTATCAGAAGTAGTAATTTGTTATATTTAAAGAACCTTGAGAAATAGTGAATTGAAATATGGTGCTACTCAATTGGAATGTTTAGCTGTAGTGTGGGCTCTAGAAAAGCTACATTATTACCTATATGACCAGAAATTGGAACTTGTCACTGACTGCAGTGCAGTTAAATACCTTTTAAACTTGAAAACACCTAACAGACATATGTTCAGATGGCAGTTAGCTGTTCAAGAATACAGAGGGAGAATGACAATTATTCATAGGGCTGGTATTGTTCACTCAAATGTGGATATGTTATCAAGGTTACCTTTACCAAATGATGACTCTAATCCTGCTTATGATCCTGAGGATGAAATTATTCATATTCACGGGATATATGTGGTTGATATGGAGGAAGAGCTATCACAGCTTATTCTGGATTCATATGATAAGGACACTGACTTAAAAAAGTTATGCACCATATTAAATGATCCAAAGAATGCTTCAATACAAGCATTAATTAAAACCCTTCCACCAAAGTACCAAAAAGCTTTGGAAAAAGGTAATTTTTCAATTGATGAATGATATGTATATTATAGAAGAAAGTTGAGTAATGTCATTTTTATTCCTCCTTCTATGAAAGAGATCATCTTGAAAATTTGTCATGATGACATCTTAGCTGGACACTTTGATCTTGAAAAAACAATGATCAGAATTAAGAACACTGCTTGGTGGGTTAATATGTCTGAAAACACCAAACTATATGTTGAATCCTGTGATTCTTTCCAAAAATCAAAAAGATTGACTGGTAAAAGAGCAGGATTAATGCAACATATTGAACCTCCTGATGCACTATGGCAGATAATAAAAATGGATTTTGTAACAGGATTACCTATTGCTGGAAAAGACAGTTATAACTCTTGTTGGGTTATTGTGGACAGATTCACTAAAATGTGTAAATTTATCCCTACTCACAAGGATGATTCCACTAAAGAATTAGCTTTCTTATGGTGGTCTCATATGTTTAATACTGCTGGTTTTCCCAAAGCCATAATCTCTGACAGAGACCCTAAATTTACTTCTGAATTTTGGATGTCTCTGATGGATGTTTGTAGTTGTGATCTGAAACTATCTACTGCCCATCACCCTCAGACTGATGGATTAGCTGAAAGAATGATTCAGACTCTAGAGGAAATGATAAGAAGGTACTGTACCTTTAGCCTTGATTAAAAAGATAATGACAGATTCACTCATGATTGGGTTACCTTACTTCCTGGGTTAGAATTTGCCTATAATAGCACTGTTCATTCTGTTACTCAAAGAAAGCCTTTTGAGCTCTGGCTTGGATATGTTCCAAATACTCCTGCCCAAATTCTCAATAACAAAATACCTAAATTGGATATACATCCTGGTGTAAAATCTTTTCTTCAAATGCAACAACTTTGCAGAAATCATGCTCAAAAATGTATTGAAAAATCATTTGGATATGAGAAGAAGGGATGGTACAAATCCCATAAGGAATACACTTTTAAAAAGGGTAATGAAGTGTTGATTTCTACAGTCCACTTCAATTTACAAGGAAATAACAAATTAAAAGACCCATTTTTTGGTCCATTTGTTGTCAGAAGAATGATTGGAGACAATGCAGTTGAGGTTATTTTGTATTCTCCATATGACAGAAAACATCCTGTTTTTCCAATATCTCTTCTGAAACCTTACACATCCAATAGTGATTTATTTCCAAAAAGGAGGGGAAGACCAAAGAAATCCCCAAATGAAATCACTGAAACAGCAGAAATTGAAAAAATTCTGAATGACAGAATAGTCACTGCTGAAAAAGGTACAGAATAATTATTGAGACTCAAGAATAAATCATCTGAATATGATTCTTGGATACCTGGGAAGGAGATATCTAATCTTCCTACTCTACTAAAAAAGAATAAAAAGAAAAAATCATAGCATTTTTTTATTGTTTTTTTAGAGTGAGGGAGTGTCAGCCGGGCTACTAGACTTACCTGGTAAAATAATTAATTACTTTACTAAGGTGAAGCCACGCCTTTTTTAAAATACTTATTAATATTTAATTATTTAACATTTACTTATATATTACTTACAACCAACTAAGCTAATTATATTAAGTAGTGTAAATAATTAATTTAAGTAAGTGTCCCATACATTTTTACTCCCTAACACCGTGCTTAATAGTACAGTTGATTGGGAATAAAAATAAATAAGAAAATTATAATAAAAAAACATTAAAATTATTATATTACTTCATTGAGAGATCTGGAATTACGTGAAATCAATATAATTAATTTAAATGTGTTGTAATTAATTGTGACAGTCCAAGGGAACTCATACTTTATTACCAATTAAATTGATGCCCTTGCTGATGTACCACTTAATTTATTTCTCTTATGTCATATATATGCTCCTTTTAGTCATCTTCTTTCTCGCACTCTTACAGTAGATGGTGTAAATTACATGTCTTTATTTCCCTCATGCATTGCCTATAAAAGGCCCTCACTTTTGTGCTTTTCAAAACATTCCTTACTTACTTACTTACTTATTTTATTATAACTACATACAAGACTATTTATTATTATTTTAGTATTTAAATTAAAGCTGTGATTCTAAACTTTAAAATAAAATAGAAATTATTCCTTTAACTCTTTGTATTATTTGAGTAAAAATCTTTAAAAGATAAAAGAAATATGTACAAATTTCGAATCCTTTGAAATCCACTGTTTCCGTCCTTGGAATTCCTTGAAAACTCTTCTAGACTTGAAGGACCACCCGACAAGCCATGTATAGTGCTGGTAGATCAAGGGGGTACATTGAAGGATTAAAGGGTATAGAAAGAAGGGTTTTTTGTTCTGTTTTCTACATTCTTTATCATTAAAATCAAATATATAACAAATACATATATAATACATATCAATAGTACTTATAAAGTATTTGAATAGTATCTGAATTATTACATCTATTTTTCTACCAACTATAAGATTGTAACCCATATATAATTAGTGAGATTTAAATTACTGAGACCCTTATATTGAGCTATATTTTAATACTTATTGGATTTGTACCACAGTATTCATATGGGACCATTAAAATCTACTAGAAAACTGAATATTCAAGCAATCTCACATCTTTTTACTTGAAATCACCCTGAATATTGGGGACCTTTCCTCAATAATTCTGTTGGTTATCTTACTGTAAGTAAAAATTCAAAAAGAGGCTATAAATGAATATAATCCCTATAGAAATATTTGAATAATTACAACAGGTTGGGTTCACTTATATAGTGATTTCAGAAAAAGGAGCCCTGTTATATAATAAAATTGTGACATTGAATTAACAATTTCACCACTAATTTAACATAAAATTGTTATTAGTGGGAGTCTGTCAGTAGACCAATCAGTTTGGTGATCTTTGTAGATGATAAAACAGATAATAAAAACTGATTAATTGTTTCTTTTAAAAAGGAATTTAATCCATTTGTCTTGGTTTGTAAAACTCATTTAATATTTAGAAAGAATATTACGGAAAAATTTTCTTTTTTAAATATAAAAACATGGCTACATATTGTAGACCAGTTAAATTAAGTGACCACATAAAAGCATATTTGACTTTTGGCACTTATTAATTCACTTAAAAACTCTAAGTAAGCAATTAATTGACTTAATTAGTTCTAATTCTTACTGATAAAACTCCTTTTTGAAGGTTTAATATCTTATATTTCAATTTTTTGATTTAAATCCCATGTAAAAATGTGTGACAACAACAATGTTATTGTGATTAATAAGACAAAACCTTATAGCTTAAAACCTAGATCTGAAGGATCTGTTACAGGAATTCCAAAAGGAGGGACAGGACTCTCCTGCAAACAGCACCACCCCACAAATGTCAGTAGAGGAAAGGGAAAGGGTATTAAATCAGATAACAATCAAGAAATCAAAAAATTCCTTACAAGAACAAATTCACTCCCTCTCCATACTTCTAAGCACTCTAACCATTAAGGTCAAAGGTCAAAAATATGATGAAGCAAGTGAGAAATTTAGAGAAAAGAGCTGCACAGGGATTTATAGAAGTTAACCAGGCTTTAGTGGGACTAAGGGCTCAACCAACAACAGTAGTGGAAAACCCTTCCACAGTGGCAACAGCAACACCTCAAGCCCAAGAGGAGGATCCAAAGATCACAGTCAGAGAATGGAAATGGGATTGGTACTTCCAGAACTACAACAACCCTCCAAACCAGGGATCAAGCAGACATCCTTACAGGGGAAAGGCAAAGAGAGGCAGAGGAAATGGAATAAGACCTTGTTCAGTCATTCATCTTCTCATACTTAATTATATGATACTAAAAATGAATTACTCATAGGTAATTAGTTTGATAGGGATTTATTGAATATAATTGATAAGGATTTAAAAGATTATTCATTTGAAAATAGCATTTTAAAGTTGTCTTTACATGATGAAAATGTACATAGTTTGATTAATCACAAGGATAATACTAGTCATATTTAAATGGAACCAAATGAAGTAAATCTTGACCCTGCTGACAAGTCTTCTGAGTTGGACATGGAAAAAATTGATTATTTTTTAAAATAAAATCCAATGGAATCAAAAATCATTATCAAATTTTAATTAAGAATTGAAAAATTGGAATAATCCTCTAAAGAGTCAAACAAAAATAAAGAAAGTGTATTATTAAGCCTTACAAAATCATTGTGCACTACAGCAAATAGATTAAAAACCATTGAAAATTTAAATAATGAATTAATAAATGAAAATAAAATATTAAACTCTGAGATTAAGAATTTAAAAGATAAATTAGAACATTCTGAGAATATTACAGCTAACATAGAGGGACATGTAAAATTGTATTTTTCAAATGTGAATGATACTTTAACTCACGTACCTATAATAAAGGATAGGTTACAAAGAGGGGAAATTGAAGTAGCAAATATTTTGAAAAATAATGAAAAAAAATGACAACATCTTTTTTATGGGAAAAATACAACGTCATATGGAAAATTCATATGAAAAAAATTATTGAAAAAGAAAATAGTGTCATGCACTCTGAGAATAAAATATCAGTTAAAGATGAAATACATGAACATCTATCAAAAGTAAGTGAATTAATTAATATTCCACAGGTTAGGGAAGCAAAAACTAACCAAAAGAACTGGCCTAAGTTAGATCAGTACCCTTTTTTTGATGGGAATTCAGAATTTGATTGGCAACAATTCATTCAGAGAATTGATAACTTAAAATTTTCATACAAATTACCTGATGAAGATACTAAATCAAAATTGATATCTTTATTTACAGATGTGGCCTTATTATGGTTTGAATCTGTATTGAGTGAGGGAAATAACTACTCCTGGATTGAATGGAAGGCACTAATTGAAAGGCAATTTGGTGGCCCAAAATTTTGAATCACTCAACAAAGATTGTATGAGAAAGCCATATATAATCCAAATGCTGAGGACAAACCAATGCTATTTTTAATGAATTTGATAAAAATCAAGAAATCCATGGATCCAAAAATGGATTATTATGAGTGGAAAGAAAAAATAATATATAAACTGCCTATATCAGTCAGAGACATTATTGTAGCTAGAACTGAAACCGTCAAAGATACTTCTGGGTTTATTAAAATATGCAATGAAATATTATTGAACCACAAATATGAACCCAGGTATACTCATTAAAAGCAAAATGTTAAGGTAGTAAAACCTACTACAAATAAGTTACCAGTGGAGAAGAAAAAACCTTCAGCTCCACTTTTCCCTAAGAGAAAAGAAAGTAACACTTGCTACAAATATAATGAACCATGGGCTAAATTTCATACCTGTAAGAAGAGAATAAATGTTATTGAAAACTCACAAAATTTGGAGCCAAGTAATCATGAAGATGAAAAGGAGGAGTCTAATGAGGATTGTAAAAGTAACATTTCTTACAGTGATTATGAGCATGAGATATATGTATTAGAATAGGATATTATGTTTCTGAATGATGCAATAAATCAAAAAGATACATCTTTAACTTCCATTGAGGAAGCTGAAATAATTAAAGATGTAACTCATGATACTTACAAACTCACACCTATTAGAGCACCTGTTATTACATGTCAGCCAGGCTATCTCAGGAGCACAGTAATTTATATAATAAATTACCAAAATCATGCAAGGGAATAACACTTTGTAGTTACAATAAATAATTTAATTATTAAATAAGTTTTATTACATAAATTAATATTATATTCTATAAAAACATGGCACACTTCTATGTATTTAATATTTCTAAAAATTAATTAAATTAATTATAATATTATAAGCTTAATTATATTTAACATATAATGGAATTACAATTAATTTTATATAACTTATATATTAAATTCAACTCATCATATACTTGTATCCATAAATATTGGGCGCTTTTTTGACCCTTAATTGTGTCAATAGAATTAGTAAATAATTTAAAATACATATTTAATAGGGGGTATCAAAGTTAGAACTTTTCCATTTTAAAACACCTCTTTTTTCAACCAAATCAACCATGATTATCTTTTAAAATATGCCGTATTGTTCCCCCAAAACACCTTTTTACTTAGAATTAATTTCAAGTTTGTGGCTTTCTTTTTGTGTTATAAAATACCTTTTAAATAATTACTAATTTCCAACTTTGATACCCCCTAATATATTAAAATTAAATTCTCACTTTAAATAAGTTAAAATTAAATTAATTATTTTTTTCAATTAAATTAATTAATTTCTCTTTATAATTGAACTAAATTGATTACATAAATTTTTACGTGAAAATAATTCTAGTTGTTTTAAATTAAAACCTTTACATCTTAGTATAATACTTGTTTAGGATATTTTTCTCACAATTCTTATGGCCACATACTTATTTAGTTATTCATTACTTGTTTGGAGCTTTAATACGGGAGGATTATTAATTTATTCACAGGTTTAATTTGTTGTTTCATTTTTCCCTCAACATGTATGTTTTAATTAAGTTCTTTTGGTCTTTTGTTTCACATACTATCATTTTTGTATATACATTGGAATCGCCTCAGAATGTATCCTTGCCTATAGAAGGGTCTTGTAATTCCTCTTTTTTATCTATCACTTATTATACTAATACTTTTATTATATTTTTAAATATCATACAAATTATTATTATTATTATTAGTCTTAAAGTTTAAATATAAATTTTATATAATTTCACTGTTTCCATAAGTCTATTAATAAAAATAATTGATTGCCATGCATTGAGAAATAACTTACAAAATTATTAGATATCCTTTAAAACTACTGTAGTGTCATTAATTCATAAAATATTGTTGTATTACTCTCCATAAATCAAATCAAATTTTACTTCTCAAGTACTATTTACAAATTAGTCTTTATCTTCCTATTCTACCTCTTCTTTTATCCTCCATTTTCCTACTCCTTCTAGACGACCCGCCAATATTACATGTGGAAAAGAAATGAATGCCATTCTTTACACTGAGGCTGCAGGTAGTGTAGTTTCTATTAATACATTAATGAAACTTGATAGTAAGTATAGAGAAAAACTGGAACCTGTAGAGACAAAGAACTGGAGGGGTTTGGGTTCAGTATTACATCCAATTAGAAAATACAAAACAGCTTTATTCTTTAAATATAATAATGGATATGTAAAAGCAGTATGAGAATTTGTAGTAATGGATAATAATAATTGTAGTGATTGGTTTATTATTGGAAATGACTTGTTGACCAAATTTGGCATCAAACTAGATCCTGAAAATAGTTGCTTCACTATAGGGGTGAATGGAAAAAGAAAATTCAAGATTTGCTCTGAAAATTCAGTTTATTCCATTGCTCCTTAAGAAGAACAACTCCAAGGTGGAAGAACCACCTCTGAAGTGGTAGAATTGGAGAATGAAATCCAAAAATCCTCTTTCAGTCCTCAACTCTTTAAAATTGAAGAAAAAAATATTTTAAGATTGTTAAAATCTTATCCTATGGCATTTGTTCATGGTTCAAATGAGCTAGGATTGGTCAAAGACCATGAGATTAGAATCTATTTAAGTTGTGATTTGGATAAAATTTCCCAAAGCTTGAAAAACAAACATTACCCAGTTTTTCCTGCAAAAAGAAAAGACATTGAAGACAACATAAAAATGTTTTTAAAAATGGGTTTTGTTGAAAAAGTAGACACAACACCTAAATATTGTTTTATTTCACCATTTTAAATCTCTTATGAAAAAGATAAGGCAAGATTATGTGGTGATTACAGAGCTCTGAATACATTCACTGTAGAAAACATTAATATACCTAAAAATGTTAAGGATGTTCAAAGCTTTCTAGGTATGTGTGGATATTATAGGCAGTATATAGAAAACTACCAATATATTGCCACTCCTTTAAAATCATTAATCAGGAAAAATGAAGCTTTTATTTGGAATAATGAAAGAAAAAATGCCTTTGATAAATTAAAGGAATGTTTAATGTCAGCTCCAATATGGGGACTGCTAGATTTCAACCTCCCTTTTATCTTGTATACTGATGCAAGCTTTACAGCAAAAACAGATGATAAATGGTAAATTATCTGAAGTACTTATCCATTATATATCCAGAACCTTAAGAAAGAAAGAATTAAGGTATGGTTCCACACAAATGGAATGTTTAGCCATTGTATGGGCCCTGGAAAAACTTCATTACTATCCAGAAGACCAGAAGTTTGAATTGATAGCATATTGCAGTGCAGTAAAATCATTACTAAACATGAAAACACCTAATAGGCACATGTTTAGATGGCAACTAGCTGTACAAGAGTACAGAGGTAGAATTACAATCACTCATAGAGCAGGAAAATTGCAGTCTAATGTAGATTTATTATCTAGAAGTCCTTTTCCAAATGATACCAACAACCCAGCTTACATGCCTGAAAATGAGGTAATACATACACCACACAATATGGGGGGTGGACTTGCTAGCAAGTCCGCAGCCTTGGCCCAAACTCACCACAGATTGAACACACATTGAGCTATTAATAAAGGAACCATACAATCAGGGATGAACACCACTCAGCAGAACAGGTTTAGATGGGTGTTCAAGTAGAGTTCAGTATGAGTTCAGTCTAAGTTCCATCTGAGTTCCATCTGAGTTCAGGTTGAGGACTTTCTAGCAAGTCCACCTCCTATATTGCGTAGTGATATATTTGGGATTTATATAGT
The DNA here is from genome assembly GCA_030280995.1 of Hemileia vastatrix. Classification (NCBI taxonomy): domain Eukaryota; kingdom Fungi; phylum Basidiomycota; class Pucciniomycetes; order Pucciniales; family Zaghouaniaceae; genus Hemileia; species Hemileia vastatrix. The sequence continues at coordinate 19,302,696 of JASXTE010000013.1, read as the reverse complement.
GGATTTTGAGGAAGAATTTATGCAAACTATATTAGAAAATTATTCATCTGATAAAGATTTGTCTAAATTATCTACCATCTTAAATGATCCAAAAAATTCCTCAATTAGTGCATTAATTAAAACCTTACCTCCAAAGTATTAAAATGCATTGAAAAAAGGTAAATTTTCAATTGAAGATGGATACATATATTGCAGAAAAATGCCAATTAATGTAATAGTTATACTGCCTTCTATGAAAGAGTTAATGTTAAGTACTTTTCATGATGTCATCTTAGCTGGCCATTTTGATTTTAACAAAAAATTAACTAGAGATAAAAATACAGCCTGGTGGATAAACATGAAATATGATATACAAAAATACATTGACACATGTGACTCTTGTAAAAAATGTAAAAGATTGACTGGGAAGAGAGCTGGGTTGTTACAACAAATAGAGCAGCCAAAAGCTCCATAAGAAATTATAAACATGGACTATGTCAAGGGCTTTCCATTAGCAGGAAAAGAAATTATCAATTCTTGCTGGGTAATTGAGGATAGACTAACAAAAATGTGTAAATCTATCCCTACCCATAAAGAGATATCTTCAAAATACTTAGCATTAATATGGTGGACTCAAATGATAAATACTGCTGGGTTCCCCAAAGCCATAATCTCTGACAGAGACCCTAAATTTACTTCAGAGTTCTGGACACCTTTGATGGAAGTCTCAGGTTGTCAATTAAAATTTTATACAGCACACCATCCACAAACTGATGGGCTGGCTGAGAGAATGGTACAGACACTGGAAGATATGATCAGAAGATATTGTGCCTTTGGATCAAAATACAAAGATAATGAAAAATTCACACATGACTGGGTAGCATTAATTCCTGGCCTTGAATTTGCTTACAATAGCACAACACATTCTGTAACAAAGAGAAAACAATTTGAACTCTGGCTGAGGTATGTAACAAATACCCCAGTATATCATTTAAACAAATTACCAAGGTTAGATATACACCCTGCTACTAGATCTTTTATTCATATGCAACAAATGTGTAGAAAGTATGCAGAAAAATTCATTCAAAGAGCATTTGAATATGAAAAGAAAAAGCGGGATAAATCTCATAAAGAATATGAATTCAAAAAAGGAGATGAAGTCCTAATTTCAACACTACATTTTAACTTAAAAGGTAATGTTAAATTGAAGGATCCCTTTGTAGGAAATTTTTTAGTCAACAAAATGGTTGGTGATAATGCGGTGGAAGTCATATTATATGCCCCATATGATAGGAAACATCCTGTTTTTCCTATCTCATTATTAAAACCTACCAATCAAATGATCCTGACTTGTTTCCAAAAAGAAGAGGAAGGCCTAAAAAGCAACCTGAAGAAATTGCGGAAAAAGGACAAATTGAAAAAGTACTCAAGAAAAGAATAATTACTAAAGAGAAAGGAACAGAGTATTTATTAAGATATAAGGGAAAGTCAAATTAATTTGATTAATGGATAACTGAAAAAGAAATTTCTAATCTATCCTCCCTTTTTAAAAAATTTCAACAGAAATATAAATCTTTTCAACCAGCTGAGAGGTTAAAATCCAGTACTCATAATATTTTATTATTTTATATTTCTTTAAAGAATTAATCATTAATGCTAAAGAATTTTCTGAATACCTGAAAAATATAATAAAAAAATGTATAACTTATCATTTTTTTATTGTTTTTTTTGTTGGGTGAGTGTCAGCCTGAATATTCCCAGGACTGATTAAAAAGTACTTATAAGATATGTTAAACACATGGACTATACATGGAAAAAATAAATAAAGGTAAAAAAGATGTATAGATAAGTGAAAGTTATGATAAAATACAATATATGCCATTATAACACCTTATATACATGCATATATCCACCTTTTATGAGTCTTATGTACTTAATATTAAGTTGGAATATCCTAGAGTAGTTGTCAGCCAGGCTGTACCAGGAGCCCAGTAAAATTTATGTTAATTTATTGGACCTGAAAGAGGGAGTAAAACTATGCATTTTATGGATATAAATTAATATTTTATTGCATAAAAAAATTATATAAGTATCTTATTAAATATAAGTAAAATAAGCGTTATATTAATTTTATTGTTATATAAATTATTTATAAGTTTAAATTAAGCATAATATATTTTATATTATATAAATTATGGCGCATTTTTATGTATTTAATAATTATAAGTTAATAATTAATTAATTGTAAATATATATTATAATTATAAGTGTAAAATTGACTTATAATGTAATTAAATTAATTAATTTATTTATATATTAAGTAAAAACTTTCATATCTTATTAAACAAAAATATTATGCGCTTTTTTGACTCATAATTGTTTCATCAAAGTATTAAACAAGTTAAAACACTTTATTAAATAAATTATTAATGTTTTATTCTAAAAATTAGTAATTTTGTTAGAATAAGTACTTGTTTTAACTTAAAATAATTATCACACTAATAAAAGTAGTTAAAATAATTAATTATTCAAGTTTTATACTAAATTAATTAATTTCACTATTTTTATGTGTTAAAATAGTTCATTTTTACTTTTCACTCAAAATTGGTTTTTAAATAAAGGGTTATCAGACATGTTTTAAATTAAATTAGTTGTTTTTATGTGTCTCAAACTTATTTAATTACTCCCTAATTATATTGTAACTTTTTGGGATTAAATTAGTGGATTTTATGATCTTACTCATGTATCTTAGTTTATTGTATCATGGGTTTCCCCTTACACTCACTCAAAATTGGTTACATATTATTTTTATTTTATCTTACTTTGTATATACATTAATGTGGCACTTCAGAGGGCCCCTTGTCTATATGAAGGCCTTGGATAACCCCCTGAAGCCTCATCACTTATTAATTACTTTATCTTTTTTTATCATTAATATTATTATTAATATAAAATGTTATAGTTGCATTATTTTTACTTATGGCGCTTTTTTACCTCTGAAATATAGTATAATATATATATATAAAAGTTGCTTTAAGATTATTTAATATTAGTATTTGTTACTTAAGTAGACAGAATAAAAGACTTACAATATAATCCCCTTAATAACTCGTTATAAGTTTTGTAACTCCCCAGACCAAGTTTTGTCTAATCATTGTTGTTACCATTTCTTTCCTTCTTCTTCTTCATTTTTTTATCCTTATTCTAGACAACCTGCTGAAAGTATTCTTAAGAGCGTTAAAATTAAGTCTACATAATTTGTAAGTAGATCTAAAGCTGTTGTTTTCATTGTTTTATGTTAAAAACAAGAAATGCGCTTTAAATCACTTAAAAGTTGAATGTATGTGCTATAAGTTTAATAATATTAAAAAGTGCCTTTACAGATCAATTTTCCTTAATTAAAACTATTGATTTGGCTATTCAAATGCATAAAAATAACACTTTTCAAATTTGATGTTTTTTATGCCAGAAATGGCTTCTGTGTACTGGCCACATACAGCCTGCATTTTTCCCATGTGAATAGCTTCATTTTTAGCAAAGCTAGTTTTTTCACACTATAATTACCCCACATTATACACCCACTGTGGTGAAACACACTAAAATAGGTGACATGTGCTTATTTAGTGCCTTAATTTAATTATAGGTGCATTGACCTTATTAGGGGGTATCAAAGTTAGAAATTTGTAATTATTTATAAGGTATTTAACAACACAAAAATAAAGTTACAGAGTTGACATTATTTCCGAGTAAAAAGGTGTTTTTGGAGCACAATATGCCATATATGAAACACTATTCATGATTGATTTGCTGAAAAAAAGAGGTATTTTAAAATAGAAGATTTCTAACTTTGATACCCCCTATTATATGCATTATTTTCATTAATAAACTTAAGCTTGGTGCCTTTAATTCACTACCATGCTTAAATTTGCCTAAATTAGTCAAGTATTTAACTGTGAAAGAGCCTTCCAAGGACTGCATGTAGTTACCCCACATCTGATGCCCTTTTTTGGTTTTTAAGTGGTTTCTCAGTCAATTTTGGTTATTTTTGAATGGGGATTTCACATAGTATATTATCATAATTAGCCCCATCATTCCTTCTGTTGATGCCCCTTAATATTGTGTAATATTTAGTGTTATTATTTCTATTTTTAGTCTTTTTTTTAGGTATTACATGCATACACTCTTTTTATGCTTATTCTTTTATTTTGATGGATTATCCCTATTAAATCTGGATTTTGGGAGGTGATATCATTCTAATTATGTTATTGATCATTCTTTATATTTTTGGACAGGTGTATTAGCTAGAATGAGGCATCATTAGCCATGTACAGTGCTTTTAAATCAAGGGGGTACATTAAAGGATTATAGGCTATAAAAGGACGGGTTTTTTTGTCTTGTTTTCTACATTCTTTATCATTAAAATCAAATATATAACCAATACAATTACAATACATATCAATAGTACTTATAAAGTCTTTGAATAGTATCTGAATTATTACATCTTTTTTTCTCCCAACTATAAGACTGTAACCCATATATAATTAGTGAGATTTAAATTACTGAGACCCTTATAATGAGCTACATTTTAATACTTATTGGATTTGTACCACAGTATTCATATAGGACCATTAAAATCCTCTATACAACTGAATATTAAAGCTATTTCACATTTTTGTACCTGAACTCATCCTGACAAAATTTTTAATTTTTAATTTTTAATTTTTAATTTTTAATTTTTAATTTTTAATTTTTAATTTTTAATTTTTAATTTTTAATTTTTAATTTTTAATTTTTAATTTTTAATTTTTAATTTTTAATTTTTAATTTTTAATTTTTAATTTTTAATTTTTAATTTTTAATTTTTAATTTTTAATTTTTAATTTTTAATTTTTAATTTTTAATTTTTAATTTTTAATTTTTAATTTTTAATTTTTAATTTTTAATTTTTAATTTTTAATTTTTAATTTTTAATTTTTAATTTTTAATTTTTAATTTTTAATTTTTAATTTTTAATTTTCAATTTTTAATTTTTAATTTTTAATTTTTAATTTTTAATTTTTAATTTTTAATTTTTAATTTTTAATTTTTAATTTTTAATTTTTAATTTTTAATTTTTAATTTTTAATTTTTAATTTTTAATTTTTAATTTTTAATTTTTAATTTTTAATTTTTAATTTTTAATTTTTAATTTTTAATTTTTAATTTTTAATTTTTAATTTTTAATTTTTAATTTTTAATTTTTAATTTTTAATTTTTAATTTTTAATTTTTAATTTTTAATTTTTAATTTTTAATTTTTAATTTTTAATTTTTAATTTTTAATTTTTAATTTTTAATTTTTAATTTTTAATTTTTAATTTTTAATTTTTAATTTTTAATTTTTAATTTTTAATTTTTAATTTTTAATTAATTTTTAATTTTTAATTTTTAATTTTTAATTTTTAATTTTTCATTTTTCATTTTTCATTTTTCATTTTTCATTTTTAATTTTTCATTTTAAATTTTAAATTTTTAATTTTTCATTTTTCATTTTTCATTTTTCATTTTTCATTTTTAATTTTTAATTTTTAATTTTTAATTTTTAATTTTTAATTTTTAATTTTTAATTTTTAATTTTTAATTTTTAATTTTTAATTTTTAATTTTTAATTTTTAATTTTTAATTTTTAATTTTTAATTTTTAATTTTTAATTTTTAATTTTTAATTTTTAATTTTTAATTTTTAATTTTTAATTTTTAATTTTTAGTTTTTAATTTTTAATTTTTAATTTTTAATTTTTAATTTTTAATTTTTAATTTTTAATTTTTAATTTTTAATTTTTAATTTTTAATTTTTAATTTTTAATTTTTAATTTTTAATTTTTAATTTTTAATTTTTAATTTTTAATTTTTAATTTTTAATTTTTAATTTTTAATTTTTAATTTTTAATTTTTAATTTTTAATTTTTAATTTTTAATTTTTAATTTTTAATTTTTAATTTTTAATTTTTAATTTTTAATTTTTAATTTTTAATCTTTAATTTTTAATTTTTAATTTGTAATTTTAATTTTTTTTTATTAGTGATTTTTGATTTTTCCGTTTCTTTTTTTCTGTTTTTTTTATTCCTTGAAATTTTTTTATTAAAATTTACATTTGATTATGATGTATAGATTGTTATTTAAAAACTAATTACTGTTAATAAATAAAGATCAAGGTAAATAATTTAAAATAAATAAATAAAGCTCATCTTCGTAAAGTTACTTGACAAAAAATAAAAATAAAAATAATAAATAATTCAATAAATATATTATAAAGTAAAAAATAAATAAATAAATAAATACTACTTTAAAAGTTACGTAGAAACTCAAAAAATTCGTCGAAATGATAGTTATCACTTCCCCCCAATTTATGTATGTACACATGCACATAGAAACATCAAGAAAGTATCACATGCCACATCGGCATAAATAAGGTGTGTACTGTGTTGCCACGTTCCTTCAACCAAGTTTCTCAACAAAAAATCTAGTGCAAAGTTTTCATGCAGTAATACAAACATCGAGATTGCTATACAAATACAAAACTTTTTCTATTCAAAAAGTAGGATACCCAATGCCTTCACGCGTGAATTCAGCTTTCATTCGTTCAATTTGAATTTCTAAATGTTCTCGACTCATAGGGTACCCTAACACCTCCCATTCATCAATTAAAGTTTTAGAATCTTCTCGTAAAGGAACGTTAGTGTAATCAAATGCTACAAGCCCGTTACCCACTACGCTGCCATTTCGATGATAAATAGTTTTACCCCGTAAATAACGATCCTTTTCACCATTATTTTCATTGAAAGCAGAGTAAGTAGTATGTCCAGAGAAATTGAGATCATTAAATGATGCTTGGGCAACTGACCAGCTGGAAATAATGAATCCTCATGTGGTACATGACAAATCGTCTCAATCGATCGTTTATCCCACCAGGCTGACCATCCTCTATCCATGCTTTAGTAATTCGAGTGTACTCCTCAATCAACTTCGATCTGTAGGAAGTTTCCCGCGTTTTAGCCTCTGTATCCTCCATAGACTTGTTTTCGCCAGGCTCCGCTGGTTTATAAGTCCAGTCCCAGTCTGATAAACCGCCCAATGACTTAAAAAGATGGCGTTCGTCTATGTGCGCTTTGAGATCATCAATTGATTTGGTCATGGAAATCTTTGACCGAACAACAGCTGTGAAGTATTTGATACTAATGAGTTATCTTCTCAGTCTCATACTAAACGCACCCTGGGAGGCAGAAGAAACTAACGGTCCATCATAGGGGCAAGCAGCTTCCAAACTCCAAAGAATATCCAAGGTGGACTGTGGATTATTTGCACATTGAGTGACTTGTATTAAAAAAAAGAATCACCATCAGTCCCGCTAGTCACGACTCTGCTTTGATATATAAGTTGAAATTTAGAGTCACCTCAGGATAGTAGGCCTCTAGGCATTTGGTAATAAACAACAAACATTTCCAATCCACATTGGCTAAACTAAAGCCACTAGAAACTATGATACATTAGTTTTAAATATAGTAGACTTAAATGGAAGCCCTTGCCTCATATCTAGGACAATGGTAACAGTTTCAACATATGGAGGTGTCAAGGTCAAGCGGGTGCATTCCATGATATAGACGATATAGTCTATAAATTGATAACAAGTCTTAACAAGATGTCAATTCATTGAAGACGGCACACCTAAACTGACCTTGGACATCTTTCAACGTCTGATCCCCGGGTTTGTGCATCTTGGCCCGAATATAAACCACCGGACGTCCAGCCCTATCAGTTCCATGTACAAAAGCCTTGCCTTCACTAATTTGATTGAGAAGACCAGGACGTTCTTTAAATCCCTCTTCTCCTGATTCCAGAAGCTGTTGAACGCCATATTCTAGACGCCATTTGATGCAAGCAGCCATCATGGCAACTCCCGCTGGGACGTCCCACTTGCGTGCTCTCAAAAATTTCAAAAGTATAACATCAGGGTCATCCATCTAAGTCATAATTCCCAAAGAAAAAAGACAAAGAAAAGAAAAGAAAAGAAAAGAAAGAGAAAGTTTCATCAATGATTAAAATGGTCCAATGTAACAATATCAAATGAACAACGACGCAGACCATAATCATGGCCCAAAAACCTTTTAAAAATTCATTTCGTCCGTAAGTTTCTAGAGCGGCCTTCGCATCTTTTAGTTCCTGTTCAGATCTAACTTTCTCTTTCATGGCATCATCTTTGGGGATATTCAACGTAGGATCCTTTTCCTCGAGCTTTTCTCTTTCTTTCTGCGGGAAAATTTCCACCGATCCAACCTCCGGAGCGTTATTGATGAGCGTAAAAAAATGTCTCCCTAAATATGCAATCAAATTGATTTAATTATTGGCAGTAGAGTTAACGAGTTAGAAGATTTGACCCACAGAATTTTTGAAGAGCTGTATGTTGATCAGGAGTTAAAAGACCAACTACACCCGACTTGGGGAGTAAATTAGGACGATGGGTGGACATTGGATTGAAAGTAAAAAAAAGAGAAGAGCTGGTGATAGTTTTTTTAATATATCGATGGACAAAAAAAACTTGACCAAGATAATGGAACCTTAGAACGCTTCCGTACCACCGGAGCCTCTACGGTAAGGCCGAGGAATTTTAAAATAAATGATGACTTCACACACCCCAATCCCAAGTAAGTTATCTAAACAGATTAAAATGAGCGAGCTGTGCGCTGGATTGAAATTATTGTAAGATATTCAATTTTCCACTTCAGCTATGGCAACTAGGTAAAAAAAAACAACCCAAACATTAGGGGATCTCAAACATGGAAAATATGGAACTACATTAAATTTATTTCTACTCATAAACATATAAAAATCCCTTTCATTTTAGGCTGTAAAAAGAGGATTCTTAGGAGAAAAAATAACATAATCGAAATTTTATTAGTTATTTATTTGATTGAAAACAATGAGATTTTCTAATGGCTAATTTGTGATGTTTGGGACGCCCTATTCAGTTGTGCGAGATGATAAAGATTTCCCAAGTAAACCTTCAACCAAGTAGATGATAGGAAAATGAGAAAAATAAAGTATTTTTCACCTCGAATGAGATGGGTGGGAGTAGTTAGAAAGACCTCACTTTCAATAAAATAACAGAGCATTCATCATTGGGAGGTCCGATATCTTGAATACCACCTTCTCTTCAGGCAAGGATGTTAGATTTTAGGATCACTCGCTCCTTTGGGATGAAACTAGCTAGCTAACTATCAATAAGTAAGCCACAGGAGAGAAAGATAATACTAGGTCAGCATTTGGGGTGTGAAGGAGATTGAATGTTAATCAAACAAATAGCTATATTATCAATCTAACTGAGCTGAGACACTTTAGAAGTGAAAAAATATCTGATTGACTAGTTATCAACACTTTGTGTCAGCCAGGCTATACCAGGAGCCCAGTAAATTGTATGTTAATCTATTGGAGCTTAATGAGGACGAAAAATTATGCATTTTATGTATATAAATTAATATTATATTGCATAATAAAATTATATAACAATTGTATTATAATATAACTAAAATAAGGGTTATATTAAACTTATTATTAAATAAATTATAGATACAAATAAAACTCATAAAATACTTTATATTCTATAAAATGTTGGCGCATTTTTTCATGTATTTAATACTTATAAATTATTAATTAATTTATTAAATATATTATAGTTGAAAAATCAAAATATCAACTTATAATATAATTAAATAAATAAGTAAAATTAAAGTATTAAAATAAAACTTTTATATCATATGAATTATGAATATTGAGCGCTTTTTTGACTCATAATTATGTCATTAAGGTATTAAATTAGTTAAAACATTTTATTTAATTAATTACTAATGTTGTATTCTAAAATTTAGTAATAATATTAAATTAATAAATTGTTTTAACCTAATTTAATTCTTACACTAATAAAATGGGTTATATTAATTAATATCTTATGTTCCAGACTTAATTAATTAATTACACTGATTATTATATTAAAATATTTTAATTTTTATGTTTCACTTAAAATGGGCTATTATCAAACGTGTTATAAATTAAATTAGTTAATGCTTCAAGTGTTTCAATCTTATTTGATTACTCACTTATTTTAAAGATTTGTTTGGGGTTAAATTGGTGAATTTTTTGGGCTATTACTTATTTTTTAATTAATTGTTTTATATTTTTCCCTTACAGATTTGGTACACTTAATTTTAACTATTAATTATTTCTTATCTTATTTTTTATAGGATATAATTTCTTGTGGCGCTTCAGAGGGCCCCTTACCTATATAAGGGCCTTGGGAAACCCCCTGTAGATCTATCACTTATGAACCACTCAACTAAAATACATTTTTAATTATATTACGTTTATATTATTTTTATTAGCATTTTTAAAAGTAAATAAATATTCTACGGTTGCTCTAAGTCTAATAGTAATTATAAGTGTTTTCTGCGCATTGAAGATAAATCCTTACTTAAAATAAATATATTATTATTAAATAAACCCTCACTGTTGTGTAAAGTCTCAAAAAATAGTCATTGCTTCCTTATAAAAATACCTAAATCATTTCATTAATTTATTACTTTTACCTTTATCAACCCTTTTCATCCTCTCCATTTTCCCATCTTCTTATCTTTCTTCTAGATGACCGGCCAATACTTTGTTACATAACTCCAGGTGAAAAACCTTATAAGTTGAGGAACATATTTTTTATAGTAGTAACTGCAGCAATAATCAAATCTGCTCTGAACAAGAGAAGGAGCTACAGTTGAACCAGAGGCTAGACTATATGCAACTATCAATCTAGCTGTGCACTTGATTATGCTAATATGATACCAATAATCATAGGCTGATTTACCCAATTACTAATTCTGCATGAGTGGGAGAATTGTTCCTCATTTGTTGCTCAAACAGACTCTAGTGACAATTTTTTTCTTTAGTTATTCAATCAAATGAGCAAGGTTACCGGAGTTTATACCCCTTGTTTTTGTAAGTAACAAAATCTTGCACCACTTCTTTCTAAACCATCCATTATCTACTGGACCCAGACATGCTTCATTACTTATCAGATTTTTCATTTTCACTTCATACCACAACAATCACTACACTTCACCAATATACACCTTGTTTCTAGATTGTGAAATTCAGCCACACCTTCCAAACTATAGTTAGCTCAATACTACCTCACTATGTCAACCAAAGCTCAGAAACAAAAAGGCCTCCTGATTGCCACCCCTGAGAGGAAAAGCAACTAGCCCTTTCATGGATAATCATGAGCAAGTAACCTTAGTATCATACATACCAAGTTGGAGAAGCAATTTAAAAAAAGGCAAAAGAAAATTTTAATCAATTTAGTAACCTTCACTCTCATGATTAGGAACAAATTAGAATTCAGTGAGTTTTTTGTACTTACTATAAAGCTTGACATTCAAATAAATATATTCAACTCTAAATGGCAAGAAGTCAACATGGAAACCCTTAACTTTAGTGCCATATACAACTTGGTTTAATGGAATCCACTTAGTAATTCCTCCCTTACTGACTGGCTAAGAACTGCACTTCAGTTTTTCATGATCAGAACACAACTTCTTTTAAATGGTTACAAAAGATGAGATACACACCAAAGTAAAGACTTGATATTTTCCCCAACTACTTGTTTTGAACTCAGTCAACTTCACCTCTAGAAACTCAAATGGAAAAGAACACCTAACTAGTGAGCCTGGAGCTCTGATTCCTGCTTCTACATTTTCTACACATACCATGAGAATATAGGTTACAATAAGAAAAAAATTAAGTGAAGTCTCTAAAGATGAATCAAAATCTCTACTTGCATCCAGATTCAATAATCTTGCTGAACAATATGCCTAGACAAAGGATACTGGAAAAAGATTATGTGAAAAAACTAATATTCTTTCCAAAGAAATGGTTCTGATATAGCAAAAGAAAAAAAAACTTCAATAACAATATGAGATCAAATGATATGAGGTTACTACTCTTAAAAATGGAAGATGGTGAAAGACCTGGTGATTTGTAAATTTTGAAAAAAATGATGGCCAACTTAATGAGAAGATGGATTGGTGATGAAAGCAATAAAGTATTCTTCCTGCTTAATTTTTATTAACATAAAACCATTAAAAATTGATATGAAATATAACACCACACAATATGGGGGGCAGACTTGCTAGAATGTCCACAACCTTCACCCCAAAGTCATATTTAATTAAGCACATAATGAGGCAGTGATGAAAATACCAACAATTAAGCCTGGGACCTCTCTGAAATAAACTCAAAGACAAGTTGAATACTTATTGAAGCACAGTTGATCATTATTAAAAAAAGTCTTGTAATCTGACTTACTGTAATTATTAAAGGAATATTGATATGAGGGCAGTCCACAACATTAACAGACTTAAAATTCATTATATTTTAAAAATAATGTGCTTCTGCTTTATGAATTCAAAAAAAATAGTAAATTTCTCAAGTAAATCAAATCAAAAGCTTTTTTACATAATTATATAAGTTTGAGTATGTATCATTATATAGAGATATTACTTAATATCATAAGAAGTTTTTAAAGAGAAAATATGCAGTGGACTGATATTTTTCATTGGATGTAATCATTAAAAGTTTTTCAAATATATATTTTTATGATCAGGAATCGTTAATTTTCTTTCAAGCTTTAAAATATTTGTGAGACTTAAATATCTCTTTCAAATTTAATTAAAATACATTAATTTAGAGGTATCATTTATATAATTAATACATATCATTTTTATAATCAAGTGAAAAAATGATATGGTCAATATTATTTTTAAATAATAAATTTCCTTCTTCTTCAATAAATTAAAATATTAAGGGTGGAATTTTATGAAGATAAAACATATGTCTAATAGTTATTCCACTGGAAGTTGGTTTTTTTTTTGGTTTCAGGATATTACCCTTTCCATTCCTTGTTATGTTATATATATATATATATATATATATATTATTTATTTTATTTCCAAGTTATCCATCCATATCTTTCCCTCCAATTTCTGGTTCATACCATTTTATTCCCCTGTTAAATATTCTCCCTTATTTTAATTTTACTTTTCTCTTACCTGTTCTATTTCCTCTTCACACTTTGTGCTTGCCACTCTACCTTTCTTTATCCCACCTCCCTTGAACTCACTCCTTTCACTCCCCTCTCCAGCCTCTTTTACTCTCTTTAGAGTGAAAGAGGTAAGGTAGAAATTAAAAGGGAGGAGGTGGAAATTTTGAGGGGTGGATTTTATTAAAGAGGGATAGAGTTAGGGTGGAAAGAAAAGGGATGGGGGGATAAAAAAGGCTAGCACGGGGGTGGATGTCAGCCAGGCTACAAGACTTACCCAGTAAAATAATTAATTATCTTACTGAGATGAAGCCAAGCCTTTTAAATCCTTATTAATAATTAATTATTTATTAACTACTTATGTATTACTTACAACTAACTAGCTAAGTACACTAAGTAATGTAAATAATTAATAAAAATAAGTAATTGTCCCATACATTTTTACTCCCTAACACCGTGCTCAATAATACAGATGAGAGGGAATAAAAATAGTATTAAAAATATAATAAAAATCTAAAAATTTCAAATTCCTTTATTAATAAATTTAAATTTCCATTGAATCAACATTTTAAATCAAATGTTTTGTACTAAATGTGACAATCTAGGGGAACTCAAGTTTTATTTCAAATAAAATTGATATATTTCTTGATGTACCATTTAGTATAGTTTTATTATTTCACATACTCTCTTTATTTAGTTTTTTCCTCTCACACCCTTGTATTAGGTGGTGTTAACTCCGTGTTTTTATTTCTCACATTTTGCCTATAAAAGGCCCTCTCATTTTGTACTTTTTTGGACCATTCCTTACTTACAAATCTTACAATACATCAATTATATCCTTTATTTCTATACTTTATAACATTAGTACTTACATCAACATAGCTCTAAGCTATAATTTATATTAATATTTGAATCCACCTCTTATAACTTGAGTAAAACAATCAAAAAGATTAAGAAATATGTACCTTGCCTTTGAAAGTCCATTAAACCACTAAAAATCCTCGTAGAACCTTCAGCTAAATCTTCTAGACCAAGTGACCCCTTGACAGTGGAAGTGGTAGTAAGTGGGGTATGGTCATCATGAAATATGGGTGCAGACTTTCTAGCAAGTCTGTAACTTTGGACCCAAATTCACCACAGATTAAACACACATTGAGCTATTGACAAAGGAACCATACAATCAGTTATGAAAACCACTCAGCAGAACAGTTTTAGGTGGGTGCTCAAGTAGAGCTCAGTATGAGTTCCATCTGAGTTCTGTCTGAGTTCAGGTTGGGGACTTTCTAGAAAGTTCACCCTCTATAAATTTTTTTCTATTTGTATTAAAACTAAATTGGAGGAAGATGATTTTTGTATTTATCACCACACAATATGGGGGACAGACTTGCTAGCAAGTCCACAACCTTGGACCCAAACTCAACACATATTGAACCCAAATTGAGCTATTGACAAAGGAGCCATACAATCAGAGATGAACACCACTCAGAAGTACAGTTTTAGGTGGTTTTTCAAGTAGATTTCAGTATGAGTTAAGTATTAGTTCAGTCTGAGTTCCATCTGAGTTCCATCTGAGTTCAGGTTGGGGACTTAATACCAAGTCCACCCCCTATATTGCATAGTGTATTAAACATTATTTAGCTCCTTCTGATTATCAAAATCTTTTTGCTTAGATTTTTACTTGAAATTTTGTTTAAAACCACAGGTAAGGAATTCAGATAGTTTAAAAATTTTACAAAGTAATATTTTTCATCAATTTGAACTTGAATGTAATTTAAACTAACATCATTAAATGTTTCTTTAGATATTAAATAAAAATTTAATTCCTATTACATTAAAATGAATTTTAATAAAACAGAATTAATTTATGTATTTATTATTAATAAGGAAGATGACCAAGAAGATGCATGAAATCTTACTGTTCAATAAAATCTCATATTATTTTTATTTTTTATATTTTCTAATAAAGAACATATTTTTTTTGAATTTAGGTGTTAAAATCATATTACTAAAAAGATTCAATATGTCAGCCTAGATATCCCTAGGACTAAGTATTTCTTATGCTTAAAATAAGATAACCTTAAGTACATTAAGCTTATATCTTAAAAATAAGTATAAAACAATTATATATATGATTATAATACATATATATATAATTATTACACTATTATATAACTTATAGTAGTTTAAATAGCTTATCCATAGCCTAATAATACTTATTAAGGTGTTAATGGAGTCATAATATACTTATCATAAGTGATATTAAGTAATTATTCACATACATAAGCTTAAATGTATACATAAAGCTCATATTCAGTGAAATATGCAGTATATTATGTATATTTAGGTCTATAAGTGGGTTTTAGCCTTTTAATAGCCTATAAACTTTGTTTTTCTGCTTATTTTAGGTAATATTGACATAATAAGTGGATTCACAACGCCTACAGAAGCATATACACCTATTTCAGGTGCATACACTCAGTTTGGACAACTTAATCTGCTTCTTTGGATGGATATTCATGGATTTATGGGTTGGGAGGTCATTGCTGGGTTAATATGGATGCTTGGGGATGTTATTGGGGGCTTGGACATTTCATTTGTTTCCTTTATATTCTTTGGGTTTCATTTTATCCCTTTTGGATTAGTTATTTTACCTGTTTCTTTATGGTATCCACTTTTATCTGGATTTTCTAATTATGGTTTGGGTCTGTGTTAGCATTAATTGTGATGGAGGGTCCTTACTGGAGGTCTGGGTGTTGAATCTTCTTGAAGTGGACGCCATGGGGAGGTGATGGGCCCTCACAGTGCTGTAATTGCTGGGGATAGCAGTGACATCATCTGGATTGAAGGTCTGTGCACTCCAGGGGATTTTGGTATAAGTAAGGAGGGATTTGACGGGTTATTCATCATCACTTACTTACTACAATTCAATCAAACATTTAAATACAATTATTAGCATTTAGAAATATGTTATAAAGCCTTTATAAGTTGATATTATCATTATATAGGCTATAACTATATTCTATTAATCTATTTTCCACCACTAAGAACGCATTTAAATCCAAGTATTGTGAGTTTTATTTGAGTATAACTATTTTATTAGTCTTCCCCTGAGGTTTAATCACCAAATCTTTTATAAATAAGTAGTATGAAAATTAATAAATACTATTAAATCATAATTATATACTAGACATACTGACACAATAAATCATTAATCTGTATTTTTTCACTTGACTATAGTGTTTGCATTGTGTATTGTAAATTAAGATGGTCAATACTCTTTTTCTGAAAAAAAGAAGGTACTTCTACACTGCCATAATCAATTCAAATCTCAAAAAGAAACAATTGAAATATTTTATCTTTCTATTTAAAAGATTTTATTAACTTTAAATTAATAAAAATTCAATAATTTTAATATTAGCCTGTTCTATGAGTCACTACACAATATAGGGGGTGGACTTGCTAGCAAGTCTCCAACCTGAACTCAGAAAGAACTCAGATGGAACTCAGACTGAACTCATACTGAACTCTACTTGAAGACCCACCTAAAACTGTTCTGCTGAGTGGTGTTCATCCCTGATTGTATGGTTCCTTTTTCAATAGCT
Organism: Hemileia vastatrix; assembly: GCA_030280995.1. NCBI lineage: Eukaryota > Fungi > Basidiomycota > Pucciniomycetes > Pucciniales > Zaghouaniaceae > Hemileia > Hemileia vastatrix. The sequence goes on along the minus strand of JASXTE010000013.1, from coordinate 19,286,000 downwards.
CAATGTGTGTTCAATCTGTGGTGAATTTGAGTCCAAAGTTGTGGACTTGCTAACAAGTCTGCCCCCTGTATTGCGCAGTGAGTATCACTATAAATATATATTTTTTCTCATTTCAAACTATACTCTCATATATTGATTTTTCTATAAATATAATCATGCATTGATAAATTAAAAATCACTTTAATAAAGAATATAGAATCTGTGAAAAATCATAGAACTTGACATTAAAATTTAAAAACTCTTGTAGTGAATTATAGAAATTGGTTTTGTTTGTGCTTTGTATTCTCAGGTGAAAACTATTAAGATCTTAAATTATTGAATTCAAGAATAATAAATCATTCACTTTAAATTTTTAAAGAATATTTTTTGATTTATATTTAATTTCCCATTGATATTTTGCGTTCCTTTTAATAGGGGGTATCAAAGTTAGAAATATTCAATTTATAAATACCTTGTTTTACTACCAAATAAACCATGATTATTTTTTGAAATATGCCATATTGTGCCTCCAAAAACCTTTTTGCTGAGAATCAATGTCAAGTTTGTGGATTTCTTTTTTGTGTTGTGAAATACCTTTTATATAATTGCTGCTTTTCAAGATCAAAGATCTTAACATGCTTCATCATCACATATATTTTAAAAGGAAGCCTTCCCCCACTTGCTCTAAAAGTCCAACTACTCCCACTTTCCCCTGCTCAGCTAAGAAATCAAAGACCATATAACTAAAAAAAGATGATCATCTCATACTTATCAACTGGCTATATACTAAAAATAATTATGATTCTTGTTTTGGTACTGAGAATGCAACTAAAGTAAGACACACCCCCACATCAAGAGTAAATGTCTGTCTTTTAATGGCCAAAGAATTAAGAAATAGGACAAAGGGAAGGATTGATATTTTTCCAAAACAGATTTTTGAACCCTTCAAGCACTATTGAGCCAAATACAAGAAAGCTAATACTCTTTCATCTTCCATTAATTTTGGTATTACTGGTATTGATATCAGTGATGACATCAAATCTATAGATGATAAACTTGATTATTTATGTCCTTATCATAAAGAGATGGAATCTATATTTGGAGAGAAAGTTGATTTTAATCCTGAATACATGTTGGATTGAGAAGATGTTATCTCTGAACATTATATATAGAGAAATTTTTTTGAATCCTCTTTCTCCACTCAAGCATCCCTCTTTTTAGCTCAACCAATCAAGATATCTTTTCTATAGATCCTTATGGTGATATAAACCAACCCAATCAAACTCCAGTATGTCTATTTATTTTATCTAGTCAGTATCTTTTTATTTAACTCTCTTTTTCTTATTTCTAAAAAGGCCGATGAACAGACCCAGGAGCTACAATCAAGTGACCATGAAGCTAGTAACAATGATGATAATGAAAAAATATACCTAACTCCTCCAACAAAAAGTAAAGACCTTCAACTACTCAAAATTTAAGCAGTAAAAGAAAAAAGAAAGAGATAGTACTTCTCAAACCCATATATCTTCTAGAAATTTTATTTAGAAAAACATGATTCTGGTAAGTGATAGGATACCTTTTGAGATATTAGTCTGCTTTTGTTTTATTTTTTGTTAATATTTAATACAACCTTTTGTTAAAGTCAAATTTTAAGGAGAGACTCTTAAATTTCAAAAGCAACAATAGGGGGTGTCAGTTGTGGAAAATCCACACTTAAATAAGTGTGGATTTCCAAAACACACTAGCCCCAACACTGGTGGATTTCAAAAAAAAATAAGTCACTTATTTCACTCAAATACACACTTTCTCAACCAAAAGTGCTGATTTCACCATAAAGTCCCATTTCACTGATTTTTTTCAGCATCATCCAATTTATATACAGCACTCTGCAGCATAACACTTTATAACTCAATACATCATACATCATTTAAATTTTTATACCATATAAGAGTCATGCCTTACTCACTTTCAATTCACCACCTCAACATGAAATCAAATATTTTCAGCTATAGCATAATTTTTCAGTCATTCTATTTTTCTTTCATCCCTCATATCCTATTCTTCTTCTCCTCAAACATCCCTCAAACATTTTGGTTTCATTTATTTTCTCATCTCATCTCTCCAGGTAAGTCATTTTTTCATTTTCATTTTCATTTTCATTTTCATTTTCATTTTCATTTTCATTTTCATTTTCATTTTCATTTTCATTTTCATTTTCATTTTCATTTTCATTTTCATTTTCATTTTCATTTTCATTTTCATTTTCATTTTCATTTTCATTTTCATTTTCATTTTCATTTTCATTTTCATTTTTATATTTGCTAATTGTTATTTTTTTCTTCTTCTTTTTTTTCCTCATTTTTCTGGTATGTAGTTTTTTTTTCATTTCCAAGGTAAAATTTACCTTTATTTCTCTTCTTCTTTTATCTCTTTTTTTTCTCTCCATCCCCTTGTTCTAGTCATTTTCCCCAAATTCACCCCTCCTTGGAATGGACATATCCCTTACTTCCACTTCTCTTTGGCTGCCTCTAACCCCCCTTTCCTCCACCTATAGCTCCCTCAAACTCACCCTCAAACCACCTCTCAACCCACCCAAACTCCTTCTCAATCCCCCTGACACCCATTGTAGACAATCCTATACTACTAGCTATAGGCCTTGACCAAGGGAGTTGGAGAAAAACCCGAGAGAAAATACCATGTCCCATTATAAAAATAAAGTGAGATTTGACTACTAAAGTAAATTGAGTCTTGTTTTCTAAAACCCCTTTTCAACACACTTGACTGCCTAATCAGTCAAGGAAGTAGTCCCCAGACAGACTACCACACATAATAACTGAAATTTAGACCGATTTCCTCACCAGAGATAGCAAGATACTTGAGGTAGGTTTCAAGGCTACACCAGAGACAGCAAGAGACTTGATATAGCTTGCAATACTATACCAAAGAAACAGTGGCAAGAGTTAAGTTAAATGAAGAACTAACCTTTCAAAAAAACACAGACTATTGTGGCCAAAAACCAGTGAAAGCAGAGTAAGAAACATTGATCTAATTACCAGATGGTTGTATGATAAATATAGTTGCCCCATCTGTCTTATTCAGTATGTACACACAGACCCCCATCTAAAATCTATGCTACAGCAACTAATTTGACTTTTCTGCAAACCAAATTGCATAAAAAAACTCTTGAAGCACTCCCCAGCATGCTATGGTGTAGACAATCCTATAGTACTAGCTATAAGTCTTGACCAAGGGAGTTGGAGTAAAACTGGAGAGAAAATCCCCTGTCCCTTTGAGAATAACCAGGTGAGATTAATTTGCTACAGAAAATTAGAGACTGTTACAATTCCCCCTTCCAAACAACTACTTGACTGATTTAAAATTCAAGACAGTAGCCATAGCAGAACACTGAGACCCAAGAGCCAGAAAACCTGAAATGCAGAGAAATCCACACCAGAAACCAAAGACACAGTGCACTTGTTGCACAAAAACAGCAAAATACTTGATGTAGGTTGCAAAGCTACAACAGAGAAATCACTTACCAAAGTTAAGTTAAATGAAGAACTAAACTTGCAACAAACACAGCCAATTGTGGCCAAAAAACAGTGAAAACTGAGTGAGAAACAATGATATAATTACCAGATGGTTGTATGATAATTAAAGTTGCCCCAAACTCTCTTATTCAGTATGTACACAGAGACCACCTATCTAGAAATCCATGCACAGCAACTAATTTGGCGCTTTTGACAGCTAAATTTAATAAAAGCCCTCTAGAAACACTCCCAAGCCTTCTATAACCAAGGTGGCTCCCTGAAACCAAAAAACCACCAAAAACATCTAATAAAGCCCAAAATACTTAGAAAAATCCACCACAACCACTAAAACCCTTAAAACACAAAATTCAGTTATGAAACCATTGAGACATAAAATATAGAGCCAATTTAGCTCTACTTAATGGTACTAAGAACTTAATCCTAAGACTTAAGGTTAGCCCTTAAACCCAAAAAATTAAATTAAACAGCTATCTTTTAGAAATAAAAAATATGGAAATGACCGCTTAAAACTTGGAATATGAAAAATATCATCAAAACATCAAAGATAGAGAAAAACCAGGCCTATCCAATGTTAGTGCCCACATACCCATAGTCCCAATATTCACCAAATAAAACCAAAACAACACCTAATCCTTTGACCAATGTCAATTAATACACACACAAACAGCACCAAACAACCCAACAAAGGCCTCTGCCTATGTTGAAAGACCACATCCTCCCTCCAATTGAGAACGTCCACATTCTTCTTAATCAGATCCACCATGTTCAGCTTTCTTTTAAAATCTGCCTCTGACATGGGCCCTTGCCAATACTGCATTGAAAACAATCTGATCTAAGCCATCACACCACCAGCTCATCCATACAGAACCTCCTGTGATGTCCGCCATTCCAGAAAGAAGACTAGCTACAGTCCTGGTCCATAATCATCTGCAACAGCTTCACCTCCACCTCAAACTGGTCCATATTCCACCAGCACCAAAAGATCCAGGCCATCCATCCTGATACCCAGATTAGTCAAAAAACTACACCCTTCAAAAAAGAGTGCCAACACCACTACAGAAATAAATTCAGCCATGCTTGATACATCTGATGGTAAAAAAAACTTTTATTCCTTCCTTCTACTTTTAAAACTGATGACTTCTCAGTTCCTCTATCTTCTGACAGTGATGATGACAATGTAAGATCCATTGAACCACCAACACCTAACCACTTGCCACCATTAAGGCCAAGTTCCAACAACACTCCTCTGAACAAAAACAACTCCTACTAAGCTACTTCCAATCTAATCCTTCTAGAAATCCACAGGACCTAGAGAAAAGGAAACACCTCATCCACCAGTTCAAGGCTAATGCTGAACACTTTGTTTCATCTCTTGATTCTCTTCTGCCACTTGAATATTGCTTCTTATCTCTTTTCTTTTCATTTTTTCTCATCACAGATAATGGATGGACCCCCTGATTTTGACCCAGATCTTCCTTGCTTCACTGCTACAAAGGACTATTCTTGCAAACAGTGCATCCACATGTGCAGACCTTTCACTTTCACTCTTCCAACCCCTGAGGCCAAACTCTACAACAGGGCCTGTGATTCTTGCAACTAAAAAAAGAAAAAATGTGATTGAGACCCCAATTATCCTATACCACCACCTTCAACTTCACATGAATACATCTCCAGATCCCCTACTAGATCCCCAGAACTTGGACTTTCTTCTTCCTCTTTATCTTCAGCTCCATCCAGAAGATCCCAGAGATCAGTTCCCAGACCACTCTCCAAAAGGCATGCTTTATCCTCTCAAGAAACACCATTTATCTCTGTGAATTCAGCTCAAGAAGCTTCAAAATCAGCTCCTAGGCTGCTAGACAGCATCCAGGCGCCCTGCCCACCTCACCAGGAAACAAAAATCAGGCTCAAAACCTTCAAATTCAGCCGAAAAACACCAATAACTCCACACAACAGCCTCCTGGTTCTCCCAGAGCAATGCGCTCAAAATTTCCTGCATGCAAAAATTCCGAAAATTCCAAAACTTCTATAAGACCTGCCAGAGGGCTCCAAGAACACACCGCAGCACCAAACACTGCTCCAAAAAAAAAATTTCCTTCTCAACCAAGAAGAAGAAACAACACCTCTCCTCTTCCAGCCAATTATTCATCTGAAAGTTCAATTTCTTCAGGAACTTCATCAAGAAGAGATTAATCAGCTTCCAGGTTACCTTATCCTGCTCCATAATACAACAACCCTGGTATTCCACCACCAGCATCCAATCAAACTGAACCAAGAAAAAATATCAACAATAACAGCAAAAGCCCTACTGCTCTAACTAGGCCCCAGGAAGGTCCTCATCCTAGTTTGTATTCTCAACACCATTTAGAGGATGACCATGAGAATCCATATCTCAACCTGGTTTATCCTCCTACTACCTCCCTTCAAAACCCTTCAACAGTTCAAATTCAAGCCACTTACAAATTTGATGAGCTTCTAATCTGTAAGTTCCAAATTAATTAATCCGATTTCCTCAACAGAAAAAATTTACTGATCCAATTCTTTTGTTTAGTTGTCACCCCTACTCCTGAAACTACTATTGGGATTGGCCAACCTCTTAAAACCATGCTAACACTGTATTATGCAGATATGAAGCAAAAACTAAGTATGACGTGCTCCAAAATTCTTAAGGCCTTTGCTCTTTATGAGCCATTGAATGAATTTGAGAATAAACTGAGAAAAAAACTTCTTGAAAACCACTGTAAGATGTCCAGTATAATTAAGCACACCTTCCAACACTCCATCCCAGCCTCTTCTGCCTCCACCCAAAATTTACATTCAAATCCAGTTCCCGACCATTACAATCCAAAAAATCTCTCCAGAAGACTACACCATAAGGAACACAGTTCTTCCTCCAATCCCAAAAAGAAACAAAAACACCAACATAATCCAGACCAACCTTCAGAAGCTTCTTCTTCCAAACATTAATTATAGAAAAAATAAAATAATATACATTAATAAATAGAGAAAACAATAATAATTAGAAAATATATAAAAAATTTTATTTATTTTTTATTTTACACAGATTACTACTAAAAATTACTTACATACCAAAAAAAACTTGAAAAGAATTAAATAAAATTGCCCAAAAAAATATGAGAGCTGAGAAAATAAAATAAAATGAATAATAATAAGATAAAATAAATAATAATTACAAATGGTATCCCCCAGAAAATTGATGAGCTGATCCCCTGATACCTTACCCACATCCAAGTGCACCTTGATGTAGATACACCTTTAAATAATTTTTAAATGATTTGAGATAAAAAAATAGAAATTAAAGTAAGTTATAATATAAAAATAAAATGAAATGAATAGAAATTAAAGTAAATAATAAAAATGAAATAAAAATAAAAAGTAATAAAAATGAAATAAAGTAGAAAAAGAAAATAGAATTTCCTGGCCAATTGAAGAGCCTTTCCCAACCAATGCTTGCCCACATACAGGTGACCCTGATGTGGTGACACAATATAAAATTGATTTTTGTCATTCTTCTGCCTCTATATATCCTAAAAATCCCCATAAAAAATTAAAACAAAAAAAGAGAAAAAAGAAAATAATCTAAAACTTCTATCTAACACAACCATAGCCACAAAATTCAAAGAAAGAAAGAAGAAGAAGTCCAGCTCCATAGAAGGTCCAGTCTAAGTAAATAATCACTTGGTGGGCTCCCTCCAATAAGTAAAAATTATGGGAGACCACTAGTGATCCACTACCAATCCAAAAAGACCAAAGATAAAGAAACTTGTCCCAAGCCAGTTTAAAGTAATAGTGGATTTGAAACCTGAATAACAAAAATGAGAACTAGGATTCAACTAGGACAAACAAAATACTTGAAACAGACATTATGAGGTAACTGTTCTAAAGAGCAGCCACCCCATCAGTTACCCCCACACTTGCCAAACTAAAATCTAGAAGGCCCCCCTGGGTACCTTCTAACAAAAAACACAACATACAACACAATAAACCAAAAACAATAAGTGTGAAGGGTCTAACACTTGAAGACCAAAAGAATTTCCAGTTTAAATTCATAGAGGACTAAAACCTGTGAAGAGAAACCAATACTAGGATTCAACTAAATTAAGAGAAGGGGTTGGAAAAAGACAATCTGGTGTAACCGTTGATAGAGCAGCCAGCCCATCAGTTACCCCTACACTTTCCAAGATCAAATCTAGAAGCACCACCCATGGGTACCTTCTAACATACAAGTTTCCAACAAAACAGATGCACAGCATCACCTAAATCCAAAATTTAAAGAATGGTACATAGTTTATCCTCATTGTGGAGTCAATCTTCTTCACTTCTAGTGCATCTTGGGTATAATCTCTTCACTTGGTCAGCAGCCACTCTCTTCTTTAAGAACCACCATCTAACTCCTCCAAAATATAAGAACCTCCAGACACCTGAGATCTGACTCTGCAAGGCCTATTACATCTGTCAGCAAAAATTTTTCCCCACTGACTCTCCAAACTTCTATTATACACCAAAACCAAACAACCAGGTTTCAAGGGATTCCTGAGTCTATGAGCCAACTTCTTATCCCAGTATCTGAACGATTGATTTCTTATCTTCATCATTTTAGAGTATGCCTTCTCTTGACATTCCTCTCTACATTACAACTGTTGCATCCTGGCACAGAGAGAATCTTCTGTTGAGCATACGTTATCCCAATTAATTCCAAGATAAGAGACAGCTTCCGAATCCACTGGAAGAACAGCTTTCTTCCCAAACATTAACTCATAAAGGGAAAAGCCAGTTTCCTTTTCACAGTGACCCTATCAGCAAATAAACCAAGGGTAAATAATGCCTCCACTTTTTTGCACTATCTCCACACATTGTCAACAAAGAATTCTAGATAACTTGATGTCCTCTTTCAATCATGCCTTCATCTTCAGGATAATAAGGTGTAGCCACTCTAACTTTAGAACCAATAATTGTCACAGATTCTTTGAATTCAGCTCCAAACTCTGGCTTACCATCAACAGTCACCAACTTCATCAAACCATATCTAAACACCCATTCCTACTTCAAAACCTCTGCCACATTTTTGGCAGTCAAATTAAACAGAGGCACTGCCTCAACCCAACCAGAAAAATTATCCCTGGAAACAATCAAGTATTTATACCTGACCTCTTTAATATGGACAGAATCCAAACTGACTCTTCCAAACACAGTTGATTCACCAGTAGCACGGACAAACTATTTAGGCTTCAAGTAACTTCTTCTTTGACATTCTTCACAAGATTGAACCCAATCCTGAACAGCCAACTTCATACCCAGCCACCAAAATTTGTCTTCTACTCTTCTATAAGTCTCCCCAAAGCTTCTATGACCAAGGTCTTCATGCAAAGACTTCATTACAGCTTCTGGACCCTTCTTCTGAGTCACCACTACTTGAGAATTTGGATGTCTCCTCCTCATCAACCTCCTTCCTAACACATAGAAGCCAGGACTCTTCTTCTTTATTGCCACCCAAGTATCATCATCACAACTATCTAGCCTCTCCAAGGTTAACAGATATTCAACCATAGTAAAATAAAACCCAGACTGACCCCAGGTCTCATCCTCAAAATTTAACAAAACAACATCCAAGGGTACAACCCTGTCACCAAAATCACCAGTGTGCACATTAGCTACTCAACCAGCCCAAATAGGACACCAATCCCTAAACTTTGGCACATCCTTCTCTTTCCACTGGATCTTAAGAGAATCTAGTTCACTAACAAAAACACCATTTTCCAATTTTGAGCTGTCCCAAACAACAACTCCATCTACATCCATAAAAACATCCTGATCACCAGAATCAAGATCAGAACTAGCCAGTTTAACCTCTTGGGGGAGAAGAGAAAAATCTTCAGCACCCTTTGTTCTGGCCCTAACCACTGGGACATCTTCATCTGTAGGTGGCCTCCTTGATAATCAATCAAGCAGTGTAAAAGTTTTTCCAGGTTTGTGTACCAGGTCAAAAGAAAAATGTTAAATAAATGTCACCCACCTAGTCATTTGAGCATTTGGAAGACTAGGTGTGTTGATCATCTGAGCCAGAAATTTTTCATCCACCTGCAGCTCAAAATGCTGCCCCCACAAAACATTTTTCAACTTCTTCAAAATTTTTGCTACACCACACAATTCCAATTTAGGTTGAGAATATCTAGATTCAACCTCATTAAACACTATGGACTCATACCTTACTGGCCTGACCCTCCCAGTTTTATTTTCCTGAGAAAAAACAGCACCAGCAGCAATATAACTTGAGTACACTTCCAGATATATTTTTCTAGTGCCAACACCATAATCCAACTTGTGAAGAATAATATCTTCACCAACCACCTTTTTCAACTTCTGAAAAGCCTCTTCACACTCTTCAGTCCATTCTCACTCTGAATACTTCCTGGCCAGCCCCCTTAAAGGTGAAGCCAACAAAGAAAAATCTTTAATAGAAATCCTGAAATACACACAAAACCTCAAAAATCCCCTGACTTCAGTAGTATTTTTAGGCCTTGGCCATGACTAAACTTTATTAACCTTTTTCTTTGTCATAATCCTTCCCTCTTTACATACCACATGACCCAAAATTTCCAGAGCAGGAACAAAAAAACAAAACTTTGACCCAGAAAAGGTCAAACCAGCCTCTTCAATCCTAAACAATACTCTCTCTAGAGTAATTTCATATTCCCAAACAAACCTCCTTATACCCCAGTTCTCCTTCAGCACCTCATTCACATAATCAGTGGATGGTCCTTTGATTCCACCATCATCAATAAAAATACCAGCATGAGTAGAAACCTCATCCTGAAAAATACAAGCCATTTTCACTTGATATACCACTACTGAATTAGTTTCTCCTTCAGGCCACCTAGTGAGCTGAAATCTTCCCAAAGGAGTCTCAAAAGTATTAAGTGGCCGTGAATCCATATGAAGGTACCTCTCATCATAACCACCCATAATAGGGGGTGTCAGTTCTGGCAAATCCGCACTTACAAATCCGCACTTAAATTTGACCAAATCCGCACTTAAATAAGTGCGGATTTCCAAAACACACTAGCCCCAATACTGGTGGATTTCAAAATGAAATAAGTCACTTATTTCACTCAAATCCGCACTTTCTCAACCAAAAGTGCTGATTTCACCATCAAGTCCCATTTCACTGATTTGTCAGCATCATCCCATTCATACGCAGCACTCCGCAGCATAACACTTCATAACTCAAAGCATCGTACATCACTTACATCTTCATATCATATCATATAAGAGTCATGCCTTCCTCACTTTCAAATCGTGATAAATTACATAAAGCAATGACTTTCATGGCTCTTGAACTGCTCTTGGACTCTGATTCCGATTCTGATCTAGAAGAAGATTTTGTCGTTTTATCAAAAATGGCCAGGAAACGTTACCTTCTTCCCAGAAAGCCTCAAGTACTTCATACCCCCAAGTACACCATCCAAACACTTCTTAACCTATCTACACCCAGTTTTAGACAGCTGTTCAGGACTTCTCAGGAATGTTTCCTTAAATTGCTTGAGCTTATTCAGCATCATCCCATATTTCACAATAATTCTCAAAAAGAACAACGACATCCTTCAATTCAATTGGCCATCACACTATGTCGTTTGGGTTCAAATGGTAATGGAGCCGCTTTGAAACGTTTAGAAAATGTCTTTGATTTAGGGTATGGTTCAGTTAACACTTATACCAAATGATGTATCACTTCCATCAACTCCTTGGAATCTCAACTTCTCACCTGGCCAACAAAAGAAGAGCGACTTGAATCATCTCAGGTTATGCAAGCAGAGGGCTTTTCAGGATGTATTGGTTTTGTTGATGGTACTACTATTCCTTTGAGCCAGAAACCTGCTCAAGGTGGAAACAATTACTTTGACCGTAAAAAGAGGTAGATTATTTTTAACTCCTTTCATCCTCCTTGAAACTAACACAAACAAATATATCTTCTTTATAGATATTCAATTAACGTTCAGCTTATATGTGACGTAAACAAAAAATTTATATCATTCTTCGCTGGCTATCCTGGCTCATGTCATGACTCCTACATCTTCCAAAGAATGCATATTTCAAATGAACCTGAAAAATTCTTTGATGAAGATCAGTATCTTCTTGCAGATTCTGCTTATGTGAATGGAAAGTATGTACTTCCTGCTTTTCGGGGAGCAGCTTCAGAAGACAGTCAAAATGCCAAATTCAACAATCATTTGGCAAAGTCAAGAGTCCGTATTGAACATTCTATTAGAATCTTGAAAGGCCGTTTTTCTAGTTTAAGGGAATTAAGAAGTCCTTTTAGAAATAAATCTGAAATGGAGGCGGTGATCAACTGGATTCTGTGTTGCACTATACTTCATAACCTACTTGCTGACCTCAAAGATCAATGGTTAGAGCTGTATGAAGATGAACAAGTTGATTCACCTCCGACTATATCCAACACTTTTATTTCTCAATCAACTAGTATAAGGGCGAAAATTCTTCCAATAACACTCCAACATTTTTCAACACAATTTTAATTTTTTTTTCTTTCTCTTCAAATTATCAATTTGCATGTGTTATTCACTGAGAATGGTAAATTTTTTTGCATATTTTTTTGGTTTTTGAATTTGCTGTTAAAGTCTTATTTTTTTTTCTCTCTGTGTTTTCTTTCATCAACTCAACATGAAATCGCATATTTTCAGCAAACGCATATTTTTTCAGTCACTCTCTTTTTTTTCTTCACTCATATCCGTTTTCTCCTCTCTTCCTACATCACTCAATCAATTTCACTTATATTTCTTTTTTCTCAACTCATCTCTCCAGGTAAGTCATTTTATTCTTTTTACTTATTTTTTTGCTAATTTTTTTTTTTTTTTTGGTTTTTTGGTTTTTTGGTTTTTTGGTTTGTTTGTTTGTTTGTTTTTTTTTTTTTTTTGTAAGTGGTTGTTTTTAAATTTATAGGTAAAATTAACCTTTTTTTCTCTCTCTTTCTCTCCCTCTTTTCTCTCTTTATCCCCCCTTGGCCTGGTCTTTTTCCCACCTTTACCCTCTCCTTGGAATGGATACATCCCCCTTTTCCCTCCTTGGCTCACTCTAACCTCCCTTTTCTCCCTCTTTGGTCTCATCTCTCCCTTTCTCCCCCTTCTTGGTCTCCTCATATCTTCCCCTCATTCCACTCCACCCCCCACCAAATCCCCCAAATCCTCCCACCAAATCCCCACCAAACCCGCCTCTAACCCCCCCCTCCAAACCCCCCTCCTATCCCCCTCAAAACTCCCCCAAATCCTCCCTCATATCCCTCCTACCCCCCCTTAAACTTCACTTAACGATTTGTTAACGAATTGTTAAGTTTTTGAACGATTGCACCAAATTGTTCATTAACTTAACGATTCGCTAATGAATCGTTAAGTAAGTTGGAGGGGGGGGGGTTAGGGGGGTTTAGAGGGACGTATTGGGGGGGTTTCAAGGGAGATTTGGAGGGGGGTTAGAGGGGGTTTGGAGGGGGTGAAAGGAGGTGGATTGAAGGGGGTGTTTGGGGGGGTTGCAGGGGATTTGCAGGGGGGTTTGGAGGGGGATTTGGAGGGGGGTTTGGAGGGGATTTGGAGGTGGATTTGAAGGGGGGATTTGGGGGATTTGGGGGATTTGGAGGGGGGATTTGGGGGATTTGGTGGGGGGTAGAGGGGGGTTTTACAAGGGTTTTTGGGAGGTGGGAGAGGGCTTTGGAGAGGGGAATTTAGGGGAATGGGGAAGTGTTAAAAAAAATTTAACAGTTTATTGATTTTTTTTTTTTTGATTTTTTTTTTAATTTTAGAGAAAAATATTCATCAAGTTCAAGTGAAATAAAAAAAATTCTTATTAGTCTTTTGAGGATTTTTTATTTTTTAATTTAAATTAAGTGAGTTTTTTTTAAATGTATAATTTTGGGTTTTTGAAAAGTAACAAATTTTTAAGTAGAAAAATACATATCTTTAACTTCAGATTCACCACTTACCTCATTCTCATCTTCTTTAACTTCATTATCATCTTCAAATTCAACTTCTTTCCAATCATCATCTAAAACATTGACAAAAAAAGAACAGTATCGAAATAAAAGAAATTTTAAAAAAGAAATTCACTTGGATCAAATATTTGGCCATATTTCAAAAATCAAGTACTATAAAACTAAATTTGAAAAAAAAAGAAAATATCCGAAAATGTTACCTGAAAATATACATTATTTAAATGAAACTGGAGGTGATGAAGTTAAAGCTGTTATTAATAATAGTTTCAAACCTCAACTTATTTACGAAACCCATTCTTTTAATGGTTTAAAAGATGAATCATTTAATCAACTCTGTGATATCATCATAACACTCTATCAAATGGCTTTGGTTCGCTTATCTTTAAGGAATAAGAATTTGTTGGGTGGAATCATGATTGGAATTGGATGGAGACCAGGATTTGAAAAAGGTTTTTCTCTTGGTATGTTTAAAAACTTTTCTGGATTTTTTAATATCATTTTACTGAATTTAATTCAAATAGGCATATATTCTTTACTCAGATCTTTATCTAAAGCTGAATTAGATAATGATTTTTGAAAATGGAATACGTTACCTTCATTTAATTCATTTCTTGCTCTTTGACTTAAAAAACTCTTCAATAAAGCTTTTCAAAAAAATCATGAAGTTGCTACGAGATTTGGAATACCAAATTGGTGCGACTCTGAATGGGAAGATATTAGTGATGATCTAATGTTTTCAAATGTTATAATCACTCATTCTGGATTTCATAACCGAATTCACACCAACTCAAATGATACCAATTACCTCACTTATGGAATTTTCACATATATTAATCCTATCACTGGACAACCTATTCCATCACCTGCAAAAATTAAAGGACATGGATTATATTTCCCGGATCATAGTTGTATAATCGATTTTGGATTAGGAAATGGAATCATCGATACAGTTTGGAATTCTTCTTACAATAATCACCAAACCACAAAGGCTCCTCCAGGTTTGGAATCTTGTCAAGACTTCACGCATTTTGGTCGCTCTTTCCAGATCAGTGACAAGTTAATCCAACAAATAAACAAGTTAAAAAAAGAAGAAAAAGGTGATAAATTTAAATATTCTTTAGGTAGATCTAAAAAGTATAGGGATTGGTAGAGTCACCAAATATTTAATATTCTTCCATAAATTTATAATAAATAAATATGATATTTCAATTTATGAAATTAAAGTAATGGGCCAACGACCTTGTGTTGTATAAAAGGTAATCATGATAACATTAATTTGTTTCATGGGGTTCCTCTAGCTTATACCTGTGGAAAGTCCCAAACTTTTGTTTCTCGATTTGGTCTGCATTTTGGCTAGAGTAATTGTCATTACTTTAAAAGTAGTACATTTGACATATCTTATTTATATATTAATTAATTTATGTAATTATATTAAATTTTGATGACTTTCACCCTTTACTTCAATAAAATTCAGGGGAGGGTATTGCCAATTTTTTAAATCTGACATGTGAAATTGATGACTTAGAAAAATTTGGTGGTACCCACCCCTTGTTTCAATAAAATGCAGGGGAGGGTATTGCCAAATTTTCAAAAGAGATATTGAATTTTATTGACTTAGAAGTATTTAGATAAGCAAACTTATTGACATGAAAGTAAAGATAGAAATTTTTTATTATATTTTCAAATTTTAAGTATAAGCAAACTTATTGACTTGAATGTAAAGATAGAAAAAATGTATGATATTTTCAAAAATTTGTCAAAAATAACGTACTATATTCAAGATCTTTTATAAGTCAGAATATAAGAAAATATTACCAAAAAGAAATCAAACAAAATTAAATTGACTAGAAAAACAATTTATCAATTGAAAAGGTAAAGTAATTTTTTAATGTCCTCATAAGATTGGCCATTTTTAACACATTCCATAATGAAATCTTTTTTTTTAAAACTCTCTTGTTTTTCCAATTAACAAGAAGCCATTTCTCTTTGAAATTGACGGTCATTTACTCTTTCCATCTGCTCTGCCTCAAATTTTTTTTCTTCCAAATCTAAGGCTTTCTGATCTTTCCTTAGCATATGATCAAACTTCATCTTCTCAAAGTCAAGGGCATTATTTGCAATAGTTGATTTTGCTGAGAAAATTAAATTGAAATAAATAAATAAATAAGTTAATGATTAAGATATATAGTAAATTAAACTTACTTATATCTTTTTTTTCAAAATAATCCTCAAGGGAGCCAAATGAGCTTGTTGAAGTATTACCACGTTTTAATAGATGGTTCAAGTTCATTGAAGTTGAGGCTCGACACTTTAGTTTGGAGTTTGAACAAGAAGCTTCAGGAAGTTCATCTAAAGCAGCTTCTAAAGTGGGATTCACATTTTGTGAATTGAGATTATTTAATGGAGATTGAGTTTGAGTAGGAGGAGACTAGAATGAAAGAGAAATTCAGAGAAGAATTGAAGAAAAAACAAAAAGTAAACATACATTTAAGTTTTGGGCCTCTGAGGATTCAGATCTGCTGCGATATAATTGTTCTGCTTGATAGTTGGGATCATCTTCAGCTGAACTATGGTTAGAAGGTGGAGGGGATTGATCTCCTTCAAGTAAAGGTGTTTTGGGTAGACTATAGGAAGGTTTGGATCCAGAGGGTATATGCTTAGTAGTATCGTGTAGAAACCAAGGGTTTACATCAACTCGGGAGCCAAAAAGATTATCCATTTCCTCATAGAAAGGACACATGACATTGAGCTTTTCGGAAACAGTAGTAATTCCAATCACCAAATCATCATTGTCAATACCAAAGCCAGTTTCATTTGCAGCATGATGAGTCTTTTTATATTTTGAATGGTAACTCTTAAATCTCTCCTTCATTTGTTTAGGATTGATATCGATTCTCCCCCTTGTTTTCTTCCTTACTTCATTGGCCATCAACAAGTAGACATTAACCTTTGAAGAAGGTGGACTTCCAATACGAGTGGACTTTTCACATCCAAAATATGATTCAAAATTTGATTTTATTTTAAGGAAGTTGATTATGATGAGATAATCATCCTTTTTAAGCTGACCTGAACCTGCCTTTGATTTTTCAGGTGTAGGGCTTGCTTTACAAGGAGACTTTTGTGACAAAGCAGATTTTTGAGTTACCTTTTGAGATTTGGAATGTCTGGGAGGCATTATGAAACTGGCACATAACAAGAAAAAAGATTAAAAAGTAGAAGAAATAAGTAAAAAAGAATGTAAACATGCCTGGTCAAAATATTGAAAATGTCAGGAAGGGGTGTGTGCGGAGGATTGATGGGTAGGTAGCGAGGAAGGTCAGTGTGTCACATGTGGCAGGGATGGGGTAAGAAAGGAAGGGATGTTTTGTGGCCAAAATGTGGTTGTGAAAAAAAACGGGAAAAAAGTGCTGATTTGAGGTCATAACTGACACCCTTTTTTGAAATAAGTGACTTTTTTGCAAAATTTAAGTGCTGATTTGTAAGTGCTGATTTGGTTTGAAATCCGCACTTAATAGGGGGTGTCAGTTCTGGCAAATCCGCACTTAAATTAAGTGCGGATTTCAAACCAAATCAGCACTTACAAATCAGCACTTAAATTTTGCAAAAAAGTCACTTATTTCAAAAAAGGGTGTCAGTTATGACCTCAAATCAGCACTTTTTTCCCGTTTTTTTTCACAACCACATTTTGGCCACAAAACATCCCTTCCTTTCTTACCCCATCCCTGTCACATGTGACACACTGACCTTCCTCGCTACCTACCCATCAATCCTCCGCACACACCCCTTCCTGACATTTTCAATATTTTGACCAGGCATGTTTACATTCTTTTTTACTTATTTCTTCTACTTTTTAATCTTTTTTCTTGTTATGTGCCAGTTTCATAATGCCTCCCAGACATTCCAAATCTCAAAAGGTAACTCAAAAATCTGCTTTGTCACAAAAGTCTCCTCGTAAAGCAAGGATTACATAGAAAAAAAATCAGTGACTTTTTCTATTACTTACAACTGTTTTTACAGAATTGAAAACTATGTTTCAGCTAATATTTTATGGAAGTGAACTCTGTTCTTCACCCGAAGAACAGAGTTCATCCTCCTATTTTCACATTCTGTTTGCACCAATCTCCAACATTTTCAATATTTTGACCAGGCATGTTTACATTCTTTTTTACTTATTTCTTCTACTTTTTAATCTTTTTTCTTGTTATGTGCCAGTTTCATAATGCCTCCCAGACATTCCAAATCTCAAAGGGTAACTCAAAAATCTGCTTCGTCACAAAAGTCTCCTCGTAAAGCAAGGATTACATATAAAAAAAATCAGTGACTTTCTCTATTACTTACAACTGTTTTTACAGAATTGAAAACTATGTTTCAGCTAATATTTTATGGAAGTGAACTCTGTTCTTCGCCCAAAGAACAGAGTTCATCCTCCTATTTTCACATTCTGTTTGCACCAATCTCCATCCCTTTCAATTCTATCAACACATGCTTGTCTTCCCTCCCCATGCCTTTCGCTATCCTCCCAGCCCCATTGTATGCCATCCTCTTTTAAAGGTAATTCAAAAATCTGCTTCGTCACAAAAGTCTCCTCGTAAAGCAAGGATTACATATAAAAAAAATCAGTGACTTTTTCTATTACTTACAACTGTTTTTACAGAATTGAAAACTATGTTTCAGCTAATATTTTATGGAAGTGAACTCTGTTCTTCGCCCGAAGAACAGAGTTCATCCTCCTATTTTCACACTCTGTTTGCACCAATCTCCATCCCTTTCAATTCTATCAACACATGCTTTTCTTCCCTCCCCATGCCTTTCGCTATCCTCCCAGCCCCATTGTATGCCATCCTCTTTTGATCCCCATTTCACCCCTCTCAACCTCTCCCAGACCCTTTTCTTCATTTAAAATGCCTCGGAACCCTTAATCTTCCCTTCCAACTCTTTCCCAACCTTTGAGTGACTGAAAAAATATGCGTTTGCTGAAAATATGCGATTTCATGTTGAGTTGATGAAAGAAAACACAGAGAGAAAAAAAAATAAGACTTTAACAGCAAATTCAAAAACCAAAAAAATATGCAAAAAAATTTACCATTCTCAGTGAATAATACATGCAAATTGATAATTTGAAGAGAAAGAGAAAAAAATTAAAATTGCGTTGAAAAATGTTGGAGTGTTATTGGAAGGATTTTCGCCCTTATACTAGTTGATTGAGAAATAGAAGTGTTGGATATAGTCGGAGGTGAATCAACTTGTTCATCTTCATACAGCTCTAACCATTGATCTTTGAGGTCAGCAAGTAGGTTATGAATTATAGTGCAACACAGAAATCAGTTGATCACTGCCTCCATTTCAGATTAATTTCTAAGAGGAATTCTTAATTTTCTTAAACTTGAAAAGGGGCCTTTCAAGACTCCAATAGAGTGTTCAATATGTACTCTTGACTTTGCCAAATGATGGTTGAACTTATAATTTTGACTGTCTTCTGAAGCTGCTTCCTGAGAAGTAGGAATTACATACTTTCCATTCACATAAGTAGAATCTACCAGAATACACTTATCTTCATCAAAAAAAAATTCTGGTTTTTTTGAAATTTTAATTCTTTGGAGGATATAAGAGTCATAACATGAAACAGGATAGCCAGAAAAGAAAGATATAAATTTTTTGTTTGCATCACATATAAGCTGAACAGAAATTGAAAATCTATAGAGAAGATATATTTGTTTGTGTTAGTTTCAAGGAGGATGAAAGGAGTTAAAAATAATCTACCTCTTTTTATGGTCAAAGTAATTGTTTCCACCTTGAGCAGGTTTCTGGCTCAAAGGAATAGTAGTACCATCAACAAAACCAATACATCCTGGAAAGCCCTCTGCTTGCATAACCTGAGATGATTCAAGTCGCTCTTCTTTTGTTGGCCAGGTGAGAAGTTGAGATTCCAAGGAGTTGATGGCAGTGATACATCGTTTGGTATAAGTGTTAACTGAACCATACCCTAAATCAAAGACATTTTCTAAACGTTTCAAAGCGGCTCCATTACCATTTGAACCCAAACGACATAGTGTGATGGCCAATTGAATTGAAGGATGTTGTTGTTCTTTTTGAGAATTATTGTGAAATATGGGATGATGCTGAATAAGCTCAAGCAATTTAAGGAAACATTCCTGAGAAGTCCTGAACAGCCATCTAAAACTGGGTGTAGATAGTTTAAGAAGTGTTTGGATGGTGTACTTGGGGGTATGAAGTACTTGAGGCTTTCTGGGAAGAAGGTAACGTTTCCTGGCCATTTTTGATAAAACGACAAAATCTTCTTCTAGATCAGAATCGGAATCAGAGTCCAAGAGCAGTTCAAGCGCCATGAAAGTCATTGCTTTATGTAATTTATCACGATTTGAAAGTGAGGAAGGCATGACTCTTATATGATATGATATGAAGATGTAAGTGATGTACGATGTTTTGAGTTATGAAGTGTTATTCTGCGGAGTGCTGCGTATGAATGGGATGATGCTGACAAATCAGTGAAATGGGACTTGATGGTGAAATCAGCACTTTTGGTTGAGAAAGTGCGGATTTGGTCAAATTTAAGTGCGGATTTGTAAGTGCGGATTTGCCAGAACTGACACCCCCTAATTTAAGTGCGGATTAGCCAGAACTGACACCCCCTAATATGACCCAAACCATAACACACCCTTCCAGCAAAAGCTTCAACAAAATCCTCTGCACTTGGAAGCATACCAGCATCCTTGATGGTGACTCTATTCAAGGCTTTAAGATCATTAACCATCCTCAGCTTCTCATTCTGCTTCTTTACACAGAAAACCTGATTGAGTAACTAGATGTTGATTGTTTTTATAAACCAGTCCTGACTCTTTACCTAAAAATCTCTACAAAATCATCCCTGATAGCAGCTGGAATTGGAATAGGTTTGATTTGCCAAGGTTCATGACAAACTACAGGAATCAAGTCAGGTTCCCCATATAAATGGTTCAACGCACCCCTTCCTCTTCAGCAAATGCCACAGGTTTCTCCCTCAGCACAATAACGTGCAAAAAAAACTTCTTTTCCTCATCAGACAACCACCCATCAGGACTGAAATTAACAACTTTTAACCTTTCCACAGTCACCCTAGCTGTCTCTACAAAATCAGGAGGATTCTGCACCAGAGGAGTATAGTACAGATCTCTTGAAAAAGGAGGTCTCTTCAAATGAGGATTCAAACCCTCAAGCATAGGTTCATTGACAGGCCTAATCTTCTGCGCTACCTTCTTATACTTTGCAGCTCCACCTTCCACTTGAGGGATCTTCAGGAAATCTTCACCATCAGACCTGGAACAAAAACCAAGGGTTTCACAATTGCTCACATGTGTGGCCAAGGTAATGTTTTTGAAAGTTATAGAAGAAACCCTAGCAGTGCACAATCGGTAGGACTTACTTTTTGACCCCAATCTCACCACTCCACAGCTTCTCCATATATATTTCAATAAAGATATATAACCAATATTCTTATACAAACTTGAATAAAAAATAATTGAGAATCTTGAGAGAGAACAGATACTTGATAAAAGAACTTGAAGAATATTTGCAGAGAAGAGAAACATTAAAAAGAGAAATTTGAAAATCCACTTGGTATATCTCCAAGGGAGCTTACCTACTACAACCTGGGATTTCCTCATCTTGGGGAGAGGTTGTAGCACTAGGATGATCAGCCCTCATCACTCTAAAAAATACAGACTCCCACTAGAGCTTGAGACGCAATCCAAAAAACCAGAGGCAGCACCCACTTCTCTTATTCTCCTACAAAATTCCATGCACTGGCACATTGAAGAAAAACCAGGCCTGGTCTCCCAACAATCCTCTCCAGCGGATGATCACCTAATGTGAAGTCTTCTTTCATCTTCACCAGTCAACTCCAAACTGATTCCCAAATCAAATTGATAGCCAATTCTTGCTTGAAAATCCATCAAGAATGGCCCACCTAAAACAGCTTTTACTTTTTCTTTGGAAATGTAAAAATGAACCTTCCCTGAGGCTCCACCAAAATCTAACTTCACAAAATCAGATGTTCCAACCAATTTGGTGACATGGCCACCAATACCTTTCAAATTTCCACCAATACCTGTTTTAATAGGAAGGCCCAGATGAGTTTCCTAAATAACGAAATCAGGTTAATCTGAGAACCTGAATCCACCAATGCCCTAGCCTCCCTGCCATTCAGAGCGACATTGACATAACCCAGAGGTGCAGAAAAATCAGTTTCAAACCCCTCACCAAATTTTTCAGCAGAATCACAAATGTATTCTACCTCCCTAGAAGAAACCCTTCTTCTGGTCAACAACTTTTTCTGCCTCTCAGCCAACCCAGGACTGATAGCATACAACTCCCCATAAGTAAGGGAAACCTGACCCTGATTCATCCTTTCCAGGACAGAGTCCATAACATTAACTTGGCTAGAAACCACTGGCCTCTCAAAGTAAGCCCTTCTCTTCACTACCTTTGTCCTAGAATATTCTTGAGGACCAGCAACACCAATAGATTTACCATCAAGAGGAACCAAACAAGATCCCTCAACAGGCACTCTAACTCCAGCAGGCTTTGGTAATGAAGCCAATTTAACATCCTCATCAGAGTTAGAATCAACATCCATAGTAATTGGCTCACCCTTCATTTCCAATGCTCCAAAACTAGGGTGACCCATATTAGCCATACCCTTCTGCATCTTGTACAGCTCCTCTTTACTGTACTTCTTCCTAGCTGCACTCAGCTTAGGATCCACCTTTGAAGCCTTAGGATTTGGTTGGGCCTGAGCACTTCTCTTAGGCCTTCCCATACTTCCTGCTACCACATCATAAACACCAGCCAAGAATTCACCACTTGACTTTCCACCTCAAGAATACAAATCCAATCCACCAAAGGAAGATGTAAATGAGACTATATTAGCCTCCTTTCCCTTTCCCTTGCCATCATCTCTACCTTTTCCAGAAGAAGAAGCCTCATTAGGCAACTCTTCAAACCTTGGCCTCCTTGAGTTGACATTATGTCTCCTCCTCACCAAGTCCACTGGAGCCTGACCATCATTAGGCTTCACAAAAGAACCATCTGGGAGCTTGAACACTTTCCCATCAAATTCCACCTTCCCTTCAGAAACATCCCTATTTAGTGCCCAACAATCATTGATATTGTGGCCCTTCCTGCTGCAATAAGAGCAGACCCAAGAATCATTCCTACCAGCCCTCATATCAAAATCTCTAGGCTGAGAAGGAGCCTTATTGACCTTCTGAGCCTCCTGAACAAAAATATGTAGCTTTTTTTTCAGACCAGCCAGCTGCTCCATCACAGGATCAACTTCTTTAGGCTTCTCAGGAGCCTTTCACTTGTTTAAACTTTTGTTCTTCCTAGATTCCTCCACATCTTCAGCAAAAGCTTTACTGACCTTGCTAACAAACTTGGTGCTAGATTCTTGGAAAGAATCCACTGCCAACAGTTTGAGATGACCCTCCACAAACTCCTTCACCACAGAAAGAGAAGGACACTTCTGATTCCCATTAGGAAGAATCTTCATCTTATTCTTCCTTTCCAACTCCTTAAGCACATCCATTCTGACATTCCTGGCCAGAGCAGACCAGAAAAATTCCCTTTCAGAGTCAGTACTCTTTAACTCTTGCATATCCACCAAATAATCCACCACTGGCTCCAACTGAGCCAGAAAATTCCTATAAGTATGGAGGTTGTCCACCTTTCTGTAAGATTTCCATTCACTTGCAATCATATTGAGATTCACAATTGAATATCTAAATCCTCACCTGTCTGTCATCTGCAGACACAACTTTTTACAATCCTTTCTCCTATAACCCTCCATAGCAGCCACTTCCTTCACCAGAGTCCTGTCACCAATATAGAAGAAGACTTGCTTCACTATGTACAGGTGAGAAGCACCATCCACATTCCCAGAAGCCTCAAATAGCTCCAGAGAAAACTTCACATCCATCCCCATAAAAATAGACCCCTTCAAGAACTTGATCCTGAAAGAAGGCCTAACAGAAACAGGAGGATTACCATCCTCAGGTGAACCAGATCCACCACTACCACCACTAGAGAAAGAGGGTCCAGAGCCATGGTCCAATAGATTCCATAAAACCAATCTCCAACCACAGAGGAGAGTCCAAAAATAACAGAAAGTCCAAAAGACTAGCAAATCCTCACCCCACATTGGGCACCAGAAATGTAGAAAATCCTATAGTACTAACTATAGGCCTTGACCAAGGGAGTTAGAAAAAAAAACTGCAGATAAAAACTCCTGTTGTGGTCTTCCAACATTGGCAGGGGCCTTTGTTGTGTGATTTGGCGCTGTTTGTGCATGTCTTAATTGACATCTGTTAAAGAATTTGGTATTTTTCTGGTTTTATTCCGTGGATATTGGGTCTGCGGGTATGTGGGGACTATCATTGGATAGCCCTGGTTTTTCTCTATATTTTATGTCTTGTAGACATTTTTCATATGCTGAGTTTTAAGGGGTCATTTCCTCATTTTTCATTTATAAAAGATTGCTGTTTAATTTTGTTTTTCGAGTTTTACGGGCTAACCTTAAGTCTTAGGGTTAAGTGCTTAATACCGTTGGATAGAGCTAATTTTTCTCTATATTTCATGTCCCAATGTTGTTATAGTGAAATTCCGTGTTTTAAAGGTTTTAGTAGTTGTAGCTAATTTTTCTAAGTAGATTAGTGGTTTTTATTGGTTTTCTGGCTTCAGGGAGGCCGGGCCGCTTCAGGCGGCATCTCCGACGTCGGGCGGCCCCCCCGCCTCTGTTTTAGGAGGTTGGGGAGTGCTCCAGGAGGGTTTTTTATGCAATTTGGCAGGTACAGGCACCAGATTGGTGGGTGCGCATGGGCTCTAAGTTAGTGGTCTGTGTGTATATAGTGAATAAGACAGTTTGGGGCAACCTTAATCATCATACAGCCATCCGGAGGTGATCTCATTGTTCCTCACTCAGTTTTCACTGTTTTCTGGCCACAATTGGCTGTGTTTGTTGCAAGTGAGTTCTTCATTTAACTTAACTTTGGCAACTGTTTTCTCTGTTATAGTCTTGCAAGCTATAGCAAGTATTATTGCTGTCTCTGGTGTGGATTTGCAGCCTACATCAAGTATCTTTGCTGTCTCTGGTGTGGATTTGCAGCCTACATCAAGTATCTTTGCTGTCTCTGGTGTGGACTTTGTTCTACATTTCAGTTCTTTGGTCTGGTAGTCTATCTGGTGACTACTTTCTTGGCTCATCAAGCAGTCAAGTGTGTTTAAAAGGGGTCTTTAGCAAAACAGGAACCAACTTACTTTAGCAAGTAAATCTCACTCTATTTTTCTAAAGGGACAGGGGATTTTCTCTCTGGTTTTTCTCCAACTCCCTTGGTCAAGGCCTATAGCTAGTACTATAGGATTGTCTACATTTCTGGCGCCCAACGTGGGGTAGAACTTGCTGGTTCTTTGGAATCTCTGTTTTCTTTGGTTGGCTCTTTTTGGTGTTTTGGTCAGGAGGAATGGCTTCTGGTTCTGCTATTCCTGTGGTGACTGTCAGTGGGGGGAATGGTCCTCCTTCTGTGATGTTTAGGGAGTGTGTGAGGATTAAAACTTGGGATGGTACCAAGTTTAATGGGGAGGATGTCAAGTGGTCTCTAGAGAAGTATGAAACTGCTGCTGGGGTGGATGGTGCTTCCTACCTGGAAATGGTGAAGCAGATTATCTTCTTCATTGGTGATAGGTCAGTGGAGAAGGAGATTGTGGCCATGTCTGGCTACAAGAAGAGGGATTGGAAATTGTTGTGTAGGGAAATGGTGGATAGATGGGGTGTCAGGTTCACTATGGTGGACTTGAACAAGGTTGTCAGTGAATGGCAATCTTATGGTGGTGTTGGTAACTTACATAGTTACAGGAAGTTTCTGCTACAGTTTGATCCTGTGGTGGAATACTTGGTGGAAGTGGAGGAGCTGGCACATGAAAATGCTGCCAAAGATGTTTTTTGGTCTTCCCTGGCTAGAGATTTCAGGATGGATGTGTTGAAGGAGTTGTCCAGAAAGGAATTGATGAAAACTCTTTCTAATGGGGATCAGAAGTTGCCTGCCTTGGATAAGGTGAAGGAGGCTGTTGAGGCCCATTTGAAGCTATTGGCTGTGGACACCTATCAGGAGGGGTGTGCCAAGTATGTCAGCAAAGTCAGTGAGGCTTTGGCTGAAGAGGAAGTTAGGGAGAAGAAGGAGGAGAAGAATTTGGTGCAGGTTCCCAAACAGGAGAGTGACCCAATGGTGGAGCAGCTGGCTGATCTGACAAAACAGCTGCACATTTTTGTCCAAGAGGCCAAGAAGGTTAATAAGGCACCTTCTCAGCCAAGAGACTTTGAAAGAAGGACTGGTAGGAGTGATCCTTGGGTTTGCTCTTATTGCAGTAGGAGGGGGCACAGGTCCAATGATATTTGGGCACTGAACAGAGATGTGTCTGAAGGAAAATTGGAGTTTGATGGCAGGGTTTTTAAGTTCCCTGACGGTTCTTTTGTGAAGCCCAGTGAGGGGCAGGCTCCTGTTGATTTGGTCAGGAGAAGAGGTGGTCTCAATCAAAGGAGGCCAAGGTTTGAGGAGATTCCTGATCAGGGGAAGTCTTCTGTTAAGGTAGATGAGGGCCTCAAGGGAAAGGGGAAGTAGGTCAATAAGGTCTCTTTTTATACTTCTTTTGGTGGTTTGGAGTTGTATTCTTGTGGTGGACAGTCAAGTGGTGAATGCTTGGCTGGTGTTTACGATGTGGAAGCAGGGAAGGTTGGTAGGCCTAAGAGCAGTTCTCAGGCCCAACCAAAGCCAAATGCTTCAAAGGGTGATCCTAAGCTAAGTGCAGCTAGGAAAAGGTACAGCAAAGAGGAGCTGTACAAGATGCAGAAGGGTATGGCTGACATGGGCCCCCCTAGTTTTGGTGCATTGGACCTGAATGGTGAGCCAATGCCAATGGAGGTGGATTCTGATTCTGAGGAGGATGTCCCTTTGGCTTCTTTTCCAAAGCCTGTTGGAGTCAGAGGTTCTGGTGAAGGATCTGGTTTGGTTCCTGTTAATGGTAAATCTGTTGGTGGTGCTGGTCCTCAAGAATCTTCTAGGACCAAGGCGGTGAAGCAAAGAGCTCACTTTGAGAGGCCAGTAGTGTCTGGTCAAGTTAATGTTATGGACTCTGTCCTAGAAAGGATGAACCAGGGTCAGGTTTCCCTATATTATGGGGAATTGTATGCTATCAGTCCAGGGTTGGCTGATAGGCAGAAGAAGTTGTTGACCAGGAGAAGGGTTTCTTCTGGTGAGGTAGAATACATTTGTGATTCTGCTGAAAAGTTTGGTGAGGGGTTGGAAACTCATTTTTCTGCTCCTCTGGGATATGTCAATGTCACTCTGAATGGCAGGGAGGCAAGGGCATTGGTGGATTCAGGTTCTCAGATAAACCTGATTTCTTTGTTTGAGGCAACTCATATGGGCCTCCCCATCAAAACTGGTATTGGTGGGAATTTGAGAGGGATCGGTGGCCATGTCACTGAATTGGTCAGAACTTCAGAGTTTGTGAAGTTAGATGTTGGAGGAGCCTCAGGGAAGGTTCATTTTTACATTGCTAAAGTTAATGTAAAAGCAGTTTTGGGCGGGCCATTCTTGATGGATTTCCAGGCAAGAATAGGTTATCAATTTGATTTGGGAATCAGTTTGGAGTTCACTGGTGAAGACAAAAGGAGGCTTCACATGAGGTTATCATCCCCTGGAGAGGATGGTTGGGAGACTAGGCCTGGTTTATCTTCAATGTGCCAGTGCATGGACTGCTGCAGGAGAAGGAAGGAAGTGGGTGCTGCCTCTGATTTTTTGGAGTGCGGCTCAGGCTCTATTGAGAGTCTGTCTTTTTTAGAGTAATGAGGGCTGATCACCCTAGTGCTACAACCTCTCCCTGAGATGAGGAAATCCCAGGTTGTAGTAGGTCAGCTCCCTTGGAGATACACCAAGTGGATTTTCAACTTTCTCTTTTTAATGTTTCTCTTCTCTGCAAGTATTCATCAAGTTTTTTATCAAGTCTCTGTTCTCTCTCAAGATTCTTAATTATTTTTAATTCAAGTTTAAAGAAGAAGATTGGTTATATATCTTTATTGAAAGATATGCGTAAAAGTTTTGGGGCGGTGAGATTGGGGTCTAAAAGTAAGTCCTCCCAATTGTGCACCGCTAGGGTTTCTTCTACACCTTTCAAAAACATTACCTGGGCCACACCTGTGAGCATTGGGGAAACCCCTGGTTATTTTTGTAGGACAGAAGATAACTCAAGAAAAGAAGATAAAAATTTCAAGATAATTCAAGAAAATCAAGAAAAAAATCTGAAGATAATGAAGAAAGAAGATGCAAAATATTTTTGTGAAGATGGACAAGATCTATTTTTGGGCCTCCAGCATGAGGTTAAACTGCAGAAAATTTTGAAGCATGATGATTTTCAAGATCAATTTTTGGACTTCCAGCATGAGGATAAACTGCACAATTTTAGAAGATGTGATTCAGAAGACGAATCAAGATTTGAAGATTTGGAAGTTGGAAGTGAGGATGAAGATGTGGAATTGCGGAAAAGTTTTGGAGTGGTGAGATTGGGGTCTAAAAGTAAGTCCTCCCAATTGTGCACCGCTAGGGTTTATTCTACACCTGTCAAAAACATTACCTTGGCCACACATGTGAGCAATGGGGAAACCCTTGGTTTTTTTTCCAGGTCTGGTGGTGAAGAATTCCTGAAGATCCCTCAAGTTGAAGGTGGAGCGGAAAAGTATAAGAAGGTAGCGCAGAAGATTAGGCCTGTGGGTTTGAATCCGCCTTTGAAGAGACCTCCTTTGTCAAGAGATCCGTACTGTACTCCTTTGGTGAAGAATCCTCCAGAATTTGTAGAGACGTCTAGGGTGACCGTGGAAAGATTGAAAGTTGTTAATTTTGGTCCTGAGGGGTGGTTGTCTGAGGAAGAAAAGAAGTTGTTGTTGCACGTTATTGTGCTAAGGGAAAAAGCAGTGGCATTTGTTGAGGAGGAAAGGGGTGTATTGAAGCACTCTTATGGGGAACCTTACTTGATTCCTGTTGTTTGTCATGAACCTTGGAGAATCAAACCTATTCCGATTCCAGCCGCTATTCGAGAGGATTTTGTAGAGATTGTTAGGGAAAGAGTCAGGACTGGGTTATATGAACAATCAACATCCAGTTACTCAAGTCCGGTGTTCTTTGTAAAGAAGCAGAATGGAAAGTTGAGGGTGGTTCATGATCTTAGAGCCTTGAATAGAGTCACTATCAAGGATGCTGGTATGCCGCCAAGTGCAGAGGATTTTGTTGAAGCTTTTGCTGGAAGGGTGTGTTATGGTTTGGGTGATATTATGTGTGGTTATGATGAGAGGGAACTACATACGGATTCAAGGCCTCTCACAACTTTTGAGACTCCTTTGGGAAGATTTCAGCTCACTAGGTTGCCTCAAGGAGCAACTAATTCAGTGGCAGTTTATCAAGCACAGATGGCTTGGATTTTTCAGGATGAGGTTCCTACTCATGCTGGTATTTTTATTGATGATGGTGGAATTAAAGGACCATCCACTGATTATGGTAATGAGGTGTTATTGGAGAACCCTGGAATAAGGAGGTTTGTGTGGGAATATGCAATAACTCTAGAGAGAGTGTTGTTTAGGATTGAAGAGGCTGGTTTGACCATTTCAGGGTCAAAATTCTGTTGTTGTGTTCCTGCTTTGGAAATTCAGGGTCATGTGGTATGTAAAGAGGGAAGTATTATGGCGAAGAAGAAGATTAATAAAATTCAGTCATGGACAAGGCCTAAAAATACTACTGAAGTCAGAGGATTTTTGGGTGTATGTGTATATGTCAGGATTTTCATTAAGGATTTTTCTTTGTTGGCTTCACCTTTAAGGAGGTTGACCAGAAAAGATGCAGATTGGGAATGGACTGAGGAGTGTGAAAAGGCTTTTCAGAAGCTGAAAAAGGTTGTTGGTGAAGATATAATTCTTCACAAGTTGGATTATGTTGTTGGTGCTGGAAAGATTTATCTGGCAATGGACTCAAGCTATATTGCTGCTGGTGCTGTGTTGTCTCAGGAGGATAAGACTGGGAGGGTCAGGCCAGTAAGGTATGAGTCTGTGGTGTTTAATGAGGTGGAATCTAGGTATTCTCAACCTAAGTTGGAGTTGTGTGGCGTAGTAAAAATTTTAAAGAAGCTACAGACGGTTTTGTGGGGGCAGCATTTTGAGCTGCAGGTGGATGCAAAATCTTTGGTTCAGATGATCAATACACCTAGTCTTCCAAATGCTCCAATGACTAGGTGGGTGGAATTTATTCAACATTTTTCTTTTGACCTGGTACACAAACCAGGTAAAACTTTTACTATGCCTGATGGGTTATCAAGGAGGCCACCTACAGATGAGGATTCTGATTCTGAAGAGTTTGACAAAGATGTTCCAGTGATTAAGGCCAGCACAAAGGGTGCTGAGGATTTTTCTTTCCTCCCCCATGAGGCTAAACTGGACAATTGTTCTGACCTCCCCCAAGAGGTTAAACTGGCTGGATCTGATCTTGATTCTGGTGATCAGGATATTTTTGTTGATGAAGATGGAGTTGTTGTTTGGGACAGCTCAAAATTGGAAAAGGGTGTTTTTGTTAGTGAACTGGATTCTCACAAGGTTCAGTGGAAAGAGGAGGACGTGCCAAAATTTTAGGATTGGTATCCTGGTTGGGCTGCTCAATTGGCTCATTTTCACACTGGTGATTTTGATGACAGAGTTGTACCCTTGGATGTTGTTTTGTTGGATTTTGAAGATGAGACCTGGGGTAAGTCTGGGTTTTATTTTATCCTGGTGGAATATCTGTTGACCTTGGAGAGGCCAGATGGTTGTGATGATGATACTTGGTTGGCAATCAAGAATAAGAGTCCTGGATTTTATGTGTCAGGAAGGCGCTTGATGAGAAGGAGACATCGTAATCCTCAAGTGGTGGTGACTCAGAAGAAGGGTCAAGAATTGGTTTTGAAGTCTTGCATGAAGACCTTGGTCATAGAGGCTTTGGGGAGACTTATAGAAGAGTAGCAGACAGATTTTGGTGGCCAGGTATGAAGTTGGCTGTGCAGGGTTGGGTTCAATCTTGTGAAGAATGTCAAAGAAGAAGTCACTTGAAACCTAAAGAGATGGGCCGTGCTACTGGTGAATCAACTGTTTTTGGAAGGGTCAGCCTGGATGCTGTTTATATTAAAGAGGGCAGGTATAAATACTTGATTGTTGCTAGGTATGATTTGTCTGGTTGGGTTGAGGCGGTGCCTCTGGTTAATTTGACTTCCAAGAATGTGGCAGAGTTTTTGAAGAAGGAGTGGATTTATAGGTATGGGTTGATGAAGTTGGTGACTGTTGATGGCAGGCCAGAGTTTGGTGCTGAATTTAAAGAAGCTGTGGCTAGTGTTGCTTCTAGGGTTAGAGTGGCTACACCGTATTATCCTGAAGCTTAAGGAATGGTTGAAAGAGGCCATCAAGTTATCAAGAATGCTTTGGTGAAGAAGTGTGGAGATAGTGCCAAAAAATGGAGGCATTATTTGCCCTTGGTTTTATTTGCTGATAGGGTCACTGTGAAGAGGACAACTGGCTATTCTCCTTATGAGTTAATGTTTGGTCAAAAAGCCATTCTACCAGTGGACTTGGAAGCTGTCTCTTATCTTGGAATTGATTGGGATGACGTGCAAACAACAGAAGATTTGCTCTGTGCCAGGATGCAACAGTTGGAATGTAGAGAGGAATGTCAAGAGAAGGCATACTCTAGAATGATGAAGATTAGGAATCAATCAGTCAGATACTGGGACAAGAAGTTAGCTCATAGATTCAGGAATTCCTTAAAACCTGGTTGTTTGGTTGTGGTGTATAATAGAAGTTTGGAGAGTCAGTGGGGAAAAATGTTTGCTGACAGATGGAATGGACCTTACAGAGTCAGATCTCAGGTGTCTGGAGGTTCTTATTTTTTGGAAGAGTTGGATGGTGCAGTCTTGAAAAAGAGGGTGGCTGCAGACCAAGTGAAGAGGTTTTATCCCAGAGGCACTAGGTATGAAGAAGATTGACTCTGCAATGAGGATAAACTACGGACCATTCTTTAATTTTGGTTTTTTTATGGTGATGCTATGCATCTGTTTGTTGGAAACTTTTTGTTAGAGGGTACCCATGGGTGGGGCTTCTAGATTTTATCTTGGCAAGTGTAGGGGTGACTGATGAGCTGGCTGCTCTATCAACAGTTACCCCAGATTGTCTGTTTCCAACCCTTTCTCTTAATTTGGTTGAACCCTAGTATTGGTTTATTTTTCACAGGTTTTAGTCCTCTATGACTTTAAAATGGATTTTCCTTTGGTTTCCAAGTGCTGGACTCTTCACTCTTATTGGTTTTGGTTTTTTTTGTGTTGGATGTTGTGTTTTTGTTAGAAGGTACCCAGGGGGGGCTTCTAGATTTTATTTTGGCAAGTGTGGGGGTAACTGATGAGCTGGCTGCTCTGTAGAACAGTTACCTCAGAATGTCTGTCTCAAGTCTTTTATTTTTTCCTAGTTGAATTCTAGTTCTGTTGTTTATTATTCAGGTTTCAAGTCCGCTATGATTTAAACTGGTTTTGAACTGGCTTCTTTATCTTTGGTTCTTTCAGATTGGTGGTGGATCACTGGTGGTCTCCAATCATTTTTACTTATTGGAGGGAGCCCACCCAGTGATCATTTCTATGGACCAGACTTTCCCTTATTGGACCATCTATGGAGCTGGACTGTCTTTGATTTTGCAGTTATGTTTTTGCTAGATAGAAGTTTTAGATTATTTTCTTTTTTCTCTTTTTTTCTTTTAATTTTTTTATGGGGGTTATTTAAAATTATAAAATCAAAAATATAGGGTGTTACCACATCAGGGTCACCTGGATTTGGGCAAGCATTGGTGGGGAAAGGCTCATCAATTGGCCGAGCAATGCTATTTTATTTTTATTTATTATTTAATTCATGTGTTTCTGTGTTTCATTATTTTATTATCTTCTGAATTTCTAAATTTTTTTTGAATTTTGTTTTTTTTGTTAATCATTTAAAAGAATTAATTGTGTATCCACATCAAGGTGCACTTGGATGTGGGTAAGGTATCAGGGGATCAGCTCATCAATTGGCTGGGGGATACCATTTTAATTATTTTTTATATTTTATTTTATTTCATTTATTTTATTTCATTTCATTTTAATTATTAATTTTTTATTTTAGTATATCAGTAGATTTAAAAAAAAAAAAAAAATTCTGAAATTATTTTTTTTTACTTGTTTTATATTATTTTTATGTTTCTAATCTTTTTCAGGAGCTCATTGTCTGGATGATGAAGCTTCTGGAGGCTGGTCCGGATTGTGATGACAATTTTGTTTTTTGTTGGGATTGTGGGAAGCACTGTGTTCTTTGAAGTGCATCCTGCTGGAGAGATTATAGGGATTGTAATGATCAGGGATTGGATTAGAGGGAAGTTCAGAGGATGAAGAAGAAGAGGCAGTAATGGAGTGCTGGAGGGTGTGTTTAATGATCCTAGACATTTTCCAGTGGTCGTCGAGTAGGCGCTTTCTCAGGGATTTTTCAAAGTCATTCAAGGGTCCATGGAGGGCAAAGGCTTTTAGCATATTGGAACACATGGTGCTTAGGTGTTTCTTCATGTCTCCATAATCCAGGGTCAAAGAAGTTTCAAGAGTTTGGCCAACTCCAATAATAGATTCAGGAGGAGGGGTGCCAACTAGACAAGAAGAATTGGATCAGTAATTATTTTTGTTGAAGAAATGGAATAATTAATTTGGTACTTACAGATTGGAAGCTCATCAAATCTGTAAGCAGCTGGGATTTGGATCTCTGACAATTTTGTTATGGTCATAGTGGGTGGATCAACTAGGGAAAGATATGGATTCTCATGGTCTTCCTCTGAAGGATCCTGAGAAGGTGAACTGGGATGATGAGGTTCCTGGGGCCTAGTTGGAGCAGTGAGATTGTGGTTGTTGTTGTTTTTGTTATTTCTGTTGGATTCAGCTGGAGGAGGTGCTGGTGATGGGGTACCAGGGTTGTTAAAGGATGGAGCAGGAGAGGGGGATTTTGAAGCAGACTGCTCTTTTCTGGATGGAGAATTTGAAGAGATGTAACTGTCAGAAGAGTAGTTGGCTGAAAGAGGAGAGGTGTTGTTTCTTTGTCTTAGTTGGGGACAAAGTTGTTGTTGTGGAGCAGTTTGTGGTGTTCTGGTTTCTTCTTGGAGCTCTCTGGCAGTTCTCTTAGAATTCTGGTAAATTTTGGTACTTTTGGACTTTGGAAGGGTGGATTGCATTTCTCTGGGAGCAGTAGGAGGTAGTTGGGTTGAGTTGTTATTGTTATCTGGATGAATTTGGCTATTTTCTGGCCGTTTTTGGAGGTTTTGGCCATGATTTTCGCTGTTTGGTGAGGCAGGCGGGCCGCCTGGACGCGGTCAAGAAGCCTAGGGGTTGATTTTGAAGCTTTTGGAGCTAATTTAGCAGTGATAAAAGCAGTTTCTTGAGAAGCTAAGGCTGGTCTTTTTGGAAGAGTGCGGGAAGCTGAGCTTCTGGATCTTCTGGAAGGAGCTGAAGATAGAGAGGAAGAGGATGGACCAAGTTCTGGAGACCTGGTAGGGGATCTGGAGATGTACTTGTGAGAAGGAGAAGGCGGAGGAATAGGATAGTGGGCATCTCTGTCACATTTCTTTTTTTTGGAATAGCAGGAGTCACAAGCCCTGTTGTAGAATTTGGC
The DNA here is from genome assembly GCA_030280995.1 of Hemileia vastatrix. NCBI lineage: Eukaryota > Fungi > Basidiomycota > Pucciniomycetes > Pucciniales > Zaghouaniaceae > Hemileia > Hemileia vastatrix. The sequence continues at coordinate 19,251,673 of JASXTE010000013.1, read as the reverse complement.
TTCTGGATTTGGAAGAGTGAATGTGCAAGGTCTGCACATGTGTATGCACTGTTTGCAGGCATAGTCCCTTGGAGCAGTGAAGCAAGGAAGAGTAGAGGAGTCAACAGCAGGGGATCCAGACATGATCTGTGGTGTGAAAGGTGATGAAAAGGATAAGAGAAGATTTTGTCAGTGATGAGTAGAAGATGAAGTGAAGGTGGAGGCTCCGTGGGTCTGGCTGTGTGTGTATTGCATGAAATTGGCTGGGTCAGATTCATGCAAGATTCTGCCAGTCCTCTATGACTCTAAACTGGAAAATTTATAAGTCCTCCAAGACTTTAAACTGGCTGGTTTCAAGATTTTATCAAGAAGTAGTCCGTCAAGACTTTAAACTGAACACTGTGTTAGTCCCCCAAGACTTTAAACTGAGGGTTGCAAGTCCCCCAAGACTATAAACTGAGGGAAAAGTTTTTGTTGTTGGAGTTGGTTTGAAAGATTGGTGGAGGGTATCCACAGGGGGAGCCTCCGAATTTAGCAAAGGCAAGTTTGGGGGTAATTGATGGGCTGGCAGCTCTATTCACAATTACCCCAGAATGTTAGTTTTTTCTCTGTGTCTTAATGTGGTTGATCTCTGGTTCTGGGTTTATGATTTAGGTTTTTGAGTCCCCCAAGACTTTAAACTGAGGGTTTTTGAGTCCCCCAAGACTATAAAATGAGGATGGTCCCCCAAGACTTAAAACTGAGGGTTGTTTGTGGTTAAATCCTATAGAGGGTGTGATCAATTTTTCTTTTCTGAATCAAACTCAAGTACTAGTGGAATTACAGAGTGAATCAAGAGATGAAATGAAGTGTTCAGAATTAGCCTTGAACTGGTGAATGAGGTGTCTTCTGTTCTCAATGTCCTGTGGATCTCTAGCAGGAGTGGATTGGAAATAGTGAAGCCAAAGTTGTTTCTGTTGAGATGTGTGTTGTTGGAACTTGGCCTTGATAGTGGGCAAGTGCGTTGGTGTTGGTAGTGCAATGGATCCTACATTGTTATCATCACTATCAGAAGAGGAAGGAACTGAGAAGTTATCAGTTTTAAAGTTGAAGGAAGGAATGAATGTTCTTTACCATCAGATGGACCAGGGATGGGGGAACTAGTTGCTTTATGGGTTGTGGCACTCTTCTGGGAAGGGTGGAGCCTTTTGATTAATCTGGGTATCAGGATGGATGGCCTAGATCTTTTGGTGCTGGCAGAAGAAGGACCAGGTTGAGGCAGAGGTGAATCTGTTGTAGAAGAAAGTGGACCAGGTCTGTGGAAGGTCTTCTTTCTGGAGTGGCAGACATTGCAGGACGTTCTGTATGGATGAACAGGTGGTGTTATGGCGCAGATTAAATTATTGTTGATGCAGTATTGGCAGGGGCCCATTTCAGAGGCAGATTTGGAAAGGAGGTTAAACATGGTGGTTGGATGAAGAAAGAATGTGGACATTCTCAATTGGAGGGAGGATGTGGTCTTCCAACATTGGCAGGGGCCTTTGTTGTGTGATTTGGCGCTGTTTGTGCATGTCTTAATTGACATCTGTTAAGGAATTTGGTATTTTTCTGGTTTTATTCCGTGGATATTGGGTCTGCGGGTATCTGGGTACTATCATTGGATAGCCCTGGTTTTTCTCTATATTTTATGTCTTGAAGACATTTTTCATATGCTGAGTTTTAAGGGGTCATTTCCTCATTTTTCATTTATAAAAGATTGCTGTTTAATTTTGTTTTTCGTGTTTTACGGGCTAACCTTAAGTCTTAGGGTTAAGTGCTTAGTACCGTTGGATAGAGCTAATTTTTCTAAGTAGATTAGTGGTTTTTATTGGTTTTCTGGCTTCAGGGAGGCCGGGCCGCTTCAGGCGGCATCTCCGACATCGGGCGGCCCGCCCGCCTCTGTTTTAGGAGGTTGGGGAGCGCTCCAGGAGGGTTTTTTATGCAATTTGGCAGGTACAGGCGCCAGATTGGTGGGTGCGCATGGGCTCTTAGTTAGTGGTCTGTGTGTATATAGTGAATAAGAAAGTTTGGGGCAACCTTAATCATCATACAACCATCCGGAGGTGATCTCATTGTTCCTCACTCAGTTTTCACTGTTTTCTGGCCACAATTGGCTGTGTTTGTTGCAAGTGAGTTCTTCATTTAACTTAACTTTGGCAACTGTTTTCTCTGTTATAGTCTTGCAAGCTATAGCAAGTATTATTGCTGTCTCTGGTGTGGATTTGCAGCCTACATCAAGTATCTTTGCTGTCTCTGATGTGGACTTTGTTCTACATTTCAGTTCTTTGGTCTGGTAGTCTATCTGGTGACTACTTTCTTGGCTCATCAAGCAGTCAAGTGTGTTTAAAAGGGGTCTTTAGCAAAACAGGAACCAACTTACTTTAGCAAGTAAATCTCACTCTATTTTTCTAAAGGGACAGGGGATTTTCTCTCTGGTTTTTCTCCAACTCCCTTGGTCAAGGCCTATAGCTAGTACTATAGGATTGTCTACACTTTCACTTAGAGAAAAACCAGGTGAGATTAATTTGCTACAGAAGATTAGAGACTGTTACAATTTCTCCTTCCAAACAACTCCTTGACAACTTTAAAAGTCAAGACAATAGCCAATAGCAGACCACTGAGAACCCAAGAACCATAAAACCTGAAATGCAGAGAAATCCACACCAGAAACCAAAAACACAGTGCACTTGTTGCACAAAAACAGAAAAATACTTGATGTAGGTTGCAAAGCTACAACAGAGAAATCAGTTGCCAAATTTAAGTTAAATGAAGAACTAAACTTGCAACAAACACAGCCAGTTGTGGCCAAAAAACAGTGAAAACTGAGTGAGAAACAATGATATAATTACCAGATGGTTGTATGATAATTAAAGTTGCCCCAACTGTCTTATTTAGTATGTACACACAGACCACCTATCTAAAAATCCATGCAGAGCAACTAATTTGGCACTTTTGAATGCCAAATTTAATAAAAACCCTCTAGAAACGCTCCCCAGCCTTCTATAACTGAGGTGGCTCCCTGAAGCCAAAAAACCACCAAAAAAATCTAATAAAGCCCAAAATACTTAGAAAAATCCACCACAACTACTAAAACCCTTAAAACACAAAATTCAGTTATGACAACATTGAGACATAAAATATAGAGCCAAATTAGATCTACTCAATGGCACTAAGCAATTAATCCTAAGACTTAAGGCTAGCCCATAAAACATAAAACATAATTAAACAGCTATCTTTTAGAAATAAAAAATGAGGAAATGACCCATTAAAACTTGGAATATGAAAAATATCATTAAGACATAAAATATAGAGAAAAGCCAGGGCTATCCAATTGTAGTACCCACATACCCATTGTCAGCCAGGCTACCAGACTTACCCTGTGAAATAAGCAATTATTTACTGGATGAAGCCGCACCTTATCATCTTTAATTATTATTTAATTATCATTTAGTTACATTAAAATTAGTTATAAATTAACTAGTTACAGAATGTAAAAATTAAATTAATTAATTAAATAAATAAGTAAAATTAAAATTATAATTTTGTCCCTTATATTTTTCTCCAACACCGTGCTCAATTGACAGGTTGGGAAAAATCAAACTTTATATTTAAAGAAAATAAACTATAAAGATAAAATAAGATTTAAATATTCAAATAGTATTAAAATATATACAAACAAATCAAATTTCTTATTTGGGATTGACATTTACAGTAAATATTAAAAATATTGATGTATTTCTGACATACTCTGTAAATACATCTTTTTGACGCCTTCTTTTTAGAATAACTTTATTATTTGAAATACTCTTTCTGGAATGTTCTTTTTCTCTCTCTTTTCCTACTGTTTTTAGAATTTGTTTTCCGTGCTTTGTCTCTCCTTTGCCTATAAAAGGCCTCTCCTTTTGTTGTCTTTTGATCATTCTATTTTACCAACTCATTTTATTACAACAATAACCAACTAAAACACTTATTCTTATATTCTATATTATTAGTATTTACAATAGCGTAATTCTAAAGTATAATTTATATTAATATTTTAAAACCTACCTCTTTTATTGAGTAAAAAATTCAACTTGAATTAAGAAATACGTACAAATCTGTTGAGAACCCATCATAGCCTTTTAAATCCTCATAGAACTACATACCAAATCTTCTAGACAAAAAGTATACCTTGACAATTGGGAACCTTTCCGAAATATCGACGGCGCAACGTTACTTGAGGCGTAATCGAGAGGACCATCGGCGTAGAAGCACCTGTAAAGGACGAGTGGAGGCAAGAAAACGACGAACGTCATACGTCACGTGATAAAAGTTTTTGCTGCGAACGGGAATCGAACCGCGCTCCAAAACTTAAGTTCATATACCGACTAAAGATCGTATATATCGTGGTAATTATTGTGATTACTATTTGTGGGTTACTCTTCACTCTTCATTTTCTACGTATTTCCTTTTACTCAGCACTCTGTAAGTGGCATTAATTTGCTCATTTTGCAGGGGGAGGTGTCTGGTAATTGGAATTTAATTTTATTATTATATTTTTTTTTTATTTTTCCTGGTTGACCATAATAGAGCAATAACTGTTCTTAGTCCCAGAGGTAATAAAATAATTATATATTAGTATTAATTATTATCATTTTTCAGTTGACAATTGTCCTGATTAATTTGAATTTTAATTGTTCCAGTTGACAAACTGTCCTGACAATAAAATATTTTATTAAATAAAATAATTATTATAATTTTTCAGTTGACATTTGTCCTGATTAATTAATTGTTCCAGTTGACAAATTGTCCTGACAATTATATTTTTTTTTTAAATAATTAACATTTCATTACTTCAGTTGACTTTGAGTCCTGGTAATCCAATAAATCTTTTTAAGTAATAAAATTCATATTTAAATTACTTCAGTTGACATTAAGTCCTGGTAGTTAATTAATTAGTTAAAATAATTTTTATTGATAAAGATTCATATTTGATTATTTCAGTTGACAATAAATCCTGGTAATAAATTAGTTGATTTAAATCCTGAAAATAAAAATTAATAGAAATTCTAATTTATTTCTACAGTTGATTGCATTATCCTGGTTTTAAATTTGTTTTTATTAATTTTATTTAAGTTGATTTTTATCCTAAAAATATTTTTTTTTATTTATTTTTATTTTATTTCTGTTAAATAAAAATTAAAAATAAAAGACTAATTAATTTTGTCTCTTTTTCTTCATTTCAGTAGAATCTTAAAATGACTGATCAAAGTGGTTTTACTGCACGTGAAGAAGACCTAGACTTAATTGATTATGATGAGCCTACTTCTGTAAGTTCTCCTTTAACAAGAAGAATTTCTCAAACTAATAAATCCTTGCCCCAAACAGGATGTGGAAATGGAAGAAGTAGAAATCCTAGTGGACAATACTCAGGATCAGAAACCCAAGACAAACCCACCAGAAGAGCTTCCAAGAGGCTTCAAGATAAAAAAGATGCCGTTGTCCCAGCAGATAAAGAATCTGTCAACCCACATAAAGGAGTTAAAGACAGACAGCTTAAAACTAAAGGTAAGGGTAGATGCCTTGGAAGAATGGGAGAAAAGAAAAAATACTTCTCTCCAAGAGAAAAGGAAACCTCTTCCTCCCAGGGATCAACAACAATTGGCTCCCCAATCCCAAGAGATGGTAGAAGTGTCCAAGTGGCAGTGGGACTGGCTCAACACTCAGTGGGACTACTTAGCTCAAAATCAGCATCAATTACCTCAGGTAGGTCCATCAAGGCCCACCCAGGCAAACCCCACTCATCCCCACCCTTATCAAGGAGGCAAAAGAAGAAGGAAGCCCAATATGGTGATACCCAGCAAACCCTGGTACGTCCCTCTATTGATTCTCAAGTGCCTTTTCTTGTGGCTGACTCTGTTCCTTCAGGTAAATCTGGAAGGCAAGATGAAACCTTGAGACCTATAGAGGCTGGGAATAGTAGACAGTTATCTCATGTATCCAATCCATTACTTTTAATTGCTACCTCAATGATTAATCCTGATATGGCTGTTATTGATGAAACTCTTGACCCTGAGTTCTATGAGAGTCTGGAAAGTTACTCAGTTTCCTTATTGAGAAACACTCCGGATGTAGCAAGAATTAATGATGAGCACTTGAGAGATATTATTGCCAAGCAAAATCATATAATGAACAATATGCAATTGACTCAGAGATATAATAGTTTGTTAACTGATCAGGGTTATCAAGCATTAAAAAGTGAAGCACAGAGAGTCTCTGATGAATTGTCTCATTACAAAGCAACACATGAAAAGAAAATTGCTTTATGGCAAAATATAAAAAATGATTTGTCTAAACTAAAAGATACTGTATCTGCCTGTTGCCAGGAGGTAGAGATAGATAAGATAAATCTGAAAAGATTGAGTGACCAGTTGTAATCTTTTCAACATAAAAATAAATTATCTTTTGCAACTGTCAATGAAAGTTTATCTAGTCTTCCAAGAATGAAAACAAGACTAACAACCATTGAAGAAACATTGAACTCATTGTTAAATGACCAAAAATATTCTGACAATTCTGTGAAGGAACATATAGTGCAGGATTCTCAACCAGTACCTGTGGCTAATCATCTAAGATAAAAATTGATCCAGAAATACCTGTTGATAACACTGAGTTTCCATCAAAAACTGATGATGCACCAGGATCTGCAACAGAAGGATTAAACAATGAGATTTCAGCACAATTAGAGAAATTACAGCTGCTTCTTACTCAGAAAAAAGCTAGTACTAAGGAGACTCCTTCAAATCAAAAGAATTGGCCAAAACTTGACCAGTACCCAACATTTGATGGTGATTCCTCCTCTGATTGGCAACAATTTATTTGCAGAATTGATAATTTAAAAAATTCTTACAAACTCCCAGATGAGGAAATTGTGTCCAAATTAATTTCTTTGTTCACTAATGTTGCCCTGATGTGGTATGAATCTGTTCTCCTGGATGGGAATGACTACTCATGGGAGGATTGGAAGAAATTAATTAAAGCACAATTTGGTGGCTCCAAGTTCAGAATGGCTCAACAAAGGCAGTATGAGGAAACTAGATATAGCTCTTCTACTGATAAACCTATTGAGTTTTTAATGAAACTTGTAAAAATCTTAAGGGCAATGGACCCAAATATGGAGTTTGATTTATGGAAGGACAGGATCCTCTATAAATTACCAATGTCTCTGAGAGACTTGATTGTGGCTAGGACTGAGTTCTCCAAAGAACCCTCTTCTTTCATTAATACTTGCAATGAGATACTTCTAAACAATAAGTATGATGCAAGAAGATTCATTCCTAGGACCCCTTTGGAGAAACCCTCCACTTACCAACAAAAACCTCTGGAAAAGGTTGGTAAACCTTCTGCCCCTGTTGCACCAAAGAAGTATGCAACAAACACTTGCTTCAAGTGCAACAAGCCTTGGCAGAAAGGCCATGTTTGTGACAAGAAGATAAATCTTGTGGAACAAACAGAGGAGCATGCTGATGACACAGTGGCACTGGATGATACATCAAGTGATTGTGCCAGCAATATTTCATATGAATCTCAACAAGAAATCTTGATGCTGGAAGAAGATATTCATTATTTAAATACTATTGACGTTGATAATAATGATTTATCTACAGTTGAGGATGCTGAGATCATAAAGAACATTGAGGATAACTCAATTGTTATTGCCCCTCTTAAGGCACCAGTCTTGATTAATGGAACCAGCATTGAAGTTGTTCTGGATTCTGGAGCTGGAGGAAGTGTAGTATCTGAAAGAGCACTTGCCTCAGTAGATCAAGACTATAAATCTAAACTGTTGCCTATCATTTCTGAAAATTGGAGAGGGTATGGCTCTGTTTTGTCCCCCATTGGTAAATACAAAGCCACAGTGTTTTTTAAATATAACCATGGTTTTGTAAGAGCTATTTGTGATTTTGTTGTCATGAAAAATGATAACTTGAGCAATTGGTTTATTGTAGGGAATGATATTTTAACCAAGTATGGCATAAAATTGGATCCTTCGAACCAATGTTTCACAATGGGGTTGAATGGGAAGAGAAAATTTAAAATTTCCTCCCCTAAAAAATTATTAAAACCAGAATTGAACACATGTAATTCTGTGGTTCAATATAAAGGAAGATCTACAAAGGAAATGCATGCCCTTATGTCTGAAATTGACAATGCCTCTTTTGGAGAACAACTTTCTGGTGAGGATAAAGATTCCATCATTAACTTGATAAAATCTTTTCCTATGGCCTTTGCTCATGGGTCACATGAACTGGGATTAGTTAAAGAGGAAATGAAACTTTCATTGTCTTGCCCATTAACTGATATACCACCTAGTTTAAAGAAGAAGCCTTATCCTGCTTCTCCCACAAAGAGAAAAGATATTGAAGATAATATCTCTACCCTTTTAAAAATGAATATTATTGAAAAGGTAGTTGAAACACCTAAATATTGTGTTATCTCACCTGTCCTAATTTCTTATGAGAAAGATAAAGCCAGGTTATGTGGTGATTATAGAGCACTAAATACTTATACTGTTGATGATATCTATCCTTTACCTAGAATCAGCTCTATACATGCTACTTTACAGGGTGCTAAATATATCAGCTGTTTGGATGGTAATAAGGGATATCACCAGGTACCTGTTGAGAAAAACTCTCAGAACTTTCTGATGATTGCCACTCATATGGGTATTTATAAGTATATTAGGATGCCATTTGGCCCTAAAAATGCCCCTTCTGTTTTCCAAAAAGTAATGGATAACACATTCCATCAAGAGATAATTGAAGGTTGGCTGATGGTTTATATTGATGATATCATTATATTCTCAAAAACATTTGAGGACCATCTTAAACACCTGTGTAAAGTATTCCAGAAAATGGACGAAATAAATATGACACTTGCTTTGAAGAAATGTAAATTTGGTTTCCATTCTTTAAAAGTTCTTGGTCATGTTGTTTCAGGCTTACAGATATGTGTTGACCAGAACAAAGTGGCAGCCATACAACAGGTGAAAGCTCCTACAACAGTAAGAGAGCTCCAAAGTTTTTTGGGAATGTGTGGATACTATAGACAGTATATTAAAAATTACCAAGTCATAGCTTTACCCCTTACCCAATTAACTAGAAAGGATGTTGCTTTTGTCTGGAATAGTGAAAGACAAAGAGCCTTTGACACTATGAAACACTGTTTGATTTCAGCACCAATTCTTGCTTTACCTGACTTTGATCAACCATTTGTTTTGTACACTGATGCCAGTTTCATTGGTCTTGGTGCTGCCCTCCATCAAAAACAAGTGATAAATGATAAAGTTTCAGAAGTAGTAATTTGTTATATTTCAAGAACCTTGAGAAATAGTGAATTGAAATATGGTGCTACTCAATTAGAGTGTTTAGCTGTAGTATGGGCTCTAGAAAAGCTTCATTATTACCTGGATGACCAGAAATTTGAACTTGTCACTGACTGCAGTGCAGTTAAATCCCTTTTAAACTTGAAAACACCTAATAGACATATGTTTAGATGGCAGCTGGCTGTTCAAGAGTACAGAGGGAGAATGACAATTATTCATAGAGCTGGTATTGGTCACTCAAATGTGGATATGTTATCAAGGTTACCCTTACCAAATGATGACTCAAATCCTGAATATGATCCTGAGGATGAAATTATCCATATCCATGGGATATATGTGGTTGATATGGAGGAAGAGCTATTACAGCTTATTCTGGAATCATATGATAAGGACACTGACTTGAAAAAGTTATGCACCATATTAAATGATCCAAAGAATGCTTCAATACAAGCATTAATTAAAACCCTTCCACCAAAGTACCAAAAAGGTTTGGAAAAAGGAAAATTTTCAATTGATGAAGGATATCTATATTATAGAAGAAAGTTGAGTAATGTTATTGTTATTCCTCCTTCTATGAAAGAAATCATCTTGAAAATTTGTCATGATGACATATTAGCTGGACATTTTGATCTTGACAAAACAATGATCAGAATTAAGAACACTGCTTGGTGGGCTAATATGTCTGAAGACACAAAATTATATGTTGAATCCTGTGATTCATGCCAAAAATCAAAAAGATTAACTGGTAAAAGAGCAGGATTAATGCAACATATTGAACCTCCTGATGCCCCATGGCAAATAATAAACATGGATTTTGTAACAGGATTACCTATTGCTGGTAAAGACAGTTATAACTCTTGTTGGGTTATTGTGGACAGATTCACAAAAATGTGTAAATTTATCCCTACCCACAAGGATGTTTCCACTAAAGAATTAGCTTTCTTATGGTGGTCTCATATGTTTAATACTGCTGGTTTTCCTAAAGCCATAATCTCTGACAGAGACCCTAAATTTACTTCTGAATTCTGGATGTCTCTGATGGATGTTTGTGGTTGTGATCTGAAACTTTCTACTGCCCATCACCCTCAGACTGATGGTTTAGCTGAAAGAATGATTCAGACTTTAGAGGACATGATAAGAAGATATTGTGCCTTTGGCCTTGAGTATAAAGATAATGACAGATTCACTCATGATTGGGTTACCTTACTTCCTGGGTTAGAATTTGCTTATAATAGCACTGTTCATTCTGTTACTCAAAGAAAGCCTTTTGAGCTCTGGCTTGGATATGTTCCTAATACTCCTGCCCAAATTCTCAATAACAAAATACCTAAATTGGATATACATCCTGGTGTAAAATCTTTTCTTCAAATGCAACAACTATGCAGAAATCATGCTCAAAAATGTATTGAAAAATCATTTGAATATGAGAAGAAAAGATGGGACAAATCCCATAAAGAATACACTTTTAAAAAGGGTGATGAAGTGTTGATTTCTACAGTCCACTTCAACTTACAAGGTAATAACAAATTAAAAGATCCATTTGTTGGTCCTTTTGTTGTCAGAAGAATGATTGGAGATAATGCAGTTGATGTTATTCTGTATTCCCCATATGACAGAAAACATCCTGTTTTTCCAATATCTCTTTTGAAACCTTACACATCCAATAGTGATTTATTTCCAAAAAGGAGGGGTAGACCGAAGAAAACCCCAAATGAAATCACTGAGACAGCAGAAATTGAAAAAATTTTAAATGACAGAATAGTCACTGCTGAGAAAGGTACAGAATACTTATTGAGATTCAAGAATAAATCATCTGAATATGATTCTTGGATACCTGGGAAGGAGATATCTAATCTTCCTACTCTACTAAAAAAGTATAAAAAGAAAAAATCATAGCATTTTTTTATTGTTTTTTTAGAGTGAGGGAGTGTCAGCCAGGCTACCAGACTTACCCAGTGAAATAAGCAATTATTTACTGGATGAAGCCGCACCTTATCATCTTTAATTATTATTTAATTATCATTTAGTTACATTAAAATTAGTTATAAATTAACTAGTTACAGAATGTAAAAATTAAATTAATTAATTAAATAAATAAGTAAAATTAAAATTATAATTTTGTCCCTTATATTTTTCTCCAACACCGTGCTCAATTGACAGGTTGGGAAAAATCAAACTTTATATTTAAAGAAAATAAACTATAAAGATAAAATAAGATTTAAATATTCAAATAGTATTAAAATATATACAAACAAATCAAATTTCTTATTTGGGATTGACATTTACAGTAAATATTAAAAATATTGATGTATTTCTGACATACTCTGTAAATACATCTTTTTGACACCTTCTTTTTAGAATAACTTTATTATTTGAAATACTCTTTCTGGAATGTTCTTTTTCTCTCTCTTTTCCTACTGTTTTTAGAATTTGTTTTCCGTGCTTTGTCTCTCCTTTGCCTATAAAAGGCCTCTCCTTTTGTTGTCTTTTGATCATTCTATTTTACCAACTCATTTTATTACAACAATAACCAACTAAAACACTTATTCTTATATTCTATATTATTAGTATTTACAATAGCGTAATTCTAAAGTATAATTTATATTAATATTTTAAAACCTACCTCTTTTATTGAGTAAAAAATTCAACTTGAATTAAGAAATACGTACAAATCTGTTGAGAACCCATTATAGCCTTTTAAATCCTCGTAGAACTACGTACCAAATCTTCTAGACAAAAAGTATACCTTGACACCCATAGTCCCAATATTCACCAAATTAAACTAAAAGAACACCTAATCTTTGACCAATGTCAATTAAGACATACACAAACTGTCAGCCAAGGTATCCCCAGGACTGAGTATTTCTTATGTTTAAAATAAGATAACCTTAATTACATTAGGCTTAAATCTTAAAGATAAGGTTAAAACACTTATATATATCGTTATTATACATATATATATATTTATTACACTATTATATGACTTATAGTTGTTTAAATAGCTTATCCATAGCCTAATTATACTTATAAAGGTGTTAATGGAGTCATAATATACTTATCTTAAGTGATATTAAGTAATTATAGACATACATAAGCTTATATGTATACATAAACCTCATATTCTGTGAAATATGTATTTATATTATGTATATTTAGGTCTATAAGTGGGTTTTAACCTCTTAGTAGCCTATAACCTTTGTTTTCTGCTTATTTTAGGTCATATGGACATATTCAGTGGACTCACAATGCCTATAAAAGCATGTACACCTATTTCAGGTGCATATACCCAGTTTGGTCAACTTAATCTGCTTCCTTGTTGGATTTTCATGGATTTATGGGTTAGGATATGATTACTGGGTTAATATGGATGCTTGGGGATGTTATTGGGGGCTTTTAAAGTTAATTTGGTCCCTTTATATGCTTTGGGTTTCATTATATTCTCTTTGGATGAGTTATTTTCCCTGTTTCTTTATGATATCCGCTTTTATCTGTTTATTCTATTTATGGTATGGGTCTGTGATATCATTGATTGTGATGGAGAGTCCTTACCAGAGGTCTGGGTGATTAATCTGCTTGAAGTGAACGCCATGGGTAGGTGATGGGCCCTCACAGTGCTGTAATTGCCAGGGATAGCAGTGACATCATCTGGATTGAAGGTCTGTGCACTCCAGTGGATTTTGGTATAAGTAAGGGAGGATTTGACAGGTAGTTGGACATCACTTACTTACTAAACTTCAATTAAACATTATAACACAATTATTATCATATAGAAATAGATTATAAAGCATCTACAAATTTATATTATCTTTATACAAGCTATAACTATATTTTATTGATCTATTTTCCACCACTAGCACACATAAAAATCCAAGTATTGTGAGTTTATATTGAGAATAACTATTTTATTAGTCTTTCCCTGAGTTTTAATCACTAAATAATTTATCAATAATTTTTAGGACCATTAATATTTACTATTAAATCATACTTAGATACTAGCATACACTGACACAAAAAGCATCAAACAACCCAACAAAGGCTTCTGCCAATGTTGGAAGACCACAATGGTAGAGGTGGGAGGGCCAACTTGAAGCGGCCTAGCATGATAAATCCAGAAAACCACTAAATATAACTAAAAAACCAGAAAACAACATAAAACACCTTAAACCATAAGATATGCTAGCAAATCATCAAGAAATAAAACATATATAACAATCAGAGCTATCTAATGGTACTAAGAACTAAACCCTAAGACTTAAGGTAAGCCGGAAAAACACAAAAAAAAGTAAATAGAAATAGTAATAATGAAAAGAGAGCAAAAGAGCCCTTAAAACTTGGAATAAAAAATGCCATCAAAAAATAAAATATGGAGAAAAACCAGGGCTATCCAATGATAATAGCCTCATCACTGTATCTCCAATATTCAGCCTGTTAAACCAGAAAAATATCATAATAAAAATCAATTCTATTTAAGACATCACCAAACAGTACCAAACTACACAACAAAGGCCCCAGCCAATTTTGGATTACAACACCACTTCAAACCCCCGAAACACTCTCCTATCCCTCTCCAAATCCTTCCTTACCCCTCCCAGACATTTGTTTTTAACAAATGATTGATATCAATTGCTTTTTAGATAATGAAAAATCAATGAAGATTGTTCTTAACAAATGATTTGTATGAGGGGGTAAGGGGGGACTATAAGGGGGGTTTGATCTGGGTCTAGGGGGGATTAAGGGGGGGTTTGAAGCAGGTATAGGGTGAATTTGACAGGTTTTTGTGCAACAGTTTTTGGGGGGGTTTTGGAGGCAGTTAGGAGTGGGCTTTGGAGAATTTTTAAAAGAGGAGAAATAGGAATAATGAGGGAGCAATTAAAACATTGACAGAAAAACTTTACAGGGACCAATGAGGGAGCATTTATAAAATTGACAGAAAAGTTTTATTAACATTTATTTATTTATTTATTTTCTTTATTTTTTATGCAGAATTAACCAAAAAAATTCCTCAACTTGAAGTAAAGTAATAATTATTCTTATTAATTATTTGCAGAAAATCTATAAGGTCTTTTAATTTAAATTGTGTGAGTTTATATTCATTTTTGAAAAAAAATTGACATCTTTTTAACCAGTAAATATTTTTTTCAGAAAAAAAAAAGTCTTTTTCTTCCGATTCAAGCATTACATCTGTATCTTCATCTTTATCTTCAGATCATAGGTGTATAATCAATTTTGGACTAGGAAATGGAATCATCAAATCAGTTTGGAACTCTTCTCACAATAATCACCAAACAACAAAAGCTCCTCCAGGTTTGGAATCTTGTCACAAATTTACTCATTTTGGCTGCTCCCTCCAAGTAAGTAAAAAGCTAATCCAAAGGATAAAAAATATAAAAAAAGAAGGTAAAATTTATAAATTAAATAAAACTTTAGGTAGATCTAAAAAATATGGGGATTTGTAAAGTCATCAAATATTTTTTATTCTTTAATAAATTTTTAATGAATAAATCTGATATTTCAATTTACTAAATTAAAGTAATGGGCCAACAACCCTGTGTTGTATAAATGGTAATCATGATAACATTAAATTGTTTCTTATGGTTCATCTAGCCTATACCTGTGGAAAGTCCCAAGCATAGTTTTTAGACTTGATCCACATTTTGGCTTGAGGAATTGTCATTACTTTAAAACTAGTTAGTTTGATTTATCTTATTTATTTATTTATTAATTTATGGAATTGTATTAAATTTTAGTGATTTTTGCCCCTTACTTCAATAGAATGCAGGGTAGGGTACTTCCAAATTTTTGAATCTCACATGAAAAATTGATGACTTAAAAACATTTGGTGATACCCACCCCTTTCTTCAATAAAATGCAGGGGAGGGTATTGAAAATTCCTTCAAAAAGATATAAAATTTTGTTGACTTAGCTTTATTTAGAAATTAAAATTGGTGGTGAGGTGATAAAATTATGTTTGTGATGAAGATTTTTGCGCAGGTATCAGTATTATTTTACCATCTGGAATTCCAAAAATTCAATATGTGAGTATTAGAAGGAGGAGACTAGAAAAGAAAGAATGAGTAATTTAGCAAAGAATTGAAGAAAAAAGAGAAAGTAAAAATACATTGAAAATTTGGGCTCTGAGGACTCAGATATACTCCAAAATAATTGTTATGCTTGATAGTTGGGATCATCTTCAGCTGAACTATGGTTAGAAGCTGGAGGGGATTGATGTTTTTAAAGTACAGGTGTGTTAGGAGGGTTATTGGATGGTTGAGAACCAGAGGGTATATCATTAATAGTATCATGTATAAACCAAGGGTTGACATCAACTTGGGAAACAAAAAGACTATCCATTTCCTCATGGAAAGGACACATGAAATTGAGATTTTCTGAAACAGTAGGAATTCCAATCTCCAAATCATCAACATCAATATCAAAGCCAGTGGAAGCAAAATGAGCCTTTTTATATTTTGATTTATTAATTTTGAAACTGAATTTTGAGTGTTAGATTTTCTGTGAGGTATTATGAAACTGGTATGTTACAATAAAAGAGATTAAGAGGTTGAAAACATATAAAAACTAGGGATAAAACATGCCTGGTTAAAATTTTGCATTAAAATGTTTCAAATCTCAGTGAGGGGTGTGTTTTGAGGATTGATGAGAGGATTGAGGTCTGGGTGGCACATGTGAAAGGGATGGCTTGAGAAAGGAAGCAATGATGTGGTAAACATGTGGTTGTGAAAAAAAATTGGGTTAAAAGTGCTGGTTTGAGGTCATAACTGACATCCATTTTTGAAATAAGTGACTTTTTTGCAAAAATTAAGTGTGGATTTGGTTTGAAATCTACACATAAGTTAAGTGTGGATTTTCCAGAACTCTCACCCCCTAATATGAGCTCACTTAATTGAGGAATGATAGGGAACTAGACTTGGAGGAGATGAAATATGAGCTCTCTTCATGGAGGGATAATAGGGAACAAGACTCACTACGCAATATAGGGGGTGGACTTGCTAGCAAGTCCTCAACCTGAACTCAGATGGAACTCATATGGAACTCAGACTGAACTCATACTGAACCCATACTGAACTCTACTTGAACACCCACCTAAAACTGTTCTGCTGAGTGGTGATCATCCCTGATTGTATGGTTCCTTTATCAATAGCTCAATGTGTGTTCAATCTATGGTGAGTTTGGGTCCAAGGTTGCGGACTTGCTAGCAAGTCCGCCCCCCATATTGTGTGGTGACTTGGAGGAGAATAAATTTGAGCTAGCTCTAAGTATTAAATAATTAAAGAAAAGGAGGAAACTCTTCAGTAAAATTTCCTATTGGATCAGATGAAACTCAAGTTTCAACTTAAAGATGATTCCAAATAGAAATTTTTCATGATAGAATCCCTTAAAGCTTATAAATCAATTGAAAAAATTGAATGCTTAATGAAATTTTGCAATTGATTACTAGTTTTTATTTCTTTCACATTTTTATTTATAATTTTTTGACATGAAAGTATTTTATCACTTCCCATTTTTTGTTAACACTATCCATCATCAGTTGAGTAATATATCAAAAATTAAAAAAAATCATTTTAAATGGTTACAATGGCAAAATTTGATCCACTATTTTTTACTTCTTTGTGTTTTCAAATCAAATATTTCAACTTTACATTCAAGTAAATAAATTTGATTTTCTAAATACAGCTAAGTCAACAAAATTCTATATCTGTTTTAAAAAATTGGCAATTACCCCCCTAAAATTTTATTGAAGCAAGGGGTTGGTATCACCAAAAAAATTACAAGTCATCAAATTTGCATGTCAGAATTTAAAATTTGGCAATACCCTCCCTTGAATTTTATTGAGTTAAGGGGTTCAAGTCACCAATTTTTAATATAATTACATAAATTAATAAATATATAAATAAGATATTTCAAATTTACCAGTTTTAAATTAATGACAATTCCTTGTGCCAAAAGGAAGATCAAGTCTAGAAACTAAGTTTGGGACCTTACACAGGTATAGGCTAGAGGAAAACCATAAAGCAAATCAATGTTTTCATGATTGCCTTTTACACAGCACAAGCACCACACAATATGGGGGGCGGACTTGCTAGCCAGTCCGCAACCTTGGACCCAAACTCACCACAGATTGAACACACATTGAGCTATTGACAAAGGAAGCATACAATCAGGGATAAAAACCACTCAGCAGAAAATTTATAGGTGGGTGTTCAAGTAGAGTTCAGTATGGGTTTAATATAAGTTCAGTATGAGTTCCATCTGAGTTCAGGTTGGGGACTTGCTAGCAAGTCCAGCCCCTATATTGCATAGTGAAGGTTGTTGGCCCATTACTTTAGTTTAGTAAATTGAAATATCAGATTTATTTATTAAAAATTTATGAAAGAATAATAAATATTTGGTGACTCTACAAATCCCCATACTTTTTTGATCTACCTAAGGTTTTAATAAGTTTATTACTTTTATCTTTGTTCTTTAACTTTTTGATTTGTTAGATTACCTTGTGGCTGATCTGAAAAGAGCAGCCAAATGAGTGAAGGGTTAGACATATGAAAATGGTAAGAAAAATAACAAAAACACCTTGATAAAAGGTAAGAATAATAAGTAAAGAGAAAATTAGTTGCAGGAGTCTGGAAGGCTAAATGCATGATGTAAAAGTTATGATTTGCATTATGAAATAAATAAAAGTGAAATTGGAAAAAAAGGCTCACATTTAAAGTTCAATATCTCAGCAACCACTGAACCAAATTCAAATATGTTTATGGGAAATGAAAGATAGGTTTCAGGAGAATCTTTTCTTAAAACGGCATTAGATTCTGATAAACTTAACCCTAATTATGACTCTTATTTTTAAACTTTTACAAAAACTTAAAAAGTGATAATGAAAATGACAATATGAAGAGTTGAATAAGTCAACTGTTATCCAGATAAGAGTCCTACATATATTTAAGTATGAATATTTATAGATAGAAAGAGATATCATATCTAGGCATGAAAAAAGTAGATGAAACTTACCTTGATTGAAAGGTAGGGAAAATAGAGTCAGATAGAGTAAAGTTGAAATTCGGGGGAAATTGAATACAGAGCAAGTGAAATGCTTAAAGAATGTGCAATTTATGTATTTCAATGATATGGAACCAAAAAAAAGTGAAATAGGGGAAAAGAAGAATAATGATAAGGCCAAGGAGGGATGAAGAGTAGGATAATGAGCCTAAAAAAAGAAAGAAAAGAGGGAGAGAAAAAAATGGTTAATTTTACCTTGAAAATTAAAAAAAACACTTACATAAATAATTTAGATACAAAAAAAATTATAAATAGAAAACATATAATAAAAATGATAAAATGACATAACTGGAGAGATGAGTTGAGAAAAAAATTGACTTGAAATTATTTGAGGGATGCAAGAGGAGAGGAGGAAATGGATATGAGTGCTGAAAGAAAAAAAATGACTGAAAAATTATGCAATTGCAGAAAATATGCAATTTCAAGTTAAGTGGATGAAGGTATACAAAGAGACTTGAACAAAAAATTCAAATTAGAATTCAATATGCAAAAAAAACAACTATTCCAAGTGATTGAGTGAAGGTTGTATCTGGGATCATGAACAAGATTTGGTCCCCTTTGGTTGATGTGACACTTTTTGAAAAAAATCAACATATAGGCTAAAGTGGTTTCCAAATCAGAGTCAGAATCAGACTCAGAAATTAAAGATAAATCAATAAAATTCATAGTTGATGCAAGTTACTTCCTAGTAGAGAGGTGCTTCATTGTTCTTGGCTGCAGGTTAAGGTGATGAGGGAAGGAGAAATGTTCCATCAAATGAGCAGGGGGGTGTGTGGATAGGAAAAATAATTGAGGTTTTGGCCACCAATTTTAAGTGGCCTGGAGTGAAGAGTGACATAAGGATGGCATCTGCAATTATATCTCATGTAACTTGCTTACAAATGAATCATGGATGTTATGAGTTTGCAATCAGGAATTAGGAATGGAAATTGGGCTATAAGAGGTGGGATAATGTATTATTGTGCATTCCTTATCCACTAGCACAAGGGCTAGTGGTTAACAACCTTCCACAATAAGTAATTCCTGATCTGGGGAAAAATAATTCCTGATCCCTAATTGTGGATCACTTAATGTTGATACTCCCTAATAGGGGGTGTAAGTTCTGGAAAATCCACACTTAACTTAAGCTTAGATTTAAAGCAAATCAGCACTTTTTTCCAAATTTTCTATCTCAACCACAGGTTGGCCACATAATCCCTTCCTTTCCCAACCCATCCCTGTCACATAACACACCCAGACCTCCATCCCCTCATCAATACTTGGCACACACTCCTCCTCACTGAGATTTGAAACATTTTATTGTGAAATTTTAACCAGGCATATTTTTCCTTCTTTTTTGATGTTTTCAACCTCTTAATCTCTTTTCTTGTAAAATACCAGTTTCATAATGCCTCCAAAAAATACATCACTCAATGAAGTGGACGCTATGGGGAGGTGACAGGCCCTCACAGTGCTGTAATTTCTGGGGAGAGCAGTGACATGATCTGGATTGAAGATCTGTGCACTCCAGTGGATTTTTGTATAAGTAAGGGAGGATTTGAAAGGTTATTGGACATCACTTACTTACTACAATTGTCAGTGTATGATAATGTTTAAGTATTATTTAATAGTAAGTATTAATGGTCCAACTACTTATTTATAAATTATCTAGTGATTAAACCTCAGAGGAAGACTAATTAAATAGTTGTCCTCTATATAAAATTACAATACTTAGATTTTTATGTGTGCTAGTGGTGGAAAATAGATAAATAAAATATATATATATAGCTTATATAAAGATAATATCAATTTATAAATGCTTTATAGTATATTTTTATATAATAATTGTGTTATAGTGTTTTTTTAATGTGTAGTAAGTAAGTGGTGTCTAATAAACCATCAATCCTCCCTTATACCAAAATCCACTGGAGTGCACAGAACTTCAATCCAGATGATGTCACTGCTATCCCTGGCAATTACAGAACTGTGAGGGCCCATCAACTCCCCATGGCTTCCACTTCAAGAAGTTTCAACGCCCAGACCTCTGGTAAGGACCCTCCATCACAATCAATGATATCACAGACCCATACCATAAATAGAATAAACAGATTAAAGCGGATACCATAAAGAAACAGGAAAAATAACTCATCCAAAGAATATATAATGAAACCCAAAGAATATAAAGTAATATAATTAACTTTCCAAGCCCCCAATAACATCCCCAAGCATCCATATTAACCCAGTAATCATATCCTAACCCATAAATTTGTGAAAATCCATCAAAGGAATCAGATTAAGTTGTCCAAACTGGATATATGCGCCTGAAAAAGGTGTATATGCTTGTTCAGGTGTTGTTATTCCAATGAATACATCCATATGACCTAAAATAAGCAGAAAAATATAGTTTATAGACTATTAAGAGTTTAAAACCCACTTTTAGACCTAAATATACACAATATAACTACATATTTAACTGAATATGAGGTTTATGTATACATATAAGCTAATGTATGTCTATAATAACTTAATATCACTTATGATAAGTATATTATGACTCCATTAACACCTTAATAAGTATTATTAGGCTATGGATAAGCTAGTTAAAATAATATAAGTCATATAATAGTGTAATAATTATATATATAAGCATTTTAACCATATATATAAGTATTATAACTTTAATTTTAACTTATAAGCTTAATTTAATTAAGGTTATCTTATTTTAAACATAAGAATTACTCAGTCCTGGGGATACCTAGGCTGAAAACAATTCAAATAAACATTATAACACAATTATTATCATATATAAATATATTATAAAGCATTTATAAATTTATATTATCATTATATTAGCTATAACTATATTTTATTAACCTGTTTTCCACCACTAGCATGCACCAATCCAAATATTGTGAGTTAACACTGAGCATAATTATTTTATTAGTCTTCCCCTGAGTTTTAATCACTAAATCATTTATAAATAAGTAGTTGGACCATTAATATTTACTATTAAACCATTCTTAGATACTAGCATACACTGACAATAATAAAATAAGGAATAGGTGAAAAAAACTTGGGTTTTGGCATGTCTGTACCTAGTGCTGACAAATAATGATGAATAACAGAAGCATTTTTAAGGCTTTTTGTACCCAATTGAAGACATTTTTTTGGGGAGCGAAATACACTGTTGAAATACACCTTTTCAGAGCAGTTATATTTCATTTTTTATCTGCAATTACTTTAATGGTGAATTGGAGTACTTTGATACCGCCTATTAAGGGGTGTCAGTTCTGGAAAATACGCAATTAACTTAAGTGCAGATTTCAAAGCAAATAAGCACTTAAAATTTTCAAAAATGGGTGTCAGTTATGACTTAAAATCAGCACATTTTTCCCAATTTTTTTCACAACCACATGTTGGAAACATCATCCCTTCCTTACCCACCCCATGCCTGTCACATAAGACACACAGACCTCCATCCCCTCATCAATCCTCGGCACACTCCTCACTGACATTTGAAACCTTTTATTGCAACATTTTAACCAGGCATGTTTTTTTCCTTCTTTTTTTATATTTTCAACCTGTCAACCTCTTTTCTTGTAACATAGCAATTTCAAAATGCCTCCCAGAAAATTAAACACTCAAAAGTCAACTCAAAAAAATGCTATATC
This sequence comes from Hemileia vastatrix, assembly GCA_030280995.1. NCBI lineage: Eukaryota > Fungi > Basidiomycota > Pucciniomycetes > Pucciniales > Zaghouaniaceae > Hemileia > Hemileia vastatrix. The sequence continues at coordinate 19,229,593 of JASXTE010000013.1, read as the reverse complement.
ACAAAGTTCTTCACATAATGCAAGCCCCTCACCAGAGAAATCAAAGTCTGGACAGCTAAAAAAGGAAGATTATCTCATCATCAAAAAATTCCTCAAAATTAAATCAAATTATGATGCATGTCTTGGATGTGAGAAGACCACTCAAATTAGATGTCCACCTTCATCAAATTTCAATGACTTCTTGTTAATAGAAAATGAAGTAAAAAAGAAAACAAAAGAAAGAATCAACATTAATCCTAAGCAAATGAAGGGGAGGTCAAAAGTTATCAATACAAATATAAAATGTCTCATTTTGCTTCCACTTTCACTGGATTTTGTATTGATAATAATACTTTAGAGATTGGAATACTACTGTTTCTGAAAAGCTCAATGTCATGTGTCCTTTATATGAAGAAATGGATAATCTTTTTGTTTTCCAAGTTGATGTCAACCTTTTGTTTATACACAATACTACTAAGGATATTCCCTCTGGATTTCAACAAGCCAATAATGCTCCCAACACACCTGAACTCAAGGACATCAATCCACTCAAGCTTCTAACCATAGTTGACCTGAAGATGATCCCAACTATCAAGCAGAGCAATTATTTTTGAGTACATCTGAGTCCTCAGAGCCCCTAATTTTTAATGTATTTTTACTTTCTTTTTTTTCCTCAATTCTTTTCTAAATTTCTCATTCTTTATTTTCTAGTCTCCTCCTACTCAACCTCAAATTTCTAAAAAGAATACAATTATCAGAAATGACAATCCTGCTTTGCAAGCTGATTTAGATGAACTTTGTCAATCCTTAGCTCAAACTCCAAACTAAAGCATCAGGCTTCATCTTATATGAACTTGAACAATCTTTTAAAAAATTGATTATACTTCAACCACCTCTTCATCCTCCCTTGAAAGTTTTTTTGAGAAAAAAGATATAAGTAAGATTTGTTCACTATATATATTCTTCAATAACATATTTATTTTTTTTTCTATTCAATTTTCTCAGAAAAATCCTCTATTGCAAAAAATTCCCTTGACTTTAGAAGATGAAGTTTTACCATTTGCTAATAAAAGATGAAAGGTCTTTAGAGTTGGAGGAAAATATTTTTTTGCTTCAATCAAATTTTGAAAAGGCTAAATTTTAGGCAGAGGAGATGGAAAGAGCTCACCTTTGCTTGGAGAAAACAAAAGACTTTGAATTTCAAAGAGAAATGGCCAGTTGTGAATTGGAAAAACAATAAAGTTAAAAAAAAGAGATTATTACAGAATGTATAAAAAATGGCCAATCATATGAGGACATTAGAAAAGTACTTTAATTTTTTAATTGATTATTTGGTTAATTGTTGGTTAATGACTTTGATATTTGCTTTTAATCTTATAAAAAATAGTTATATCATGAGATTCTGATAACACCATTTGTTGTTACTGGACTCTAAAATATTGCACTTTAAAATTTCAGATGGTAAAATAATACTGAAACCTGTGCAAAAATCCTTATAAAAATTTAATTTTATCACATTAACACCAATTTGCATTTCTAAATAGAGCTAAGTCATTAAAATTTTATATTTGTTTGATATATTTTCTATTTTAGATTTGAAAATTTGACAATACCCCCCCCCTGCATTTTATTGAAGTAAAGGGTGAAAATTACCAAAATTTAATATAATTCCATAAATGAATAAATGAATAAATAAGATAAATAAAATTCACTAGTTTTAAAGTAATGAAATTTCGTCAAGCCAAAATGTGGACCAAGTAAGAAAACTAAGTTTGGGAATTTCCACAGGTTTAGGCGAGATGAACCCCATGAAAAAATTTAATTTTATCATGATTAACATTTATACAACACAAGATCATTGGCTCATTACTTTATTTAGTGAATTGAAACATCAGATTTCTTAATTAAAAATTTATGAAAGAATGAAAAATATTTGATGACTTTACAAATCCCCATACTTTTTTGATATACCTAAAATTTTATCTAATTTATTACTTTTACCTTTTTTATTGTTTGGATTAGTATTTGACTTATTTGGAAGGAGCAGCCAAAATAAGTAAAGTTGTGACAATATTCCAAACCCGGTATGGTAAGGTAAACTCTTACAGTCACCTTGCTGTAAGCAGAATCCGGAGGAGATGTGTGGATTTAGCTGAAAACCCCGTCCTTCCAATAAAAATAACAAAATGGGAATTCTAAATCACTAAGCTAACCAATCTACTTGGATCTGATTGATGAAAATAATGAAACTCTAAAATAATTAACGCTTATTGAGATTAAATGATCGTGGCTGTTGAGGAAAGAAATACTGATAACAACAATTAAGGTGTACCAGTGAAAGATCTGAAAAGATTGACTTTTATGTTTTTATAATAATTTAAATTTTTATGAGACAGCAATAATCAAGTCCCAGTGATGAAGACCTTTCTAAAGATACCCTGTATGAAGTGTTATTTTAATTGTTGAGTAGTATTTCTAAAATGTTATATATAAAATATAAAGTTATAAGGGTATTACAATTTATTTAATTTGTTGAGTAATGAAAAATGAGACTGTGGTAGTTAATGATTAAGCTGTATGATTTATTCCCCCCCCTCAATTTCGAGTTTGAGAAGCGCTTAAGTATTCCTAGTCACGTGCCTAAGTTTTCCCCTCCAGAGCTCTTCCAGAGTCAATCCGGAGCCCGTACGGAGTCCGTCCGGACTTCCGGACTCAATTTAGAACCTTAAAACCATAATAAAAAATCTAGAAAAATTACATATAATAGAGCTACTTCCCCTTTACCTACCAAACTAATTTTCGTAGTCTGCGCAGCTCTAATTACCCCGTGAAAATTCATCAAAGTTAAGTAATTTTTGAAAACGTAAATATTTCTATAAAACTTTAAAATTCATTTAAAAATATAAGAAAAATAGTAAAAATTCTGGGAAAATTTCCCAAGGTTCTTGAGTGACTTGACTTGATACTTATAAATTTTTTAGACCATAAAAATAAGTTTTCTCCGCAAAATAAATTGTATTTGTGTAGGCATTCGCTCGTGACCAATTTCTTCATATTTTAAACTCCAATAAATTAAATAAAACCCTTTTATATAAAAAAAATAATAACGCCAATCTTGCACGCCGTAATAACTCCATTTACATATTTAGGTGCCGTACTAAACTTTAGGCTACCACATCCTCCCTCCAATCGAGAATGTCCCCATTCTTAAAACTTTGCATAAGTGGTTGAACACAATATTCATCTTTAACCTTCAACCACCATCTTCTTTAATCAACTATAAAATTCATCTTCATCAATATGTCTTCCAAAGAACTTGTCGCTCCATGTGAACTCTGCGCTCGATACCAGGTACCTTGTTTAATGTCCAACCCTAATCTTCCTGGCAGAAAAGCTTGCGACTTATGCCGTGTGAAAAAAGTCAAATGCAACCGGCCAATAGTTCCTTCTAAAACAAACGTATATTTAGGACCAGCAGCTCTCCCTGATCCCTCAACTTCTAAAAAGCGATCCAAAATTCCTGTCTTCTTAAAACGAATAAGATCAAAAACAGCTTCAAAAGTTCAATCTTCATCAACGGATCCCGGCCTAATTTTGCCTTCACAAGATCCTAATCCTATAACGCCAGTACCCCCAACTAACTTTGCTGAGACTATGTTTCCTGGCTCTAAATGTAAGACCCTATTTATCTTACTAAAAAAAACTTTTAATCAAAATTGACTAAACCTATGACTTAATAACATATTTGAACTTCTAGCTGTCGAAATAACCAACACTGATGATGTTGGTAGAGTGAAGACGGACTATATCAATCATTACCCAAATTTTCATCGCTATCTTTTTCTTGACTTTACTAATGAGTTGAAACAAAAAATGCTGGCCTATTTTCAAGAAACTCCAGCTAATAACCATGAAGACCTCATGAAAAGAAGAATTTTAATGCAAAGCTTTGATAATGATGTTGAACAATTTCAAAGAAATTATCTTTTCTAACAGTATAACTTGATAAAATTTTGTTTTTGCTTGGTCTTCTTAAACTTTCAACATAAATGATGTTTTCTTTCTTCTCTGGCTTGATATAACATAAAATAAAATAATATAAATCTTGTGATGATTCCACTACTGAGAGCAAGGTTTGAATCCCTTCAGACTCCCATATACCAGTCTTCCTTCTTGTCACAGCATTGAGAGAGTGGATCTTCCTATGAGCCGAATACTCCTGATTCCAACCTCATAGGGCCCCCCACTGAGCCAAATTCTATGATTCCAATCTCGCCATAAGGTCCTCCAAGCTTCACACCAAAAAAAAAATGGCCTAACTATGAGGCACTAAAAAAATCATTCCCTAAAATCCAACTACCATCCTAACTTCTGATTCCTTCATCACAATTTTCAAACTTTGCTATACAGCAAACCCATAAAATACTTTTGCCAGGCTTCCAATAATAATATTAACTTTAGACCATGTTAAAGCACCACAAATTTCACCTAATTAACCATTATGCTTTCTTTAGAATCATCACCACCTAAAGTTTTAACCTCCTAAAGCTATCAGCACCCAATTCCAGAAATAATTGAATAACCAGTTTAGAGTCTTAGGGGACAGTGATAAATTAAAAGATTGAATTGAGTTATCCAAACAAGATTGACATTCCAATTTAAAGTCTTGGTAGACCAAAAATATAATCGATTGCCAGTTTATGGTCTTGGTGGACCAAAGATCGTTTAAGTGCATAAATATCTTGATATATTCCTAAGTAAGGCCTAGGCTTGACCAAAGATTGAATAAATTTGATAATCCAGTTTAATGTCATAGTGGACCAAACATTTGATCGACAAGTAATCCAGTATAAGGCCATAGTGGTCCAATGAATGTTGAATTATCCTGCAGATATTAATTTTCCAGTTTAAAGTCATAGTGGACTAAACAATGAATGAACTACCAGTTTAAAGTCACGGTGGACCAAACATTTAATCGATAAGAAATCCAGTTTAAGGTCATGGTGGAACCAACAGCTTGATAACAGTCCAGTTTAAGGTCTTGGTGGACCTAACAACTTCTCTATCCTTGAACCCAGATTCTGCCACCAGCTTTCTTCATCCTAGTTTCAAGTTTTCTTCTTCAAAAAAATATCTCCTAACAAGATGAAACCTTCTGACTTCATTGCTTCAGCTGATCAATCTTGCAAATACTGTGCCTTCACCCATAGGTAATGTATCTTCTCTTTTAACTGGCAAAAGCACACTTATAACAGGGCCTGTTTAGCCTGCTATGAGAAGAAAAGAAAATGTTCTGGCTTGAACTGTGGTTCTTTCCCCATCACTGCTACTAGCTTCGCCACCTTCTGCAAACCTCTTCCTTCTTCTTCACCTTCTACTCCACCCCCTATTCCATCAACCTCTAAAGATCCCATACCTTTTTCTCCATCAGCCTATTTAAACCTTTCTCCATCACCTAATCCTCTGGGTCCTTCTCTCCAATCTAGACTTGCTGCTACTCCCCCAAGAACTCTTGCTGCTCCCAGGGCCATGCTTCAACCTTCTAACAATTCTTCTCCTTCTTCCAACATCTTGAAGCACAAAAGTTCCTATAATAGCCAGAAGTCTTCATCTTCTCTTGTATCATCCAAAAGGCCCAGAACATCTACTTCAAACACCAAATCCAACACCAGTCCTCCTCATCTATCAAAAATAAAAAATCCTTTCCTAAACATAAAAAATCCCACTCCATTACCAAGTAAGCCATTTATCTATGATCATGATAGTGTTGACACAGGTTAGTTGTCTCTTTTTATTTTCTTAATCTTCAGGTTTTAATTTGCTGATATTTTAATTTAATAAGCGTCCACCGGTTCTCCAATTTCATATTCTGCTTATGAACTACCAGAACCTAATCCAAGCTTCCCTAGAGTTCCAATTCACCTAGTGTCTGAAAAGCTTTTTGCCAATTATAATAACCTTATCGCTTATTTCCAACGATACCCGCCCTCTGATAGATCAGAAGCTTGGATGAGAGAGCAACTGTTAAGAGACCTTTTCAAAATAGCCAACTGGCTTCAACACTATCGTGACCGTGAAATAAGATTCGAATCCCAGGAAATCGATCAAGGTCCTTCTAAATTTTCTAATTTCGATTCTTCAAAAGATAACAATCCTTGATGGTGTTCTTCCTGGTATGTAGCTTTCTTGCATAATGTTTGAAGAATAAAATATAAACATCTAAACTACCTAAAACTAAAATACCTTTATTTTATTTTATTTATTTATTTTTTATTTTTTATTTTTTTTTTATTTTTTATTTATTATTTATTTTTTTTTATTTTTTTATTTTTTTTATTTTTTTTTTTTATTATTTATTTATTTTTATTTTTATTTTTATTTTTATTTTTTATTTTTTATTTTTTTATTATTATTATTTTTTATTTTATATTTTTAGTTATTTTATTATTATTATTATTTTTTTTTTTTTTAATTTTATTTTTTTTATTTTTTTGTTATTTAAAAGAGATAGTTTTGAAATAAAAGTTAAAATTTAATTTTTAAAGAGAGATAAACAAATGTGAAAAGAAAAATAAAAAAAGTAATAAAAAAAATTTCAAAATAAAATTTTAAAAGATGCCCCCCGGCCATTTGATGAGCCGTACCCTCGACATCATACCCACATCCAAGTGCAACTTGATGTGGTTACACAATTTTAAGAAATTGAAAAGAAAAGAAAATAAATGAAAGTTTTTAGCAGATAATTTTTTATAATGATGATCACTGGGTGGGCTCCCTCCAATTTATAAAAATGATTAGAGACCACCAGTGAGCATCACCTTTACAATAATTCATAATATATATTAAAGAAAAGAAATCACAATCTAACATAAAAAAAATCAAAAACAAAATAAGAAAATCTTGAATCCGGCGTTGAGAGCGGTGTCTCTTGATTCGTTCCAGTTTATAGTCTTAGTGGACTTCCTATAATTAAAAGACAAAGCCAGGATTCAACTAGAAACAGGGAAAATTTTGGAAACAAACATTATGGGGTAATTGTGTATAGAGCAGCCAGCCCATCAATTACCCCCACACTTGCCAATATTAAATTAAGAAGGTTCCCCTGTGAACACTTCTTCCAATAAATTTTAAAAAATTTTCCAACACTATCTTCACCCATATTTTAAGAATTTTAAGTTTTTGAAAATTTCAAAGATGGTCTTCTTGAATTTCGTTAAGTTTCATCATAGTTTCGTCGCCCATAGGAAGTGTAACGATAGTAAAGTATTTTTGATAAAAATAAGAAGATAGTTTATCCTCGTTGCAGACGAATCCATAAAATTTCGTTGATATCATAGTTTACACTCGTTGCGGAGGTATAAAATTTGATAAATGTCATTTAAAATTGTAGTTTATCCTCATTTCGGAGTTCGTCCATATAATTTCATAAATGTCATAGTTTATCCTCATTGCGGAGGAAGACTTCGGCACTCCTGTTGCCTCTAGGATAGAACCGTTTCACTTGATCGGCCGCTACCCTCTTCTTCAATACTAATCCATCCAACTCTTCTAGCACATATGAACCGCCGGAAACTTGCTCCTTGATTTTATACGGTCCATTCCACCTATCTGCAAACATCTTTCCCCACTGGCTTTCCAAACTCCTATTATAAACCAGGACCATATTACCTGGGTTCAAAGGTTTCCTTAATCGATGTGCCAACCGCTCATCCCAATATCTAACTGATTGATTTCGTATCTTCATCATCCGTGAATATGCCTTTTCTAAATATTCTTCTTTCTTTTCTAGCTGCATCATTCTTGCACACAATAATTCTTCAGTAGTTTTGACCGTGTCCCAGTCAACTCCAAGATATGATTCAGCTTCTAAATCAACCGGCAAAACTGCTTTCTGTCCAAAAACAAGTTCATAAGGTGAAAATCCGGTCGTCCTTTTGGAAGTGATTCGATCAGCAAATAAAACTAAAGGTAAATAGTGCCTCCACTTTTCAGCACTTGTCCCACACATTTTAACTAAAGCATCCTTAATAACTTGATGCCCTCTTTCAACCATGCCTTCAGCTTCAGGATAATATGGGGTTGCTACCCTAACCTTTGATCCAACTTTCAATACGGCCTCTTTAAACTCTGTCCCAAATTCAGGACCTCCATCTACCGTCACCAACTTCATCACCCCATACCTATATACCCAATTATTCAAAAAAAATTCTGCCACATTTTTGGCAGTTAAATTAATAAGAGGCACTGCCTCTACCGAACCAGATAAATCATCTCTGGCCACAATTAAATATTTATACCGTCCCTCTTTTATATGAACGGCATCTAAACTAACTCTTCCAAAGAGCGTATATTCACCGGTCGCGTGTCCAGGTTCTTTTGGCCTTAAATAACTTCGTCTTTGACATTCTTCGCATGACTGAACCCACTGTTTAACAGCCATCTTCATGCCAGGCCACCAAAATCGATCAGAAATTCTTCTAAACGTTTCTCCAACGCCTCTATGCCCGAGATCTTCATGCAGTTATTTCAAAACTAATTCTTGCCCCTTCTGTTGAGTTATAACTACTTGAGGATTTGGATACCTCCTCCTCATTAAAAGTCGACCAGATAGGTAAAATGTAGATGACTTCCTCTTGATAGCCACCCATTCATCGTCTTCACAATCTTCTGGCCTCTCTAAAGTCAACAAATATTTGACTAACAAAAAATAAAAACCAGTCTGACCCCAGACTTCATCTTGAAAATCGATTAATATAACATCAATAGGGACTTCTCTATCACCAATATCACCTGCACATGAATGAGCCAATAATTGTTGACCCCTAAATAAATTTTTAATTGAGCTATGTCGACGTTTTTCTTCTGAACCTTTGGATCCTTCAAAAACCGTATTCAAAAATACCTCTTTCTCTTTATCCACCCTTTTATTTAAATTCTCTAATTCTCCAACATATACACCATTCCTTAATTTACTACTATCCCACACTACCAATCCATTTTCCTCTACATACACCACATCTTCTTCTACCTCCTCTCTGCCGAATTTATCTACACCTTTTCCAACACCTTTATTAACATAAAAACTATTTTCCAGTTTATCCTCTTGGTGGAGGTCATCAACACCATAATCTAAACACAATAGTCCTGCCAGTTTAACCTCATGGGGGAGGTATGGAAAGTCTTCAGCTCCTTTAGTGCTGGCTTTGATAATAGGTATATCTTCATCGAACTCTTCTGAGTCTGAATCTTCTTCAGTGGGTGGTCTCCTTGATAAACCATCTGGCATAGTAAAAGTTTTGCCAGGCTTATGAACTAAATCAAACGAAAAATGTTGAATAAAAGCTACCCATCTCGTCATGGGTGCGTTCGGTAAACTTGGGGAATTAATCATCTGGATTAACGATTTCGCATCCACTTGCAACTCAAAATGTTGCCCCCACAAAATATGCTGAAGTTTCTTCAGTATTTTCGCCACACCACATAATTCCAATTTCGGTTGAGAATATCTTGATTCGACCTCAGTAAATACTACAGATTCATACCTAACTGGCCTGATGTAACCAGCTTTATCCATCTGAGACAGAACCGCCCCAGCTGCAACCTGACTTGAATCAACTGCTAAATAAATTCTACCAGAATCTTTTCCATAAACTAACTTGTGCAGGACTAAATCCTTCCCTACAACCTCCTTCAACTTCACAAACGCCTTCTCACACTCTTCATCCCACTCCCAGTCTGCATCCTTTCTTGTTAACCGTCTCAATGGAGCTGCCAATGAAGAAAAGTCCTTGATAAACATTCTAACATATACGCAAACGCCTAAAAACCCTCTAACTTCGGTCATATTCTTGGGTCTTGGCCAGGACTGAATTTTGTTAACTTTCTTCTTGGACATAATCCTACCCTCTCTACATACCACATGGCCTAATATTTCTAAGGCTGGCACACAACATGAAAATTTTGAACCTGAAATAGTTAAACCAGCCTCTTCAATTCGAAACAAGATTCTTTCTAAAGTAATTGCAAACTCCCAAATGAATTTGCGTATCCCGGGATTCTCTTCCAACACCTGGTTATCATAGTCGGTTGTTGGTCCCTTAATTCCTCCATCATCTATAAAGATTCCAGCATATTGTGGAATTTCGTCTTGAAGGATCCAAGCCATCTGAGCTTGATAAACTGCAACCGAATTTGTTGCTCCTTGAGGTAATCTTGTTAACTGTAAGCGTCCAAGTGGCGTATCGAATGTAGTTAGAGGCCTTGAGTCCGGATGTAACTCTCTCTCATCATATCCACCCATAATATCTCCCAAACCATAGCACACTCTCTCTGAAAACGCTTCAACAAACTCCTCAGCACTAGGTGGTATCCCAGCATCCTTTATTGTAACCCTATTTAATTCCCTAAGATCATGAACAACTCTAAGCTTGCCATTCGGTTTCTTGATACAAAATACAGGACTAGAATAACTTGACGTTGATTGCTCATACAGTCCAGTGCGTATCCGTTCTCTGACAACTTCAATATAGGCTTCTTTTAATGCAGCCGGAATAGGAATCGGTTTCTGCTGCTACGGTTCATGACATACCACAGGAATCTTGTAAGGCTCCCCATAGGAATGCTTCAACACACCCCTCTCCTCTTCTACAAAAGCAATGGCCTTCTCTCGCTTGACCATCACATCCAACAACAACTTCTTCTCTTCTCCAGACAACCAACCATCAGGTCCAAAATTAACAACACTCAGTCTCTCAAAAGTGATTCTTGACGTCTCAGAAAATTCAGGCGGATTCTTTACCAAGGGACTTTCATAAGGATCTCTTGATAACCTTGGTCTTCTCAAAGGTGGATTTAATTCAGCAGGTAGCGGCTCATTAATAGGTCGAACTTTATTTGCTACTTTCTTATATTTGGCTGCGTCCACATCTAAATTAACTTGAGGTAAAACATCGCCATTAAAACTCTCATCAAATGAATCTTCTTCATCGCCAGAATCAGAATAAGAAAAATTAGAAAAATATTTTATTTCATTTTTAAATTTTACCCTTTTCTCCTTTCCCTCGTCTAATTTATAAACAGATTTTCCAACACCTTTTCTTCCCTTATCCAACAGTAAATCACCCGTAAAGAAAGTTGGCAGTTTAACCTCTTGCTGGAGAACCGGAATTGAATTTTCACAAAAATTATTTTTTTGTGTTTTAATTATACCGAGATTTTTTATTTGATTTTGATAAGATTTTTGCAGTTTACCCTCTTGCTGGAGGTCCAAAATAGAAGGAGATAATTGCAGTTTAACCTCTTGCTGGAGGCCCCGAATAACATTTTCACATAAGTTATTTTTTTGTGTTTTACTTATACTGAGATTTTTAATCGAGTTTTGATGTAATTTTTGCAGTTTACCCTCTTGCTGGAGGTCCAAAATAGAAGGAGATAATTGCAGTTTAACCTCTTGCTGGAGGCCTTGAATAACATTTTCACATAAGTTATTTTTTTGTGTTTTACTTATACTGAGATTTTTAATCGAGTTTTGATGTAATTTTTGCAGTTTACCCTCTTGCTGGAGGTCCATAAACATACCCTTCCAATTTTTATCCAACCTAATTTGGCCCATTTTGCCTTTTTCACCGTTTTTAAATTTAATAGAAAAACCGGGTAAATCCAATAAACATATAGAAAAGTCCAAAACGTATTTGCACTCCAAAGTAATATTAACAGAAAATAATTGAGAATCCACTTGAATTATCTCCAAGTGAGCTGACCTATTGCAATCCGGGATCTCATCCTGAGGAGAGATTACAACATTAGAGCGATCAGCCCCTGCTACCCCAAAAAATGAGGGCATTCATAAAAATTTGAATCCTGAATAAATTGAAGACATAACAATAAAAAAAAAATTTCAGCCGAGTTTAGGTAGTTTATCCTCATTTCGGAGGAATTAAATTCTTGATATCCCCTGGTGATAATCCATAATTTTGCCCCAAGGGCTTATCCACCGATTCCATAAAACCCAAAAATAAACCCCCATAATTTGTCCTACCATTGGACATAAAAAATAAACAACCCTTTTCCAAAATATGAGTGCATCCAATTTATGCACTCTATTATCAAATACCACTACACTCTTTATTAGTGCAGGGAAAACCATATCCTCCTTAACAATCTCTCCCTGAGATTGTAACAAATCCATCATATCCATATCTTCATTGCAGACAGTCTCTGCTTCTGAAGACAAAAACTGAGGCGAAAAATCCTCTAAATCCGATTCCAAATCATTCAACACAAAATTATCCCCATCATCCAAAATTTTGTCATTAATGACAACAATATCTTCATCTTCAAAAATCTCTTCTTTCCAAACAGAAGAGTCAACAAAAATAATATCTTCAGGAATGGCTGAATCCAAAATTTCATCAGAAACTAGTTCTTTTAAACCATCCACTTCTATCTCTTGAGCGACCTCAGTGTCTTCTCCAGAGTCCAAATCAACAGAGTTATGAGTATCCAGATGTTCCAAAATAACCTTCTTTAGCACCTCCATACCAGGAATCCTAGTTTCTCCATCGGGGCAATCCTTCATTAAATTCGCATTAATAAGCACCATCAAAACATCTTTCTTAACCTTTTCCCCCATAGCATCCCAAAAAATATACTTTGATGCATTATCATGAAATAAAATTTCATACTCCAACAAATAATCCAGAACCACCTGAAATTCAACCATAAACTGATGATACTGATGCAGAGATGTTACACCACCTTTTGATTCCCATTTCCTAGCTATATCCTTTAGATCCTCCAATGAATAAACTTCTGGCCACCTTTTTTCCATTTCCATCTTGAGCTTTCTCCAATCTTGATCTTTATGACCATCCATAGAAATAACCTCCTTTTCCACCTCTCTGTCCAAAATAAAGAACCTAATCTGCTTCACCATATCCAAAGGTAAAGCACCATCAATCGCAGCTGCAGTTTCATACCTATGTAAAAATCCTTCTAAATCATCTCCAGAAAACTTGGGCCCAACCCAAGATACAATCCTTACTGATGCCCTAACAGGTACACCAGAAGCCAACACAGCAGTTCCACTAGTAGAAGACATCCCAAAACATAAGAAAAGCGTTAACAACCGTTAAAATAACAAGCCTCTTGCAGGCCAATAACAAAATCCAATTAGAGTTCCAGAGAATAAGCCTCTTGCAGGCTAAGAAAGTCCTAGATCCAAGTAAGTCCTAGAAAAAGCTAGAGATTTCGAACCCCACGTTGGGCGCCAACTATGGTAAGGTAAACTCTTCCAGTCGCCTTGCTGTAAGCAGAATCCGGAGGAGATGTGTGGATTTAGCTGAAAACCCCGTCCTTCCAATAAAAATAACAAAATGGGAATTCTAAATCACTAAGCTAACCAATCTACTTGGATCTGATTGATGAAAATAATGAAACTCTAAAATAATTAACGCTTATTGAGATTAAATGATCGTGGCTGTTGAGGAAAGAAATACTGATAACAACAATTAAGGTGTACCAGTGAAAGATCTGAAAAGATTGACTTTTATGTTTTTATAATAATTTAAATTTTTATGAGACAGCAATAATCAAGTCCCAGTGATGAAGACCTTTCTAAAGATACCCTGTATGAAGTGTTATTTTAATTGTTGAGTAGTATTTCTAAAATGTTATATATAAAATATAAAGTTATAAGGGTATTACAATTTATTTAATTTGTTGAGTAATGAAAAATGAGACTGTGGTAGTTAATGATTAAGCTGTATGATTTGTTCCCCCCCTCAATTTCGAGTTTGAGAAGTGCTTAAGTATTCCTAGTCACGTGCCTAAGTTTTCCCCTCCAGAGCTCTTCCAGAGTCAATCCGGAGCCCGTACGGAGTCCGTACGGAGTCAAAGCGGAGTCCGTACGGAGTCCGTACAGAGTCCGTCCGGACTTCCGGACTCAATTTAGAACCTTAAAACCATAATAAAAAATCTAGAAAAATTACACATAATAGAGCTACTTCCCCTTTACCTACCAAACTAATTTTCGTAGTCTGCGCAGCTCTAATTACCCCGTGAAAATTCATCAAAGTTAAGTAATTTTTGAAAACGTAAATATTTCTATAAAACTTTAAAATTCATTTAAAAATATAAGAAAAATAGTAAAAATTCTGGGAAAATTTCCCAAGGTTCTTGAGTGACTTGACTTGATACTTATAAATTTTTTAGACCATAAAAATAAGTTTTCTCCGCAAAATAAATTGTATTTGTGTAGGCATTTGCTCGTGACCAATTTCTTCATATTTTAAACTCCAATAAATTAAATAAAACCCTTTTATATAAAAAAAATAATAACGCCAATCTTGCACGCCATAATGACTCCATTTACATATTTAGGTGCCATACTAAACTTTAGGCTACCACACCGGAGGAGCTTTTGTTGTTTTGTGATTATCATGAGAAGAGTTCCAAACTGATTTGATGATTCCATTTAATGATCCAAAATTGATTATACACCTATTATCTGGGAAATAAAAACCATATCCTTTTATTTTAGCAGGTGAAGGAATATATTGTTCTGTAATATGATTGATATAAGAGAAGATAACCAAAGTAAGAAAATTGGAATCATTTGAATTGGTATTTATCTTTTTATGAAATCCAGAATAAATAATTATAACATTTGAAAACCATAGATACTCATTTCTAATTTCTTCTCATTCTGAGTCACACCAATTTGGAATTCCAACTCTCACCACACAATATGGGGGGAGGACTTGCTAGCGAGTCCGCAAACTTGGACCCAAACTCACCACAGATTGAACACACATTGAACTATTGATAAAGGAACCATGCAATCAGGGATGAACACCACTCAGAAGAGCAGTTTTAGGTGGGTGTTCAAGTAGATTTTAGTATGGGTTCAGTATGGGTTCAGTATGAGTTCAGTCTGAGTTCCATCTGAGTTCAGGTTGAGGACTTGCTAGCAAGTCCACCCCCTATTTTGTGTAGTGTCTGATTTCAAGTTCATTTTTTTTAAAAAGCTTTATTACAGAGTTTTTTAAGTCAAAGAGTGAGAAAAGAATTAAAAGAAGGTGATGAGTCCCATTTTCAAAAATCATTATCTATTTCCACTTTGGATAGATTTATGAGAAAAGAATAGATGCCTATAGATTTAAAATGAGTGAACTATATTAAGAATGAAACAATAAAAATTATTATACCTACCAAAAAAATAACCTTTAATAAATTCTGGTCTTCATCCAAAACCAATCATGGTAACACCAATAAAATTCTTATTCCTTATTGGTAATTGTATCAAAGCCATTTGATATAGTGTTGTAATGAGATCAGATAGTTAAATAAATGATTCATCTTTAACTCAATTGAATGAATGATTTTTATAAGTAAATTGAGGTTGAAAAGTATTACTGATTACAGCCTTAATCTCATCACCTCCTAATTTGGTTAGATATTTGATATCTTCAGGTAAATTCATAGTATAATTATTTTTTTATCAACTTTAGTTTTATAATACTTGATGTTTGATATACACACAAATAAAATATTCAAGTATATTTTTTTTATAATTCTTTTATTTTGATAAGATCAATCATCATTTTTCAGGTTTGAAATTTTTGAAGAATATTGAATTGAAGTAGAAATTGAAGAAGTTGATAAAGTAGATAATGATGAAGATAGACATGTAAGGCTTGAATGAGAAGAAAGAGATTTTTTTCAGAATTGTTTTTGGATAAATTTTCTTTTTTTGACAATTTTTCTGAATTTTTTTTGATGATTGAAATGAAGTAGAAATTGGAGAAGATGATAATAAAAATAAAGATGAATATAGAGGTGTAAGGCTTGAATCAGAAGAAATGGCCATTTTTTTTTCTGAAAAAAATTTTTACTGGTCAAAAAAACATTAAATTTTTTTTAAAAAAATAAATAAAAACTCACATAATTTAAATTAAATGAACTTAAATATTTTCTGCAAAAAATTAATAAGAATAATTATTACTTTACTTCAATTTGATAAGTTTTTTTTGGTTAATTCTGCAAAAAAAAACAAAGAAAAGAAAATTAAATGTTAAAAAAACTCTTCTGTCAATTTTTTGATTGCACCCCCATTGGTCTATTTTAAAATTTTCTATTATTGTTTTCATTAATCCCTATTTAGTCCCTTTTCTACCCTTTAAAGAATTCTCCAAAGCCCACTCCAAACTCCCTCCAAACTCCCCCAAATCCTCACCAAAACACCCCAAAAATCCCCAAAAACCCTCACCAAACCACTCCAAAACACCACCCCAAACCCTCTCCAAAACACCATCAATCCCCCCTATAACCCTCTTGAATCCCCCCCCCCTCAATCCCCATCTACACCTTCTTCAAACCCCTCCCCCAACCCTCTCCAAAACCCCTCAAAACCCTGTTAAACCCCCCCTCAACTCCCCCTAGACCCACTTGAACTTCCCCCCCTGGTCCCCCTAATATCTTTCACGAAAGCCTTATAGGTGGAGGGTTTGAGGGGGTTATAGAGGGGTTTGAAGTTGGTTTAGGGGGGATTTGAGGGGGAGGGGATTGAGGGAGTTCTAGGGGGAGGAAAGGGGGGGTTTGAGCGGGTTATAGAGGGGTTTGAAGTGGGTGTAGGGGGGTTTTGAGGGGGAGTTTGAAGTGGGTGTAGGGGGGATTTTAGGGAGTTGTAGGGGGAGGAAAGGGGGGTTAGAGGCAGCCAAGGAGGAAGGGAAGGGGGTTCAGAGTCAACCAAAGAGAAGGGAAAGGGTGGGAAAGGTGGGAATGAGGATCTCAAGGAGTGGGGAAAGGTGGGATAATGACCAGACAAGGAGGGATAAAGAGGGGATGATGGAGAGTAAAGAAAAAAGAAAAAAGGGAGAGAAAGAACAAAAAAAAGAGTTAATTTAACCTTGAAAACTAGAAAAAGAGCATCTTACAAAAAAAAAAAAAAATAGAAAGCAGAAAGCAGAAAGCGGAAAAAAAATAATAATAATTAGAAAATGAAAAATTCCAAAAATATGAATAAAATGACTTACCTGGAGAGATGAGATGAGAAAATAAATGAAACCAAAATTTTTGAGGGATATTTGAGGAGAAGAGAAAAAGTATATAAGGGATGAATGAAAAAAAGAATGACGGAAAATTCATGTGATAGCTTAAAATATGCGATTTCATGTTGAGGTGGTGACCAAAAACAAAAGAGACAGTGAAAAAGAGAATTTCACTGAAAATTCAAAATAAAAGTCAATATGGAAAAATAAAATTACAAAAGCAAGTGAATAATAAATGCAACTTGATCATTTGAAGAGTATGAAAAAAATTAAAAGGTTTTTATTGAGAAAAGTTGGGGTATTATTGTCATAATTATGGAGCATATCCCAGTTGCAAGAAAGATTAATTGTAGATCAAAATGAAATGAAATTTGTAATAATTTAAGAACAAATTGTTAAATCCCCCAATGTGCTAGTGTGATTAGAAGAATTTTTTCCCATATGCTAGTGGTTTGAGAGATAGAAGTGTTGGATATAGTGGGAGGTGTTTCAACTTGTTCATCTTCATAAAACTCTAACAATTGATCTTTGAGGTCAGAAATTAGGTTATGAAGTATAGTGAAACACAGAATCCAGTTGATCACTTTATTAATTTTGGATCTATTTCTAAGAGGACTTCTTAATTCCCTTAAACTTGAAAAACAAACTTTTGAGATTCCAATATAACATTCAATATGGACTCTTGAATTTTCCAAATGATTGTTGAACTTGGAATTTTGACTTTCTTCAGATGCTGCTCCCCATAAAACAGGAAGTACATACCCCCAGGATGACATGATAATCTGATCAGAACACATTACAAGAATGCATAGACTTATTTAATCGTATAAAAATATTGAAGGACATGACTTAAATGTGGAGTCGCATAATTATATTTATATATTACCGGCATCACGGTCTTTTAGGGCATGAAAAAAACACTAAAAAAGATTGGAAAAGGTAATTTGAACATCAAAAGGAGTTTATTAGGCTATGAAAAAGAGGCAGCTGAATCAGAGATGTGGAGTTCGTGATCAAATGAAATGTGATATTGATTATCATGAAAAAAATAAAAATTGTGATTGACAAACATATCGAGATCCAATTTGCGTTTTTTCTGATTAAAGTTAGATAGCAAGATAGATTACCGAGTAAATTCAACTAAATATAAGATCCCTGCTACAAGTAATAGATAACTCATTTGAGAAATAACACAAACATAGACCTCCTTGAATTCCTAAGTGAAATGCATCAATTGATTCTAGTACCACCTTTACATTGAGTTTTTATTTAATTGTATCTTGTCAAACGGGCACGAATAATTACAGGCATTGGCTTGGCCATTGGAAGTGTAACCGAAGGGGCATATAATGGCGCTGAGCCATCGTCAACTTTGGGTAGGCTTTCCCACCTATCAAGTGACCTTCTTGTTAATTCTTTTATATAGACTTTAAATTTAAATTTACATACCATCCTGGCGCGAAATTCAAATCATAACTTTTAACAACTTCGGCTATCACTGCTACAGCTTCAAATATACCCAATTTTCTGCCGATGCAAATCCTTGGACCACCCTGATAATAAATTTACTTTTGAGCCAAATAACATACTGAAAGCTTACAAAACCCACATTAAACGCATGAAATTGCCATTGCCCGAAATTTTTTAGCCTCCCTTTTTCGTTGAGCCAACGTGACGGCTTGAATTCCAAGCAGTCTTCTCCCCAGATTTCAGGGTCACGGCCCATCTGCCAATCACTAAAGAATGAAAGGAATGATAAAAAAGAAAATAAAAAATCTATACAAATTGAAGAAATGAATTTTAATCATATAAATTACTATTCTTACCTCCATCTCAGGCAGTCTCCAGGTTCAATTGTTGGGCCACCTGGAATCTTGTCTTTTTTGACGGCGAACTTTGCATTCTGCGTGAACGAAAAACAAGTTCAACACATTGCTTGAACTAAAAAAATCAAAATCTTATACTTTTGGAACGCTAGGATGTAATCGCAATGCTTCAAAAAAAGCAGCTTGGATTTGGACAAAATCCTGGTAATTATCATAAGTGATTGTTTCGTGATCTAGTTTCTGGATTTCGTCCCGTAGAATATGGAGCTTATCCTGGTCAGCTATTAAATGATAAAATGTCCATGATAATGCTTGTGCTGTAGTATCACTATGATAGTTCTGCATTAGTTTTGAGAGAAAGGAAAAAATGAGTAGAATACACCAACCGGCCAGCAACAATCAAATTTATGACCGAGTCTTTCAGTTGTTGTCTACTCAGAACCTGACCACGCTCACCAACATGTTGCATAAAGATTTCCAATAAATCGCCAGGCCCTTCATCGCTCTCTTCCTCGGGTAGTCCACCACTAAAAGCTTTTTTACTCTTACGTTCATCTATCAAGCTATAAACATAATTTTCAACTATAGCAATTTCATTTTTCATTTTTTTCCCTATTGGAGTGAAAGCCTCAATAAATTTCCAGATGGGTAGCCAAAGAAACCGATCATTTATTTGTTGCTGGACAAAATCAATAGCCTGGGCGAATCTTTGAGATGTATGGTCAATTTCAGTGGTATACTTCACTTCAAGTTGATGTGTAGTCCGTCGAAACCTTATCAAAATAGATTTCTCAGTAGGTATCCTTTTTCTTATGCATCAGTATATGATAAACCGACACTCACGTCATTCTCATGAAAGAGTCCAAGGTCAATCGATGAAAAATATCATGGAAATCTACGGCTGCTTCACTTTGGCAATAGTGGTCCAATACTTCCATTAAAGACTGAAGTGATTCGTGGAGTGCCGGTATTATTACCCTCTATTTTTTTATTTTTAATTACTCAATCATATTCACCTTTTTCTTTTTTATTTTATGTTTTTATTTATTTTTATTTTTATTTTTTTTGTGAATTTGTATAATATGGATTTACTTGCCTTGAAAGCTTGTGCCGTAAAAATAGGCATGGTTACTTGTCGAGCTTTTTTCCAAGCGAGGCCATCACTGATAAATATTCCCTCGCCAAATACGTCTGACATGACTGTTTGAAAATGGGGACCCTAAGAAAATGAGAAATTTTGAACATTGTGGAGCGGATCAACAAGTAAGAATCATATATTTTACCTTGACAAAATTATGAAAATTTGCTTTTTGAGTGAAAAAAATGAAGATAAAATTGAATAACTTGTTTTTGAATTTGAATTAGTTAAGTATTACCTACTCTTTTGAACGTACTCGAGCCATTCTGGTTTGCTGATATCAATTATACGCAGAAATGGTATTGTCAAGCTACTTCCTACTCCATGGTTACGGGCCCGATCAACACCCCATTCCAAAGCACGGTGCGAGTTTGAGAGTAATTCGTATATCTAAAAAATTAGCAAGAGGCAAGACTTTTAATGCACAAGATATCAGACAGTCTTTTCTGATAAACTCACAGAACCTATACTAAACAATTCCCCATCAAAAAATTAGTCTGAAGAAGATGGTTATTTTTTGATAAAGATTAATCCACTATTTACAATGGCCAAGCTGCTGGTTCATGAAACCCGTCCCGCCGTTTACTTGTGCCTATAGCTGTGATAAGGTAGGAATGCCCAATTTTTTCAGTCTTTAAAAAAATGAAAGAAAAGAAAAAGCAACACCTACCGCGGCTTTGACTGCGATTTCATAAGCCATAGAGTTTCAGAGAATGATCAGTTAAGAATCATACTGAGATAAAGGAAACATACTATTTTAAACAAAACCACAAAGAAATTCCGAGTACAACGATGATTGATAATTCCATCCTCCAAGATAGGCATCTATTCCGTCATTAAACGTTTTAAATTGCCTGTACCATGTGACAGGTGAGATAAGACAAAACATTTAGTAGATTACTACTTGAGCAGGGATGGCATGTGCGTAATTGGATATGATGTTTCGTCTTGGTAAATGTGAAATTTCACGCAAGCATAGGGTGCAAATTAGTTATGTCATAGATGTTCACCTCCTGGACAAGAATTGTATAAAGTTAAAAAATTTCCTACCCAGTACATATGTGGCTCAAAAAAAAAAGTGTGCATAGAGTCTGTAAAAAGCACTGCATCTTATATGGTTTTCCGGTGCTTCAAGCTGTTAATTATTTTCTCAAATTACTATTACCATTTATATCTATATCATCATATTGCTAATACACTAAAAAAAATGGAGAGAGATACCTTTGGATTAAAAAGCAGAGCCGATGATGAGGGGGTTTATAAGTGGAAAAAAACTCTTGGGATTGGTGCGAATATTTATAGGATATTTGTTTTTCGTGACTCCTGATTGCATTTCATAATATTTCAGAAACGAGAGGCTAAGTAGCAGAAGAAGATATTAATGAATTTAAGATGATGTGGGGAGAGACAAGGCGAATGAGTCATGGTGAATGAGGAGAACTTTATTATAATAATAATGTAGGGTGCCACAGCTACCAAATTTATCATCTAATTCCAGAAAATCTCTAGGAACTTCAGTGCTTGGCACTTTTACTTCAAGACTTTCTATAAAATTTCAACATGCTTGAGTATTTTTGACAAGAAAAACATCAAAATGAAAAATATAACAGATATAGAAAACTATATCACAATCTGATTTGTAACTAATCATTGTATCAATTCACTATTTTTTCCATCGCAGATCACGTTAAAATTGTATGGAAAAAAATATGAAGAGATAGCTTTTACACTGAACCAAAAGTATAATCGAAAATAAGTTAATATAAGATAGACAAAAGTCTAGGACACATGTGAAGCAGCGCTGATTGAGTAAAACAACAATACCTGAACCAAAAGTATAATCGACAATAAGTTAATATAAGATAGACAAAAGTCTAGGACACACGTGAAGCAGCACTGATTGAGTAAACTGTAATAAGAAGAAGATAAAAGTAAGAAGAAAGATGACAAAACAAAGATAGCGATAAAAGGAGATATCATTGCAGCAGCAGAGCATACTAACACAACAATACCTGAATCAAAAGTATAATCGACAATAAGTTAATATAAGATAGACAAAAGTCTAGGACACATGTGAAGCAGCGCTGATTGAGTAAACTGTAATAAGAAGAAGATAAAAGTAAGATGAGAGAAATAAGTAAGAAGAAAGATGACAAAACAAAGATAGCGATAAAAGGAGATGCGGAAAATGAGAGAAAGTAGCATCCCTTTTATCTACATGGCTCAAAAAATAGTGTATAAGACAATTCTCGGGGGTATTAATGTTGACCGGTCCACAATTAAATTAATTGCGGAAAATAATCTGCATACCCCAATTATCTTCCGCAATTATTTTTGCTAATAATTGGGTTATTAGACACTTTACGTGTCAATGTTCACCTCTTATCCAACATTTTTTTACTCAATTTTTCATAACCACATATCAGACGACTTTCTGTCATAAACACATCTTGGCCTTCTTTCATTCATAACATCTGCAATTATATGTCATGTGACTTGCATACAAATCAATCATGGATGTGATGAGTTTGGGATCAGGAATTAGGAATGGAAATTGGGGTATAAGAGGTGGGATAATGCATTATTGTGCATTCCTTATCCACTAGCCCCGGGGCTAATGGATAAGAATCTTCCACAATTAATAATGTCGGATCCGGGCAAAAAAAATTTCTGATCCCTAATTGCAGATCCCTGAACATTGATACCCCCTAATGAATAAACTACACATGGATGCTAAATTAATATGCTAAGTAGACTCCATTTAGTAACACAATGAAAGTTAATGATTAAGAAAGTCTGCTATATATTATAATTCATTTTAACAATAGCTTGTATATAAATAGGGGAAAGAAATTGAGAAAAAGAATTGAAGTAAGAAAAACATGAAACTGTTCAGGGTTTTTAGCAAGAGAAATATTATTACTAAAAACATTAACTGCTTTGCCTCTGTGCTATCTCTCTCAGGATATAATTAATTATCAAGCTGAGATATTTGGTCACTATTCCTGAAGTTAGAGTATTTTGTGTTTGTAGTCTATGTGCAACTTGACTTAAAAAGTTTAGCAGTGCTTCACCACTATTTATGGAATGTGAGCTTGAAAAATTAGATACTTCAGTTTAATGAGCCAGACAGATAAAAAATTCAAATAGGTGGTGTCAGCTCTTGAAAATCTGCACTTAACTTAAGTGTTGATTCCAAAACCAAATCAGCACTAAACATTTTAAAAAAGTCACTTATTTCAAAAATGATTGTCAGTTCTGACCTCAAATCAGCACTTTTTGAATGATTTTTTTTCACAACCACATGCTGGACACAAAATTCCTTCCTTGCTCACCTCATCCCTATGACATGTCACACACAGACCTCCCTCCCTACCCATCAATACTTGGCTCACACCCCTCACAGAAATTGGCAACATTTTATTGGGGGGTGTCAGTTCTGGAAAATCTGCACTTATCTAAGTGTGGATTCCCAAAACAACTAGCCCCAACACTGGTGGATTTCAAAAGTAAAATAAGTCACTTATTGCACTTAAATCCGCACTTTCTCAACCAAAAGTGCTGATTTCACCATAAAGTACCATTTCACTGATTTGTCAGCATCATCCCATTCATACACAGCACTCCACAGCATAACACTTTATAACTCAAAACATCATAAAAAATTTACATTTTTATACCATATAACAGTCATGCCTTTCTTCCTCTCAAATCATGATAAATTACATCAAGCAATGATCTTCATAGCTCTTGATTGTTAGGATTTGGTTGAGAGGTGAGGAGGAGGGGTGCTATAGGCACTATGCATTGTGAGAGGAAGAAGAGGGCATATTGCATAAGGGGGTTATATGGGGCAAGTGCCATGGAGCACTCCTCATTGGACAACTTATATAGTAATCCAGTTACTTCTTAGTCTCACTGCTGTATCATCATAGTCGGTCCTGTCTCACTGTTGGTGATCCCAACATAGTCAGTCTATTTAGTCTCACTGCTTAGTAGCATAGTCAGTCCCACCTCAGGCTAGTTTCAGCACTAGTAGTAGTCTGCCTCCTTAGGTCTTAACATTTTGTCCAATCTTAATTGACCCACTACTGAAGAGAAATGAATCCCTCAGTTCAACCTGATGCAGCAAACCTTGCTGCAATGCAAGAAAAAATGGCATGCTTGCAGGAACAAAACTCCAGACTCATGGAACGTCTAGCTGAGGAACGGCCCTCATACTTCAGCCTAACAGAAGCAGAACTGGATTCCACCAAAGCCAAGGCACAGGCACAGCCTACAAAACCAGTGCTGCTTGTAAAAGGCCCAAAAATTGCAGTCACAGAAATCTTTGATAGAAAGAAAGTCCCTTGGGTGGATCAGTACACATCACAGGTAAACCTTTATGTCCTGCTCAACAGTCATCAGTTTCCAGATGACCAATCAAAAATTGGGTTTTGAATCTATTACCTCACAGATGAGGTGGCATGCTGGGCAAGGCCATATACAAAGAAACACCTTGGAAATGGTGTGCTATAAACAACTTTCCGTCAGTTCATGGCAAATTTAAAACTGGCCTTTGGCAACCCTGATGTGGCCGAAACCTTGGAGCATTCTCTCAACCAGTTTCTGCAGAAACACTCTGTGGCTGAGTATGTGTCAGAATTTTGGAGCCATTCCAGCTATGTTACAACATGGGGAGAAGGAGCACTCATTCTCCACTTCAAAAAGGGGCTCTTGCAAAGAATCAGGAGCACCCTAATTAGTCACCCTCACCCAAACTCCCTCCAAGCACTCATGGAGCTGGCCATCCAAATTGATAATGAGTTTACAAAACAGTGGATGGATGGTTGGAGTGGCACCTGTCAGTGGGGCAACTATGCCTCATCAAGTGGGGCCAGTTCCAGGGATCCAAATGCCATGGGCATTGATTCAGTAAATGCACACAGCACTAGTAGAAAAAAAGGCTATCTGATGAGGAATACCAGAGGCATATGAGTAGAGGGCTGTGCCTCCGATGTGGGAGTGGTGGCTGTCTGGAAAGGGAATGTAGAGGAAAAATAAGAGTTAGTCAAGTGGAGGATAGCACAGGAAAGGCACATGTAAAAGACAGTGCTTGGGAGTGAAGGTTGTGCCCTCCACAAGTGGATTAGAGGGACAGAATAAGGGGGACTTAGTAGAAGAATTATCAGGATGTAAGCCACTTGAAGTAAATGATAATTGAATTATACTAAACTTGTCTTTAATGACCCATGATGCCACAACAAATGTATGAGCCCTACTGGATTGTGGGGCCACAGAGTGATTTATTTCTAACAAGTTTTTACAGAGAAATAAAAAGAAAAAAAGAAGAGTTAGACCACCCTAGGTGTCTAATTATGTTTGACGGATCCCCAGGTGGGGGAGGAGAAGTAGGAAAAAAGGTTTTTTGCAGGTTTTGGTGTGACAGAAGAGAGTTGCAGTGCAGGGCATATGGAACAAGCCTGAAAGACCAGTACAAACTGGTACTGGGAATGACATGGCTACACCAATATAACCTGAAAGTTGATTGGAAGGAAAAGAAGGTTTAGATGGGATTGAAAAGGGACACTGCTGCTAAAGTATTGGCCCCCTGGACCCCTCAGGAGTCAGGGGCCTATCCTGGAGAGTCTTCTGATTTTTTGCTTTCATCAGTTGACTTGCCACCAGAACTGATTCTTCCTCTTAATTTTATGCTGCAGCCTGGGGATGGGGTGCCAACAGGAAGCACTGGGGAGGAGCAGAAAGGGGGTAAAGTGCACCAAGAATTGAATAAGGTGCAACAAAGAAAAGGGAAGGCAGAAGATAGAAAGGTGGATGACACAGAGAATGCATTTTTTCCCTGGCCTCTGCAGGGGTCAGGGGCCCCTCCCACGAAGTTTCCTTGTGTTTCATTATCATCAGTATACTTTTGGCAAGAACTGACACTTTCTCTTGATGCTAAATTTCAGGACTTGATGAGGGTGCTGGAGGAAGAAGAGGAACTGGAATGTAACACAACAACTTGGAACGTATCCACCAAGATTTCAGCCAAGGTCCAGTCCTCAAATACAACAAATAGCCTCAAGGAAATGGTCCCTGAATCTTATTTGGAATTCTTACCACTGTTTGGAAAGGCAGAAGTCAAGAACCTACTACCTTATCAACCATAAAACTCTGCCATTGATCTGATGCCAGGCGCAAACCCTCAATTTAGCCATATAATCCCATTATCAACCCTAGAGTCAAAAATTTTAAAAGAGATGATTGATGAAAATTTAAAGAATGGTTTTATTAGGGAATCCATATCTTGCTGGGCTTCCCCTGTAATCTTTTTAGGAAAAACAGATGGTTCACTAAGACCTTGCATGGATTTCAGAAGGTTAAATGTGCTGAATGCAAAGAGCAGATATCCCCATTCCTTGACTAGTGAGCTAATTGATAGTCTTTAAGGTTCAAAGATCTTTACATCTATGTATCCTAGGAAAGGTTACCATAAAATACATGTAAAAGAAGGTGATGAACAAAAACTAGCTTTCTGCACTAAATTTGGTCATTTTTAATGGTTTGTAATGCCATTTGGTCTATTTAATGTGCCTTCCACTTTCAAAAACTTCAACAACAGCATCTTCAGAGAAAGAATAGGGATAGATGTAGCAGTATACCTGGATGACATCTTGATTTACTCCAGATCATTGGAAGAACATCAGATATGTGTAAAGGACTGTTTTCAGTGCTTGAGGGAGGCCCAGGTATGGTTAAAGCTGGAGAAATGTGTCTTCTCAGTGAGTGAAATCCCCTACATGGGTATTGTCAGTATAGTCTAGTATATAAGTATGATATAATAGTGTTATTTTATGGTCCTACTACTTATTGATAAATGATTTAGTGATTAAACCTCAGGGGAAGACTAATAAAATAGTTATACTCAAATAAAAATCACAATATTTGGATTTAAATGCGTGCTAGTGGTGGAAAATAGAAGAATAAAATATAGTTATAGCTTATATAAAGATAATATCAATTTATAAGGGCTTTATAATATATTTCTGAATGCTAATAATTGTATTGTAGTGGCTGTTTTGAATTGTAGTAATTGAATGATGATAATAAACCGTCAAAATCCCTCCTTACTTATACCCAAATCCACTGGAGTGCACAGACCTTCAATCCAGATGATGTCACTGCTATCCCCGGCAATTACAGCACTGTGAGGGCTCATCACCTCCCCATGGCGTCCACTTCAAGCAGTTTCAACACCCAGACCTACAGTAAGGACCCTCCATCACTATTAATAATAACACAGAGTCATACCATAAATAGAAAACCCAGATAAAAGCGGATACCATAAAGAAACAGGTAAAATAAATAATCAAAAAGAGATTTAATGAAACTAAAAGCATATAAAGGAAACAAATAAAATGTCCAAGCCCCCAATAACATCCCCAAGCATCCATATTAACCCAGAAACATCCTTCCAACCCATAAATCCGTGAATAACCATCCAAGGAAGTAATTTTAGTTGTCCAAACTGGGTGTATGCGCCTGATATAGGTGTCTATGCTTCTGTAGGCGTTGTGAGTCCACTGATTTTGTCCAAATGACCTAAAATAAGCAGAAAAACAAAGGTTATAGGCTATTAAGGGGCTAAAACCCACTTATATACCTAAATATACATAATATACAGCATATTTCACTGAATATGAGATTTATGTATACATATAAGCTTATGTATGTCAATAATTACTTCATATCACTTAAGATAAGTATATTATGACTCCATTAACACCTTGATAAGTATTATTAGGCCATGGATAAGCTATTTAAACTATTATAAATTATATAATAGAATAATAATTATATATATATATAATAAAATAATATATATTATTATTTTAACCTTATTTTTAAGATATAAGCTTAATCTAGTTAAGGTTATCTTATTTTAAGCATAAGAAATACTCAGTCCTAAGGATATTTAGGCTGACACTCCCTCACCCTAAAAAACAATAAAAAAAATGTTAAGACATTTTAATTAAAACTAAGGAGTTAAATAATAAAATAAAAAATAATTTTTATAATACATATACTGATTGAACAGTATTATTTAGATTTAAATTTTTTCAAGAGATTTTTAAGATCAGAGATTTCATTTTCTGGAATCCACTGGTCATATTCACTTGATTTATTTTTAAATCTTAATAGATACTCAACTCCCTTTTCTTTAGTAAGGTGTCTCTTTTTAAGTATCTTTTCAATTTCTGCCTTTTCCACTATTTCTTCAGGTTGCTGTTTATGCCTTCCTGATCTTCTTGGAAATAGAGCAGTATCATTAGAATGGTATGGTTTTAAAAGAGAAATAGGAAATACTGGATGTTTTCTATCATGAGGTGCATATAGAATAACCTCAACAGCATTATTACCAACCATCTTTTTAACTACAAATGGTCCAATGAATGGATCCTTCAATTTAACATTACCATTTAAATTGAAATGTAGCGTTGAAATAAGGACTTCATCACCCTCTTTGAACATTTGTTCTTTATGGGCTTAATCCCATCTTTTCTTTTCATACTCAAAAGCCTTATTTATACATTCTTGAGCATGTTTTCTGCATAATTCCTGCATCTGAAGAAAAGATTTAGTACCTGGATGAACATCCAATCTAGGTAACTTATTAAGAGTTTTAGCAGGGGTATTAGGTACATAACCCAACCATAACTCAAATGGCTTTTTGCCAGTGACAGAATGTACTGTACTATTATATGCAAATTCTAAACCAGGGATAAGGGTTACCCAATCATGCGTGAATTTGTCATTGTCTTTAAAATTAAGACCAAAAGCACAGTATCTTCTTATCATATCTTCTAAGGTTTGTATCATTCTTTCTGCTAGCCCATCAGTTTGTGGATGGTGTGCTGTAGAAAGTTTTAATTGACACCCTGAAACATCCATAAGTGAAGTCCAGAACTCAGAAGTAAATTTAGGATCTCTGTCAGAAACTATTGCTTTGGGGAAACCTGCTGTATTTAACATTTGTGTCCACCATAAAAAAGCTAAGTCCTTTGCAGAAACCTCTTTGTGGGTAGGAATAAATTTACACATCTTTGTAAATCTATCTACAATTACCCATCAGGAGTTATAACTCTTATGCCCTGTTATTGGCAAACCTGTTACAAAGTCCATGTTAATGATTTACCATGGAGCTTTTGGTTGCTCAATTTGTTGTAATAAACCAGCTCTTTTTCCTGTTAATCTTTTAGATTTTTGACAAGAATCACATGTTTCAACATATTTCTGAACATCCTCAGACATGTTAATCCACCAAGCTGTGTTTTTTACTCTGGTTAATGTTTTATGGTAGTCAAAATGACCTGCTAATATATCATCATGACATATACTTAACATTAACTCCTTCATTGAAGGGGGAATTACAATTACATTACTTGATTTTTTCCTGTAATATATAAAACCATCCTCAATGGAAAATTTTCCTTTTTCTAATGCCTCTTTATACTTAATTGGTAATGTTTTTATTAAAACATTCATTGAAGCATTAGATGGATCATTTAATATTGTAGTTAATTTACTTAAGTCAGGATCTGAATTATAATTATCAAGAATTGATTGCATAAATTCATCCTCAAGATCTACAATATAAATGCCATAAATGTTAATAATCTCTGACTCAGGAACATAAGCAGGATTATCATCATTATTAGGCAGAGGTACTCTAGATAACAGATCTACATTAGAGTGCAAGGTTCCTGCTCTATGTGTAATAGTCATCCGTCCTCTGTATTCTTGTACAGCTAATTGCCATCTAAACATGTGTCTATTAGGAGTTTTCATGTTTAAGAGTGACTTAACTGCACTACAGTCAGTGATTAACTCAAATTTTTGGTCTTCAAGGTAATAATGTAGCTTTTCAAGAGCCCATACTACTGCCAAACATTCAAGTTGAGTAGCACGATATTTCAATTCACCACTTCTCAGAGTACGTGAAATATAGTAGAATACTAGTTCTGACATTTTACCTTCAATAAGTTGTTTTTGATGCAAAGCAGCACCCAGTCCAATAAAACTTGCATCTGTGTATAATACAAAAGGTAATTGGAAATCTGGTAATCCCAAGATAGGAGCTGTCATTAAACATTCTTTCAACTTATTAAAAGCTTTTTGTCTTTCATTATTCCAAATGAAAGCTTCTGATTTCTTTATCAGTGTGGTCAGTGGTGCAGCAATTGATTGGTAGTTTTTTATATATTGTCTATAATAACCACACATTCCAAGAAAAGATTGTACATCCTTCACATTTTGAGGAATGCCAATACTCTTTATTGCAGCCACTTTATTTTGGTCTACACATATTTGTAAGCCAGATACAATATGACCAAGCACTTTTAAAGATTCAAACCCAAATTTACATTTTTTCAATGCAAGGGTCATTTTTATTTCATCCATTTTCTGAAATACTTTCCTTAAATGGATTGAGTGTTCATCAAAAGTTTTAGAGAACACTATGATGTCATCAATGTATACCATTAACCATCCCTCAATCATTTCATTATGGAATGTTATATCCATTAACTTTTGAAATACTGATGGAGCATTTTTTGGTCCAAATGGCATTCTGACATACTTATAAATTCCCATGTGTGTTGTTATCAACAAAAAGTTCTGTGAATTCTTTTCAACAGGAATTTGATGGTAACCTTTATTTCCATCTAGGCAACTTATATATTTAGCACCTTTAAGGGTAGCATGTATAGAGGCAATCCTTGGCAAGGGATAAATATCATCTACTGTAAATGTATTTAATGCTCTATAATCACCGCACAGTCTTGCTTTATCTTGCTCATAAGAAATCAGCACTGGTGATATTACACAATATTTTGGTGTAGTTTCAACCTTCTCAAGAATGTTCATTTTTAATAACATCTTAATATTATCCTCTATGTCTTTCCTCTTCATTGGTGAAGCAGGGTATGGTTTCTTTTTAAGACTAGCAGGAATATTATCCATATCACAGGTTAAACTAATCTTCATTTCATGATCTTTTACAAGGCCAAGTTCATTTGTACCATGTGCAAAAGCCATTGGAAAAGCTTTAATTAATTCCAAAATATTATCTTTCTCAGTTTCACTTATCTGAGTGCCAAATGATGCTTTTGAAATTTCTTTTTCCAGAAGTTCCATCTCATTGGATTCTCTTCCTTTAGACGGGGAATTTGTTACTGACTCAATGTGTAAGACAGCGTTAAAAGAATTTATTTTAAATTTCCTTTTACCATTCATGCCAATTGTAAAATTGTTATTAGCAGGGTCTAATTTTACACCAAATTTAGTCAGAATATCATTTCCAATGATAAAACAGTTACTACAATTAGTATTATGCATTACCACAAAGTCACAAGTTACCCTTACATAACCATGTTGGTGTTTAAAGAAAACAGCAGCTTTGTATTTACCAATGGGGTGTAGTACTGATCCAAAACCTCTCCAATTTTTATTCTGAAGTGGTTCAAGCTTAAACTTATATTCACTATCAATTTTCTGTAATGTATTAGTGGAAACAACTGAACCAGCAGCTCCTGTGTCCAATACTATATTAACATTTTCACCAGAAATGATAGCTGGAACCGTGATAGGTGTCATTCTAAAGTTATCAGCTTGTATATCCTTAATGATTTCAGCATCCTCAAAATTCATTAAAGATTCATTTGAGTCCATATTTAATATTGGATTTTCAAAGATGGACAAATCATCTTCCAACATACAGACTTCATTATCATCACTATATGAGATATTGCTGTCATAATCACTTGATTCTTTACTTTTTTCAGTTTCAGTTTCAGATTCACGTTGATTTTCAACAATATTTATGTTTTTCTCACATTTGTGACCTTTGACCCAAGGTTTGTTACACTTATAACAAGTATTTGTTTCATACTTTTTAGGTACTACAGGTGCAGTAGGTTTTTTCTGCTTCTCCTGAAGTGTTTTTGAATTCTGAGTTTTTACAGGTTCAACATTTTGCTTATAAGTGGAATACCTTGATTCATACTTATGGTTTAATAATATTTCATTGCAAATATTAATAAAGTCAGAATATTCAGTAACATTTAATGTTCTAGCTACAACAATGTCTCTGACAGATATAGGTAATTTGTATATTATCTTATCTTTCCATAAGTTAAAATCCATATGAGGCTCAATGGCTTTTAATATTTTGTTTAAATTCATTAAAAATACCATAGGTTTGTCACCATTCAACGGATTATACCTAGTCTTCTCATAAATTCTCTGCTTAGTAAGCCTGAATTTAGAACCTCCAAATTGTTTTTCAATAAGTTGTTTCCATTCAGCCCAAGAGTAGTCTCTATCCTCACTTAAGACAGCTTCAAACCATAATAAAGCAACATCCTTAAATAAAGAAATTAATTTTGATGTTATCTCTTCATCTGGTAACTTATATGAGAATTTCAAGTTGTCAATTCTTTGAATAAAATGTTGCCAATCAGAGCTGGCTTCCCCATCATAAGTTGGGTACTGATCTATCTTAGGCCAGTTCTTCTGATTGGATTTTATCTCACTAATCTTAGGTAAATTCAACAACTCATTCACTTTTGATAAATGGTCTTGTATTTCTTCCTGCACGGATTTGTGACTTACATTTTCAGATTTGACACTACCACCAGATGGTTTTAATTGTGGTGGTACAGGGAAGGAATGTGATTCACTTTTGCCAATGAAAGGATTATTATTATATTGATTATACTTATGATTATCCTGGTTCATTAGTAGATTGGCAGTTTCAATCTCAACTTTAGTTAATCTTTGTAGCAACTCAGAGACACTTTGATTTGTCTGGGAAAAAGATAACTTTGTTCTTGATTCAGTTTTTAATAAATGTGTTTCATATAATTTTTTTAACTCACAAAATTTGTTTGAAAGGTCATTATATTTATTACTCAATGAATCATATTTAAGAGTTAGAGACAAATGTTATTTCTCTAATTCTTTATTACATGTTGCTAATTGAGAAATGTTCAATGTCAAGGATGAAATTGTATCACTAGTGAGCTTAACTGTCTGTTCCTCACAATCAGTCATTCTATTCCACAATGCTGAAACAATTCTATGGACAGTTGGATTATTGTTAAAATATTCCATGTCCTCCTTTTCAATTCTCTCACTCTCCTGTGAACTTCTCATCTCACTAGTAGGTGGTTGCAACTGAGGATTAACTGTATTATCATTGTATATAGTACTGTTATTATGGACAAAAGACAAGTCAGGTGTATCTACTCTAAAACCTAAATTTCTTAAATCCTCCTCTATTTTTTGTACAGATTTAACATCAATAGAATTACCTATATTGTAATTATCAGTATTATTTCCAATCTGAGAGGGTAATTTACTTACCAAGGGATGGTTGCCAGTCCTGATTTTTGGCTCTTTTTTCCCTTGTAAGGGTGAGCTGAGGAAGTCAGATGAGGGGGTGGATCCCTGTTGCAACTGTGGCTTGTCCACTGTTGGTGAAACCAGTCCCATTTCCATTTGTCTACCAGGATTTTCTCCTGGGAGTGAGTGGACCCTCCTTGGGTAGGGGGTTGCTGATTTGATTGACTGGGCTGGCCTCCCTTTAATTCTGCCATTGCCTGATTCATCTGCTGAAACCCTACCTTGCAATTGTTTTGCAACTGCTCTACTTCTTTGAACATGAGAGATTTTGATTCCTCCAACTTCAGAACCTGTTTGGCCAGGTGGGACAGTTGATCCTGAAGAGGAGGAGACGTCTTTTTTATAGTTATCTTTTTTAAGAGGGCGTCCTTTTCCTCTATACTCATGCTTTCTGGCTGGGGGTACTGTTGTCCCTCCATGGTGATGTCCTGGAAAGTTTTTGTTAGCTTTAGACCTGGTATTATAAGCAAACTTTTCACTTACACTATCCTGGGGAGCACTCATATTGTTCAGAATGACAATATTTTACGTCTACAAAAGGAAAAAACTCTATGGAATTAGTAGACAAATAATATTAGCAATTATATTACTAATAAAAAAGCAATGGAGCTTAGCCTGAATTTATATCTTTATTTATTTAAATAAAATGTAAGAAAAATTCGAAAAAATCTGTTAAAAATATAATAATAAGTTTAACTAGACCTCTATAAGGGTGAATAATTAGCTTACCAAGCTTTATCCAAATACCAATTTAATTGGGTGTTATATTGGTGTCCAAATACCAAGTGAAATTGGGTTTATATTGGGTACAGTTACTACTGTAAATATCTAATTTTTATGATAAAAAATTAGTACAATTATTATAAGGGTTCTTTTCAGAAATCAATGAGTTATGATGACCCACTAATATGCAGCAGACCCAAATATTTGGTTAATTTTGAGCTGTACTAAGGTAAAAATCATGTCCCAAGGCTTATACTAAATAATAAGTAAAATATAAGGAAAGACCCCCAATTGTCAGTATAGTCTAGTATATAAGTATGATATAATAGTGTTATTTTATGCTCCTACTACTTATTGATAAATGATTTAGTGATTAAACCTCAGGGGAAGACTAATAAAATAGTTATACTCAAATAAAAATCACAATATTTGGATTTAAATGCGTGCTAGTGGTGGAAAATAGAAGAATAAAATATAGTTATAGCTTATATAAAGATAATATCAATTTATAAGGGCTTTATAATATATTTCTGAATGCTAATAATTGTATTGTAGTGCTTGTTTTGAATTGTAGTAATTGAATGATGATAATAAACCGTCAAAATCCCTCGCAGAGTGCTGAGTATGAATAGGATGGTGCCGAAAAATCAGTGAAATTGGAATTTATGATGTAATAAGAAATGTTTTTTGATAAAGTGCAAATTCCCATCGGGTGGTGTGGCATTCCAAATCTGGGTAGGCTACTTAGGTGAAAATTTGATTGGACCTTGGTTGGAAGAAAATCATGGTGTTAGCAGGTGTGAATTTGGTTGAAGGGAGTTAACTGGATTTTTTTTGGGTGGATTTATGGTGATTTTTTGGAGGATTTATGGTGATTTTTTGGAGGATTTATGGTGTTTTGGAATGGATATATGTTGGTATTCCTATTGTTATTTGATGGTTTCATGGATTGGGTATTGGTTTTACTGGATTTTATAGGGCTCTCTTGGTATTTTTGGTGGATGAAGTGTGCTCATGGAGTAGCCATTTTTTTCTGGTGTGCTCTGGTTTGCTCCGGTGATTTTCCGGTGCAAAAGCAAAGTCACTGTGGCAAAGTTGGTCATTGTGGCAAAATTTGGTCATTGGTGCAAAAAGTCTGGGCACTGTGGCAAATTTTGGTCACTGCAGAAAAGTCTAGGCACTGTGGCAAAGTTTGGTCACTGCAGAAAAGTCTGGGCACTGTGGCAAATTTTGGTCACTGTAGAAAAGTCTGATCACCAGTGCAAAGTTTGGTCACTGTGCCAAAAATTTGGCTATTGTGGCAAAATTTGGTTAGAAAGCTATTATGCTTACTAGATCAATAGTTTATTGTAGATCATATGCATGTAGGGTATTGTTGGAAAGGTCTGGAGCAGGAGAATTATATGGGGAGGGAGGGAATCTTAGTCTTCTACATGTTTTTTGTCTTTTAGTTTTGATACTAAGGGTCTTTTTTGATAATTAAAAATATTTAACATATAACAACAATTATAATAAAAATGTCAACATATAGGGTACCATTGGATAGCTCTCATCCTTGGTGACTCAAATATATTTCTTTTCTTATAAAATTTATAAAATAAAAATATAATAAAGAACACTCTTTAATTTTGGTGGAAAACTGGGTAAATCTGGGGCATAACTTTAATAAGGCACCTTTGAACAGATCATCCCAAGGGTAGTTTCTGGGGTACTTTACTGTACTTTTCAGTCTCTGGGGAAAGTGTTTCAGCTTGTTCTAAGTATTTGCTGTGACTTGTATCAGTGTAATCTGGTATAAGGTATTTGTTTTGGGGGTGTAATCATTTATTGCACTTATTTTTTTCTATATTATAGGTTTCCAACACTTTCAAAGTCTTTCTCTCAGATTTTCAACTTATCCAACTCTTCAAGAAGATCTTCAAGGTTAGTTAATTGAATCTTACGTTTACTTAGAGGGACAGGGATTTATTTTTGTTTTTCCAACTCCCTTGGATTCTGCCTGCAGAAAGGTGACTGTAGGAGTCTACTCTACAGCGGCCCGCCTCTACCATAGCATGCTGGGGAGCACTTTTAGAGGGGTTTTATGCAAATTGGCTGGCATAAAAGTCAAATTAGTTGCTGTGCATAGATTTTTAGATGGGGGGTCTGTGTTTACATACCAAAAAAGAAAGCTTGGGAAACTCTATTTATCATACAACCATCTGGTAATTAGATAACTTTTTCTTACTCTGTTTTCACTATTTTTTGGCCACAATTAACTGTGTTTTTGCAAGGTTAGTTCTTCATTTAACTCAACTTTTGTTACTTTTTCTCTGTTATAGTCTTTCAAGCTATATCAAGTATCTTTCTGTCTCTGGTGTATCTTTGCAACCTACATCAAATATCTTTCTTTCTCTGGTGTGGACATTGGTCTACATTTCAGTTCTTTGGTGTGGTAGTCTGTCAGGGGACTACTTCCTTGACTGATTAGGCAGTCAAGTGTGTTAGAAAGGGGTTTTTTCAATCAATACTCAATTTACTTTAGAATATAAATCTCACTTTATTTTTCTAAAGGGAAAGGGGATTTTCTTTCTGGTTTTTCTCCAACTCCCTTTGTTAAGGCCTATAGCTAGTACTATAGGATTATCTACAGCATGAAATAAGTGTCTTTTTTACTTTTTAAATCCACCTGTTTTGAGGCTAGTGTGTTTTGGAAAACTGCACTTGGATAAGTGCAGATTTGGTCTAATCTAAGTGCAAATTAGTAAGTGTGGAATTTCCAGAACTTACACCTCCTATGAGGGGGTTTCAAAGCTAGAAAATTTTCACTGGAAAACACAAACTTGATTTTTGTCAAATCCAAACTTATATAAGTGTGGATTTCCAAAAAATTCCATACCCATAACTGGTGTATTCTAAAGCTCAAATAATACCCTTATTTCACTCAAATTTTCACTTTCTAAATAAAAAGTGCTGGTTACACAATAATGGTAGATTAAAGCAATTTTTCATAACCATATCATTCATATGCAGAACTCCATAGCATAACACTTTTTAGCTCAAAAAATCATACAAAATTTACATTTTTGTATAATATAGGATTTGTGCCTTCATCATTCTCAATTCATCAAGTAATTCCCCATTCTATTGATTTCACTACTCTTAATATCCTCTACAATTCTAATTCTGACTTTTACCCTGAAGAAGAATTGGTCATTATATCAAAAATAGTTAGGGAAGGGAACCTTTACTCAAGAAAACCTTATATACATCACACTCCCCAATACACTACTGACAAAATTCTCAATCTATCTAATCCCAGCTTAAGTTTGCATCAAAATCACTTTGATTAACACAGAAACTTTTGTTTGCACCCAGACACTTCTCACAAAAGAGAAAAACTAGATCAAAGTAAAAGTAAATTAAAAAACTTAAATTAAAGTAAATAACCTTTAAATCAACCAAAGAATCTGTGCACAACACAGGTATTTAAAAAAAATTGAATTAAAATAATGGGGAAAAAATGGAAAATGCATAAGCAATAAAGATGTGAATTATATTGAGAACTTCTTCTTGACAAAAATCATGTCCATAGAAAGCCCCTTTTCAGTATCCTCATGTTTTTTCCTATTATCAAATCATGAGATTATCACCTGATAAAGTAAGTAATTTTTATTATTTTTTAGTGTTTATAATTTTTGGAAATATTCCTGTATAATGTTTCTGATAGCTTTTGCAAAATTATGAGCACAATATTTTTAAAACTTAAATAATTTTAAATTTAAGACTAAAACTAACATAAATTTTTATTCTTGACTTCCCAGAGAAAATTTTTGAATCAGTAGCAATAGAAGTGTCTAAAAAGATGGAAGAGGAGGTGAGGTAGGGTGGAAGTCAATTTTCTATGCAGAAAATCAATGAGATAAGTGGGGGAGTGAGTTTTTGAGGTCAACATGTGGTTTGAGGTAAAAAATTCCTTATTTGAGGTTAAATTTGGCACCCATTTTAGAAATGAATGACTTATTTTGAAAATTTAAAAGTGAGTTTGTAAGTGAAAATTAGGTTTGAAACATGCACTTAAGATAAGTGTGATTTTTCTAACTTGACATGCACTATTTTGAAAAAATTAAAGCTAAATGACCATTTTTGGTTTCTAATTTACAGTGTCTACCTAAAACTTTATTATTTATCATTATATATCTCTATTGAGCAGTTCATGCCTAAAAGGCAACTGTTCCTTTGAATTAATAAATAAGATAGTGGATTATATTTTTAATGATGGTTGTTACAAAGTGGAATTATCAACTTAATCACCATCACATGTGCAGGAGGACTTACTAGAAAGTTCGGCAAAAAAAATTTTCCTTGGGAATTATGGAGAAAAAATAAACCATATAAAACTGAAGAGAATTACACTTACACTCACTGTAAAATCTCTACTTATTGATTTTATTCTCTCATAAATTATCCATAAATGATAAATAAATACTTAAATGAAAGTAAAAATACATTTCTTTATCATGAGGAATCAATTAAAACAGGATATAACACTTAAAATAAATATTCTCAGGGTATCAAAGTCAACTAATAGGGGGTATCAAATTTTTCAAATCAGCACTTAGAAATTAGATATTTATTTTGAGCAAATCAGCACTTAATTAATTTTCTATATTTAAACCATAATGGCACCAACACTTGTGTATTTCAGAGCTGAAATTTCATGCTGTTTTTATTTAAATTACTCCTTTTTTACAAGAAACTTTGGTATTATTAAGGCAGGTGGGTAAAAGGAAACAATGATCCTTTTTTCATTGCCCCAACACACTTTTTCCCTATTGATAGCTTCCACAAAAAAAGAGAAAAATTCCATTGTAAATTTAAATTTGATACATTAAAAACAAATACCTACTTTACCAAGAAGAAAAGAGGGAATAGCATTCTAAACAAAATTTATACCTTCTGAAAATCTGAAGAGGCATTATTTTTTTCTTGTGTATTTTTTGTGTACAGCCATACTCAAAAAAAACCCAATTAAAATATCTAAATATAGGCTAATGAAATATAAAAAAGAAAAAATTCTAATTATTCTCCCTATAATTACTCTTGATGTATAAGTTTATAATCTAGTGAGATGAAGGCTTTATCATGCTTTTAAAAATATCATAGTTCTCTCTTTGAGAAGCATCCCCTCTCAATGACTTTGAATAACTATAAGTGGACTATACATTTTAGAAATGTTGTGTTAAAGTGCATTTTATAACTATTCTCCAAGTAGCTGTGTAAGAAATTTATATTTTAGGGGAGTAATTGAGTTAAAAATGAAGAACATCAACTAATTGTCAGCTCAAACTAGCCCTCACTGGATCAGTAATTTAGGATAGGTGCATCATGTTGACTTTTGGAAGTTGAAATTGAATAGATATTTTATTAAAATAATAAAATAGTAATATGGCCAGGAAATATTCAACCTAATAAAAAAGGATCACAGATAATTATGAACCTGGATGAAAAATAGAAATGGGGAGACCACTCTACTCACACAAGATCAGAACAGGAGAGAAAACTTAAACCTTTATGACGCAAGATGAGGAATAACAGTCTAAATTTTTTAAAACAACAAGATGTGTAAAATACTCAACCTGACTAAAAAATAGCATAAGGAAAACTTAGATTGGCTTCAAAATATAGAGACAACACTCTAACAATTTAAATGGTGTGGTGAGAAAACTAGACCCAACTCAAGTACAAAAAAAATAGAGGCAAAGGATCTTAGCCTGATGTTAATATGGAGCAAAACAAAGATTATTTTTTATTTCAATATGTTGTAAATATAATGAATTTAAAAAAAATAATTGGTATCAATTCAACTGATGATAATATGGAGAAAAATAAATATGGAATAAATCTATAATTCAACAAAGGTATACTCTTTATTATTGTAAGGATAGATTAGACAATACTATAGGTGTCAAGGAGTCCTGTTGGTCTAGAAGATTTTATGGCGGTCCAAATGGCAGTGAAGGGGGATAGCTCAAGAATTTAAATCAAGGCACATAGTTCTTATCTTATATGTTTTATTACTAAATTTAAAAGGTATGAATGGATTATAATTATGACATTGTGATTTTAGAATTACACTATTGCAAATACTAAAGAAACAGAGGTAGTAATAAATTATAATATTTGACTGTATATAATAAATTTTTAAGTGGTGAAGAATGAGGAAAAAAAACCAAAATGGGAAGCCTTATATAGGCAAAAAGGAGAGGAACCACAGAGTTAAAATTCTATATACAGGAGTATAAGAGAAAAGAATATTCCAGAATAAGATACTGCAAATATTAAGGTTGTTCTATAAAGAATTTATCAGTATAATGTATTTACTGTTTATGCCAAATTATTTGATTTATTTCAAAGTTCTTGTAAATTTCACTTTTAAATTAATAATGTGAATTTAATATTTTAGTATTGATATATTTTTATTTCACCTCTCACCTGTCATGAGGACATTGTTAGGGAATCAAAATATGAGAGACATGAAATTTAAATATTTAATTGATTTGTGTATACCAATTAGTTAAATTAAAGAAAGTAAGTTATGAAGTAAATATAATAAATAAAATAAGAATAAAGGTGTGGATCCCACCTAGTAATTACTTAATTATTTACTGGGTAATTCTAGTAGCCTGGCTGAAACTCCCTAACTCCAAAAAAAA
Organism: Hemileia vastatrix; assembly: GCA_030280995.1. Classification (NCBI taxonomy): domain Eukaryota; kingdom Fungi; phylum Basidiomycota; class Pucciniomycetes; order Pucciniales; family Zaghouaniaceae; genus Hemileia; species Hemileia vastatrix. Next base: position 19,188,741 of record JASXTE010000013.1, on the reverse strand, counting down.
TAATATAAAAAACGCTATGTTTTTTTTATCTTTATATTTATTTAGTAGAGCAGGAAGGTTATATATCTCTTTCCCAGGTATCCAAGAATCATATTAAGAAGATTTATTCTTGAATCTCAATAAGTATTCAGTACATTTTTCAGCAGTGATTATTCTGTCATTTAGAATATTATCAATTTATGCTGTTTCAGTGATTTCAATAGGGGTCTTCTTTGGTCTTCCCCTCCTTTTGGGAAATAAATCACTATTGGATGTGTAAGGTTTCAGAAGAGATACTGGAAAAACAGGGTGTTTCTTGTCATATGGAGAGTACAGAATAACTCCAACTGCATTATCGCCATCCATTCTTCTGACAACAAATGGACCTACAAATGGGTCTTTTAATTTGTTATTACCTTTTGAATTCAAGTGGAATGTAGAAATAAGTACTTAATCACCCTTTTAAAAAGTGCATTCTTTATGCAATTTATCCCATATTTTCTTTTAATATTCAAAAGATTTTTCAATAAATTTTTGAGCATGACTTCTGCAAAGTTGATGCATTTGAAGAAAATATTTTACACATGGATGTAAATCCAATTGAGGTATTAAATTATTGAGAATTTGGGCAGGAGTATTTGAAACATATCCAAGCCAGAGCTCAAAAGGCTTTCTTTGAGTAACAGAATGAACAGTGCTATTATAAGTGAATTCCAACCCAGGCAGTATGGTAACCCAATCATGAGGGAATCTGTCATTGTCTTTATACTCAAGGCCAAAAGCACAGTACCTTCTTATCATGTCCTCTAAAGTCTGAATCATTCTTTCAGCTAATCCATCAGTCTGAGGATGATGGGCAGTAGATAGTTTCAGATCACAACCACAAACATCCATCAGATACATCCAAAATTCAGAAATAAATTTAGGGTTTTTGTCAGAGATTACGGCTTTAGGAAAACCAGCAGTATTAAACATATGAGACCACCATAAGAAAGCTAATTCCTTAGTGGAAACATCCTTGTGAGTAGGGATAAATTTACTCATTTTGGTGAATCTGTCCACAATAACCCAACAAGAGTTATAACTGTCTTTTCCAGCAATAGGTAATCCTGTTACAAAGTCCATTTTTATTATCTGCCATGGTGCATCAGGAGGTTCAATATTTTGCATTAATCCGTCTCTTTCTCCAGTTAATATCTTTGATTTTTGGCAAGTATCACAGGATTCAACATATAGTTTGGTGTCTTCCGACATATCAACCCACTAAGAAGTGTTCTTAATTCTGATCATTGTTTTTTCAAGATCAAAATGTCCAGCCAATATGTCATCACGACAAATCTTCAAGATGATCTCTTTCATAGAAGGAGAAATAAAAATAACATTACTCAACTTTCTTCAATAATAGAGGTAGCCTTCATCAATTGAAAATTTACTTTCTTCCAAAGCAGTTTGGCACCTTGGTGGGAGGGTTTTAATTAACGCTTTTATTGAAGCATTCTTTGAATCATTTAATATAGTACATAGCTTTTTTAAGCCAGTGTTCTTATCATATGATTCCAGAATAAGATGTAATAGCTCTTCCTTCATATAAACCACATATATCCCATGAATGTGAATTATTCCATCCTCAGAATCATATGCAGGATTAGAGTCATCATTTGGAAAAGGTTACCTTGATAACATATCCACATTTGAGTGAACAATACCAGCCCTATGAATGATTGTCATCCTCCCTCTGTATTTTTAAACAGCTAGCTGCTATCTGAACATATGTCTGTTAGGTGTTTTCATGTTTAAGAGGGATTTAACTGCACTGCAGTCAGTGACAAGCTCAAATTTCTGGTCATACAGATAATAATGTAGCTTTTCTAGAGCTCACACAACTGCTAAACACTTCAGTTGAGTGGAACCATATTTTAATTCACTATCTCTCAAGGTTCTTGAAATATAACAAATTACTACTTCTGATACTTTATGATTCATAACTTGTTTTTGATGGAGAGCAGCACCAAGACCAATAAAGGTTGCATCAGTGTATAAAACAACTGGTTGATTAAATTCAGGCAAAGCAAGAATTGGTGCTGACATCAAAAAATGTTTTATAGTGTCAAAAGCTCTTTGTCTTTCACTGTTCCAGACAAAAGCAACATCTCTCCAAGATAATTGGGTAAGGGGTAATTCTATGACCTGATAATTTTTAATATACTGTCTATAGTATCCACATATTCCCAAAAAAACTCTGGAGATTTCTAACTTAAGTAGTAGCTTTCACCTGTTGTATGGCTGCTTTGTTTTTTCTGGTAAACACATATCTGTAAACCTGAGACAACATGACCAAGCACTTTCAAAGAATGAAAACCAAATTTACATTTTTTCAAGGCAAGTGTCATTTTTATCTCATCCATCTTATGGAATACTTTACACAGGTGGTTAAGATGGTCCTCAAATGTTTTAGAGAATATGATGATATCATAAATATAGACCATCAGCCATCCTTCAATTATTTCTTGATAGAATGTGTTATCCATAACCTTTTGAAAAACTGAAGGGGCATTTTTGGGTCCAAATGGCATCCTAACATACTTATAAATACCCATATGAGTAGCAATCATCAAAAAATTCTGGGAATTCTTCTCAACAGGTACCTGGAGATATCCTTTATTACCATCTAACAGCTGATATATTTAGCACCTTGTAATGTAGCATTTATAGAGCTAATTCTAGGTAAAGGATAGATATCATCTACAGTATAAGCTTATAATACTCTATAATCACCTCATAACCTGGCTTTATCTTTCTCATAAGAAATTAAGACAGGTGAGATAACACAATATTTAGGTTTTTCAACTACCTTTTCAATAATATTCATTTTTAAAAGGGTAGAGATATTGTCTTCAATATTTTTTCTCTTTGTGGAAGAAGAAGGATAAGGCTTCTTCTTTAAACTAGGTGTTAATTCAGTTAATGGGCAAGATAATGAGAGATTAATTTCTTCTTTTACCAATCCTAATTCATGTGACCCTTGAGCAAAGGCCATAGGAAAAGATTTCATCAATTGAATGATGGAATCTTTTTCCTCACCAGAAAGTTGTTCTCCAAAAGATGCTGTGTCAATTTCAGAAAAAAGGGCAGGCATTTCTTTTGTAGATCTTCCATTATATTGAGCTACAGAATGACATGTGTTCAATCCTGGTGTTAACAATTTTTTGGGGGAGGAAATTTTAAATTTTCTTCCCTCCCATTCAGCTCCATTGTTAAGCATTGATTTGAGGGATCCAATTTAATGCCATATATGGTTAAAATATCATTTTCCACAATGAAACAACTACTTAAGTTATCATTTTTCATAACTAAAAAGTCACACATAGCTCTTACAAAGCCATGGTTATATTTGAAAAATACTGTAGCTTTATATTTACCAATGGGGGACAAAACAGAGCCATAACCTCTCCTCAGAAGTGATAGGAATAAGTTTTGATTTATAATCCTGATCCACTGAAGCACCTGCTTTTTCAGATACTACACTTCCTCCAGCACCAGAATCTAAAACAACCTCAATGTTCTTTCATTGATCAAGACTGGTTTCTTGAGAGGAGAAATAATAAAGAGCTGTCTTCAAGATTTCATATGATCTCAGCATCTTCTACTGTGGATAAATCTTCATTCTCAATATCAATTTTATTTAAATAATGAATATATTCTTCCAGCATTAAAATTTCCCAGTGAGATTCATAAGAAATATTGCTGGCACAATCACTTGAAGTATCATTCATTGCAACTGTGTCATCAGCATGTTCCTCTGTTTGTTCAAAAAGATTTATTTTATTGTCAAAAACATGGCCTTTCTGTAAAAGCTTGCTTCACTTAAAGCAAGCGTTTTTTACAACCTTTTTTTGTGCAACAGGGGCAGAAGGTTTACAACAAGTTTAATTAGGAACTAAATAGGTTTTTCTGTAAAGGAGGAGCTTTATCTGGCTTCCTCATACTGCCTTTGTTTGGCTAACCTTAATTTGGAACCACTAAACTGTGCTTTAATTAATTTCTTCCAATCTTCCCAGGAGTAGTCATTTTTATCTAAGAGAACAGATTCATACCACATTAGGGAAACATTAGAAAAAAAAGAATTCAATTTAGACACAATTTCTTCATCTGGAAGTTTGTAAGAATTCTTCAGGTTATCAATTCTGCAAATAAATTTTTTCCAATCAGAGGAAGAATCACCATCAAATGTTGGGTATTGGTCAATTTTTGGGCAATTCTTTTGATTTGAAGCAGTCTCCTTATTTCAAGCTTGTTTCTGAGTGAGAAGAAGCCGTAGCTTCTCCAATTGGGCATTAATCTCATTGTTTAACCCTTCTGTAGATGAACAATGTGCATCATCAATTTTTGATGGAAACTCAGTAATATCTACAGGAATTTCTGGAACTAATTTTACTTAAGATGAACTAGGGACAGGTAAAATTGGAGTATCCTATGCAACATGTTCTTTCAAAGAAATTTCAGAATAATTTTAGTCATCTAACAATGAATTCAACTTCTCTTCAATGTTTGTTAGCCTAGTCTTTACCCTTGGAATACTGGATAATGTCTCATTGATAGTTGCAAAAGATAATTGGTTCTTATTTTGCAGAGATGAATAATGGTCACTTAGTCTCTTTAAGTTCAACTTATGTCCCACTAGTTCCTGGAAACAGATAGACACAGTGTCTTGTAACTTAGACAAATCATTTTTGATATTTTTCCACAAAGAAACTATCTTCTAATTAGTTACTTTGTACTTCTAAAAATCATCAGAAACTCTCTGTAACTCACTTCTCACTGATTGGTAACCTTGTTCAGTTATCAAACTATTAAATTTTTAAGTTAATTGCATGTTTTTCATTATATTATTTTGCTTGGCAATAATATCTCTCAAATATTCATCATTAATGGTAGCTATGTCTGGATTATTAATTAATAAGGAATCAGAGTAATTTTCCAGATTCTCATAAAATTCAGGATAAAGTGTTTCATCAATAATAGCCATATTAGGATTAATCATTGAAGTAGCAATCAATAGTAAAGGATTAGTTTCATTAGAATATTGAGAAATATGCCTACTACAGCCAGCCTCTACTGGTCTCAAGGTATAATCTCCTCTTCCAGAATTACCTGAAGGAACTGAATCAGTAACAAGAAAGGGTACTTGGGATTCAATAGAGGGACTTACCATGGTTTTGGAAAAAATAGAATTTTATTGTTTTTCCTCTTTCTTCCTCCTTGGTAGGGATGAGGAGGGGTTGGGTTGAACTGATGGGGCCTGGAAGGACCTGCCTGAGGTGCTTGCTGTTGTTTTTGGGCATGGAGGTAGTCCAACTGGGTATTTAGCCCGTCTCATTTCCATTTTGAAACTTCCACCATTTCCTGTTGTTGAGGAGCCAATTGTGGAAGGGCTTTTGTTTCTGGAGGAGGTTTCCTCTTCTCTTGAAGAAAGTATTCTATGTTTCTTACCTTTTCTTCTACAATTTCTACTTTTGATATTAGTGTGAGGTTCTCTTTCCTCAACTCCTTGATGTGAGTAGAGAGGTTTCTGACTTGCTGCTGCAAGGGCGTCTTTTTTATCTTGAATCCTCTTGGAAGCTATTCTGGGGGCTTTTTATCCAGAGAAGTTTTTTCACTTTTATTTCCACTTCTTGCATATTTACATCCTGATTGTTCCAGCAATTGATTAATTTGAGCAAGTTTTGTAGTCAAAGGAGAACTTACAGAAGTCTCATCATAATCAATCAAGTCTAGTTCCTCATCACGGCCAGTAGAAGCACTTTGATCAGTCATTGTTGTATATAACTGAAACTGAGAGAATAAATTATTAAAATTTAATCAGTTGTTATTTAACTTTGTTTGAAAGAAAAATAAGAAATGAAAACATGAAAAAAATTTCAGGTATATAGTCAATTATCAGGATTATTTAATCAACCAGAATAATGAAAATATAATATTTATCAGGACAAAAATCAACTGAAATAGTTATAACAGTTTTTAATTAAACTACTTAAGATATTTATATTTTATTACCAGGATTTAAAATAAATCAACTGAAATAATCAAATAATTTATTAATTATCAGACAAAAGGTCAACTGGAATAATTAATACAAGTCTAAATTAGTTATTGATATAGATTTATATATAATTATCAGGACTATGAGTCAACTGAAATTTTTATTACCAGGACTTTAATTTCAACTGAAGTAATTTAATATAATTAATTTAGGTAATTTATATATTTATTATTTCACTTCCAGGACAATTTTCAGCTGAACAATAAAATAAAATTTTAATTATCAGGACAATTGTCAGCTGAAATAATTAAAAAAAATAATATAATTTATTAAAATATATTTATTCCTTCTAGGACTAAGAACAGTATTGCTCTATCTTGGTCAACTAGGAATATAAAATTAATTTTTTATTATTATTTACCAGGCACCTCCCATTTTAATGTGAACAAATTAATGCCACTACAGAGTGCTGAGTAAAAAGATACACATTAAACATGAAATAAGCAGAGTTAAACCTACAGATAGTAACTGGTATAGTCACTACATTTATATAGGACAAATACACCTATATAAACCTTAGATTTGGGGCTTTGTTCTATTCCCAGTTGCAGTAAAAAAGATCAGTCATCTGCCTGATGACTTTTGTTGTTTTCAGTTGTCCAGAAAGGCTTATTGGTCCTCGTAGACAAAGGTCCCTTGGTTGCCGGAGTCAAGATAATGGAGCATTGACAACAATTTGGAAAGGCCCCCAACTTTCAAGTGGTCCTTTTGGTCTAGAAGATTTTACAGTGTTCCAAACAGCAGTGAAGGGGGATAACTCAAGAATTTAAATCATGGCACGTAGTTCTTATATTATATCTTTTATTACTCAATTTAAAAGGTATTAATGGATTATTATTATTACATTGTGATTTTAGAATTACACTATTGTAAATAATAAAGTAAAAGAGGTAGTAATAAATTATAATATTTGATTGTATATAATAAAATTGTAAGTGTTAAAGAAATGAGGAAAAACAAACAAAATGGGAGGCCTTATATAGGCAAAAAGGAGAGAAACCACAGAGTTAAAATTTTATGTACAGGAGTTTGAGAGGAAAGAATATTCATGAATAAGATACTGCAAATATTAAGGTTGTTCTTTATAGAATGTATCAATATAATGTATTTAATGTTCATGCCAAATTATTTGATTTATTTAAAAGTTCCTGTAAATGGTGCTTTTAAATAAATAATTTGTATTTTTTATATTTATTTTAGTATTAATTTTTATTTCACCTCTCACCTTTCATGAGGATGTTTTTAGGGAATAAAAATATGAGAGACATCAAATTTAAATATTTACTTGATTTACTTATACCAATTAGTTAAATTTGTGTAAGAAAGTTATAAAGTAAATATAATAAATAAAATAAGAATAAATGTGTGGCTCCCACCTAGTAAATAATTAATTATCAACTGGGTAATTCTAGTAGCCTGGCTGACAGTAGGTTTATAAAATATGATTCATATATATATGTATATATATATATCTGTGCTTATATTATAATAATTTCACATGATTGTGAATAAAAAGTTATATGTTAATAAAAAATGATATTAGTTAACACATGTATTTTTTTGAAAGAAAAGATACAAGTGATCTGAAAAGACAATTAGTAGGACTGAAATTCTGACACATCAAAGTCTTTGACTTGATCTGATATGTTTATGCCCACAATACTGGATGTGGTGGTAGGCCTGTATCAGTATGACATAATACTTGATTTGAATTCATGCTACAGGAAATTTTTCATAGAAGTATTCTAATTTCAACCTAATCAAAAAATATATATATTATCCTTTAGTAAGAATAAAATTAAGTTTCAACCCCTTTACAGATTTTAAAACCCCAGTAGCAGAATATACTTAAGTATGATCAGGTGTGAGCTGAAGATATTTTTCAAAGCTTCTTTTCTTTTTTTTATGGGAAGAAATATCTAGTAGATGAACTACATGTTTCATCTATTTCATTTTCAGGAGAAGATATGCAAGAAAAGGAATATTATGGAAGTAAGCCCTATTGTTCACAAGGAATCCAATGAAAATGTTAGGTGACTTTACATCATTTTCTTATTCTATTTAGAATTTAAATTACTTTTTTAATTTAATATTTCTTTCATTTTTATTAAGAAATAAATTGAGATTCATTGAAAAGAGAGTCCTTAGTTTTACTATTTTTGGTAAATTGAAAACATTGAATATCATATTTTTTATATTGAAAGACTTTTATTAAATATATTTTTAAATTCTCCTTGGCTTGGAAGGTTATTGAAGTAAAAAAATCAGAGTAGATGAGAATTTATATTTTTTTTAATCATTAGAGAAAGAGAAGAGAAAGAATATAATGGGGAGGGAAAAATTTACCTCAGGTAAATTGAAAATACAGATTTCCAGTTTCATTTTTCAATTAATTCCATACCATGGCTTATCATAAAATATTAATATTACATATTATCAAAATAACCCAGCTCTATTTAATTTTGATAATTAGGGGGTCACAAACCTTACCAAACATTCCTAGAGTGTTTCATTTAAAAAACACCACACAAACAAGCCATGAAACATAGCTGATTTGGTACTTGGAGTCTTGAAAATGGGGTCTAATTTGTCCAAATTCTGTAAAATTTTCACAACCACATTTCAGCCCATCCATACCAACATCCTCCATCAACTATGCATTTCCTTCTTTCCATCAAAACCCATATAGTCTACCTCACATCTCTTCTCTCAAATTTCTTTTCCAAATCAGATATTTCTCCTTCACACCAGAGTAAGTCTATTACTTTTTATTCCTTTCTTTATCAAATTTCTCCTGCTCAAATTTCTATCCTTGAAAATTCTTATTTTTATCTAAGGAATAATAAATATAATCAAGGTCAGGAACTTTCTGAATATCATACAAATAATCAAAAATATTCTTTAGATCCTTTGTATGACTCTTCTTAATTTGAAGAACCAACTGTGTATTCTGACATTGAGCTTGATGAGACAATGGTAGTAAGCTTAAAATACTTTGGTTTTTTTTTGTATTGCTTATTTACTTCCCATGTATTAACCAGAACCAAGGCTCATCAATTCAAGAAATTTTTAAGGAAGTAACTGATGATAAAAGGCTAGAAAACCCTACTAGCAAAAGACTCAACAAAGGGCTTCTGATAATTTGTGAATTCATTCACAATCATGGATGAAAAAAATTTTAGAAATTGAGAAAGATCATTTAGATTTAGAAAGGGATAAGGTTAGAATTAAAAGAGAGGACAATGAAAAATTTAACATTTTAACCTTTCATCATTTTTTTGTCTAACTAAACTACTGATATATAATAATCTAAATCCTACTACCTCCATCATGCTTTCAATATTTCTATAAATTACATTTATAAATTTGTCTTTTGTCTTTGATTTAACACCTTTTTTACATTTGTTCTCAAATACTATCTTCATTGTCAGATTCTTTTCTGGGTGCAGATCACCAAGTGTTTTTCTAAGTCAAAATAAATTTATTTCAAAAAAAAACTTTTTGGAAATACCCTCCCATGCTATTTAATATAGCAGGGGGTGGGGGTAACCAATTCTTTTCTAAGTCAAAAAAATTTGACAGAAAAAATGGCAATACCCTCCCCTGTGTTTTGTTGAAGTAGGGGCTTAGATTGCCAAATTTTAAGTTCATTCCATAATTAACATCTAAAAAAGTCATATAAACCATGCAATATGGGGGACTGACTTGCTAGCAAGTACGCAACCTTGAACTCTAATTTATATCATATTGAGCACACATTAAGGCAGTGATGAAACAATCATGAATAAATAGTGAATTTACTTTGAAAACACGCTGAAACTAATTTGAACCTTCATTGAACCACAGTTGATTAACAGTTCAAAAAATATTTATACTTGAATTACAACATTTGTTGAAGGGATAAAAAAATAAATGAGCTCCTCTATCAATCTAGCCTTGTGGCTTCATAAGATTTTGAAAAATTGTAATTTTTTTCATTTTTTGAATCTAATGAAACTATCAGATACTTTGAATTATAAGAGATTTCACAATGTGGTTTTCTAAAATTGGCAGAGGCCTTTGTTGGGCTGTTTGGTGCTGTTTGTGTATGTCTTAAATGACATTGGTCAAAGAATTAGGTGTTGTTTTTGTTTTACTCAGTTAATATTGGGACTATGGGTATGAGGGTACTACCATTGGATAGCCCTGGGTTTTCCCTATATTTGATGTCTTGTTGACATTTTCATATTCCAAATTTTAAGGGGTCGTTTCCTCATCTTTCATTTCTTAAAGATAGCTGTTTAATTTTGTTTTTTGTGTTTTATGGGCTAACCTTAAGTCTTAGGTTTAAGTTCTTAGTACCATTAAGTAGAGCTAATTTAGCTCTATATTTCACGTCCCAATGTTTTTGTAGCTTAATTTTTTGTTTTAAGGGTTTTAGTAGTTGTGGTGGATTTTCCTAAGTATTTTGGGCTTTTTCTAGATGTTTTTTAATGGTTTTTTGGCTTCAGGGAGGTCCACCTGCCTCAGTCCTAGAAGGCTGGGGAGCATTTCTAGATGGTTTTTATTCAATTTGGCTGTCAAAGGTGCCAAATTAGTTGTGGTGCATGTATTTTAGAGGGGTGGTCTGTGTGTACATACTGAATAAGACAGTTTGGGGAAACTTTAATTATCATACAACCATCTGATAGTTATATCATTGTTTCTCTCTCATTTTTCACTGTTTTTTGGCCACAATTGGCTGTGTTTGTGGCAAGGTAAGTTCTTCATTTAACTTAAATTTGGAAACTGATTTCTCTGTTGTAGCTTTGCAACCTACATCAAGTATTTTGCTGTGTTGTGCAACAAGTGCACTGTGTCTTTGGTTTCCGGTGTGGATTTCTCTGCATTTCTGGTTTTCTGGTTATTTGGTTCTCAGTGGTCTGCTATTGGCTACTTTCTTGACTTGTAAATCATTCAAGAAGTGTGCTGGAAGGGGTATTGTAAAATTCCCTAATTCGCTGTAGCAAATAAATCTCACCTGGTATTTTTCAAAGGGACAGGGATTTTTCTCTCCAGTTTTACTCCAGCCCCCTTGGTCAAGGCCTATAGCTAGTACTATATTATTGTCTACAACAAAGATTTATAGGGTATTCACCATATGAATATATAGATAAAACATCAGATATTTTAAAAAATTATTCATTAAGAAATATTTATTGAATTTCTATACTTCATTAAATTTTTATGAGTAAAAAATTGAGAAATAAAAGCCTTTTCTCATTATATAAAACCATATTATTAGTTATTTATCCATTTTTAAAACATTTGTGAAAGTTGAAAAACTCTTTAAAATAATTTAACATTAAATTTAGTCAATAGAACAATTTTTAAGCCTGATTTACATCCCATATTTACATAAGTCAAAACAGGAAATGTGCCCAATTCTATTAAAAAATATAACTTATCATGATCTTCATTATATCAAAAGAATAAAAAATCCAATTTTAATGAGAATAAAATCTATGGTTAATAAATATTGAAAAAAATTTTGAGTTTTTTTTGAAATTTTTCATGCCATTATGATTTCATAGTCTCAAAATATATTATATAATTTTTGTGCTAACATTGTTTCAAAATGTTCCTTACAGGTACTTTCCTCCCTCAAACTTCAAATCTCATTCTTCTCCCATCTAAAATTTTCACCCTCTTACATTTTATTTAAGTCTACCAAGAACTGTCCCATCCCAAACCCTTATTCCCCTTTCTCCACCCCTAATCATCCCATTACACCCCTCCTCACTTATTTTTCTCCCCTTAACACCCTATTTATTCTCCTCTTCACCACCTTCCACCCCAACTTTCTTGATATCACTCATTTTTCTCTTCTTCTAACCCCTTTTACTCTATAGGCAGAAAAGGGGGTGATTTGGAAAGCCATAGGGGTTGGATGAAAATTGAAAGGGCGGATTGGAGTGGGGTGGGGAATGTCTGGGGTGAAGAGTGAAGAAAAGGGGGTTGAAAGCAAAAGCATTTTAATTAGTTATAAAAAGAGTGGGGTGGAGTTGAGGAAAAAATAGATAGGGTAATGTTGAAAGGGGTGGGGTAGGGTAGGGAGAGGCAAGAAAGGAGTGGTGAGGGATGAGGATGGTAGAAAAAGGGGTGTAGTTGTGTTAAAAGTGAAAATAGAGTGGAGCGGAAGAGTCAGGAGGGCTTAAACTTGGATTTTGAAGCTTAGAGGGTGTAGTAAATGTATCAGGAGGGAAATAAAAGGGTGGGGGGTGGTAATAGAATTAACAGAAGTGACAAGGTAGAAAATGTTGTGTGGAGAGATTGAGAGGCTGTCAAGTGAGGTAGAAAAAAATGGAGAGTGTACTCAACTCTTCAGGAGAACATCAGAGTCCACCCCCTCAATCTACAGTTCTATTCTTCCAATATGAAAAATGATTGATAATTATCTTTTATTGATATTTTTGAACTTAAAACTATAGTTTATACATCTTTATTTAATATTATTTATTTAAAATGCACTTTAAGACTTAAAAATTAATATGATAAAATAATTGTTAACAAAATACTATTTTGCTTTTTTACACAAGAATCACCAGTATGCTTCTGATAAGTATACATGATATAAATAAATAATATAATAGGAAAATTTTGGCAAAAAGTTGAAAACTAAAACAAAAAATTTAAAGAAATTTTAAATAATTGAACTTATGTATTTTATGAGTTTATTGCATTTATTTTTAAATGTAATAATAAAATATTTTGGTTATATTAAAAATATCTTTGAATTAAATTAAAAAATTCAAGAAAAGTTTGAAGAAAAGATCTATCTACATATATAACCATTTAGCTTCATTTTTTGTTTTGTGATTACTATATATAACTGTATAATTTACTGTAATAACTACAAATTTAAGAAAATTTAATAATTTATCTGTCTCAATATATTTAAGATAATCTATTCAGTAACAGAAAAAAATTTCTGAGTCCTTTCTTTTACTAGTTTTATTAATTGCAATAACTATATACATTTTCAAAAAAATTATTTATCATGTTTTTGAAGGAGCTTAGATTGAACTCTCAGTGAAATCCTGTTTCCAAGTGTGTTTCAAGCTAAGTTAAGCCATGAAAAAATTTATACTTTTTTAGAATTTTTATTAAGTATTTTTAAGTATAAAAATAATTATATTTTTATTAAATACTTTGAAGTTGTGAAAATATGTACAAGTTAAGAATCATTTTGTTAAAATATCATATTAAAAATTGTTTTAATTTGATCATATATTATTATTATATGAGTTCTTTCCATATGGCAGATTTAGAAAATAACTTAAAATTTATTTTATACAACTATATTATATAAAAAATTTATCAGCTCTTTTTCTTAGACTTGAAGTACTTCAGAAAAAAAATTCCTTTAGGTAAAAATCATAAAGAGTCTTCAGAGAATCATATTAATTTTTTAGACCTATATTTTTAAGTTGAAGGGAAGCCTCACAGGATGAAATTGGCAGTTTTTTTAAAAAAATAAGTAAATATCTTTTAAATCAATATATATTTCTATAAAAAGTCAAATTTGAATATTTAATAACTGTTTTAAATATGTAATGAAGATTTGAAATAATTCTATTTAAATTAATTTTTATGAAAATATACTCATTCAAGTATTGCTTTGTAATAAGGCCAATTTCAAGAAGATTTATAAATTCTTCTGTTTAAATAAAATATCAAGGGGATTGTTTTTCATACACTTAGAAATTGAATAAAAACATCATATAAGATCTACCAATCAGCATGAATATCATTATTCCAATAAATCATTGATAGATCCTGAACCCATATATATAATTTTAGAATTTTGTGTAAGTGTTCAGTTGTGAATTACTCCTATCAAAACTTTTATTCTAAAGACTAAAAAAGTGTACCTGAAAATTTTTACTTAATTTATTTTTCAGCACCATAGAATTGAAATATTTTTTCTATTAATTTTAAATATGGAATAATATTATTTTTAAACAAAATATGATTGTCTTTACAGCTGCTTTGCTACATGGGCATAATCTAAAGTACCTATTGTGTCTTTTTTACAAAATAAATATCATATAATAGTTTTTCAATTTGAAACTGATAGAATTATGAAGAAATACCACTTCTACCTTTTTAATTCAGTTCTTGAACAATAATACAATCAAAATTTTTATCTGAAGCACATTTTTTAACATGATAAGACTTTGCAAAATATATGGTGCTTATTCCCAAGTTAAAACTTAAATTATCCCACATTACAGCATTGAAGGAAAAGCAAGCAGTAAAATTAAAGTTTAAATAAATTTATACTACTTTGTTTTTATTATCTTTAAATTTTTACATCTAGCTTAAATTCCAGTTTTTCATATGAAAAATATACTTAGTAGTTATTTATTATTTCAACTTATTGGATTACTCTACCAAATAGCCATATTTACATGCAATTTCAATGAAATAAATCATGGAAAGTTCCAGAATATCATATATTTATTACATTGAATAAATTTATATTGCAAAAATTCTTAGTAGTTGAATATTCAATAGAACAAAAAAAAGAGCAAAAATATTTTTTCTTTTAATTTTAATCATCTTCTTGCATATAAAAATGTAAAAAAATTGATTAGAATCAACTGGTATAAAAATTATACTTCTATCTAAACTTATAATAAAACAATTTATTAATTATTAGTGCTTAGTGTAAAGAAGCTATGAGAGGACTTCATTGAAACAGAAATTAGGAAAACATATTGCTACCTTCTATTTTTTTAAATATGAGTCTTTTCAAGGTATTATAGAATAAAATACTTGAGAATTTTGATGGTTCAATATGTTTGTTCAATAAATCTATTGAGCCTAAAATATTTATATTGCATAATCAGAAATAATAAAAATACAAAAAAAATCAGGTAATCTGGTTTAAATTAAAAAAATGAAAGCTTCAAATTCTTGGTTATAAGGAGTTATCAATAAAAAGAACCACTGATCTTATTATATATTTTTTCAAAACACTAACAAAATCATTAGAGAGGTTAAAAGTGATGGTTTTTAAATAAATGGTATAATTTTTAGTCTTTTTAATGATCAAGTGTCATTCAAAATGAAAATCAAATTGTGTTTTATGAAAAAAATTCTGTGAATGGATCAGATTCTTAATCTTCCCTTTTCATTATTTCTATAAATTTTTTATTAAACTTTCACTATTATTCCAGCACGGACTCATCCATTATTGGTTAAGTGCTCAAGATGAGTTCAAAATAAAGTTCAGTATCAGTTCATTCTAAGTTCAGTCTGAGTTCCATCTGTATTCCATCTAAGTTCAAGTTGAGGACTTTCTAGCAAGTCTCCCCCCAAATATTGTGTAGTGATAAGATAATAAAATACCTAAATTAATGAAAATTCAAGTAAAAATGTGAGTGGAAATCATCTGTGATTAAAGTCAATGAAATCAAACACAAGTGCATACATGAACCTCATGAGGAAAACAAATGTTCCCATGATTTCCATCATATGACACATGGCCTGATGGCTCATTAATTTAAGTAAGTAGAGTGTTATATATGAATTTTTAAATGTTGATTCATGAAATAAAAATAAAAATTGACAACCTATATTAGACCCCACACTTATTTTGGCTACCTAATGTTTTATTTTTTACATTACATTTGTTTCTTATGAATCTGGTTGACTAACTCTAGATTTTCAGTCATTTTTATCTAAAAAAATGCAAATAAAATCAATTTAAATAATAAAATAATATAATTGGATAAAACATACCTGAAATAGTTCAAGAAGTCCCCAAAAAAGATGTAAAAAGCTTCCAGAAAATCTCAAAAAAGCTCAAAAAAGCATCCAGAAGACTCCAAAAGTTCCCAGAAATGTGCCAACTTTTTCCCAAAAAAGTGTCCCAAAGGTTCATAGAAAAGTGGCACAATGTTCTAAATAAAAAAGCCTAAAAACTCCAGAAATTTTCAAAAAACAACTGGAAATCACTTTAAAATACTTTAAAAAAACACTTCCAAATTTTTTCCATATGTTTTCAAATGATTCCAAATGGTTTTAATGAAAAAAAGGACCCAAAACAGCCAAAGAATCACATAAAAATCACAGGCAAACGCTTTGATAATGTTTCACAATTTTTTTAGCAGAAAAAATTACCAAAATTTTCCTGAAAACACCTAAAAACAAGTAGAAAATTCAATGAAAATATTTCCAAACTGTTTCTGAATGATTCTGAAGCAATTTAGCAGAAAAAAGGGCCAAAAACACCAAAAAACACCAAAGAGTCAGTAAATTAAGAATCAAAAATATGGAGAACTAAGAAAAAAGGGAAACAATGGAAAAATGAATAAATAAATCAGTTATCAAAGGAAAAAAGATGATAAAGCAAAAAACAAAAAAAGAGCCAAATTAAAGACATTTCAATCTGCAATAAATTACAAAAAATGAGAAAGTGATTAACCTTGAGAGCTGTGAAGTGAGAAGTATCTGAACCAACAATAAGTGATGGAAGTGAGCGATGAAGAGATGAATAGATATCTTAGTGACACTGAATCTTCAAAATGGTATGCAATTTCAAGCCTGGGAGCTGAACCAAAACAAATGAAACTGGGAAACTGGGGGATTTCATTGTGCAATATTGTAAATTAGTTAAGCTAGGCCTTCAAAATGAGAAAGGGTGATTGGTAGTGCTTTAGTATTCATAGCACTGGTTAAAGAGGATGAAGAAATTCTAGATTTTTTTGGTAGGGATAGTTCAGCATTAGAATTGGTATCAGAATCAACCATTAGATCAAGAGCTACAGCTGTAGCAGTGTTCTCATGTTGATGGTGGACTGAAAGTAGAATGTTATTTTAGTTAAAAATGATGAAATTTAAAGTTAAGTGTTTGATTGAGGTATTTATTAAGTTCTGACAAGTTTCATACCTTATTTGTATGAATTACCTCTTAAGGATTAGATGAATAAAAATCTATGTGTTGGTGCTTTTGTACCTAGTGCTGACTAATCATGATAAAGCAGGGTTTTTTTTTGATGACTTGTTTTGTCAGCCTAGGTATCCCCAGTAATTAGTATTTCTTATGCTTAAAATAAGATAATCTTAATTTCATTAAGCTTATAGGCTAAAATTAAGGTTATAATACTTATATATATAGTTATTATGTTTATATATATAATTATTTCACTATCATATGACTTATAGTAGTTTAAATTGACTATCAATAGCCCTATAATACTTATTAAGGTGCTAATAAAGTTATAATATACTTATCTTAAGTTAAATTCAGTAATTATAGACATGCATAAGCTTATATGTATACATAAACCCCATATTCAGTGAAATATGCAGTTATATTACCTATATATAGATCTATATGCAGTTTTAAGCCTCTAAATAGCCTATAATCTTTATTTTTCTTCTTATTTTAGGTAATATGGAAGTATTCAATAAACTAAGCATGCCTACACAAGCATATACACCTTTTTCAGACGCATATATCCAGTTTGGACAACTTA
Source organism: Hemileia vastatrix (assembly GCA_030280995.1). Lineage (NCBI taxonomy): Eukaryota > Fungi > Basidiomycota > Pucciniomycetes > Pucciniales > Zaghouaniaceae > Hemileia > Hemileia vastatrix. The sequence continues at coordinate 19,171,155 of JASXTE010000013.1, read as the reverse complement.
ATCTGCTTCTTTTAATGGATTTTCACCAATTCATGGGTTGGGATATGATTACTGGGTTGATATGGGTACTTTGGGATGTTATTGGGGGCTTGGAAAGTTGATTTGCTTCCTTTATATTCTTTGGGCTTCATTTTATTCTCTTTGGATGAGTTATTTTACATGTTTCTTTATGGTATCCACTTTTATCTGTTTTCTCTATTTATGGTATGGGTGTATGATATCATTAATTGTGATGGAGGGTCCTTACTGGAGGTCTGGGTGTTGAAACTTCTTGAAGTGCACTCAATGGGGAGGTGATTATCCCTCAAAGTTCTGTAATAGCCAGGGATAGAAGTGACATCATCTGGATTGAATGTCTGTGCACTCCAGTGGATTGTGGTATAAGTAAGGTAAAATTTGACTGGTTATTGGAGATGAATTACTTACTAAAGCTCAAATAAACATTATAAAACAATTATCAGCAAATAAAAACACATTTTAAATCCTTTATAAATTGATATTATCTTTATATTAGCTATAACTATATTTTATAAGCCTATTTTTCACTACTAGTCTGCACCAATCCAAATATTGTTATTTAGAATTGAGAATAACAGTTTTATTAGTCTTTAAATGAGTTTTAATCCACAAATCATTTATTTTTAGGTAGTAGGAGCATTAATATTTACTATTCAATAATAATTAAATACTAGAATACACTGACGTTTTTAATCCAAAAGAAGACATGTTTGGGAAAAAATACACTGTCAAAATACAATTTTCAAGGGCAGGTGTATTTTATTTTTTGATGTAAGGATTGGTACCTTTTTTGTGGTGTATTATCTGGAATATTTGGTAAAATTTGAGACTCCCTATTTCAAATTGATAAAAACTTCTGTTTCAACCAATATTTTAAGGTGTATATATATAAATATGATTTTTTTTCTTTTAATATTTTAAGGGCTGAAATTCTCTTTAGATCTTTCTAAGACAATATTTCCAAAAATATATCAACAGAAGAAAAATGAGTAAACTTTCAATAAATTAACCTTATTAAATCTTGTATCACAGTCAATCAAAAGTTTACCAATCCTAAAGCCTCATTTTTCTCCATTTTGGGGAAACTGTCAGCCAGGCTACTAGACTTACCCATTAAATAATTAATTATTTACTAGGATGGAGCCACACCTTTATTTTTATTTTATTTATTATATTTAATTTATAACTTAATTACAATAATTTAACTAATGGGAATAATTAAATTAAGTAAATATTTAAATTTGATGTCTCTCATATTTTTATTCCCTAACAATGTCCTCATGACAGGTGAGAGGTGAAATAAAAATTAATACTAAAATAAATATAAAAAATTCAAATTATTTATTTAAAAGTGAAATTTACAGAAATTTTGAAATAAATCAAATAATTTGACATATACAGTAAATACATTATATTAATACATTCTTTATAGAACAACCTTAATATATGCAATATTTTATTCTGTAATTTTCTTTTCTATCATACTCCTGTATATAGGATTTTTTTAGCTCTGTGGTTTCTCTACCTTTTGCCTATATAAGGCCTCCAATTTTGGTTGTTTTGAATCATCTTTTATTTACTTACATTTTTATTAAATACAACTAATAACACCTTTATTACTACTACTTATTGCTTTATTATTTACAATTTCATAACTCTAACCTATCTAAGTAATAATAATAATATATTTATACCTTTTAATTGAGTAATAAATCATAAAGATAAATTTCTACTTACCTTTACTTTGAAATCCTTGAAAATCCACCTCTTTCCGCCATTGGACCTCCGTTAAACTCTTCTAGACCATTAGGACCTATTGACACTTGAGGGCCTTTCCAAATTGTTGTCAACGCACCAATAACTTGATGCCGGCAACCGTGGGACCATCAACTATGAGGACCAATAAGGACTGGTGGAAAACTAAAAACAACAAACGTCATCAGGCACGTGACTTACTTTTTTTGCCGGGACTGGGAGTCAAAACTTGCTCCAAATCTAAGGTTTATATATTGGAAATTGTCATATATATTTGTGGTGACTATACTGGTTACTATCTGTTGGTCTCATTTTGCATATTTCATAGTTTATGTATATCTTCTTTACTCAGCACTCTGTAGTGGCATTACTTTTCTCACATTACAGTGGGAGGTGCCTGGTAAATAATAATTTTTTTTTTCCTAGTTGACCAAGATAGAACTATTTGGTTCTTAGTCCTAGAAGTAATTTAATTATATTAATTATATTATATATTTTTTTAATTACTTCAGTTACCATTTTCTTTCCTGATAATTAAAATATTATATTATTGTTTCAGTTGGCAAATTGTCCTGGATGTAAAATAATAGATATATAATATTAATTGAATAAATTATATTATCTTATTTCAGTTGAAATTAAGTCCTGGTAATTAAATTTTTCAGTTGACTCTTAGTCCTGATAATTATCAACATATATATTAGTAATCAATTGAGAATTGTGTTAATTATTTCAGTTGAATCTTTGTCTTAATAATTAATAAATTATTTTATTATTTCAGTTGATTTATTTTAAATCCTGGTAATAAAATAAAAATATCTTAATTTAATAAATAAAAATTATGATTATTATTTCAGTTGATTTTTTGTCCTGATAAAAATTATATTTTCATTATTCCAGTTGATTAGAAAATCCTTATACTTGATTATATACTTGAAATATTTTTAATCTTTTTTCTTATTTTTTCAACAATTTAAGATAATGCCTGAATTAAATTTTAATATTTATTTCTCTCAGTTCAGGTTATCTACAACAATGACTGATCAAAGTGCTTCTTCTGCCCATGATGAGGAACTAGGCTTGATCAATTATGATGAGAATTCTGTAAGTTCTCCTATGACTAAAAAAATTTCTCAAATTAATCAATTATTGGACCAATCAGGATGTGGAAATGCAAGAAATAGAAATAAAAGTGGAAAAAACTGCTCTGGATCAAAAGCCTTCAGTGAAACCCCCAGAAGAGCTTCCAAGAGGATTCAAAATAAAAAAGATGCCCTTGCAGCAGCAATTCAGAAACCTCTCTACTCACATCTAGGAGTTGAGGACAGAGAGCCTCACACTAAGATCAAAAGTAGAAATTCTAGAAGAAAAGGTAAGAAACATAGAATCCTTTCTTCAAGAGAAGAGGAAACCTCCTCCAGCAACAAAATCCCTTCCACAATTGGCTCCTCAACAACAGGAAATGGTGGAAGTTTCAAAATGGAAATGAGACGGGCTAAATACCCAGTTGGACTACCTCCATGCCCAAAAACAACAGCAAGCACCTCAGGCAGGTCCTTCCAGGCCCCATCAGTTCAACCCAACCCCTCCTCATCCCTACCAAGGAGGAAGAAAGAGGAAAAACAATAAAATTTTATTTTTGCCAAAACCATGGTAAGTCCCTCTATTGAATCCCAAGTACCCTTTCTTGTTACTGATTCAGTTCCTTCAGGTAATTCTGGAAGAGGAGAATATACCTTGAGGCCAGTAGAGGCTGGCTTTAGTAGGCATATTTCTCAATATTCTAATGAAACTAATCCTTTACTATTGATTGCTACTTCAATGATTAATCCTTATATGGCTATTATTGATGAAACACTTGATCCTGAATTTTATGAGAATCTGGAAAATTACTCTGATTCCTTATTAAGAAATAATCCAGATATAGCTACCATTAATGATGAATATTTGAGAGATATTATTGCCAAGCAAAATAATATAATGAAAAACATGCAATTAACTCAAAACTTTAATAGTTTGATAACTGAACAAGGTTACCAATCAGTGAGAAGTGAGTTACAGAGAGTTTCTGATGATTTTTAGAAGTACAAAGTAAATAATTAGAAGATAGTTTCTTTGTGGCAAAATATCAAAAATGATTTGTCTAAGTTACAAGACACTGTGTCTATCTTTTTCCAGGAACTAGAGGGACATAAGTTGAACTTAAAAAGATTAAGTGACCATTATTCATCTTTGCAAAATAAGAACCAATTATCTTTTGCAACCATCAATGAAACTTTATCTAGTATTCCAAGAGTGAAGACTAGGCTAACAACCATTGAAGAGAAATGGAATTTATTGTTACATGACTAAAAGAATTCTGACATTTCTTTGAAAGAACCTTTTACACAGGATACTCCAATTTTAGCTGTCTCTAGTTCATCTAAAGTAGAATTAGTGTCAGAAATGCCTGTAGATATTACTGAGTTTCCATCAAAAATTGATCATGTACCATTTTCATCTACAGAAGGGTTAAACAATGAGATTACTGCCCAATTGGAGAAGTCACAGCTTCTTCTCACTCAGAAACAAGCTTGAAATAAGGAGACTGCCTAAAATCAAAAGAATTGACCAAAACTTGACCAATTCCCAATATTTGATGGTGATTCTTTTTCTGATTGGCAACAATTTATTTGCAGAATTGATAACCTGAAGAATTCTTACAAACTTCCAGATGAAAAAATTGTTTCTAAATTTTTTTCTTTATTTACCAATGTTGCCCTAATGTGGTATTAATCTGTCTTTTTAGATAAAAATGACTACTCATGGGAAGATTGGAAGAAATTAGTTAAAGCTCAATTTGGTGGTTCCAAGTTTAGGTTAGCTCAACAAAGACAGTATGAGGAAGCTAGATATAGCTTTTCTTCTACTGAAAAACCTATTGAGTTACTGATTAAAGTTGTTAAGATCCTGAGGGAAATGGACCCAGATATGGAGTTTGAATTATGGAAGGACAGGATCCTCTATAAATTGCCTATGTCTCTGAGAGACTTAATAGTTGCTAGGACTAAGCTCTCAAGAGAACATTCTTCTTTCATTAATACTTGTAATGAGATCCTTTTATATAACAAGTATTATTCTAGAAAATACATTCCTAGAAATTCATTCAAGAAAACCTCCAATTACCAACAAAAACCTCCTGAAAAAGTTGGTAAATCTTCTGCCCCTGTTTCACCTAAAAGGTATGCAACAAACACTTTCTTTAAATGCAGAAAGCCTTGGAAGAAAGGACATGTCTGTGACAAGAAAATAAATTTTGTTGAAAAAACAGAGGAAAATGCTGATAACACATTTGCACTGGATGAAACTTCAAGTGATTGTGCCAGCAATATTTCTTATGAATCTCACCAGGAAATTTAAATGCTGGAAGAAGATATTCATTATTTGAATAATATTGACATTGGTAAAAATGATTTATCTGCAGTAGATGATTCTGAGATCATAATAAATATTGAGGAAAGCTCAATTATTATTGCACCTCTCAAGGCACCAGTCTTGATTAATGGGAATAACATTGAGGTTCTTTTAGATTCTGGAGCTGGAGGAAGTGTAGTATCTGAAAAAGAACTTGCTTCAGTGGATCAGGATTATAAATCAAAACTTATGACTATCATTTCTGAGAATTGGAGAGGTTATGGCACTGTTTTGTCCCTCATTGGTAAATACAAAGACACAGTATTTTTCAAATATAACCATGGTTTTTTAAGAGCTATGTGTGATTTCGTAGTTATGAAAAATGATAACTTAAGTAATTGGTTCATTGTGGGAAATTATATTTTAACCAAATATGGCATAAACTTAAATCCCTTAAACCAATGCTTCACAATGGGGATCAATGGGAAGAGAAACTTTAAAATTTCCTCCCCAAAAAATAATTAACACCAGGACTCAACACATGTCATTCTGTAGTTCAATATAAAGGAAGATCTACAAAAGAAAAGCCTGTCCTCCTGTCTGAAATGGACACTTCTTCTTTTGAAGAACAACTTTCTGGTGAGGAAAAAGATTCCATCATTCAATTGATAAAATCTTTTCCTATTGCCTTTTCTCATGGGTCACCTGAATTAGGATTGGTAAAAGAAGAAATTAATCTCTCATTAACTTGCCCATTAACTGAAATACCACCTAGTTTAAAGAAGAAGCCTTGTCCTTCCTCTCCCACAAAGAGAAAAAATATTGAAGACAATATCTCTACCCTTTTAAAAATGAATATTATTGAAAAGTTAGTTGAAAAACCTAAACATTGTTTTATCTCACCTGTATCAATTTCTTATGAGAAAGATAAAGCCAGGTTATGTGATGATTATAGAGCATTAAACACTTATACTGTAGATGATATCTATCCTTTAGCCAGAATTAGTTCTATACATGCTACCTTACAAGGTGCTAAATATATCAGCTGATTAGATGGTAATAAAGGATATCTCCAGGTACCTGTTGAGAAGAATTCCCAGAATTTTCTGATTATTGCTACTCATATGGGTATTTATAAGTATGTTAGGATGCCATTTGGCCCCAAAAATTCCCCTTCAGTTTTTCAAAAACCTATGGATAACACATTCCATTAAGAAATAATTAAAGGATGGCTGATGGTTTAAATTGCTGACATCATCATATTCTCTAAAACATTTGAGGACCATCTTAACCACCTGTGTAAAGTGTTCCATAAGATGGATGAGATAAATATGACCCTTCCCTTGAAAAAATGCAAATTTAGTTTTCATTCTTTAAAATTGCTTGGTCATGTTGTCTCAGGTTTACAGAAATGTGTGTTGACCAGATTTCACTGGACGACCTACCCACAAGGTCGAGGATGTTCCTGCAAGTGAGATGAAAGGTTTAGGTACTTCTTCGAAGCACAGAGGAATGATTCGAGGAAGTGGTTCAAAGATGACTCAAAGGAAGAACTACTGCTTTTAGTTATGTTTGAGAAGGATTCTAATATAATTGAAAGGTAATATTAAAATTCTTAAGATCTCACAAAGGGTTCGAAACTCAACAATCAAAGATTTAGAAGTTAGAAATGATTATTGAGAAAATAAAGAAAGATACAATAATAATGATTTTCACTTTAGAGTTTTACCACTATTAACTATAAATACGTTTTATAATTTAATTCTAAGGAATATCGAACCAAAAACCCAACCCCTTTTATATCCTTTACTCCTCCCCGCATTGACCTCATACCCATCCACTATTCTGCACACCACAGACCATTAAAATATATCCATTACACCTGGACCCTCCTCACTAACATCTGTTAACCCCTTAATCCTTCACTAACCATTCTTTCCATGCTCACTACCCCTTAATAACCCACATACATTTCATAAACCTTTTAATGTGCTATTATATTGATTATTGCGCTGTGCGTCGCTTATTGAGAAAAATACTAAGACACACTATTGAGAAATTGACTAATTTAGATTTAGATTTTAGACTAGTGCGGTTGAATAGCAAGTACACAAAGGAAAGTCACCATTGCTATGGAGAATTGCTTTCTCACTTCAAGTATGGATTTGAGCCCCTTATTATTGATTTAATGAGCTGCTTTTGTCTCGAGTGTCACGTGGTGCGTGACAGATGCCCGGGTATAAGAACGAGAGCTCCGTTGAGCGTAAGACATATTTCCCACACTAACTTTCCTTCCTCTTTATTTAATTATTATTATTATTATTTTTAACTCAATATGATGGATTTCCCTACACCAACTCCCACGCCTCCACACCCTAAAGCGGATGGGGGTGTTGTTACACGACAATTTTGGAAGACTTGCACCTCCTGCGAGTCGATGGAGTTTTTTTTGCGTGGAGAGCACGGCCACATGAGGACCTCACCAGAAGTGCGAGTTTTGCCAATGGAGAAGGGTGGCGTGTGACGCCTTAGCAAAGAATGCCGACATTGAGAGTTGGTTTACTAAGACAAAGTATTGGGTGATCCCCAAAACAAAGGAAGTAGTAGAGGACATTTGGGATGTGTCCATTGGGGACAATCAATTGATGGGGGAGAATGAGGAGGAAGTTGAGGCTGATGTGACAACCTGGGTGACTAGGGCTGCAAACAAGAGGCGGGTCGTCAAAGAGGAAGTCGACGAATTGGTCGAGGAGGAAGAAGAAATTCCCATCTCAAAGAAAACCCCGAAATAACGACGGGTGTTCATTGAAGATGACGAAGAGGAGAGGGAGGTGGCAGAGAAGGTCACTCCTAAATTATTTTTGGAGGCTGACCCAATCTTTGAAGTAGGTTCACTTTTTTATAATTCACAAATTTAATTACTGATGATCCTGTTTTAGGATTCAGACGTCATCATTGAAGTCCCTACGGCGGAAGCTTCAAATGTGGAAGCGACCCTTGTGGAACTGACTGCTGTGGAAGTGGCAGTGTCGTTGGAGGATAGGTTACCGACTGTTACCTCGAGGGAGGAAAACAAAGAAACCCTCGATCAAGTTTTGTTTGAAGAAGCCTCGTCAGGTTCGACGAGCAAACTTTATTGAAGACTTGAGCGGCGAGATTGATAGAATTGTCGATGCCGCTTCCTTCAACGTAGCCAAGGAGCTACTTGAACTTGGGGGATTGATTCCGGTAGGAGAGGGGGAGAATTTTGAAAAATGTAGAAAGGAGATAAGGGAAATTTTGGAGAAGATGAAGGGATTGGTTCGGGAGAAGATAAAAGAGAAAAGAAAAAAAGAAAAGGAATGTAGGAACAATTTGTATTAAGTTATTTTATTTTGTTATTTTATTTAGAATTTTAATATTTATTTTTATAAGATTTGAATGAGAGAAGAAAGAATAAGAAGAAGAAAAAAATAGTTGATTGAAAAAAAAAATTTTTTTTGTAAAGAAAATTTAATGAAAAGAAAAAAAAAATTGTTAATTGAAGATTTGAGGGATTTTAGTTATTTGAAAAAAGAAAAGAAAGAAAAGGAAAAGAAGAAATAAGAATTTTAAGAGGATTTTGAAAGAAAGAAGTAATTTGTTTGAAGAATTTAAAAGAGTGATTTAGAGGTTAAAGTGAAGTTTGAGAAAGATGGTCGTGTAATGTTTGTGAATAATTTTGATAGTTTGAGGAAGAGAAAATTTTAAAGAAAGAATGTATGTAGAAAATTGAGAAGGAAAAAAGAAAAAGAAGTAAATTTTAAAGAAAAAGATTTTAATTTTATTTGTTTTATTTTATTTTAATTTTATTTTATTTTTATTTTATTTTATTTTATTTTAATTTTATTTTATTTTATTTTGTTTTATTTTATTTTATTTTATTTTTATTTTATTTTATTTATTTCTAAAGAAGGTTGAAAAATTTTGAAAAGAAAAAGAATAAAGAAGAAAACAAAATTAAAAGAATTTTTTAGAAGTAAAGATGTTTTAGATTTTAAAAGAAAAAAAAGAAAAGAGAAAGAGAAAAAAAAAGTAAAAGAGAGTTTTAAGGTTTTGTTTTTAAAGGATATTTAAGATGAAAAGATTTTAGGAGTTCAGGGGCGTTAGAAACATTGATGGCTGGTTCCCAGGATGATTTGTCTGAGTCATCAAGGAAGCCTTCTCATTCCACGAGGTATTGAAGTTTCCCCTTGCGCATTCTTGAATCAAGGATACGGCTTACTTCCCACTCTAGATGGTCTTCTACTTTGACTGGCTCCGGAGGAGGTTGGTTCTTGCCCGGGTATGTTTCTCGAGCCAGTTCCAGGAAAGATACATGAAAAACAGGGTGAATAGCCTGCCATTTAGGAGGTAGCTTGAGTCGAAATGCAGTTTTAGAGACTTCAGAGTCAATTTCGAATGGCCCCAAGCATTTTTCAGCCAGTTTCTTTGATGGTCAAGTCGTTCGAATGTTTTGTGCGTCGAGCCATACCTTGTTTCCTGGTTTAAAAGAAGGAGCAGTTTTTCGATGTTTGTCGGCCTGTTCCTTGTACCTTTGAACCGCTAATTCCAAATTTGATTTAAGTTCCTCTTGGAGTCTTGATATGGTTCAAATATAATGTTCCGCAGGATGATTAGTTCCTACATGGATTGAAATGAATCGAGGATGTCGTCCATAAACAGTTTCGAAAGGAGATTGTTGTGTCGAAGAATGAGTCAAGTTATTATAAGCAAATTCGGCCAATGGTAACCATGTGGTCCAATTGTCTTGTTGGTAACTGACATACATTAGAAGGTATTGTTCAAGGATTTGGTTGACCCTTTCTGTTTGCCCATCGGTTTCGGGATGATAGGCTGTGGAGAGGTTCCTCGTGATATTGAGTTGTCGACACAGTTGAGTCCAGAATGTGGATACAAACAATGAGCCTCTATCTGAAATAATATCATTAGGTAAGACGTGTTTGGAAAATACATATTCTAGAAACAATTTTGACAAATCTTCTGCTGTAGCAGTAGTAGTGGTTTTAATAAAAATAGACATTTTTGAAAATCTATCTACTATTACTAATATAGCATCAAAATTATTAGAAAGAGGAAGTTGAGAAATAAAATACATCAATAAAGATTCCCAAGTTTTAGAGGGAATAGGAAGTGGTTGAAGCAACCCATACTTCCGGTGACGGGGAGCCTTATTCCTATCACATTCGTAACAAGCTTTTATATAGGCCTTGATTTCGCTGGTCATACCTGGCCAGAAGAAATCCCTTGCTATTAACTGGTAGGTTTTATCAACCCCAAAATGACCAGCTAATGGAGAATCATGTCGACTATTGAAAATCCATAATTTTATGTCATTGTTGTCAGGTATGACTACTCTACCTTCGAAAACTAATAGACCTGATTCAATACTAAATTTTTTGGCCCCTTGCTTTGAGAGTATTTTGTCTTTTATCCCTACACAATAACTGTCCTTCGACTGAGATTCTAGGATGTTGGATAGTGGATTTTGAAAAGATTGAATTGTCATCAAATTAAGTTGATGAGTCATTAACATTGATTCGTTGAAGATTGATTTCACATTTGCTGGATTTTTTTCAGCAAATGCGTCCCCCCGCTGTGGGTAAACTTTGTCCCGACGTGACAAGATATCTGGGACAATGCAGTTCTTACCTGGGCAATAGGAAATAGAAAAAGGAAATTTAGACAGAAATTCAGCCCACCTGGCTTGTCGCCTGGTTAACACTTTGGAAGACATAAAGTATTTCAAAGCATTATGGTCTGTTAAAATTTGAAAAGGACTATCTAAGCTGAGAAGAAAAGAGCGCCATTTTATAAGACAATGAATAATAGCTAAAAGCTCTTTGTCATGAATTTCATAATTTAATTCTGCTGCAATGAGTTTGCGTGACTCAAAAGCAACAGGATGAAACAGTTTTGTTTCTGGATTCAATTGAGAAATGACCCCTGCGATAGCATAATCGTTTGCATCCGTCTCAACTATTGTCAAAGCAGAAGGATCAAAGTGTCGAAGAATTGGAGCTGTGGTGAACGTCGTCTTCAATGCTTTGAATTCCTTTGGTGCTGTAGAAGTAAAAACAAAAGGAATATCTTTTCTAAGAAGAGAAGTAAGATTTGAAATAGTTTTAGAGTAATCTTTAATAAATCTTCTATAGAAATTTGCAAAACCCAAAAATCCCTGGAGGGATTTAACGGATTTGGGCTCAGGCCATTTCAGGATCTTTTGAACTTTTTTGTCGTCCATGACTAAACCATCAGTGGATAATATAAAACCCAAAAAATCAATAGATTTAAGATGTAATTTTCATTTATTATGCTTGGCGTGGAGACCGTGATCTCAAAGTCGATTTAAAACCTGTCAAACATGATGAATATGTTCATCTAGTGTCTTCGAGAAAATTAAAATATCATCTTAATAGACAACAACATCTTGAAAGATGTCATTGACAAAAGTTTGAAAAGTAGATGGTGCGTTACACAATCCAAAAGGCATAACTAAATATTCAAAACTACCGAATCTTGTGCACATTGCAGTCAATGGTTCATGACCTTCTGCAATGCGAATAAGATTGTAAGCGCCTCTAAGATCAATTTTAGAAAAGAAATTAGCACCATTAAAAAGGGTAAGAAGAAATGACATAGGAGGAACAGGATATGCATTCTTCTTAGTGACTGTGTTGAGCTTTCTATAGTCAACACACAACCTAAGACTACCATCCTTCTTTTTAACAAAGAGGACAGGGGAGCCAGTTGGAGATTTACTGGCTTTGATGAAACCTTTGGCTACATTCTCTGCAATGTAGTCTCAAAGAACTTGAGATTCGTCCTTTGACAAGGAATAGACAGGACCTTCCGGAGGTACTGGACCTATTAACTCTATCTGATGGTTGTAGGGTCAATGAAGTGGTAACTTATCGGCCTTGCGGATTGAAAAAACATTGAGGAAATCATGATAGATTTCTGGTAGAGTCGATTTAATGGCTTCAACGTCGATTTGGTCGTCCTCATCATCTTCGAGAGAATCTGTTGAGGGAAGACCAGAATTTAGAGAGGATAATTTGATTACTTCGAGTCAATTTAAATCCTCTTTGAGTGAAGTCATCAAGCTAGAAGGGTAAGCCAATTGCTCATTTAAAGAAAGATCAGATGCTTGCAAGTCATCTGGCAGAGATTTGTCCTCCAGCAGGACATTGTCAGGCGGGTTGTTTAATTCCCTATTGACATGCATTGAAGAATCTGAAATATACTTAGTCTGTGGGGTGATCAATCCCCGTGTCCAATCAATTTTAGGATTCCAATGCATTAAAAAGTCATGGCCAAGAATGGTATTGTCAATCCTTGGAGCGTCCATTACTGATAATTCCCACTCGAAGGGGGGAAGTTCGGAAAGTTGAAACCCCATAAATCTTTCTTACTGACCCAATATTTGGGTTCCTCTGATTTGACCAAGTAAATTGGAGTTCAATCAATATCTGTAAATTTCAGCTGTAACTTCTCGGCAAAAGATAAACTGACAAAAGAAATTGAAGCTCCAGAGTCTATAAGACAACTGAAGGGGATATCCTCCTTAAAAAGAATGAATCTCAAGCGGTTTAAAGCAACTCCAGTCCTTAAGACATGGAGGTTCTGTGCACTGGGAGAGATATAATAGTTTTCTTTGCACACAAGTAAACTATCTACTAGTTTTTTGACTTTGAACTAGTACCTTCTCTTTCCTTCAATTTTACACAATCTTTCAGCTTGTGCTTACCCCCACAATACATACATAATCCATTATCTGCTCACCTCTTCCTCTCAGCTTCTTTAAGTTCCCCTTTAGGATCCAGTACTTTGCTGATATCACCTGGGGTCAAGCTTTTGGGTCGAGGCTTGTTCTTTCCCTTGTTGGGTTTGGATTGAGTCGAGGAGGATTGAGTTGTTTGTGGTTGAGAAGAAGGTCCCGACTTAAAATTTAGGCCTTGAGATTTGTTGGCGTATCAACAATGTTGCAGTCGTCCTTGGTAAATGCTGTCGAGTTCGAGGGTTTGATCCATTAAATCTGTTAAATTAGTCATCTTCTGACCGTGAAGATTTAACTGATCCAGAATCCTCAAAGGAAGTCCTTTTTTGAAATGATACTTGAGGGCAGCATCATTCCAACCTACTTGAGTTTGAAGCGCTCTGAAGTTCGAGATATATTCAGAGGCTTTCCCATTATCACTCATGTGAAGAAAATCGAGTTCAATTTCTGCGTTGTCAGTTTCATTAGGGTCACCAAACAACGTGAAGAGTTGGTCTTTGAACTTTTCCCAGTTATTAATAAGTAAGTGGGTTTCGGTCGAAGAGAGCATGAGGAGATAAGGTTCGAACCATCTTGCTGCTTTTTGGGCCAGGAATGAAGAAGCATAAACAACCTTCAATTGGTCATTATTGAAGGTTCAAGGGTCATTATGGGAACAGGAGCTTGCAGGTTTACAAGAAGGGTCGCAATCTGTCTGGATGTTCTCCATCGAATTTATCAGGAGATTTCATAGAAGGAGTTTTGAATTTAGATCCCTCTGAAGACGTTGAATTTGAAAGGGTCTTCATAAAAAGTCTCATGAAATCTTCCAGAGAATTAGGTGGTCCAGGTTCTGAAGGTTGACCAGAAGGGTGATTAGCAGGGGAGGATGGTGCCTTGTGCATTGTATCCTCTCCTTCTTCATCATCACTAGAATCATCAAAAACTTATGTGGGATGTCTTCTACAGATTTGACTGAATGTTGCCGTTCCCTAAGGTCAAGTGGCTCCAAGGAGTGAGTGCGGGAAACAGGCCTAGTGGCTGTTTGCCTGCCTCTGGCGCAAGCTCTAGTAGTAGCGCCTGTAGGAGGAGTGCGTTGAACAGGTGCCATTTTAAGAATTTAGAGAAAACACCTGAAAAGGGACGTAGTGTTTCAAAGAATGAGAACTACGGAGAATTGAATTATACTGTCACCGGACGACCTACGCACAAGGTCAAGGATGTTCCTGCAAGTGAGATGAAAGGTTTAGGTACTTCTTCAAAGCACAGAGGAATGATTCGAGGAAGTGGTTCAAAGATGACTCGAAGGAAGAACTACTGCTTTGAGTTATGTTTGAGAAGGATTCTAATATAATTGAAAGGTAATATTAAAATTCTTAAGATCTCACAAAGGGTTGGAAACTCAACAATCAAAGATTTAGGAGTTAGAAATGATTATTGAGAAAATAAAGAAAGATACAATAATAATGATTTTCACTTAAGAGTTTTACCACTATTAACTATAAATATGTTTTATAATTTAATTCTAAGGAATATCAAACCAAAAACCCAACCCCTTTTATATCCTTTACTCCTCCCCGCATTGACCTCATACCCATCCACTATTCCGCACACCACAGACCATTAAAATATATCCATTACACCTGGACCCTCCTCACTAACATCTGTTAACCCCTTAATCCTTCACTAACCATTCCGTCCATGCTCACTACCCCTTAATAACCCACAGACATTTCATAAACCTTTTAATGTGCTATTATATTGATTATTGCGCTGTGCGTCGCTTATTGAGAAAAAGACTAAGACACACTATTGAGAAATTGACTAATTTAGATTTAGAGTTTAGACTAGCGTGGTTGAATAGCGAGTACACAAAGGAAAGTCACAGTTGCTATGGAGAATTGCTTTCTGCGCTTCGAGTATGGATTTGAGCCCCTTATTATTGATTTAATGAGCTGCTTTTGCCTCGAGTGTCACGTGGCGTGTGACACCAGAATAAAGTGGCAGCCATACAACATGTGAAAGCTCCTACTACATTTGGAGAGCTCTAGAGTTTTTTGGGAATGTGTGAATACTATAGAAAGTATATTAAAAATTACCAGGTCATAGAATTACGCCTTACCCAATCAACTAGGAAAGATGTTGCTTTTGTCTGAAACAGTTAAAGACAAAGAGCTTTTGACACTATGAAACATTGTTTGATTTCACAGCCAATCCTTGCTTTTCTGACTTTAATCAACCAGTTGTTTTATACACTGATTCCAGTTTTATTGGTCTTGGTGCTGCTCTCCATCAAAAACAATTTATGAATGATAAAGTATCAGAAGTTATAATTTTTTATATTTCAAGAACCTTAAGAAATAGTGAATTGAAGTATGGTGCCACTCAACTTGTGTTTAGCAGTAGTGTGGGCTCTAGAGAAGCTACATTATTACATGGATGACCAGAAATTTGAACTTGTCACTGACTGCAGTGCAGTTAAATCCCTCTTAAATTTGAAAACACCTAACAGACATATGTTCAGATGGCAGCTAGCTGTTCAATAATACAGAGGGAGGATGACAATAATTCATAGGGCTGGTATTTTCACTCAAATGTGGATATTTTATCAAGGCTACCTTTTCCAAATGATGACTCAAATCCTGCATATGTTCCTGAATATGAAATAGTTCACATTCATGGGATATGTGTGGTTGATATGGAGGAAGAGCTTTTACAGCTTATTCTGGATTAATATGATAAATACGCTAACTTAAAAAAGTTATGTACTATATTAAATGATCAAAAGAATGCTTTAATACAAGCAATAATTAAAAACTTCCCACCAAAGTACCAGACTGCTTTGGAAAAAGGTAAATTTTCAATTGATTAAGGCTACCTCTATTATAGTAGAAAGCTAAGTAATGTTATTGTTATTTCTCCTTCTATGAAAGAGATCATCTTGAAGATTTGTCATGATGACATATTGGCTGGGCATTTTGATCTTGAGAAAACAATGATCAGAATTATAAACACTGCTTTGTGGGTTAATATGTCTGAAGACACAAAATTATATGTTGAATCCTGTGATTCTTGCCAGATATCAAAATGACTAACTGGAAAAGAGCTGGATTAATGCAAAATATTGAAGCTCCTGATGCACCATAGAAAATAATAAACATGGACTTTGTAAAAGGATTTCCCATGGCTGGAAAAGACAGTTATAACTCTTGTTGTGTTATTGTGGAAAGATTTACAAAAATGTTTAAATTTATCCCTACTCACAAGGATGTTTCCACTAAAGAATTAGCCTTCTTGTGGTGGTCTAAAATGTTTGATACTTCTGGTTTTCCAAAGGCCATAATCTATGATAGAGACCCTAAATTTACTTCTGAGTTTTGGATGTCTCTGATGGATGTTTGTGGTTGTGATCTGAAGATTTCTACTGCCAATCACCCCCAGACTGATGGATTAGCTTAGAGAATGGTTTAGACTTTAGAAGACATGATATGAAGGTATGTGCTTTTGGCCTTGAGTACAAAGATAATGACAGATTTGATCATGATTTGGTCACCTTACTTCCTGGGTTGGAATTCACTTATAATAGCACTGTTCATTCTGTTACTCAAAGAAAGCCTTTTGAGCTCTGGCTTGGATATGTTCCAAATACTCCTGCCCAAATTCTCAATAATAAAATACCTAAATTGGACTTACATCCTGGCGTAAAATCTTTTCTTCAAATGCAACAACTTTTCAGAAGTCATGCTCAAAAATTTATTAAAAAATATTTTGAATATGAGAAGAAGAGATAGGACAAATCCTATAAAGAATGCACTTTTAAAAAGGGTGATGAAGTACTGATTACTACAGTCCACTTCAATTTACAAGGTAATAACAAATTAAAAGACCCATTTGTAGGTCAATTGTTGTCAGAAGAATGGTTGGTGATAATGCAGTTGAGGTTATCATGTACTCTCCATATGACAGGAAACATCCTGTTTTTCCAATTTCTCTTGTGAAACCTTACATATCCAATAGTGATTTATTTTCCAAAAGGAGGGGAAGACCAAAGAAGACCCCTAATGAAATTTCTGAAACAGCATAAATTGATAAGATTCTAAAACACAAAATAATAACTGCTGAAAAATGTACTGAATACTTATTGAGATTCAAGAATAAATCTTCTGAATATGATTCTTGGATACCTGGGAAAGAGATATATAACCTTCCTACTCTACTAAAGAAATATTAAAAGAAAAAATCATATCATTTTTTTATTGTTTTTTTAGAGTGAGGGAGCATCAGCCAGGCTACTAGACTTACCCAGTAAGTAATTAATTATTTACTAGGATAGAGCCACGCCTTTATTTTTATTTTATTTATTATATTAACTTTATAACTTAATTACAATTATTTAACTAATGGGAATAAGTAAATTAAGTAAATATTTAAATATGATGTCTCTCATATTTTTATTCCCTAACAACATCCTCATGACAGGTGAGAGGTGAAATAAAAATTAATACTAAAATAAATATAAAAAATTCAAATTACTTATTTAAAAGTGAAATTTACAGAAACTTTGAAATATAAAATAATTTGACAGATACAGTAAATACATTAGGGGGTGTCAGTTCTGGCAAATCCGCACTTAAATTAAGTGCGGATTTCAAACCAAATCAGCACTTACAAATCAGCACTTAAATTTTGCAAAAAAGTCACTTATTTCAAAAAAGGGTGTCAGTTATGACCTCAAATCAGCACTTTTTTCCCGTTTTTTTTCACAACCACATTTTGGCCACAAAACATCCCTTCATTTCTTACCCCATCCCTGTCACATGTGACACACTGACCTTCCTTGCTACCTACCCATCAATCCTCGGCACACACCCCTTCCTGACATTTTCAATATTTTGACCAGGCATGTTTACATTCTTTTTTACTTATTTCTTCTACTTTTTAATCTTTTTTCTTGTTATGTGCCAGTTTCATAATGCCTCCCAGACATTCCAAATCTCAAAAGGTAACTCAAAAATCTGCTTCGTCACAAAAGTCTCCTCGTAAAGCAAGGATTACATAGAAAAAAAATCAGTGACTTTTTCTATTACTTACAACTGTTTTTACAGAATTGAAAACTATGTTTCAGCTAATATTTTATGGAAGTGAACTCTGTTCTTCGCCCGAAGAACAGAGTTCATCCTCCTATTTTCACACTCTGTTTGCACCAATCTCCATCCCTTTCAATTCTATCAACACATGCTTGTCTTCCCTCCCCATGCCTTTCGCTATCCTCCCAGCCCCATTGTATGCCATCCTCTTTTGATCCCCATTTCACCCCTCTCAACCTCTCCCAGACCCTTTTCTTCATTTAAAATGCCTCGGAACCCTTAATCTTCCCTTCCAACTCTTTCCCAACCTTTGAGTGACTGAAAAAATATGCGTTTGCTGAAAATATGCGATTTCATGTTGAGTTGATGAAAGAAAACACAGAGAGAAAAAAAAATAAGACTTTAACAGCAAATTCAAAAACCAAAAAAATATGCAAAAAAATTTACCATTCTCAGTGAATAATACATGCAAATTGATAATTTGAAGAGAAAGAGAAAAAAATTAAAATTGCGTTGAAAAATGTTGGAGTGTTATTGGAAGGATTTTCGCCCTTATACTAGTTGATTGAGAAATAGAAGTGTTGGATATAGTCGGAGGTGAATCAACTTGTTCATCTTCATACAGCTCTAACCATTGATCTTTGAGGTCAGCAAGTAGGTTATGAAGTATAGTGCAACACAGAATCCAGTTGATCACCGCCTCCATTTCAGATTTATTTCTAAGAGGACTTCTTAATTCCCTTAAACTAGAAAAACGGCCTTTCAAGATTCCAATAGAATGTTCAATACGGACTCTTGACTTTGCCAAATGATTGTTGAATTTGGCATTTTGACTGTCTTCTGAAGCTGCTCCCCGAAAAGCAGGAAGTACATACTTTCCATTCTCATAAGCAGAATCTGCAAGAAGATACTGATTTTCATCAAAGAATTTTTCAGGTTCATTTGAAATATGCATTCTTTGGAAGACGTAGGAGTCATGACATGAGCCAGGATAGCCAGCAAAGAATGATATAAATTTTTTGTTTACGTCACATATAAGCTGAACGTTAATTGAATATCTATAAAGAAGATATATTTGTTTGTGTTAGTTTCAAGGAGGATGAAAGGAGTTAAAAATAATCTACCTCTTTTTACGGTCAAAGTAATTGTTTCCACCTTGAGCAGGTTTCTGGCTCAAAGGAATAGTAGTACCATCAACAAAACCAATACATCCTGGAAAGCCCTCTGCTTGCATAACCTGAGATGATTCAAGTCGCTCTTCTTTTGTTGGCCAGGTGAGAAGTTGAGATTCCAAGGAGTTGATGGCAGTGATACATCGTTTGGTATAAGTGTTAACTGAACCATACCCTAAATCAAAGACATTTTCTAAACGTTTCAAAGCGGCTCCATTACCATTTGAACCCAAACAACATAGTGTGATGGCCAATTGAATTGAAGGATGTTGTTGTTCTTTTTGAGAATTATTGTGAAATATGGGATGATCCTGAATAAGCTCAAGCAATTTAAGGAAACATTCCTGAGAAGTCCTGAACAGCCATCTAAAACTGGGTGTAGATAGTTTAAGAAGTGTTTGGATGGTGTACTTGGGGGTATGAAGTACTTGAGGCTTTCTGGGAAGAAGGTAACGTTTCCTGGCCATTTTTGATAAAACGACAAAATCTTCTTCTAGATCAGAATCGGAATCAGAGTCCAAGAGCAGTTCAAGCGCCATGAAAGTCATTGCTTTATGTAATTTATCACGATTTGAAAGTGAGGAAGGCATGACTCTTATATGATATGATATGAAGATGTAAATGATGTATGATGTTTTGGGTTATGAAGTGTTATGCTGTGGAGTGCTGCGTATGAATGGGATGATGCTGACAAATCAGTGAAATGGGACTTGATGGTGAAATCAGCACTTTTGGTTGAGAAAGTGCGGATTTGAGTGAAATAAGTGACTTATTTCATTTTGAAATCCACCAGTATTGGGGCTAGTGTGTTTTGGAAATCCGCACTTATTTAAGTGCGGATTTGGTCAAATTTAAGTGCGGATTTGTAAGTGCGGATTTGCCAGAACTGACACCCCCTATTATATTAATAAATTCTTTATAGAACAACCTTAATATATGCAATATTTTATTCTGTAATTTTCTTTTCTCTCATACTCCTGTATATAGGATTTTTTTAGCTCTGTGGTTTCTCTCCCTTTTGCCTATATAAGGCTTCCCATTTTTGTTGATTTGAATCATCTTTTATTTACTTACATTTTTATTAAATACAACTAATAACACCTTTATTACTACTACTTATTGCTTTAGTATTTACAATTTGTAATTTTAACCCATCTAAGTAATAATAATAATATATTTATACCTTTTAATTGAGTAATAAATCATAAAGATAAATTTCTACATACCTTTACTTTGAAATCCTTGAGAATCCACCTCTCACAGCCATTGGACTTTGGTTAAGCTCTTCTAGACCATTAGGACCCATTGAAAGTAACTTTCTTATATTTCTATTCTCTTTAATTATCGGTATTATCAATGTTTTAGTGATTTTTTATTGTTTTTATGCACTTTTATTCATTTTGTGTCATTTTAGCTCAGCTATGTAACCTGGTGGGTTGCATCTGTCAAAACTAAAAATTTCTGATATGCTAAAGTGTAAAAATTACACAAAAAATTTTTAATGGTCATAAAAAATACATAAAAATCATTTTTTGTAGCTTGGAGACCCATGGTGTCAGCAAGGCTGTACCAGGAGTCCAGTAAATGTTATGTTAATCTTTTGGACCTGAAAGAGGGCATAAAATTATGGATGTTATGTATACAAATTATTATTATATTGAATAATAAAATTATATAACAAAATTATGATAATATAATTAAAATAAGAGTTATATAAAGTAGGGGGTGTCAAACATTAGCATATAGGCCATTCAAGCAAGTCTCAAAAAAGGTACCAAGTAAGTCATTTTAGGTTGAATCACATACCCCATTAACTTTTATACTTCAACAGCATGATTTTCCCTACACACGCTGTTTGTTGGGTACATCCAAGCCCCTCAATCACTTCTTCCCCTTAACTTGATTAGTCAGCATTAGGTACACACATTCCCTACCCTTAAAATTTTTCTTCACCTAATCCTTATGAGCTTATTTTTACACACACAGTACACAGTGTATCAAGTCTTAAGGCACCCTAACATCACAGGCTAACACTTAATTTATCCCACCCTTGATTACTCTTGCCCTTATTTTTTTCTTCCAAACGCTAAAATGACTTCTTCACTTTGTCAACAGCTTCAGACAACTAATGATGCTCTAGCCCTTCATCTTTTGGTTGAGTCTGATCCAGATTCTGATACTAAGTTTTATTTTTTATATGATTCACCTGTTACAGAACCACTACCTTTCTTCCCAAACCCCATCCATTTGCCATCAACCACAATATACACTTCACAAACTTTCTGAAATACCCAAACTCAGTTTTCAGAAAAAGTTTATAAACTACTTATCATGGTTTTAAATACCTAATTGATTTGACTCATGATCATTATATTTACCACAATAATTCTCATTTCCCACATAGGGACTCTGCAATACAAATATCTCTGGCACTTTGAGGATTTGGTGCAAATGGGAACAGTGCTGCCATAACTTTCCTCAAGAACCTCTTCAGTATAAGTCATGGAACAGTAGATTTATACACCAAGAGAGCCATCAAATCCATACATTCACTTCAATAACAATTCTTCACATGGCCCACTAAGGAGGTTAGACTGGAAAACTCACAGGTCATGAAAAATGAAGGATTCCCTGGATGTATTGGCTTTGTTTATGGCACAACCATCCCTTTGAGCCATAATCCTGCAAAGGATGGAAATAATTATTTTTATCAGAAAAAGAGGTCAGTGCTTATCGAAATCTTACATATTCTTAGTTATAATAGTTATTCACTCTTCCTTTTTCTTTTTTCAGGTATTGCATTGCTCTCCAATTGGTTTGAAATATAAATAAAAAAGTTTTTGCATTTTAGCCAGCTTTCCTGGTGCTCACCATGACTCTTCTTTTTTCAACAAATGATGATATCTAAAACCCCTGAGAATTACTTTGATGAACATTAATATCTTCTTTCCAACTCTTCTTATACCACATAAATTGGCCTTGAGTATCTGGATTGAGCTTAAGAAATCACATTGTAAATGGTGCCATTGACAACATTCACAAGTTGAAGTGAATCTCTTAACTCCGGTGTTTTTAACACAATAGTAATTGTACCTTTCACCATGAGTTCAAGGAATTCAGTATCCCTTGTAAGCTTATAGTCTTATTTACTATATTCTTTTGAAGTAGATGATAATGATGGTAGAGATTTCATATTGAGAAGCCTTAAAGGACTAGGTAATATTTTTGAATGTTGCTAGAAAGGACAAGATGAAATCTTTGAATTTTTCTAGAAAGCTACTATGATTTTTGGGGGGAAGGAACTACCTTTTATATATTCCACACTCATATTTATGTTAATCTGTATATTTTGAAATCTTTTTGTTTGTTTGTACCATCTTGAAGATTGAGACCTACTTAGTTTTATGTTTTTTGGATTACACACTTTCTGCTTAACATGAAAGTAAATGCATTTTTCATGCATTTTTAATTTTCAAAGGGAGATTTTTTGTCTTTTAAGTGTAAATACATTTAAAATAAATTTCAAAAAAATCACACAAAGAAAAAAAATGGAAACACCCCCCCTTACCAAGTCATAAAGAAAAAAAATGTAAATACCCTCCCCTGAAACTTACTATGGGAGGGGGTCAGGATTGCCAAATTTTCATTTTTATTTCATAAATGAATAAATAAATTGTTCAAAAAAGATAATCAACCAAGTAAAAGTAATGGAATTCAGAATACTAACAGTCAATGAGTTCAGATTTGACCAAGGCCAAAGATTAAATTTATATGGAATTGCATGGTGAACTCATTCAATCAATTAATTGTTTGAATGACTACCTTTATACAGTAGCAAGGCCAGATGGCCCATTACTTAAAGTTGATGATTATCTTTCATGAATGATTGTTTATAAATTTAAGAAATAGAATTGAATCTTTGGAAATCCTTTATTTACCACACTTAGCCTCCCTCCCTGTAGATTTACTTTTCATTGAACATTCTTGCCTCACTTTAATTACCCTCTAGATCAAACTTTGGTTGATATGAAATGAGCAACCAAAATAAGTAAACTTTTCATAGGATTCTTACCCAGGAGGAGCTTGAGTTGTTTGATGGTTGTCTCATAAAGAGTTCCAAATTGCTTCTACCAGATCATTCCATAATCCAAAGTCAAAAATATATTTGTGATTGGGAAAGTATAATCCATGAACTTTGACTTACACAGGTGAAGGACTTGGTAGTCCAGTAATAGGATTGATATAAGTGAAAATCCCAAATGTTAGAAAATTATAATTTTTTTGCCCATTTGAATCTTGTTGTGAAAGCCTCCATATGTAATAATAACATTAGATGAAAAGATAAAATCATCTTCTAGATTGGCCCATTCCATAACTGTCCAATTTGGTAAAAAAAAAATGTTAGTAAAAATGCTTGAATATGTGCTGGGAATTCTGCCAGCACATTTCCAAGGAAAAAGAAAACTTACCAAAATGCTTGGACCCAGTCTAGAAATGTTCTAGTACTGTTTCCAAATTGATCTGGGAAAAAAAATGTTATTTAAAATGCTCAGGAATGTGCTGGGAACTCTGCCAGCATGGTTCCAAGGGGGAAAAAAACAAAAAAAAACTTTTCAAAACACTCAGAAACAGTCTAGAAATTTTCTGGTACTGTTTCCAAAACAATTTGAAAAAAAAATTGTTAGTAAAAATGCTCAGAAATGTGCTGGGCATGCTTCCAGCATGTTTCTAAGGAAAATAAAATAAAAATAGAAATAAATAACTTACCAAAAACTCTCAGAAATAGTCTAGAGCTGTTCTGGGACTGTTTCCAAAGTGCTTTGGCAAAAAAGAAAAGCTTCTAAAAAAAGGAAAAGAAAAAAAAAAAAAGAGAAAAAAGTCAGTAAAAAGAAAAGCAGGATCAGACACCACTCAACTTAAGTAAGTGTTGGAAAGGGCTTGAAGAGAAAAATGAGGAACATGTGAAGCTTTGGAGAAAAAGAAAAAAACATACCTTGATGAAAGGGCAGAAAAAGATGTAAAGAGGAAGAGAGTTGGGGGAATCTGGAAGGAGAATTTCATGTTGATTATGAAATGCATTCAGAAATATGTTTTGAAATGTGTTCTGAAATTGATGAATATATAAATTTGAGCAGGAGTCCAGGATAATGTGGGGTTGGGGGCAAAGGGGTCTGATGTACAGTGGAATGTGGGAATGTATGTATTGGTGGGCTGAATTGTGGTTGGTGTTATGGTGAAAAAATAGGAAGTATTTGATGAAGTGTTTGACCAAATGTTTGACATGTCTAACCCCAAGTCTTCCATTTATGATGGCATCTTGGAATGGTGTTTTGAGACTGAAATCTTCCATTCATATATGGTAATGTTTGACACTCCCTATTTTAGTACTATATAAATTGTATATACAATAAAATAAGCATACAATACATTATATTCTATAAAATATAGGTGCTTTTTTATAAATTTAGTAATTGTAAAATAATAATTAATTAATTATTATTTTATATTATACACCACACAATATGGGGGGTGGACTTGCTAGCGAGTCCACAACCTTGGACCCAAACTAACCACAGATCAAACACACATTGAGCTATTGATAAAGGAACCATACAATCAGGGATGAACACCACACAGCAGAACAGTTTTATATGGGTTTTCAAGTAGATTTCAGTATGGGTTCAGTATGAGTTCAGTCTGAGTTCCATCTGAGTTCAGGTTGAGGACTTTCTAGCAAGTTCACCCCCTATATTGCATAGTGATAATTATAAGTAATAAAATTAACTTATACTGTAATTAATTAATTAATTATATATATATATTAAATAATACCATTCATATCTTATAGTACATAGATATTGGGTGCTTTTTTTACTCATAAATTTTTCATCAAATTATTATGCAAGTTAAAACACTTTATAAAACAAATAATTAATGTTTTACTTTAAAAATTGGTAACTTTATTAAAATAAGTACTTTTTTTGAATTAAAAAAATTATTAAACTAATAAAAATAGTTTATAATAATAAATAACTTATTTTTTATACTAAATAATTTAATTACACTGTTTTTATGTGTTAAAATAGTATATTTTTATGTTTCACTTAAATTGATTATTAATTAAAAGGTTATAAGACACACTTTAAATTAAATTAGTTAGATTTTGTGTGTCTTGCAATTATTTAATTACTCACAAATTTTATTGTAATTTTTTGTGTTTAAATTGGTGGCTTTTTAGGCTGTTACTCATGTATCTTAGGTAAATTTTGTCATGGGTTCCCCTTACACTTACTCAAATTTAGTTACATGTTATTTTTCAGCCATGCTAAGTAAAATCTTATTTTAAATTACATAAAATTAAAAAAGAGAAAAATTTAATTTAAAATATATACAAATTAAATATTAGGGGGTATCAATGTTAGAAATCTTCCATTTAAAAATACCTCTTTTTTCCATCAAATCAGTCATGATTATTTTATAAAATATGCCATATTGTGCCCCAAAAACACCTATTTACTGAGAATTAATGTCATGTTTGTGGCTTTCTTTTTGTGTTGTGAAATACCTTTTAAATAATTACAAATTTCTAACTTTGATACCCCCTATTTAATTAAAATAAAATTATATAACAATATTTTTTAATAAAATGTTAAATTAATTTTTTTATTATAAAGATTGTATTTACATTTAAATAAACATAAAAATTTTATATTCTAAGACTAGCACATTTTTATGAACGTAATGGTTATAAATTAATGATTAATTAATTAAAAGTTTCAGGATAATTATAAGTAATAACATAAACTTATAATGTAGTTAATTAATTAATAAGTATTAAATATTAAATCATAAAAGTATTACTCTACAATTACTAGTAATTAAACACTTATTTTCTCACAATTGGACCAATAATATAAATTTATTAATTAAACAAGTAAAACCTTTATTCCAAATATAAATATTTTATTTAAATAAAATGATTTTATTAAAATACTTGTTTGATTAGAATAATTATTATACTAGTAAAAGTAGTAAATTTACTCACCCAATATTTTTTAAACTATATTATTTAAGTATAAAAAATTGTACATCCAAAATAGTATAGTATTTTTTTGTTTTTTTCCCAAAAATTGGATTTATTACAATATAACAAAAATTTAACGTGTTTGTAATTATTATAGTTACATTTTCCTGTTGTTTACCAAATTAATATCCTAGTTAGGCTATTACATTGTTGCAGGGTTTAAAGGGTGCATAAATTTGGTTCCTTTTTTTCAGTTTTAGTAAATAGTTACTTAGCAGCCCTTATTGCCTTGTTACACTTCATTTCAATTGTTTCCTTTCTTTTATTTTGTACACAAACCTAGTAGCATCTCAAAGGGCCTCATCTACCTATATAAATGCTTTGTTTTCTCACCTTGTAGTCCACATTACTTACTTTACTTTAAAATTTATAAATAACA
This sequence comes from Hemileia vastatrix, assembly GCA_030280995.1. Taxonomy (NCBI): domain Eukaryota; kingdom Fungi; phylum Basidiomycota; class Pucciniomycetes; order Pucciniales; family Zaghouaniaceae; genus Hemileia; species Hemileia vastatrix. The sequence goes on along the minus strand of JASXTE010000013.1, from coordinate 19,144,490 downwards.
CCTTTTTTTACAATTTTTAGTAGTCTTTCTATCAAATTTTTTTCATTGTTTACAATACATATATTGAAAAATATAACTAAATACAAGGTTTCTTTAAGAGCAAATCAAGTGTCTTATTTTGTTTTTTTATTGTAGAGAGAATAAATTTACTTACTTTTTTTAAAATAAATCCTCATGTTTTATAGTTGTTCTTAATTATGTATATTCCTTATAAATTCTTGTATCTTCTGTTTGTTCCTTCTTGTTATATTTTGTTTCTTCTTCTTCTTCTTCCTCTTTCTTTGCCATAATTTTTCTTCTTCTTCTAGAAGACCCCCTGAAGATTGGGAGCTTTTTCTAATAACAATTTTTTTTGATTTTTTGAATGAAATACTTGACACACAGACCACCCTCACACAAAAAATAAACTTTTGCCACAGCCATGATTTGAACCAGGGTTTTAGACAAATGGTTTATATATACTTAAAAAGTATATATATATCAGTATGATTTTTTGATCACTATATTAAGTAATCCTTTACTCCTAAAAAATTTGAATTTGAGCTTTCATTGCAATAACAGTGTCATTGGCTACTTTGCTGAGTCACTGTGTGTAAGTAATAAAAAAAATTAATTTTTTTCCTAGTTGAAGATTATAGAGTAACTCTCTTGGTCCTAGAAGATCAGTATTTTTGATTAATTATTAAATTAATTATCATTAATACTTGATAATATTGGTTGACATTAATAACACTTGCTGTTTAGTCCCAATTTAAATTTTGTTGGTTATTATTTTACTAAATATAATTAATTTAAATTCATTGAAATAAAAATTTGTTTTGATTATTGTTTTATACCATGAATAATAAACATAATAAAAATAATTTTTTTTCTCATATTTTTTATTTAAAATATTAAATTGATAGATTTTATTTTATCTCACAAATTTGAATTTAAAAATCATTGTTGATTAACTTTGATTTCTTTTCTTGTTAGTATACATATTTTATGTCTTGAAATTTAACTGATAGCATGGATAGCCTAAATGTTGATGAAATAGAGGTAGATGTTGATGTTGAATCTGTAGATTCTTCAAAATTAACTTACAAATATTCATCAGCTAACAGAAAGCTATCAAATTCTTTAGGACATAGAAATGTCAGGAGATATGATAAGCCTTCCTCCCCCAAAAATTCAGAAACAATCCAAACCTCTAATAAATCTAGACATTCACTTAAAAAATATATAAATGAAAAATATCCCTCTGAAAAATCAGGTAAACAACCTGTCAGGTCATATAAAGGAACTAAAAATAGAAAATATGAGGTACAAAGCCAGAGTGGATACTCTATGGTATCAGATGCAATTGCTGTTAAAGCACAACCAAGGTCATCATCAGCCTATACAGCCAAACCCACATCTGCCCCAACAAACCTCAAAGACAATGGAGGTAGAGCAGTGGAAATGGGATTATCTCATGAATCATTACCAGCAGAATGTGAAAACTCCTCTAGCTCATCAACCTGGCCCATCTAGGACACCCACTTACCATCCTCATCCTGCCAATCCTTATCAGGGAAGCAGAAAAAAGAAGGCTCAGACCCAGGGGAAGTTTCCTCTTCTGCCATGGTAAGTAACCTTTTTGATAAGCATGTTGGTATGTACAATACTAAGCCTTCTTATTCAGGTAATATTGTTGAGAGTAGTGACAGAACTTTAAAACTTCTTAAAAAACAATTTCCTGTTATGAGTAGCCCTAATTATGAATCAGTAAATTATCATTTGATGAGCCTTTACATTTAAATTTAACTTCTTTAGTAAATCCTTCTCTTGAAATTTGAAATAATTCTGTTGCCCCTGAAGTTTATTTCTTGCTTGAGCAAGCTTCTTCAGAAGTTTTAAAAGATTCTCCTGATTTCAGTGTTACAAGAAAAAAGTCTTGAGAGATTTATTAAAGCATGAAAATGACAGATTAAATAATTTACATTTACATTGTAAAGTGCGTTCTTCTGTACAAGATACAGCTTATTTTAAATTAAAGGACTCTTTGAATCATATACTTGCTCAACAAAAAACTATAAATAATTATCACAAAGAACTTTCAGATAAAAATAAACATCTTAATAAAGTTATTAGTGAATTAAAACCCCTCATAAATGAAAACAATTCATTAAAAAATGATAATAAAACCTTACACAGTGAATTGAAGAAATTGAAAAATTGATTTACAAGCTTTGAGTAATAGATGCTGAGTAGAGGAAGACAGAAATGTTTTATCTCTTGCAAAAATTAATGATCAACTTTCTTATATTCCTAAGTTAAGAGGAAATTTATTGGGTCTTGAGGAAAAATTCTCTACATTGCCAGTTATTTCTGTCAGCCTGTATATACCCAGGACTGAGTAAAAACTGCTTATAAGTTATGTTAAACACATGAACTATACATGGGAACAATAAATGAGAGTACACAAACAGTATACATAAGTAAAATTATGATAATACACAAAAAATGCCATTATTACACCTTATATACACGCATATATCCACCTTTTATAAGTCTTATGTACTTAATATTAAGTTGTAATATTTTAGTGTAACCTTAAGAACCTTAATTATAAGGGTACATAATTTTTAAGTATACTTAAAGCTGTTATTTTCATTGTTTTATGCAAAAAACAAGAAATGCACTTTATTTCATTTTAAAGTTGACTATATGCGCTATAAAATTGAGAATATCAACATTGCGCTTTGAAAGATCAATTGGGCTCATTGAGGACTATTTATTTGGCTATTTAAATGAATAAAAATAACACTTTTCAAAATTGGTGTTTTTTATGCCAGAAATGGCTTCTGTGTACTGGCCACATACTGCCTGCTTTTTTCCCGTGTGAATAGCTTCATTTTTAGCAAAGTTTGCTTTTTCACACTATAATTACCCCACCTTCTACACCCACTGTGGGGAAACACACTAAAATAGGCAACAGGCGCTTATTTAGTGTCCTAGCTTAATTAATAGTGCATTGACCTTGTTTATATGCACTAATTTCATTAATAACCTCACTCTTGGCGTCTTATTTCATCACCACGCTTAAATTTGCCTAATTTTAGTCAAGGATTTACCCGTTCAAGCGCCTGCCAAGGACTGCATGTAGTTACCCCACATCTCACGCTCTTTTTTAAGTTTTTGGGTGGTTTCTCAGTCAATTTTGGTTATTTTTGGATGGGAATTCCACGTAGTATAATGTCAGGATTAGCCCCTCCATTTCTAAAGTCAATCCCCCTTATTATTAAGCTATTATTAACCTTAAAAGGTCTCCTTTAGTCTTTTATATTATTGTTTTATGCGCATATACTCTCTTTTTGTCTTTTTCTTTAATTTTGATGGATTTCCCTTATTATCACAGGATTTTGATGGTTGTTACTTGTCTAATTATGTCATGGGTCACTAGAGATGTTGATGGGCAGGTCTATTAGTTGTTTTGAGGCGTCATTAACTGTGTATTGGATGGTAAATCAAGGGATTTATTGGGGAACTCAGTGTGTATAAAAGGAGGAGGTTTTTGGGTCTTGTTTCTACATTCTTTATCATTACAATTTAACCAATATAACTAAATAAATTACAATACATATCAATCAGTACTTTTATAAGACTTTTGAATAGTATCTGAATTATAAAATCTATTTTTCTACCAACTACAAAGATTGTAAGCCATATATAAAAATAGTGAGAATTATATTACTGAGACCTTTGATTTTGATTATATTTTACAACTTAGTGGATTAGTACTACAGTATTCATATAGGACCATTAAAATCTTCTAGACAACTGACCATTAAAGCTAGTTCACGTCCTTTTAGTTGATCTTAGCCTGAAAATTTCTAATGAGCATTATGATGTGGTAAAAAAAACTACTCAAACTTCTGCTAGAAATAAAGTAAAACAACCTGAACAAAGGAATTCTTCTTTTCCTGGTAATATGGCCAATAAGCTATCTGACAATGAGTCTATGAAATTATTTGTAACTAAAAAAAAATTAATACTCACAATGATCCAGCTGCCTCTTTGAACATTGAGATTTCTGAACACCTTTCCAAACTTCAGGAATTAATTACAGTGAATAATTCAAACATTAAAGCTGACCATCCTAGTAACAATAAGAATTGGCCTAAACTGGATCAATACCCTACCTTTGATGATGACTCTTCATCTGATTGGCAACATTATATTCAAAGAATTGATAATTTAAAGAATTCTTATAAATTACCAGATGAAGAAATTGTTTCTAAATTAATTTCTTTATTTTCTAATGTAGCCCTGATGTGGTATAAATCTGTTTAATTGGATAACAATCACTATACATGGAATGAGTGAAAAAATTAATTGAGAATCAATTTGGTGGTTCAAAATTTAGATTGGCTCAAAAGAGATTTGTGATAATTCTAAATATACATCCTCCTCTGCTGAAAAATCTATTGTTTTCCTCATGAAAATTACCAAAATTCTGAGAGCTATAGATCCAAAGATGGATTATGATATTTGGAGAGACAAAATTCTCCATAAATTACCAAATTCTCTTAGAGATTTTATTGTTGCTAGAACTGAACATTTAAGAGAACATTCTTCTTTCATTAGTATCTGTAATGAAGTTTTACTTAATCATAAATATGAACCAAAGAATTATCCCTTAAAATCTTATCATGATCAACAAAAAACTTCATCAAAACTCCTAGAAAAACCTGGTAAACCCTCTGCCCCAGTTTCACCAAAGAACTATTCAAAAAATACTTGTTTTAAATGTAAAAAATCATGGCATAAAGACATGTTTTTGAAAAGAAAATTCACCTTGTTGAACAAACTGAAGAAACTGAAAATAATTCAGTTGACCTTAGTGATTCCTCTAGTGAGTGTGAAAGTAATATCTCTAATGAAAATGATTCTTCAAATGATTTTCTAATGTTGGAACAAGATTTCCATTATTTATATAATTTATCTGAAGTTTGTAACTTGGATTTATCTTCAGTAGAGAATGCTGATATTATAAAAGATATTACTGAAAGTTCCATATTAATCTCCCCCTTGAGAGAGCCAGTTATCATAAATGGTAAAACTTTTGAGGTTGTTCTTGACTCTGATGCTAGAGGTAGTTTAGTTTCTGAAAAAGCATTTTCTTCAGTAGATAAAGATTATCATAGTAAATTATTACCTATGACATCTGAAAAAAGGAGAAGTTATGGTTCTGTTTTATGTTCCATTGGCAAGTACAAAACCACTGTATTTTTTAAATATAATGGTGGCTTTGTCAGAGCTGTTTGTGAATTTGTTGTGATGAGAAATGATAACTTAAGAAACTGGTTTATTATGGAAAATGACATTTTAACCATGTTTGGTATCAAATTCAATCCAGAAAACAATTGTTTTACATTGGGCACAAATGGGAAGAGAAAATTTAAAATTTTTTCCTCTAAAAAATTTTCTGCACATCTCTTAAAATCTTTTAATGCGTTAATTCAATCTAAGGGAAGACCAACAGAAGAAATTGATAATTTATTATCTGAAATAAATACTGCTTCATTTGGCAAGAAGTTAAATGATGGACAGAAAGAATCTATTATTTCCTTGATTAAATCTTTTCCTATGGCTTTTGCTCATGGATCTCATGAATCAGGAGTTTTTAATGAAGAAATGAAAATTTCTTTATCCTGTAACTTGAATGAGATTCCCCCAAGAAATAAGAAAAAACCATATCTTAAAACCTTGTCATGATGATATATTGGCAGGTCACTTTGATCTAGAAAAAACCATGGTCAGAATAAAAAATAATGCATGGTGGGCTAATATGTCTGAAGACACAAAATTATATGTTGAATCTTGTGATTCTTGCCAAAAATATAATAAATTAACTAGTAAAAGAGCAGGATTATTTCAACATATTGAAGCACCTGATTCTCCATATCAAATCATTAATATGGATCTTGTCACTGGTCCTCCTGTAGCAGGGCAAACCATTTATAATTCTTTTTGGGTAATATTGGATAGATTCACCAAAATGTGCAAATTTATTCCCACCCATAAATATGTTTCCACCAAAGATTTAGCTTTCTTGTGGTGGTCATATATGTTTAACATTATTGGTTTCCCAAAAGCCATTATCTATGACAGAGACCCAAAATTTACATCTGAATTTTGGATGTCTTTGATGGATATATGTGGCTGTGAGTTGAAATTATCTACTTCTCACTATCCCCAAACTTATGGTTTAGCTGAGAGAATGATTCAAACTCTGGAAGACATGATTAGAAGGTATGTTGCCTTTGCATTAGAATATAAAGACAATTACAGATTTACACATGACTTGGTTACTTTATTACCTGGTTTTGAATTTTCTTGTAATAGCACTGTACATTCTTTAACTGAAAGAAAATCTTTTGAGCTCTGGCTAGGTTATGTCCCAAATACTCCTGATCAAATTCTCAATAATAAATTACCAAATTTGGAACTTCATCCTGGTGTAAAATCTTTTTTGAAAATGCAAAAACTATTCAGAAAACATGCTCAAATTTGTATTGATAAGGCATTTGAAGATGAGAAAAAAAGATGAGATAAATCCCATAAAGATTACACATTTGATAAGGGTGATGAAGTACTGATATCTACAGTCCAATTCAATTTAAAGGACAATAACAAATTAAAGGATCCATTTGTAGGTTGATTTGTTTTTAAAAGAATGGTTGGTGATAATGCAGTAGAAGTAGAACTGTATTCTCCATATGATTTAAAACATCCTGTTTTCTCCATTTCTCTGCTAAAGCCTTATACTTCCAACAGTGACTTATTTCCTAAAAGAAAAGGTGGACCTAAAAAACCCCTCAAGAAGTCACAGAAAATTTGGAAATTGAAAAAATTCTCAATAATAGAATTATTTCTTCTTAAAAATATACTGAATATTTATTGATATATAAAAATAAATCATCAGAGCATGATACATGAATACCTGGAAAAGAAATTTCTAACCTCTCTCCTATTTTGAAAAAGTATAAAAAGAAAAAATCTTATCATTTTTTATTGTTTTGTTTTAGAGTGAGGGAGTGTCAGCCAGGCTATTCTAAGAGTCTATTAAAATCTTATGTTAAATAACATAAACTTAAAAAAGAGACAAATTGTATTTAAAATATATAAAAATTAAATATTACATTAAAATAAAATTATATAACAATATTTTTTAATAAAATGTTATATTAATTTTATTATAATATAAATTGAATATATATTTAAATAAACATAAAAATTTTATATTCTAAGACTAGCACATTTTTATGAACTTAATGGTTATAAATAAATGGCTAATTAATTAAAAGTCACAGGATAATTATAAGTAATAACATAAACTTGTAATGTAATTAATTAACTAATTAATTTTATATATTAAATCATAAAAAAATTACTTTAAAATTACTAGTAATTAAACACTCCTTTTTCTCACAATTTCACCAATAAAATAAATAAATATATTAAACAAGTAAAACCTTTATTCCAAATATAAATGTTTTATTTTAATAAAATGATTTTATCAAAATACTTGTTTAAGTACAAAAATTATTATACTAGTACAAGTAGTTAATTTACTTACTCAATATTGGTTTAAAATATATTAGTTAAGTATAAAAAATTGTATTTCCCAAATAGAATAATATTTTTTTTGTTTCACTAAAAATTGGAATTATTGCAATATAACAAAATTGTAATATGTTTGTAATTACTATAGTTAAATTTTCCTGTTGTTTACCAAATTAGTATACTAGTTAGTTTATTGCATTTTTAAAGGGTTTAAAGAGTGGATAAGTTGGTTCCTTTTACTCTGTTTTAGTAATTAGTTACTTGGCAACCCTTATTTCCTTATTGCACTTCATTTAAATGGTTTCCTTTCTTTTATTTTGAATATACACTTAGTAGTGTCTCAGAGGGCCTCATCTACCTATATAAAGGCTTTGGTTTCTCACCTTGTAGTCCACATAAATTACATTGCTTTACAATTTATAAATAAAACCTTTTTGTTACGATTTTTAGTAATCTTTCTATCAAAGCGATTTCATTGTTTACAATACATAAATTGAGAAATCTAGTTAAGTAAAAGGTTTCTTCAAGAGAAGGTCAAGTGTCTTATTTTGTTTTGTTATTGTAGAGAAAAAATTTACTTACTTGTTTTAAAATAAATCCTCATGTCCAATAGTTGTTCTAAATTCTGTATTTTCCTTATAAATTTGTGTATCTTCTGTTTGTTCCTTCTTGTTAGTTTTAGTTTCTTCTTCTTCTTCTTCTTCTTCTTCTCCTCCTTTCTTTGCCCTATTTTTCCTTCTTCTTCTAGACAACCCACTGACATCATAACTCTTTTACTTTATTTGGTATATACTTTTTTGTGGCGCTTCAGAGGGCCCCTTTCCTATATAAAGGCCTTGGGTAACCCCCTTTAGCCTCACCACTTTCATTATACCTTACTTTTATTCAAATTATAACATATATTGTTTTTTATTTCTGGCACTTTTTTTCCCTTACTAATGGAATTAAAAATATAAATAAAGGTTTCTTTAACAATATATAATATGAGTAGCTGAAAGACATAGCAGAGAGAAATATAATTACTTACTTATAACATATTGACAACCCCATTAAACAGTTTGTTACTAGTGGTACTCCTTGTAGTCATTTTTATTGTTGCTGTTGTTGTTTATTTTCCTTACTCTTAGCTCCATTCTATTTTATTTCCCTTCTCTTTATTCCTCTTCAGTTTATTCTCCTTTTTCTTCCTTCTTCTAGACAACCAGCCAACACATGTTTTAGATGGTTTGTTATGTGATTATTATACATTTAATATGAAATAGTCCCCCCCCACTCTCCTTCCCTCTCAGTATACAGCTATTGGGAAATTCTTGCCAGTTTTTTTAAAAAAAAGACAAAATTAATGAGTAAATGAATGGTATGTGTGTCAAAATGAATTTCATACCAGTCATTTAGCACCCAGTCTGTTTTTTTTTGTTCAAAAAAACTTCAAGAATATTTACAGTAGTTCTTAAATAAATAACTTGCTATGGTGCATTTTGGAAGGTATTAAAGATGTACATGGCCTTGGAAAAGCTATTTTTTTATATATTTCATAAATTACAGATTATTTCATGGATGTATGGTATTTTTAAATTATAATATGCTACAATTTTTATAAAGTGACATTTTTCTCCATTATTTTTGGATTTTAGTCGATTATAGACAATTAATGGCTGCATTGTACATATTTTTGAATTATAGTTCTATAGATGATATCTAGCACAGACTAACTTGAGGAGGATGTTTAATAGGCTCATTAGGGGGTATCAAAAGTAGAAATTTGTAATTATTTAAAAGAAATTTCACAACACAAAAAGAAAGCCACAAACTTGACAATAATTATCAGTAAAAAGGTATTTTTGGGGCGCAATATGGCATATTTTATAAAATAATCATGGTTGATATGGTGGAAAAAAGAGGTATTTTGAAATTTAAGATTTCTAACTTTGATACCCCCTCTTATAAGTGTCTCTCTGGTGCATTTTTGATGAATTTTGGTCTTTCTCTCTGAGGTAAGATTAAAAACGATACTACAGATCTCTTTCTGGTGTAATTATCTCAGGTTTATCTCTTTTTAACCTTAATTTTTTTTCCCATGAATGTCTAATACTCAGTAATTTTAACCAAAGTCACAAATGATTTGTTAAACTTCAATTTTATAATTTTTTACTTAAAGTTAAAGGGTATTATCCCCATTTTCATCCCTCTTTCAGATATTTCCTATAATGATTTAGAATTAGAAGTCTATTCACAGAAAATTTAATTGAAGAATCAGTATTTTGTGTTGCTATGTGGAAACCATATAGGTATAAGTTTTGAATAAACTCAAGTTCATTTTTCTGTTTCTTCAGTTTGGAAATATTTCTATGATATATAATTCATTTTGGAGATGACTTCCCTGAGTCCTTAGTGTGTAATCCATTAAAATAATTTATCTCAGTTTGATTTTTGCAACAAAAAAATCTCTTGACCATAAGAAAAAAAGATACCTTAATTTAAAAAACTATTTATTGTAATGAAATCTTCATAAAAATTTCCTTCAATATATATACATAAAATACCTTTTCCTTTCAAATCCAACTATGTATATTAAGAAATAATAAATATATGATAATTTAAGACATAATATTTGACACAATTATTATTCTCCAAGGCTAGTTTAAATTTCAATACTAATACTAATCTTTATTACAACTCAAATCATAATTTTAATTTTGATCCCAGTAGTAAATCTTATTCAAATTCAAATTCCAAAATCAATTCTAATTCAAATTCCAATCCAAATTAAAATTTTTGATTCCAATTTCAAGTCCAACCCTTATTATAAGTTTCAATTTCAATCCATATTCTCATTTGAATTCTGATTCCAATTTTAATGTCAGCTATCATTCTTTTTCCAATTCCAAATTTGAGCTCAATTTCAATTACTGAATAAAATTATAATTTGAAGCCTGATTTTAATCCTAATCAAAACTCTAATTGATTTTCTAATTTTGATTACATTTCTTATTTTCATTTCAATTCCAAATTTAAACCATAATTAAAAATCAAGTTTTTAATTCCAGTCCTGATTTCAATATTCATTTCAATTCAAAATTCATAAATCCAATATCCACCCAGATCCTAATTTCAATTTTGGATTCCAATCTTAATTTGAACTCTAATTTTAATTTTAATTTCACTTCCAATCCTGAATTCAATTGTAATTCCAATTCTGATGCCTATCTCAGTCTTAATCTCAATTCCAATTCTGACTAAAATCACTATGCAATATAGGGGGTGGACTTTCTAGCAAGTCCCCAACCTGAACTCAGACAGAACTCAGATGGAACTCATACTGAACTCATACTGGACTCTACTTGAAGACCCACCTAAAACTGTTCTGCTGAGTGGTTTTCATCCCTGATTGTGTTGGGCAGTTGTCTAGAAGAAGGAGAATAAGAGGAAAAAAATGAAGAGGATGAAAGGGAAAAAATAAATAAAGGGTTTTACAAAAGATGATAAGAAAGGAAATTAATAAGAGTACTAAAATAATTAAGTTATTTAAAAGAGATGCAACAACTGTTTCTTAAGATTGACACAACAGTGAGGTTTTATTTATTGGTAAATAATTTATTTAAGTAAGTTAAGTTTTATTTGTGCGGCTAACAATTATGATTATTAATAAACCTAAAGCAACCTTTGATTATTTATTTACTTTTTAAATTAGACTTATAATACTAATAAAAATAAAATAAATGTGTTGAATAAATCTATAAAATATGTTAGAGTTGAGAGTAATAAGTGATGAGGCTACAGGGGGTTACCCAATGCTTTTATATAGGCAAGGGGCCCTCTGAAGCGTCATAATAAAGTATATACAAAGAATAATAAAAACATAATAACAAATAACTGATTTTGAGTAAGTGTAAGGGAAATATGACACAATTAACTAAGACACATGAGTTAGAGCCCAAATATCCACCAATTCAAACCCAAACAGTAACCATAAAATTAGTGAGTAATTAAATAAGTTTGAGACACGTAAAAATAATTAATTTAATTTAAAACTTGTCTTATAATCTTTTAAGTAATAACTAATTTAAATGAAACATGAAAAATAAACTTATTTTAACACATAAAAATAATGTAATTAATTAATTTAGTATAAAACATGAGTAATCAATTATTTTAATTACTTTTATTAGTTTAATAACTATTTTCAATTAAAACAAATACTTATTATAACAAAATTACTAATTTTTAGAATAAAACATTAATAATATATTTAATAAAGTGTTTTAACTTGTTTAATACTTTGATGAAACCATTAGGAATCAAAAAAGCGCCCAATATTATTGTTTAATAACATATGTAAGGTTATATTTAATATATAAATTTAATTAATTATTTTAATTACATTATAAGTTAATTTTATACTTATAATTATAATAGGGGGTATCAAAGTTAGAAATTTCTAATTATTTATAAGGTATTTCACAGCACAAAAAGAAAGCCACAAGCATGACATTAAAACTAAGTAAAAAGATGTTTTGGGGGCACAAGATGGCATACCTTAAAAAATAATCATGGTTAATTTGGTGGAAAAAAGAGGCATTTTAAAATGGAAGATTTCTAACTTTGATACCCCCTAATATATGTTTATAATTAATTAATTATTAATTTATATTTATTAAATACATAAAAATGAGCCATAATTTATAGAATATAACATTTATTATGCTTAATTTAAATGTATATATAATTTATATAATAATAAAATTAATATAACACTTATTTTACTCATATATAATAGGGGGTGTCAGTTCTGGCAAATCCACACTTACAAATCGGCACTTAAATTTGAACAAATCCGCACTTATCTAAGTGCAGATTTCCAAAACACACTAGCCCCAATACTGGTGGATTTCAAAATGAAATAAGTCACTTATTTCACTCAAATCCGCACTTTCTCAACCAAAAGTGCTGATTTCACCATCAAGTCCCATTTCACTGATTTGTCAGCATCATCCCATTCATACGCAGCACTCCACAGCATAACACTTCATAACTCAAAACATCGTACATCATTTACATTTTCATATCATATCATATAAGAGTCATGCCTTCCTCACTTTCAAATCATGATAAATTACATAAAGCAATGACTTTCATGGCTCTTGAACTGCAATTAGACTCTGATTGCGATTCTCATTCTGATCAAGAAGAAGATTTTATTTTTTTATCAAAAATGGCCATGAAACGTTACCTTCTTCCCAGAAAACCTCAAGTACTTCATACCCCCAAGTACACCATCCAAACACTTCTTAAACTATCTACACCCCGTTTTAGATAGTTGTTCAGGACTTCTCAGGAATGTTTCCTTAAATTTCTTGAGCTTATTCAGGTTCATCCCATATTTCACAATAATTCTCAAAAAGAACAATGACATCCTTCAATTCAATTGGCCATCACACTATGTCATTTGGGTTCAAATGGTAATGGAGCCGCTTTGAAACATTTAGAAAATGTCTTTGATTTAGGGTATGGTTCAGTTAACACTTATACCAAACGATGTATCACTGCCATCAACTCCTTGTAATCTCAACTTCTCACCTGGCTAACAAAAGAAGAGCAACTTGAATCATCTCAGATTATGCAAGCAGAGGGCTTCACAGGATGTATTGGTTTTGTTGATGGTACTGCTATTCCTTTGAGCCAGAAACCTGCTCAAGGTGGAAACAATTACTTTCACATTCTCGTCAAAAATTTTCACCAAAATATTTACAAGTCAAAAAAATTCTATATCTGTTTTAAAAAATTGGAAATACTCTCCCATGCATTTTATTGAAGCAAGGGGTGGATATCACCAAAATTTTTATAAGTCATCAATTTCACATGTCAGATTTGAAAATTTGGCAATACCCCCCCCTGAATTTTATTGAAGTAAGTGGTGAAAGTCATCTAAATTTAATAGAATTACGTAAATTATTAAATAAATATCTAATATATATCAATTTCCCTAGTTTAAAGTAATGACAATCCCTCGAACGAAAATGCAGACCAAGTCAGGAAAAAAAGTTTGGGACTTTCCACAGGTATAAGCTAGAGGAACCCCATGAAACAAATAAATGTTATCATGATTACCATTTATACAACACAAGGTCGTTGGCCCATTACTTTTGTTGAGGAAATTGATACATAAAAAATATTTATTAAAAATTTACGAAAAAATATAAAATTTTCAATGACAACTCTAATCCCCATACTTTTTGGATCTAAATAAAGTTTTTTTAAATCGATTAACTTTACCTTCTTTCATTACCTTATTGATTCTTTGAATCAACTTATGACTGATTTGAAATGAGCAACCAAAATGTGTTAAATCTTGACAGGATTCCAAACCAGGAGGAGCTTTGGTCATTTGATGATTATCCTTAGAAGAATTCCAAATAGTTTTGATGATACCATTTCCCAAACCAAAATCAATGATGCACCAGTGGACTGAAAAATATACACCATTTCATTTGATTTTAGCTGGAGATGGTATTGGTTGGCCAGTAATTGGTTTGATATATGAGAATATACCAAAAGTAAGAAAATTGGTGTCATTGGTATCGGTGTGAATTTTATTGTGAAATCCAGAATGAGTGATAATAACATTAGAAAATAAAACATATTCGTGGCTGATATCTTCCCATTTGTAGTCACACATATTTGGTATTCCAACTTTGGTTGCAAGTTCATGATTTTTTTCAAATGCTTTATTACAGTGCTTTTTGAGTCAAAGAGCAAGAAAAGAGTCAAAGGAAGGTAGAGTGTCCCATAAGCAAAAATCTTCATCTTTTTGAGCTTTAGTGATATACTTGAGCAACGAATATATGCCTATATAATTGAAATGCCTAGATAATAATCATATAAGAGTTTCAGAATCCTTATCCTCTAAATATGCAATATAAAAATGTGAAATAAGACAAGTGAAATTTGGAAAAAAGGCTCAACTTCAAAGGTCAAAATCTCAGCAACCACTGAACCTAATTCAATCCTGTTTGAGGGGAATGAAAGATATGCTTTAGTAGAATCTTCAGTTAAAGTAAATGTGATTTAAATAAACCTAACCCTAATTTGTTACATAAAAAATGAAATAAAAATTTAAATTGGGAAAAAAAGGCTCAACTTTAATGGTCAATATCTCAGCAACCACTGAATCAAATTCAAATATGTTTGTGGGAAATGAAATTTAGCCTTCAGGAGAATTTTCAGTTAAAAGAACATTAGATTTTAATAAACCTAACCCTAATTCCGAGTCTGATTTTCAAAATTTTACAAAAACTTGAAAAGTGGTAATGAAGATGAGATCAAAAGGAGTTTTATAAGTTCACTGTTATCCAGATCAGAGTCATACATATATTTAAGTATGAACTTTTCATAAAAGGAATGAGATATCATATAGGCATGAAAAAAAGGAGATGAAACTTACCTTGATTGAAAAGTAGGAAAAATAGAGTGAGAAAGATTGATGTTGGAATTGTGGGGAAATTGAATATGGAGTAAGTGAAATGCATAAAGAATGTGCAATGTATGTGTTTCAATGAAATGGAGCCAAAAAAAAGTGAAATAAGGGAAAGGGGGGATAATGACCATGCCAAGGAGGGATGAAGAGTAGGGTGATGGAGCTAAAAAAGAAAGTAAAAAGGGAGAGAAAAAAAAGGTTAATTATACCATTGAAATCCAAAATAACCACTTACAAAAAAAATTTAGATAAAAAAAATAAAATAAACAGAAAAAAACAAAAAAAATTATAATTAGTAATCAAAAAATCAAAAAAAAAGAATAAAGTGACTTACCTGGAGAGATGAGATGACAAAATGAATGAAACCAAATTGTTTGAGGGATGTTGGAGGAGAATAGGAAAAGGATATGAGGGATGAATGAAAAAAAAAATCACTGACAAAATATGTGATTTCAGAAAATATGTGATTTCATGTTGAGCTGGTGAAAGAAAACCAATGAGCCATCCAAAAAAAAAAAATTCACCGTAAATTCCAAAAAAAAATGAATATGCAACAAACCAAAATACCAACCCAAGTGAATGAAGTACACAAAGAGGACATTTGGAGAGTACAAAATGGTATAGGAAAGAAAGGGATGATGTGGCCAACATGTGGTTTTGAAAAAAAAAATCACAAAAAAAGTGCTGATTTGAGGTCAGAACTGACACCCATTTTTGAAATAAGTGACTTTTTTGCAAAATTTAAGTGCTGATTTGTAAGTGCTGATTTGGTTTGAAATCCGCACTTAAGTTAAGTGCGGATATGCCAGAACTGACACCCCCTAATAAAATACTTATATAATTTCATTATGCAATATAATATTAATTTATATACATAATAAGCATATTTTTTTGCCCTCTTTTGATTCCAGTAAATTGACATAATATTTACTGGGCTCCTGGTATAGCCTGGCTGACAGATTATGGGGTATCAAAGTTAGAAATTTGTAATTTTTTATAAGGTAAATAACAACACAAAAATAAAGTTACAGAGTTGACATTATTTCTCAGTAAAAAGGTGTTTTTGGAGCACAATATGCCATATATGAAACACTAATTGTGGTTGATTTGGTGAAAAAAAAGAGGTATTTTAAAATGGAAAATTTCTAACTTTGATACCTCCTATTGTATGGTTCCTTCGTCAATAGCTCAATGTGTGTTCAATCAGTGGTGAATTTGAGTCCAAGGTTGCTGACTTGCTAACAAGTCTGCCCCCTGTATTGCGCAGTGAATCCCAATCCTAAATTCACTTTTCATTCCAATCTTAATTTCAAATCTGATTTCAATCTCAATTTACAAACTCAATATCAATTCCAATCTCAACTTTAATTTTAATTTCACTTCCAATCCTAAATTCAATTCATATTTCAATCATAAATACCAACCTTAAATCCAATTCTGATTCCAATTTCAAATTCCAATTCCACTTCCAATCTCTATTACAATTCCAATCTCAATCCTAATTTCTTTTCTCATTCTAATTCCACTTTCAATCTGATATTCAATTCACAAGTAAATTTCAAATTCCAATCCTAAATCCAATCTCAATCCTGATTCCTTTTCTAATTCTAACTCCAATTTCAATCTGAAATTCAATTCACATTCCAATTTCCAATTCCAATTCCAATGCTAAATCCAATATCAATCCTAATTCCTTTTCTAATTCCAATCCGAAATGCAATTCAAATTCTAATCTCAAATTCAAATTTAAATTCAAATCCTTAATCTAATCTCAATTCCAATTTCAATTCCAATCTCAATCTCAATTTCAATTTGACTTCCCATTCTAAATTTAATTCTCATTCTAATCCTAAATTCCATTTCTAATTGTGGTTTCAATTTTTAACATCAATTTTAATCCTAATTCCATTTCTAATTTCAATTCCATGTTTCAATTATGAATTTGAATTCTCATCCCAAAATTCAAATTTCCTATTCTTCCAATCCAAAATCCAATCACAATTCCAATTCCTAAATCCAATTCTAGTTCTAATTAATTACAACTTCCAATCCTTGTCTCAATCCTAATTCCAATTCTAATTCCTATTTCAATTTTTTTTTTCTTTTTTTTTTTTTTCTTCTTCTTCCAATTCCAACTCCAATTTCAATTCTAATCTCAATTCTAACTCACTGTCATTCATCTCTCAAATTCAATTTTAATCCTATTTCTCATTACAAGTCCAAATTTCAATTTCAAATCCTTTTTTTTTTTTTTTTTTTTTCCTATTCCGATTTCAATTCTAACTTTAATTCCATTCCTAACCTCAATCCCATGTCAAATTCCTCTCTCTGAAATTGAACTACAATCCTAAATTTTAATTCATATTCCAATTTTGTTTCCAATCCTAAATTTAATTTCAATGTCCAATTCCAAATCTAAATTCAATTTCAATTTCCAATTCCAATCCTAAATCCTAAATCAATTTCCAATTCCAATACTAAATCCAATTCCAATTCCAATTCCAATCCTAAATTTAACTAACTAACTAACCAACTAACTCAAATTTTTAATTTCATTTCCACTTCATTTCACATTTCAAATGTCAAACTCCCATCCTATCTCCAAGTCCAACAATTCTTTATCCTAAAATTTTAATTATACCAATTCTTAGTTTTCCCAAATAGTCCATCCAAATGTAACCCTTCCTTCACCCATAAAACTAAAGCTAAAACAGGTTAAATAAAAAACTTACCCTCAAGTAGAGTAGTATCATTCAATAAATTTTCTTTTTTTAGTTCATTTTACTTTTCTTATCCATAATCCACCATTCAAAAACATATATATATATATATATATATTAGAGTTCAAACTAAAATTAATAAAAGAAAATGCCCATATATAGTTTCAAGTGTTTTTTTACAGAATTTATTGTCGTCTCCGTTGAACCAGATATAAAATACCATTTGACATGACAAGTTGAAAGAAAGCTTTTACAATCACAAGAAAAGAAAAAAAAAAATAAAACAAGTCAACAACTGAATGACAGAGAAAAAAAAACTCAATACTTAAGAAAAGATAAACATTATTTTTTTTGTTTTTTTCTTAAAAAAAATGGTTCTGAATTAAATCTCAATGTCATCTATAAGATATGTGAACTATTTACAATTTTGAAAAAAGGAAAAAAAAAAAAAAGTATGTATAATTTTCATATATATGAACCCTCAAGGCAAAATTTGACTAAGAATAAAAATTCTCAAGAGTCCGTTGTTTTTAATAGTAATATAAAACAACTCAATTCTTTCAACTATATAATCACCGCAATACTCCAAAAAAAAGAAAGAAAAAGATAAAAAAAGGAATAATAATAATAGAAATTCTATTCATGGTAACAGCTTTTATGATGTATCAATCCCCAAGTGACTTGCACCACGAGCTGGGAAGGTGGCCATACCATAATTCCTTTCAGCATGCCTTGCCAAAATGTCAACAACCGGACCTAACAATCTTGTGAATGCCTTTTCGCCCAGTGCGGCCACCTTCAATCTCCCGCAGCCTTTTGCCGCTCGGACAGTTGCTGCACGAGGAGCTGAATTGAGAAGTGCTAGTTCTAAATAAGAGTTAGAGTATATATTGGGAGTGATAAAATATTGAGTGGGATGTAGCATAAAATGAACCAACGAAACAAACAAGTGACAAGACCAACCTCCAAAGTAATCTCCTTTACCCAACATCCCTACAACTTCAAATTCGTGTTCGCTTGAGGTTGGACCAATAGCTCCATCAGGTTGGTTGCCTTCTCTTTTACGCTTAATGACTTCTGCTCTTCCATTTTCGATAATGTAAAACTCTCTTCCAATTTCACCTTCACGAACCACATCTTCCCCCTCAGCCACATAACGTTCTTCCAGACTATCGGCAATTTTAGCACGTTCTGCAGGTGTCAAAGATACCAGGAGTGGGACTTCGGCCAAAAACCGCTCATACATCTTCCTCTTGCGAGAGGTATGCTCCATAAGAATGGAATGAAAGGTGACGCGATCGAGTGCCCAAAGTGTTGCAGAGTCAGAGGTACATATGACAGTAGCGGCGCGAGGAGCATTATACATTAGGGCGAGTTCACCAAAACTGCCGCCAGGACCATATGAAAGAACCTTTTTAAGTTGACCTG
Organism: Hemileia vastatrix; assembly: GCA_030280995.1. Classification (NCBI taxonomy): domain Eukaryota; kingdom Fungi; phylum Basidiomycota; class Pucciniomycetes; order Pucciniales; family Zaghouaniaceae; genus Hemileia; species Hemileia vastatrix. Next base: position 19,125,275 of record JASXTE010000013.1, on the reverse strand, counting down.
GATGAGAGATAGTCTGAGCTCTACCAGGGGTAGTTGAGTTTGTCGCGGAGATGGGTAAAGTAGGCAAAGTCGGTGAAGTAGATGATATTTCCTCGGTTGGAAAAGTCAATGCAGTTGGCATACCAATAACGCGGGATCCAGACAGGTTGCCATTTGAGGTAACTGAGTTAGATGAAGCTGGCAGAGGTGGGGCAGGCTGATATTCGTAGGTGCCGGGACCTCGGACCCAGACATCAAACGTGCCCTCTTCAACAACGTAAAAATAATCACCCACATCCCCTTGGGTGATAACTTTGGTTCCTTTGTTGACTTTAACTTCCTTCATAGCATTTAAAACATCTGCATGCTGTTCATCATCTAAATTTCGGAATAGTAAGTTATTTTTAATAGAATTTTCAATTCGCCCCCGCTGATCATCAGTTTTAGGAATAATGAGTTTTGGAAGGGGATCAGAGGTGGAGGGGGAAAGTGATTCAGCGGAAACAGAAGTGCGACGACCATAGTTGTAGTTGACAGGAGGACGATTTGGGTCGCTTTCGGGATCATCAGAATCAGATGGGTCGGAGGGGCCAGATGAAGTAGAAGTATGGGAAATGTTTCGACCAACAGGAGTAGTTTGAGGGGTGGCCGATAAATGATCAGAAGAGTTTTCCGCAATAGGGGGGACAAAAGAAGATTGAGCAGATGCGAAAGGCGAGGACAAATGAAAAGAAGGGGAAAGGGAAATATTGGTCGGGCGGCCGAAAGAGTAAGGGGTTAGGGGATCAACCGAAACAGAATGCGAAAGTTCAGGAAGTCCGGGAGGGACAGGGGAAGAAGGGTTGTTATGAAGGGAATGAGCTGAAGAAGGAAGAGAATGGCCGAAAAGAAGGGGAGAGTGGAGATGATCAGGCCTGAGGGGAGAATTTTTGGAGGTGGGATCCAAAGGGATAGAATGAGGAGATGCCTGAGGTTGATAGTTTGCAGGAGGCTGAACAAAAGGAAAGGCAAAAGGAGGGGGATGAGGCTCGCCGTTCTGACGAGCGAGTTTCCTATCCTGGACGAGTTTTTCAAAGAACCAAGCAGCGCAAAACTGAAGAGGATCGTCAGGGTTTGAGCGTGCGACGTCACGACTGAGCTCGTTGAGGAGAGCAGTGTAAGAGAGAGGAAGGGACATGATGGGAAAGAAGAAGGAGAGAAAGAGATGATGGAGGGAAGAAAGGGAAAAGAGGAGAAAAGAAAAGAAAAAAGCCCAAGGCGAGAATGAATAATGGATATGCATATGCCAGGAGTGGATCGATCGACTGGAAACCTAACTGGCTATCAGACTGGACACTCTGAGATCAGACTATGAAGATCGGTCTATTAGACTCGCGGCCTGCGTCACCCTTAGCGACGATTGTCTCCGCCCACTTAACGACCGCCCCCCACCTACATGCATACTCCGCGGCTGTCGGCACGCTTATTCAAAATAAGCTCTTCTGCCTCTTGGCCCTCGAAACCGCTTTCATCTCCTCTTTTCTCTTGGCTCGCTCCAACGCGCTCATCATCCTCACACATCAAACCTTTGATCTCTCAATCCTCTTCTCCATCAACATCCATCGTCTCATTCAATCAACCCTCTACTTAAGCTATCCTTCACTACCGAATCTGGCTTTCTCACCATGGAAAACTCCTCTCTAACTTCATTCTTCATGGAAATCGGACGCCATCTTCAATCTCTGTGCCCAACTCAATCGGTGCCATAAAGCCATCACAGAAGAGCTAAAACTAAGTTAACGTTAGGCACCTGCTAACAAATGCCACCTTATTTTTGTCTAGTGTCCATTCATTTCTGTATAAATATGCATCCATTTAGCAGTTGACTTGGCCTAGATTACTGATCTGCTCCCTCCGATTCATTCCGGAATTCTGATAAAGCAAATCCTTTGTTATGATGTCATCATATCCCTTTATCAATTACAATGTATATAGGTGGATGGTTGGACTTTTTTTTTTTTTTTTTTTTTTTGGTATATAGCTTTGTCAAAAAAGCTTGTAGTTTTTTTTACTCTTATTCCCCGCCAAAAGCATAGGTTGTCTGACCTAAACTAGTGCTTTCAGAGGGAGAGAGAGGAGACAAGGGAAATCGCAAAACTTTTTCTTTGAAATAACTGTATCTATCGGTGAAAGTGATGAAATCATTCCGCCAATATAACTGGCAAAAAAAAAAAAAAAAAAAAAAATTCCTACGCACCCTTTCTTTCTCTGTGCGGACATACATATACATAGGTGTCTGTGTTTGTGGTCGGTGAGTCATAAAGGCGTGTACAGGCCCCGGACAAAAAGATCTGACACAACATTTTCATCAATATCTCACTCAAAAAAATACATTTTCATTTCAAATCTTGTATTCTGGTTAAGTTGCATGTGTGTATTAATAGCATAGTAATGAAAAAAATTCAAGATGAATGGTTTTTTCTTTTTTAAATTTAAAAAAAAAAATAAGTTTTGTAGATTTTAATATAGCAACTGCAAAAGAACCTGCATTACACCACTAGATAGGCCTTTCTTGATAAAAAAATATTATAGAAAGAAGAAGAAGAAAAACATCATTTTTGGTGAGTAGTCACCAGCAGGTAGGGCCACCATCAGCATCCACAACAGCTTTCATCCTTGTTTGCATTGATGAAATTAGGTCTTCAAGGCTTTCTTTAGGATAGTCTAGCCATGCTTGAGCCAATGCTTCTTTCATTTCATCAGTATTTTTAGGTTGGTAATAATGGTGAATAGACAACATAAGGGCCTCCCACACATTCTAAAGTGGATTCATGTCAGGAGACTGCAGCAGCCAGTTTTCTATCTTCTTCAGATCAACTGTGGCACAAAAATTAGAAGCAACTTTAGCATGATAGGTTGGTGCATTGTCTTCCATTAATGTAAGTCTATCTTGATTCTTGATTTGTTTAAGCCAGGGAAGCAGAGTGGAAAAGTAAACATTCTGGATGAAGTCCTTGGATGTGCATTGCTTAGTGGGCAATTAGTAGTGTGAAAAAATGCCCCCCTAAACCACAACCAATGATTACCCATTCTTGAATGTTGGCTGGAGACAGTTTTTATGGAATTGTTCATCTTTTTGATGCTACACAAGTGTTAGTCCAGCTGTCTTTCCAACCTCAAATGATGATTCATTGGACCATACAATTGACTTCCAAACTGAAACTGATCAATGTAAGTGTTCTTTTAAAAACATGACTCACTTCTTGTTGTTTGTTTAATTGATGAAGGGGGTTTTTTTACAGCAACTCTGTTGAAATAACCAAGGGAATGTACATCTCTTTGAAATATTTTTTGGGAAGGGGAATTTCACAAGATAAAGAGCTAGAAAGCTCAAACAATTTAGCTTTTTGATTGTTCTTTAATAGGGGGTGTCAGTTCTGGCAAATCTGCACTTTCTCAACCAAAAGTGCTGATTTCACCATAAAGTCCCATTTCACTGATTTGTCAGCATCATCCCATTCATATGCAGCACTCTGCAGCGTATCACTCCACAACACAAAGCATCATACATCATTTACATTTCTATGCCATATAAGAGTCATGCTATCCTTACTCTCAAATTATGATAAACTACATCAAAAAATTAGTTTGATACCTCTTGATCTCCTCTTTGATTCTGATTTTGATCTTGAAGATTTTGTTTTTTTATCAAAAATGGCAAGGAAACATTACCTTCTTCACAGAAAGCCTCTAGTACTTCGTACCCCCAAGTACACCATCCAGATGCTTGGTAACCTATCTTTGCCTAGTTTTAGACAGCCATTCAGGACCTCACATGAATATTTTTTTCATTTGGTTGGGCTTCTTCAGGATCACCCTGTGTTTCACAAAAATTCTCAAAAACAACAATATGATCCTTTTGTTCAATTGGCCATCACACTATGTCAGCCAGGCTATATCAGGAGCCCAGTAAATGTTATGTAATTAACTGGAACCAAAATAGGGTGTAAAAATATGCATTTTATGTATATAAATTAATATTTTATTGCATAATAAAATTATATAAGTATCTTATTAAATATAAATAAAATAAGGGTTATATTAATTTTATTGTTATTTAATTTATTTATACATTTAAATTAAGCATGATATATTTTATATTCTAAAAATTATGCCGCATTTTTATGTATTTAATAAGAATAAATTAATAATTAATTAATTATAAACATATATTATGATTATGAGTGTAAAATTAACTTATAATGTAATTAAATTAATTAATTAAATTTATAAATTAAATAAAACCTTAAATATCGTATTAAACAATAATATTGGGCATTTTTTTGACCCTTAATTGTGTCAGGAAATTATTAAATAAATTAAACTACTTATTTAAGATAATAATATTAAAATTCTCACTTTGAATTAACATTATGATTAAATTAATTACTTGTCCCAACTGAATTAATTATTAAGTTACTTAAATAGTTAAAACAAATGATTAATTTTCCTTTACAATTGAATTGAATTAATTACAAAAATTGTTGCGCCAAAATATTCTATTTGTTTCAATTAAAACCCTTAACAAAACATTGAAATACCTGTTTTGGATTATTTTACTCACAGTTATTATGTTTCAGACTTATTTAGTTACTCATTATTTTAATTAACTGGTTTGGGAAACTATGATGGGAAAACTAGTCTCTTACTCATGGGTTTAATTAGTTGTTTCATGTTTTTCTCTCAATATCTATGTTTTAGTTATATTCTTTTATATTCTTGTTTTAACTTATTACTATTTTGTAATTACTCATTTGTGGCGCTTCAGAGGACCCCTTGCCTATAAAAAGGCTTTGGATAATCCCCTGTAGCCTTATCACTTATTTACTCATTTTATTTTAAACATTGCAATATATTTAATTATTTTTTGTGGCATGTCAGTTCCCTTAAATATTAAATAGAATTACAAAGGTTGTTTTAAGATTTTTAATAATTAGTTTGTTGATATTTGAGCAGAGAAAAATAATAAAGTACTTAGAAATATAAACAGTTCAATCCTTGTCATTTCTTTATCTATCCAATTAGTCTCTTCATTGCCCCATCATCCTTTCCTTCCTTATTCTTTTCTTTTTTATCCTCTTCTTCTTTCCTTCCTTCTAGACAAACAGGCAAAAAATTTAGGGCCTTTCCAAATGGCTATGATTGACTTGACAAAATTTGGACAAATAACAAACGCACGGACCACCTCGCGCAAAAAGTAAACTTTTCCCGCAACCATGAATTGAACCAGGGAACATAATTTAAGATTTATATATTTTTAAAAGTTATATATTTTGTAGGTGATTTAACAATCACTACTTTAATTCAACCTTGGCTCCTATCAACTCTTATATTAAATTTTTTATTGCAATAACAGTGATAATGGCTTAGTGCTGATTCACTGAGTGTAAGTGTCAGGCTGAGGTCAAGTACAAAGATGTGAAATAGCTTTAATGGTCATTTTTCTAGAAGATTTTAATGGTCTTATATGAATACTGTAGTACAAATCCAATAAGTATTATAATATAACTCAATATAAGGGTCTCAGTAATTTTAATCTCACTAATTATATATGGCTTACAATCTTATAGTTGGTAGAAAAATAGATTTAATAATTTCAGATACTATTCAAAGACTTTATAAGTACTATAGAAATGTATTGTAATTGTATTTTTTATATGTTTAATTGCAATGATAAAGAATGTCGAAAACAAGACCAAAAACCCCCTCCTTTTATACACAATTACTTCCCCAATGACCCCCTTGATTTACCAGCTCTATACCCAGTTGATGACGCCTCATTCCAGCTAATAGACATGTCCAGAGACAAAAAGAGTGACCAGTAAAATAATTAGAATGATATCACCCACCAAAATCCTGTAGTAATAGGTATAATCCATCAAAAATAAGGAATAAGCAAAAAAGAGAGTATATGCATATTATATATTAAAATAAAAGACTAAAAAGGGAAAATTAAGACTGATTATTACTTAATAATAAGGGGGATTAAAAGTAGAAATGTTGGGCCTAATCATGACATTATACTACGTGAAATCCCCATTCAAAAATAACCAAAATTGACTTAGAAACCAACAAAAAAACCCAAAAAAGGGTGTGAGATGTGGGGTAACTACATGCAGTCCTTGGCAGGCGCTTGCACAGGTTAATCCTTGACTAATTTAGGCAAATATAAGCGTGGTAGTGAATTAAAGCGCCAAGAATGAGGTTATTAATGAAATTAGTGCATATAAAGAGGGTCAATGCATTTATAATTAAGCTAGGACACTAAATAAGCACCTGTCGCCTATTTTAGTGTGTTTCCCCACAGTTGGCGTGGAATGTGGGGTAACTATAGTGTGAAAAATGAAGCTATTCACACAGGAAAAATGTAGGCAGTATGTGGCCAGTACACAGAAGCCATTCCTGGCATAAAAAACACCAAATTTGAAAAGTGTTATTTTTATACATTTGATTAGACAAATCAATAGTCCTAATTAAGACAAATTGATCTGTAAAAGCGCATTTTTAATATTATTAAATTTATAGCGCATATAATCAACTTTTAAGTGATTTAAAGCGCATTTCTTGTTTTTTACATAAAACAATGAAAACAACAGCTTTAAGTCTACTTAAAAATTATGTAGCCTTATATTTAAGGCTCTTAAGGTTACCCTAACATATTCTAACTTAATATTAAGTACATAAGACTCATAAAAAGTGGATATATGCGTGTATATAAAGTGTTATAATGGCAAATTTAGTATATTATCATAAATTTACTTATGTATACTATTTGTGTACTCCAATTTATTGCTCCCACGTATAGTCCATGTGTTTAAAATAACTTATAAGTACTTTTTACTCAGTCCTGGGGATATCCAGGCTGAAATTAAGTGTTTAATTAAATTTTAATTTTTTTTCCTAGTTGACTATAATAGAGTGTTAATACCTCTTAGTCCTAGAAGATTTCAAAAATTTAATTTTAATATTTGAATTATTAATTTAATTTTTGATATTATTAATTTGTTGATTTTGGTTGACTATAATAGTACTCTGTACTTATTCCCAGTAACTGCCATATTAATTCTGGTATTATTATTGTTGGTTGACATTAAACCTTTCTTGTTTAAGTCCCAATAATTTATTTAAATCAAATATAATCTTCTTTAATTATATTAAACACTACTTTAAATTTGAATAATTGTATTTATTTTTAAAATAATATTTTAATATAAAAATATATTTTTGTCTTTGAACCTGACATATTTATTTGTTTAATGAAATTATATAAAATTTATTTTCCAACTTACATGTCTAGCAAATTGACTGACAGCATGGATAGCCTGCATGTGGATGAAATTGAAGTGGATGTTGATAATGAATCTGTAGGTTCTTCAAAATTAACTTACAGTAAATCTTCATCTGACAAACAGCCTTCATACCCTTCAGGATGTATAAATTTCACGAGAAGTGGCAAACCCCCCTCACCAAATCATTCAGAAAGAATTCAAACCTCTTTTCAATCAGTAAAATCCTCTAAGAGATATAAAAATAAAAAAGATTCCTCCAAAACAGCAAGTCAACAATTTTTCCAGCCACATAAAGGAGCTGAGAGCAGAAGGTATGAAATACAAGGCAAGAGTGGACACCCTTTGGTCCCAGATGCAGGAGCTTCTATCTCAAAAGCAGGTTCAACTTCCCTCCATGTCATCAACTCAGCCTCAGCCTCAGCCCCCTCAAACTCTCACCTCCTTCCAGCAAAAACAAAATACTCTGGAAGTGGAACAATGGAAATGGGATTATCTCATGAGCCACTATCAACAGAATGTGCAACATCCTCCTGATAATCAGCCTGGCCCATCCAGAACACCCAATTTCCATCCTCCTCCTCATCCTTACCAACAAAGTAGGAGAAAGAAGGCCCAGACCCAGTCTCAACACCAGGGGAAGTTTCCTTCTCTGCCATGTTGAGAAGTTTGGTTGATAAATATTTTGGAGTGTATTCTAATAAGCCTTCTTCTACAGGTAATCTTATTGAGAATGGTGAAAGAACAGTTAAACCTATTAAAAGACAGCTCCCTGTAACTAGCAGCCCTAATGATGTTCTGAGTAAACTTTCTTTTGATGAGCCATTACATTAAACCTCTACTTCTTTAGTTAATTTTTATCTTTCAATAAAGAATGATTCTGTTGCTCCTGAAATTTATGTTTTACTAGAAAAAAATTCTGAGGAAATATTGAGAGACTCTCCTGATTTTAGCGTTATCAAAGACAAACTATGAAATATTTGTTAAAACATGAGAATGATAGATTAAATAATTTACATTTACATTGAAAATGCAGTTCTTCTGTTTAGGACACAGCTTATTTTAAATTAAAAGACACATTAAATAATGTCCTTGCTCAGCAAAAGTCTATTAAAAGTGATAACAGATCACTCTCAGACAAATATAATTATCTACGTAAAGTTATTGATGATCTGAAGCCTCTTCTTGATGAAAATACTTCTTTAAAAAATGACAATATGCTTCTGCGTAGTGAATTGAGAAAATTGAAAATTTATTTCCAGAATTTGAGTAATAAATGCTCAGTAGAAGAGGAAAGAAATGCTCTATCTATTGCTAGGATTAACAATCAACTAATATTCCTGATTTAAGAAATAAATTTTCTGATCTTGAGAAAAGAATCTCTGCATTACAAGTTGTTCATAATGAACATTGTGATTAGTTGAGAAATATTCCTCAACCTGATGTTAATTATAAAAATAAAAATCCTGAACACAGTGTTTCTACTCTCCCTTGTAATGTACCAATTATGCCAGCTGAAAATTTGTCTATGAGATTTGTTGCATCAAATAAAAAAGAATTTGATACTCACAATGAGCCATCTACCTCATTGAATAATGAAATATCTGAACACCTTTCAAGACTTCAAGAATTGATAAACTTGAGTAGTTCAAACCATAAGACTGACCATCCTGGTAGTAATAAAAATTGGCCTAAGCTGGACCAATATCCAACCTTTTATGGTGATTCTTCATCTGATTGGAAACACTTTATCCAAAGAATTGATAATTTAAAGAGATCATATAAATTTCCAGATAAGGAAATTTTTTCTAAGTTAATTTCTTTATTCTCCAATGTAGCCTTGATGTGGTATGAATGTGTTTTTTAGATAAGAACCATTATACATGGAATGAATGGAAAACTTTTATTGAGAATCAGTTTGGTGGTTCAAAATTCAGGTTGGCTCAACAAAGACTGTATGAAAATTCAAAATATGTGTCCTCCTCTGTTGATAGACCCATTGTTTTTCTTATTAAATTAAAAAAAATCCTGAGAGAAATTGATCCAAAGATGGATTATGATATTTGGAGAGATAAAACTCTATATAAATTACAAAATTCTCTTAGAGATTTAATTGTGTCTAGAACTGAGCATGTGAGGGAAAACTCTTCTTTCAATAGTATCTTTAATGAAGTACTGCTCAACCATAGATATGAACAAAGGAATTATCCTGTTAAATCTTACCATGACAATCAAAAGACTTCCACAAAACTTCCAGACAAAACTGGTAAACCTTCTACCCCAGTTGCACCAAATAAATATGCAACAAAAACTTGTTTTAAATGTAACAAGCCATGGTAGAAAGGACATATTTGTGACAAGAAAATTCATCTTGTTGAATAATCTGAGGTATCTGAAAATACTCAAGCTGATCTTGAGGATTCATCCAGTGACTGTAATAGCAATATTTTTTATAATCATGAGTATTCCCAAGAAGTTCTTGTTTTAGAAAAGGATATCCAATATTTAGATAATTGGTCTGATAATTGTGATATTGACTTGTCTTCTGTAAAAAATGCTGAAGTAATTAGAGATATTACTGACACTTCCAATTTAATATCACCTATGAGAGCACCAGTTATCATAAATGGAAAAAATGTTGAGGTTATTCTTGAATCTGGTACTGGAGGATGTGTAGTTTCTGAGAAAGCACTGGATTCTGTGGATAAGGATTATCAATACAAATTATTACCTATAACATCTGAAAAATGGAAAGGTTATGGTTCTGTGTTATCTCCCATTGGTAAATACAAAACCACTGTATTCTTTAAATATAATGGTGGTTTTGTCAGAGCTATTTGTGAATTTGTTGTGATGGAAAATGACAATTTAAGCAATTGGTTTATCATGGGAAATGATATTTTAACCATGTTTGGCACTAAGTTGGATCATGCAAACAATTGTTTTACCTTGGGCTTGAATGGGAAAAGAAAATTTAAAATTTATTCTTCTAAGAACCATTCTACACCCTTATTAAAATATTGTCACTCTTTAATCCAATGTAAAGGCAGAAAAACAGAGGAAATAGATGAATTATTGTCTGATATTGAAACAGCTTCATTTGGTGATCAATTAACAGTTGATCAAAAAGATTCAATAGTAGCCTTAATTACATTTGTCCCTATGGCTTTTTCTCATGGTTCTCATGTCTTAGGAGTTGTTAAGGATGAAATGAAAATTAATTTATCATTTAATTTGAATGATATTTCATCCTAGTCTTAAGAAAAAACCATATCCTGATTCTCCAACAAAGAGAAAGGATATTGAAGATAATATTTCCACCTTATTAAAAATGAATATCATTGAGAAGGTGGATGTCATCCCAAAATATTTTTTTATCTCCCCAGTTTTAATTTCTTATGAAAAATTTAAGTCTAGATTATGTGGGGATTATAGAGCATTAAACACTTATACTGTTGAAGATATTCATCCTTTACCCAGAATTAATTCAATACATGCTACCTTGCAAGGTACAAAATTTATTAGTTGTCCAGATGGTAATAAAGGTTATCATCAAATACCTGTTGAGAAAAATTCACAGGATTTCTTGCTTATTGCTACTCATATGGGAATATATAAGAATGTTAGGATACCATTTGGCCCTAAAAGTGCACCTTCAGTTTTTCAGAAAGTAATGGATATCACTTTCCATCAGGAGATAATTTAAGGATGGCTCATGGTGTATATTGATGACATTATATTTTTTTCCAAAACTTTTGATGAACATATGATTCACTTAAATAGAGTTTTCCAAAAAATGGATGAAATTAATATGACCTTGTCCTTGAAAAAGTGTAAGTTTGGTTTTAAATCCTTACAAGTCCTTGGCCATGTTGTGTCAGGCTTATAGATTTGTGTAGACCAGAATAAAGTTGCTGCAATTGAAAATGTAAAAGCACCAACTTCTGTAAGAGAAATCCAAAGTTTTTTGGCTATGTGTGGTTATTATAGAAAATATATTAAAAATTATCAGGTCATAGCCTTACCTCTTACCAAACTGACCAGAAAAGATGTTGCCTTTATCTGGAATAATGACTGTCAAAAAGCTTTTGATACATTGAAAAAATGTTTAATGACAGCCCCCATCTTGGCTCTTCAAGATTTCAACAAACATTTTGTCCTTTACACAGATGCTAGCTATATTGGACTGGGTGCTGCCCTTCATTAAAAATAAATTATTAATGATAAATCCTCAGAAGCTGTAATTTTTTATATTTCATGAACCTTGAGAAATAGTGAATTGAAATATGGTGCCAATCAATTAGAGTGTTTAGCAGTTGTTTGGGCTCTTGAGAAGCTTCACTATTACCTATATGACCAAATATTTGAATTGGTAGCTGACTGTAGTGCTGTCAAATACCTCTTGAACCTAAAGACACCAAATAGACATATGTTTAGGTGGCAACTTTCTGTTCAGGAGTACAGAGGAAGAATGATAATTATACATAGAGCTGGAAATGCTCACTCCAATGTTGATATTCTGTCAAGGTTGCCTCTGCCAAATAGTCACTCCAATCCTGCTTATGTGCCTGAAAGTGATACTGTTAATATACATGGTATATATATAGTTGATATGGAAGAAGAACTGTTACAATTAATTCTGGATTCACATGATCAAGATTCTGATTTAAATAAATAGGTTTCAATCTTGAATGATTCAAAGAATGCTTCTATTCAAGCATTGATAAAAACTCTTCATCAAAAGTACCAGAGTGCTTTAAGTAAGGGAAAAATTTGCTATTGAAGATGGTTATCTTTATTAAAGGGGAAAACTGACCAATTTCATTGTTATTCCTCCTTCCATGAAAGAAACCATCTTAAAAATTTGTCATGATGACATATTAGCAGGACATTTTTATCTTGAGAAAACCATTATCAGAATTAAAAACACTTCTTGGTGGGCTAATATGTCTGAAGACACTAAATTATATGTTGAATCTTGTGATTCTTGTCAAAAATCTAAAAGATTGACAGGTAAAAGAGCAGGATTTTTGCAATATATTGAAGCACCTGATTCTCCTTGGCAAATCATTAGCATGGATTGTGTCACTGGTCTTCTTGTAGCAGGTAAAGACAGTTATAACTCTTGTTGGGTAATAGTGGATAGATTCACCAAAATGTGCAAATTTATTACCACCCACAAAGATGTATCCACAAAAGAATTAGCTTTCTTATAGTGGTCTTACATGTTTGATATTGTTGGATTTCTAAAAGCCATTATATCTGATAGAGACCCAAAATTTACATCTGAATTTTGGACATCTTTGATGGATATTTGTGGCTGTGAGTTAAAATTGTCTACAGCTCACCATCCTTAGACTGATGGTCTAGCTGAAAGAATGATTCAAACTCTGGAAGATATGATTAGAAGGTATTGTGCCTTTGGATTAGAATATTAAGACAATGACAGATTTACTCATGACTGGGTCACTCTATTCCCTGGTCTTTAATTTGCATATAATAACACTTTTTGTTCTGTCACTGAGAAAAAGCCTTTTGAGATTTGGTTAGGTTATTTCCAAAACACTCCTGCTCTAATTCTCAATAATAAATTACCTAATTTGGAACTACATCCTGGTGTAAATTCTTCTATGCAAATGCAACAGCTATGCAGAAAAAATGCTCAAAGCTGTATTGATAAGGCATTTGAATATGAAAAGAAAAGATGGGATAAGTCCCATAAAGAATACACATTTAACAAGGGTGATGAAGTGTTGATATCTACTGTCCATTTCAATCTACATGGAAGCAACAAATTCAAAGATCCTTTTGTGGGACCATTTGTTGTTAAAAGAATGGTTGGAGATAATGCAGTAGAAGTTGTATTTTATTCTCCATATGATTGGAAACATCCTGTTTTTCCCATTTATTTGCTTAAGCCTTTTACTTCCATCAGTGACTTATTTCTCAAAAGAAGGGGAAGACCTAAGAAAAACCCTCAGGAAGTCACAGAAACTGCAGAAATTAATAAAATTCTCAATGATAGAATTATCACTTCTGAAAGAGGTATTGAATATTTATTGAGATATAAGAACAAATCCTCTGAACATGATGCATGGTTACCTGGAAAAGAAATTTCAAATCTACCTACTCTGTTAAAAAAGTATAAAAAGAAAAAATCTTAACATTTTTTTATTGTTTTATTTGAGTAAGGGAGTGTCAGCCAGGCTATATCAGGAGCCCAGTAAATGTTATGTAATTTACTGGAACCAAAATAGGGCGTAAAAATATGCATTTTATGTATATAAATTAATATTTTATTGCATAATAAAATTATATAAGTATCTTATTAAATATAAATAAAATAAGGGTTATATTAATTCTACTGTAATATAGTTTATTTATAAATTTAAATTAAGCATGATATATTTTATATTCTAAAAATTATGGTGCATTTTTATGTATTTAATAAGAATAAATTAATAATTAATTAATTATAAGCATATATTATGATTATAAGTGTAAAATTAACTTATAATGTAATTAAATTAATTAATAAAATTTATATATTAAATAAAGCCTTACATATATTATTAAAAAATAATATTGGGAACTTTTTTGACCCTTAATTGCGTCAGGAAATTTTTAAATAAATTAAACTACTTCTTTAAGATAAGAATATTAAAATCCTCACTTTAAATTAACATTATGATTAAATTAATTACTTGTTCCAACTGAATTTATTATTAAGTTACTTAAATAGTTAAAACAAATGATTAATTTTCTTTTTAAATTGAATTGAATTAATTACAAAAATTCTTGCGCCAAAATATTCTATTTGTTTCAATTAAAACCCTTAACAAAACATTGAAATACCAGTTTTGGATTATTTTACTCACAGATATTATGGTTCAGACTTATTTAGTTACTCATTATTTTTATTAACTGGTTTGGGAAACTATGATGGGAAAATTAGTCTCTTACTCATGGGTTTAATTAGTTATTTCATGTTTTTCTCTCAATATCTATGTTTTGGTTATATTCTTTTATATTCTTGTATACCTTATTAATATTTTGTAATTACACATTTGTGGCACTTCAGAGGACCCCTTGCCTATAAAAAGGCTTTGGATAATCCCCTGTAGCCTTATCACTTATTTACTCATTTTATTTTAAACATTACAATATATTTTATTATTTTTTGCGGTGCTTCAGTTCCCTTAAATATTAAATAAAATTCCTAAGTTTTTTTTAAGATTTTTAATAATTAGTTTGTTGATATTTGAGCAGAGAGAAAAAATAAAGTACTTACAAATATAAACAGTTCAATCCTTGTCATTTCTTTATCTATCCAATTAGTCTCTTCATTGCCCCATCATCCTTTCCTTCCTTATTCTTTTCTTTTTTATCCTCTTCTTCTTTCCCTTCTACCCTCCTCTTTCCTTCCTACTAGATAAACTGTCATACACACTATCTCATTTAGGCTCCAATGGTAATTGAGCTGCCTTGAAATGTTTGGAAAATGTTTTTGATTTAGGGTATGGCTCAATTAATAGCTATATCAAATGAAGCATCACTGATATTCTTTCCATATGTTCCCAGTTGCTTTCTTGGCCAGCCAAAAATGAGAAACATGAAAAATCTCATGTTATTCAAGTAAAGGGTTTCATGGGATGTATTGGTTCTGTTGATGGTACAAATATTCAACTGAGTCAGATTCTTGCTCAAGGTGGAAAAAATCACTTTGACAAAAATATGATGCACAATTTTTTTCTACTTTAAACGAGTGCCATTGTTTTTGTTCACAAGATATGTTTTTTGTACAATAATGGTTCATTACTTGGTCATGTTTTTTTTAACAAAATGTAATTAGGTGCCATAAAATTCTGGTACATTTTTTAAATTCATGTTTTTAATCTAAAATACATCTGTGTAAGCATGTAAATTTCTATACATCTGATGTAAAACTTTTATTCCTTTCAAATTTATAAGCCTAACATAAAGAAGGTATCTTGATTTATAACTTTTTTTCTTAAATTCTCAATTCCAAAAAAAAAAGGCAAAACCTCACCCTGAATTTTATACTAGTAGAAGGGTCTAGATTTCCAAATCTCAGTGAAAATGTACAAATCAACAACAAACAAGTCATCCAGAGAATAAAACAAATATAAAGACATAGACTTTAAGAAAAAAAATGTGAATCACAAGTAAATTAAAGAAAACATGTCACAAATTAATGTAGACATGATACCACAGAAACACAGCTTGATGGTATAAAAATTCAAGTAAGTGAAGTGCATAAATAACTTGTATATGCTAAATCATGACATTCAAAGAAAAAAATGACAACCTTTCTTTGATCCCCTACTTTACATGTAAAATTTATAGATATAGAATACTCACTTATTTTTAACATAATTCCACAATGATAAACTCAAAAAATACAAGCCAAAAAGACACCAAAAGTGTATCAAAATAAATCCAAAAACTCCTCAAGAGTGCAAATGAAATCAGTGAACTAAAGAATTTCTTCAGAATTGCAAAATGACTTTTACTATTTTGAAAATTATCATGATATAAGCATTTCAATAACTTTATTTGTTAAGTATGTAATATCAAAGCAAAAGAAAAGTAAAACAGTCCAAAAAAACACTCAAAATTAAATATCAATATCTCAGAAAGCACGGAACCAAATTCAAAACCATTTGTGGGAAATAAAAGGTAGGCTTCAGGAGAATATTTAGTTAAAAGAACATGAGATTTGAAAAAAACCAAACCCTAATTTTGACTTTGTCAAAATTGAATAAACATTTTAGAAGTAATGGGGAAAATGAAAAAAACAGGGGTTCAGTAATCCCACCATTATACAAAGAAGTGTCCTATATAGATTGGGGTATGAATTCATGATAGAAAGTGAGACCTATTTGACAAAAGTTTACAAAAGATTGATTCAACTAATGTAGAGGAAATCAGTGAAGAGGAATCAAATAATAATCCAAATCTAACTCTCAGGTATTTGAAAGAAAGCTAAAAATCTATATAATCTTCAGAAAAGAATTTCAGAATCCTTATGATATAATCATGTAATATCAAAGTAATATAAAATAAAGTTGCGTAAAAAAAGGCTCAAATTTAAAAAGTTAATATCTCAGAAACCACTGAATCAAATTCAAAACTGCTTGTGGGAAATGAAAGGTAGGTGTTAGCTAGTCTCCTAGAAGAGGGAGAAAAAAGGAAGAAGAAATACTATAACATCAATAATTTGAAAAAATTGAATTTGGGGAGTTACAAAACTTGTAATGAGCTTTTTTGGGGAATGATATATGGTAAGTCTTTTATTCTCTCTGCTTAAATAACAATTACAAATATTAAATACTCTTAAAGCAACCTTTATATTTATATTTGTTTCTATATTTTAATAGTAAATATAACATTGTATATTAATAATGATATAAGTGAAAAAAGTAATTATTTTAATAAAATTACTATTTTTTAGAGTAAAACATTAATAATTTATTTAATAAATTTTTTTAACTTGTTTGATACTTTGGTGACACAACTATAAGTCAAAAAAATGCCCAATATTTGTTTTTAATAAGATATGAAAGGTTTTATTTAATATATAAATCTAGTTGATTAATTTAATTACATTGTAAGACAATTTTACATTTTTAATTATAATATATGTGTCTAACTAATTAATTAATAATTTATAATAATTAGGGGGTATCAAAGTTGACTGATCTGCAATTAAATTAATTGTGGATAAAAATCCTTATACCCCAGTTATCTTTTTCAATTATTTTTTAATAATTGAGTTATTAGACATTTTACGTGTCAAAGTTGACCTCTTATCCAACATTTTTCTACTCAATTTTTCATAACCACATATTGGACAACTTTCTGTCATAAACAAATCTTGGCCTATTTTCATTCATAACCACATCTTTGACTACTCTCTGGATATGCCTTCTACTGTTGTAGACAATCCTGTAGTACTAGCTATAGGCGTTGACCAAGGGAGTTGGAGTAAGACGGTGTGGTCTTCCAACATTGGCAGGGGCCTTTGTTGTGTGATTTGGCACTGTTTGTGCATGTCTTAATTGACATCTGTTAAGGAATTGGGTATTTTTCTGGTTTTATTCCTTTGATATTGGGTCTGAGGGTATGTGGGTACTATCATTGGATAGCCCTGGTTTTTCTCTATATTTTATGTCTTGTAGACATTTTTCATATTCTGAGTTTTAAGGGGTCATTTCCTCATTTTTCATATATAAAAGATTGCTGTTTAATTTTGTTTTTTGTTTTACGGGCTAACATTAAGTCTTAGGGTTAAGTGCTTAGTACCATTGGATAGAGCTAATTTTTCTCTATATTTCATGTCCCAATGTTGTTATAGTGAAATTCTGTGTTTTAAAGGTTTTAGTAGTTGTAGCTAATTTTTCTAAGTAGATTAGCTGTTTTTATTGGTTTTCTGGCTTCAGGGAGGCCAGGCCGCTTCAGGCGGCATCTCTGACGTCGGGCGGCCCGCCCGCCTCTGTTTTAGGAGGTTGGGGAGCGCTTCAGGAGGGTTTTTTATGCAATTTGGCAGGTACAGGCGCCAGATTGGTGGGTGCGCATGGGCTCTTAGTTAGTGGTCTGTGTGTACATAGTGAATAAGACAGTTTGGGGCAACCTTAATCATCATACAACCATCCGGAGGTGATATCATTGTTCCTCACTCAGTTTTCACTGTTTTCTGGCCACAATTGGCTGTGTTTGTTGCAAGTGAGTTCTTCATTTAACTTAACTTTGGAAACTGTTTTCTCTGTTATAGTCTTGCAAGCTATAGCAAGTATTATTGCTGTCTCTGGTGTGGATTTGCAGCCTACATCAAGTATCTTTTCTGTCTCTGGTGTGGACTTTGTTCTACATTTCAGTTCTTTGGTCTGGTAGTCTATCTGGGGACTACTTTCTTGGCTCATCAAGCAGTCAAGTGTGTTAAAAAGGAGCTTTAGAAAAGCAGGAACCAACTTACTTTAGCAAGTAAATCTCACTCTATTTTTCTAAAGGGAAAGGGGATTTTCTCTCTGGTTTTTCTCCAACTATCTTGGTCAAGGCCTATAGCTAGTACTATAGGAATGTCTAAAACAGGAGAGAAAACCCCCTGTCCCTTTGAGAAATACCAGGTGAGATTTATTTTATACAGAAAATTAGAGACTGTTACTATACCCTTTCCAACACACTTCTTGACTGCTTAACAAGCCAAGGAAGTAGCCTAGATAGACCACAGATGAAAGAGAACCTGAAATGCAGAAAGATCCACACCAGAAAACCAAAACACTGTGCACTTGTTCCACAGAAAAAAGCAATAATACTTGATGCAGGTTGCAAAGCTACACCAGAGAAATAAGCTTCCAAAGTTAAGTTAAATGAAGAACTAACCTTGCAACAAACACAGCCAATTTTGGCTAAAAAACAGAGAAAAATGAGTAAGAAACAATGATATAATTACCAGATGGTTTTATGATATCTAAAGTTTCCCCTTATACTGTATGTATGCACAGACCCACCATCAAACATCTATGCACAGCAACTAATTTTGGCGCTGTAGACAGCCAAATTGAATAAAAACCCTCTAGAAACGCTCCCCAGCCTTCTATAACCAGGGCAGTTGGGCAGCCCAATGTTGGGCCGCCCCCCTAGAGGTGGCTGGACCTCCCTGAAGCCAGAAAACCACTAAAAACATCCAATAAAGCCCAAAATCCTTAGAAAAATTCACCAGGACTACCAGAACCCTTAAAACACAAAATTAAGCTATGACAACATTGGTACATAAAATATAGAGCCAAATTAGCTCTACTTAATGGTACTAAGCACTTAACCTTAAGACTTAGGGTTAGCCCGTAAAACACAAAAAACAAAATTAAACAACTATCCATTGTCCCAATATTCACTGAATAAAAACCAAAATACACCTAATTCTTCAACCAATGTCAATTAAGACATACAAAAACAGCACCAAACAGACCAACAAAGGCCTCTTCCAACGTTGGAAGACCACATCCTCCCTCCAATTGAGAATGTCCACATTCTCCTTCATCAGATCCACCATGTTCAGCTTTCTTTCAAAATCTGCCTCTGACATGGGCCCTTGCCAATACTGCATTGACAAAAATCTAATATGCACCATCACACCACCAGCTCATCCATACAGAACCTCCTGTGTTCTGACAATCCAGAAATAAGACTTGCTTCAGACCTAGTCCATTATCACCTTCAAAAGCTTCACCTCCACCTCAACCTGGTCCATCTTCCACCAGTACCAAAAGATCCAAGCCATCCATCCTGATACCCAGATTAGTCAACAAACTACACCCTTCAAAGAAGAGTTCCAACACCACTACAGCAACCACTTCCACCATGCTTGGTCTATCTAATGGTGAAAAAAAACTTTTATTCCTTCCTTCTACTTTTAGAACTGATGACTTCTCAGTTCCTCCATCTTTTGACAGTGATGATGACAATGTAGGATCCATTGAACCACCAACACCTAGCCACTTGCCCACCATTTAGGCCAAGTTCCAACAACACTCCTCTGAACAAAAACACATTCTACTAAAATACTTCCAAGCCACTCCTGCTAGAAACCCACAGGACCTTGAGAAAAGGAAGGACCTCATCATCCAGTTCAAGGATAATGCTGAAAACCTTGATTCATCTCTTGATTCTCTTCTTCCACTTGACTCTTGGTTGAACTTTTTGACTTAGAAATTAAAAATTCTTGACCACTTTCCAGACTTCCTGAAGGTATCCAATCATAAGAAATTCCTCAGTTTACAGTCTTGGGGGAGTTATCCTCAGTTTAAAGTCTTGGGGGATTAACAGCCCTCATTTTATGGTCTTGGCTGACTTATCCTCAGTTTAAAGTCTTGGGGGACTAACAGCCCTCATTTTATGGTCTTGGGGGACTAACAGCCCTCATTTTATGGTCTTGGGGGACTCAAAACCCTCAGTTTATAGTCTTGGGGGAATCAAAAACTAAATAATAAAGACAGAACCAGAGATAAAACCATTAAAGACCAAAAAAATAAAATAACATTCTGAGGTAACTGTTCTAAGGAGAATCCATCTCATCAGTTACCCCCACACTTGCCTTAAATAAATTCAGAGACTCCCCCTTTGGATGCCCTCTTCCAGAATCACACCAACACCACATTATCAGTTTATAGTCCTGAAGGACTCAACCATCAAACCATCCTCAGTGTCAGCCTAGGTATCTCCAGAACTGAGTTATTCTTATGTTTAAAATAAGATAAACTTAATTAAATTAAGCTTATTACTTAAAAATAAGGTTAAAATACTTATATATATGGTTTTGATACATATATATATAATTAATACACTATTATATGACTTATAGTAGTTTAAATTACTTATCCATAGCCTAATAATACTTATTAAGGTGTTAATGGAGTCATAATATACTTATCTTAAGTGATATCAGGTAATTATAGACATACATAAGCTTATATGTATACATAAACCTCATATTCAGTGAAATATGTAGTTATATGATGTATATTTAGGTCTAAAAGTGGGTTTTAACCTCTTAATAGCCTATAAACTTTATTTTTCTGCTTATTTTAGGTCATATGGACGTACTCAGTGGACTCACAACACCTTCACAAGCATATACACCTATTTCAGGTGCATATATCCAGTTTGGACAACTTAATATGCTTCCTTGGATGGATTTTCATCAATTTATGAGTTGGGATATGATTACTAAGATAATATGGATGCTTGGGGGTGTTATTGGGATCTTGGAAAGTTAATTTGGCTCCTTTATATGCTTTGGGTTTCATTTTATCCTCTTTGGATGAGTTATTTTACCTGTTTCTTTATGGTATCCGCTTTGATCTGTTTATTCTATTTATGGTATGGGTCTGAGGTATCATTAATTTTGATGGAGGGTCCTTACTGGAGGTCTGGGTGTTAAAACTGCTTGAAGTGGACACCATGGGGAAGTGATGGGCCCTCACAGTGCTGAAATTTCCAGGGATAGCAGTGACATCATCTGGATTGAAGGTCTGTGCACTCCAGTGGATTTTGGTATAAGTAAGGGAGGATTTTGATGGATTATTAGACATAACTTACTTACTACACATTAAACAAATACTAAAACACAATTATTATCATATAGAAATATATTATAAAGCATTTATAAATTGATATTATCTTTATATAAGCTATAGCTATATTTTATTTTTCTTTTTTCCACCACTAGCACGCATAAAAATCAAAGTATTGTGAGTTTAAATTGAGAACAACTATTTTATTAGTGTTCTCCTAAAGTTTAATCACTAAATAATTTATTAATAAGTAGTTGGACCATTAATATTTACTATTAAATCATACTTGAATACTAGCATAAACTGACACTCATTTTATAGTCTAGGGGGACTATACCATTTTTCACTTTAAAGTCTTGATGGACTGACCACAGTGTCCAGTTTAAAGTCTTGAAAGAATTTCCACACTTTAAATAAAAAGAAAGAGCCAATTCCATGAAAAATACTTTGAAACCACTCTGCTGAACTTCCACTTTCTCTTCATCATCTACCCATCACTGATAAAATTTTTTCTTTTTTCTCTTTTCTCTTCATTGTTGTCCCATCACAGATCATGGATGGATCACCAGATTTTGACCCATAAGACCTTCCTTGTTTCACTGCTCCCAAGGACTATGCTTGCAAAAATTTTACCCACATGTGCACACCCTGCACTTTCACTCTTCCAACCCCTGAAGCCAAACTCTACAACAGGGCCCGTGATTCTTGCAACTCCAAAAAGAAAAAATGTGACAGAGACACCAATTATCCTATACCACCACCTTCACCTTCACACAAGTAAATCTCAATTTCTCCTACCTGATCCCTGGAACTTGGTCTTGCTTCATCTTCTTTATCTTCAGCTTCATCCAGAAGATCACGCTACTCCGTCCCCAGAACACTCTCCAAAAGACCTGCTTTATCATCTCGTGAAACAGCCTTTATCTCAGCGAATTCAGCTAAAACAGCTTCAAAATCAGCTCCTGGGCTGCTAGACTGTGTCCAGGCCGCCCTCCTGCCTTGCTAGGAAGCAAAAATCAGGCTCAAAACCTTCAAAAACAGCAGGAAAACAGCCAAATTCCACCAGAAAACACCAATAACATCACACAACAACCTCCTAGTGCTCCCAGAGCAATGTTCTCAACAATTTCTTCATCCAAAAATTCCAAAAATTCCAAAACTTCTAGAATACCTGCCAGAGGACCTCAAGAAGACACCAGAGCACCAAACACTGCTCCCAGAAAAAATCTCACTCTCAAACAAGAAGAATTTACTACACCTCTCCTCTGCCAGCCAATTACTCATCTGAAAGTTCAATTTCTTCCCAATCTTCATCCAGAAGATCCCAATCAGCTTCCAGGTCACCTTCTCCTGTTCCATCATACAACCAACCTTGTACTCCAACACCAGTATCCAACCAAACTGATCCAAGCAACAAAATCAACAACAACAATAACAGCCCTTCTGCTCCAACTAGGCCACAGAAACTTCCTCATTCTAGTTCATATTCTCAACACAATTTAGAGGATGACAATGAAAATACATACCTCCATCTGGTTGATCCTCCTACTACATCCATTCAAAAACCTTCAACAGTCTAGATTCTGGCCGCTTACAAATTTGATGAGCTCCCAATCTGTAAGTACCAAATTAATTAATCCAATTTCTTTAACAGAGAACAATCATTGATCCAATCCTTCTGTTTATTTGGCACCCCGCCTCCTGAAACTACTATTGGAATGGGCCACTCTCTAAAGACCACATTAACACTGGATTACACTGATATGAAGCAACACCTAAGTATGATGTGTTCAAACATGCTTAAGGTCTTTGATCTTCATGGGCCCTTCAATGACTTGGAAAAGAACCTGAGGAAACAACTTCTTGATGACCACTGGAAGATGTCTATAATAACTAAGCACACCTTCCAACACTCCATTACAGCCTCTTCTACTTTTACCCAAATATTACCTTCCAATCCAGTTCCTGACCATTACAATCCATACACTCTCTCCAGCTGCCTACACCACAAGGAACACAGTTCTTCCTACAATACCAACAAAAAAAATCACCAACATAATCTGGAACAACTGCTGGAGGCTTCTTCTTCCCAAAATTAATTATAGAAACAAAAAGAAATTAGTAAATTACTGAATGGAGAAAAAAATAATAATTAGCAATTATAAATTTTTTTGTTTTTTTTATTTTTTATTTTTTATTTTATTTTATGTTATTTATTTATTTATTTTATTATTATTATTATTATTATTTTTTACTGATTATTACTTAAAATACTAACATACTAAAAAAACTTGAAAATAATTAAAAAAAATTGGCCAAAAAATATGAGGGCTGAGAAATTAAAATGAAATGAATAATAATAAGATGAAATAAATAAAAATTACAAATGGTATCCCCCAGCCAATTGATGAGCTGATCCCCTGATACCTTACCCACATCCAAGTGCACCTTGATGTGGATACACTATTAAATAATTTTCAAAAGAATTGAGATAAAATTAAATTAAGAAAAATAATATCAATAAAGATAAGATGAAATGTATAGAAATAAAAGTAAATAATAATAAAAATGAGATAAGGTTAAAAAATAAAATAGCATTTCATGGCCAATTGACAAGCCTTTCCCCACCAATGCTTTCCCACATCCAGGTGACCCTGATGTGGTGATACGATATAAAATAATATTGTGATTTTTCCCTCTTTATATCCTAATAACCCCCATAAAAAATTAAAAGAAAAAAAGAGAAAAAATAAAATAATCTAAAACTTCTATCTAACACAACCATAGACACAAAAATCAAAGAAAGAAAAAGAATAAAATCTGGCTCCATAGAAAGTCCAGTCCAAGGAAATAATCACTGGGTGGGCTCACTCCAATAAGTAAAAATGATGGGAGAACACCAGTGATCCACCACCAATCCAAAGAAACCAAAGATAAAGAATCCTGTTCCAAGCCAATTTAAAGTCATAGTGGACTTGAAATCTGAATAACAAAAACCAGAACTAGGATTCAACTAGGACAAACAAAATACTTGAAGCAGATATTATGGGGTAACTGTTCTAAAAAGCAGCCAGCTCATCAGTTACCCCACACTTGCCAAAATAAGATCTAGAAGCCTCCCCTGGGTACCTTCTAACAATAACACAACATCCAACACAATAAACCAAAACCAATAAGTGTGAAGAGTCCAGCACTTGAATTACAAAAGAATATCCAGTTTTAAGTCATAGAGGACTAAAAACCTGTGAAGAGAAACAAATACTAGGGTTCAACCAAATTAAGAGAAGATGTTGGAAACAGACAATCCGGGGAAAATGTTCTACAGAGCAGCCAGCTTATCAGTTACCCCTACACTTTCCAAGATCAAATCTAGAAGCCCCACCCATGGGTACCTTCTATAAAATAAGTTTCCAACAAAATGGATGCACAGAATAACCGAAATCAAAAATTAAAGAATGCTTCATAGTTTATCCTCATTGAAGAGTCAATCTTCTTCACTTCTAGTGCCTCTTGGGTAAAATATCTTCACCTGATCAGCAGCCACTCTCTTCTTTAAGACTGCACCATACAAATCCTCCAAAATATAAGAATCTCCAGAAACCTGAGATCTGACTCTGTAAAGCCCATTCCATCTGTCAGCAAAAATTTTTCCCCACTGAATCTCCAAACTTCTATTATACACCAAAACCAGACAACCAGGTTTCAAGGGATTCCTGAGTCTATGAGGCAACTTCTTGTCCCAGTATCTGACTGATTGATTCCTTATCTTCATCATTCTAGAGTATGCCTTCTCTTGACATTCCTCTATACATTCCAACTGTTGCATTATGGCACAGAGAAAATCTTCTGTTGAGCATACATCATCCCAATTGATTCCAAGATAAGAGTAAGCTTCCAAATCCACTTTTAGAACAGCTTTCTTCCCAAACATTAATTCATAAGGGGAATAGCCAGTTGTCCTTTTCACAGTGACCTTATAAGCAAATAAAACAAAGGGTGAATAATGCCCCAACTTTTAAGCACTATCTCCACACATCTTCACCAAAGCATTCTTGATAACTTGATGGCCTCTTTCAACCATGCCTTCAGCCTCAGGATAATACGGTGTAGCCACTCTGACTTTAGAATCAATACTTTCCACAGCTTCTTTGAGTTCAGCTCCAAACTCTGGCCCACCATCAGCAGTCACCAACTTCATCAACCCATATCTAAACACCCATTCTTTATTCAATAATTCTTCCACATTTTTGGCAGTCAAATTAACCAGAGGCACTTCCTCAACACAACCAGACAAATCATCCCTGGAAACAATCAAGTATTTATACTTGCCCTCCTTGATATGGACAGCATTCAGACTTACTCTTCCAAACACATTTGATTCACCAGTAGCACAGCCAACTTGTTTAGGTTTCAAGTGACTTCTTCTTTGAAATTATTCACAAAATTGAACACAGCTCTGAACAGCCAACTTCATTTTCTGGCCAAAAAAATCTGTCAGCTACTCTTCTATAAGTCTCCTCAAAGCCTCTATGACCAAGGTCTTCATGCAAAGACTTCAACACCAACTCTTGACCCTTCTTCTGAGTCACTACTACTTGAGAATTTGGATGTCTCCTCCTCATCAACCTCCTTCATGACACATAGAATCCAGGACTATTCTTCTTGATTGCCATCCAAGTATCATCATTGCAACTATCTGGCCTCTCTAAGTTTAACAGATATTCAACCATAGTAAAATTAAACCCAGATTGATCCCAGGTCTCATCTTCAAAGTCCAACAACACAACATCCAAGGTAAAAACCATGTCATTAAAATCACCAGTGTGAACATGAGATACTTGACCAGCCCAACCAGGACACTAATCCCTAAACTTTGGTACATACTTTTCCTTCCACTGAATTTTAAGAGAATCCAGTTCACTAACAAAAACACCATTTTATAAATTTGAGCCATCCCAAACAACAGCCCAATCTCCATAGACAAAGACATCCTGATCACCAGAATCAAGATCAGATCCAGTCAGTTTAACCTCTTGAGGGAGGAGAGAAAAATCTTCCAGTTTAGCCTCATGGGGGAGGTGAGAACCATCTTCAGAACCCTTTGTGCTGGACCTAACCACTGGGACATCTTCATCAAATTCTTCAGAATCAGAATCTTTATCTGTGGGTGGTTTCCTTGATATTTCATCAGTCATCATAAAATTTTATTCAGGTTTGTGTACCAGGTCAAAAGAAAAATTCTAAATAAATGCCACCCACCTAGTCATTGGAGCATTTGGAACACTAGGGGTGTTGATCATTTGAACCAGAGATTTTACATCCACCTGCAGCTCAAAATTCTGCCCCCACAAAACAGTTTGCGACTTCTTCAAAAGTTTTTCTACACCACACAATTCCAACTTAGGTTGAGAATATCTAGATTCCACCTCATTAAATACCACAGACTCATACCTTACTGGCCTGAACCTCCCAGTTTTATCTTCCTGAGACAAAACAGAACCAGCAGAAATATAACTTGAGTCCACCATCAAATAAGTTTTTCCAGCTCCCACACCATAATCCAACTTGTGAAGAATAATATCCTCACCCACCACCTTCTTCAATTTCTGAAAAGCTTCTTCACACTCTTCAGACCATACCCACTCTGCATCTTTCCTGGTCAGCCTCCTTAAAGGTGCAGCCAACCAAGAAAAATCTTTAATAAAAATTCTGACATACTCAAAAACCCCCAAAATTCCCCTAACTTCAGTAGTATTTTTAGGCCTTTGCCATGACTGAATTAAATTAAATTTTTTGTTTGCCAATAACTTTCCCTCTTTACATACCACATTACCCAAAAATTCCAGAGCAGGAACACAACAACAAAAATTTGACCCAGAAATGGTCAAACCAGCCTCTTCAGTCCTAAACAATACTCTCTCTAGAGTAATTGCATATTCTCAAACAAAACTCCTTACTCCTGGGTTCTCTTTAAAAACCTCATTCCCATAATTAGTGGAAGGTCCTTTGATTCCACCATCATCAATAAAAATACCAGCATGAGTAGGAACCTCATCAGGTAAAATTCAAGCCATTTGTGCTTGATATACTGCTACTGAATTAGTTGCTCCTTGAGGCAACCTAGTGAGCTGAAATCTTCCCAAAAGAGTCTAAAAAGTTGTAAGTGGCCATGAATCTGTGTGAATTTCCCTTCCATCATAACCATCCATAATATCACCCAAACCATAAAAAACCCTTCCAGAAAAAGCTTCCACAAAGTCCTCTGCATTTGGCTGCATCCCAGCATCCTTGATAGTGACTCTATTCAAGGCTCTAAGATCATGCACCACCCTCAGCTTCCCATTCAGCTTCTTTACACAGAAAACAGGACTTGAGTAGCTAGCTTTTGATTGTTCATATAAACAAGTCCTGACTCTTTCCCTAACAATCTCTACAAATTCATTTTTGATAGAATCTGAAATTGGAATATGTTTAATTTGACAAGTTTCATGACAAACCACAGGAATCAAGTAAGGTTTCCCATAAGAGTGTTTCAACACACCCCTTTCCTCTTCAAAAAATGCCACCTCTTTCTCCCTGAGCTCAATAACGTACAACAACAACTTCTTTTCCTCATCAGGCAACCACCCATCAGGACCAAAAATAAACAGCTTTCAACCTTTCCACAGTCACTCTAGCAGTTTACACAAAATCAGGAGTATTCTTCATTAAAGGAGTACAGTACGGATCTCTTGAAAAAGGAGGTCTCTTTAAAGGAGGATTCAAACCTACAGGCATAGGCTCATTGACAGGCCTAATCTTTTGCACTACCTTCTTGTACTTTGCTGCTCCACCTTCAACTTTAGGGATCTTCAGGACATCTTCACCACCAGACCTGGAACAAAAACCAAGGGTTTCCCCATTACTCACATGTGTGGCCCAGGTAATGTTTTTGAAAGGTTTAGAAAGAGCCCTAGCGGTGCACAATTGGAAGGACTTACTTTTAGACCCCAATCTAACCACTCCAAACCTTTTCCGCAACTCCACATCTCCATCCTCACTTCCATCTTCTAAATATTCAAATCTTGATTCATCTGCTGAATCACATCTTCTGAAATTGTGCAGTTTAACCTCATGCTGGAGGCCCAAAAATTGATCTTGATGATCTTCATAAAAATATTTCCTGTCTTCTTTCTTAATTATCTTCAGATTTTCTTTATTGATTTTCTTCAGTTATCTTGAAATTTTTATTTTCTTTCCTTGAGTTTTCTACTATCCTACAAAAATAACCAGGGGTTTCACCAATTCTCACAGATGTGGTCAAGGTGATGTTTTTGAAAGGTGTAGAAGAAACCCTAGTGGTGCACAATTAGGAGGACTTACTTTAAGACTCCAATATCACCACTCCACAGCTTTTCCACATACCTTTCAACAAAGATATATAACCAATCTTCTAATTTGAACTTGAATTAAAAATAATTGAGAATTTTGAGAGAGAACAGATACTTGATAAAAACCTTGAAGAATACTTGCAGAGAAGAGAAACATTAAAAAGAGAAAGTTTAAAATTTACTTGGTATATCTATAAGGGAGCTGACCTACTACAACCTGGGATTTCCCCATATTGGGGAGAGGTTGTAGCACTAGGATGATTAGCCCTCATCACTCTAAGAAAGACAGACTTCCAATAGAGCCTGAGCCATACACCAAAAAACCAGAGGCAGCACCAACATCTCTTCTTCACCTACAAAACTCCATGCACTGGCACATTGAAGATAAACCAGGCCTGGTCTACCAACCATCCTTTCCAGGGGATGATAACCTCATGTGAAGCCTCTTTTCATCTTCACCAGTCAACTCCAAACTTATTCCCAAATCAAATTGATAGCCAATTCTTACCTGAAAATCCATCAAGAATGGCCCACCCAAAACAGCTTTTACTGTTCCTTTGGAAATATTAGAATGAACCTTCCCTGAGCCCCCCCCAACATCTAACTTCACAAACTCAGATGTTCCAACCAATTCAGTGAAATTGCCACCAATCCCTCTCAAATTTCCACTAATAACTTTCTTGATGGGGAGGCCCAAATGAGTTGCTTCAATCAAAGAAATCAGGTTAATCTGAGAGCCTGAATCCACCAATGCCCTAGCCTCCCTGCCATTCAGAGTAAGATTGAAATAACCCAGATGTGCAAAAAAATGAGTTTCCAACCCCTCACCAAATTTTTCAGCAGAATCACAAATGTATTTTACCTCCCCAGAAGAAACCCTTCTCCTGGTCAACAACTTTTCTGCCTATCAGCCAACCCAGGACTGATAGCATACAACTCCCCATAAGTAAGGGGAACCTGACCCTGATTCATCCTTTCCAGGAAAGTGTCCATAACATTAACTTGACAAGAAACCACTGGACTCTCAAAGTGAGCTCTTTGCTTCACTATCTTGGTCTAGAAGATTCTTGAGGAACAGAATCACCAACAGATTTACCATCAACAGGAACCAAACCAGATCCCTCACCAGACCCTCTAACTCCAGCAGGATTTGGAAATGAAGCCAAAGGGAGATCCTCTTCATATTCAAAATCAACATCAATAGGCATTGGCTCACCATTCATGTCCACTGCTCCAAAACTAGGGGTGCCCATATCAGCTATACCCTTCTGAATTTTATACAGCTCCTCTTTGCTGTACTTCTTCCTACCTGCACTCAGCTTATGATCCTCCTTTGAAGCCTTAGGCTTTGGTTGGGGCTGAGCACTGCTCTTAGGCCTTCCCACCTTTCCTTCTTCCACATTATAAACACCAGCCAAGCATTCCCCACTTGAATTTCCATCACAGGAATACAACTCCAAACCACCAAAGAAAGATGTAAATGAGACTCTATTAGCCTCTTTTCCCTTACCCTTGTCATCATCTCCATTTTTACAAGAAGAAGAAGCCTCATTAGGAAACTCTTCAAACCTTGGCCTCCTTGAGTTGACATTATGTCTCCTCCTTGCCAAGTCCACTGGAGCCTGACCATCATTAAGCTTCACAAAAGAACAATCTTGGAACTTATACACTTTCCCATCAAATTTTACCTTCCTATCAGACACAGCCCTATAGTGTGCCCAAAAATCATTGGGCTTGTGGCCCTTCCTGCTGCAATAAGAGCAGACCCAAGAATCACTTCTACCAGCCCTCCTTTCAAAATCTCTTGGTTGAGAATGAGCCTTATTGGCCTTCTGAGCCTGCTGAGAAAAAATATGTAGCTGTTTTGTCAGATCAGCCAACTGTTTCACTACTGGATCAACCTCTTTAGGCCTCTCAGGAGCCTTTCCCTTGTTCAAAATTTCCTTCTTCCTAGATTCCTCCACATCTTCATCAAAAGCTTCACTTACCTAGCTAACATACTTGGTGCTAGCTTCTTGGCAAGAATCCACTGCCAAAAGTTTCAGATGACCCTCCACAAACTCCTTCACCACAAAAAGAGCAGGAAATCTCTGATTCCCATTGGGAAGAATCTTCATCTTATCCTTCCTTGCAAACTCCTTCAGCACATCAATCCTGACATTCCTAACCAGAGAAGACCAGAAAATATCCCTTTCAGAGTCAGTACTTTCCAACTCCTGCATATCCACCAAATAATCCACCACTGGCTCCAACTGAGCCAGAAACTTCCTATTAGTATGGAGGTTGTCCACACCTCCATAAGATTTCCATTCACTTGAAATCATATTGAAATCCACCATAGAATACCTGGATCCATTGCAGCAACTTCTTTCACCAGAACTCTGTCACCAATATAGAAGATGACTTGATTCACCATGTCCAAGTGAGAAGAACCATCTAAATTCCTAACAGCCTCAAACAGCTCCAGAAACAACATCACATCCTCCCCCATAAACATAGACCCCTTCCAGGACTTGATCCTGAAAGAAGTTCTAACAGAAACAGGAGGATTACCATCCTAAACAGCACCCACAGTGCCACTACCACCACTAGAGAAAGAGGGTCTAGAAGCCATGGTCCAATATATTCCTGAAACCCAATCCCCAACCACAGAAGAGAGTCCAAAAGTAACAGAAAATCTAAAAAGCTAACAAATCTTCCCCACGTTGGGCACCAGAAATGTAGACAATCCTATAGTACTAGCTATAGGCCTAGACCAAGGGAGTTGGAGTAAAACTGGAAAGAAAAAACCCCTCTCGCTTTGAGAAATACCAGGTGAGATTTATTTACTACAGTAAATTAGAGACTGTTACTATACCCCTTCAAACACACTTCTTGACTGCTTAACAAGCCAAGAAAGTAGAATAGATATACCACAGACCAAAGAAAACCTGAAATGCAGAAAGATCCACACCAGAAAACCAAAACACTGTGCACTTGTTGCACAGAAAACAGCAATAATATTTGATGCAGGTTGCAAAGCTACACCAGAGAAACCGGTTGCCAAAGTTGAGTTAAGTGAAGAACTAACCTTGCAACAAACACAGCTTATTGTGGTCAAAAAACAGTAAAAACTGTGTGAGAAATCTGTGATATAATAACCAGATGGTTGTATGATATCTAAGGCTCCCTTTTTTATATTTTCTATGCACACACAGACCAGCCATCTAACATCTATTCCCAGAAACAAATTTTGGCATTTTAGACAGCCGAATTGCATAAAAAACCTCTAGAAACGCTCCCCAGCCTTCTATAACTGAGGCAGCTGGACTTCCCTGAAGTCAGAAAACCACTAAAAACCTCCAATAAAGCCCAAAATAGTTAGAAAAATCCACCATGACTACTAAAATTCTTAAAACACAAAATGAAGCTATGATAACATTGAGATATAAAGTATAGAGCCAAATCAGCTCTACTTAATGGTACTAAGCACTTAACCCTAAGACTTAAGGTTAACCTGTAAAACACAAAAAAAAATTAAACAGCTATATTTTAGAAATGAAAAGTGAGTAAATGACCCCTTAAAACTTGGAATATGAAAAATATCAACAAGATATCAAATATAGAGAGAAACCAGGGCTATTCAATGGTAGTACCCAAATACCCATAGTCTCAATCTTCACTGAATAAAAACCAAAATAACACCTAATTCTTCAACCAAAGTCAATTAAGACATATAAAAACAGCTACAAACAGACCAACAAAGGCCTCTTCCAATGTTGGAAGATCACAACGTGATTCTGGTAAGTGATACCAAACCTCTTAATAATTTACTCTGCTTTTCTTCTACTTTTTTTAAATATTTATTATCACTCTAGAAAAAGTGGAAGTTGCTAAAGAGACTCTAAAGTCTGAAAAGTAAAAATATGAGCTCTCTTTAAGGAGAGATGACAGGGTACATGATTTGGAAGAGAAGAAGTTTGAACTTTCTTTACAGAAGGATGATAGGGCACAAGTCTTGGAGGAGATGAAGTACAAACTTTCTTTACAGAAAAGTGATAGGGCACAAGACTAGGAGGAGAAGAAATTTGAGTTATCTCTAAGTATTGAAAAATCAAAGAAAGAGGAGAAAAAACTTGAGCATCAAAACCTCATGGAACAGATGAAATATAAGCTTGATTGTGAAGAAAATTCCAAAAAGAAAGATTTCTTGATAAAATGTGTTAAAGCTAAAAAAAACTGTTGAGGAAATAGAACGTTTGAAGAAATTTTTTGATGACTAGTTTGTTTTATTTCTCCCTTCAACTGTTCATAATTAATTTTACATAAAATTTTATCTTAATTTCCTGTATTTCTTTACTCTATCCATCATTAGTTGAATTTTCATATTTTAATGTTAGAAATTCTTTTTTAAATAAAATTTAAAATCTTTTTTAGTTAAATTTTTCAAGTCACATTTGAAAATTTCCCAATCCCACCCCTGAATTTGATTGAACTAAGGGGCAGGTATCACCAAAATTCTTTCAATTAAATAATTTTGAAAGTCTTATATGAAATTTTGGAAATACCCCCCTGCATTTTATTCAAGTAAGGGATGGGTATCACCAAAATTTCAAGACAATTTTTTTTTTGCAAGTCCCATATGAAAATTTGGCAATACCCCCCCTTCAATTTATTGAATCAAAGAAATCAAATGGAAAAAAAATTTAAAAATGAAAATTTTATCAACCAAATATTTTCACCAGTCCAAATCAAGTTTTCCTATTGTTATATAATAGCCAGTAGAACAACCTAAGGTCAGATGCACCATCATATAAAACCAGTAATCTATCTTGAAATAACTTTAAAAAATAATTTGAAGTGAAAAATCCAAATTCAAATGCAAAAAAAAATTAAAAGGAAAAATAAAATTGAAAAAAAGGAAAATAAAAAGGAAAATTTAAAAAATTTAAAAAAGATAAAAAATAAAATTAAAAAAAAATAAAATTAATAAATGAGAAAAAAAAAGAAAAAAAAAGAAAAAAAATGGACAAAAATATTTAATGATAGAAATTTTTTTATAATATTTTAGTTACCATAATTGACAGATCTACTAAGAACAATTTTTTTATCCAAATTATTATTATTATTATTATTATTACAATTGATAAGACCTTCATTTATTTGGAATGAAAAGCCAAAATGGGTAAATTCTTGACAAGAAACTAAAGTTGGAGGTGCTTTAGTTGTTTGATGCTGATGTTGAGAAGAATTTAATATAGCCTCAAATATTCCATTGGCACTACCAAAATCAATAATACATTTATGGTCAAGAAAATAAAGGCCATGTCCCTCATCAGAAGAGGGTGATGGAATAGGAACACCAGTCTCTGGATTAATATTAGAGAAAATTCCAAATGTTAGAAAATTCTTATTATGTTCATCTAGATGAACATTATTGTTGAATCCTTTATAAGTGATGATAACATTAGAACAAAAAACATAAGCATTTATTGCTTCTTCCCATTCAGGATCAGAACAATTTTGTAACCCAGATATTAAAGCAAGTTGATGGTTTTTTAAAAAGCTTGAATGCATAATTTTTTAAATCTATTTGCCAAGAAGATATTAAATGATCCTAAAGAATTCTATTGTTTCAGATCTTTTTCCATTTGCTCCAGTTTCAAATTTTTCAATAGAGAATAAATTCCTGGAATATATGATAAAATTGAAAATTACTTATAATAAAAAAATTTACTCACCAAAAGAAACTCCAGGATCATATCCTGGTAGCCAACCAAAACATTTCATGACACTAGAAATCATATTTTTATTTGATAAGGGTTGTCAAACCAAAACCATTTGATAGAGAGTAGAAATTAAATCAGAAAGCTAGCAAAAGACTTTATCCTTTTTCCCATTAAACAAATGAACTTCTAAGATGAATTGAGGTTTGTGTCCAGTATTGACAACTGCAAAAATGAGATTTATACAGCCTTCTGTAAGTTTTTTGATGTTTTTTAAAAAAAAAAAATTCTCAAGATTTGATATTGAAGTCTTATAAAATTTGAGATTGTCCAAATGTTTAAAGAATACTTTGCAAGATATCTTCATCCTAATCCACTTTCTATTTTAATATAATTTTGTCTTTGAATTGCTTGATTCTTTAGCTGGCTCCATGATTTTTTGCTTTTTATTTTAAGATATGGAAAGCTCAGATTGATTGGGAGAAGGAATAGAATTGAAGGAAATTGAAGAGATAGAAAAAAGTAAAGATAAAGAAGAAGAAGTTGAATATATTTGATGGTTATTCTTGGAGCTTTAAAGATTTG
The DNA here is from genome assembly GCA_030280995.1 of Hemileia vastatrix. NCBI lineage: Eukaryota > Fungi > Basidiomycota > Pucciniomycetes > Pucciniales > Zaghouaniaceae > Hemileia > Hemileia vastatrix. Next base: position 19,090,218 of record JASXTE010000013.1, on the reverse strand, counting down.
AAGACAAGGAAGAAAGAGAGGATAAAGATGATTCAGAAGAAATTTGTTGGTCAGTCGTCTAGAAGAAGGTAATGAAAAGAGGAGAAAAGGAGGAAAAAAGGAGGAGGACAAGGGAAAAGATAAAAGAAATAAACTATAATAGAATATTTAATTTATTTAAAAGGAAAACAACGGCGAGTAACTTGAGAGATGACAAAAACTTAGGATTTATTAATAATAATATTATTTAAGGTAAGGGTTCTGCGCGGCAAACACTTTTAATTACTATCAGACTTAAAGCAACCTTTAAATTGTTATATAGAATTTTAATTAGAATTGTATTACTAATAAAAAAATATAAACGTAATAAAATTGTATTTAATTTGTGGAGTGTATAGTAAGTGATGAGGCTACAGGGGATTATCCAAGGCTCTTTTATAGGCAATGGGTCCTCTGAAGCGCCACTATATTTGTAAATACAATAATTAGAATAGAATAAAACAAGTATATCAAAGAGTAAACGAAACATTACAATGTAGAGAAAAATATGAAACAAATAATTAAAACCCCAATTAAGAATCCAATTTTCCCGCCATTAATTCCCAAATCAGTAAGTAAAAATAGTGAATAACTAAACAAGATTGGAACGTAGGAACTATGAGAAAAATAATTCCAAACAGATGGTACAGTCTGATTTAAGGATATTTTAAGTGAAACAAAAAATACTTTGACGCAACAAACATGTAATTAATCTCAATTTAGTATAAATTAATTAATTAATTTTTCCTGACAAAATTAAGGGTCAAAAGAAGCGTCATTAATTATTGTTTAGTATTATATGAAAGGTTTTATTTAATATATAAATTTAAATAATTAATTTAAATATATTATAAGTCAATTTTACACTTATAATTATAATATATATTTTTCAATTAATTAAATATAAATTTATAATTATTAAATACATAAAAATGCGCCATTATTTGTAGTATATATTATATTATGTTCAATTTAAATGTATATAAAAATTTATATAACCAATAAAATTAATATAACACTTGTATATAATAAAATACTTATATAATTTTATTATGCAATAAAATATTAATTTATATTCATTAAATACAATTCTTACCCACTCTTTCAGGTTTTATAAGTTACATATCATTTACTGGACTCCTGGAATAGCCTGGCTGACACTCCCTCACTCTAAAAAAACAAGTAAAAAAAATGCTAAGATTTTTTCTTTTTGTATTTTTTCAACAGAGTAGGCAGATTTGAAATTTCCTTGCCAGGTATCCATGCATCATGTTCAGATGATTTGTTCTTATATCTCAATAAATATTCAGTACCTCTTTCAGAAGTGATAATTCTATCATTGAGAATTTTATCAATTTCTGCTGTTTCTGTGACTTCCTGAGGGTTCTTCTTAGGTCTTCCTCTTCTTTTTGGAAATAAGTCACTGTTGGAAGTATAAGGCTTAAGCAAAGAAATGGGAAAGACAGGATGTTTCCTATCATATGGAGAATACAATACAACTTCTACTGCATTATCACCAACCATTCTTTTAACAACAAATGGTCCTACAAAAGGATCTTTTAATTTGTGGTTACCTTGTAAATTGAAATGGACAGTAGAGATCAACACTTCATCACCCTTGTTAAATGTGTATTCTTTATGGGATTTATCCCATCTTTTCTTTTCATATTCAAATGCTTTATCAATAGAACTCTGAGCATGTTTTCTGCATAGCTGTTGCATTTGCATTAAAGATTTTACACCAGGGTGTAGTTCCAACTTAGGTAATTTATTATTGAGAATCTGAGCAGGAGTGTTTGAGACATAACCTAACCAAAGCTCAAAAGGCTTTTTCTCAGTGACAGAATGAACAGTGCTATTATATGCAAATTCAAGACCAGGCAAAAGAGTGACCCAATCATGAGTAAATCTGTCATTGTCTTTATATTCTAAACCAAAGGCACAATACCCTCTAATCATATCTTCCAGAGTTTGAATCATTCTTTCAGCTAGACCATCAGTTTGAGGATGGTGAGCCGTAGACAATTTTAACTCACAGCCACAAATATCCATCAAAGAGGTCCAAAACTCAGAAGTGAATTTTGGATCCCTATCAGAGATAATGGCTTTTGGAAAACCAATAATATTAAACATGTAAGACCACCATAAGAAAGCTAATTCTTTGGTGGATACATCTTTGTGGGTTGGAATAAATTTGCACATTTTTGTGAATCTATCCACTATTACCCAACAAGAGTTAAAGCTGTCTTTACCTGCAACAGGAAGACCAGTGACAAAATCCATATTAACGATTTTCCAGGGAGCACTAGGTGCTTCAATATGTTGTAATAACCCTGCTCTCTTACCTGCTAGCCTTTTAAATTTTTGGCAGGAATCACAAGATTCAACATATAATTTTGTGTCTTCAGACATATTAGCCCACCATGCAGTGTTTTTGATTCTAATCAATGTTTTTTCAAGATCAAAATGACCAGCTAATATGTCATCATGACAAAGTTTGAGGATAGTCTCTTTCATTGAAGGAGGAATAACAATTACATTGGTAAGCTTCCTTCTATAATAAATATAACCATCTTCAATAGAGAACTTTCCTTTATTTAAAGCATTTTGGTACTTTGCAGGAAGAGTTTTTATTAATGCTTGAATTGAAGCATTCTTAGGATCATTTAAGATAGTAACCAATTTATTTAAATCAGAATCTTTATCATATGAATCCAGTATTAACTGTAATAACTCCTCTTCCATATCAACTATAAATATACCATGGATATGAACAGTATCATCTTCAGGTACATAAGCAGGATTGGAGTCATTATTTGGCAGAGGCAATCTGGAGAGCATATCAACATTAGAGTGAACATTTCCAGCTCTATGGATAATTGTCATCCTTCCTCTGTATTCTTGAACAGCAAGTCGCCACCTGAACATATGTCTGTTAGGTGTCTTTAGGTTTAAGAGAGATTTCACAGCACTACAGTCAGTTACCAACTCAAATTTTTGGTCATCCAAATAGTAATGAAGTTTCTCAAGAGCCCAAACAACTGCTAAGCACTCCAATTAAGTGGCACCATATTTCAATTCACTATTTCTTAAGGTTCTTGAAATATAACAAATTACAACCTCTGAGGATTTATCATTAATAATTTGCTTTTGGTGAAGGGCAGCACCCAGACCAATAAAGCTAGCATCTGTATAAAGGACAAATGGCTTGTTAAAATCTGGAAGAGCCAATATAGGGGCTGTCATTAAGCAACTTTCTAATGTATCAAAAGCTTTTTGACAGTCATTATTCCAGAGAAAAGCAACATCTTTTCTGGTCAGTTTTGTAAGAGGCAAGGCTATGACCTGATAATTTTTAATATATTGTCTATAATAGCCACACATACCCAAAAAACTTTTGATTTCTCTTACAGAAGTTGGTGCTTTTACATTTTGAATGGCAGCAACTTTATTATGGTCTACACAAATTTGTAAGCCTGACACAACATGGCCAAGGACTTTCAAAGATTGAAAACCAAATTTACACTTTTTTAAAGATAAGGTCATATTGATTTCATCCATTTTTTGGAAAACTCTATTCAAGTGAATCATATGTTCATCAAAAGTTTTAGAAAAAACAATAATATCATCAATATAAACCATGAGCCAACCTTCAATAATTTCTTGATGGAAAGTGTTATCCATGACTTTCTGGAAAACTGAAGGAGCATTTTTAGGGCCAAATGGCATCCTAACATACTTATATATTCCCATATGAGTAGCAATAAGCAAAAAAGTTTGAGAATTTTTCTCAACTGGAACTTGATGATAAACTTTATTACCATCCAGACAACTAATAAATTTTGCACCTTGCAAGGTAGCATGTATTGAATTAATTCTGGGTAAAGGATAAATATCATCAACAGTATAAGTATTTAAAGCTCTGTAATCTCCACATAATCTAGCTTTATCTTTTTCATAAGAAATCAAGACTGGGGAGATGACACAATTTTTGGGGGTGACATCCACTTTCTCAATGATATTCATTTTCAATAATGTTTCAATATTATCTTCAATATCTTTTCTTTTTGATGGAGAAGCAGGATATGGTTTTTTCTTAAGGGTAGGAGGAATATCACTCAAATTACAGGATAAGGTAATTTTCATCTCTTCCTGAACAATTCCCAAGACATGAGAACCATGAGCAAAAGCCATAGGGAAAGAGGTAATAGAGGCAAAAATAGAATCCTTTTGTTCACTAGTCAACTGATCACCAAAAGAAGCGGTATTTATTTCATGTAATAAATCATCCATTTCAGTTGTTGTTCTACATTTACAGTGGATCAGTGAGTTACAAGATTTCAACAAATGCCCAGAAGTTCTAGGAGAGGAAATTTTGAATTTCCTTTTCCCATTCATTCCTAAGGTAAAGAAATTATTTTCTGGGTCCAGTTTCACACCAAACATGGTTAAAATATCATTTCCCATAATAAACCAATTGCTTAAATTATCATTTTTCATGACAACAAACTCACAAACAGCTCTGACAAAGCCACCATTATATTTAAAGAATACAGAGGTTTTGTATTTTCCAATAGGAAATAAGGTAGAACCATACCCTCTCCATTTTTCAGAAGTTATAGGTAATAATTTACTCAAATATTCCTTATCCACTGAAGCCAAAGCTTTTTCAGATACTACACTTCCTCCAGCACCAGAATCAAGAACTACATCAACATTTTTACCATTAATGATAACAGGTGCCTTTAAAGGGGATGTAGGAATAGAATTGTTAGTAATATCTTTAATTATCTCAGCATTTTCTACTGAAGATAAATCCAATACACAATCTTCAGATATATTATTTAAATAATGGACATCATGTTCCAACATTAAAACATCCTTAACAGATTCATTGTCATAGGAGATATTACTTTCACAGTCACTGGAAGAATTATTGACATCAAGTTCAACTTCATCAGTGTCCTCATTATGTTCAACAAGATGAATTTTCTTGTCACAAACATGACCCTTCTGCCACGGTTTGTTACACTTCTAACAAGTATTTGTTGCATATTTTTTAGGTGCAATTGGGGCAGAGGGTTTATCAGATTTTTCTGGGAGTTTTGTAGAAGGTTTATTCTAAACATTATAAGATTTACCAAGGTAAATCTTTGGTTCATATCTATGGTTGAGCAGTACCTCATTACAGATATTAATGAATGAAGAATTTTCCCTTACATGTTCAGTTCTAGCCACAATCAAATCCCTAAGATAATTTGGTACTTTATACAAGATTTTATCTCTCCAAATATCATAATCCAACTTTGGATCAATTGCTCTAAGGATTTTTAGTTATTTTCATCAGAAAAACAACGGGCTTTTCAACAGAGGAGGACACATATCTAGTATTATCATACAGTCTCTGCTGAGCTAACCTGAATTTTGAACCACCAAACTGATTCTCAATCAAGGATTTCCAATCATTCCATGTATAATGATTGTTGTCTAAAAAAACAGATTCATACCACATCAAGGCTACATTGGAAAATAAAGAAATTAGCTTAGAAACAATTTCCTCATCAGGTAGTTTATAAGATCTCTTTAAATTATCAATTCTTTGGATAAAGTGTTGCCAATCAGAGGAAGAATCACCATCAAAGGTAGGATATTGGTCTAACTTAGGCCAATTTTTCTGACTACTGGGATGGTCCACTTTTTGGTTTGAATTATTCATTATTAATAATTCCTGAAGTTTAGCCAGGTGTTCAGAAATTTCATTATTTACAGAAACAGCTGGTGCATGACCATCACAAGATTTTTTGCTAGTAGCAAAAGATTTTACAGACTCATTGTCAGTTTGTTTAATGGTTGAAATATGAGGAAGAAAGGATGAACTTTGCTCAGGTTTTTTCCCTTTATTTTTATGCAGCTTATTGACAGAAATCTCATTTAATTCATTATTGATGGTTAAGTTTTAGAAATTTTCCTGCAGGTCAGACACATAGCTTCTTATTCTTGGAATTTCAGACATCTGGTCATTTAATTTTGCAAGAGATAGAACATTTCTGTCCTCAGAAACTGAGTGTTTGGTACTTAGTGCATGGAAATCATTTTTTAGCTTTTTAAACTCATTTTGCAGAGATTTTATTTCATTTTTGAATGAATAATTTTCTTCAATAAGGGGTTTCAATTCACTCAAGGTCTTATGTAGACTGATATTTCTATCTGAGATAACTCTATGGTCACTTCTTATTTGTTTTTGTTGACTAAGAACAATATTCAAAGTTTCTTTGATTTTTAAATAAGCTGTATCTTGTACGGAAGAACTCACTTTACATTGCAAGTGTAAATTATTTAATCTATCATTTTCATGGATTAACACATCTCTCACATGTTTGTCTTTCACAATATTAAAATTAAGGGTATCTTTCAATATTTTCTCAGAAATTTTTTCAATTAAGGTATAGATTTCAGGGGGAACAGAATCATTTTTAATTGCAAGAGAAGGGTTAATTAAAGATGTAGAAGTTAAATGTAAAGGTTCATCAAATGACAATTTGCTAATTACATCAATAGGGCTACTAGTTACATGAAGCTGTCTTTTAACAGGTTTAACTATTCTTTCACCATGTTCAATAATATTACCTGCAGAAGAAGATTTATTAGAAAACATACCCAAGTGACTATCAACCAAATTACTTAGCATGGCAGAGGAGGAAACTTCTCCTGGGACTGGGTTTGGGATTGTGCTTGGGCCTTCTTTCTCCTGCCTTGTTGGTAGGGATGAGGAGGTGGATGGAAATTGGGTGTTCTGGATGGGCCAGGCTGATGATGAGGAGGGTGTTGCACATTCTGTTGGTAGTGACTCATTAGATAATCCCATTTCCATTTCTCTACTTCCATAGTATTTGGATTTTGGATGGTTGAGCTGGGTGGCTGTGAAGGTTGAGCCTGAAACTGAGGCTGATTGGGAGGCAACTGAGGAGGGGCCTGGGCCTGAATCTGGTTCCTGAGTTCTTGAACCTGATCCCACAAGGTGTCTACCTTTGCTTTTTACGTCATATTTTCGGTCTTCAAATCTTTTATATGACTGGATAGGTTGCTGATTTGTTGTGGCAGAGGAAGCTTTTTTATTTTGAAGCCTTTTGGAAGACCTTCTTGAGGCACTAGAGGCTTTACTTCCTTCTGTGGTACTGGGGGAAGGGGGTTTGGTTTGTTTACATTTCCTGTCATTTCCACATCCTGCAGTATGTGAATTCTTTGTGTTAGCATAATATTTTTTATGTCCAACTTTAGAAGAACTTAGAGTGTCAGCATCATAGTCAATTTCAATTTCATCCACTTGCATGTTATCCATTTTGTCAGCCAAATTGTTGGACATACTAGTGGGAAGATTTTAATTTACTTCTTATTTTTTAAAAAAAATAATAAAAGTTAGTTAATAATTGCTCCAAATAATAAAAAAAATTTTATTAATTAAATTATAGAAAAGTAATTTTCAATATAAAGTAATTATTATAAAAAATTAATTTTTAAAAAAAATGGATTGCAAGTTTAAATTGGGAATAAAAAATCAAGTTAATTCAACCAATTAATTACCAATATTAAATATGGCAATATATTTGGGACTAAGCACAATGTACTTTTAAGTCAACCAAAATTAACAATAATTAATAATATAAAAAAATTAAATTAATAATTCAATTTGTATTAATAAAAAATGTCAACTCTTCTAGGACTAAGAGGATTTAACACTCTATAATGGTCAACTAGGAAAAAAAAATTTTAATAATTGAGCACTTACACTCAGTGAATCAGCAATTAAGCCACAATCACTGTTATTGCAGTAAAAATATAGTAATATGAGTGAGAGGTGCAAAGGTGAACTTACTATAGTGATCGAAAAATCACTTCAAAATAATATAAGAATTAATATAATATAAACCTAAGAAATCAAACCCAAGTTCGAAACACAGTCGCGGCAAAAGTTTTGTTTTTTTCTAGGTGGTCCGTGCGTTTTGTCGTTCGTCGCCAGGCTCGATCGTTGTCGTTGTTTGGAAAGGTCCGCAGTTGTCGGTCAGTTGTCTAGAAGAAGGTAAGGAAAAGAGGAGAAAAGGAGGAAAAAAGGAGGAGGACAAGGGAAAAGATAAAAGAAATAAACTATAATAGAATATTTAATTATTTAAAAGGAAAACAACGGCGAGTAACTTGAGAGATGACAAAAACTTAGGATTTATTAATAATAATATTATTTAATGTAAGGGTTCTGCACGGCAAAAACTTTTAATTACTATCAGACTTAAAGCAACCTTTAAATTGTTATATAGAATTTTAATTAGAATTGTATTACTAATAAAAAAAATATAAACGTAATAAAATTGTATTTAATTTGTGGAGTGTATAGTAAGTGATGAGGCTACAGGGGATTATCCAAGGCCCTTTTATAGGCAATGGGTCCTCTGAAGCGCCACTATATTTGTAAATACAATAATTAGAATAGAATAAAACAAGTATATCAAAGAGTAAATGAAACATTACAATGTAGAGAAAAATATGAAACAAATAATTAAAACCCCAATTAAGAATCCAATTTTCCCGCCATTAATTCCCAAATCAGTAAGTAAAAGTAGTGAATAACTAAACAAGATTGGAACATAGGAACTATGAGAAAAATAATTCCAAACAGATGGTACAGTCTGATTTAAGGATATTTTAAGTGAAACAAAAAATACTTTGACGCAACAAACATGTAATTAATCTCAATTTAGTATAAATTAATTAATTGGTTTTTCCTGACAAAATTAAGGGTCAAAAGAAGCGTCATTAATTATTGTTTAGTATTATATGAAAGGTGTTATTTAATATATAAATTTAAATAATTAATTTAAATATATTATAAGTCAATTTTACACTTATAATTATAATATATATTTTTCAATTAATTAAATATAAATTTATAATTATTAAATACATAAAAATGCGCCATTATTTGTAGAATATATTATATTATGTTCAATTTAAATGTATATAAAAATTTATATAACCAATAAAATTAATATAACACTTGTATATAATAAAATACTTATATAATTTTATTATGCAATAAAATATTAATTTATATTCATTAAATACAATTCTTACCCACTCTTTCAGGTTTTATAAGTTACATATCATTTACTGGACTCCTGGAATAGCCTGGCTGACAAAATTGATGATAATGAAGATGAGCAAGTTAAATTTTCCATTGTAATGTCCTGGAAAAAAAAATTCATAAAACAAAAAAAATAAAAAATAAATAAATATATTAAAAAAAACTAAAAAATAAAAAATTATTTGTAAAATAATTGAAAAGAAAACCTTTTTTTTTGGTTAAAAAAATAAATAAAAAAATTGCAAAGAAATCAGTAAAAAATTTTGAAAAAAGAAAAAACCTGAATTATGATTGAAACTACAGGTAATATCCTAGAGAAAAATTTCTAAAAAAAAAAAAAAAATTGTTAAATAATTTTCAAAAATGTAAAAATCAAAATAAAATCCTGAATGGTCTTAGAAATACCAGCTAATGTTCTTAAAAAAATTTAAATCAAAATAAAATAAAATAAAAATAAATTCAGTAAATTTAATTGAAAAAAAAATAAAAAATAAAATAAATTACTTACCTGCTATTTGAAATACCACTTGATTTCCTTATATCCAATTTATAAAAAAAAATAAAAAAAATAGAATTCTGTAAATTTCAGAATAATTATTTGCAAAAACGAAGACAAACAAAAAAAATTAAATTACCTGATTTATTTTGGAAACAGAGGGAAATGTCCAGAAACTAAGGGAAATAAAAAAAATTAAAAAGCAGAGATTAGTATTTTTTTTCTGGCTTCAAAACCCCCCTATAAACCCTTCTTGAAAGCCTATAAAACCACCCTTTACCCCCTTCTTGGCCGCCTCAAACCCCCCCTTTACCCCCCCCTTGGCCGCCTCAAACCCCCACTTCCTCCATGTCCTACTTATTAAATCAATAGCAATTCAAGAAGTAGGACCCAAAAGTAGTTCTAATAGCTTCCGGCAGTTTCTCTTAAACTCCAGAACATGATTTTTTGAATTGTTGATTTCCTTGTGCAGAAGTGCCAATGTGGACATTCCAACTCTGATTGAAAGATAATTTGAATTAAATAGAGTGCCCTAGCTTGTGATATTCTTTGGCTAAGGATAGTTTATCTAAAGTTTTGGGGGCATGATCTTCAAGTTAAGCAGCATCTACATTAGCTTGATCTGGGACATTCAAGTACTCTACCTTGAGTTTTTTGTCTGAAAAATCATATGATGTGCTACCAAAGTCGTCACCACATCCATAAGAAGATACAATAGGAATTTAATTGGAATTAGTGTGCAAAAAATCAATAAATCAACTGAGTAAGGACAAAAATTGTGTTTGGAAGAGGACCAAGAGGAGGAAGAAGATGAAGAAGAAGAACATGCAGATAATTCTGATGAGGAGGAAGATGAGGTGGTGTTGGAGGGTGATAATGATAATGACAATGCAGATTGAGTATCTAAGGAAGGAGAAGATTTTGAAGGTAGAAGCTGGAGACACCAACACAAACGTTTCACATCAGCCCAAACAAAAGGTGGTGCAGGGCAAAGATAGACAGATTTGTGGGGTTATTGGGCTAAGGAAGTCAAGATATCAACAATGGTTGTAGAATCTGAAACTTTTTTGGAGATGGTGATAGCGTCACGGGGACTAAGACAGCCAACCAAAGAGAGGAATTAAATATTATGAAAAGATATGGGGAGATTAAGAAAAGATTGCTCACTTTGCAGGCCAACCTATTCAATAGTCAGTCTTAACACTCTGAGTCCTGGGATCAATGATTTCAACAACTTTATCACTATCAAACAAAGGATCCCACAGGGGCCAAAGCTCAGGAGTGATCAAAATAGCCAAAAAGTGATCCAGATTAAGGGAATTTTGTAAATTCAAAGGAACATGGACCACTTTTCTAACCTTATCTTGGCCATTTGAGAAATGGAAGAGATGAAATTTTACTGAAGCAGGGTCCATAGGAAGAGAGCATGGAGGATTAAGGGGAGGTAGAGCAAGGCAGATGGGCTTCCATTGGGATGATTTGGGATTAGAAAGTAAGGATTTGAGATGAGTGGAAGCAGTATTGAGTTCAGAGGGATAGCGGGAATGTGTTCTTGAAATGAGAGAATAGGAAAAGAATACAAAGAGAGATAAAGAAGAAATGGATTATAAATTAAAATTGAAGGTTGACGATAAGGATAAATATAAATGGTTAGTATACAATTTTGATGATGGGAGCAACAGTAAAAAATTCTTACTGCTCAAGAATGGCCTCCATTTCTTCTCCCAAAGTGTAAGCCTGGTTAGTTTTGGGTTGATTTAAGTTTCCATCCACCAAAAAGATAAATAGAAGGACCAACAGCCAAACAATATCAATAAAAGTATGTATAGAAAAATAAATATAAGTGAATAACTTGCTTGTAACTACTTGTGGATCCTTTATAGCCAATTGGCAGATGGAGCAACACACCAGATGAATATGAATACAATCAACCCAATCAGGGAGTGTTAGAGGGGGGGCTTGAGGGAGTAAAGGGGGGGTTTGAGGCAGCCAAGGAGGAGATAAAGGGGGGTTGAGGCAAGAAAGAAGGGAGTAAGTGGGGGGCTTTAAAGACACCTAGAAGGAGAGATGAGATGAGAAAATAGAAGAATTGAAAATATTTGAGGGATGTTTGAGGAGAGGAGGAAATGGATATAAAGGCTGAATGAAAAAATGAGACAGTGAAAAATTATGCAATTGCAGAGAATATGTGATTTCATGTTGAGCTGATGAGATGAAACAAATGAGACATTCAAAAAAGAGAATTGAGAGAAAATTCAAAATTGTAGTTATGCAAAAAAAAAAAAACCAACACACACCACACAATATGGGGGCAGACTTGCTAGAAAGTCTGCAACTTTGGACCCAAACTCACCACAGATTGAACACACATTGAGCTATTGACAAAGGAACCTTAAAATCAGGGATGAACATCACTCAGCAGGACAGTTTTAGGTGGGTGTTCAAGTAAAGTTCAGTATGCGTTCAGTATGAGTTCAGTCTGAGTTCCATCTCAGTTCAGTTTGGGGACTTGCTAGCAAGTCCACCCCCTATATTGCGTATTGAAAAGTGAATAAAACATGGAACATGAAAATAACACAAGTGAATAAAACAAGGAACTTGAAAATTGGGAGAGTATAAAAAAATAATATAAAAGGGTTGGTGAAGAGAAATGTTGGAGAGTAATAGGCATAATGACAGAGAGTATGCCGGTTGCATAAATGCTTTGTGATTCAAGGGAGGGGAGAGCCGGTGCTGGTTCAGGATCCTCTTCTTCATAATGATCATTCCACTCATCCTTTAAATCAGCTAGGATATTGTGGGGTATAACACAAGTCATGATCCAATGATTTGCAGTTTCTATTTCCATTTTTTTGAAATTAGATTCTGAGTTCCCAGAGACTAAAAAACTTCCCTTTAAAATCTCAACAGCATGTTTGATCTGTACTCTTGATTGGGCAGGGTTATAATTAAAGGTGGTTTTAAGGTCATTTTCTAAAGTTGCACAACAGAAAGCAGGTATAATGTACTTTCCACTTCCATATGCTGAGTATGAAAGGAGGTACTGAGATTTGCCAAATTATGAGTCAGGAATTTGAGAAATCCTCATTTTTTGGAAGACAGAAGAGGCATGACATGATCCAGGGCAGCCACTGTGAAAAGCAATAAAATTTTTATTGACATCACATACAAGTTGAACAGCAATAGAGTATCTAGAAAGAAAATAAAAAGTTAGTTTATGAAAGATGTGAAATTGGAGAAAATTTTGAAGAAGCCTTTTTTTGTGATCAAAATAATGGTTTCCATAATGAGTAGGCTTTTAACTCAAAGGTATAGTCATGCCATAAATAAACTCTACACAGCCAGGGAAACCTTCAGCTTGCATTACTTGAGAGGATTCAAGTTGCTGTTGTGGAGTTGGCCAAGAAAGTGTTTGAGACTTGAGGGAAAGGATGGCAATCATACAGTGCTTGGTGTATAATATCACCGTCCCATATCCTATGGTAAAGAGATTTTACAAATGTCTTACAGCAGCACCATTTCCATTTCAGCCAAAGCAACATAGTGAAACAGCAAGCTGAATAGCAGGATAACACTGTTTAAATTGAGAATTTTTATGAAATATAGGATGTTTGGGGATGAGTTGATAAAGTTTGAAGAAAGAATCGGTAGAATTTTAAAATAGTTGAGTAAAGTTTAGTTGATGAACATTGAGAATGGAGTGGAGATCATATCTGGGATCATGATGAATATTTGGCCCCCTTGGTTTTATGTAACACTTTTTGAAAGAAAAGACATATAGGCTAAAGCATCTTCCAAATCAGAGTCTGTTTTGTAGTAAAGAGCTAAAAGTTAAGCAATAGCATTCATAGTTGAGTGAAGTAGCTGCCTATTAGAGAGGTGTTTCATAGTTGTCAGTGGAAGGCTTATGTGATGAGGGAAGTGGGAATTCACTGCCAAATGTGCATTTGGGGTGTGTAGATAAAAAAAAACCTTTAAGTTTTTTCCGCCGAAATTAAGTAGCATAGAGTGAGGAAAGACTTAAGGATGGCATCAGCAATTATAAGTCATGTGACTTTTTTAAAAATCCATCATGGGTTTGATGAGTTTGGTATCAGAAATTAGGAATGGAAATTGGGGTATAAGATCTTCAAGTTCAAAAATAATATTTACTTAAGTGTTGCGTAATTGTTTTGTCATTTTTGTGCTCCAAGACAAAACAAGCATTGGTTGCAGTTTTATCCCTTCAACTATGAAAGGCATATATGTGGATGTATGTGTTAAAGTAATTAATATTAAGGAACTCACGAAATATTGTCTTTATTGTCAACATCCCACTATAAGTACCTCCTCCTCTCTTAAAGCTGAGATAAGTTTTAATGGGATGGTAGGTCCTGTTTGGTGTCACAACTTATATCAAACACCCAATTCCAAGTAATTTTTGGTTAGTATAGCTCTTTAGAACACATGATATTTCAATGTATTTACAAAGTACGCTTTCCAGATTTCTTGGTGCATCTTTATTTTCACTGTAAAAAATGAATTAAAGGAAAGAAGGTGGTCCAATCAAGCTTCCCTTTAAACAACCTTAGGAACACCCAATACATGGTAAAGAGATTTATGTTTCCAAATCAAACTTAAAAAAAAGATGCATTAATTATTGAAGTCTTATGTGAAGCTTTGGATACACTAGATCTAAGAAGTTTGTAATATTTGGCTGATGAAGGGGATAATGGGGTTGTGATTATCAAAAGTGGTTCCAATAATCACCTAGCTGAAAATGAGAGTCTCCTCACAAAGCTTAGGCCCCTTTTAATCATATTCTTTTTAAATTGAAGACTAATAATTCTTCTTCTTTGATAAATGACATGGAAAACATCAAAAGTAGAGGTTATAATAATAAAATCATGAAGGTTAAAGATATCCTTTACTTTCCCAATTGTAGAACTAAATTAATTTCTCTGTTTTATATGCTTGATTGTTTTTTTATTTGGGTTATACTTTTATCAAAAGGACTTGGAAATATTTTTCAAAAATGTTTTAATTATGGAGGGTCAATTATGAATTAATTTTAGGTTCTAAGTTCCTGATGTAATCACAATTACAGAGTGTAACACTGAGGAGTTACCACTATTTTACCTTTATTACTTGTAGAAATTACTTCCTAGAATCATTAAGAATAATGATAATATAAAAAAAGCCCCAGAAGTTAAAGGATCCCTAATATAATGAAACAGACGCTTTGTTCATGTAAGTGAAAAATTAATCAAGCAGGTTCCCACTTCACATATTGGTCTTTGTTTACCCCTCAAGCTACCACAAGGAAATATTGATTTCAAATATTATCTCATTTCAAAAATTACAAGAAAAAAACTTCTACTTATTAAAAAGGCCTGAATGCATAATAAGTTTGATCTTTGGTGATCTAGTAGGACTTTCAATGGAGATTGATAGGAAGCAATGTTTGGGAAAGATTCACATCCTATTGTGAAGTATACCTTCTTAATTTCAAATCTGATAAAATGGTGTTATTTTTACTTTAAAAAAAACTTAAAAATATCACTAATAGAGAAATATTAGTCTTTCATAAATATGGAAGTGAAATGCACAGTAAAAAAATGGCTCAAACCCTTCCTGATATAGAAACACACATGTGATTTCCTGTCCCCATCATCATAAAAAATAGAATATCCAAACAGTTCAACATGATAGTTAGTGAAATGTAATAAAAAACCTCACTTGCAAGTGAGCTCCCTTAATGCTTTTGGGGTCTTTCTTAAAAGTGACCAGCTCATTTTTCATAATTGGCTCCCTAATTTCAAGACTGGGGACCAGACCCCTCTTCAGCCCATGTATCATTGTAACCCCAATTATTTCAACTTAAAATTTGTTGGAAAAAAGGCCTTTTCTCACATTCATAAGCAGACAAAAACAAAAGCTAGATCAAAGAGCACTTATTTGTAAATGTTTTTGATGTTTAAATACACACTTATCTTGGATATTCTAGCATGTAGAGTCAAATGTCTTTTTTGAATAAAACATGGAAACTTTGTGGTACAAATTTTGCAGTAATGCATCAATTTTCTCCAATAGCAGGAGCCCAAAAAAGGGGTTGCCAAGAATGATGGAAATGGAAGTCCAACAAAGGGGTCTTCAAGAGTGCAGAAAAAGTTGACTCTCTGTGCACAGTTCTTTTTGTGTACTATGGCTATAATAGCTGCAGCAAGAAGAGAAATGAAGAAAATTTGGGCTGATATATACAACAAGAGGATATGGTATGTACTTGTGAAAACTATAGTTAGCTCTAGAGGCATACTACAGATTTGAGGAACAACAACAAGCGATGGTATAAAAATTGCACTAAGGATAATACCTTTTGGGTAAAGCAAGTTTCACCTGTCATGATGAAAAGCATGTCAAGAAAAAAAAGGTAGCAATAGGAAAACAAATAGGTTGCAAGTAGCTTTCAAAGAAAGGAGTAGCAAGTAAGGTCTGAACAGGGAAGTTATTCACTCAGTGCGGATGGCTTTACTACTAGCAAAGACTCATGTGGTGAGAAAAGGTTATAAAATAGGTACAAAGGCAGTACTGTACCTATTATTAAGTCAGGAATCTCAGGAAATGTAGGTTATGTACAAGAGAGTGGAGTTTCAAGTGCTAATAATAGTTCATGTCTAGATCTATCAGGCACTATTAGAACAAAGAATTATGCTAACAATGGTACATAGACTAATAAGACATTTAGATACCATTTGACACTCTTGTATAGTGCTTAACTTATGTAGGAAACCAAGTGGGGAAAAAGAGCATATAGGTAGAGCACTGAATATCCAGGTGTATATAAAAAGCAATCATCTTTTGATGGAAAGAGTAGTAGAAGTGAGTAGATAGAACTATAGAAGAATATTGTACAGTAGATGTGTGTATAGACTAAAATATAGAGTATAATAGATCAAGAGGAAAAACAGATTTATTTTTTTTGTACATAACAGTGTGAATACAAGAAGTATCACTTTACAGTTATTTTACTTCTACAGTAAGGATAGTATTGAATAGATTGCTTCAAGATGGAGTGACTGAGAATAATAGCACTTACTGAGAATAGATCTAGCTAACAGGTTGATTACTTATATTAAAATATATATTTCCCTTTTTCTTAACAAATATCTCTATAAGCTACTCTAATCTCAGCTCCAAAAAAGTTAAATAACCTTACTGATAATACATTCTTTCACTGTCTTTAAATTTAGAGTGGCAGGCACTTTTTTGTGATAGTTTTTTTCTGTTTGAAAAGAAGAACCAAACCATCTCAGACTGTGTTGATATCTTAGTATTATAGAACTTTTTCTTTAAACAATGTTTCCTGTTGAAAATCTTCTAGCTTATTATGTGGAATGTCAATGATTCTAAACTAAAGGTTCACTTCAGTAAATTATCAATCAAACACAAAAATTTGTGATTTCAAATATGATAACACCCTGTTATCTCAAGAAAAATTTCATCTAAAAAGTTAAGAAAAATATTTCAAAATGATCTATTATCCCAAGAACTCATTTGAAAGCTATATTATCCCCTAATCTTTATAAGCGGAAACAAGCTTGTAAAAGTGGCCTGAAAACAATGGGTAATATGGATATGTTGTATGAGGAGCAACTGTATCGGCTGGTCCTCTAGAAGAAAAGGAATGAAGGGGGAAAGAAGAAGAGGAGGAAAGAAGAATATAAAGAAAAGGGATTAAAGAGAGTAAAAGAAATGAACTAATAAAAGGATTTGAGTTATTTAAAAGAAAGGCAACGACTATTTCTTGAGATTGACACAACAGTGAGGGTTTGAGTAATTATAATATATTTATTTTAATAAGTATTTATCTTCAATGCGCAGTAAACACTGTTATTATTATTAGACTTATGGAAACCTTAGTTTATTTATTTACTTTTTTAAATTAAATTTATAATTCTAATAAAAAATGAAATAAACGTGTTGTATTAAAAAAATTTTTAAAATTGAATGTATAATCATTGATGGGCTAAAGGGGATTACCCAAGGCCCTTTTATAGACCAGGGGACCTCTGAAGCGCCAAAAATCAGTATATACAAAATATTAATAGGCTAAAACAAGAATATAAAAGAATAGAAATGAAACATAGATATTAAGAGAAAAACATGAAACAATTAACTAAACCCATGAATAAGTAACTAGTTTTCCCACCATCATTTCCCAACCCAGTTAATTAAAATAGTGAGTAACTAAGTAAGCCTGAAACATAAGAACTGTGAGAAAAAGAATCCAAAACAGATATTACAGTAGGATGTAAAGGGTTTAATTAAAACAATTTGAATTATTTTCATGACAAATTCCATTTAATCAATTCAATCCAGTATAAAGCAATTTTCATTAATTGTTTTAACTATGTAATTAATTCAATAATTAGTTTAAATGTAACATATAATTAATTTAATGATATTTCTAATTTAAAGTGTGAATTTTAATACCATATTATTAAATAGGTGTTATAATTTATTTACTAATATTACTGACACAATTAAAGGTCAAAAAAGCGCCCAATTTTATTGTTTTAATAATGTATGAAAAAGGTTTATTTAATATATAAATTTAATTAATTAATTTAATTACATTATAAGTCAATTTTACACTTATAGTTATAATATATGTTTATAACTAATTTATTAGAAATTTGTATATATTAAATACATAGAAAATGTGCCATAATTTATAGAATATATATCATGCTTAATTTAAATGTATAAGTAATTTATATAATAATAAAATTAATATAATATTTATATATATTTAATAAAATAATTATATCATTTCATTATGCAATATAAGATTAATTTATATACATAATAAGCAGATTTTTATGCCCTTTTTTAGTTACAGTGAATTGACATAAAATTTACTGGGCTCCTGGTATAGCCTGGCTGACACTCCTTCACTCTAAAAAAAACAATAAAAAAAATGCTAAGATTTTTTTGTTTTGTACTTCTTTAACAGAGTAGGAAGATTTGAAATTTCCTTGCCAGGTATCCATGCATCATGTTCAGATGATCTGTTCTTATTTCTCAATAAATATTCAGTACCTCTCTCAGAAGTGATAATTCTATCATTGAGAATTTTATCAATTTCTGCAGTTTCTGTGACTTTCTGAGGTTTTTTCTTAGGTCTTCCCCTTCTTTTGGGAAATAAGTCACTGTTAGAAGTATAAGGATTAAGCAAAGAAATGGGAAAAACAGGATGTTTCATATCATATGGAGAATACAATACCACATCTACTGCATTATCTCCCACCATTTTTTTAACAACAAATGGTCCTACAAAAGGATACTTTAATTTGTTGTTACCTTGTAGACTGAAATGGACAGTAGATATCAACACTTCATCACCCTTGTTAAATGTGTATTCTTTATGGGATTTATCCCATCTATTTTTTTCATATTCAAATGCTTTATCAATACAACTTTGAGAATGTTTTCTGCATAGCTGTAGAATTTGCACAAAAGATTTTACACCAGGGTGTAGTTCCAACTTAGGTAATTTATTATTGAGAATTTGAGCAGCAGTGTTTGGGACATAACCTAATCAAAGCTCAAAAGGCTTTTTCTCAGTTACAGAATGAACAGTGCTATTATATGCAAATTCAAGACCAGGTAATAGATTGACCCAGTCATGAGTAAATCTGTCATTGTATTTATATTCTATCCAAAGACACAATACCTTCTAATCATATCTTCCAGAGTTTGAATCATTCTTTCAGCTAGACCATCAGTCTGAGGATGGTGAGCTGTAGAAAACTTTAACTCACAGCCACAAATATCCATCAAAGAGGTCCAAAACTCAGAAGTAAATTTTGGATCTCTATCAGAGATAATGGCTTTTGGAAATCCAATAATATTGAAAATGTAGGTCCACCATAAGAAATCTAATTCCTTTGTGGATACATCTTTGTGGGTGGGAATAAATTTGCACATTTTTGTGAATCTATCCACTATTACCCAACAAGAGTTATAACTGTCTTTACCTACTACAGGAGAACCAGTGACAAAATCCATGTTAATGATTTTCCATGGAGCATCAGGTACTTCTATATGTTGTAATAACCCTGCTCTTTTACCTGTCAACTTTTAGATTTCTGGCAGGAATCACAAGATTCAACATATAATTTTGTATCTTCAGACATATTAGCCCACCAAGCAGTGTTTTTGAGTCTAATTAATGTCTTTTCAAGATCAAAATGACCAGCTTATATGTCATCACAACAAATTTTGAGGATTGTTTCTTTCATAGAAGGAGGAATCACAATTACATTAGTAAGCTTTCTTCTATAATATATATAACCATCTTCAATAGAAAACTTTCCTTTAATCAAAGCATTGAGACTTTGCAGGAAGAGTTTTAATCAATGCTTGAATTGAAGCATTTTTAGGATCATTTAAGATAGTAACCAATTTATTTAAATCAGAATCATTATCATATGAATCCAGAATTAATTGTAGTAACTCTTCTTCCATATCAACTATAAATATACCATGGATATGAAGAGTATCATCTTCAGGTACATAAGCAGGATTGGAGTCATTATTTGGCAGAGGCAATCTTGACAGCATATCAACATTGGATTGAACATTTCCAGCCCTATGGATAATTGTCATTCTTCCTCTGTATTCTTGAACAGCAAGTTGCCACCTGAACATATGTCTATTAGGTGTTTTCAGGTTTAAGAGTGACTTCACAGCACTGCAGTCAGTTATCAATTCAAAATTTTGGCCATCTAAGTAGTAATGAAGCTTTTTACGGGCCCAAAAACTGCTAAGCACTCTAATTGAGTGGCACCATATTTCAATTCACTATTTCTCAAGGTTCTTGAAATATAACAAATTATAACTTCTGAGTATTTATCATTAATAATTTTTTTCTGGTGAAGGGCAGCACCTAGACCAAAAAAGCTAGCATCTGTATACAGGACAAAATGTTTGTTGAAATCTGGAAGAGCTAAGATAGGAGCTGTCATTAAACAACACTTTAATGCATCAAAAGCTTTTTGACAGTCAATATTCCAGATGAATGCAACATCTTTCCTAGTTAGTTTGGTAAGAGGCAAAGCTATGACCTGATAATTTTTAATATACTGTCTATAATAGCCACACATACCCAAAAAACCTTTGGATTTCTCTTACAGAAGTTGGTGCCTTTACATTTTGAATTAAAGCATCTATGTTGTGCTCTACACAAATTTGTAGGCCTTACACAACATGGAAAAGGACTTTTAAAGATTGAAAGCCAAATTTACACTTTATAAGGAAAATGACATATTGATTTCATCCATTTTTTGAAAAACTCTATTTAAGTGAATTATATTTTCATCAAAAGTTCTAGAAAAAACTGTGATATCATCAATATACACCATAAGCCATCCTTCAATTATTTCCTGATGTAAAGTGTTATCCATGAATTTTTGGAAGACTGAAGGTGAATTTTTAGGGCCAAATGGCATTCTAAAATACTTATATATTAACATTGGAGTAGCAATAAGCAAAAAATTATGAGAAGTTTTCTCAACTGGAAGTTGATGATACCCTTTATTACCATCCAGACAACTAATAATTTTTGCACCTTGCAAGGTAGCATGTATTGAATTAATTCTGGGTAAAGGATAAATATCATCAACAGTATAAGTGTTTAATGCTCTGTAATCTCCACATAATCTAGCCTTATCCTTTACATAAGAAATCAAGACTGGGGAGATGACACAATTTTTGGGGGTGACATCCACTTTCTCAATGTTATTCAATTTTAATAATGTGGCAATATTATCTTCAATATCCTTTCTTTTTGTTGGAGAAGCAGGATATGGTTTTTTCTTAAGACTAGGAGTAATATCACTCAAGTTACAGGATAAGGTAATTTTGATTTCTTCCTGAACACTTCCTAAGACATGAGAACCATGAGCAAAAGCAATAGGGAAAGATGTAATTGAGTCAATTATAGAATCTTTTTGTTCACTAGTTAACTGATCACCAAAAGAAGCAGTATTTATTTTATTTAATAAATCATCTATTTCAATTGTTGGTCTGCCTTTACACTGGATTAGTGAGGTACAAGACTTTAACAGATTCCCAGAAGGTTTTCTAGGGGAGAAAATTTTGAATTTTCTTTTGCCATTCAATCCCAAGGTGAAGAAATTATTTTCTGGGTCAAATTTCACACCAAACATGGTTAAATTATCACTACCCATAATATACCAATTGCTTAAATTATCATTTTTCATGACAACAAATTCTTAAATAGCTCTGAAAAACCACCATTATATTTGAAGAATACAGAGGTTTTGTACTTGCCAATGGGACACAAGGTAGAACCATACTCTCTCCATTTTTCAGAAGTCATAGGTAACAATTTACCCAAATAATCCTTAACTACTGAAGCTAAAGCTCTTTCAGACACTAAACTTCCTCCAGCACCAGAGTCAAGGACTACATCAATATTTTTACCATTAATGATAACAGGTGCCTTCAAAGGAGATATGGCTATAGAATTGTTAGTAATATCTTTAATTATTTCAGAATTTTCCACTGAAGATAAATCCAATACACATTCTTCACATATATTATCTAAATAATCGAAATCCTGTTCCAACATTAAAACATCTTTAACAGATTCATTTTCATAGGAGATATTACTTTCACAGTCACAAGAATAATTATTGATATCAGTTTCAGTTTCATCATTTTCTTCATTTTGTTCAACAAGATAAATTTTCTTGTCACAAACATGACCCTTTTGCCATGATTTGTTACATTTATAACAAGTATTTGTTGCATATTTTTTAGGTGCAACTGGGGCAGAGGGTTTACCAGATTTTTCTCGGGGCTTTGTAGAGGCTTTATTCTGATCATGATAAGATTTTCCAAGTTAATTCTTTGGTTTATATCTATGGTTGAGCAGTACTTCATTACAGATATTAATGAAAGAAAAATGTTCCCTCACATGCTCAGTTCTAGCTACAATTAAATCTCTAAGAGAATTTGGTAATTTATACAAGATTTTATCTCTCCAAATATCATAATCCATCTTTGGATCAATTGCTCTCAAGATTTTTGTTACTTTCATAAGAAAAACAATGGGTTTTTCAACAGAGGAGGATACATATCTAGTATTCTCATACAGTCTTTGCTGAGACAACCTGAATTTTGAACCACCAAACTGATTCTCAATAAAGGACTTCCAATCATTCCATGTATAGTGGTTGTTATCTAATAGAACATATTCATACCACATCAAGGCTACATTGGAAAATAAAGAAATTAGCTTAGAAACAATTTCCTCATCAGGTAGTTTATAAGATCTCTTTAAATTATCAATTCCTTGGATAAAGTGTTTCCAATCAGATGAAGAATCAACATCAAAGGTAGGATATTGGTCCAATTTAGGCCAATTTTTCTGACTACTGGGGTGGTCCATCCTTTGGGTTGAATTATTTATCATTAATAATTCCTGAAGTTTAGCCAGGTGTTCAGAAATTTCATTATTTACAGAAACAGCTGGTACATGACTATCACAAGATTTTTTGCTAGTAGCAAAAGATTTTACAGACTCATTGTCAGTTTGTTTAATGGCTGAAATATGAGGAAGAAAATAGGAACTCTGTTCAGGCTCTTTCCCTTTATTTTTATGCAGCTTATGGGCAGAATTCTCATTTATACCATAATTATTGATGGTTAAGGTTGGAAATTTTTCCTGAAGGTCAGCCACAAAGTTTCTTATCCTTGGAATTTCAGACATCTGGTCATTTACTTTTGCAAGAGATAAAACATTTCTGTCCTCAGAAACTGTGTGTTTTGCACTCAGTGCATGGAAATCATTTTTTAGCTTTTTAAACTCATTTTGTAGAGATTTAATTTCACTTTTTAACTAATAATTTTCCTCGATAAGGGGTTTCAATTCACTCAAGTTTTTATGTAGATTGATATTCTTATCTGAGATAGATCTATGGTCACTCCTTTTTTGTTTCTGTTGGCTAAGAACAATATTCAAGGTTTCTTTGATTTTAAAAGAAGCTGTATCTTGTACAGAAGAACTTACTTTACAAAGCAAGTGCAAATTATTTAGTCTATCACTCTTATTTATTAACACATCTCTTAAATGTTTTTCTTTTACAACATTAAAATCAAGGGTATCTTTCAATATTTCTTCAGAAGTTTTCTCAATTAAAGTGTAGACTTCAGGGGAAACAGAATCATTCTTAATTGCAAGAGAAGGATTAATCAAAGAAGTAGAAGTCAAATGTAAAGGTTCATCAAATATTAATTTGCTAATTACATCATTGGGGCTACTCATTAAAGGAAGTTTTCTTTTTAAGGGTTTAACTGTTCTTTCACCAGGATCCACAATATTACCTGAAGAAGATTTGTTATTATACATACCAACATGTTTATCAAACAAATTACTCACCATGGAAAAGGAGGAAACTTCCCCTGTGCTTTCTTTCTTCTGCCTCCCTGATAAGGATGGGGCTGAGGAGATGGATGGTAGGTTGGTTTCCTTGATGGGCCAGGGTGTTGAGCTGTTGGTTGCTGAACATTCTGTTGGTAATGGCTCATCAAGTAATCCCATTTCCACTGCTCCACCTGCAGAGTGCTTTGATTTCGCGTGAAGGAGCTGGGTACTTGATTGGGCTGAGTTTGAGGCTGAGGCTGGGAGGCTGGGAAATGAGGAGTTTGAGCTTGTTTGGGATTTAATAATTCCTGAATCTGCTGCCAGAGTGTGTCTACTCTTTTCTTGTACTTCATTCTTTCTGCTCTCAGCTCTTTGATGTGACTGGACAGGTTTTTACTTGTTGAGTCAGTGGTATCTTTTTTATTTTTATACCTTTGAGTTGATTTTCCTGATTTATTAGAGGTTTTACTTCTTTCAGAGGTGTTTGGTGAGAAGGGTTTTCCACTTCTCCTGCCATTTCCACATCCTGAAGGTTTTTTGTCAGCTGAATAATTTCTGTAAGTTAATTTAGAAGAACCTACAGATTCAGTGTCACCATCCACTTCAATCTCATCCACATGTAAGTTATCCATGCTATTAGCCAAACTACTGGAAATTTTAACTGTGAAAGAAGAATCAAAATTGTATTAATTATTCAGACTATTAATTTCAAAATAAAATATAATTTATTGAATTTTTACCAAAAAAATTTTTTTTTTTAATTTTTATCAAAAATCAATTAGTTAACTAAAAAAAAAACATAACACAAATAAATGTAATAACAATTATTTTTATTAAGAAATTAAAATGAGACCAAGTAACAAAGGTTTATAAGTCAACCAAAATAATTAATACCAAAATTAATATATTGGCAATATTGGGACTAAGTACTGAGTACTATTATGGTCAACCAATAAACAAAAAATAATAATAAAAATTAATTTATTAATTTATTAAAATTTAATTGTCTTCTAGGACTAAGGGTTTTACTCTATTATGGTTAACTAGGAAAAAAAATTAAAAAATAATGAACACTTACACTCAGTGAATCAGCAATTAAGCAACAAACACTGTTATTGCAGTAAAAATATAATAATATGAGTGAGAGGTGCAAAGGTTAACTTACTATAGTGATCAAAAAACATTTCAAAATAATATATGATTTAATTTAATACAAACCTAAATGATTGAACCCAAGTTTGAAACAGGGTCACAGCAAAAAATTTTACATTTGGTTGGGTGGTCCGTGCGCTATGTTGTTCGTCGCAAGTATTGTAGTCGTCGTTGTCGTTTGGAAAGGCGCCCAATTATCAGCCGGTGTAGACATTCCTATAGTACTAGCTATAGGCCTTGACCAAGGGAGTTGGAGAAAAACCAGAGAGAAATTCCCCTGTCCCTTTAGAAAAATAGAGTGAGATTTACTTGCTAAAGTAAGTTGGTTCCTGTTTGCTAAAGCCCCTTTTTCAACACACTTGACTGCTTGATGAGCCAAGAAAGTAGCCCCAGACAGACTACCAGAGCAAAGAACTGAAATGTAGACCAATGTCCACACCAGAGAAAGAAATGATACTTGATGTAGGTTGCAAATCCACACCAGAGACAGCAATAATACTTGATATAGCTTACAAGACTACACCAGAGAAAACAGTTGCCAAAGTTGAGTTAAATGAAGAACTAAACTTGCAACAAACACAGCCAATTTTGGCCAAAAACAGTGAAAACTGAGTGAGGAACAAGGATATCACCTCCTGATGGTTGTATGATAATTAAGGTTGCCCCAAACTGTCTTATTAACTATTTACACACAGACCACTATCTAAGAGCCCATGCGCACCCACCAATCTGGCGCCTGTACCCACAAAATTGAATAAAAAACCCTCCTGAAGCGCTCCCCAACCTTCTAAAACAGAGGCGGGCGGGCCGCCTGAACTGGCCCGGCCTCCCTGAAGCCAGAAAACAAATAAAAACAACTAATCTACTTAGAAAAATTAGCTACAACTACTAAAACCCTTAAAACACGGAATTTCACTATAACAACATTGTGACATGAAATATAGAGAAAAATTAGCTCTATCCAATGGTACCAAGAACTTAACCCTAAGACTTAAGGTTAGCCTGTAAAACACAAAAAACAAAATTAAACAGATATCTTTTATAAATGAAAAATGAGGAAATGAACCCTTAAAACTTAGAATATGAAAAATGTCTTCAAAACATAAAATATAGA
Source organism: Hemileia vastatrix (assembly GCA_030280995.1). Taxonomy (NCBI): domain Eukaryota; kingdom Fungi; phylum Basidiomycota; class Pucciniomycetes; order Pucciniales; family Zaghouaniaceae; genus Hemileia; species Hemileia vastatrix. Next base: position 19,063,871 of record JASXTE010000013.1, on the reverse strand, counting down.
GAAAAACTGGGGCTATCCAATGATAGTACCCACATAACCGCAGACCCAATATCCACGGAATAAAACCAGAAAAATACCCAATTCCTTAACAGATGTCAATTAAGACATGCACAAACAGGGCCAAATCACACAACAAAGGCCCCTGCCAATGTTGGAAGACCACATCCTCCCTCCAATTAAGAATGTCCACATTCTTTCTTCATCAAACCACCATGTTCAACCTTCTTCCCAAATCTGCCTCTGAAATGGGTCCTTGCCAATACTGCATTGACAATAATTTAATCTGCACCATGACACCACCTGTCCATCCATACAGAACGTCCTGCGATGTCTGCAAATCTAGAAAGAAGAACTGCTACAGACCTGGTCCATTATCTTCTGCAACAGATTCACCTCCCCCTCAACCTTGTCCATCTTCTGCCAGCACCAAAAGATCCAGGCCATCCATCCTGATACCCAGATTAATCAAAAAGCTTCACCCTTCCCAGAAGAGTGCCACAACCCATAAAACAACTAGTTCCACCATGCCTGGTCCATCTAATGGTAAAGAACTTTCTTTTCTTCCTTCAACTTTAAAACTGATGACTTCTCAGTTCCTCCATCTTCTGATAGTGATGATAACAATGTAGGATCCATTGCACCACCAACACCAAACCACTTGCCCACCATCAAGGCCAAGTTCCAACAACACACATCTCAACAGGAAGAACTTCTTCTTCACTACTTCCAATCCACTCCTGCTAGAGATCCACAGGACATTGAGAACAGAAGACACCTCATTCACCAGTTCAAGGCTAATTCTGAACACTTCATTTCATCTCTTGATTCCCTCTGTAATTCCACTAGTACTTGAGTTTGATCCAGAAAAGAAAAATTGACCACACCCTCTATAGGACGTAACCACAAAACAACCCTCAGTTTTAAGTCTTGGGGGACCATCCTCATTTTATAGTCTTGGGGGACTCAAAAACCCTCAGTTTAAAGTCTTGGGGGACTCAAAAACCTAAATCATAAACCCAGAACCAGAGATCAACCACATTAAGACAAAGAGAAAAAACTAACATTCTGGGGTAATTGTAAATAGAGCAGCCAGCCCATCAATTACCCCCAAACTTGCCTTTGCTAAATTTGGAGGCTCCCCCTGTAGATACCCTCCACCAATCTTTCCAAACCAACTCCAACAACAAAACTCATTCCTCAGTTTATAGTCTTGGGGGACTCAAAAACCAACAATCCTCAGTTTAAAGTCTTGGGGAACTAACACAGTGTTCAGTTTAAAGTCTTGACGGACTAGTCTTGATAAAATATTGAAACCAGCCAGTTTAAAGTCTTGGAGGACTAACAGAAACCAGATTTCAGTTGAAAGTCTTGATGGACTGATGGAATTTTGCATAAAATAGACGCAGCCAATTTCATACAGAACACCTCTACAGCCAACCTGCTGAACTTCCACCTTCACGTCATCATCTACCCATCACTGACGAAAAATCTCCTCCTATCCCTTTCCATCATCTTTTCTCACCACAGATCATGGCTGGATCTCCTGATTTTAACCCTTCTACTCTTCCTTGCTTCACTGCTCCCAAGGACTATGCCCGCAAACAGTGCATCCACATGTGCACACCTTGCACCTTCACTCTTCCAACTCCTGAAGCCAAATTATACAACAGGGCTTGTGATTCTTGCTATTCAAAAAGAAAAGATGTGACAGAGATGCCAACTACCCTATTCCTCCTCTTTCACCTTCTCATAAATACATATCCAGATCCCCTACCAGATCCCCAGAGCTTGGTCCTTCCTCTTCCTCTTTATCTTCAGCACCTTCCAGAAGATCCAGAAGCTCAGCTTCAAGAACTCTTCCTAAAAAACCAGCCTTAGCTTCGCAAGAAACTGCTTTTATCTCTTCCAAATTAGCTCCAAAAGCTTCAAGATCAGCTCCCAGGCTTCTAGACCGCAACCAGGCGGCCTGCCCGCCTCACCAGACAGTGAAAGTCAGGCTCAAAACCTCCAAAAACAACAAGAAAACAGCCAAATTCAATCAATCAACAAAAACAACTCTACGCAATCACCTCCCACAGCTCCCAGAGCAATGCAGCCAACCCTTCCAAGGTCCAAAAACTCCAAATTTTCCCAAACTTTTAGAAGACCTTCCAGTGAACCCCAAGAAGAAACCAGAGCACCCAACACTGTACCCAAGCAACAACTTTGTCCCCAGCTAAGACAAAGAAACTACACCTCTCCTCTGTCAGCCAACTATTCTTCTGACAGTTCCATCCCTTCAAAAGCTCCATCCAGAAGAGATCAATCTGCTTCCAAATCACCCTCTCCTGCTCCATCTTTTAACAACCCTGGTACTCCATCACCAGCACCTCCTCCAGCTGAATCCAACAGAAATAACAACCACAACAACAACAACGATCCCACTGCTCCAACTAAGCACCAGGAAAATCAGCCTCCTAGTTCACCTTCTCAAAATCTTTCAGAGGAAGACCAAGAGAATCCATATCTTTCCCTGGTTGATCCACCCACTATGACCACTCCAAAATCTTCAGAGATCCAAATTCCAGCTGCTTACAAATTAGATGAGCTTCCAATCTGTAAGTACCAAATTAATTCATCCCATTTCTTCAACAAAAATAATTACTGATCCAATTCTTCTTGTCTAGTTGGCACCCCTCCTCCTGAATCTATTATTGGAGTTGGCCAACCTCTTGAGACTTCTTTGACCCTGGATTATGGAGACATGAAAAAACACTTAAGAACCATGTGTTCCAACATGCTAAAAGCCTTTGCCCTCCATGGACCTTTGAATGACTTTGAAAAATCCCTGAGAAAGCGCCTGTTGGACGACCACTGGAAAATGTCTAGGATCATTAAGAATACCCTCCAGAACTCCATTCCTGCTTCTTCTTCTTCCTCCTCTGAACTTCCCTCTTATCCAATTCCTGACCATTACAATCCCTATAATCTCTCCAGCAGGATGCACTTCAAAGAACACAGTGCTTCCCACAATCCCAACAAAAAACAAAAACAACATCACAATCCAGACCAGCCTCCAGAAGATTCATCATCCAGACAATGAGCTCCTGAAAAAAGATTAGAAAGATAATAATAATAAAAAACAATTAATAAAAATAATTTCAGATTTTTTTTTTTTGATACTAATATACTAAAATTAAAGATTGATAAATAAAATGAATTAAAATAAGTGAAATAAAATAAAATATAAAGAATAATACAAATGGTATCCCTCAGCCAATTGATGAGCTGATCCCCTGATACCTTACCCACATCCAAGTGCACCTTGATGTGGATACACAATTAAATATTTTAAATGATTGACAGAAAACAAAAAAACAAAAAATTTAGAAATTCAGAAGATAATAAAAATAATGAAACACAGAAACAAATGAAATAAATAATAAATAAATAATAAAAAAAAGAAAATAGCAATGCCCAACTAATCGATGAGCCTTTCCCCACCAATGCTTGCCCACATCCAGGTGACCCTGATGTGGTAACACCCTATATTTTTAATTTTTTTTAATTTTAAACAACCCCCATAACAAAATTAAAAGAAAAAAAAAGAAAAAAAAGAAAAAAATCTAAAACTGCTATCTAGCAAAAACATAACTGCAAAATCAAAGAAAGTCCAGCTCCATAGATGGTCCAATAAGGGAAAGTCCGGTCCATAGAAATGATCACTGGATGGGCTCCCTCCAATAAGTAAAAATGATGGGAGACCACCAGTGATCCACCACCAATCTGAAAGAACCAAAGATAAAGAAGCCAGTTCCAAACCAGTTTAATGTCATAGTGGACTTGAAACCTGAATAATAAACAACAGAACTAGAATTCAACTAGGAAAAACAAAAGACTTGAGACAGACATTCTGGGGTAACTGTTCTAAAGAGCAGCCAGCTCATAAGTTACCCCCACACTTGCCAAGATAAAATCTAGAAGCCCCCCCTGGGTACCTTCTAACAGAAACACAACATCCAATCACAAAAAAACCAAAACCAATAAGAGTGAAAAGACCAGCACTTGAAAACCAAAGGAAATTCCAGTTTAAAGTCATAGAGGACTAAAACCTGTGAAAAGAAACCAATACTAGGGTTCAACCAAATTAAGAGAAAGGGTTGGAAACAGACAATCTGGGGTAACTGTTGATAGAGCAGCCAGCCCATCAGTCACCCCTACACTTGCCAAGATCAAATCTAGAAGCCCCACCCATAGGTACCTTCTAACAAAAAGTTTCCAACACAAAAGTTGCTCTGCAACACCAAAAATTCCAAAACTTAAAGAACGTTCCATAGTTTATCCTCATTGCGGAGTTAACCTTCTTCATGCCTAGTGCCTCTGGGATAAAACCTCTTCACCTGGTCTTCAGCCAACCTCTTTTTCAAGACTGCACCATCCAACTCTTCCAAAAAATAAGAACCTCAAGACGCCTGAGATCTGACTCTGTAAGGTCCATTCCATCTGTCAGCAAACATTTCTCCCCACTGACTCTCCAAACTTCTATTATACACCAAAACCAGACAACCAGGTTTCAAGGGATCCCTGAGTCTATGAGCCAACTTCTTGTCCCAGTACTTGACTGATTTATTCCTAATCTTCATCATTCTAGAGTATTCCTTCTCTTGACATTCCTCTCTACATTCCAACTGTTGCATCCTGGCACAGAGCAAATCTTCTGTTGAGTGCACGTCATCCCAATCAATTCCAAGATAAGAGACAGCTTCCAAGTCCACAGGTAGAACAGCTTTCTGACCAAACATTAACTCATAAGGAGAATAGCCAGTTGTCCTTTTCACAGTGACCCTATCAGCAAATAAAACCAAGGGTAAATAATTCCTCCACTTTTCAGCACTATCTCCGCACATCTTCACCAAAGCATTCTTGATAACTTGATGGCCTCTTTCAACCATGCCTTCAGCTTCAAGATAATAAGGTGTAGCCACTCTAACTTTAGAACCAATGCTAGCCACAGCTTCTTTAAATTCAGCACCAAACTCTGGCCTGCCATCAACAGTCACCAACTTCATCAACCCATACCTATAAATCCACTCCTTCTTCAAAAACTCTGCCACATTCTTGGCAGTCAAATTAACCAGAGGCACTGCCTCAACCCAACCAGACAAATCATCCCTAGCAACAATCAAGTATTTATACCTGCCCTCTTTAATATGGACAGCATCCAGACTGACCCTTCCAAAAACAGTTGATTCACCAGTAGCACTGCCCACCTCTTTAGGTTTCAAGTGACTTCTTCTTTGACATTCTTCACAGGATTGAACCCAACCCTGCACAGCCAACCCCATACCTGGCCACCAAAATCTGTCTGCTACTCTTCTATAAGTCTCCCGAAAGCCTCTATGACCAAGGTCTTCATGCAAAGACTTCAAAACCAATTCTTGACCCTTCTTCTGAGTCACCACCACTTGAGGATTTGGATGCCTCCTCCTCATCAACCGCCTTCCTGACACATAAAATCCAGGACTCTTCTTCTTGATTGCCAACCAAGTATCATTATCACAACTATCTGGCCTCTCCATGGTCAACAGATATTCCATCAAAATAAAATAAAACCCAGACTGACCCCAGTTCTCATCTTCAAAATCCAACAAAACAACATCCAAGGGTACAATTCTGTCATCAAAATCACCAGTATGAACATGAGCCAATTGAGCAGCCCAACCAGGACACCAATCCTTAAATTTTGGCATGTCCTTTTCTTTCCACTGAACCTTGTGAGAATCCAGTTCACTAACAAAAATACCCTTTTCCAAATTTGAGCTGTCCCAAACAACAACTCCATCTTCATCTACAAAAACATCCTGATCACCAGAATAAAGATCAGATCCAGCCAGTTTAGCCTCTTGGGGGAGGTCAGAAAAATCTTCAGCACCCTTTGTGCTGGCCCTAACTACTGGAACATCTTCATCAAACTCTTCAGCCTCAGAATCTTCATCTGTAGGTGGCCTCCTTGATAATCCATCAGGCATAGTAAAAGTTTTGCCTGATTTGTGTACCAGGTCAAAAGAAAAATGTTGAATAAATGCCACCCACCTAGTCTTTGGAGCATTTGGAAGACTAGGTGTATTGATCATCTGAACCAAAGATTTTTCATCCACCTGCAGCTCAAAATGCTGCCCCCACAAAACGGTCTGTAGCTTCTTTAAAATTTTTGCTACACCACACAATTCCAACTTAGGTTGAGAATACCTAGATTCCACCTCATTAAACACCACAGACTCATATCTTACTGGCCTGACTCTCCCAGTCTTATCCTCCTGAGACAAAACAGCACCAGCAGCAATATAGATTGAGTCCACTGCCAGATAAATTTTTCCAGCACCAACACCATAATCCAACTTGTGAAGAACAATATCTTCACCAACAACCATTTTCAACTTCTGAAAAGCCTCTAAACACTCTTCAGTCCATTCCCAATCTGCGTCTTTTCTGGTCAGCCTCCTTAAAGGTGAAGCCAACAAAGAAAAATCCTTAATAAAAATCCTGACATATACACATAAACCCGAAAATCCCCTGACTTCAGTAGTATTTTTAGGCCTTGGCCATGACTGAATTTTATTAATCTTCTTCTTTGCCATAATCCTTCCCTCTTTACATACCACATGACCCAGAATTTCCAAAGCAGGAACTTAACAACTGAATTTTGACCCTGAAATGGTCAAACCAGCCTCTTCAATCATAAACAACACTCTCTCTAGAGTTATTGCATATTCCCACACAAACCTCCTTATGCCAGGGTTCTCTGCTAACACCTCATTACCATAATGAGTGGATGGTCCTTTAATTCCACCATCATCAACAAAAATACCAGCATGAGTAGGAACCTCATCCTGTAAAATCCAAGCCATCTGTGCTTGAGATACTGCCACTGAATTAGTTGCTCCTTGAGGCAACCTAGTGAGCTGAAATCTTCCCAAAGGAGTCTCAAAAGTTGTGAGAGGCCTTGAATCCGTATGGAGTTCCCTTTAATCATAACCGCCCATAATATCACCCAAACCATAACACACCCTTCCAGCAAAAGCTTCAACAAAATCCTCTGCACTTGGTGGCATACCAGCGTCCTTGATAGTGACTCTATTCAAGGCTCTAAGATCATGAACCACCCTCAACTTTCCATTCTGCTTCTTTACACAGAACACCGGACTTGTGTAACTGGATGTTAATAGTTCATATAACCCAGTCCTAACTCTTTTCCTAAAAATCTCCACAAAATCCTCTCTAATAGCGGCTGGAATTGGAATAGGTTTGATTTTTCCAAGGCTCATGACAAACCACAGGAATCAAGTAAGGTTCCCCATAAGAGTGCTTCAATACACCCCTTTCCTCCTCAACAAAGGCCACAGCCTTTTCCCTTAGCACAATAACGTGCAACAACAACTTCTTTTCTTCCTCATACAACCACCCATCAGGACCAAAATTAACAACTTTCAACCTTTCCACGGTCACCCTAGCCGTCTCTACAAATTCTGGAGGATTCTTCACCAAAGGAGTACAGTACGGATCTCTTGACAAAGGAAGTCTCTTTAAGGGCGGATTCAAACCCACAGGCATAGGCTCATTGACAGGCCTAATCTTCTGCGCTACCTTCTTATACTTTGCCGCTCCAACTTCAACTTGAGGGATCTTCAGGAATTCTTCACCACCAGACCTGGAACAAAAACCAAGGGTTTCCCCATTTCTCACATGTGTGGCCAAGGTAATGTTTTTGAAAGGTGTAGTAGAAACCCTAGCGGTGCACAATTTGGAGGACTTACTTTTACACCCCAATCTCACCACTCCAAAACTTTTCCGCAATACCAAATTTTCATCCTCACTTCCGTCTTCCAAATCTTCAAATCTTGATTCATCCTCTGAATCACATCTTCTAAAATTGTGCAGTTTATCCTCATGCTGGAGGTCCAAAAATAGATCTTGATGATCTTCTCTCTTCATAATTCTCTGCAGTCTAACCTCATGCTGGAGGCGCAAAAATTGATCTTGACAATCTTCACAAAAATATTTTGAATCTTCTTTCTTCATTATCTTCAGATTTTTTTCTTGATTTTCTTGAATTATCTTGAAATTTTTATCTTCTTTTCTTGAGTTTCCTTCTGACCTACAAAATTAACCAGGGGTTTCCCCAATGCTCACAGGTGTGGCCCAGGTAATGTTTTTGAAAGGTGTAGAAGAAACCCTAGCAGTGCACAATTGGGAGGACTTACTTTTAGACCCCGATCTCACCACCCCAAAACGTTTCCGCATATCTTTCAGTAAAGATATATAACCAATCTTCTTCCTTGAGCTTGAATTAAAAATAATTAAGAATCTTGAGAGAGAACAGAGACTTGATAAACAACTTGAAGAATACTTGCAGAGAAGAGAAACATTAAAAAGAGAAAGTTGAAAATCTACTTGGTATATCTCCAAGGGAGCTGACCTACTACAACCTGGGATTTCCTCATCTTGGGGAGAGGTTGTAGCACTAGAGTGATCAGCCCTCATTACTCTAAAAAAGACAGACTCTCAATAGAGCCTCAGCCACACTCCAAAAATCCAGAGGCAGCACCCACTTCCTTCCTTCTCCTGCAGCAATCCATGCACTGGCACATTGAAGATAAACCAGGCCTGGTCTCCCAACCATCCTCTCCAGGGGATGATAACCTCATGTGAAGCCTCCTTTAATCTTCACCAGTCAACTCCAAACTGATTCCAAAATCAAATTGATAACCAATTCTTGCCTGAAAATCCATCAAGAATGGCCCACCTAAAACTGCTTTTACATTACCTTTATCAATGTAAAAATGAACCTTACCAGAGGCTCTGCCAACATCTAACTTCACAAACTCTGAAGTTCCAACCAATTCAGTGACATGGCCACCGATCCCTCTCAAATTCCCACCAATACCAGTTTTGATGGGGAGGCCCATATGAGTTGCCTCAAACAAAGAAATCAGGTTTATCTGAGAACCTGAATCCACCAATGCCCTTGCCTCCCTTCCATTCAGAGTGACATTGACATATCCCAGAGGAGCAGAAAAATGATTTTCTAAACCCTCACCAAACCTTTCATCAGAATCACAAATGTATTCTACCTCCCCAGAAGAAATTCTTCTCCTGGTCAACAACTTTTTCTGTCTATCAGCCAACCCTGGACTGATAGCATACAATTCCCCATAAGATAGGGAAACCTGACCCTGATTCATCCTTTCCAGGACAGAGTCCGTAACATTAACTTGACCAGAAAATAATGGCCTCTCAAAGTGAGCCCTTGGCTTCACCACCTTGGTCCTAGAAGCTTCTTGAGGACCAGCACCACCAACAGGTTTACCATTAACAGGAACCAAACCAGATCCCTCACCAGAACCTCTAACTCCAGCAGGCTTTGGCAATGAAGCCAAAGGGACATCCTCCTCAGAGTCAGAATCCACCTCCATTGGCATTGGCTCACCATTCATGTCCAATGCGCCAAAACTAGGGGGGCCCATGTCAGCCATACCCTTCTGCATCTTGTACAGCTCCTCTTTGCTGTACCTCTTCCTAGCTGCACTCAGCTTAGGATCCACCTTTGAAGCATTTAGCTTTGGTTGGGCCTGAGAACTGCTCTTAGGCCTTCCCACCTTCCCTGCTTCCACATCACAAACACCAGCCAAGAATTCACCACTTGACTGCCCACCACAATGAATACAACTCCAAACCACCAAAGGAAGTAGAAAAAGAGACCTTATTGACCTCCTTCCCCTTTCCCTTGGCAACCTCATCTTCCTTGCCTGAAGACCTCCCTTGATCAGGAATCTCCTCAAACCTTGGCCTCCTTTTATTGAGACCTCCCCTTCTCCTGACCAAATCAACAGGAGCCTGCCCCTCACTGAGCTTCACAAATGAACCGTCAGGGAACTTAAAAAACCTGCCATCAAATTCCACCTTTCCTTCAGACACATTTCTGTTCAATGCCCAACAATCATTGGACCTGTGCCCCCTCCTGCTGCAATAAGAGCAGACCCAAGGATCACTCCTACCAGCCCTCCTATCAAAATCTCTAGGCTGAGAAGGTGCCTTATTGACCTTCTTAGCCTCCTGAACAAAAATATGCAGCTGCTTTGTGAGATCAGCCAACTGTTACAACATTGGGTCCCTCTCCTGTTTGGGAACCTGCATCTTATTCTTCTCCTCCTTCTTCACCCTAGCTTCCTCTCCACCCAACGCCTCACTGACTTTGCTGACATACTTGGCACACCCCTCCTGATAGGTGTCCACAGCCAATAACTTCAAATGGGCCTCAACAGCCTCCTTCACCTTATGCAAGGCAGGAAACTTCTGGTCCCCATTAGAACGAGTCTTCATCAATTCCTTTCTTGACAACTCCTTAAACACATCCATCCTGATATCTCTAGCCAGGGCAGACCAAAAAACATCCTTGGCAGCATTTTCATGTGCCAGCTCCTCCACTTCCACCAAATATTCCACCACAGGATCAAACTGTAGCAGAAACTTCCTGTAACTATGCAAGTTACCAACACCACCATAAAATTACCATTCACTGACAACCTTGTTCAGATCCACCATAGTGAGCCTGAAACCCCATCTATCCACCATCTCCCTACACAACAATTTCCAATCCCTCTTCTTGTAGCCAGACATGGCCACAATCTCCTTCTCCACTGCCCTATCACTAATGAAGAAGATAATCTGCTTCACCATGTCCAGGTAGGAAGCACCATCCACTCCAGCAGCAGTTTCATATTTCTCCAGAAACCACTTGACATCCTCCCCATTAAACCTGGTACCATCCCAAGTTTTAATCCTCACACACTCCCTAACCATCACAGAAGGAGGACCATCCCCCCCACTGACAGTCACCACAGGAATAGAGGAACCAGAAGCCATTCCTCCAGACCAAAACACCAAAAAGAGCCAACCAAAGAAAACAGAGATTCCAAATAACTAGAAAGTTCTACCCCACGTTGGGCGCCAGAAATATAGACAATCCTATAGTACTAGCTATAGGCCTTGACCAAGGGAGTTGGAGAAAAACCAGAGAGAAAATCCCCTGTCCCTTTAGAAAAATAGAGTGAGATTTACTTGCTAAAGTAAGTTGGTTCCTGTTTGCTAAAGCCCCTTTTTCAACACACTTGACTGCTTGATGAGCCAAGAAAGTAGCCCCAGACAGACTACCAGAGCAAAGAACTGAAATGTAGACCAATGTCCACACCAGAGAAAGCAATGATACTTGATGTAGGTTGCAAATCCACACCAGAGACAGCAATAATACTTGATATAGCTTACAAGACTACACCAGAGAAAACAGTTGCCAAAGTTGAGTTAAATGAAGAACTAAACTTGCAACAAACACAGCCAATTTTGGCCAAAAACAGTGAAAACTGAGTGAGGAACAAGGATATCACCTCCGGATGGTTGTATGATAATTAAGGTTGCCCCAAACTGTCTTATTCACTATGTACACACAGACCACTATCTAAGAGCCCATGCGCACCCACCAATCTGGTGCCTGTACCCACCAAATTGAATAAAAAACCCTCTTGAAGCGCTCCCCAACCTTCTAAAACAGAGGCAGGCGGGCCGCCCAACGTCGGAGGTGCCTCCTGAAGCGGCCCGGCCTCCCTGAAGCCAGAAAACCAATATAAACAACTAATCTACTTAGAAAAATTAACTACAACTACTAAAAACTTTAAAACAGGGAATTTCACTATAACAACATTGAGACATGAAATATAGAGAAAAATTAGCTCTATCCATTGGTACTAAGCACTTAACTCTAAGACTTAAGGTTAGCCCGTAAAGCACAAAAAACAAAATTAAACAGCTATCTTTTATAAATGAAAAATGTGGAAATGACCCCTTAAAACTTAGAATATGAAAAATGTCTTCATGACATAAAATATAGAGAAAAACTGGGGCTATCCAATGATAGTACCCACATAACCGCAGACCCAATATCCACGGAATAAAAGCAGAAAAATACCCAATTCCTTAACAGATGTCAATTAAGACATGCACAAACAGGGCCAAATCACACAACAAAGGCCCCTGCCAATGTTGGCAGACCACACCGGTCATCTAGAAGAAAAGGAATGAAGGGGGAAAGAAGAAGAGGAGGAAAGAAGAAGATAAAGAAAAGGGATTAAAAAGAGTAAAAGAAATGAACTAATAAAAGGATTTGAGTTATTTAAAAGAAAGGCAACGGCTATTTCTTGAGATTGACACAACAGTGAGGGTTTGAGTAATTATAATATATTTATTTTAATAAGTATTTATCTTCAATGCGCGGTAAACACTGTTATTATTATTAGACTTATTGAAACTTTAGTTTATTTATTTACTTTTTTAAATTAGATTTATAATTCTAATAAAAAAATGAAATAAAAGTGTTGTATTAAAAAATATATTTTAATTGAATGTATAATCAGTGATGGGCTAAAGGGGATTACCCAAGGCCCTTTTATAGACCAGGGGACCTCTGAAGCGCCACAAATCAGTATATACAAAAAAATTAATTGGCTAAAACAAGAATATAAAAGAATAGAAATGAAACATAGATATTAAGAGAAAAACATGAAACAATTAACTAAACCCATGAATAAGTAACTAGTTTTCCCACCATAATTTTGCAACCCAGTAAATTAAAATAGTGAGTAACTGTCAGCCAGGCTATTCCAGGAGTCCAGTAAATGATATGTAACTTATAAAACCTGAAAGAGTGGGTAAGAATTGTATTTAATGAATATAACTTAATATTTTATTGCATAATAAAATTATATAAGTATTTTATTATATACAAGTGTTACATTAAATTTATTGGTTATATAAATTTTTATATACAGTTAAATTGAACATAATATAATATATTCTACAAATAATGGCGCATTTTAATGTATTTAATAATTATAAATTTATATTTAATTAATTGAAAAACATATATTATAATTATAAGTGTAAAATTGACTTATAATATATTTAAATTAATTATTTAAATTTATATATTAAATAACACCTTTCATATAATACTAAACAATAATTAATGACGTTTCTTTTGACCCTTAATTGTGTCAGAAAGAACCAATTAATTAATTTATACTAAATTGAAATTAATTACATGTTTTGTTGCATCAAAGTATTTTTTGTTTCACTTAAAATATCCTTTAATCAGACTGTACCATCTGTTTGGAATTATTTTTCTCATAGTTCCTATTTTCCAATCTTGTTTAGTTATTCACTATTTTTACTTACTGATTTGGGAATTAATGGCGGAAAAATTGGATTCTTAATTGGGGTTTTAATTATTTGTTTCATATTTTTCTCTACATTGTTATGTTTCATTTACTCTTTGATATCTTTGTTTTATTTTATTCTAATCATTGTATTTAAAAATATAGTGGCGCTTCAGAGGACCCATTGCCTATAAAAGGGCCTTGGATAAATCCCCTGTAGCCTCATCACTTATTTTACACTGAACAAATTAAATACTATTTTACTACGTTTATATTTTTTTATTAGTAATAAAATTCTAATTGAAACTCTATATAACAAATTAAAGGTTGCTTTAAGTCTGATAGTAATTAAAAGTGTTTGCCGCGCAGAACCCTTACATTAAATAGTATTATTATTAATAAATTCTAAGTTTTTGTCATCTCTCAAAGTTGCTCGCCGTTGTTTCCCTCTTAAATAAATTTAATATATTATTGTAATTTATTTCTCTTATTTTCCCTTGTCCTCCTCCTTTTCTCCTCCTTTTCTCCTCTTTTTCTTACCTTCTTCTAGACGACTGACCGACAACTGGGGACCTTTCCAAACGACGACGACGATCAAGCCTGGCGATGAACGACAAAACGCACGGACCACCTAGCAAAAAAGAAACTTTTGCTGCGACCGTGTTTCGAACTTGGGTTCGATTTCTTAGGTTTATATTATATTAATTTTTATATTATTTTGAAGTGATTTTTCGATCACTATAGTAAGTTCACCTTTGCACCTCTCACTCATATTACTATATTTTTACTGCAATAACAGTGATTGTGGCTTAATTGCTGATTCACTGAGTGTAAGTGTTCAAATATTAAATATTTTTTTTTCCTAGTTGACCATTATAGAGTGTTAAATCCTCTTAGTCCTAGAAGAGTTGACATTTTTTATTAATACAAATTGAATTATTAATTTAATTTTTTTTATTAATTATTGTTAATTTTGGTTGACTTAAAAGTACATTGTGCTTAGTCCCAAATATATTGCCATATTTAATATTGATAATTAATTGGTTGAATTAACTTGATTGTTATTCCCAATTTAACCTTGCAATCCATTTTTTTTAAAAAATTAATTTTTTATAATTATTACTTTATATTGAAAATTTTTTTTTTCTATAATTTAATTAATAAAAATTTTTTTTTTATTATTTGGAGCAATTATTGACTAACTTTTATTATTTTTTTTAATAAATAAGAAGTAAATTAAAATCTTCCCACTAGTATGTCCAACAATTTGGCAGAAAAAATGGATAACATGCAATTGGATGAAATAGAAATTGACTATGATGCTGACACTGTAAGTTCTTCTAAAGTTGGTCATAAAAAATCTTATACTAACACAAAGAATTCACATACTGCAGGATGTGGAAATGACAGGAAATGCAAACAAACCAAACCCCCTTCCCCCAGTACCACAGAAGGAAGTAAAGCCTCTAGTGCCTCAAGAAGGTCTTCCAAAAGGCTTCAAAATAAAAAAGCTTCCTCTGCCACAACAAATCAGAAACCTATCCAGTCATATAAAAGAGTTGAAGACAGAAAATATGACATACAAAGCAAAGGTAGACACATTGTGGGATCAGGTCCAAGAACTCAGGAACCAGATTCAGGCCCAGGCCCCTCCTCAGTTGCCTCCCAATCAGCCTCAGTTTCAGGCTCAACCTTCACAGCCACTCAGCTCAACCATCCAAAATCCAAATACTATGGAAGTAGAGCAATGGAAATGGGATTATCTAATGAGTCACTACCAACAGAATGTGCAACACCCTCCTCATCATCAGCCTGGCCCATCCAGAACACCCAATTTTCATCCACCTCCTCATCCCTACCAACAAGGCAGGAGAAAGAAGGCCCAAGCACAATCCCAAACCCAGTCCCAGGGGAAGTTTCCTCCTCTGCCATGGTAAGTAATTTGGTTGATAGTCACTTGGGTATGTTTTCTAATAAATCTTCTTCTGCAGGTAATATTATTGAACATGTCAAAAGAACAGTTAAACCTGTTAAAAGACAGCTTCCTGTAACTAGTAGCCCTATTGATGTAATTAGCAAATTGTCATTTGATGAACCTTTACATTTAACTTCTACATCTTTAATTAATACTTCTCTGGAAATTAAAAATGATTCTGTTCCCCCTGAAATCTATACCTTAATTGAAAAAATTTCTGAAGAAATATTGAAAGATACCCTTGATTTTAATATTGTGAAACACAAACATGTGAGAGATGTGTTAATCCATGAAAATGATAGATAAAATAATTTACACTTGCAATGTAAAGTGAGTTCTTCTGTACAAGATACAGCTTATTTAAAAATCAAAGAAACCTTGAATATTGTTCTTAGTCAACAAAAACAAATAAGAAGTGACCATTAAGCTATCTCAGATAGAAATATCAGTCTACATAAGACCTTGAGTGAATTGAAACCCCTTATTGAGTAAAATTATTCATTCAAGAATGAAATAAAAATCTCTGAAAAATGAGTTTAAAAAGCTAAAAAATGATTTCCATGCACTAAGTACCAAACACTCAGTTTCTGAGGACAGAAATGTTCTATCTCTTGCAAAAGTAAATGACCAGATGTCTGAAATTCCAAGAATAAGAAACTATGTGTCTGACCTGCAGGAAAATTTCTCAAACTTAACCATCAATAATGAATTAAATGAGATTTCTGTCAATAAGCTGCATAAAAATAAAGGGAAAAAACCTGAGCAAAGTTCATCCTTTCTTCCTCATATTTCAACCATTAAACAAACTGACAATGAGTCTGTAAAATCTTTTGCTACTAGCAAAAAATCTTGTGATGGTCATGCACCATCTGTTTCTGTAAATAATGAAATTTCTGAACACCTGGCAAAACTTCAGGAATTATTAATAATGAATAATTCAAACCAAAAAGTGGACCATCCCAGTAGTCAGAAAAATTGGCCTAAGTTAGACCAATATCCTACCTTTGATGGTGATTCTTCCTCTGATTGGAAACACTTTATCCAAAGAATTTATAATTTAAAGAGATCTTATAAACTACCTGATGAGGAAATTGTTTCTAAGCTAATTTCTTTATTTTCCAATGTAGCCTTGATGTGGTATGAATCTGTCCTTTTAGATAACAATCATTATACATGGAATGATTGGAAATCCTTGATTGAGAATCAGTTTGGTGGTTCAAAATTCAGGTTAGCTCAGCAGAGACTGTATGAGAATACTAGATATGTATCTTCCTCTGTTGAAAAGCCCATTGTTTTTCTGTTGAAAATAACTAAAATCCTTAGAGCAATTGATCCAAAGATGGATTATGATATTTGGAGAGATAAAATCTTGTATAAATTACCAAATTCTCTTAGGGATTTGATTGTTGCTAGAACTGAGCATGTAAGGGAAAGTTCTTCTTTCATTAATATCTGTAATGAAGTACTGCTCAACCATAGATATGAACCAAAGAATTACCTTGGTAAATCTTATAATGATCAGAATAAACCTTCTATAAAGCTCCCAGAAAAATCTGGTAAACCCTCTGCCCCAGTTTCACCTAAAAAATATGCAACAAATACTTGTTATAAATGTAACAAATCATGGCAAAAGGGTCATGTTTGTGACAAGAAAATTCATCTTTTTGAACAAAATGAAGACACTGATGAAGTTGAACTTGATGTCAATAATTCTTCCAGTGACTTTGAAAGTAATATCTCCTATGACAATGAATCTGTTAAAGATGTTTTAATGTTGGAACATGATGTCCATTATTTAAATAATATATCTGAAGATTGTGTATTAAATTTATCTTCAGTAGAAAATGCTGAGATAATTAAAGATATTACTAACAATTCTATTCCTACATCCCCTTTAAAGGCACCTGTTATCATTAATGGTAAAAATGTTGATGTAGTTCTTGATTCTGGTGCTGGAGGAAGTGTAGTATCTGAAAAAGCTTTGGCTTCAGTGGATAAGGAATATTTGAGTAAATTATTACCTATAACTTCTGAAAAATGGAGAGGGTATGGTTCTACCTTATTTCCTATTGGCAAATACAAAACCTCTGTATTCTTCAAATATAATGGTGGTTTTGTCAGAGCTATTTGTGAGTTTGTTGTCATGAAAAATGATAATATGAGCAATTGGTTTATTATGGGAAATGATATTTTAACCATGTTTGGTGTGAAACTGGACCCAGAAAATAATTGCTTTACCTTAGGAATGAATGGGAAAAGAAAATTCAAAATTTCCTCTCCTAGAACTTCTGGGCATTTGTTGAAATCTTGTAACTCACTGATCCAGTGTAAAGGTAGAACAACAACTGAAATGGATGATTTATTACATGAAATAAATACCGCTTCTTTTGGTGATCATTTGACTAGTGAACAAAAGGATTCTATTGTTGCCTCTATTACCTCTTTCCCTATGGCTTTTGCTCATGGTTCTCATGTCTTGGTAATTGTTCAGGAAGAGATGAAAATTACCTTATCCTGTAATTTGAGTGATATTCCTCCTTCCCTTAAGAAAAAACCATATCCTGCTTCTCCATCAAAAAGAAAAGATATTGAAGATAATATTGAAACATTATTGAAAATGAATATCATTGAGAAAGTGGATGTCACCCCCAAATATTGTGTCATCTCCCCAGTCTTGATTTCATATGAAAAAGATAAAGCTAGATTATGTGGAGATTACAGAGCTTTAAATACTTATACTGTTGATGATATTTATCCTTTACCCAGAATTAATTCAATACATGCTACCTTGCAAGGTGCAAAATTTATTAGTTGTCTGGATGGTAATAAAGGTTATCATCAAGTTCCAGTTGAGAAAAATTCTCAAACTTTTTTGCTTATTGCTACTCATATGGGAATATATAAGTATGTTAGGATGCCATTTGGCCCTAAAAATTCTCCTTCAGTTTTCCAGAAAGTCATGGATAACACTTTCCATCAAGAAATTATTGAAGGTTGGCTCATGGTTTATATTGATGATATTATTGTTTTTTCTAAAACTTTTGATGAACATATGATTCACTTGAATAGAGTTTTCCAAAAAATGGATGAAATCAATATGACCTTATCTTTAAAAAAGTGTAAATTTGGTTTTCAATCTTTGAAAGTCCTTGGCCATGTTGTGTCAGGCTTACAAATTTGTGTAGACCATAATAAAGTTGCTGCCATTCAAAATGTGAATGAACCAACTTCTGTAAGAGAAATCCAAAGTTTTTTCGGTATGTGTGGCTATTATAGACAATATATTAAAAATTATCAGGTCATAGCCTTGCCTCTTACAAAACTGACCAGAAAAGATGTTGCTTTTCTCTGGAATAATGACTGTCAAAAAGCTTTTGATACATTAAAAAGTTGCTTAATGACAGCCCCTATATTGGCTCTTCCAGATTTTAAAAATCCATTTGTCCTTTATACAGATGCTAGCTTTATTGGTCTGGGTGCTTCCCTTCACCAAAAGCAAATTATTAATGATAAATCCTCAGAGGTTGTAATTTGTTATATTTCAAGAACCTTAAGAAATAGTGAATTGAAATATGGTGCCACTCAATTGGAGTGCTTAGCAGTTGTTTGGGCTCTTGAGAAACTTCATTACTATTTGGATGACCAAAAATTTGAGTTGGTAACTGACTGTAGTGCTGTAAAGTCTCTCTTAAACCTCAAGACACCTAACAGACATATGTTCATGTGGCAACTTGCTGTTCAAGAATACAGAGGAAGGATGACAATTATCCATAGAGCTGGAAATGTTCACTCTAATGTTGATATGCTCTCCAGATTGCCTCTGCCGAATAATGACTCAAATCCTGCTTATGTACCTGAGGATGATACTGTTCATATCCATGGTATATTTATAGTTGATATGGAAGAGGAGTTATTACAGTTAATACTGGATTCATATGATAAAGATTCTGATTTAAATAAATTGGTTACTATCTTAAATGATCCTAAGAATGCTTCAATTCAAGCATTAATAAAAACTCTTCCTGCAAAGTACCAAAATGCTTTAAATAAAGGAAAGTTCTCTATTGAAGATGGTTATATATATTATAGAAGGAAGCTTACCAATGTAATTGTAATTCCTCCTTCAATGAAGTAAACTATCCTCAAACTTTGTCATGATGACATATTAGCTGGTCATTTTGATCTTGAAAAAACATTGATTAGAATCAAGAACACTGCATGGTGGGCTAATATGTCTGAAGACACAAAATTATATGTTGAATCTTGTGATTCCTGCCAAAAATCTAAAAGGTTAACAGGTAAGAGAGCAGGGTTATTAAAACATATTGAAGCACCTAGTGCTCCCTGGAAAATCATTAATATGGATTTTGTCACTGGTCTTCCTGTTGCAGGTAGAGACAGCTTTAACTCTTGTTGGGTAATAGTTGATAGATTCACAAAAATGTGCAAATTTATTCCAACCCACAAAGATGTATCCACCAAAGAATTAGCTTTCTTATGGTGGTCTTACATGTTTAATATTATTGGTTTTCAAAAAGCCATTATCTCTGATAGGGATCCAAAATTCACTTCTGAATTTTGGACCTCTTTGATGGATATTTGTGGCTGTGAGTTAAAATTGTCTACGGCTCACCATCCTCAGACTGATGGTCTAGCTGAAAGAATGATTCAAACTCTGGAAGATATGATTAGAAGGTATTGTGCCTTTGGTTTAGAATATAAAGACAATGACAGATTTACTCATGATTGGGTCACTCTTTTGCCTGGTCTTGAATTTGCATATAATAGCACTGTTCATTCTGTCACTGAGAAAAAGCCTTTTGAGCTTTGGTTAGGTTATGTCCCAAATACTCCTGCTCAGATTCTCAATAATAAATTACCTAAGTTGGAACTACACCCTGGTGTAAAATCTTTTATGCAAATGCAACAGCTATGCAGAAAACATGCTCAGAGTTGTATTGATAAAGCATTTGAATATGAAAAGAAAAGATGGGATAAATCCCATAAAGAATACACATTTAACAAGGGTGATGAAGTGTTGATCTCTACTGTCCATTTCAATTTACAAGGTAACCACAAATTAAAAGATCCTTTTGTAGGACCATTTGTTGTTAAAATAATGGTTGGTGATAATTCAGTAGAAGTTGTATTGTATTCTCCATATGATAGGAAACATCCTGTTTTTCCCATTTCTTTGCTTAATACTTATACTTCTAACAGTGACTTATTTCCAAAAAGAAGAGGAAGACCTAAAAAGAACCCTCAGGAAGTCACAGAAACAGCAGAAATTGATAAAATTCTCAATGATAGAATTATCACTTCTGAAAGAGGTACTGAATATTTATTGAGATATAAGAACAAATCATCTGAACATGATGCATGGATACCTGGCAAAGAAATTTCAAATCTGCCTACTCTGTTGAAAAAATACAAAAAGAAAAAATCTTAGCATTTTTTTTATTGTTTTTTTTAGAGTGAGGGAGTGTCAGCCAGGCTATTCCAGGAGTCCAGTAAATGATATGTAACTTATAAAACCTGAAAGAGTGGGTAAGAATTGTATTTAATGAATATAACTTAATATTTTATTGCATAATAAAATTATATAAGTATTTTATTATATACAAGTGTTACATTAAATTTATTGGTTATATAAATTTTTATATACAGTTAAATTGAACATAATATAATATATTCTACAAATAATGGCGCATTTTAATGTATTTAATAATTATAAATTTATATTTAATTAATTGAAAAACATATATTATAATTATAAGTGTAAAATTGACTTATAATATATTTAAATTAATTATTTAAATTTATATATTAAATAACACCTTTCATATAATACTAAACAATAATTAATGACGCTTCTTTTGACCCTTAATTGTTTCAGAAAGAACCAATTAATTAATTTATACTAAATTGAGATTAATTACATGTTTTGTTGCATCAAAGTATTTTTTGTTTCACTTAAAATATCCTTTAATCAGACTGTACCATCTGTTTGGAATTATTTTTCTCATAGTTCCTATGTTCCAATCTTGTTTAGTTATTCACTATTTTTACTTACTGATTTGGGAATTAATGGCGGAAAAATTGGATTCTTAATTGGGGTTTTAATTATTTGTTTCATATTTTTCTCTACATTGTTATGTTTCATTTACTCTTTGATATATTTGTTTTATTCTATTCTAATCATTGTATTTACAAAGATAGTGGCGCTTCAGAGGACCCATTGCCTATAAAAGGGCCTTGGAGAAATCCCCTGTAGCCTCATCACTTATTTTACACTCAAAAAATTAAATACTATTTTACTATGTTTATATTTTTTTATTAGTAATACAATTCTAATTGAAAGTCTATATAACAAATTAAAGGTTGCTTTAAGTCTGATATTAATTAAAAGTGTTTGCCGCGCAGAATCCTTACATTAAATAGTATTATTATTATTAAATTCTAAGTTTTTGTCATCTCTCAAAGTTGCTCGCCGTTGTTTCCCTCTTAAATAAATTTAATATATTATTGTAATTTATTTCTTTTATTTTCCCTTGTCCTCCTCCTTCTCTCCTCCTTTTCTCCTCTTTTTCTTACCTTCTTCTAGACGACTGACCGACAGTAACTAACTAAGCCTGAAACATAAGAACTGTGAGAAAAAGAATCCAAAACAGATATTACAGTAGGATGTAAAGGGTTTAATTAAAACAATTAGAATTATTTTCACACAAAAATCCATGTAATCAATTCAATCCAGTATAAAGCAATTTTAATTAATTTTTTTAACTATGTTATTAATTCAATAATTAATTTAAATGTAACATATAATTAATTTAATGATATTTCTAATTTAAAGTGTGAATTTTAATACCATATTATTAAATAAGTGTTATAATTTATTTACTAATATTACTGACACAATTAAGGGTCAAAAAAGAGCCCAATATTATTGTTTTAATAATGTATGAAAAAGGTTTTTTTAATATATAAATTTAATTAATTAATTTAATTACATTATAAGTCAATTTTACACTTATAGTTATAATATATGTTTATAATTAATTAATAATAAATTTGTATATATTAAATACATAGAAAATGCGCCATAATTTATAGAATATATATCATGCTTAATTTTAATGTATAAGTAATTTATATAATAATAAAATTAATATAATATTTATATATATTTAATAAAATAATTATTTCATTTCATTATGCAGTATAAGATTAATTTATATACATAATAAGCAGATTTTTACGCCCTTTTTTAGTTACAGTAAATTGAGATAAAATTTACTGGGCTCCTGGTATAGCCTGGCTGAAAAATTGTCTGCAGGTTCCAAACTAAATAATGAAAAATTAGCTTTTACAATCAAAAATCCAGCCTTGACATCCCCAACATACAAATCCAGATGTATGGGAAAGAGTTCTCTCCAAAAATCACTGTGGGAGAGCTGGGAGGGACTTGCTATTAATTGCCCTCACTGAGCACTTGCTAGACCAGTCATTTATCTGCTTATTGAATCTGTTTTGAGCTTGATTTTTACCAAGCACAAAGAGGAAAAAATTATTTTCCAACCATGTCTAAGATAGGCTCAAACAAGGTTACACAATAGATATTTTTAGTAGGTCACCCTAGTTTTTCTTCTGGTGAATATGGCATTAATTTTACAGAAGCATTTTATCCTAATTTTAATTTTGCTTCTCATCAAATTCTTGTTACTCTAGTCATCTACCATTCCTGGAAATTCAAATCTTTTGATTTCATTTCAGCTTAACTTCATACTGACATTGATTAAGATATCTTGGTGTGCCTTCCTAAAGGCTATCATACTAAAGAAAAAAAATAATAATCTATGTCTAAAGAAAGAACTTTATATTACCAAAAAAGAAGTAATATGTTGTTGATTTCACATTTATACACTACGCAATATAGGGGGTGGACTTGCTAGCAAGTCCTCAACCTGAACTCAGATGGAACTCAGATGGAACTCAGACTGAACTCAGACTGAACCCATACTGAACTCTACTTGAACACCCACCTAAAACTGTTCTGCTGAGTGGTGTTCATCCCTGATTGTATGGTTCCTTTATCAATAGCTCAATGTGTGTTCAATCTATGGTGAGTTTGGGTCCAAGGTTGCGGACTTGCTAGCAAGTCCGCCCCCCATATTGTGTGGTGATATAAATTTAGATTCACTGAGATATTGCTAAAGTCAATAAAAAAATTCTCTATGTACTCAGAGAGAAATGATGTATGGGTGTGGTCTGGATACATGTGGATGGTGGGACTGTTACTGGTAGTAGTAAGGAAAATTAGAAAAAGTTTGAGGACATTTTGTTTGATTTTTTGAAGTTGAAATAGAATGTTTATGAATATGAAATAGTAGGTGTCACCACAACAAATTAGGTGGCACCATTTAGCAGGTATCTGCCACTATATTCAGTTTTGATTTAAGAGTAAATTTGATTTGATTTTGCACAAGCTAGTGTGCCCATTTTTCAGTGCACAGTCTTTATAAAAGAATTACAGCTGAGCAGAATTTGAGTTAAGTCAAAGATAGAGATTGGCACCTGCTATCAGGCGCCCCTGTTTTTGTAAGGTGTGTAGATATAAAAGAAGTTCCTGTGGGTTCTGATCTTGAAAGTTTTCAAATTATTGATAAGATTTTGTAGAATCACAATACACATGTTCTCCCCTTCCCAAAAATATAGCTATTGAAACTTCAAAAGACAAAGATGAAGCCATATATACAACAAAATATCTATCAATTTCAGGAGTACTCAACTATGTAGCTGTAGAAACCAAGCCAGATTATTCTCTCCTTGTTAATTTTATTTCCAGGTTTTTGCACCTTTGTGAAAAACCAAGCTCTAACTGGGTTCAATAAGCAGATAAAGAACTGGTCTAGCAAGTGTTCAGTGAGGGTAATTGATAGAAAGTCCCTTCAAGCTCTTCCACAGTGATTTTTGGAGAGAACCCTTTCCCATACATCTGGATTTGTATGTTGGGGATGTTGAGGCTCAATTTTTGATTGTAAAAGCTAATTTTTCATTATTTAGTTTGGAATATAGAGACAATTTATCCTCATAAAACATGTCCATATTACCCATATTAACTCAATCTTAGTGAATCCTTCATGAATACTTATTTTGTGGATTTTGAAATGGTAATAAAAACTTTTTACCTATATTCTTCCCATCAAAGTAATATTTGGTTAAAAGTTTCCATCACCAATGCAAAAAAACAAACCAGGAAGAAAATAAACAGAAACATGGAAAGAAAATTATATATTGTGGATTAAAGATTCTTCCATGGGAGAGAAAACTTATAATGGGTATCTTCTTTTCAAATGCATGTTGTTATATTCACAAAAGAGCTCAGCACATCTTTTACTATTCTAAGAGGGAAATATGTTTGTGTATGTTGATAATATTATATATATATATATATATATTATTTTTATTTCTTTTTTTTATTTGCTTATCTCTTTCTCTTTTCATCTCCTCTTTTCTCTTTTATTTCATATTATAAATGTACTTTTACTTTTTGATTGGGATTCACAGTGATAACTTGGAGATTGTGGTCATAACTAAGTGGGAAGATGTTAAGTATTGAAAAAATATATGTACCCATGTATTATACTATATAAACAATGTTGAATTTTTGGCTTTACTTTGGTTCTTTCCAGATATCTACGGGCTGAAACCATACCACAGGTTAGTAAAAAGCACTAAGGTTATTTCTGGAGTTCTACAGACAGATAATGCACCACATTAGTCTCTTAAAATTTTTCTGAAATGGCTGTGACTGATTTTTTAAGCTTCACTCCCTCCTATTTTTTGTTTTATTTTGTTTTTTTTCTCTTTGGTAAGAATTGTTGTGGATAGATAGGAATATTATTCAAACCTTTTGGGTTTCAGAAAATATTTTTTTATTCTTACCTTCTTCAAAATGTAAATTTTAAGTCATCTAATTTTGTGTATCTAACTTATAAAATAGATTTTCTCTCACCTCTTTGACTCCTAAAGCATAGCTGATAGCCTGAACTCATATTCCAGGGAAGATAGGAAAGTATACAATTTTGGAAACAATGGCGAGGTTATTTTATTTTAATTTCTCTCAAATAGCTTTCATTAAAGAAAAAAGAAATACTTAGAAAGTAAAAAATTTATAAGAATATCAGCAAAAAAAATAAAGAAAAAAAACAATAATAATAAGTATAATACAAAATTCTGTTGTCTCAATCATCTCAAATAATTATTTGGTACAAATGTTTAATATTGAATTTACTGTGTTAACATAATGCTGTTAAGTCATAGCTTACTTTACCATATTATTCACCATCTCTATTATCATAACTTTATATTACTAATATACTTTTTTTATTATAAATGCCTTTAATAAGCTCTCTAAACTTTATTTTTGTATCTTATATTTTTAATTTCTCTCTTATACTGTCTTAATAAATCCTCATATTGATTATTATTCAATGTCTTATATTTGTCTCATCATTGTAATGATGCTGATGTTTTGTCTCTTTTATGAAATACAATTTTTTCATCTCTATAATTCAAACATTCTTACTTTTATTTATCACTTCTTGTCTTATTTTCTAAGTTAAGTCCTTTCAGGCTTAGTTCAAGTACAGAGATGTGAATATCTTGATTAGTCAGTTGTCTAGAAGATTTTAAAGGTCCAGTATGAATAGTGTTGTCCAAATCCAATTAAGTAAGAAATGAATTACCAAATATTTCCCCTTGATTTACCAGTCCTTTAAACAGCAAATGACACCTCATACTTGAAGTTACCCATTCCCATTAACCCAAGGATCAACCAATAACAAAAGAAGAATCATATCACATGCCAAGATACAAAAATAACAGGGGATAATCTATCAAAATAATTTAATAAACAAAATTAGAGTATATCCGTGTAATTAATAAAATAAATTACTAAATAAAGAAAGAAAAGACCTAAATATAATGTCCAATTAAGGGGGATTAACAGTAGAAATGAAGATTTTAGTTATTACAAATTTATACATGAAATCCCCATCTAAAATGATCAATATAGCCTGAGAAACCATTGAGAAACCCAAAATAAGACATGAAATGTGGGGCAACTGAATGCAGACTACTGGAAGTGGCTTGGACAGGTAAATCCTTGAATAAATAGACAATTTTAAGCATGGTAGTGAATTATAGGCACCAATCTTGAGGTTATTAATAAAATTAGTTCATAAAATGAAGTCAATGCACTAATAGTGAAATTAGGACACTAAATAAGCGCCTGTCACTTATCTCAGAAGGTTTCCAAATATAGGGAGTACAATGTGGGGTAATTATAGTGTTAAACTACTAACTTTGTTGATAATGAAGCAATGTACCTGGGATAAACACAGGAAGCATGAAGCCAGTACACAGAAGCCATTTCAAGCATAAAAAACATCAATTTTGAAAAGTTTTGATTTTATACATTTAAGTAGCCAAATCAATAGTCCTAAATAAGAAAAATTTATATGTCAAAGCACAATTTTAATATTATAAAATCTATAGCATATATACTCAAATTTAAGTGATTTAAAGTGCATTTATTCTTTATTTCACCATAATAATGAAAATAACAGCTTTAAGTCCTCTTAAAATTTATGTAACCTTATTTCAAAGTTTTTTAAGATTGCTTTAACATATTAAAACTTAATATTAAGTATGTAAGACCTATGAAAGGTGGATATATGCATGTATCCAAAGTATTATAATGGCATATATTGTAATAACTGACTTATTTCACTTTTGTATACATATAGTATACTTTCCCCTATTTTCCCCATGTGTAATACTTGTGTCTAGCACATTTTCTATGCATTTTTTAGTCAGTAATGAAGGTATCCAGGCTGACAAGTCCAGTCCATTTCATTGTTCTTATTCTCCTCAGGGCACATTTAAATCCATTAATTACCTAAGCTAACATGATTATAGTATCAAAGTTTTAAAAAATGCACAGTGAAAGTGTGTTAACAGTTTATCCATAATAGGGGATATCAAAATTAGCAAATTTAAAATAAGGTTAATTGTGACTTTCAAAATTACAACTATAACCATTTTTCAAATAATTCATCTATTAGAAGTAAAAAGAATCAAAAAAAGGAGTTAAAGTTGGCCAAATATAAACTATTTTTGAAAATTTTGAAATTGGAACTTTTTTTCAAGAAAGTAATGAATTTGTTTATTTTGATTTACAAATACCCGTGTTAGGGCTATTAGGTTTTAAAAATTCATTATTGGGTAGATAAAGATGTGTAATTGTGGATTTTATAACTTTTAAACCCCCTAATAGGAAGTATCAAAGTAAATCCATCTACCATTAGCAATCCGCCCTAAATTTAATTTAGTACTAGCATTACACATGATAGAAGATTTTAATTTACTAGCTCCGGGGCTAGAATATAAAATGATATCAATTAAAACTTTTTTCTTACTTTAGTGCCACAACGTTCTGTCCCAATGGTAGATGCCAGACTAATATTATCAATGATTAATTTTTCATCTGGTCAAATATTTTAAAACAATAGATCCTGATTTAGACTCTTCTTGTCAGGCTGAGGTCAAGCACAAAGACGTGAACTAGCTTTAATGGTCAGTTGTCTAGAATATTTTAATGGTCCTATATGAATACTGTAGTACAAATCCAATAAGTATTAAAATATAACTCAAAATAAGGGTCTCAGTAATTCTAATCTCACTAATTATACATGGCTTACAATCTTTATAGTTGGTAGAAAAATAGATTTAATAATTTCAGATACTATTCAAAGACTTTGTAAGTACTATTGATATGCATTGTAATTGTATTGGTTATATGCTTAAATCATAATGATAAAGAATGAAGAAAATAAGACCAAAAAATTCCTCCTTTTATACACAATTCCTTCCCCAATGACCCCTATGATTTACAGGCTCAATACACAGTTAATGACGCCTCATTCTAGCCAATAGAAATTTTCAGAACCAAAAAGAGTGACTAGTAACATAATTAGAATGATAACACCTGCAAAAATCCTGTAGTAATAGGGATAATCCATCAAAAATAAAGAATAAGCAAAAAAGAGAGTATATGCGTATTATACATTAATATAAAAGGCCAAAAAGGGAAAATTAAAACTAATTAATACTTAATAATAAGGGGATTAACTGTAGAAATGTTGGGGCTAATCCTGACATTATACTATGTGAAATCCCCATTCAAAAATAACCAAAATTGACTGAGAAACAACCAAAAAACCCAGAAAAGGGTGTGAGATGTGAGGTAACTACATGCAGTCCTTGGAAGGTGCTTGCATAGGTTAATCTTTGACTAAATTAGGCAAATTTAAGCGTGGTAGTGAATTAAAGCACCAAGAATGTGGTTATTAATGAAATTAGTGCATATAAAGATGGTCAAGGCATTTGTAATTAAGCTAGGACACTAAATAAGCTCCTGTTGCCTATTTTAGTGTGTTTCCCCACAGTGGGCGTAGAATGTGAGGTAATTATAGTGTGAAAAGGCTATCTTTGCTAAAAATGAAGCTATTCACATGGGAAAAATGCAAGCAGTATGTGGCCAGTACACAGAAGCCATTTCTGGCATAAAAAACACCAAATTTGAAAAGTGTTATTTTTATGCATTTGAGTAGCCAAATCAATAGTCCTAATTAAGATAAATTGATATGTCAAAGTGAATTTTTAATATTATTAAATTTATAGCGCATATAATCAACTTTTAAGTGATTTAAAGTGCATTTCTTGTTTTTTACATAAAACAATGAAAATTACAGCTTTAAGTGTACTTAAGAATTATGTAGCCTTATATTTAAGGTTCTTAAGATTACCCTAAAATATTCCAACTTAATATTAAGTAAATAAGACTTATAAAAGGTGGATATATGCATGTATATAAGGCATTATAATGTCATATTTTGTATATTATCATAATTTTACTTATGTATACTATTTGTGTACTCTAATTTATTGCTCCCATGTATAGTCCATGTGTTTAAAATAACTTTTAAGTACTTTTTACTCATTCCTGGGAATATCCAGGCTGACACTCGTCCACCCAAAAAAACAATAAAAAAATGATAAGTTATACACTTTTTTTTATTTTATATTTTTTTCAGGTATTCATAAAATTCTGTAGCATTAAAGATTAATTCTTTAAAGAAATAAAACATAACAAAATATTATGAGTACCGGTTTTTTAACCCCTCAGCTGGTTTAACAGTAATTTATTTCTGTTTAAATTTTTTAAGAAGGGAGGATATATTTGAAATTTCTTTTTCAGGTATCCATTTATCAAATTCATTTGATTTCCCCTTAAATCTTAATAAATACTCAGTTCCTTTCTATTTAGTAAGAATTCTTTTTATGAGTATTTTTTAAATCTCTGCCTTTTCCACAATTTCTTCAGGTTGCTTTTTAGGCCTTCCTCTTCTTTTTGGAAATAAGTCAGGATTATTTGCATGGTAAGGTTTTAATAATGAGATAGGTAAAACTGGATGTTTCCTATCATATGGGGCATATAATATGACTTCCACAGCATTTTTAACAACCATTTTGCATACTAAAAAGGGTCCTACAAAGGGATCCTTCAATTTAACATTACCTTGTAAGTTAAAATGTAGTGTTGAAATTAGGACTTCATCTCCTTTATTGAATTCAAATTCTTTATGAGATTTATCCCACCTTTTCTTTTAATATTCAAATGCTTTTTGGATGCATTCCTCTGCATGCTTTCTACACATTTGTTGCATATGAATAAATGATTTAGTACCAGGGTGTATATCTAACCTTGTTAATTTATTTAAATTATTTACTGGGGTATTTGGTACATATCCCAGCCAGAGTTCAAATGGTTTTTTCTCTTTTACAGAATGAGTTGTGCTATTATAAGCAAATTCAAGGCCAGGAATTAATGTTACCCAGTCATGTGTGAATTTCTAATTGTATTTGTATTCTAATGCAAAGGCACAATATCTTCTGATCATATATTTTAGAGTCTGAATCATTCTCTCATCCAGCCCATCAGTTTGTGGATGGTGCACTGTAGACAATTTCAATTAACCTGATACTTTCATCAATGATGTCCAGAACTCTGAAGTGAATTTAGGGTCTCTGTCAGAGATTATGGCTTTTGGGAACCCAGAAGTATTCATCATTTGAGTTCACCATAGTAATTCCAAGTCTTTTTCAGATACCTCTTTATGGGTAGGGATAAATTTACACATTTTTGTTAATCTATCCACAATGACCCAGCAAGAATTGAAACTTTCTTTTCCTGCTAATGGAAAGCCAGTGACAAAATCCAAGTTTATAATTTCCCATGGAGCTTTTGGCTGCTTTATTTGTTGTAACAACCCAGCTCTCTTCCCAGTTAATATTTTAGATTTCTGACAAGAGTCACATTTTTCAATTTATTTTTGTACATCTTCTTTCATGTTTATCCACCAGGCTGTATTTTTAACTCTGGTTAATGTTTTGTTAAAATCAAAATGACCAGATAAGCTTTCAAAATGACAAGTACTCAACATTAACTCTTTCATAGAAAGTGGTATAGCTATTACATTACTTATATTTTTTCTGTAATATATATATCCATCTTCAATTTACAGTTTACCCTTTTTTAATGCATTTTTATACTTCAGAGGCAAGGTTTTAATTAATGCACTCATGGAGGCATTAGTTGGATCATTTAAAATGGTAGATAATTTAGCCAAATTTTTATCAGATGAATATTTTTCCAATATAGTTTGCATAAACTCTTCCTCTAAATCCACTATATAAATCCCAAATATATGTATAACCTCATTTTCAGGTACATAAGCTGGGTTTTCAGCATCATTTGGAACAGGACTTATGGATAATAAATCCACATTAGAATGCAATATTCCTGCTCTATGAGTGATTTTCATTCTTCTTCTGTACCCTTGTACAGCTAGTTGCCATCTAAGCATGTGCCTATTAGTTGTTTTCATGTTTAGTAATGATTTTGCTGCACTGCAATCTGTTATTAATTCAAACTTCTGGTCTTCCAGATGGTAATGAAGTCTCTCCAAGGCCCACACAACGGCTAAACATTCCAGTTGGGTGGCACCATACCTTAATTTTGTCTTTCTTAAGGTTCTGGATATATAACAGATAACTACTTCAGATAATTTTCCATTTATTATCTGTTTTTGCTGTAAGGCAGCACCTAACCCTATGAAGCTTGCATCAGTGTGCAAGATAAAAGGTAGGTTAAAATCTGGCAGTCCCAATATTGGAGCTGAAATTAAACACTCCTTAAATTTATTAAAGGTGTGTTTTATTTCATTATTCCAAATGAAAGCTTCATTTTTCCTGATTAATGTTGTTAAAGGGGCTGCAATTAATTGGCAGTTTTTTATATACTGCTTATAATATCCACACATACCTAAAAAACTTTGAACATCCTTCACATTCTTAGGTATACTAATGTTTTTTATTGCTTCCACTTTGTTCAGTCAACACAAATTTGTAATCCAGATACAACATTTCCAAGTACTTTCAAGGATTGAAACCCAAACTTTCATTTTTTCAATGCAATTGTCATATTAATTTCATCCATCTTTTTAAATACTCTTTTAAAGTGATTTAAATGTTCATCATATGTTTTTGAGAACACTATGATGTCATCAATATAAATTAAAATACATCCTTCAATCATTTCCTCATGAAAAATACTATCCATCAATTTTTGGAAGACTGAAGGCGCATTTTTTGGGCCAAAAGGCATTCTCACATATTTATATATCCCCATGTGTGTGGTTATGAGTAAGAAATTCTGAGAATTATTTTCCACAGGAATCTGGTGGTAACCTTTGTTTCCATCCAGAAAGGAAATATATTTTGCTCCTTGTAAGGTAGCATGCATAGAAGCTATCCTTGGTAGAGGGTAAATATCATCCACAGTGAATGTATTCAGAGCTCTGTAATCACCACATAATCTTGCCTTATTTTTCTCATGGGAGATTAAAACTGGTGAAATAAAACAATACTTAGGTGTTGTTCCTACTTTTTCAACAATACCCATTTCTAACAACATTTTAATTTTGTCTTCAATGTCTTACCTTTTTGCAGGAGAAGCTGGGTAAGGTTTATTTTTCAAGCTGCCAGGAATATTATCCAAATCACAACTTAAAGAGATTTTAATCTCATGGTCTTTGACCAATCCTAGTTCATTTGAACCATGAGCAAATGCCATAGGATAAGATTTTATCAATCTCAAAATATTTTTTTCTTCAATTTTTGATATTTGAGGACTGAAAGAGGCTTTTTGGATTACATTTTCCAATTCTACTACTTCAGAGGTGGTTCTTCCACTTTTCAGTTTTTCTTCTTTAGGAGTAATGGAATAAACTGAATTTTCAGAGAAAATCTTGAATTTTCTTTTCCCATTTACGCCTATAGTGAAGCAACTATTTGCAGGATCTAGTTTGATGCCAAATTTGGTCAATAAGTCATTTCCAATAATAAACCAATCACTACAATTATTATTATCTATTACTACAAGTTCACACACTGCTCTTACATATCCATTATGATATTTAAAGAATACAGCTGTTTTGTATTTGTCAATAGGATTTAATACTGAACCAAACCCCCTCCAGTTCCTTGTCTGTATATGCTCTAGTTTTTCCTTATACTTAATATTTAGTTTTGTTAAAGTATTAATAGAAACTACACTACCTGCAGCCCCAGTGTCAAGAATGGCATTCATTTCTTTTCCACATATAATTTCAGGTGCTCTAATAGGTGTTATTTTGTAAGTATGATGAGATACATCTTTGATAATTTAAGCTTCTTCAATGGAAGTTAAAGATGTATCTGTATGAGGTATTGCATCATTCAGGAACATAATATCCTGTTCTAATACATATATCGCATTTTCATCATCACTGTAAGAAATGTTACTTTTACAATCCTCACTAGATTCCTCCTATTCATCTTTGTGATTACTTTTTTCAGAATCTTGTGAGTTTTCAATAAGATTTATTCTTTTCTTAAAAGTATGACCTTTAGCCCAAGGTTCATTACATTTGTAGCAAGTTTTATTTTCTTTTCTTTTAGGGACAAGGTGAGCTGAAGATTTTTTCTTCTCCACTGGTAAACTATTTTTAGTAGGTTTTACTACCTCAACACTTTGCTTGTAATTATTATACCTGGTTTCATATTTGTGGTTCAATAATATTTCATTGCATATATTAATAAACCCAGAGGTATCTCAGATGGTTTCAGTTCTAGCTACAATAATGTCTCTAACTGATATAGGCAATTTATATATTATTTTTTCTTTCCACTCATCATAATCCATTTTTGGATCCATGGCTTTCATGATTTTTATTAAATTCATTAAAAATACCATGGGTTTATCCCCAGCATTTGGATTATATCTCGCTTTCTCATACAATCTTTGTTGATTAATTCTAAATTTTGGGACACCAAATTGCCTTTCAATTAGTGCCTTCCATTCATTCCAGGAGTAGTTAATTCCCTCACTCAATACAGATTCAAACCATTATAAGGCCACATCTGTATATAAAGATATCAATTTTGATGTAATTTCTTCATCAGATAATCTGTATGAAAATTTTAAGTTATCAATTCTTTGAATGAATTGTTGCCAATCATATTTTGAGTCCCCGTCAAAAGAAGGGTACTGATCTAACTTAGTCCAGTTCTTTTGGCTAGTTTTTTCTTCCCTAACCTGAGGAATATTGAGTAATTCACTAACTTTAGAAAGATGATCATTTATTTCATCTTTTACCGATTTTGTATTCTCAGAGCCTATGACATTATGTTCATGTTCAATTATTGGTTTATCATCTGATTGTTTCATAAAAACTGGTACTCTTTCCACATAAGAGGTAGTATCTTTTACTCTATCAGTATTTTTCAAAATTTTAGCAATTTCAATTTCAACTCTTTGTAACCTATCTTTTATTACAGGTACATGAGTTAAGGTATTATTCACATTTGAAAAAGACAATTTTACACGTCCCTCTATGGTAGCAATAATATTCTGAGAATGTTCCAATTTATTCTATAAATTTTTAATCTCAGAATTTAATCTTTTGTTTTCATTGATTAATTCACTATTTGAATTCTCAACAATTTTTAACCTATTGGCTGTTTTACTCAATGATTGTGTGAGGTTTAATAATCCACTTTCTGTATTATTGTTTGACTCTCTAGAGAATTCTTCCAATTTTTCAATTCTTAATAATAATTTACTAATTATTTTTGATTTTATTGGATTTTCTTTTAGAAAATATTCAATTTTTCTTGTGTCAAATTCAGAAGAATCATCATCAGGTTCAAGATTTAATTCATTTGGTTCCATTTTTATTAATATAGCATTATCCTGGTGGTCAATAAAACTATGTAAATTTTCCTCATTTAAAGACAAGTTTAACATGTTATTTTCAAATGAATAGTTTTTTAAATACTTATCAATTATATCCAATAACTCTCTATCGATTTCATTACCTATAAGTAATTCATTGTTAGGATTATATAATTGATCCTGAGAAGATGGATGACTTACCAAGGTCTTATTCCATTTCCCCTGCCTCTCCTTGGCTTTCCCCTGTAAGGGTAACTTCTGGAGCCCTGCTGTTGAGGGTTGTTGTAGTTTTGGGAATACCAATCCCACTTCCATTTGCTTACAGTAATTTTTTGGTCTTCCTCTTGGGCTGGAGGTGTTGCTATGGAACTGTTGGGTGCCACTGTTGGTGGTTGAGCCTTTATTTCTACTATAGCTTGATTGACTTCTACAAAACCCTGAGCTGCTCTTTTCTCTAGATTGTATATCTGGTCCACTATATTGTTGACTCTTATTGTCAAGGTGTTCAGTAGAGTGGAGAGGGAATAAATTTGCTTTTGTAAGGTATTTCTTGTTTTCTTTATTGATACCTTTTTTAATAGTTTTTCCCTTTCCTCCAGAGACATTTGTGGAGTGATGATGTTTGTGGGCGAATCCTGGCCCTCCATTTGAATGTCCTGTAACAGGTCTTTCAGCTCTAGGTCTTAAGCTATAAGGTTTTACCTTATTACTCACAATATCATTGTTGTCATACATTTTTTATGTGGAATTTAATCAAAAAAATTAAAATTTGAGATCTGAAAACTTCAAAAAGGAGTTTTATCAGTATTTATCAATACCACTGAAGACAATTTTATTGCTTACTTGTAGGTATGAAGTGAATTTATAAGTGCCAAAAGTCAAATATGCTTTTATGTAGTCACTTGATTTAACTGGTCTACAGTATGTAGCCGTGTTTTTATATTTAAAAAAGAAAATCTGTCAGTAAAATTCTTTCCAAATATTAAATGAATTTTACAATTAATAAAAAGGGATTATGAGTCCTGTTAAAAGAAAACAATTAATCAGTTTAATTGGTTTATCATCTGCAAAGATCACAAATTTAATTAGTTGATTGACAGACTCCCACTAATAAAAATTTTATGTTAAAATTATTGGTAAAATTTTTTATCTGCAAAGATCACAAAATTAATTGGTCTATTGACAGACTCCCACTAATAACAATTTTATGTCAAATTAGTGGTAAAATTGTTGATTCAATATCACAATTTTACTATAAAACTGGGCTTCTTTTTCTAAAATCACTATATAAGTGACCCCAACCTGTTGTAATTATCCAAATATTTCTATAGGGATTTTATTTACTTGTAGCCTCTTTTTTTTGAATTTTTACTTACTGGAAGATAACCAACAGAATTCTTGAGGAAAGGGCCCCAATTGTCAGTCTGAGGTCAAGTACATAGAGGTGAAATAGCTTAAGTGGCCAGTTTTATAGAAGATTTTAATGGTCCTATATGAATACTGTAGTACAAATCCAATAAGTATTAAAATATAACTCAAAATAATGGTCTCAGTAATTCTAATCTCACTAATTATATATGGCTTACAATCTTTATAGTTGGTAGAGAAATAGATTTAATAATTTCAGATACTATTCAAAGACTTAATAAGTACTGTTGATATGTATTTTAATTTTATTGGTTATATGCTTAAATCGTAATGATAAAGAATGAAGAAAATTAGACCAAAAACCTCCTCCTTTTATACACAATTCCTTCCCCAATGAACCCTATGATCTACCAGCTCAATACACAGTTAATGACACCTCATTCTAGCCAATAGAAATTTTCAGAACCAAAAAGAGTGACTAGTAACATAATTAGAATGATACCACCTGCAAATATCCTGTAGTAATAGGGATAATCCATCAAAAATAAAGAGTAAGCAAAAAAGAGAGTATATGTGTATTATACATTAATATAAAAGGCCAAAAAGTGAAAATTAAGACTAATTAATACTTAATAGTTAAAGGGATTAACTGTAGAAATGTGGGGCTAATCCTGACATTATACTATGTGAAATCCCCATTCAAAAATAACCAAAATTGACTGAGAAACAACCAAAAAACCCAGGAAAGGGCGTGAGATGTGAGGTAACTACATGCAGTCCTTGGAAGGCGCTTGAAAAGGTTAATCCTTGACTAATTTAGGCAAATTTAAGCGTGGTAGTGAATTAAAGCGCCAATAATGAGGTTATTAATGAAATTAATGCATATAAAGAGGGTCAATACATTTATAATAAATCTAGGACATTAAATAAGCGCCTGTCACCTATTTTAGTGTGTTTCCCCACAGTGGGTGTAGAATGTGGGGTAATTATAGTGTGAAAAAGCTAAATTTAATTAAAATGAAGCTATTCACACGGGAAAAATGCAGGCAGTATGTGGCCAGTACACAGAAGCCATTTCTGGCATAAAAAACACCAAATTTGAAAAGTGTTATTTTTATGCATTTAAGTAGCCAAATCAATAGTCCTAATTAAGGCAAATTGATATGTCAAAGCGCATTTTTAATATTAATAAATTTATAGCACATATAATCAACTTTTAAGTGATTTAAAGTGCATTTCTTGTTTTTTACATAAAACAATGAAAATTACAGCTTTAAGTGTACTTAAGAATTATGTAGCCTTATATTTATGGTTCTTAAGATTACCCTAACATATTCCAACTTAATATTAAGTAAATAAGACTTATAAAAGGTGGATATATGCATGTGTATAAGGCATTATAATGTCATATTTTGTATATTATCATAATTTTACTTATGTGTACTATTTGTGTACTCTAATTTATTGCTCCCATGTATAGTCCATGTGTTTAAAATAACTTATAAGTACTTTTTACTCAGTCCTGTGAATATCCAGGCTGTCACTTCTGGTCCTTAAAATACCTATATTACAGTCTTAAAACTTAAAAAAATTCTATATGAACACTACACTTATCCTTCCTATTCACATTTGGATGTGAATTACTGAGTTATCACTTTCCTCATCACTTAAATTTCTAAATAATTTATTCCTTGACCTTCTTTTCTATTAAAAAGACATTTAATCACTCACTAATTCTTAACTGTTTATTATCACCAGGGTTTCTATTTCCCTCACCTTAAAATTTGTCTTTGGCTTAGAATCTGGTATAGAAAACAATTTAGCTTTTTATTAAACATATTCTAAAAAGGTGCTTCTCAAATTAAATGGAAAAAAGTATTTTTCAAAACCCCCATTAGGAGCTGGACTCTCTTCTGTGTTGTTTTTTATGCAGGTTCATTTAATAAGAGAATGAAGTAATTTTATACTTCAACAATTTTATAATAATTGATTGATAGTTCATAATCTTCAGGATATTCTCATTAAAGTGAAATAAAATCTTATAAAAGAAAATTTTGACTTCTTTAGCACTTTCAGAAGTCATAATTACAGTTAAGCCAATCCTGTAGCACCCCAAAAAGTTTTACAGGGGCTTCAAAAGATAGAAGCTAGTTATGGAAACCCTAATATCCAACTTTAACCACCCAAATATAAAATTTCAGGATGAGGTAGGAATGATTGGTATAGGTAAAGAAAATTTTCTGATATTTGTTTCACAGACAGGTATAGAAACTAATTTACTCATTACCTCAAAAAAAGGGGGGAGGAAACCCTTAAAACCTTTCAGAAAACAACTTAATTTCCCACCAATTATTAACTAAGAAGAAGTCAAAGCTCTAAGGTGGAAATAGAAGGGGTATCAGGAGAACCAGCAGAACAGCTAAATCTATCCTCAAGAAGAACTTTCCATTTCTCCTCTGAAATATTTTCCATACCACCACCCTTATCAGAGACCCTAGAAAATGAAGGGTAAAAATGTAGCTTCTTTAAGGCTATGGTGAGTTCTGTCAATGATCATTTCCATAAAAAAACATGTGCTACCAGCTAGAAGGTGCCAAACCTCAAACCCATTTGGGATTTTTTAAAAAAACTCAAGTTTGATACTGTTTAAACTGGTTTTCAGGATGTTCAATGTGTGGAATTCACAGAATTTTTTTAGCAGTGCTAAAGGTGAGTTTATTTTTTTATTTTATTTCTTTTCTGATCAATATTGGCTCTAATCTAATTATTAGTTATAAATTAGTTAAATTTTTTAATTCTAGTGAAAAAAAAAATTAAGTCTTTAAAAAGTAATTTTGAACTATTAGTTTTTTAAATATTTAGGATATGCTTAATATTGGATATCAAAGTACTCCAACTTTCTATGGCAGATAAAAAATGAAATACCCAAAGTATTATCTCTCTATATATTCAGGGGTGTCAAAAATTATCATATTTTCCTTGAAGTCTTCATTCTCAAAATGCCATTTCAAGATGCCTTCATAAATTTCAGACTTGGGGTTAGACATGTCAAACATTTGGTCAAATACTTCATCAAATACTTTCTATTCTTGCACCATAAACCCAACCACAATTAAGCCTACCAATACAAATATTTCCACAATTCACTGTACATCAGACCCCTTTGCCCCCAACCCCACATTATCCTGGACTCCTGCTCAAATTTATATATTCATCCATTTCAGAACACATTTCAAAACACATTTCTGAATACATTTCATAATGCATATCCTAATCATCATGCAATTCTCCTTCCAAATTCCCCCAACTCTCCTCTTCTTTACATCTTTTTCTGCCTTTTCATCAAGGCATGTTTTTTTCTTTTTCTTCACAGCTTCACATGTTCCTCATTTTTCTCTTCAAGACCCTTCCAAAATTTGCTTAAAGTGAGTAATACCTGATCCTGCTTTTATTTTTACTGACTTTTTTTTCTTTTTTTTCCTTTTTTTAGTGTTTTTTTTTGCCAAATCAATTTGGAAACATTTCCAGAACAATTCTAGACTGTTTCAAAGTGTTTTTGGTAAGTTTTTGTTTTATTTCATTTCATTTTTATTTTTTAGCCTTGGAAACATGCTGGCAGCATGCCCAGCACGTTTCCAAGTGTTGATACTAATTTTTTTTTATTCTCCAAATTTATTTGGAAACAGTACCAGAACATTTCTAGACTGTTTCCAAAACTTTTTGGTAAGTTTTTTTTTCTTTTTTTTAGCCTTGAAAATGTGCTGGAAGCATGCCCAGCACATTTCCAAGCTTTTTATTTATTTATCATGTTCCGAATCAATTTTTAAACAGTTTCTAGACTGTTTCCAAGCAGTTTTGCTAAGTTTTTTTTTTTTTATATAGCCTTGGAAAGGTTCTGGTGGCATGCCCTTCAGATCAACCAAAAATTGATAAAGAGGGTAAGTAAAGTGAGGCAAGAAGGTTTGA
Source organism: Hemileia vastatrix (assembly GCA_030280995.1). NCBI lineage: Eukaryota > Fungi > Basidiomycota > Pucciniomycetes > Pucciniales > Zaghouaniaceae > Hemileia > Hemileia vastatrix. The sequence goes on along the minus strand of JASXTE010000013.1, from coordinate 19,023,916 downwards.
TGAAAAGTAAAGCTGCAGGGAGGGAGGCTAAGTATGGTAAATAAAGAAATTGTAAAGATTCATTTTTATTTCTTAAATTTATAATTAATCATTCATTAAAGATAGAAATCAAATTTAAGTATTGGGCCATTGGGCCTTGCTGCTGTATAAAGGTAATTATTCAAACAAATAATTGGTTGAATAAGTTCACAATAAAATTCTGTGTCAATTTATTCTTTGGCTTTGGTCACATCTGAACTCATTGGCTGGTAGTCTTCTGAATACCATTACTATTACTTGGTTGATTATCTTTTTTGAATGATTTAATTATTCATTTATGAAATAAAAATAAAAATTTGGCAATCCTGACCCCCTCCCAGAGTAAGTTGCAGGGGAGGGTATTGCCATATTTTTTTTCTTTATGATTTGGTAGGGGAGGGTATTGCCATTTTTTTTCTTTGTGGTTTGTTTGGAATTTTTTTTAAATGTATATACACAATTAAAAGACAAAAAATCTCCCTTTGAAGATTAAAAATGTGTGAAAAATACATTTACTTTCATATTAAGCAGAAAGTACGTAATCCAAAAAACATCCAACTAAGTAGGTCTTGATCCTCAAGATGGTACAAACAAATAAAACAATTCAAAATAAAAAGATTAACAGAAATATGAGTGTGGAATATATAAAAAGTAGTTCCTTCCCCCAAAAAATCATAGTAGCTTTATAGTAAAATTCAAAGATTTCATCTTGTCCTTTCTAGAAACATTCAAAAATCTTACCCAGTCCTATACAGCTTCTCAATATGACATCTCTACCATCATCATCATCTACTTCAAAAGAGCATAGTACAAATAACTATAAGTTTACAAGGGGATATTGAATTCCTTGCACTCATTGTGAAAGGTCCAATTACTATTTTGTTGAAGCACCAGAATAAAGAGATTCACTTCAACTTGTGAGTGCTGTTGATGGTGTCATTTACAATTTGATGTCCTTAAGCTCAATCCAGATACTCAAGTCCAATTTATTTCTGTTAAGTACTGGTCTAATGAGGCAGAAAGAAAGATACTATAAGATAGCTTCCAGTATTATCTATCATTAATATTTTTTGGATTGAAATGTATGAGTTCTGCTAGGCCATTAGATAAAGCTACTCATACTGAAAAAGCAGTTATTGATGATGATGATGATTCAACAGAGGAACATAGTCAAAGAAAAAGGATAAAGATAAATATTCCAAGTGAGTTTAAGGTATTCTTTTGAAATATAAAACATATTTCTAAAGAATTTAACTTAAATATGTAAAAAATGGTCACTAATTCATAGTAAAGATTACAAGGATGATGATAGTATTTGGAATCAGAGATTGGAATACAAGAATACTAAGCAAGAAGAAGATATCAAGGAGGTGATTGATAAGAAGGTTGAAGGATTAAAAGAAGGAGTAGACAAAAATTTATTAGAAAATAGTAGGTTAGTAAGTGGCAAACATATAGAAATTTTCAATGATGTACAAAAAAATTTAGGAGATATTTTAAAAATTGCAGGCTTTTGGCTCAAAGGAAAGGTTGTGCCATTAACAAAACCAATATATCCAGGGAATCCTTCATTTTGCATGACCTGTGAGTTTTCCAGTCTAATCTCCTTAGTGGGCCATGTGAAGAATTGTGATTGAAGTGAATTTATGGATTTGATGGTTCTCTTGGTGTATGAATCTACTGTTCCATGACTTATACTGAAGAGGTTCTTGAGGAGAGTTATGTAAGCACCATTTCCATTTAAACCAAATTAGCAAAGTGCCAAAGAGATTTGTATTTCAGGGTCCCTCTGTGGGATATGTGAATTATTGTGGTAAATAGAATGATCATGAATCAAATCATGTAGGTCTTTAAAACCATGATAAGTAGTTTGGAAAATTTGCTGAAAACTGGGTTCAGGTAATTCAGAAAGTTTGTGAAGTGTATATTGTGGTTGATGGCAAATGGATGAAGTTTGGGAAGTAGGGTAGTGGTTCTCTAACAGGCGACTCATAAAAAAAATCAAACTCAGCAACAGAATCTGGATCAGACTCAACCAAAAGATCAAGGGCTAGAGAATCAGTGGTTGTTTGAAGCTGTTGAAGAAGTGAAGGAGTCATGTTAGTGTTTGGAGGGGAAAAAATAAGAGCAAGAGTAATCAAGGGTGGGAGGAAGTAACGGTTGGAGTATGATGTTAGGGGGGGGCTTAAGACTTTATGCACAGTGTACTCTGTGTGTGTGAATAAGCCCCTAACAATTAGGTGAAGAAAAATTTTAAGGTATGGGCATGTGTGCACCTAATGCTGACTAATCAAGTTAAGGGGAAGAAGTGCTTGAGGGGCTTGAATGTACCCAACAGATGGCTTTTGTAGGGAAAAGCATTTTGTGGAAGTATACCAGTTAATGGGGTATGTAATTTGAATTAAAATGACTTACCTGGTACCTTTTTTGAGGCTTGCTTGAATGGCGTATATGGTAATTTTTGACACCCCCTATTATTATTTATTTATTTTTGATCATAAATGGGTTATTTGGTGTAAGACATATTAAGATTTGACTTTCATCATATATTTTTTATCTTTTTATTTATTTATTTATTTTTATTTTGTGTGTGTGTTTCATACCCTTACAGAAGAATTGATTTGGGATAAACTTTTATACATTATCCCCCTCTCCTTCATTTTTTCCTGGTGAAAATAAACAAGTAATTTTTATTTTCTTATACACCTGCCCTGGTACCAGCAGATAAAAATATTCTATTATAGCAATATCAGATCCAGTAAAAAATTAATAAGAAATCCTTCATACTTGATACAATTACTTTGATGATGCTACATAATAAGTTATCTTTTGATGATCATAACAATTTCTCCTCAAATTGAATATTTTTCTTCCTTCTCCTTCTTCTTCTTCTTCTTCTTTCTTCCCCTTTTCCTAAAACTACACCCACCCCTTTCATGGCAGGAAAAACTGTGTCACATTTGCGTTTCAGGTGGCAATGTCCTGAATGCAAAACAAGACATGATGTCTCATAATAAAATGAGACATCTGATCTCACACAACTCACACACACAAGCCATGCTTTTTTTTATTGTCATACAATCTCACCCAACTAGGGGCATGAAGGAAAAGGACTAAATTGAGTAGGTACAAGATGGGAGAGACAGGAAAAGGGCGCAGGGCAATAAACTAAGGAACAAAAGTGAGATCACTGAGAGAGTGGGATGTTTTTGGGAAATCTAACAGATGAAACAAGAAATTTGGCAACAAGTGGAGCAATGGGGGAGGGAGAAAGAAGATGGGAAGAGGTAAAAGGGATTTTATGTTTTTGCGCAGCCTTTAAGAGGGTGCGGCGGTTATCAAGAAATGAGGGGCAAAGAAGGATAATATGTTCAGGTGTGTCTTTTGAGGGATATGAACAATGGGGGCAATAAGGAGAGTCTGAGGCTTTGAAGCAGAAAAGATAGTTCTTCAAGGGCAAGTGACCTGAGCGACATTGTATGAAGGCCGTGGCGTGCGCTCTAGGGAGGCTGGCCAGGGTCTTAAACATATCAAATGGGTTGAACTTGCCTCTTAGCTTCTTGAGTGAGCTAGGGTCAGGTGGAGAGAGAAGAAGTGATTTATTAAACAGTTTTAAGTGTGATTTAAGACAGGAGATGGACGGTGGGGGGGGAGTGAAACTAAGGGAGGACTTAGCCAATTCAGAAAAAGGGTGTGACCCGTTAGCTAGAGCATCCACAATTTTGTTCCCTGCACTGCCCAGGTAGCCAGGACACCAATGAAGGACAAGGGAAAGGTCAGGGAAGTGAGATAGAAGCTTGTGTTTGATGGTAATGAGTGATAAAAGGATAGAAGAGTTGAATGTGGAAGGGGAAGGGGAGGAGAGTGCGTTAATCACTGATTGGTTATCAGAGAAGATGTTGAGGGAGTTGAATAAGTGATGCAAGGGGTTATTTAGGAAAATTTGAAGGCCCAATAGAACGCCTATCATCTCTGACTCGAAAACTGAGAAAAGGGATGAATCGCCCAGTCGGGACACGTAGGGGAGCTGTTGAAGAGGGTCAAAGGCAGTGGCAAAAGTACCTTCATGGGACCTTGACCCATCTGTAAAAATGTAGTAGGAGGAGAGAGGGAAGCAGTGGGTGAGAGAGTGAATGCTGGTCAGTGCTTCCTCTTTGGAGGGGGAAATGACTCTTTTGAAGATGGGAGGAAACCAGGGGGTGAGAGGGAGGGGGAGACGGGAGTCAAAGTTACCAAGGGGGAGGGAGCTATGGAAGATGTTATTTGAGGATAAGAGATGAAATTGGTTTAGATGAGATTTAGGGGGGGAAGAGACAGCCACCAGCTTTGCAAGGCATGCCATGGGGTTGGATGACGGGATGGTTAGGAGATGAGCCCAGGCTTTTTATACCTCCAGGTCAAGTCTTTGCAAACTTGTGAGAGAATGGGAATCATGGAGTAGAATGCAAGTGGGGGTGGATCGGAAACATCCATGAGCACGAGGAACAGCTTTATTATCAACAACTTGCAGTAATCTGGTCATGCGTGTACGTTTCCTGGGGTGATGCCACACAATTTCAGCATAGTCAGTTTGGGAATGGATGAGCGAGGATATGAGGATCATGTATTGTTTGAGAGGGATGCCCCAGCCCAAAGAGGCTAAGCAATGAATAGCTCCCGCAGCTCAAAGGCCAGTAGCAATAAGTGTGTTGCCATAGGGTCAAAAAAAAAGAGTAGGGTCCACCAGTACACCTAGCCATTTGAGGGAGGAAGAAGGAGGAATAATTTTCCCATCAAAAGACAAGAAGGGGGGATTGGAGGTGGGGGTAACGCTTAGTCAGTAGCATCCAATTGGTTTTGGATAGATCAAAAATGGCAGCATGTTTCAAGCCCCAAGCCACTGCTTCAGAACCTGAAAGAGAGAGCTTGTTCAGCACTACATTCTGATCTGGGTTAGCAGCAAGGTAAATAATATCATCAATGTAGCCTAGTGACAGGGAGGGGAGAGAGAGGAGCTGCAAGTTATAAATGACATATAATAAGGGGGAGAGAGAGGACCCTTGAGGGAGGCCCTTTGGGGAAAAGGAATGGGGGACTTGTAGGAGGAGAAGGCAATACTAGCAGTTCTGCCTTGTAGTGATGTGATGATAAGGTTGGACAAATTAGTGGGGAGAGGGAGAGAGTGGAGGATGGATGAAAGGCAGGAGGTGTTTACTGAGGGGAACGCGCCTTTAACATCAAGGGAGAGGGCACCGACAAAATTACCCTTCCGCCATTGGTCTTTGGTCCAGGTGGTAAGGTGGAGAAGGGAATCTGAGGTGCTTCTCAGGGGCCGGCCTCCATAGAGATTTTCCAGTAACAGATTACCTGATTCCACTAGAAAAGACAAGTGTTTAGTGAGCAAAGAGTCAAGTAGCTTACCCATTGTGTTGAGCAAAGCAATGGGGCCATAGGCACTAGTGATTGTGTAATCTGGGCGCCCGGGCTTGGGGATGATGACAGTTTTTGCCACTTTCAAGGGGAAAGGGTAGCGGCCAAGTTCTAGACAAGCCTGGAAAATTGGGAGGATAATGGCTGTGACCGCTTGAGGGTTGCAGTGAAGGAGGGCATTTGGGATGCCATCTGGACCGGGGGCCCTACCCTTCTTTGTCTTTAGAAGGGCCGCCTTGACTTCCTCAATGGTGAAAAGAGGAGATGGGGAGACAGAAGGTGGAGGGGGAGGGGAAATGTCAGAGAGGCCGCACTGGATTTGAGCAACCAAGGTTCCCTCAAACAAAGCTTGAGCTTTTAAGAAATTGTCAGTAAGAAGTGAACCATCAGGGAGAGTAAGAGGAGGATTAGAACGACTGTCAGAGGGATGAGAGAAAGGCTTAGCAGATTCAAATAAAGTAAGAGGGGTGAGGGAGGAGAGATATGAATGCCAATGTAGCTTGCGCAAGTATTCGATTTTAGCAAGGAAAGTATGTCTGGCTTGCTTAAACTCAGCTTCAACGTGGGGGGCTGGGGAGGACCTAAATTTCTGTTGGGTCTGGTAGCAGGCCTTCTTGAGGGGATCCGAGATACTGCTGTTCCACCAAGAGTGACACAAAGAGCCGGGCTGCAGCAGCAGGACAGAACTCTCCATTAGTTTGATAAAATTAGAAGAAACAAATTTGGCAGCCAAATAAATGGAGGAGGAGAGAAGGGGGGGAGGGGGCGAAGGGAGAAAGATGAGAGGGAAGCAAAGAGAAAAGACTCATCAAAACCTTTCCACTTGTGGAGGGGTTTGCGATGAGTGGGGGGAGGAATAGCAAAGGAGATACGGGTGAGAATGGACAAGTGATCGGAATGGTGAGACTCAGAACCCTCTTGATCAGTGATACAGCTGATTACCATCTCTGAAACCCTCCAATTTGCAAATACAAGATCAATTAAAGACGTAAAATTTCTTGAGTTGCAAAAGTTCGGGACGCCAGGCTGGGACATGAGGGACATGTCGAGATCAGTGAGGGAATCTAGAAAAGGAGAGGAGTCAGGATGGTTAGTGTGATGTTTCAGAAGGTCAGACCATAGATCATGGTGGAGGTTAGAATCAGCAAAGAAGAGGGTAGGAAGGTGGTGGAATGGAGAGAGGGAGGGGGAGATGAATTTGGTGGTTGGGAAGGAGGAGGGGGGATTATATAAATTAGCACAAAAAATAGGGGAGGGAGCAAGGTCAATTCTCATGAGGTTGAGATCTAGAGAGGGACTATGGATTGAGGAAAAGATATGAATAGGGAGCCTCTTATTGACATAGAAGCAGAACCTAATGGGCGAGGGGGGAGGAGAGGGGGGGAGAGGGGGGGAGAGGGGGGGAGAGGGGGGGAGTGGAGGGGAGTAATAAGGTGCCATTCTTCGGAAGGAGCTGGAGAATGGTGGTCCTGTGCTAAGAATGGTTCCTGGAAAACTAGGATATCATATGAGTTAATTTTAGGGTCATTGAAAATGGAGTGGAAAACTAGAAAGGAACGATGACAATTTAATTGATAAAAGGTGAAAAGGGGGGAAGCATTAGGCAAAGAGTTGGGCTTGTTAATCATTGGTTAAGGTTGTGGGGGCAGGCCGGGGCATGAGGGAGGTGAAAAATAGAGGGAGAAGACAAAGGATTTCCCAGGAGGGACTGGAGGGAAATTTTGGAGTTCTTGAGCGGGTGATCGTGTGGGAGGGCATCCACACAGCGGAAACAGACTGGGGAGGGTAACGGATGAGCTTTGCATGATTTGGAATTATGATGGCTGGCGCAATTAGAGCAGTGTGGTGGGAGGGAACAATGAATAGAGAGATGGCCCTTGCCCCAGCACTTGAAGCAAGTGCTTCTCTCTCTATTGACTGCTTTGGTGCGTCTTACCTGGCCTTCCATGAAAAGGGGGTGAAGGGGGATTGGAGAGGAAAGAGATTCAGCATCATCAGAATCAAAAAGATGCAAAACTACTGAGGAGTGATTCTTCCCAGATCTAGCCTCTTGGTGTCTGAGCCAGGAGACACGGTAAAGAGATTTGAGTGAGATGGGGTTGTCTTCAATTATGGAGTTGAGGCACGCCTGGTCATTGAGATCGTAGTAAATTGGAACCCCATGGGCCACGACAGGAAAGGTAGGGGGCTTGTAAATCATCCCCTGGGGAATCCATTCTTGCCAGGTGTTCTTCTTTTGAGGCAACAATAATTTTAAGGTCGTTGGACTTGTGACGGATAACACCTTTAACTTTCACAATGGTGTTGGATTTGGTGTTGGAGATTTTTTTGGTGGCTAGGCGATTGTTAATAAATGATAAAAGTTTGGGATTGGGGAAATCCTTGAGGACTGGGGAGGCAGGGTCAATTTGTTTGATATACAAGGAGGGGAGGGTAAAACTGGATTGGGAAGGTAACTGTTGTTGAGTTTGGGGGGGGAGGCCAGAAGCTGCAGCTTGGGCAAACGTTGGAAAGGAGGGGACAGAGGAGCTTGAGGGAGGGGGGAGGCGGGAGAGGATGGCATCAAGCTTGTCGTTGATTGACTTGGCTGATGAGGGGGAGGAGGAAAAGGGAGTGGCTTCATTGTTGAAAGACAAGTGGGAAGCAAGTGGGGCCAGGGCAGAAGCCAAGGCGTGTATGTCAGCTATGGTGGCAGTGTGAACCGTGATACGGGAGCCGTTTCTTGGGAGGTCTCTAATAGTTCCGAGTAAAGTGTTGAGGCAGGAGACCAGCGCATGAGGGTTTTTGGCCCTATACATACCCAGGAGGCGTACAATTCAAGCTGCAGGAGCATTGGGGTCAATAGAGGATGGGAGGGGAATTTGAGGAGCGGTGGACAATCCGAATCCAGCAAAAGGATTGTCTGGATTATGAATGGAGTCATTCAGAGAGGCTCCTTGGGGGGGGAGTAGGCCGCAACGTGAGGGGAATAGGGTTAACCCTAGGGGGGGTAGGAGTGGTGCTTCCTGTCACTGGACGACCTACGCACAAGGTCAAAGATGTTCCTGTAAGTGAGATGAGGAGTTTAGAGACTTCTTTGAAGCACAGAGGGATGATTTGAAGATGACTCGAAGGGAGAACTACTGCTTCAAGTTATGTTTGAGAAGGATTCTACTATAATTTAAAGGGTAATATTAAAATTCTTAAGATCTCACAAAGGGTTGGAAACTCAACAATCAAAGATTTAGGATTTAGAAATGATTATTGAGAAAATAAAGAAAGATACAATAATAATGATTTAACTTAAAGCTTTTACCACTATTAACTATAAATACGTTTTATAATTTAATTCTAAAGAATGTCAAACCAAAATCCCAACCCCTTTTATATCTTTTACTCCTCCTCGCATTGAACTCATACCCATCCACTATTCTGCACACCACAGACCATTAAAAATACATTAATTACACCTGGACCCTCCTCACTAACATCCGTTAACCCTTTAATCCTCCACTATCCATTCCATCCATGCTCACTACCCCATTTAATAAACCTTTTAGTGCACCATTACATTGACTATTGCGCTGTGCGTCTCTTATTGAAGAAAAAAACTGAGACACACTATTGAGATATTGACTAATTTAGATTTAGAGTTTAGACTAGTGCGGTAGAATAACGAGTACACAAAGGAAAGTCACAGTTGCTATATAGAATTGCTTTCTGCGCTTTGAGTATGGATTTAGACCTCTGTATTATTGATTTAATGAGCTGCTTTTGCCTCGAGTGTCACGTGGCATGTGGCACCTCCGTCTGAACCAGCAGAGCTTGGAGGGGGGGAAATAGCTCAGGATGTTGTAACCTGGCTTCATCCATGGACAGCTGAGAGAGGGGAGGGCACCGCATAGATGGCGACAAGTACCGATGTTTCTTAGCAGGGGGGTATCTCGTGGGGCCTGGAGGAGGAGGAGGCATGGTGGGGGCTTTATAAATCAAGTCAGGATCAAAACAAAGAGGAGGAGGAGGGGAAGGGGAAGTGGGGGAGAGGGGAGGGGAGGAGGGAACAGAGGCTGGATCTGGCGGGAGAGGAGGCGGAGACGCCAGAATGTCAGGCGCGGGTATGGACGCGTGCATATGCACATCATGGTCGTTGTTGTCAAGATCCATGACAAGCCATGCTTCATGTCACGCATGTTGCTTGTAGGGGGGGGGTGCAATTGAGTTGTGTGGTGTGTGTGTATGATGTATGTGCTGGGAGACAGTTGCCTGATTTCATGTCACGTAACTTGTGCATGACATGGGCTCCCGCACTCTTTGTCACATTTCATTACAGGTCATTGCCGCCTAAAATGCAAACGTGACACAGTTTTGCCTGCAGTGTTTCATCTAACTTTCCTTTCACCATCACCTACTATTTGTTAGTTTCCAACAAACCAAGCAAAAGAAACTCGCACATAAAAACCTAATTCTTATTTATATTATTATTACTATCATCATCATCATCATCATTCTCATTCTCATAATCAACATCTTTGTCATAATCATCATCCATTCTTCCACTCTCCCATTTTTTCATTCTAATTATATTGATTATTCCACTACTCATTTTTGCTAAACTAATCCCATTTAAAGATATAAAGAAAGGATTATATTTATATGACAAACTAAGAATTTGAATCAATTCAATCATCCAGTTCATCCTCATCTTTTATTCTTTTTTTAAAAAAAAAAATCATATTGATAAAAACTCAACTACTTGTCAATATTAATCAAATACTGAAAGAATAGTCTGATACATGAACCACTCCATCCTCTCCCCCGGTCGCTAATCTAAATTTAACTTCTGGCTCAACACTTCCTAATTCTTCAGTATGAGTGGTTAATAAACTTGCTTGGCCAAGTTCAAGTTCTTCGGGTATAGAAGGTGGAAATTTGATTTGATTAACCGAGCCAAAATGACTTTTATAATAAAACATGATTAAGGCAAAAGGTCAAAACCATTATTACGTACACAAAAATTAAATATTAATCAAAAAAGTTAACAAGATCAAAAAATAAAATAAAATAAAACCAACCAATTGACTGAGGCAAGATGAGTCCATTCTTTGAGTTGAGCAGGAAGAAACCAATAAAACACAATCATTCCGTTTTCTAATCCCACAACTAATAATAATCTAACAGATAAAATCAAAATAATGGAATTAATTTCAGTTCAAAATAAGAATACAAAACTGGTAGATCTCATTACCTTTCACCAATTAAATATGGAGCTATCATGCATGCTGTTACTTGCTCTTCCTGTATAAGGGTCGAAGCCAGTAACCAAGAAGGCGATTCTTGAGATTTCAGCCACACTTTGACCTACGTATTAGAAATAGACATTCGGATTTTATTAAAAATGGATCAAAAATTAAAGTAATAAGTAAAATGAAAATGAAAATAACGAACAGTTTTGTCTCGAGACCCAGTCACAAAAAGAGGAATATCAGGGGGACCCCATGAAGCATCCCAGATGATTCTAGCATGAGCCTTTTCGACTTTTTGATGTAAAACGTATTTTAATTCAGACGGGCTTTCTTGATTGTGTGGGTAAAGACTGGGATCATTTTTACGCCACAAAACCCAAGACCTATCTCTACTAACGCTCAGTAGCCAATGATCAGCTTCCCAAGATTCAATTTTTGGACTGAAATCCATTTTAGTGACGGTAAGTTGATGAGATTCTAATGGTATACCAAGGGGTTTGAATGTTTTTGTGCAATAAATACGAATACTTGCAGAGGATGGTGATGTTGCTTGACAAGCGCTGGCAATACAATCTCGAGCTTTGGAGCTTACAATAGCTGAAAGTTCAGATGGATGTCCGTAAAGCTTTTCTAATCTTAAACAGCAATAGAAACGAAAAGGTCAGAAAGAAAGATATAAAATGGAAGAAGAAAGTCTATAACTCACTCGGGCCAAAGGGTTTTTCTACTTAGCTCATCTTCAATAGGTGGTCTGTTTGGTGAAAACAGCCGAGGATATTCTTCCACGCCAGTTAGAGATTGATGATTATTGGGTTCCAACTCATCAGCAACCCGATTACTCAAGCCCAAGGGTGGAACGATAGCCATCCAATGTCTTGAAGTTTTACTCGTTCCCAAAGGCACCCTAAGAGCATTACAATTATCTGAGCCACGAGTAGCTTGAACAAACCGTTCTGTGGCTTCAAAAATCCGAATCACTTTTTCTTCAGCAATACTAGCAAACTGAGTTCGACCATCATTTATTAATGCCAAGCCAAACAAATCATGCCCATGAATCTGTGGGCGTGCCAGTTCACACCATTTTTCGGTTAGAATGCCAGAATTGGGGTCACGACGTCGCCAAGGTCCCCAGAGACGGGTAGTTCGATCAGTTGAACAAGATAAAATATATTCTCCTTCCTTATCCCATTCTAATCCTGTGACCGACCCGTAATGTCCCGTGGCACCTACGCCAGGCTCCCATATTTCCTCCACAGTTGTGGTTTTTCCTTTACGTTTCCAAACATACCATGAGCCATTCCATCCAGTGGCTAAAACGCTTTCGACGTTGGAATGTGGGGACTTAAAGTAGTGTGCTCCAAAGAGGCACATATTTGCTACAGAGCTCAATTCACCAAAGCGAGCCGAGGAGATCCAAATTCCGGTACTACCAGATTCTGAAGGACTCCACAGAACGGCGGAACGATCGGCAGAAGTTGATAACAATTGAAGATTTTCAGTGGACTGAGCCCAGTGAAGATCTGTTAACCATCCTTCATGACCAAACAGTATAGCCTCTGAAGTGACATTTACAGTTTCGTGAGTAGGTTCAAATACAATAGGATGCTTTTTGAGTTCAATTTTAGCTCCACTGGACTGAGAATCCTGGTACTCCCCAGAAAGATTGCTATCTTCCAGCTTGCATTCATCCTGTAATGTCTGGGTTAATTTTTCCAATGCCATAGAAGTTTTATCATCTTTAACTGCGGCCAGATGAAGTCTATGTAAATCCTCTGACTTGTCCATGTTTTTAATGGCTGTGGCGGGGGATATTCGCCATAGACGGATGTAGTTATCCTGAGCTCCAGACGCTAAAAGGAGATCTTGGTCTTGCTGAGGGTCAACTACAAAGTCCAGACAGCGGGTCCAGTCGGTATGTCCAGCCAGACTAACAGCGAACGAAAACTAGGTCCAAATGACCAAGGAATAAGGTTCAAATTAGTGGGCTACTCAACACATTTACGAATCACTATAAAAATAAATAAAATAAAATAGTGCATGCGAAAAAGAAACCTTACAGTCGATGTGGTATGATTGAAAGCATAGAGGGTCACTCGGCTATCAGTTGCGGCCATGGCCAAGATAAGGTCTGTTATGTTGAAATAAATAAGTACAAGTCATCCGACTCATGATTTTATCCAATCACCTACTTTGTGAAGAAGGCATGAACGCTAAAGCCAAGTCTAATGGAATTTTATTGCCCAGGTCGATTTTCTGGATCACAAGACTGTGAGCAACTTTGAATTCATCTACCAGTTACGGAAAAAAAATTAGCTTGCTTTTCTTCAAGATTTACCACCAGACTTCACCATACACTACTCACCAGAGACTGAAACTTTCCAGGCTAACATTTTACCATTTGAAGCTCCGCCTACGATTAAACATTCGACCAGATTGGGAGAAGTGGAAAGCAATGTAGCAGACAAAGATGAAAGAGCATGATCGTGTCCTTCTAAATCAAGAAGGTGAGAACACTGTGGATACGATGATGGCGGCCAAAGGTGACGACACGAGTTGTGGAGTGTGAAAATGAGGCAGAGTGACGATCAGTGGAAATGATGGAGAGCCAGGGGATTAATGAGTACTTACATGAGAAGGATTATGTGAAGTCCATAATTTAACTAGACCTTTGGTGTCTCCTGTAACCAACACAGGGTGGTGGCATGTCAGAGACTTGATGACGGTGATTTGGCTTGAATGAGCAAGAAAACGATGATTGTGGTGTGGAGAAAGAAAGCAAGGATCAGTGTCAGAAACACAGGCCCAGATGGCGATGAGAGATCCAGATCCATAGACCAATGCAGTGCAAGGAACCGGAAGGGTGGAGTAGCGAACAAGTGCAGAGCAAGACGAAAACCGGTTGGCAGACGTGGCCACCAAGACAGGCTGGGCACGAAGGGAAGACATCCAAGCACACGACAGACCAGATGGAAGACTGCAGCGATCGAACGCCCACTCGAAGGACGCACTCCAGCAGTAGCACTGAGGGATCCTTGCAAGCTTACATTCAGCGCCAGACTAGCCAAATCCATGGCAGACAGTCTTTCATTTTTCTTGTGAGTGTTTTGTGTTTTGTGTTTTGTGTTTTGGGTGGGGTGGTGTGATCTTAACAAGTGTGGTGTCCATGTGTCCAGCTACGGAACCCTCATCCATCCTCACATCCTACGCCGTGTGCTCTCTCATCCCATCTCTTCTCTCAAAACCACCCCTGCCATTTTGCATGTCAGTCTCATGCTGTAACCGCCGAAATCCCTCTCAGCATCTGCGCGCAGTAAGATTGACTAGGTTATCTCCTCACTCTAGGGACACACCCGTCTTCACGTCCAGCATGCTAGTTATCCTGCCTTGGTGCCCGCTGCAACTGGACAGGAAGTGTTGAAAAGATCGCTCGCCGAACATGAGACGACAGTCCTTGGAGTTCTCGTCACTGGCCTTTCTCAAACCGACAAATATCGCTTGGATAAATTCGAAGGAGAGGTTCGTAACCCGTTAGACATCTTTCCCTCATAACATATATATTTAATTTATAGATTCATACACTCTTATCTGTTCTAGGAATATGTTTGTTCTGTCGTCCAAGTTCAACCTTTAGATCCAAATGATCCTCATTCCAAGACACAGGCGCTATCTGCTCTAGTTTATCTTTATCGTCATGAGCTGGTTTCAAATGTATTACCATCTTTCTGGTCTTATGAGGAATTCTCTCAAAAACATCTTGCTCCGTGGGTGGGCGAGCAAGAAGATAAAAGTTTATACTCTGACGTTGAAGAATGATAACATGTTGAATGTCTAGAAGTGTTTGATAATCTTTTTCAACCGTTGCTGTTTATTCTACTCTATCATTAAAAATGACGCAAATCAATACAAGTCTAAATATTTTCAGTCAAGATCAATCAAATCTTTTCTACGATAATAATCATCTTGCGACTTGCAAGTTCATTTAAAGCAACAATTAATCTGTAGATGTGATTTTTCTTAATACTTCAATTTGGTGGTTTTTTCTCTTAATCTTTTATCCGTTACAACATATATTAAGTAGTTACATGGCACAAGACGCTAGTGATCCATATTGTTTATCCATAGCAAGATTGAGATTAACAACAGATAGGATATCAATCACCATGAAATAATTGAGGAATTCACATAAAAAAGAAACATGACACCTGTTAGCAGGTTCCTATCCCGGATTGAACTATGGTAGTTCAATTAAGGAGGGGGGGGGGGGGGGGGGGGGGCACCTGCTAGCAGGTGTCCACTTTTTTTTCAAGGTGATTCGGAGGACAAAGAGCGAGATGATTGCTATCAACACCATAACCAGCTCGAAATAACTTTGTAGCACAGGAGTAGTTAACCCCATACGAATCATCCGAGGTGTAATTATGTCATGTTTTTATGAGGTCTCATGTTCTGCTTGAGGCAATAGGACATCATAACTTAAAACAGAAATAACTGGAAGAAACTCTTTAACACTTTTAACCCTTTTTTTCATTCCTTTTCCATCTGTCTTTCCAAAAACCACCATCTTGCTGATGCCCCCCCTCCCAATTTTTAAATCCTTTACTCTTTTGATCTTGCTTGTTTTCCCTTGATAACTCTCTTTTTTCATTCCTTGTAAAACTTACTGGCGGAGAGATTGAGCTGACCAAAGTTAATTCACTTTCTTTATCTTTTTTTTATTGCTTTGTTTGCAGACATAATAATTCCTGGAAGTAATAAATGGCTTCACATCCCACAAAATAAATAAATAAAATATAGATCAAAAGAAGACCAATACAAGAATTTCTTTCACACTTTTAGAATTTTTATCGATTCAACCTACAGGGACATCCGAAAAGGATGAAACAAAATAAAATAAAACATTCAAAAACCTTTTGACAGCTTGAAAAGCTGAGCGACAGATTGCGTTGACAGGTGCATGTGAGTTTTACAGGCTGAGGGCAATTTTTTGAAGCACGGTGTCAGCCTGTAGAACTCCGTAAAGAACCGGAGAACAGGGGACGCCGCGACTACAGACTATATACCAAAATGACTATGTACATAAGGTGCCTAAGCACATAACATCCCCCCCACATGGTCATTTAAACTATTCCAACATAAACATCCTTTCAATTTGCCTTTAACCATCAAAACTTAATAAGAAAATGAAAAGAAAGATAGAAGAGAAAAAGAAAAAGAAAAAAAGAAAAAAAAATAATAAGAAATAATCCCCTCCCATTTCACCTTATATCACCACACACAGACATCTTTCCTTTTTTTTGAAAGTTAGAGATGGGCCCAGTGCTTTGGTTAGAATATCAGCACACATTTTTGCAGTTGGGACCCATTCTAGAAAAGCTTTCTTAAGGAAGAGCTTTTCATTTACCAAGTAATAGCACCTACTAATATGTCTTATCCTCTTTTCTCCAGGATTATTTCTTGCATTGGAGACAGCCCCTTTATTGTCACAGTGGAGCCCGACAGGTGGAAAATCAGGGTATAGATCTTGAAGCAAATTTGAGATCCTATTTGCATCCTTCATTCCACTACTAAGAGAGACATATTCAGCTGTCATAAATGAGTCACTTACAGTTAGTTTACGTCTTGATGTTCAGACAACAGGGCTGCCATTGAGCAGTAAGAGATGACCAGATTGAGCTCTGGAAAATTCCTTGATGTTCCATGTGGCATCAGTGTAAGAGAATAATTCCAGGGGGCTGGATCTGTCAGGATGAATGTGAAATGAAAATTTAGCGGAGTATTGTACATAGCATAGGAGGTGATTGAGAGCTGTCCAATGAGTAGCTGTTGGATTTAAAGAGAATCTGGCAAGGAAATTTACTGGGAAAGAAAGATCAAGCCTAGTTGCCACTGCTACATAGCTGAGAGCACCTAGAATAGAAAGATACTTGGTAGTGTCAACTGCCTCCTCATCACCTATTGCTGTCCTGATTGTTAGTTTCTGAGGTAATGGCAATCCTGTGACTAGTCCTGAAGGATTGTGTTCTCTTAATATCTTGTTGATAAGCTGAAAATTGTTGAGATTAAAGCCTTCAGGGACCTCTTCAATACCTATGCCTACAATACCATCCACCTTTTCATTCCATTTTACCTTCAAAGATCCATATAAACCATACTCCAACTCCTTCAACACCTCCTCACTACTTCCAGTTACAATTCCATCATCAACATGTATCCAAACTACACCCAAAAAATCTTTTTTCCTTAAGACATAAAAACTTCTGTTGTATTGAATAGCTTTATATCCTAGAGATTCAAGCTTGTCAGAAATGTGTAACCACCAACATCTTACTGCCTGCTTGGTGCCATACAAAGCTTTCTTCAGATGGAGAGCATTTTCTTTATCCTTTAGATGAAAACCTTCAGGAGGACATACCCATATAGCTTCATCAATTGGACTGTGAAGATAGGCTGCTGTGACATCAAAAGACTTTACAGGCCATTTGTGATATGCTGCAAGAGTTAAGAGAACATTCTGGGAAGCAAAAGTTTCAGTAAAGTCAATATCATATTGTTAAAGGAAACCTTTTGCTATGTAGCATGCCTTGTAGGTTGGTGAGTCTGAAGAAGGATTTTCAATGGTGAATACCCATTTTGCATTGGTGATTTTACTGCCTGGTGGAACTTTTTTTTCATACCAAACATCCATGTTCTTCATGTTAGCTAGTTCTCTTCTGCATGCCAGTTCCCATTTTTGACAGTCAGGAGAGAGCATGGCTTGTAGATGAGTTCTAGGGATAATATCAGAATGTGACAAACCTTTTTTGACAATCTCAGTAACAGCTTTTTCTTGCAACAGAAGCGCTTCTTCATCTTTGAAATCACCTAATAGGGGGTGTCTGTTCTGGAAAATCCGCACTTGTCTAAGTGCGGATTTATGTAACACACTGGCCCCAACACTATTGGATTTCAAAAGTGAAATAAGTCACTTATTTCACTGAAATCTGCACTTTCTCAACCAAAAGTGCTGGTTTCACCATTCCGCACATCTCACTGATTTTTCAGCATCATCTTATTCATACGCAGCACTCTGCAGCATAACACTTCTCATTCACACACAGCACTCTGCAGCATAACACTTTATATCTATTAAAATGGTGCATCATCTTCATTTTTCTACCATATAAGAGTCATGCCTTCCTCACTTTCAAATCGTGATAAGTTACATCAAGCAATGACTGTCATAGCTCTTGATCTGCTCTTGGACTCTGATTGAAAATCTGATGTTGACTGTCAGCCTAGATATCCCTAGGACTGAGTATTTCTTATGATTAAATAAGATAACCTTAAGCACATTAAGCTTATATCTTAAAAATAAGGTTAAAACAATTATATATATGATTATAATACATATATATAATTATTACACTATTATATAACTTTTAGTTGTTTAAATAGCTTATCCATAGCCTAATAATATTTATTAAGGTGTTAATGGAGTCATAATATACTTATCTTAAGTGATATTAAGTAATTATTGACATACATAAGCTTAAATGTATACATAAAGCTCATATTCAGTGAAATATGCAGTATATTATGTATATTTAGGTCTATATATGGGTTTTAGCCTCTTAATAGCCTATAACATTTGTTTTTCTGCTTATTTTAGGTCATATGGACAAAATCAGTGGATTCACTATGCCTACAGAAGCATAGACATCTATATCAGGCGCATACACTCAGTTTGGACAACTTAATCTGCTTCCTTAGATGGATATTCACAGATTTATGAGTTGGGAAGTCATTGCTGGGTTAATTTGGATGCTTGGGGAATGTTATTGGGGGCATGGAAACTTCATTTGTTTCCTTTATATGCTTTGGGTTTCATTAAATCTCTTTTTGATTGCTTATTTTACCTGTTTCTTTATGGTATCCGCTTTTATCTGGATTTTCTAATTATTTTTAGGGTCTGTGTTATCATTAATTGTGATGGAGGGTCCTTACTGGAGGTCTGGGTGTTGAATCTGCTTGAAGTGGACGCCATGGGGAGGTGATGGGCCCTCACAGTGCTGTAATTGCCGGGGATAGCAGTGACATCATCTGGATTGAAGGTCTGTGCACTCCAGGGGATTCGGGTATAAGTAAGGAGGGATTTTGACGGTTATTTATCATCATTCACTTACTACAATTCAAAAAAACACTACAATGCAATTATTAGCATTCAGAAATATATCATAAAGCCATTATAAATTGATATTATCTTTATATAAGCTATAACTATATTATATTCATCTATTTTCCACCACTAGCACACATTTAAATCCAAGTATTGTGAGTTTTATTTGAGTATAACTATTTTATTAGTCTTCCCCTGAAGTTTAATCAATAAATCATTTATCAATAAGTAGTAGGACCATAAATCAATACCATTATATCATACTTAAATACTAGATACACTGACAATTGGGGGTCTTTTCTTGATTATTATTGATTATTTAGTATAAGCCTTAGGAGGTTGTGGTGATCCAAACCTGGGTAGGCCTTTGAAGTGCATATTTGGGGGTATTTGGTATGTAGGGTGTTATTGGGGTTATGGTGTTATTAGTGTTTTTTTCATCTTTAGGTGATAGTTAGTAGTGTTTATGGAGGCTTAAGCTAGGTTCACTTATCATGTCTCAGCTTAATGGCCTTTCTTTTCTCTTCATTTTGGTATCCCTTATGGGTGGTTACCTTGCTTTATAGGGTAGTTATGGTGTTGTTATTGGTATTTATTGGATGTTTATTGCTTAGTGGTGCTTATGTAGGCTTAAGCTAGGGTCACTTATTACTTCTCAGCTTATTGTCCTTCATTTTCTTTTCATTTTGGTATGTCTTATGTGTGTTTATCTTGTTTATTAGTGAAGTTATGGGTTTTTAGGGTTTTTTAGGGTTTTTATTGGTTGTATGGGTGTTTTAGGGCCTAGAAGCGGCCCTCCCTCTCCTAAGAGGAGCCGCCTCCAAGCGGCCTTCCCTTCTGGGCGCTGGGGAGGCGCTAAAATGCACTTTTATGCATGAAAAAGGATGGGAAAGCTGGATTTTGGGTGGGGAATTGGTCAGGATGGTCTGTGCACTGGCTGTATGATGCGTGTGTGTGAAGATTTTTAGGGGAATCATCTTATCTCTTTACTCATCGCCTCTCTTTTCCTCACTGTCTCATTGGCTTGTTTTTTGTTGGCATATATTACTGTTCATTTCAACTCTTTCTGGTAGTCTGTCTGGGACTATATTCTTCACTTTTAGAGAGGTCAAGAGTGTTTAATTAGAGGGTCTAGCAAACAGATCTCCAATTTGCTGCAACAGGTAAATCTCACTTGTTTTTCTAAAGGGACAGGGGATTTTCTCTCTGGTTTTTCTCCAACTCCTTTGGTCAAGGCCTATAGCTAGTACTATAGGATTGTCTACAACGTGATTTTTACTTAGTATAGCTCAAAAACAACCAAATATTTGGGTCTGCTGCATATTAGTGGGTCATCATAACTCAGTGATTGCGGAAAAGAATCCTTATAATAATTGTACTAATTTTTTATCATAAAAATTAGGTATTTGCAGTAGTAACTTTACCCAATATAAACCCAATTTCACTTGGTATTTGGACACCAATATAACACCCAATTAAATTGGTATTTGGTTAAAGCTTGGTAAGCTAATAATTCACACTAATAAAGGTCTAGTTAAACTTATTATTATATTTTTAACAGATTTTTTCAAATTTTTCTTATATTTTATTTAAATAAATAAAGATATAAATTCAGGGTAAGCTCCATTGCTTTTTTATTAGTAATAACATTGCTAATAACTTTTGTCTACTAGTTCCATAGAGTTTTTCCTTTCTGTAGACGTGATATATTGTCATTATTAACAATATGAGTGCTCCTCAGGACAGTGTAAGTGAAAAGCCTGCCTATAATACCAGGTCTAAAGCTAACAAAAACTATCCAGGACATAACCATGGAGGGTCAGCAATACCCCCAGGCAGAGAATATGAGCATAGAGGAAAAAGATGCCCTTTTAAAAAAGATAACCATAAAAAAGATGTCTCCTCCTCTTCAGGATCAACTATCCCACTTGGCTAAACAGGTTCTGAAGTTGGAAGAATCCAAGTCACTCATGTTCAAAGAGGTAGAGCAATTACAGAACAATTGCAAGGTAGGGTTTCAGCAAATGAATCAGGCACTGGAAGAGCTAAAGGGAGGCCAGCCAAGTCAACCAAGTCAGCAACCCCCTATCCCAGGCGGGTCAACTCACTCCCAGGAGAAAATCCTGGTAGACAAATGGAAGTGGGACTGGTTCCATCAACAATGGACCAGCCACAGCTGCAAAAGGGATCCACCACTTCATCAGACTTCCTCAGTTCACCCCTACAAAGGAAAAAAGCGCTAAAAATCAGGACTGGCATCTATCCAATGGTAAGTAGATTACCCTCTCAGATTGAACACAATACTGATAATTACAATATAGGTAATCCTATTGATGTTAAATCTGTGCAGAAAATAGAGGAGGATTTAAGAAATTTAGGATTTGATGTAGATACACCTGACTTGTCTTTTGTCCACAATAACAGTACTATTCATAATGATAATACAGTTAATCCTCAGTTTCCACCACCTACTAGTGAGATGAGAAGTTCACAGGAGAGTGAGAGAATTGAAAAGGAAGGCATTGAGTATTTTAACAATAATCCAACTGTCCATAGAATTGTTTCAGAATTGTGGAATAGAATGACTGATTGTGAGGAACAGACATTTAAGCTCACTAGTGATACAATTTCATCATTGACATTAAATATTTCTCAACTGGCAACACGTAATAAAGAATTAGAGAAAGAACATTTGTCTATAACTCTTAAATATGATTCATTGAGTAACAAATATAGTGAACTTTCAAACAAATTCTGTGAGTTAGAAAAATTGTATGAAGCACACTTGTTAAAAACTGAATCAAGAACTAAGTTATCTTTTGCCCAGACAAATCAAAGTGTCTCTGAGCTACTACAAAGATTAACTAAAGGTGAGGTTGAAACTGCCAATCTACTAATGAACCAGGATAATCATAAGTATACTCAATATAATAATAATCCTTTCATTGGCAAAAGTGAATCTCATACCTTCCTTGTACCACCACAACTTAAACCATCTGGTGGTAGTGTCAAATCTGAAAATGTAAGTCACAAATTCGTACAGGAGGAAATACAAGACCATTTATCAAAAGTAAATGAGTTATTGAATTTACCTAAGATTAGTGAGATAAAGTCCAATCAGAAGAACAGGCCTAAGATAGATCAGTACCCAACTTATGATGGGGAAGCCAGCTCTGATTGGCAACATTTTATTCAAAGAATTGATAACTTGAAATTCTCATATAAGTTACCAGATGAAGAAATAACATCAAAATTAATTTCTTTATTTAAGGATGTTGCTTTATTATGGTTTGAAGCTGTATTGAGTGAGGGTAAAGATTACTCTTGGGCTGAATGGAAACTACTTATTGAAAAACAATTTGGAGGTTCTAAATTCAGGCTTACTCAGCAAAGACTTTATGAGAAGACTAGGTATAATCCGTTGAATAGTGACAAACCTATGGTATTTTTAATGAATTTAAATAAAATATTAAAAGCCATTGAGCCTAATATGGATTTTAACTTATGGAAAGATAAGATAATATATAAATTACCTATATCTGTCAGAGACATTGTTGTAGCTAGAACATTAAATGTTACTGAATATTCTGACTTTATTAATATTTGCAATGAAATATTATTAAACCATAAGTATGAATCAAGGTATTCTACTTATAAACAAAATTTTGAACCTGTGAAAAATCAGAATTCAAAAACACTTCAGGAGAAGCAGAAAAAACCTACTGCACCTGTAGTACCTAAAAAGTATGAAACAAATACTTGTTATAAGTGTAACAAACCTTGGGTTAAAGGTCAAAAATGTGAGAAAAAAATAAATATTGTTGAAAATCAATGTGAATCTGAAACTGAAACTGAAAAAAGTAAAGAATCAAGTGATTATGACAGAAATATCTCATATAGTGATGAAAATGAAGTCTGTATGTTGGGAGATGATTTGTCCATCTTTGAAAAGCCAATATTAAATATGGACTCAAATGAATCTTTAATGAATTTTGAGGATGCTGAAATCATTAAAGATATACAAGCTGATAACTTAAAAATGACACCTATCACGGTTCCAGCTATCATTTCTGGTGAAAATGTTAATATAGTATTGAACACAGGAGCTGCTGGTTCTGTTGTTTCTGCTAATACATTACAGAAAATTGATAGTGAATATAAGTCTAAGCTTGAACCCCTTCAGAGTAAAAATTGGAGAGGTTTTAAATCAGTGCTACACCCCATTGGTAGATACAAAGCTGCTGTTTTCTTTAAACATCAACATGGTTATGTAAGAGTAGCTTGTGACTTTGTAGTAATGGACAATACTAACTGTAGTAACTGTTTTATCATTGGAAATGATATTCTGACTAAGTTTGGTGTGAAATTAGACCCTGCTAATAACAATTTTACAATTGGCATGAATGGTAAAAGGAAATTTAAAATAAATTCTTTTAACACAGTCTTACACATTGAGTCAGTAAAAAATTCTCTGTGCAAAGGAAGAGAATCCAATGAGATGGAACTTCTGGAAACAGAAATTTCTAAAGCATCATTTGGCACTCAGATAAGTGAAGCTGAGAAAAATAATATTTTGGACTTAATTAAAGCATTTCCAATGGCTTTTGCACACGGTACAAATGAACTTGGCCTTGTAAAAGATCATGAGATGAAAATTAGTTTAACCTGTGATATGGATAATATTCCTGCTAGTCTTAAAAAGAAACCATACCCTGCCTCACCAATGAAGAGTAAAGACATAGAGGATAATATTAAGATGTTATTAAAAATGAACATTCTTGAGAAGGTTGAAACTACACCAAAATATTGTGTAATATCACCAGTGCTTATTTCTTATGAACAAGATAAAGCAAGACTGTGCGGTGATTATAGAGCATTAAATACATTTACAGTAGATGATATTTATCCCTTGCCAAGGATTGCCTCTATACATGCTACCCTTAAAGGTGCTAAATATATAAGTTGCCTAGATGGAAATAAAGGGTACCATCAAAATCCTGTTGAAAAGAATTCACAGAACTTTTTGTTGATAACAACACATATGGGAATTTATAAATATGTCAGAATGCCATTTGGACCAAAAAATGCTCCATCAGTATTTCAGAAGTTAATGGATATAACATTCCATAATGAAATGATTGAAGGATGGTTAATGGTATACATTGATGACATCATAGTGTTCTTTAAAACATATGATGAACACTTAATCTATTTAAAGAAGGTATTTCAGAAAATGGATGAAATAAAAATGACCCTTGCATTGAAAAAATGTAAATTTGGGTTTGAATCTTTAAAAGTGCTTGGTCATATTGTATCTGGCTTACAAATATGTGTAGACCAAAATAAAGTGGCTGCAATAAAGAATATTGGCATTCCTCAAAATGTAAAGGATGTACAATCTTTTCTTGGAATGTGTGGTTATTATAGACAATATATAAAAAACTACCAATTAATTGCTGCACCATTGACCACACTGATAAAGAAATAAGAAGCTTTCATTTGGAATAATGAAAGACAACAGGCTTTTGATAAGTTGAAAGAATGTTTGATGGCAGCTCCTATCTTGGGATTACCAGATTTCCAATTACCTTTTGTATTATATACAGATGCAAGTTTTATTGGTCTGGGTGCTGCTTTGCATCAAAAACAACTTATTGAAGGGAAAATGTCAGAAGTAGTAATCTGCTACATTTCACGTACTCTGAGAAGTAGTGAATTGAAATATGGTGCTACTCAACTTGAATGTTTGGCAGTAGTATGGGCTCTTGAGAAGCTACATTATTACCTTGAAGACCAAAAATTTGAGTTAATAACTGACTGTAGTGCAGTTAAGTCACTCTTAAACATGAAAACTCCTAATAGACACATGTTTAGATGGCAATTAGCTGTACAAGAATACAGAGGACGGATGACTATTACACATAGAGCAGGAAACTTGCACTCTAATGTAGATCTGTTATCTAGAGTACTTCTGCCTAATAATGATGATAATCCTGCTTATGTTCCTGAGTCAGAGATTTTTAACATTTATGGCATTTATATTGTAGATCTTGAGGATGAATTTATGCAATCAATTCTTGATAATTATGATTCAGATCCTGACTTGAGTAAACTCACTACAATATTAAATGATCCATCTAATGCTTCAATGAATGTTTTAATAAAAACATTACCAAATAAGAATAAAGAGGAATTAGAAAAAGGAAAATTTTCCATTGAAGATGGTTTTATATATTACAGGAAGAAATTAAGCAATGTAATTGTAATTCCCCCTTCAATGAAGGAGTTAATGTTAAGTGTATGCCATGATGATATATTAGCAGGTCATTTTGACTTCCATAAAACATTAACCAGAGTAAAAAACACAGCTTGGTGGATTAACATGTTTGATGATGTTCAAAAATATGCTGAGACGTGTGATTCTTGTCAAAAATCTTAAAGATTAAGAGGCAAAAGAGCTGGTTTATTACAAAAAATTGAGCAACCCAAAGCTCCATGGGAAATAGTTAACATGGACTTTGTAACAGGTTTGCCAATAGCAGGACATAAGAGTTATAACTCCTGCTGGGTAGTTGTTGATAGATTTACAAAAATGTGTAAATTTATTCCTACTCATAAAGAGGTTTCTGCAAAGGACTTAGCTTTTTTATGGTGGACACAAATGTTAAATATAGCAGGTTTCCCCAAATCAATAGTTTCTGACAGAGATCCTAAATTTACTTCTGAGTTCTGGACATCACTTATGGATGTCTCAAGGTCAATTAAAACTTTCTACAGCACACCATCCACAAACTGATGGGCTAGCAGAAAGAATGATACAAACTTTAGAAGATATGATAAGAAGATATTGTGCTTTTGGTCTTAAATTTAAAGACAATGACAAATTCATGCATGATTGGGTAACCCTTATCACAAGTTTAGAATTTGCATACAATAGTACAATACATTCTGTCACTGGCAAAAAGCCATTTGAGTTATGGTTGGGTTATGTACCTAATACCCCTGCTAAAACTCTTAATAAATTACCTAGATTGGATATCCATCCAGGTACTAAGTCTTTTCTTCAAATGCAAGAATTATGCAGAAAACATGCTCAAGAATGTATAAATAAGGCATTTGAGTATGAGAAGAAAAGATGGGATAAAGCCCATAAAGAACAAATGTTCGAAGAGGGTGATGAAGTCCTTATTTCCACACTAAATTTCAATTTAAATGGTAATGTTAAATTGAAGGATTCATTCATTGGACCATTTGTAGTGAAAAAGATGGTTGGTAACAATGCTGTTGAAGTTATTCTATATGCACCATATGGTAGAAAACATCCAGTATTCCCTATATCTCTTATAAAACCATACCATTCTAATGATACTGCTCTATTTCCAAGAAGATCAGGAAGGCATAAACAGCAACCTGAAGAAATAGTTGAAAAAGCAGAAATTGAAAAGATACTTAAAAAGAGACACCTTACAAAAGAAAAGGGAGTTGAGTATCTATTAAGATTTAAAAATAAATCAAGTGAATATTACCAGTGGATTCCAGAAAATGTAATCTCTGATCTTAAAAATCTCTTGAAAAAATTTAAATTAAAATAATACTGTTTATTCAGTATATGTATTAGAGAAAATTTAAAAAATTATTTTTCTATTTCACTCCTTACTTTTAAATAAAATGTCTTAACATTTTTTTATTGTTTTTTTTTGGGTGAGGGAGTGTCAGCCTAGATATCCCTAGGACTGAGTATTTATTATGCTTAAAATAAGATAACCTTAAGCACATTAAGCTTATATCTTAAAAATAAGGTTAAAACAATTATATATATGATTATAATACATATATATAATTATTACACTATTATATAACTTTTAGTAGTTTAAATAGCTTATCCATAGCCTAATAATATTTATTAAGGTGTTAATGGAGTCATAATATACTTATCTTAAGTGATATTAAGTAATTATTGACATACATAAGCTTAAATGTATACATAAAGCTCATATTCAGTGAAATATGCAGTATATTATGTATATTTAGGTCTATAAGTGGGTTTTAGCC
The DNA here is from genome assembly GCA_030280995.1 of Hemileia vastatrix. Classification (NCBI taxonomy): domain Eukaryota; kingdom Fungi; phylum Basidiomycota; class Pucciniomycetes; order Pucciniales; family Zaghouaniaceae; genus Hemileia; species Hemileia vastatrix. The sequence goes on along the minus strand of JASXTE010000013.1, from coordinate 18,997,060 downwards.
TCTTAATAGCATATAACCTTTGTTTTTCTGCTTATTTTAGGTCATATAGACTAAATCAGTGGATTCACAACGCCTACAGAAGCATAGACATCTATATCAGGCGCATACACTCAGTTTGGACAACTTAATCTGCTTCCTTAGATGGATATTCACAGATTTATGAGTTGGGAAGTCATTGCTGGGTTAATTTGGATGCTTGGGGAATGTTATTGGGGGCTTGGAAACTTCATTTCTTTCCTTTATATGCTTTGGGTTTCATTAAATCTCTTTTTGATTGCTTATTTTACCTGTTTCTTTATGGTATCTGCTTTTATCTGGATTTTCTAATTATGTTTTGGGTCTGTGTTATCATTAATTGTGATGGAGGGTCCTTACTGGAGGTCTGGGTGTTGAAGCTGCTTGAAGTGGACGCCATGGGGAGGTGATGGGCCCTCACAGTGCTGTAGTTGCTGGGGATAGCAGTGACATCATCTGGATTGAAGGTCTGTGCACTCCAGGGGATTTGGGTATAAGTAAGGAGGGATTTTGACGGTTATTTATCATCATTCACTTACTACAATTCAAAAAAACACTACAATATAATTATTAGCATTCATAAATATATTATAAAGCCATTATAAATTGATATTATCTTTATATAAGCTATAACTATATTATATTCATCTATTTTCCACCACTAGCACACATTTAAATCCAAGTATTGTGAGTTTTATTTGAGTATAACTATTTTATTAGTCTTCCCCTGAAGTTTAATCAATAAATCATTTATCAATAAGTAGTAGGACCATAAATCAATACCATTATATCATACTTAAATACTAGATACACTGACACTGACCTTAAAGAAAATTTTCTTATTTTGTCTAAAATGACCACAAAACGTTACCTTCATCCTAGAAAGGCTCAAGTACTTCATACCCCCAAGTACACTATCTAAATACTTCTAAGCCTATCCGTACCCAGTTTTAGACAGCTTTTCAGGTCTTCTCAGGAATTTTTCCTTAAATTTCTTCATCTTATTGAGGATAAACCTGTCTTTCACAATAATGATCAAAAGCCACAACATGATCCATCAATTCAATTGGCCATCACACTATGTTGTTTGGGTTCCAATGGTAATGGAGCTGCCTTGAAATGTTTGGAAAATGTCTTTGATTTAGGCTATGCTTCTGTTAACACTTATACAAAACGTTGCATCACTGCTATCAGCTCGTTGGAATGTCAACTTATCTCCTGGCCAACAAAAGAAGAGAAAATTGAATCATCTCAGGTTATGCAAGAGGAGGGCTTCCAAGGATGTATTGGTTTCATTGATGGTACTACTATTCCTTTGAGTCAGAGACCTGCTTATGGTGGAAACAATTACTTTGACGGTATAAAGAGGTAGCTTATTTTTAATTCTTTACATTCTTTTTCATAAAAAAACAAGCAACTATATCTTCTCTATAGATATTCAATTTCTGTTCAGCTTATTTGTGATTTCAAAAAAAATTTATACATTTCTTTGCTGGCTATCCTGGATCATGTCATGATTCCTACGTCTTTTAAAGAATGCAAATCTCAAAAGAGCCTGATTTTTTTTTGATGAAGATAAGTATCTTCTGGCTGATTCAGCTTATGTGAATGGAAAATATGTACTTCCTGCATTTTGTGGAGCAGCTTCAGAAGACAGTCAAAATTCCAAGTTCAACAATCATTTGGCAGAGTCAAGAGTCCATATTGAACATTCTATTAGAATCTTGAAAGGTTGTTTTTCCAGTTTAAGGGAATTAAGAAGTCCTTTTAGAAATAGTTCCAAAATGAAGGCTGTAATCAACTGGATTCTGTGTTGCACCATACCTCATAACCTACTTGCTGACCTCAATGATTAATGGTTAGAGTTGTATGAAGATGAAGAAGTTGAAACACCTCCAACTATATCCAACACTACAACTTCTCAAACCACTAGCATCAGGGCAAAAATTTTTCCAATCACATTAGCACATTGGGAGTATTAGCTATAATTTATTCTTATACTTTTTTCATCTCTTTAGACTTTGTAATCACATTATAATTTCTAAAAATAATTTACTAAATATACTTTTCTAATGATTCACATGCTTTTTGGTAATAATAATACACTTGTTCCATGTTTTTAGTATTATCATCTAAAGTTGATGAAAGAAAGTTATCATGCAAAAATTCAAACTTTTCTTTTTCTTTCATAGAAATATAGTCTGACATATCTATATTTGGAATTAAATTTTTTAAGGTTTTAACAGAATTGGCTAATTTTTTACTTATCTGGATGGATGACCCAAGCCTTGAAAAATTTCCAAACTCTTTGACAGGTGTTTTTTGATAGTATAGCATATTAGCTGGCCATATAACAACCCATATTCCATCACAATTTTCAAACTCAACCATGTATTTCAATTCAGGAAATACAAAATCACCTCCATTCTGCCTTGGAATATTGCTGTCCCATGAGCATTCATCAAAAAGTCCATCTAAAGTTTTTGGAAACCGGACACCTTAACTAAGTTTACTGTTGTCCAAATCCTTATGGGGAGAATTTGAAAACCCATCTGAAGTCCATGTTAGCTTTCCCCCAAAAGCCTCCACCCCATCATAACAAGGAAGGTCTACTTCAGCTCCAAGATTCAAAGATTCCTCATAGTACTTCTTTGCTAATAGCTCAAATAGATACGAATAAAATGAAAATATAAATCCAAGTAGCTCCCTCACTTCCCCATCATCTATTTTCAAATTTCCATAGAGACCTGAAGCATAATTCAGCTTTTTGAATTTGGAAATTTAAATTTGTAACTTACTTATATCAAATTAATTTTGACTCCCTAACTGTTCTCCAGCAGAAAAAATATTCCCCTCTCCCCCTGCTTCCAGATGAGCACCATTGGTCTTGATCCGGTGTCTTAATAATTTCATGTACCTGCAGCATTCCTTAGCATCCTCCAGTTTACCAAGTTAAGCCAATTCCTTTAATTCAAATGACTTCACTATAACAGGATGAATATTTTAATTTTTAGGTTGAATAACTGAAGACCTTTCTGAGACATGTGCAATTTGGTAGGTGCCTGTGTTGTATGATCCAGGATATGATGAGGGTATTGGCTCATTTGTTTCAAATCCCTACAGAAGTGGATACTCCTTATACCAAACCTCTTCAAAGTCAGAACCAACATCATCCTTCCAACTTTCACCAGCCATTGCATTTGAGAAGCTTTTTTTGGTTGACCATTGTTCCTTTGTCCACCCATTTAGATAATCTAGTTCTGAAATTAAAAAAAATTCAATTATATAGAAAAGAAAAGAAAAAATCAAAAAAAAACAGCAAATTTTTATGATGGCATAAGGTCTACAACTAATAAAACCAACATGCTCTGTATCTCAACAAAATTTTGTATTTAAAATCAATACAAATTTGTCCTGGTTTGGTTTAATATAGTTCTGAAATAAATAAATAAAATTAAATAAAAGAAAAATAAAAATGAAATATAAGAAAAGAAAAAAAAATTGTCAGCAACTTTTTATGATAGCATAAGGTCTACAACTAAATAAACCAACATGAAGAGTATTTTAAGAAAATTTATAAAAGGAATTTAAAACAATTTGGTCCTAGTTGGGTTTTAGGAAAGATTCTTCAGAGTGCCTGGAAAAGGCCCACCTTTTATGCCTTCAGATTTTGTTAAAGCCCCATTTTTAAAATTTTTTTGTTTCCCCAGCAGTTTTTTTTAGTCAATTTTTTTTTTTTTTGCTTTTTTTGTCCCAGCAGACTTGCTTCATCTGGGGCTTCATTTTTTTTTAGAATTTTTTTTTTTTTGGCCCCAGCAGACTTGTTTCTTTTGGGGGAACTTTTTATTTTTGGAAAAAAATTTTTTTAGCCCCATTTAAGCTTTCCCCAGAAGAGATGAGTCTTCTGGTGCAAAAATATTACATGTTTTCCCCAGCAGACTTGCTTCTGCTGGGGAAACTACTTGGCACAAGTTGCTTGCGTTTGCAAGAAACTTGTGAAAAAAATTCTTGCTTGAAAAATTTATGTCTTAAAGAAAAAAATGATACTGTGTGCTCTCTCTTGACATGACTTTATTTTTATTCATTAGGTTTTATCTAGGCCTGGTAGTGGTATGGCTCCAATAGAGGGAAAAAAGTTACTAGTTATGGGCCAGATACTGCTCTCAAGATTCTTCAAGAGCCGCAGTGGTCAAGAATGTGGTTTTTTTGGTATTTTTTTTAATTAATTTTTTTTTCTTTTTCCTTGCTTTTCTTTTTTAAATTATTTTTATTCTTGAAATTTGATAGAAGTCACGTGCTGAAAAGACACAGCATATTTTCTGTTGCATTAATTTATTTCCATTTCTCTGGTTTAAAATGTCAGATGGACTACAGGAAAGAAAAATTGTGGTGAAACTAAGTAAAATAAATGTAATACTAACATCACACTGCATCATTTTCAATGATTTCACCAAAATCTTGTTCAATAATAAAAAATAGTCAGATAAAACTTTAGTTAGCATCTTGTATGGTCAATCAAAAAGGAGAAAAAAAGAATGTAGTGTTAAGAAACAACAGGTCATGTGCTGAAAAGATGCAGCATCTTTTCTGCTCACTTGATAGCTTTCCATTGCATCAGTAAATTTGAAAGAAAATAAAGAGGTAGAATAGACACACAAACCCTGAGTTAGTATCTTGTATGGTCAATCAAAAAGACAAAAAAAGAGTGTAGTGTTGAGAAAATAAAGGTCATGTGCTGAAAAGACATAGTGTCTTTTCTGATCACTTGACAGTTTTGTATTGCACCAGTAAATTTGAAAGAAACTAATGAGGTCTAGCTGACAACTTGAACTACAGAAATTGAAATAAAGTCACATGATGGAAAAGATTCTGCCTCTTTTCAGCATGTGACTCCATCACAGTTCAGGCATAAAAATAATCAAAAAATGTAAAAAAAAATTTGTAAAAGACTATAAATGTGAAAAAATGTCACATTACCTGAAATAAAAATTAATCAATTATAAAAGTCAAGTAATTTTTTAATGTCCTCATAAGTTTGTCCATTTTTTATAAATTCCATAATAATTTTTTTTTTAATTTTCTTGCTTTTACAATTCACGACTTGCCATTTCTCTTTGAAATTCACAGTCTTTTGATTTCTCTGAGCGAAGATGAAATCTTTCCATCTCCTCTGCCTCAAATATTGCCTTTTCAAAATTAGATTGAAGCAAAAAAAATTTTCCTCCAAATCTAAGGCCTTTTGATCTTTCATTAGCAAATGATCAAACTTCATCTTCTCAAAGTCATGGGCATTTTTTGCAATACAAGATTTTGCTACAAAATGAGAAATGAAAAAAATAAGTTATTGAATAAGATATATAGTGACTTATTCTTACTTATATTTTTTTTCTTGAAATAATCATCAAGGGAAGCCAAAGAGCTTCATGAAGTATTACCATGTTTTAAAAGATGGTTCAAGTTCATTGATGTTGAGACTCAACGATTTAGTTTGGAATTTGAGCTAGAGGGTTCAGGAAGTTCATCTAACACAGCTTCCAAAGCATGATTCTCATTTGTGGGATTAATAATCTTTTTTGGAACTTGGGTTTGAGTAGGAGTAGGAGGAGACTAGAAAAAAAAGAAAGAAAGAAAGAAAGAAAGAAAGAAAGAGAAATTTAGAGAAGAATTTGAGAAAAAAGAAAAAGTAAACATACATCAGGCTCTGAGGACTCAGATCTGCTCCAAACTAATTCTTCTGCTTGATAGTCAGGATCATCTTCAGCTGAACTACGGTGAGAGGATTCAGGAGATTTATCTCCTTCAAGTAAAGGTGTGTCAGGAGGATTATAGGAAGGTTTGGATCCAGAGGGTATATCCTTAGTAATATTGTGTAGAAATAAAGGGTTGACATCAACTGGCAAACCAAAAAGAATATCCATTTCCTCATAGTAAGGACAAATGACATTAAGCTTTTCAGAAACAGTAGTAATTCCAATCTCTAAAAACTCATCATTGACACAAAAGCCAGTGGAAGTGGAAGAATAATGAGCCTTTTTATCTTTTGATTGATAAATTTTGAAACTCTCCTTCATTTGCTTAGAAGTGATGTCAATTCTCCCTTTCCTTTTTTTCTTTACTTCATTTGCCATCAACAATAAGCCATTTACCTTTGATGAAGATGGATGTCCATTGCGGATGGACTTCTCACATCCAAAACATTTTTAGTAGGTAAATAATTTTTTTTCCTTATCTTAAATTTTTTTTTATTTTTTTTTTGTATTTTCCTTTGTCTCTCTCTTCTTTTTAGTATCTAATTTTTTTTTTGGCCTCTCAGTAATTTTTTTTTTTACTTTTCTTTGGCTCACCCTTCTTTTTAGGAGGTATTTTTTTTCTTATCTTTAATTTGTTTTTCTTTTTTTTGTACTTTTCTTCTGCTCACCCTTCTTTTTAGGAGGTAATTTTTTTTCTTATATGTAATTTGTTTTTATTTTTTTAACAATCTTTCCTTTGGCTCTCTCTTATTTTTGATAGTTAATTTTTTTTGCTTTCTTTCTAATTTGAATTTCTTTTTTAGGTTCTTTTTATCAGAAAACTGTCTGCCCCAATCTACCATTAGTGAGGCACATTTGCCTCAAGTGGCCCCTCTAGACACAAGTGGCCAGTGGAAAAGCCACTGGCTATTGAGGGTCCTCTTGCAATATATCAGGAGGGTTGTTCTGCAGAACATTCCTTCCTCATACCATGTAATTTAAATTATCTTCAAATAACAATATAAAATATTTGACAATGACTGAAAATTTAATATACAGTGTATTAATATATTATCCAATGACTAAATAATTTAATAAACAGTTTCATAATATATTAAGCAATGACCCAATTATTTAATATAGAGTGTAATAATATATTAACCAATGACCCAATAAATTTTTATACAACAACCCAATATTATATTATTGCCTCTTATTTGTTTCTAAATATTTATTCATATTATTTTTTGAGCTCAACTCTACTTAAATAATATTTATATAACTTATGTTTTACTTATATATATTGAATTTCACAAAAATGGATGCTCAACAAACTATATAAAGGTAAGCATTAATCTTAATTTTTTTTCTTAATTGGAAAGCAGTTTAAGCTAATTACCTTTTAATTTCAGATACAATTAAATACAAAAAATTAATTTATTTTTTGGGTTTTATCAAATTTTAAATAATTAAGTAAAAATATTTCACATATTTTAAATGGAAGAAAACATAGGAATAATAAAATATATAGATTAAAATTTTTTACAACTAGACATATTCTGTCAAGGGGTCTTTCAAGTCTTGAAGGTTTTTCAGGGAGGTCCAAGGGTGGCAACAAGGGTTTAAAAGGATTTCAAAATTTAGTACGTATTTTCCTATCTTTTAAAGATTATTTACTCAAATAAGAAGAGGTAAAAGGGTGGAGTACTATTATTTTTAAAGGTTTAGAATTACGGTGAATGTAAGTACTAAAACAATAATTCTATAATAATAAACAAATGTTGTATGTAGTTATAATAAAATGAGTAAAGTAAGGAATGATTTGAAAGGTAAAAAAGTGAGGGAAATAAAGACACGGAATTTACACCATCTATTACAAGGATGTGAGAAAGAAGCTGACTAAGTAGGAGTATATATATAACATAAAATAAAAGATAGATTAATTTGTACATCAACAAGGCATCATTTTTATTGGTAATAAAGCATGAGTTCCCTTGGACTATCAAAATTAATACAACACATTTTAGTTAATTATATTGATTTCATGGAAATCCAAATCTCTCAATTAATTAATAGAATAATTCAAGGTTTTTTTTATTATAATTTTATTATTAATCTTTATTCCCAATCAACTGCATTATTGAGCACAGTGTTAGGGAGTAAAAATGTATGGGAAATCTACTTACATTAATTATTTACACTACTTAATATACTTAGCTAGTTAGTTGTAAGTAATACATAAGTAAATAATTAATTATTAGTAAGAAAAAAGGGAGTGGCTTTGTCTCAGTAAAATAATTAATTATTTTACCAGGTAAGTCTAGTAGCCTGGCTGACATATTCTGTAGATTTTTTACTAAGACCTACCACTGCACCACCTTTTTTTTAAAATCTTCTTTCATTTTATATAAAGTCTCCATATCATCAGCATTGCATAAATAATTTTCTTTCAAAATTAGAAGCCATTTAATCTCACTGCTCCTCATCTCACAGTTCAACCTCTCCAAATTTATTCACCTATTTTGCTGATTAATTTTCATATTTTTTTCATCAAGTTCAAGTTTTTTTGGTCAAGAATGAGTCTTTCATTTTGAATCAAGATTTGCTCTTTTGTGAGTTCAAGTTGGTCTTGAGATATTTCAAGTTGTTTTTCTGATATACCTAATTTTTTTCCAGCTAACTCTTTACTATCAAACATAGCTTCAATTATTTTTTCAGCCATGTAAATGTAACATGAAAAACCTTCTTTCTTTTCTGCTTCAAAAGATTCTGCATGTGGGAAATTTTTTTCTGCCCTCTGACCAGGAGGAAGTACATTATATGTTGGAGTAGGTGAGGCAAGACAGCTGGTTGATTCCATTTGCATGCTTGTTTCACTAGAAAAACTATGTACATGCAATCTTTTTGTACTGGAACTTGTGTCTAAAGGGGCCATTCTTTGTGAACTTGAAAAACTGTATAAAGGTGAGTTTTTATTAGGTTCTAAACACCATTATGGAGAAAATTTTAGTTTCTTCCAAGCTAATAAACTCTTGAATGTAGTTTTACATTGATCATTATTTATTGAAAGTGCACTTCAGATCCAATTGCTTGGGCTTATTCCACTGGTTGGATTTCTCTCGATACCATGATATATAGCACTAAATTTAAGAGTTGATGTGTTTAAGGCTTTCCATCTAGTGTTAGATAGAGATGCTATTAGCTATTATCCAGTTGTTAGGTATTGTAGTAGTAGTAATCAAAACTTTACAGACCTGATTTTAATCTGTTCGAAATCTCTGTAACAGGGGGGAAAAACTACCACATTACTGCAAGTGGTTTTATCAAACCCTTGACTTAACTTGCATGTAACCTGTGGTCTAACTTTTTTATGCATAAATTATAAGGTGTTGCAACAGAAAATTTTATTCAATTTGAATCTCTCACATATATCTTATTATGAATATTTTTATCTCTAGTAAATACTATTTAGTCAATTCTCAGATATGGTATATGAAATAGCCAGGTTACTTGATAAATAAGAGTAATAGTAGTTTCAATGTAATTTGAAGTAAATCAAAGTAAATTATCTTCATAAAAATCATCAAATCTACCTAGATCAATTTATTTATTCATGTCTCATACTAATCTAAAAATGGATAAAAATCTTTTTACAAATTAATTTTATGAAATAAAAAAAACAAATTCATTTTTTATGATATATATTCTTTTAAATTTAATCAACTAAAATATTATAAAGATCTGCTGAGATATAAGAATGGGGTGTAGTGTACTATTAATCATGCAGTGGGAAGAAAGCTTCAGACTTTATTTGCAACAGTAAATTTATCCTAAAAATTCTATAGATGTTAAATTTTAAGAGCTTATGAAAAATTTTAAGATACATTCTTCAGTTCTTTATTTCCTTATTGAGGTTAACAAAATATCACCTGAGATAGTTTTTGCTTTTCTCAGATACAACATATACTGATCATACTAAATTTAAAAAATTAGCAAATGTAATAGGTTTTATGTTCAACTGGTTTATTATAAAATGAAAAATTAATTTCCTTTCAATATCTTTTCCAAAAAAATTTCATTCAATTTTTGAAAATATCTCCATCATTACTCTATTTTTTTACTCATTAACTTTACATATTAAATTTTTCTCCCATTAATTTTAATATTTCTTCTTTACCATCTACATTTTTTTTTGAAATTTCACCAATACTATTTTAATTAATATAGTTCTCATTAGTATAACTTAAAATTTATGTATATTTATTTAAAAGATTTAAATTAATCTTCTCATTTGCCTTTAAATAATATTTTAAAATATAGAAAAAAATTTTATTTCTCTTTCATACTCCTTTAGCCTTGTTAGCTGGTGTGAGGTATGAATTTTGTCAATAAAAAATTTGCTGAGAAATTCTTCAAAATTAAATGTGCCTTACTTTATAGTTTTAAATTTATTAAAAGGACATCCTTTCTCCCTTCACCTTAAAACAAGATCAGTGGTTGGTTATTCTTGCACTTTCAAGGTTAAAAATATTTTACTTGCAAGATATGACAAAACATCCAAAATGTCAGCCAGGCTACTAGACTTACCCAGTGAAATAATTAATTATTTACTGGATGAAGCCACACCTTATCATTTTAATTATTATTTAATTATAAATTAGTTACATTAAAATTACTTATAATAAATATACTAATTACAGAATGATAAAATTAAATGAATAATTAAAATTAAAATATAAAATTGTCCCTTACATTTTTTCTCTAACACCGTGCTCATTTGACAGGTTGGAAAAAATAAAAATTTATATTAAAAAATATATTTTAAGTTAAAATAAGATTTTAATATTCAAATAATATTAAATATATACAAAAAATTCAAATTTCTTATTTAGATTTGACTTCTACAGTAAATATTAAATAAATTGATGTATTTCTGACATACTCTGTAAATACATCTTTTTGATGCCTTCTTTTTAGAAAAACTTTATTATTTGAAAATACTCCTTCTGGAATATTCTTTTCTCTCTCTCATACTACTGTTTTTAGAATTTGATTTCCGTGCCTTGTCCCTCCTTGCCTATATAAGGCCTCTCTTTTTGTTGTTTTTTAATCATTCCTTTACTACATCATTTTATTACAACAACAACCAATCAAAACTTATTCTTATATTCTATATCATTAGTATTTACAATAGCGTAATTCTAATCTATAAATTATATCAATATTTTAATCCTACCTCTTTTGATTGAGTAAAATAATCATCCTTTAATGAAGAAATATGTACCAATTTGTTGAGAATCCATTTTAATACTTAAAATCCTCGTAGAGCTTCATACCAAATCTTCTAGACCAAAAGCGTACCTTGGCAATTGGGAACCTTTCCGAAATATTGACGGCACAACATTAATTGAGGCGTAATCGAAGGGACCATTGGTGTACAAGTACCTGTAAAGGACGAGAGAAGGCGAGAAAACGAGGAACGTCATACGTCACGTGACAAAAGTTTTTGCTGCAAACGGGAATCGAACCGCGCTCCAAAACTTAGGTTCATATACTGACTAAACATTGTATATATTGTGGTAATTATTGTTATTACTATTTGTGGGTTACTCTTCACTCTTCATTTGCTATGTATTTCCTTTTACTCAGCACTCTGTAAGTGGCATTAATTTGCTCATTTTACAGGGGGAGGTGTCTGGTAATTTGGAATTTATTTTTTATTATTATATTTTTTTTATTTTTCCTGGTTGACCATAATAGAGCAATAAGTGTTCTTAGTCCCAGAGGTAATAAAATAATTATATTTTAATATTAAATTATCATAATTTTTCAGTTGACATTTGTCCCGATTAATTTAAATTTTAATTGTTCCAGTTGACAAATTGTCCTGACAATAATATTTTTTTTATTAATAAATAATTCATATTTAATTACTTCAGTTGACTTTGAGTCCTGGTAGTTCAATAAATTTTTTTTAATAAAACTCATAGTTAATTACTTCAGTTGACATTAAGTCCTGGTAGTTAAGTGATCAGTTTAATAAAAATTTTAAAAATTTTATATTTAATTACTTCAGTTGACATTAAGTCCTGGTAGTTAAGTTATCAGTTTAAATAAAATTTTGTTAAATTAATAAAGTTTCATATTTGATTACTTCAGTTGACAATAAATCCTGGTAATAAATTAGTTGATTTAAATCCTGAAAATAAATAATTAAAAATTATTAATAAAATTTTTAATTTATTTCTACAGTTGATTATATTATAATCCTGGTTCTAAATTTTTTTTATTAGTAAATTAATTTTATTTAAGTTGATTTTTATCCTAAAAAGATTTATTATTATTTTTTTTTATTTCTGTTAAATAAAAATTAAAAATAAAGACTAACTAATTTGTCTCCTTTTTTCATTTCAGTTAAAGCTTAGGATGACTGACCAAAGTGGTTTTGCTGCACGTGAAGAAGAACTAGACTTAATTGATTATGATGAGCCTACTTCTGTAAGTTCTCCTTTAACAAGAAGAATTTCTCAAACTAATAAATCCTTGCCCCAAACAGGATGTGGAGATGGAAGAAGTAGAAATCCTAGTGGACACAACTCAGGACCAGAAGCCCATGATAAACCCACCAGAAGAGCTTCCAAAAGGCTTCAGGATAAAAAAGATGCTGTTGTCTCAGCAGGTAAAGAATCTGTCTACTCACATAAAGGAGTTAAGGACAGAAAGCTTGAGACTAAAGGTAAGGGTAGATGCCTTGGAAGAAAAGGTGAGAAGAACAGATACTTTTCTTCAAGAGAAGAAGAAACCTCTTCCTCCCAGGGATCAACAACAATTGGCTCCCCAGTCCCAAGAGAAGGTGGAAGTGTCCAAGTGGCAGTGGGACTGGCTAAACACTCAGTGGTTCTACTTGGCTCAAACCCAGCATCAGTTACCTCAGGTAGGTCCATCAAGGCCCACCCAGGTCAACCCCACTCCTCCCCACCCTTATCAAAGAGGCAAAAGAAGAAGGAAGCCCAATATGGTGATACCCAGCAAACCCTGGTACGTCCCTCTATTGATTCTCAAGTGCCTTTTCTTGTGGCTGACTCATTTCCTTCAGGTAAATCTGGAAGGGAGGATGAAACTTTGAGACCTATAGAGGCTGGGAATAGTAGACAGATATCTCATGTATCTAATCCATTACTTTTAATTGCTACCTCAATGATTAATCCTGATATGGCTGTGATTGATGAAACTCTTGACCTTGAGTTCTATGAGAGTCTGGAAAGTTACTCAGTTTCCTTATTGAGAAACACTCCAGATGTAGCAAGAACTAATGATGAGCACTTGAGAGATATTATTGCCAAGCAAAATCATATAATGAACAATATGCAATTGACTCAGAGATATAATAGTTTGTTAACTGATCAGGGTTATCAAGCATTAAGAAGTGAAGCACAGAGAGTCTCTGATGAATTGTCACATTACAAAGCAACCCATGAAAAGAAAGTTGCTTTATGGCAAAATATAAAAAATGATTTGTCTAAACTAAAAGATACTGTATCTGCCTGTTGCCAGGAGGTAGAGATAGATAAGATAAATCTGAAAAGATTGAATGACCATTTGTCATCTTTTCAACATAAAAATCAATTATCTTTTGCAACTATCAATGAGAGTTTATCTAGTCTTCCAAGAATGAAAACAAGACTAACAACCATTGAAGAAAAATTGAATTCATTGTTAAATGACCAAAAATATTCTGACATTTCTGTGAAGGAACATATAGTGCAGGATGCTCAAATAGTACCTGTGGCTAGTTCATCTAAAGTAAAAATAGCTCCAGAAATACCTGTTGATAACACTGAGTTTCCATCAAAAACTGATGATGCACCAGGATCTGCAACAGAAGGATTAAACAATGAGATTTCAGCACAATTAGAGAAATTACAGCTGCTTCTTACTCAGAAACAAGCTAGTACTAAGGAGACTCCTTCAAATCAAAAGAATTGGCCAAAACTTGACCAGTACCCAACATTTGATGGTGATTCTTCCTCTGATTGGCAACAATTTATTTTCAGAATTGATAACTTAAAAAATTCTTACAAACTCCCAGATGAGGAAATTGTGTCCAAGTTAATTTCTTTGTTCACTAATGTTGCCCTGATGTGGTATTAATCTGTTCTCCTGGATGGGAATGACTACTCATGGAAGGATTGGAAGAAATTAATTAAAGCACAATTTGGTGGCTCCAAGTTCAGAATGGCTCAACAAAGACAGTATGAGGAAACTAGATATAGCTCTTCTACTGATAAACCTATTAAGTTTTTAATGAAACTTGTAAAACTCCTAAGGGAAATGGACCCAAATCTGGAGTTTGATTTATAGAAGGACAGGATCCTCTATAAATTACCAATGTCTCTGAGAGACTTGATAGTGGCTAGGACTGAGTTCTCCAAAGAGCCCTCTTCTTTCATTAATAATTGCAATGAGATACTTCTAAACAATAAGTATGATGCAAGAAGATTCATTCCTAGGACCCCTTTGAGAAACCCTCCACTTACCAACAGAAACCTCTGGAAAAGGTTAGTAAACCTTCTGCCCCTGTTGCAACAAAGAAGTATGCAACAAACACTTGCTTCAAGTGCAACAAGCCTTGGCAGAAAGGCCATGTTTGTGAGAAGAAGATAAATCTTGTAGAACAAACAGAGGAGCATGCTGATGACACAGTGGCACTGGATGATACATCAAGTGATTGTGCCAGCAATATTTAATATGAATCTCAACAAGAAATCTTGATGCTGGAAGAGGATATTCATTATTTAAATACTATTGATATTGATAATAATGCTTTATTTACAGTTGAGGATGCTGAGATCATAAAGAACATTGAGGATAGCTCAATTATTATTGCCCCTCTCAAGGCACCAGTCTTGATCAATGGAACCAGCATTGAAGTTGTCCTGGATTCTGGAGCTGGAGGAAGTGTAGTATCTGAAAAAGCACTTGCTTCAGTAGATCAAGACTATAAATCTAAACTGATGCCTATCATTTCTGAAAATTGGAGAGGGTATGGCTCTGTTTTGTCCCCCATTGGTAAATACAAAGCCACAGTGTTTTTTAAATATAACCATGGTTTTGTAAGAGCTATTTGTGATTTTGTTGTCATGAAAAATGATAACTTAAGCAATTGGTTTATGGAAGGGAATGATATTTTAACCAAGTATGGCATAAAATTGGATCCTTCAAACCAATGTTTCACAATGGGGATGAATGGGAAGAGAAAATTTAAGATTTCCTCCCCTAAAAAATGATTAAAACCAGAATTGAACACATGTAATTCTGTGTTTCAATATAAAGGAAGATCTACAAAGGAAATGCATGCCCTTATGTCTGAAATTGACAATGCTTCTTTTGGAGAACAACTTTCTGGTGAGGATAAAGATTCCATCATTAAATTGATAAAATCTTTTCCTATGGCCTTTGCTCATGGGTCACATGAACTGGGATTAGTTAAAGAGGAAATGAAACTTTAATTGTCTTGCCCATTAACTGATATACCACCTAGTTTAAAGAAGAAGCCTTATCCTGCTTCTCCCACAAAGAGAAAAGATATTGAAGACAATATCTCTACCCTTTTAAAAATGAATATTATTGAAAAGGTAGTTGAAACACCTAAATATTGTGTTATCTCACCTGTTCAAATTTCTTATGAGAAAGATAAAGCCAGGTTATGTGGTGATTATAGAGCACTAAACACTTATACTGTTGATGATATCTACCCTTTACCTAGAATCAGCTCTATACATGCTACTTTACAGGGTGCTAAATATATCAGCTGTTTGGATGGTAATAAAGGATATCACCAGGTACCTGTTGAGAAAAATTCTCAGAAATTTCTGATGATTGCCACTCATATGGGTATTTATAAGTATATTAGGATGCCATTTGGCCCTAAAAATGCCCCTTCAGTTTTCCAAAAAGTTATGGATAACACATTCCATCAAGAGATAATTGAAGGATGGCTGATGGTTTATATTGATGATATCATTATATTCTCAAAAACATTTGAGGACCATCTTAAACACCTGTGTAAAGTATTCCAGAAAATGGATGAAATAAATATGACACTTGCTTTGAAGAAATGTGAATTTGGTTTCCATTCTTTAAAAGTTTTTGGTCATGTTGTTTCAGGCTTACAGATATGTGTTGACCAGAACAAAGTGGCAGCCATACAACAGGTGAAGGCTCCTACAACAGTGAGAGAGCTCCAAAGTTTTTTGGGAATGTGTGGATACTATAGACAGTATATTAAAAATTACCAAGTCATAGCTTTACCCCTTACCCAATTAACTAGAAAGGATGTTGCTTTTGTCTGGAATAGTGAAAGACAAAGAGCCTTTGACACTATGAAACACTGTTTGATGTCAGCACCTATTCTTGCTTTACCTGACTTTAATCAACCATTTTTTTTGTACACTGATGCCAGTTTCATTGGTCTTGGTACTTCCCTCCATCAAAAACAAGTGATAAATGATAAAGTTTCAGAAGTAGCAATTTGTTATATTTCAAGAACCTTGAGAAATAGTGAATTGAAATATGGTGCTACTCAATTAGAGTGTTTAGCTGTAGTATGGGCTCTAGAAAAGCTTCATTATTACCTAGATGACCAGAAATTTGAACTTGTCACTGACTGCAGTGCAGTTAAATCCCTTTTAAACTTGAAAAAACCTAACAGACATATGTTCAGATGGCAGCTGGCTGTTCAAGAGTACAGAGGGAGAATGACAATTAATCATAGGGCTGCTATTGTTCACTCAAATGTGGACATGTTATCAAGGTTACCTTTACCAAATGATGACTCTAATCCTGCTTAAGATCCTGAGGATGAAATTATTCATATTCATGGGATATATGTGGTTGATATGGAGGAAGAGCTATTACAGCTTATTCTGGAATCATATGATAAGGACACTGACTTGAAAAAGTTATGCACCATATTAAATAATCCAAAGAATGCTTCAATACAAGCATTAATTAAAACCCTTCCACCAAAGTACCAAAAAGCTTTGGAAAAAGGTAAATTTTCAATTGATGAAGGATATCTATATTATAGAAGAAAGTTGAGTAATGTTATTGTTATTCCTCCTTCTATGAAAGAAATCATCTTGAAAATTTGTCATGATGACATATTAGCTGGACATTTTGATCTTGACAAAACAATGATCAGAATTAAGAACACTGCTTGGTGGGCTAATATGTCTGAAGACACAAAATTATATGTTGAATCTTGCGATTCTTGCCAAAAATCAAAAAGATTAACTGGTAAAAGAGCAGGATTAATGCAACATATTGAACCTCCTGATGCTCCATGGCAAATAATAAACATGGATTTTGTAACAGGATTACCTATTGCTGGTAAAGACAGTTATAACTCTTGTTGGGTTATTGTGGACAAATTCACAAAAATGTGTAAATTTATCCCTACCCACAAGGATGTTTCCACTAAAGAATTAGCTTTCTTATGGTGGTCCCATATGTTTAATACTGCTGGTTTTCCTAAAGCCATAATCTCTGACAGAGACCCTAAATTTACTTCTGAATTTTGGATGTCTCTGATGGATGTTTGTGGTTGTGATCTGAAACTTTCTACTGCCCATCACTCTCAGACTGATGGTTTAGCTGAAAGAATGATTCAGACTTTAGAGGACATGATAAGAAGATATTGTGCCTTTGGCCTTGAGTATAAAGATAATGACAGATTCACTCATGATTGGGTTACCTTACTTCCTGAGTTAGAATTTGCTTATAATAGCACTGTTCATTCTGTTACTCAAAGAAAGCCTTTTGAGCTCTGGCTTGGATATGTTCCAAATACTCCTGCCCAAATTCTCAATAAAAAAATACCTAAATTGGATATACATCCTGGTGTAAAATCTTTTCTTCAAATGCAACAACTATGTAGAAATCATGCTCAAAAATGTATTGAAAAATCATTTGAATATGAGAAGAAAAGATGGGACAAATCCCATAAAGAATACACTTTTAAAAAGGGTGATGAAGTGTTGATTTCTACAGTCCACTTCAACTTACAAGGTAATAACAAATTGAAAGATCCATTTGTTGGTCCATTTGTTGTCAGAAGAATGATTGGAGATAATGCAGTTGAAGTTATTCTGTATTCTCCATATGACAGAAAACATCCTGTTTTTCCAATATCACTTTTGAAACCTTACAGTGATTTATTTCCAAAAAGGAGGGGTAGACCAAAGAAAACCCCAAATAAAATCACTGAAACAGCAGAAATTGAAAAATTTTTAAATGACAGAATAGTCACTGCTGAAAAAGGCACAGAATACTTATTGAGATTCAAGAATAAATCATCTGAATATGATTCTTGGATACCTGGGAAAAAGATATCTAATCTTCCTACTCTACTAAAAAAGTTTAAAAAGAAAAAATCATAGCATTTTTTTATTGTTTTTTTAGAGTGAGGGAGTGTCAGCCAGGCTACTAGACCTACCCAGTGAAATAATTAATTATTTACTGGATGAAGCCACACCTTATCATTTTAATTATTATTTAATTATAAATAAGTTACATTAAAATTACTTATAATAAATTAACTAATTACAGAATGATAAAATTAAATGAATAATTAAAATTAAAATATAAAATTGTCCCTTATATCTTTTCTCTAACACCGTGCTCATTTGACAGGTTGGAAAAAATAAAAATTGAAATATTAAAAAATAGATTTTAAGTTAAAATAAGATTTTAATATTCAAATAATATTAAATATATACAGAAAATTCAAATTTCTTATTTAGAATTGACTTCTACAGAAAATATTAAATAAATTGATGTATTTCTGACATACTCTGTAAATACATCTTTTTGACGCCTTCTTTTTAGAACAACTTTATTATTTGAAAATACTCCTTCTGGAATATTCTTTTCTCTCTCTCATACTACTGTTTTTAGAATTTGATTGCGGTGCCTTGTCCCTCCTTGCCTATATAAGGCCTCTCTTTTTGTTGTTTTTTAATCATTCCTTTACTACATCATTTTATTACAACAACAACCAATCAAAACTTATTCTTATATTCTATATCATTAGTATTTACAATAGCGTAATTCTAATCTATAAATTATATCAATATTTTAATCCTACCTCTTTTGATTGAGTAAAATAATCATCCTTGAATGAAGAAATATGTACCAATTTGTTGAGAATCCATTTTAATCCTTAAAATCCTCCTAGAGCTTCATACCAAATCTTCTAGACCAAAAGCGTACCTTGACACAAAATATGAAATTTTTTTCACAAGTAGATTTTTCAGTGGAATCTCTCAGTCTTAGTTTTATTGGATTCTTAGAAGCTAAAATAAATTTTTAAATCTACTTTTTAATATGAAATTGAAAATATCAAATTTTAAAAATACCAGTTAAAACATTTTCAATAATTTTTATTTCTGAGTAAGAAATATTTTATTTTAAGGAAATATAGAATTTATTTTTCCTAAACCCTTGAATCATTAGTTCTTTACTTTAAAGCTATTTAAGTTCACAAAAACCCTCGTTTCTAAACTTCCACCACCTAACTTCTGAATTTTTGCTTGCAAATTTACAGTAATTCTTCATACCTTTCAACTCAATAAATCTTTCATTTATTGAATTGATATTTTATTTAATATAATAATTAATAATAAAATGAATATTAGTATGACAAATATTATTTTAAAGAATATTGAAATAATATATTTATAATATTGATATCAAATTCACGTCTCTAAAGTAACAATTAAGAACATTATTGCTAAGATTTTGTTCAAAAAATTTATCATATTCATGTTATAATAATTAACTTCTATTTCCTTTTTTATTTTTTAAAATATTGCTATTATGACTCTTATATTCTATATTCATTCCTATTATTTATTATCTTGTATTTTTATCTTCCTATGATATCTAGAAAAATTATTTATTATAACTTAAGAAGTATAATGTTGAAAAATATAATTATACTTGTGGAATATTAAATACCCCTTTGGTTTTATGTGAAAGTGATGATATCATGATAGTGTGCATCAAGCACTTTTTTGATATAAATAAGCCTCAAATGAAATTCCTCCCAAAGTTTCAACAAATTCTCTCAAGTCCCCACTTTTTTTTTCTTTATATTATTTATACTACTCCTTGAATATCTTATAATTACATCTAATTTTCTTTTTTTTGTTTTTTTTCATTATCTTTTCATTATATAATTGATTTTCTTTAAAGATATTAAAATTATCATTACTCTTATCAATATTTTAAATAAATTTATTGTTTTTTTCTTACTTGAACAATTTTTAATTAAAAGTATGGTTTATATTATTATGACTATGTGATTATAATTTTGTTTGTTATTTTTATTATCATTCTGGACCTTATAATGAATTTTTTTTATTAATAATAATAGTTGTAATATCATTGTGGTAGCCATACTTAAATTTTTACTTGTTTCTTCTGTTTTTTCTCCTTTTTATGAATCTGGATAATGGAAGGGATGAATATTGATCCAAAAGACAATTTGTGTGCCTTATTTTCATTTTTCATACTGTGATTATAGCTACATTTTGTTATTAGCATTATTATTCTTGACCTTATTATGAATATTTTTATTATTAATACTAGTGGAAATATTATTACAATAGGCATCGTTAAGTTTTTACTTGTGTTCCTTTGTATTTTCTCCCTTTAACACATAAGGCTAATAAAAGGGATGAATCTTGGTCCAAAAGACTTCCTTTTAAATTTTAAAAAAAATTATGTGCCTTATTTTCATTTTTTAACCATGGCATGGACTACCCTGCCTTACGAAAACAGAAAATAAAGTTTTGAAAGAGTGGTCTGTCTCCAAAATTGCAAAAGAAAACAGAGGCACATGAATTTTTCCAAACCTTCTTAAGTAAAATTTCATGCCCAAATTATTAATAACACTGCAAAAAATTCTATAATTCAAGGTAAATTTTACTTTGACTTCCATGATATGAAAAACAATAATGAAAATAAAAACAAAAAAAATAAAAGTATTATTTTTAAAGGTGCTTTTTAGTTCATGGACAAGTCTGAATCCTGTGGAATACTCTCAATGATCATCAATTTCCAAATCACAACTATGAAATATTAAATAAGTTTTATATAGCACTATCTAACTGAAGTAAAATGGGACTTCATTTCATAATCAGGCTGTCTCTCTTTTGAACACCCAAGGCTTTCAATTACACCAGTAGCCTGCGACTGGGAGTGCCACTGCCTGCACCCCCCAGTGCACCCCCTTCATCTCCCAAGAATTGGTTCTGAGTCACTTTATTTTACAACTTTGCACCATTTTTTAATGTCACTCTTTACAATCTAAGATTTTTTAAAAACCTCACCATGTCCAAAAATTCACTTTCACACAGCTTCTTTAAAACCCTTTAACATATATTTAAAACATTTTTTTAAAAATTATTATTATTATTATTATTAATATAATAATAATAATAATAATATTATATATAGCAAGTAAGCTGGTTGGGAGGGGAAAATGGTGTGTGGGGGGAAGAAAATAAATAAATAATTAATTAATAAAAATAATAATAGGGGGTATCAATGTTGACCAATCCCCAATTAAATCAATTGTGGAAAATAATCTGCATACCCCAATTATCCTTGGCAATTATTTTTGCTAATAATTGGGTTATTAGACACTTTACGTGTCAATGTTCACCTCTTATCCGACATTTTTTAACTCAATTTTTCATAACCACATATCAGACAACTTTCTGTCATAACCACATCTTGGCCTTCTTTCATTCATAACATCTGCAATTATATGTCATGTGACTTGCATACAAATCAATCATGGATGTGATGAGTTTGGGATCAGGAATTAGGAATAGAAATTGGGGTATAAGAGGTGGGATAATGCATTATTGTGCATTCCTTATCCACTAGCAATGGGGCTAATGGATAAGAATCTTCCGCAATTAATAATGTCGGATCTGGGGAAAAAAAAATTCTGATCCCTGATTGCGGATCCCTGAACATTGATACCCCCTAATAATAATAATAATAACAACAACAACAATAATAATAATAATAATAATAATAACAATAACAACAAAAACAACAATAATAATAATAATAATTATAATAATAATAGGGGATATCAATGTTCAGGGATCTGCAATTAGGGATCAGGAATTTTTTTTCCCGGGATCAGACATTATTAATTGCGGAAGATTCTTATCCACTAGCCCCAGGGCTAGTGGATAAGGAATCCACAATAATGCATTATCCCACTTCTTATACCCCAATTTCCATTCCTAATTCCTGATACCAAACTCATCACATCCATGATTGATTTGTATGCAAGTCACATGACATATAATTGCAGATGTTCTGAATGAAAGTAGACTAAGATGTGGTTATGATGGAAAGTTGTCCAATATGTGGTTATGAAAAATTGAGTAGAAAAATGTTGGATAAGAGGTGAAAATTGACACGTAAAGTGTCTAATAACCCAATTATTAGCAAAAATAATTGCAGAAGATAATTGGGGTATAAGGATTTTTATCCGCAATTAAATTAATTGCAGATCCCTGAACATTGATACCCCCTAATAATAATAATAATAATAATAATAATAATAATAATAATAATAATAATAATAATAATAATAATAATAATAATAATAATAATAATAATAATAATAATAATAATAATAATAATAATAATAATAATAATAATAATAATAATAATAATAATAATAATAATAATAATAATAATAATAATAATAATAATAATAATAATAATAATAATAATAATAATAATAATAATAATAATAATAATAACAATAGCAATAAAAATAATAAATAATAAAATAAAAATAATAATAATGATAATAATAATAGGGGGTATCAATGTTAGAAATATGCCATTTCAAATTACCTCTTTTTTCCACCAAATCAGTAATTACTATTTCTTCATATATGTCATATCTATCCCACAAAAAACCTTTATATGTATTATTAAACTCAATTTTGTTACTTTATTTTTGTGCTTCAAAATAATTTTTAAATATTTTCAGTTTTTTAACATTGATACCCCTTAATATTAGGGGGTATCAAAGTTAGAAATTTGTAATTATTTAAAAGGCATTTCACAACACAAAAATAAAGCCAAAAATTTGACATTAACTCTCAATAAAAAGGTGTTTTGGGGACACAATATGTCATGTTTTAAAAAACAGTCATGGTTGATTTGGTGGGAAAATGAGGTATTTTGAAGTGGAAGATTTCTAACTTTGATACCCCCTATTAATAATAATAATAATAATAATAATAATAATAATAAGATTAATAAGAATAATAAAAAAAGAATAATAAGAATAATAGGGGGTATCAATGTTGACTGATCCGGCATTAAATTAATTGCGGAAAATAATCTGCATACCCCAATTATCTTCCGCAACTTTTTTTGCTAATAGGGGGTATCAATGTTCAGGGATCCGCAATTAAATTAATTGCAGAAAATAATCTGCATACCCCAATTATCTTCTGCAATTATTTTTGCTAATAATTGGGTTATTAGACACTTTACGTTGTGGTCTTCCAACATTGGCAGGGGCCTTTGTTGTGCGATTTGGCGTTGTTTGGGCATGTCTTAATTGACATCTGCTAAGGAATTAGGTATTTTTCTGGTTTCATTCCGTGGATATTGGGTCTGCGGGTATGTGGGTACTATCATTGGATAGCCCCAGTTTTTCTCTATATTTTATGTCTTGTGGAGATTTTTCATATTCTAAGTTTTAAGGGGTCATTTCCTCATTTTTCATTTAAAAAGATAGCTGTTTAATTTTGTTTTTTGTGTTTTACAGGCTAACCTTAAGTCTTAGGGTTAAGTGCTTAGTACCATTGGATAGAGCTAATTTTTCTCTATATTTCATGTCTCAATGTTGTTATAGTGAAATTCCGTGTTTTAAAGGTTTTAGTAGTTGTAGTTATTTTTTCTAAGTAGATTGGGTGTTTTTATTGGTTTTCTGGCTTCAGGGAGGCCGTGCCGCTTCAGGCGGTGCCTCCAACATTGGACCGCCCGCCTGCCTCTGTTTTAGAAGGTTGGGGAGCGCTTCTGGAGGGTTTTTATTCAATTTGGCGGGTACAGGCGCCAAATTGGTGGGTGTGCATGGGTTCTTAGATAGTGATCTGTGTGTACATAGTGAATAAGACAGTTTGGGGCAACCTTAATTATCATACAACCATCTGGAGGTGATATCATTGATCCTCACTCAGTTTTCACTGTTTTTTGGCCACAATTGGCTGTGTTTGTTGCAAGTGAGTTCTTTATTTAACTTAACTTTGGCAACTGTTTTCTCTGTTATAGTATTGCAAGCTATAGCAAGTATCATTGCTGTCTCTGGTATGGATTTGCAACATACATCAAGTATCATTGCTTTCTCTGGTGTGGAAACTGGTCTACATTTCAGTTCTTTGGTTTGGTAGTCTGTCTGGGGACTACTTTCTTGGCTCATCAAGCAGTTAAGTGTATTGGAAAAGGGGCTTTTGGTAAACAGGAACCAATTTACTGTAGCAGGAAAATCTCACTTATCTTTCTAAAGGGACAGGAGATTTTCTCTCTGGGTTTTCTCCAACTCCCTTGGTCAAGGCCTATAGCTAGTACTATAGGATTGTCTACAATGTGTCAATGTTCACCTCTTATACGACATTTTTATCCTCAATATTTCATAACCACATCTTGGACAACTTTCTGGATATCCCAGCCTTCCCACCTTGCTGTGCACTCCTACCCTCATCCCATCCTGTCATCTACCCTGAAAAATTTATCATTGAAATTTCCTATCCTCTTTACCATAGACAATCCCTCTCACCAACATCTTGAATTCCAGGCCAGAACCTCCCTTATGTGGTAAGAAAGGAAATATTTTCGATCTATGAATCAAAACATTTAGCATTGTATGATTTCATAGCATATTTTGAACAGAAATGGTATGATCTTTCTCAACCTCCAGACTTGAGAGGCAGTGTTAGACCTATCTTATGGGAAGTAGATGGTAAATAGATTATCTATTTTATGTGGCGAGCTACTGCTTCTAACCAGGATACTGCTGTATTATTTTTATTTTTTCCTCCTCTAAAGAGACTCCACCTCACTGCTTCACCTCTAGTTGATTCTCTACCCTGAAAATCCACCTCGCTTGCCTCCCATTTACCTCCATTAGAAACCCCACTCCTCAAACTTACCTCACTCTCCATCTCTTCCTCTCCACTAGACACCCCAGCACACCCTTACAGCTTTAATTGATGCCACACCCCTTAAATCCACCTCTCTTTACTCCCATTTGCCTCCAATAGACCCCCCACTCTCCATCCATTCATCTCCACTAGACACCCCAACACATCCTTTCAATTTTTATTGATACCTGGCCCCTCAAATCCACCTAGCTTGCCTCCCATTCCCCTCAAATAGAAACCCCAACACACCTTTTTAACCAAACTTGATGCCCCAAGCATCAAATACATCTTGCTCCCTTCCTCATCATGCAAAAATTAACTCGCCAACCTCTCCATAGCCTCCAACCAAAAACCCTCCACCTTTAAATCCAATATTCTCTTCTTCACTTTATCTCCACAAAAAAAATGATAATCTTAAAGTATGTAATATTAAATTTTTAGAGATGAATAAAGAAAAGTAATAAAAATATATTAAAATAAGTTTATGATACAGACAACTGTTTTTCAATAACTGAAATAGTCTATGGGACAAGATATATGATTTAATAGCCTAATTTAATAAAAATGAACATTATTTGAAGAAAATAGCTAATAAATAAATAAATTATGAACCAATGAATAAAAAAATTATTATACTTCACACCATTAATCATCTCCGAAAATTAACTAAAAGTCTGACAAAAAGTCACTTTAATTTGTACAATTATATATTTGGTAACACCATAAATGCTTGGCCTTTTTGCCAAAAATTATTTAATACTTTTTTTGCCTGTATAAGCACTTTTCCGGCCCTAATTAGGGGTTTTTAGGCTTTTTTGGGTGATGCATCCAACATAAAAGATTCCACACCAGTATAAAACATCCACAAAAAAATGTCAAAAGGGCCAAGAGTTATCATTCATGCCATAAATAAGTAAAAAAGTAAATTTGTTCCCAAAAATTTTTAGGAAATTATTGACCTGAATCTTTTGTAAGTTTTGTGAATACAAAAATTACAGTCCTGTTACATTCAAAAAATTTTAAATATATATTTTTTCTCTATAATGATGTCTATAAGTAAAGGTTAATGTGATAGTTTGTATTAATATTAACTTTTTTATAAATCTTGATTAATGTGGACAAATTAAATATATGTTCAAGGTACTAAAGAAGCACATAAGAGGGTGGTGAGCTAATTTTTGGGTGATGAGGTGTCAATTGGAGGTGAAGAGGAAGGGAGAGAGGTCGATTTGATGCTTGGGGTATCAAGTTTGGTTAAAAAGGTGTGTTGGGGTTTCTATTGGAGGCAAATGGGAGTAAAGCCAGGTGGATTTGAAAGGTGAGGCATCAATTTAAGTTGTAAGGGTGTGCTGGGGTGTCTAGTGGAGATGAAGGGATGGAGAGCAAGGTAAGTTTGAGGAGTGGGGTTTCTATTGGAGGCAAAAGGGAGTAAAGCGAGGTGGATTTGAAAGGTGAGGCATCAATTAAAGTTGAAAGGGTATGCTGGGGTGTTTAGTGGAGATGAAGGGATGGAGAGCAAGGTAAGTTTGAGGAGTGGGGTTTCTATTGGAGGCAAATGGGAGTAAAGCAACATGGATTAAAGGGGTGGGGCATCAATTAAGGTTGTAAGGGGGTGCTGGGGTGTCAAGTGGAGATGAAGGGATAGAGAGCGAGGTAAGTTTGAGGAGTGGGGTTTCTAGTGAAGCTGGAAGGGAAGGGAGAAAGGAAGATTTGAGGTGTAGTGGAATTGGTGGGAACACAAGGGAAGGATAGGATCAAAAACTTATGTTAATTTACAAAGGAAATATTTACAAAAAAGGAATAAACCAGGAATGTAAAAAAGAAATGAGGGTGTGTAGATAGAAAAAAAGGTTAAGTGTTTGCCACCAAAATTAAGTAGCATAGAGTGAGGAAAGACTTAAGGATGGCATCAGGAATTATAAGTCATGTGACTCTCTTGCGAATCCATCATGGATGAGATGAGTTTGGGATCAGGAATTAGGAATGGAAATTGGGGTATAAGAGGCGGGATAATGTATTATCGTGCATTCCTTATCCACTAGCCCTGGGGCTAGTGGATAAGAATCTTCCGAAATTAATAATGTCGGATCTGGGCAGAAAAAATTCCTGATCACTGAACATTGATAACCCCTAATAAAAGTAATAAAAATAAAATAATAATAATAATAATAATAATAATAATATATTATAATTAGGGGGTATCAATGTTCAGGAATCCGCAATTAGGGATCAGGAATTTTTTTTTCCGGGATAAGACATTACTAATTGCGGAAGATTCTTATCCAGTAGCCCCGGGGCTAGTGGATAAGGAATCCACGATAATGCATTATCCCGCCTCTTATACCCCAATTTCCATTCCTAATTCCTGATCCCAAACTCATCTCATCCATGATGGATTTTCAAGAAAGTCACATGACTCATAATTGCTGATGCCATCCTTAAGTCTTTCCTCACTCTATGCTACTTAATCTTGGTGGCAAAAAATTAAGTTTTTTTTCTATCTACACACCTCAACTGCACATTTGGCGGTAAATTCCCACTTCCCTCATCACATAAACCTTTCACCGGCAACAATGAAACACCTCTCTACTAGGAAGCTACTTCACTCAACAATGAATGCTATTACTTTTCTTTTAGTTCTTTACTATAAATCTGACTCTGATTTGGAAGATGCTTTAGCTTATATGTGTTTTCTTTCCAAAAAGTGTTACATCATCACCAGGGGGCCAAATCTTTATCATGATCCCTGATATGATCTGGCCTCCATTCTCAACATTCTTCATTTAAACTTCACCCAAATTTTTAGAGCTTCTCCCAATTCTTTCTTCAAACTTTATCAACTCATCTCCGATCATCCTATCTTTCATAACAATTCCCATAAAAAACAGTGTAATCCTGCCATCCAACTTGCTGTTGCACTATGTCGCTTTGGCTCAAATGGAAACGGTGCTACTGTAAGACGTTTGGATAATCTCTTTAACATAGGATATGGTACCTTGATATTATACACCAAGCACTGTATGATTGCTATCCTTTCCCACAAGTCTCAAACACTTGCTTGGCCAACTCCAGAACAGCGACTTGAATCCTCAAGTAATGCAAACTGAAGGTTTCCCTGGCTGTGTAGGATTTGTTGATGGCACAAATATACCTTTGAGTCAAAAGCCTGCTCATGATGGAAACCATTATTTTGATTGCAAAAAAAGGTTTCTTCAAAATCTTCTCCGATTTCTCATCCTTCATAAA
This sequence comes from Hemileia vastatrix, assembly GCA_030280995.1. NCBI lineage: Eukaryota > Fungi > Basidiomycota > Pucciniomycetes > Pucciniales > Zaghouaniaceae > Hemileia > Hemileia vastatrix. The sequence continues at coordinate 18,968,817 of JASXTE010000013.1, read as the reverse complement.
CTAACATTTTATCTTCTTTCTAGATACCCTATTGCCATTCAACTTGTATTCAATGTCAATAAAAAATTTATTGCTTTTCATAGTGGCTGCCCTGGCTCATGTTATGACTCTTCTGTTTTCCAAAGAATGAGGATTTCTCAAACCCCTGACTCATACTTTGAAAAATCTCAGTACCTCCTTGCAGACTCAGCATATGAAAGTGGGAAGTACATTATACCTGCTTTCCATGGTGCAACCTTAGATAATGACCCCAAAACTAAATTTAATTATCACCTTTCCCAATCAAGATTAAGAATTGAACATGCTATAGTTATTTTAAAGGGACAATTTTCTAGTCTTCGGGAGCTCAGAATCCAATTTCAAAAAAAAATTGGAGATCAAAACTGCAAATCATTGGATAATGACTTGTGTTATACTCCACAATATCCTAGCTGATTTAAAGGATGAGTGGAATGATCTTTATGAAAAAGAGGATCCTGAACCAGCACCGGCTCTTTCCTCCCTTGAATCACAAAACATTCATTCAACCAGCATGCACTCTATCATTATGTCTTTTACTCTCCAACATTTCTCTTCACCACCCTTTTAAATTATTTTTTTTACTCTCCAAATGTCCTCTTTGTGTACTTCATTCACTTGGTTTGGTATTTTGGTTTGTTGCATATTCATTTTTTTTTTTGGAATTTATGGTGAAGATCTTTTTTTTGGATGGCTCATTGGTTTTCTTTCACCAGCTCAACATGAAATCGCATATTTTGTCAGTGATTTTTTTTCATTCATCCCTCATATCCTTTTCCTATTCTCCTCCAACATCCCTCAAACAATTTGGTTTCATTCATTTTGTCATCTCATCCCTCCAGGTAAGTCATTTTATTCTTTTTTTTGATTTTTTGATTACTAATTATAATTTTTTTTGTTTTTTTCTGTTTATTTTATTTTTTTTATCTAAATTTTGTTTGTAAGTTGTTATTTTGGATTTCAATGGTATAATTAACCTTTTTTTTCTCTCCCTCTTTACTTTCTTTTTTAGCTCCATCACCCTACTCTTCATCCCTCCTTGGCATGGTCATTATCCCCCCTTTCCCTTATTTCACTTTTTTTTGGCTCCATTTCATTGAAACACATACATTGCACATTCTTTATGCATTTCACTTACTCCATATTCAATTTCCAAACAATTCCAACATCAATCTTTCTCACTCTATTTTTCCTACTTTTCAATCAAGGTAAGTTTCATCTCCTTTTTTTCATGCCTATATGATATCTCATTCCTTTTATGAAAAGTTCATACTTAAATATATGTATGACTCTTATCTGGATAACAGTGAACTTATAAAACTCCTTTTGATCTCATCTTCATTACCACTTTTCAAGTTTTTGTAAAATTTTGAAAATCAGACTCGGAATTAGGGTTAGGTTTATTCAAATCTAATGTTATTTTAACTGAAGATTCTCCTGAAGGCTACCTTTCATTTTCCACAAACAGATTTGAATTTGATTCAGTGGTTGCTGAGATATTGACCGTTAAAGTTGAGCCTTTTTTTCCCATGTAAATTTTTATTTCATTTTTTTATGTAACAACTTAGGGTTAGGTTTATTTAAATCAAATGTCCTTTAACTGAAGATTCTACTAAAGCATATCTTTCATTTCCCACAAACAGGTTTGAATTAGGTTCAGTGGTTGCTGAGATTTTGACCTTTGAAGTTGAGCCTTTTTTCCAAATTTCACTTGTCTTATTTCACATTTTTATATTGCATATTTAGAGGATAAGGATTCGGAAACTCTTATATGATTATTATCTAGGCATTTCAATTATGTAGGAATATATTCATTGCTCAAGAATATCACTAAAGCTCAAAAAGATGAAGATTTTTGCTTATGGGGCACTCTACCTTCCTTTAACTCTTTTCTTGCTCTTCTACTCAAAAAGCACTGTAATAAAGCATTTGAAAAAAATCATGAACTTGCAACCAAAGCTGGAATACCGAATTGGTGTGACTCCAAATGGGAAGATAACACCCATGAATATCTTTTATTTTCTAATGTTATTATCACTCATTCTGGATTTCACAATAGGATTTATATAAATAGGAATGACACCAATTTTCTTACTTTTGGTATATTCTCATATATCAATCCGATAACTGGCCAACCAATACCATCTCCAGCTAAAATCAAAGGACATGGTTTATATTTTCCAGACCACAGGTGAATCATTGATTTTGGTTTGGGAAATGGTATCATCAAAACTATTTGGAATTCTTCTAAGGATAATCATCAAATGACCAAAGCTCCTCCTGGTTTGGAATCCTGTCAAGATTTCACACATTTTGGTTGCTCATTTCAAATAAGTCATAAGTTGATTCAAAGAATCAACAAGGTAAAGAAAGAAGGTAAAGTTAAGCGATTTAAAAAAACTTTATCTAGATCCAAAAAGTATGGGGATTAGAGTTGTCTTTGAAAATTTTATATTTTTTCATAAATTTTTAATAAATATTCTTTATATATCAATTTTCTCAAGTAATGTGATGAGCCAATGACCTTTGGTTGTATAACAGGTAATCATGATAACATTTATTTTTTTCATGGGGTTCCTCTTGCCTATACCTGTGGAAAGTCCCAAAATTTTGTTTCTAGACTTGGTCTACATTTTGGCTTGAGAGATTGTCATTACTTTAAACTAGGGAAATTGATATATATTAGATATTTATTTAATAATTTATGTAATTATATTAAATTTAGATGACTTCCACCCCTTACTTCAATAAAATTCAGGGGGGGGGTATTGCCAAATTTTCAAATCTGACATGTGAAATTGATGACTTAGAAAAATTTTGGTGATACCCACCCCTTGCTTCAATAAAATGCAGGGGAGAGTATTTCCAATTTTTTAAAACATATATAGAATTTTTTTGACTTGTAAATATTTTGGTGATACCCGTCCCTTACTTCAATAAAATCCGTGGGGGGTTTTGCCAAAATTTCTTATAAGACTTGTGAAATTCTTGACATGTACGAATTTTTGGGATACCGGTCAAATGTAGGGGGTAGTAAAGCCAAAGTTTCATATAAGACTTTCAAGATTCATGACATGAAAGAATTTTGGTGATACCCACCCCTTACTTCAAAAAAATCCAGGGGTGGGGGATCGTCAAATTTTCAAAGGAGACATGAAAATTTTATTTAAAAAAAGAATATTTGACATTAAAATTCAAAAATTCAAGTATTGATTGATAGGGTAATGAAATACAGGAAATTATTGTAAATTTTATGTACAAATAAATATGAACAGTTGAAGTGTGAGAGAAATAAAACAAACTAGTCATGCAACAATTTCTTTAAACGTTCAATTTCCTCAACAGATTTATTAGCTTTAACACATTCTATCAAGAAATCTTTCTTTTTGGAATTTTCTTCGTGATCAAACTTATATTTCATCTGCTCTAATAGGTTTTGATGTTTGAGTGTTTTCTCCTCTTTTTTTGATTTTTCAATACTTAGAGTTAACTCAAACTTCTTCTCCTCTAAATCTTGGGCCCGACCATCCTTCCATAAAGAGAGCTCATACTTCCTCTCCTCCAAATCTTGGGCACGATCATCCTTCTGTAAAGAGAGCTCGTACTTCCTCTCTTCCAAATCTTGTAGCCTATCATCCCTCCTTAAAGAGATCTCATATTTCTTCTTTTCAAAGCTTAGAGTCTCTTTAGCAATTTCTACTTGTTCTAGAGTGATAATAAAAATTAATATAAAGTGGAAGAAAAGTAGAGTAAAGTAATAAGAGGTATGGTATCACTTACCAGAATCACGTTTCTCTAAAAGTTGTTCCATAGATGAAAAAGGGGTTTGTGATGAAGTATCACTTTTTCGTCTTCTTTGTGAGTGGAAATTTAGACTATTTGAAGCCCCACGCTTCTTGTTCAAGGTCATATTTTCTTCCTCATCATTGTTACTACCTTCAGACTCAGTTGATTGAGGATACTGGGTTTGTTCATCAGCCTTTTAAGAAATAAGAAAAAGATAAGTAAATAAACAATAGAAATGATAAGATAAAAGAAAAAAGAAACAGACCTGAGTAAGATTTGGTTGGGTTAAATCACCTATAGGATCTACAGAAAATCTATCTAGATATGTCTCATTCAAATGAGGGGAGGCTTGAGTGGAGGAAGAGGATAGGAAAAGATTTGCTTCAACATCATGTTCGGAGATAGGATCTTCTCCATCCAACATTTTTACAGGATTAAAATTGGCTCACTCTCCAAAAATTGCATCCATCTCTTTAAAGTAAGGACATAAAGAATCAAGTTTATTGTCTATGGATTTTATATCCTTAGTTATATCAATGTTGGTAACCCCAAAACCAGTGGAAGATGAAAGAGCCTTTGCCTTCTTGTATTTGGCTCAGTAATGCTTGAAGCGTTCAGACATCTGTTTAGGCAAAATATCAATCCTTCCCTTGGTCTTATTTGGTAATTCATTTGCCATTAAAAGATAGCCATTAACTTTTGATGCTGGGGGCCGTCCTACTTTAGTTGAATACTCAGTACCAAAACAAGAATCATAGTTAGATTTGGTTTTCAGCCAGTTGATAAGAACGAGATGATCATCTTTTTTTAATTGAACGGTCTTAGATTTATTGGCTGAGCAGGGGAAAGAGGGAGTAGTGGGATTTGAAGAACAACTCGGTGATGGCTGCCTGTGAGAAGATCTAGGACAACGAGACATGTTAAAATATAAATGAAGATGAAAAGGAGCAGAAACAAGCAGATGAGATGGTGAGGGGTTCTGAGTGGATAGAATGGACAGGATGGGACGAGAATGTGAGTGTGCAGCAAGGTAGAAGCCATATCCAGAGAGTAGTCCAAGATGTGGTTATGGCAGAAAGTATGTCAAGATGTGGTTATGACAGAAAGTTGTCCAAGATGTGGTTATGAAAAATTGAGTAAAAAAATGTCGGATAAGAGGTGAACATTGACACATAAAGTGTCTAATAACCCAATTATTAGCAAAAATAATTGCAGAAGATAATTGGGGTATGCAGATTATTTTCCGCAATTAATTTAATTCCAGATTGGTCAACATTGATACCCCCTATTGTTGTTATTATAATTATTATTACTATTACTATTATCATATCTATTATTACTGTCATTAATAATAATATTAATGTAAATGTAAGTACATTAAAAATATTAATGATAATAAAAAAAATAAGTATAGTAAATGGTAATAATAAGAAATCATTGTTGACAATCCTTTAGTACTAGCTATAGGCCTTGACCAAGGGAGTTGGAGTAAAACCAGAGAGAAAAACCCCTGTCCCTTCAGAAAAATAAGTGAGTATTCCCTGCTACAGTCGATTGGTTCCTGTTTACCAAAATACCCCTTTCCAACACACTTGACTGCCTGATAAGTCAAGAAAGTAGTCTCCAGACAGACTACCAAACCAGAGAATTGAAATGTAGACCAATGTCCACACCAGAGAAAACAATGATACTTGATGTAGGTTGAAAATCTACACCAGAGACAGCAATAATACTTGGTATAGCTTGCAAGACTATAACAGAGAAAAAAGTTGCCAAAGTTAAGTTAAATGAAGAACTCACTTTGCAACAAAAACAGCCAATTGTGGCCAGAAAACAGTGAAAACTGAGTGAGGAACAAGGATATCACCTCCAGATGGTTGTATGATAATTAAAGTTGCCCCAAACTGTCCCTTTCACTATATACACACAGACCACTAACTAAGAGCCCATGCACACCAACAAATTTGGTGCTCTTGGCCACTAAATTGCATAAAACCTCCCTAGAAACACTTCCCAGCCCTCAAGCACTGAGAAGGGCTGTCCATCTGAAGTGGTCTGACCACCTTGAAGCCAGAAAACCACCAAAAATACCCAAAATACTTAGAAAAATCAACTACAACTACTAAAACCTTTAAAACACATAATTATGCTATAGCAACATTGTGACATGAAATGTAGAGAAAATTCAGCCCATTCCAAAAGTACTAAGAACTTAGCATGTAAAACACAAAAAACAAAATTCAACAGCAATCTTTTAAAATGAAAAATGAGAAATTATCCCCCAAATACTTAGACTATGAAAAATTTCATCAAAACATAAAATATAGAGAAAATCCAGGGCTATCCAAAAGTAGTATTCACATCCTCGTAGTCCCAATATTCTCTGCATGATTCCAGAAAACACCTAATTATTAAACAATGCCATTTAAGGCATACCAAAACAACACCAAATAAACCAACAAAGGTCTCCGCCAATGTTGGAAGACCACATCCTCCCTCCAATAGAGAATGTACACATTCTCCTTTACCACAACCACCGTGTTCAGCTTCCTTTCCAACTCTGCTACTGACATGGGCCCCTGCCAATACTGCATTGACAACAATCTAATCTGTACCATCACACCACCGGCTCATCCCTACAGAACCTCCTGTGATACCTGTAACTCTAGGAAGAAGACTTGTTTCAGAACTGGTCCATTGTCCTCTGCAACATATTCCCCTTCTCCACAACCTGATCCACCTTCTACCAGCACCAAAAGATCCAGGAAATCTGTCCTGATCCCCAGACTGGTCCACAAATTACACCCTTCAAAAAAGAGTGCCAAACCCACTACTACCACTAGCTCTACCATCCCTAGTCCTTCTGATGGTAAGCCCTAACTTCTTCATACTGAAATCCAATCTGACAAATTTTCAGTTCATTTCCTTCCTGACAGTGATGATGACAATGTGGGAACCATTGAAGCACCCCCACCTAATCCTTTTCCCACCATTAAGGACAAATTTCAACAACATTCTTCTCAACAGAAGCATCTCTTACTAAACTACTTCCAGTCCACTCCTGCTAGGAACCCACAGGATCTTGCAAAAATGAAGAACCTCATACACCAGTTCAAATCCAATGCTGAACATTTTGCTACATCTCTTGATTCTCTTCTGCCTCCTTACTCTTGATTAATCTCTTGACTTAGAAACAAACAAATTCTTGACCTCTCCAGAACTCCTGAATGTAGCCAATCATCATAAAAAAGTTCCTCAGTTTACAGTCTTGGGTGACTAATCCTCAGTTTTAAGTCTTGGGGGCATAACAGCCCTCATTTTATAGTCTTGGGGGACTAAAAACCTTAATCAAAAAGACAGAACCAGAGATCAAAACATTTAAGACCCAAAGAAACAAATTAACATTCTGGGGTAACTAATCTACAGAGTAGCCAGCTTATCAGTTACACCCACACTTGCCTTAACAAAATTCAGAGACCCCCCCTTGGATGCCCTCTTCCAGAATCACACCAACTCCCATTATCAGCTTATAGTCCTGAAGGACTCAACTATTAAAAAATCCTCAGTTTATAGTCTTGGGGGACTGCACCATCTCTCAGTTTAAAGTCTTGAGGGACTTACCAGTGTTCAGTTTAAAGTCTTGACGGAATTTCCAGTGTTCAGTTTAAAGTCTTCACGGACTACCCAGAGTTCAGTTTATAGTCTTGAAAGACTACCTTTCAAATTACATAGCAAAGGCGGTGCTGCCTACATGCACAATGCTCCACAGCCAATCTGGTGAACTTCCCATCTTTCTTCACCATCTACACATCACTGAAATTTTTTTTATTCATCTCTTTTCTCTCAATTATTTTTCCTGCACAGATTATGGCTAGATCACCAAATTTTGACCCATTGGACCTTCCCTGCTTCACTGATCCTAAGGACTATGCTTGTAAACAGTGCATACACATGAGCAGACCTTTCACATCAACTCTTCCTACTTCCCAGGCCAAATTCTATAAAAGGGCCTGTGATTCCTGCAATTCCAAAAAGAAAAGATATATCAGAGATCCCAACTACCCAATACCTCAGCCTTCACCTTCAGACAAATATGTATCCAGATCTCCTACCAGGTCACCAGTGCTTGGACCTGATTCTTCTACTTTGTCTTCTTCTCCTTCCAGAAGATCACACTGTTCTATTCCCAAGACCATTCCTAAAAGACCAGCTTTGTATTCTCAAGAATCTGCTTTTCTCTCAGCAAATTCAGCAAAAATGGCGTCAAAATCAACCCCTAGATTGCTAGACTACGTCCAGGCGTCTCTCCCAACGTCGGTGGCCCGCTGGCCTTGCCAGAAAATAAAAATCAGGCTCAAGAATCCCGAATTCAGCCATAAAACAGCCAAATTCTTCCATCCAATACCAATAAATCAACACCACAACCTCCTAATTCTCCCAAAGAAGTGTGTACAACCACCATTTCTTCTTCTTTCAACACCAGAATCTCCAACATCTCTATAAGGCTTCTTAGAGGACCCACTGCAAACACCAGAACAGCCAACACTGTTTATAAACAAAAAATTCCTTTTACTTCAGGAAGAAACAACTTCACCTCTCCACTGACTGCCAATTACTCCTCTGATACTTCTCCTTCCTCTAGATCTTCATCCAACAGATCACCATCTCCTGGTACTTCCTTCAATCAACCTTGCACTCCTCTGCCAGTATTTAGAAAACCTGCACCAAGAAATAATATAAACAATAACAACAACAACAGCCCTGCTGCTGCAACCAGGTCACAGGAACCACCTTCTTCTCCTTCATCTTCTCAACACTATTTAGAGGATGACCACAAAAATTCATACCTCCATCTGGTGGACCCTCCTACAACATCTATTCAACACTCTTCAGCCATCCAGATTCCGGCTTCATACAAATTTGAGGATCTCCCAATCTGTAAGTACCAAAATAAAATAACAAAATTCAATTTCTTCAACAGAGAACAATTATTGAACCAATTCTTCTGTTTAGTTTGAACCCCGCCTCTTGCAGCTGTATTTGGAGCTGGCCAGCCCCTAGAAACTACTTTGACTCTGGATTATGCTGATATGAAGCAACACTTAAGCATGATGTGTTCCAACATGCCCAAGGCCTTTTCTCTCAATGGTACGTTGAATGATTTTGAGAAGAATCCAAGAAAACGACTCCTTGATGACCAATGGAATATGTCTCAAATTATCAAGCACACTTTCCAGCACTCCATTCCTGCTTCTTCTTCTTCTTCCCAAAGTTTACCTTTTGACCCAGTTCCTGACCACTATAAACCATATACTTTCTCCAGCCGCCTGAACTACAAAGAATACAGTTCTTCATCTAATCCAAACTAGAAACAAAAAATCCAACACCATATGGACCCACTGCCGGAGACTTCTTCATCCCATCATTAAATAAAAGAATTTAAAAAAATTTACTAAATAGAAAAAAACAATAACAGCTAACAGATATATATATGTAAATTTGTTTCATTTTATTTTTATTTTTTATTTTAATTTTATTTTTTATTTTAATTTTAATTTTATCTACTAAACTACTAACATACTAAAAAAATTTGAAATAGAAATTAAAATGAAAAGATTAAGATATTATGAAATAAATAATTATTACAAATGGTATCCCCCAGCCAATTGATGAGCTGGTCCCCTGATACCTTACCCACATCTAAGTGCACCTTGATGTGGATACACCTTTAAATACTTTAAATGATTTCAGAAAAAAAATTAGAGATTAAAGAAAATAATAATAATAAAAAATGAAACACAGAAAAAAAATGAAATAAATAAAAAAAGAAAATAGCATTTCCCGGCCAATTGATGAGCTTTTCCCCACCAATGCTTGCCAACATCCATGTGACCCTGATGTAGTAACAACATAATTTTGTGATTTTTCACTCTTTACATCCTAATAACCCCCATAAAAAATTTAAAAAAAAAATAGAAAAAAAAGAAAAAAATCTAAAACTACTATCTAACAAAACCATAGACATAAAATTCAGAAAAAATAATAAAAAAAAGAAAAATTAAGGCTACATAGAAAGTCCAGTCCAAAGAAATGATCACTGGGTGGGCTCCCTCCAATAAGTAGAAATTATGGGAGAACACCAGTGATCCGCCACCACTCCAAGGAAACAAAGAAGCTAGTCCAAAGCCAGTATAAAGTCATAGTGGACTAGAAACCTGAATAACAAAAACAAGAACTAGGATTCAACTAGGACAAACAATATAATTGAAACAGACATTATGGGGTGACTGTTCTACAGAGAATCCAGATTATCAGTTACCCCCACACTTGCCAAAATAAAATCTAGAAGCCCCCCTGGGTACCTTGTAACAAAAACACAACTTCCAACACAAAAACCAAAACCAATAATCGTGAAGAGTCTGGCACTTGAAGATCAAAAGAATTTCCAGTTTAAAGTCATAGAGGACTAAAACCTGTTAAGAAAAACCAATACTAGGGTACAACCAAATTAAGAGAAGGGGTTGGAAACAGACAATCTGGGGTAACTGTTGATAGAGCAGCCAACCCATCAGTCACCCCCACACTTGCCAAGGAAAAATCAAGATGCCTCACTCATGGGTACCTTCTAACAAAAAAAGATTCCAACAAAATAAATGCACAGCATCACAACAAAAAAAATCCAACATTAAAGAATGGTCCATAGTTTATCCTCATTGCGGAGTCAATCTTCTTCACTTCTTGTGTCTCTAAGGTAAAATCTCTTCACCTGGTCAGCAGCCACTCTCTTCTTTAAGACTGCAACATCCAAATCTTTCAAAACATAAAAACCTCCAGAAACCTGAGATCTGACTCTGTAAGGTCCATTCCATCTGTCAGAAAACATCTTTCCCCAATGACTCTCCAAACTTCTATCATACAACAAAACCAAACAACCAGGTTTCAAGGGATTCATGAGTCTATGATCCAACTTCTTGTCCCAATATCTGACTGATTGATTTCTTATCTTCATCATTCTAGAGTAAACCTTCTCTTGACATTCCTCTCTACATTCCAACTTTTGCATCCTGGCACAGAGTAGATCTTCTGTTGAGCATACATCATCCCAGTCGATTCCAAGATAAGAGACAGCTTCCAAATCCACTGGTAGAACAGATTTCTGACCAAAAATTAATTCATAAGGAGAATAGCCAGTTGTCCTTTTCACAGTGAACCTATCAGCAAATAACACCAAGGGTAAATAATGCCTCCACTTTTCAGCACTATCTCCACACATCTTCACCAAAGCATTCTTGATAACTTGATGGCCTCTTTCAACCATGCCTTCAGCTTCAAGATAATATGGTTTAGCCACCCTGACTCTAGAACCAATACTTGCCAAAGCTTCTTTAAATTCAGCTCCAAACTCTCGCCCACCATCAACAGTCACCAACTTCATCAACCCATATATAAAAACCAATTCCTTCATCAAAAACTCTGCCACAGTTTTGGCAGTCAAAATAACCAGAGGCGCAGCCTCCATTCAACCAGAAAAATTATCTCTGGAAACAACCAAGAATTTATACCTGCCCTCTTTTATATGGACAGCATTCAAACTGACTCTTCCAAACACAGTTGATTCACCAGTAGCACAGTGTGGTCTTCTGACATTGGCAGAGCCCTTTGTTGGCTTATTTGGTGGTATTTTGGTATGCCTTAAATGGCATTGTTTAAATAATTGGGTATTTTTCTGGAATTAAGCAGCAAATATTGGGACTACAGGGATCTGGAGGCTATTATTGGATAGCCCTGGGTTTTCTCTATATTTTATGTAATGAGGACATTTTTCATAGCATAAGTATTTGGGGAATAATTTCTCACCTTTCTTTTTTAAAAGATTGCTGTTGAATTTTATTTTTTGTGTTTTATGGGCTAACCTTAAGTCTTAGGGTTTAGTGCTTAGTACCATTGAAAAAAGAAGAATTTTCTCTATATTTCATGTCTCAATGTTGTGGTAGTGTAATTATGTGTTTTAAGGGTTTTAGTAGTTGTAGGTGAATTTTCAAAGTAGTTTGGGTGTTTTTTGGTAGTTTTCTGGCTTCAGGGTGGTCAAGACGCCTCAGGCAGGCTTCCCAGTGCCAGGCGGACCGCCCGCCTCAATGCTAGAGGGCTGGAAGCGCTTCTAGGGAGGTTTTCTGCAATTTGGTGGTCAGGAACACCGGATTTGAAGGTTTGCATGGGCTCTTGATTAGTGGTCTGTGTATATATAGTGATTAAGAGAGTTTGGGGCAACCTTAATTATCATTAAACCATCTGGTGGTGATATTCTTGTTCCTCACTCAATTTTCACTGTTGTTAGCCACAATTTGGCTGTGTTTTGTTGCAAGTAAGTTCTTCACTTAACTTTACTTAGCAACTGTTTTCTCTGTTATAGTCTTGCAAGCTATAGCAAGTATCATTGTTGTCTATGGTGTGGATTTGCAACCTATATCAAGTATTGTTGCTTTCTCTGGTGTGGAAATTAGTCCACATTTCAGTTCTTTGGTGTGGTAGTCTGTCTGGAGAGTACTTTCTTGACTGATCAAGCAGTCAAGTGTGTTTTAAAAAGGGCTTTTGTGGTAACAGGAACCAGTTTACTGTAACAGGTAAATCTCACTCTATTTTTCTAAAGGGACAGGGGTTTTTCTTCTGGTTTTACTCCAACTCCCTTGGTCAAGGCCTATAACTAGTACTATAGGACTGTCTACATTTCTGGCCCCCAAAGTGGGGTGCAGATCTGTTAGTTCTTTAGATTCTTTGTTGAATGTGATTGGCTCTTTTTAGTGTTTTTTGTCACCGGACAACCTACGCACAAGGTAGAGGATGTTCCTGTAAGTGAGATGAGGGATTTTAGAAACTTCTTCAAAGCACAGAGGAATGATTCGAGGAAATGATTTGAAGGTCACTCGAAGTAATAGCTATAGGTTTGAGGTTCGTTCAAGAAGAATTATAAACTAGTTCCAAGGTAATAATAATTCTTAAAATCTCACGAAGGGTTGGAAACTCAATAATCAAAGATTTAGGATTTAGAAATGAATATTGAGAAAGTAAAAGAAAGATACAATAACAATGATTTAACTTTTAAGGATTTACCACTATTAATGTAAATACGATATTATAATTTAATTCTAAGGAATATCGAACCAAATACCCAACTCCTTTTATATCCTTTGTTCCTCCTCGCATTGACCTCCCTTCCATTGCAGCATTCCCATTCCATTGACCATTACTAACATACACTTAGACCCTCTCCACTAAATATCCGTCCATGCTCAATTTACCCCTTTTAATTAATTAACAAAACTTTAATGAAAAAAACTACTACTATACTATTTCGTTGATCCTAGCGCTGTGCGTCGCTTATTGAAAAGGACTAAGGTACCCTATTGGGAGATTGACTAATTTAGATTTAGAGTTTAGGCTAGTGCAGTTAAATAGTAAGTACACAAAGGAAAATCGCAGTTGCTATGGAGAATTGCTTTCTGCGCTTTGAGTATAGATTTAGGACTCGATATTATTGATTTATTGAGTTAATTTCGCCTCGAGTGTCACGTGGCGCGTGACAGATGCCCGGGTATAAAAAACGCGAACTCCGTTGAGCTTGAGCCATCTTCCCACACTAATTTCCCTTGTCTAATACTTTTTTCCCTCACCTCTTAATTACTTATTTTATAATGAACTGCCCTACTCCCACACCCACGCCTCCACACCCTAAAGCGGATGGGGGAATAATCACACGACAGTTTTCACAGACTTGCACGGCTTGTGAAAGCATGGAATATTTCTGTGTCGAAAGTACGGCGACTTGAGGCCCTCGCCAAAAATGCGAGTTTTGCCGTTGGCGGCGAGTGGCCTGCGATGCGTTGACGAAGAACGCGGAAATCGAAAAATGATTTACAAAAACCAAGTTTTGGGTAGTTCCGAAGACCAAAGAGGTGGTTGAAGACATTTGGGATGTCTCGATCGAAGATGAACAATCGGTGGGGGAAAATGATAAGGAGTTGAACAACGAGATCTCAACCTGGGTAACCCAGGCCACGAGTTTGAAGCGAGGTGTCGAGGAAGAGGTCGACGAATTGGTGGAGGAGGATGAAGATGAAGTCCCTGTTCCAGGGCGGGCACCCAAGAAACGACGGGTGGTCATCGAGGACGATGAGGAAGAGAGAGAGGTAGAGGTCGAAGTGGAGCCCAGGTTATTTCTAGAGCCTGACCCCATCTTCGAGGTAAGTTTTATTTGTTTGTTTTAAGGATGAAGTTACTGATGAGATTTTTTTTTTCTTTTTTTTTGTTTTAGACATTGAATAACCTTGAAGAGCTGATTGCGGAGCCTGCGCCGGTTATACCAACTGAGGCAAACCCTCCAGCCATGGAAGTAGTTGAAGAGCCCGAAGACACCCTGGACCAGGTGTGGTCGAAGAAACCTCGTCAAGGTCGACAAGTAAGGTTCGCGGAAGAACTATGTGGGGAGGTCGACGCTATTATTGACGCTGCTTCCTTCGACGTGGCAGAGGAGCTATTGGAGATGGGAGAGGTGGTTCCAGTAGGAGAGGAGGAGGTATTTGAGAAATGCAGGAAGGAAATAAGGGTAGTTTTGGAGAAAATGAAAAGATTGGTTCGAGAGAAGTTAAAAGAAAAGATTTGAAAAGAAAAGGAGATGTAAAGAAGTAGAGAAAAAAAAATTGTATTTTAATTTTATTTTATTTTTATTTTATTTTATTATTAGTATTTTTTTTTTTATTGTAGGTGAATGTTGTTAATTTTATAAGATTTGAGAGAGAGAGAAAAAGAAAAGAGAAAAAAGAAAAAAGAAGTTTTAAATAAAAATTTTTAGAATTTGAAAGAAGAATTTTAAAGAAAGAAAAAAGGTTGTTTTTAATTGAAGGAAGTTTTAGTGTTTTTTTTTTAAAAAGGAAAATTTTTATGTAAGAAAAGAGAGAAAAAGAAACGGGTTTGTGATTGAGATGAGTTTGTTAAATTGAGGATTTTTAAAATTTTTTTTTTTTTTTTTAAGAAATTTTAGCTGAAAAGAGAGGAAGAAGAAAGAAAAGAAAAAAAAATAGAATTTAGAATTTAAGAGAATTGAAAAGAAGATTTATTTGTTTCGAAGAATTATTATAGGGAGATTTAGAGGTTGAAGTTAAGTTTGAGGAAATGGTCGTGTTGTACAAGATTTGATGATTCGAAGGAAAGAAAGTTTTTTTAAAAAAGAATAAATTTTTTGGAAGAGAAATTTTTAAAGAGAATTTTAATTTTAAGAAAAGAATGTATTTAAAGAATTGAAAAGAAAAGAAAGAAAATATTTAGAGAGATTTATTTTTATTTTATTATTTATGTTTTATTCTATTTATTTTATTTTATTTTATTTTATTTTATTTTATTTTATTTTATTTTATTTTATTTTAATTTTATTTTATTTTATTTTATTGTATTTAATTTTAATTTTGATTTTAATTTTAGTTGGTTTTGGAGGCAATTTTATAGAAAGAAAAGAAGAGAGAAAGAAGAAAACAAGGCTAAAAAATTTAAGAGGTTTTTTAGATTTTAAAGAAATAAAGAAAAAGAAAAGTAAATTTTAAATAAAGAAATTTTAAGGTTTTGGTTTTAAAGGATATTTCAAATGAAAAGATTTTAGGAGTTCAGGAGCATTAGAAACATTGATGGCTGGTTCCCAGGATGTTTTGTCTGAGTCATTGAGGAAGCCTTCCCATTCCACGAGGTATTGAAGTTTCCCCTTGCGTATTCTTGAATCAAGGATACAACTTACTTCCCACTCTAGATGATCTTCTACTTCGACCGGTTCCGGAGGGGGTTGGTTCTTGCCCGGGTATATTTCTCGAGCCAGTTCCAGGAGAGATACATGGAAAACAGGGTGAATTGCCTGCCATTTAGGAGGTAACTTGAGTTGAAATGCAGTTTTAGAGACTTCAGAGTCGATTTCCAATGGTCCCAAGCGCTTTTCAGCCAGTTTCTTTGATGGTCTTGTTGTTCAAATGTTTCGTGCATCGAGCCATACTTTGTCGCCTGGTTTAAAGGAAGGAGCAGATTGTCGATGTTTGTTGGCCTGTTCCTTGTATCATTGAATCGCTGATTCCAAATTTGTTTTAAGTTCTTCTTGGAGTCGTGATATAGTTCGAAGATAATGTTCCGCAGGATGATTAGTTCCTACATGGATTGAGTTGAATCGAGGATGTCGTCCATAAATGGTTTCGAAGGGAGATTGTCGTGTCGAAGAATGAGTCAAGTTATTATAAGCAAATTCGGCCAATAGTAACCATGTGGTCCAATCGTCTTGTTGGTAACTGACATACATTCGAAGATATTGTTCAAGGATTTGGTTAACTCTTTCTGTTTGACCATCGGTTTCAGGGTGATAGGCCGTGGAGAGATTCCTCGTGATATTGAGTTGTCGACACAGTTGGGTCCAGAATGTGGATACAAACAATGAGCCTCTATCTGAAATAATATCATTTGGTAAGCCATGTATAGAAAATACATATTCTAGAAACAATTTTGACAAATCTTCTGCTGTAGCAGTAGTAGTGGTTTTAATAAAAATAGACATTTTTGAGAATCTATCTAATATTACTAATATAGCATCAAAATCATTAGAAATAGGAAGTTGAGAAATGAAATCCATCGATAAAGATTCCCAAGGTTTAGAGGGAATAGGAAGTGGTTGAAGCAACCCATGCTTCCGGTGACGGGGAGCCTTATTCCTATTACATTCGTAACAAGCTTTTATATAGGCCTTGATTTTCCTAATCATAGCTGGCCAGAAGAAATCCCTCGCTATTAACTGGTAGGTTTTATCAACCCCAAAATGACCAGCTAATGGAGAATCATGTCGACTGTTGAAAATCCATAATTTTATCTCATTGTTGTCGGGTATGACTACTCTACCTTCAAAGACTAATAGACCTGATTCAATACTAAATCTTTTGGCCCCTTGCTTCGAGAGTATTTTGTCTTTTAACCCTAAACAATAATCGTCCTTTGACTTAGCTTCGAGGATGTTGGATAGTGGATTTTGAAAATATTGAGTTGTCATCGAATTAAGTTGATGAGTCGTTAACATTGATTCGTTGAAGATTGATTGCACATTTGCTGGGTTCTTGTCAGCAAATGCGTCCCCCCGCTGTGGGTAAACGTCGTCCTGACGTGACAAGATATCTGGGACAATGCAGTTTTTTCCTGGGCGATAGGAAATAGAGAAAGAAAATTTAGACAAAAATTCAGCCCACCTGGCTTGACGCCTGGTTAACACTTTAGAAGACATGAAGTATTTCAAAGCATTATGATCTGTTAAAATTTGAAAAGGACTATCTAGGCTGAGAAGAAAAGAACACCATTTTTTAAGACAATGGATAATAGCTAAAAGCTCTTTGTCATGAATTTCATAATTTAATTCTGCGGCTATGAGTTTGCGTGACTCAAAAGCAACAGGATGAAACAAATTTGTTTCAGGATTTAATTGGGAGATGACCCCTGCAATAGCATAATCGCTCGCATCTGTCTCAACTATTGTCGAGGCAGAAGGATCAAAATGTCGAAGAATTGGGGCTGTGGTGAACGCTGTTTTTTGTGCTTCGAATTCCTTTCGTGCTGTAGAAGTAAAAACAAAAGGAATATCTTTTCTAAGAAGAGAAGTAAGATTGGAAATAGTTTTAGAGTAATCTTTAATAAATCTTCTATAGAAGTTTTCAATAGCCCGAAAATCCTTGGAGTGATTTAATGTTTTTGGGCTCAGGCCATTCCAGGATTTTCTGGATTTTTTTATCATCCATGACTAAACCGTCAGTGGACAACGTAAAACCCAAAAAAACAATTGATTTGAGGTGGAATTTGCATTTATTATGCTTGGCGTAGAGACCATGATCTCGAAGAAGATTTAAGACCTGTCG
The DNA here is from genome assembly GCA_030280995.1 of Hemileia vastatrix. Lineage (NCBI taxonomy): Eukaryota > Fungi > Basidiomycota > Pucciniomycetes > Pucciniales > Zaghouaniaceae > Hemileia > Hemileia vastatrix. Next base: position 18,951,097 of record JASXTE010000013.1, on the reverse strand, counting down.
AACATGATGAATATGTTCATCCAGTGTTTTCGAGAATATTAAAATATCATCTAAATAGACAAATACAAATTGTTCAACAACATCCTGAAAGATATCATTAACAAAAGTTTGAAAAGTTGAAGGTGCGTTACATAATCCAAAAGGCATAACTAAATATTCAAAACTACCAAATCTAGTGCGCATTGCAGTCAGTGGTTCATGACCTTCCGCAATGCGAATAAGATTGTAAGCGCCTCTAAGATCAACTTTAGAAAAGAAATTAGCACCATTGAAAAGGGTAAGAAGTAATGACATAGGAGGAACAGGATATGCATTCTTCTTCGTGACTGTGTTGAGCTTTCTATAGTCAACACACAACCTAAGACTACCATCTTTCTTTTTTACAAAGAGGACAGGGGAGCAGGTTGGAGATTTACTGGCTCTGATGAAACCTTTGGCTACATTCTCTGCAATTTAGTCTCGAAGAACTTGAGATTCTTCCTTCGATAAAGAATAGACAGGACCTGCCGGAGGTACTGGGCCTATTAACTCTATTTGATGGTCGTAGGGTCAATGAGGTGGTAACTTATTGGCCTTGCGGATTGAAAAAACATCGAGGAAATTGTGGTAGATTTCCGGTAGAGTTGATTTGATGTCTTCAACAATTATTTGGTTGTCCTCTTCATCTTCAAGAGAATCTGTCGAGGGGATACCTGTATTGAGAGAGCAGAATTCGATTACTTCGAGGCAATTTAAATCCTCTTCGAGTGAAGTCATCGAGCTAGAAGGGTTAGCCAATTGCTCATTTAAAGAAGGATCAGATGCTTGCAAGTCATCTGGCAGAGACTTGTCCTCTAGCAGGACCTTGTCAGGCGGGTTGTTTAACTCCCTATTGACCTGCATTGAAGAATCAGAAATATACTTAGAGTGTGGGGTGATCAATCCCCTAGTCCAATCAATTTCGGGATTCCAATGCATTAAAAAGTCATGGCCAAGAATGGTATCGTCCATCCTTGGGGCGTCCAAGACTGATAATTCCCACTCAAAGGGGGGAAAGTTCGGAAAGTTGAAAACCCATAAAACTTTCTTACTTACCCAATATTTGGGTTCCTCTGATTCGACCAAATAGATGGGAGTTCGATCGATATCTGTAAATGTTAGTTGAAGATTCTCGGAAAAAGATAAACTAACAAAAGAAATTGAAGCTCCAGAGTCTATAAGACAACTGAAGGAGATATCCTCCTTAAAAAGAATGAATCTCAAGCCGTTTAAGGCAGCTCCAGTCCTTAAGACATGGAGGTTTTGTGCACTGGGAGAGATAAAATAGTTTGCTTTGCACACAAGTAAACTATCTACTAGTTTTTTGACTTCGAACTAGTACCTTCTCTTTCCTTCAACTTTAAACAGTCTTCCAACTTGTGCTTACCCCCACAATACATACATAACCCATTATCTGCTTGTCTCTTCCTCTCAGCTTCTTTAAGTTCCCCTTTAGGATCCAGTACTTTGCTGATATCGCCTGGGGTCAAGCCTTTTGGTCAAGATTTATCCTTTCCCTTATTGGGTTTGGATTGAGTTGAGGAGGATTGATTTGGTCGTGGGTGTGAAGAAGGTCCCGATTTAAAATTTAGGCCTTGAGATTTGTTGGCATATCGACGATGTTGAAGTCGTCCTTGATAAACGCCGTCTATTTCGAGGGTTCGATCCATTAAGTCCGTTAAAGTAGTCATCTTCTGACCGTGAAGATTTAATTGATCTAGAATCCTCAAAGGAAGTCCTTTCCTGAAATGATACTTAAGGGCAGCATCATTCCAACCTACTCGAGTTTGAAGTGCTCTGAAGTTTGAGATATATTCAGAAGCTTTACCATTATCACTCATGCAAAGAAAATCAAGTTCAATTTCCGCGTTGTCTGTTTCATTAGGGTCCCCAAACAACGTAAAAAGTTGGTCCTCGAACTTTTCCCAATTATTGATAAGTAAGTGGGTTTCTGTCGAAGAAAGCATGAGTAGATAAGGTTCGAACCATCTTGCTGCTTTTCCGGCTAGGAATGAAGAAGCGTAAACAACCTTTGATTGGTTGCTGTTAAAGGTTCGAGGGTCATTATGGAACAGTAGCTTGCAGGTTTGCAAGAAGGGTCACAATCTGTCGGGGTGATCTCCGTCAAATTTGTCAGGAGATTTCATAGAAGGAGTTTTGAACTTAGATCCCTCTGAAGACGTTGGATTTGAAAGGGTTTTCATGAAAAGTCTCATGAAATCTTCCAGAGAGTTAGATGGTCCCGGTTCTGAGGATTTGCCAGAAGGGTGATTGGCAGGGGCGGATGGTGCCTCATGCATTGTATCCTCTCCTTCTTCTTCATCACTAGAATCCTCAAAATCTTGTGGAATGTCTTCTACAGATTGAACTGAATGTTGCCGTTCCCTAAGGTCAAGTGGTTCCAAAGAGTGAGTGCGAGAAACAGACCTTGTGGCTGTTGGCCTGCCTCTAGCGCGAGCTCTAGTAGTAGCGCCCGTAGGAGGAGTGCGTTGAACAGGTGCATTTAAAATTTGAGAAACACCTAAAAGGACGTAGTAGTGCAAAGAATGAGAACTACAAAGAATTAAATTATACTGTCACCGGACGACCTACGCACAAGGTCGAGGATGTTCCTGTAAGTGAGATGAGGGATTTTAGAAACTTCTTCGAAGCACAGAGGAATGATTCGAGGAAATGATTCGAAGGTCACTCAAAGTAATAGCTATAGGTTCGAGGTTCGTTCGAGAAGAATTATAAACTAGTTCCAAGGTAATAATAATTCTTAGAATCTCACGAAGGGTTGGAAACTCAATAATCAAAGATTTAGGATTTAGAAATGAATATTGAGAAAGTAAAAGAAAGATACAATAACAATGATTTAACTTTTAAGGATTTACCACTATTAATGTAAATACGATATTATAATTTAATTCTAAGGAATATCGAACCAAATACCCAACTCCTTTTATATCCTTTGTTCCTCCTCGCATTGACCTCCCTTCCATTGCAGCATTCCCATTCCATTGACCATTACTAACATACACTTAGACCCTCTCCACTAAATATCCGTCCATGCTCAATTTACCCCTTTTAATTAATTAACAAAACTTTAATGAAAAAAACTACTACTATACTATTTCGTTGATCCTAGCGCTGTGCGTCGCTTATTGAAAAGGACTAAGGTACCCTATTGGGAGATTGACTAATTTAGATTTAGAGTTTAGGCTAGTGCAGTTAAAAAGTAAGTACACAAAGGAAAATCGCAGTTGCTATGGAGAATTGCTTTCTGCGCTTCGAGTATAGATTTAGGACTTGATATTATTGATTTATTGAGTTAATTTCGCCTTGAGTGTCACGTGGCGCGTGACATTTTTGTCTGGAAGAATGGCTTCTGGATCTGCCATTCCTGTGGTGACGGTCAGTGGGGGCAAAGGTCCGCCTGCTGTGATGGTTAGGGAATGTGTTAGGATCAAAACTTGGGATGGTACCAAGTTTAATGGTTTCTAGAGAAGTATGAAACTGCTTCTGGTGTTGAAGGTGCTTCCCACCTGGATATGGTGAAGCAAATCATCTTCTTCATTGGAGATAGGGCGGTGGAGAAGGAGGTTGTGGCCATGCCTGGCTACAAGAAGAGAGATTGGAGGTTATTGTGTAGGGAGATGGTTGATAGATGGGGCTTCAGGTTCACTATGGTGGATTTGAATAAGGTTGTCAGTGAGTGGCAGTCTTATGGCAGTATTGGTAACTTACACAGTTACAGGAAGTTTCTGCTACAGTTTGATTCTGTGGTGGAATACTTGGTGGAAGTGGAGGAGCTGGCGCATGAAAATACTGCCAAAGATGTTTTTTGGTCCTCCCTGACTAGAGATGTCAGGCTGGATGTGTTAAAAGAGTTATCAAGGAAAGACTTGATGAAGACTCTCTCTAATGGGGATCAAAAGCCGCATGCCTTGGACAAGGTGAAGGAGGCGGTGGAGGCCTGTCTGAAGTTATTGGAGGTGGACACCTACCAAGAAGGGTGCGCCAAATATGTCAGCAAAGTCAGTGAGGCTTTGGCTGAGGAGGAGAGTAAGGTAGAGAAAGAAGAGAAGAATATGGTAAAGGTTCCCATACAGGAGCGGGACCCAGTGGTAGAGCAGTTGGCTGATCTGACAAAACAGCTCCATATATTTGTGCAGGAGGCAAAGAAGGCCAATAAGGCCCGTCCTCAGCACAGGGAATTTGATAGGCGGGCTGGTAGGAGTGACCCTTGGGTTCGCTCTTATTGCGGAATGAGAGGACATAAGTCCAATGACTGTTGGGCCCTGAACAGAGATGTATCAGAGGGCAAAGTAGAATTTTATTGCAGGATATTCAAGTTCCATGATGGTCAGTTTGTCAAGCCCAGTGAGGGGAAGGCTCCTGTGGACATGGTCAGGAGAAGGGCTGGTCTCAATCAGCGGAGGCCAAGATTTGAGGAGATTCCTGATCAGGGGAATTCCTCTACTAAGCAAGATGGAGATGGAAAGGGAAAAGTGAAGGAGGTGAACAAAGTCTCTTTTTCTACTTCCTTTGGTGGATTAGAGTTGTATTCTTGCAGAGGACAGTCAAGTGGTGAGTGCTTGGCTGGTATTTATAAGAGCAGTTCTCAGGCCCCTCCAAAGCCTAAAGCATCAAAGGCAGATCCCAAGTTGGGTGCAGCTAGGAAGAAGTACAGCAAAGAGGAGCTGTATAAAATGCAGAAGGGGATTGCAAATATGGGCCCCCCTAGTTTTGGAGCATTGGACCTTAATGGTGAGCCAATGCCTATGGACGTGGACTCTGACTCTGAGGAGGAGGTTCTGTTGGCTTCATTTCCAAGGCCTGCTGGGGTCAGAGGTTCTGGTGAGTGATCTGGGTTGATTCCTGTAGAGGGAAAATCTGTTGGTGGTGCTGGTTCTCAGGAAAATTCTAGGACCAAGGGAGTGAAGCCAAGGACTCACTTTAAGAGGCCAGTAGTCTCTAGCCAATCTAATGTGATGGACTTTGTTCTTGATAGGATGAATCAGGGTCAGGCTTCTCTCACTTATGGAGAGTTATATGCTATCAGTCCTGGGTTGGCTGATAGACAGATAAAGTTGTTGACCAGGAGAAAGGTTTCTTTTTGGAGAAGTGCAATACATATGTGATTCTGCAGAGAAGTTTGGAGAGGGGTTGGAAACACATTTTTCTGCACCTCTAGGATATGTAAACGTCACCCTGAATGGCAGGGAGGCTAGGGCATTAGTGGATTTAGGTTTACAGATTAACCTGATTTCTTTGCTTGAGGCCAATCATTTGGGCCTCCTCATCAAAACTGGAATTGGTGGAAATTTAAGAGGTATAGGTGGTATTTAACGGAGTTGATGGGAAAATCTGAGTTTGTTAAGTTGGATGTTGATGGAACCTCCAGAAAGGCTCATTTTTACATTGCTAAAGAAAATGTAAAGGCAGTTTTAGGCGGGCCATTCTTGATGGATTTCCAGGAAAGAATTGGCTATCAATTTGATATGGGGATTAGTTTGGAGTTAGCTGGTAAAGATGAAAGAAGGCTTCACATGAGTTTATCATCTCCTGGAGATTATTTTTGGGAAAAAACGCCTGGTTTGTCTTCCATCTGTCAATGCATGGATTTTTGTAGGAGGAGAAAGGAAGTAGGTGCTGCCTCAGGATTTTCGGAGTGTGCAGCAGGCTCTAGAGAGAGTCTGTCTTTTTAAAATGATAAGGGCAGATCACTCAAGTGCTACAACCTCTCCCCAAGGTGAGGAAATCCCACGTTGTAGTAGGTCAGCTCCCTTGGAGATATACCAAGTGGATTTTCAACTTTCTCTTTTTAATTTTTCTCTTATTTGCAAGTATTCCTCAAGTTTTTTATCAAGTCTTTGTTCTTTTTCAAGATTTTCAATTAATTTTAATTCAAGTTCAAAAAGGAAAATGGGTTATATATCTTCATTGAAAGATATGCAGAAAAGCTTTGGAGTGGTGAAATTGGGGTCTAAAAGTAAGTCCTCCCAATTGTGCACCACTAGGGTTTCTTCTACACCTTTCAAAAAAATTACTTTGGCCACGTCTGTGAGAATTGGGGAAAACTCTGGTTATTTTTGTAGGCAAGAAGAAAACCCAAGAAAAGAAAAGAAAAATTTCAAGATAATTCAAGAAAATCAAAAAAAAAATCTGAAGATAATGAAGAAAGAAGACAAAAATTATTTTTGTGAAGATCAGCAAGATCTTGTTTTGGGCCTCCAGCAAGAGGTTGAACTGCACAAATTTTTGAAGAATGAAGATCAGTAAGATCTAGTTTTGGGCCTCCTGCATGAGGATAAACTGCACAGTGGTAGAAAAAGTGATTCTGAAGATGAATCAAGATTTGAAGATTTGGTAGATGAAAGTAAAAATGAAGATGTGGGATTGCGGAGAAGCTTTGGAGTGGTGAGATTGGGGTCTAAAAGTAAGTCCTCCAAATTGTGAACCGCTAGAGTTTCTTCTACACCTTTCAAAAACATTACCTTGGCCGCACATGTGAGAAATAAGGAAACCCTTGGTTTTTGTTCCAGTTCTGGTGAAGAAGATGTCGTGAAGATCCCTTAAGTTGACGGTAGAGCCGCAAAGTATAAGAAGGTGGTGCAGAAGATTAGGCCTGTCAACGAGCCTATGCCTGTAGGATTGAATCCTCCACTGAAGAGGCCTCCGTTGTTTAGAGATCTGTACTGTACTCCTCTAGTAAAGAACCCTCCTGATTTTGAGGAAACTGCTAGAGTGACAATGGAAAGGTTGAAGGTTGTAAATTTTGGTCCTGATGGTTGGTTATCTGAGGCTGAAAAGAAGTTTTTGTTGCACATTATTGTGCTAAGGGAGAAGGGGGTGGCATTTGTTGAAGAGGAAAGGGGTGTGTTGAAGCACTCTTATGGGGATTCTTACTTGATTCATGTGGTTTGTCATGAACCTTGGAAAATAAAACCTATTCCAATTCCTGCTGCTATATGTGATGATTTTGTGGAGATTGTTAGGGAAAGAGTCAGAACTGGATTGTATGAACAATCAAATTCTAGTTACTCAAGTACAGTGTTCTGTGTTAAAAAGAATAATGGAAAACTCAGGGTGGTACATGATCTTAGAGCCCTGAATAGAGTTACTATCAAGGATGCAGGGATGCCGCCAAGTGCAGAAGGCTTTGTGGAAGCCTTTTCTGGAAGGGTGTGTTATGGTTTGGGTGATATTATGGGTGGTTATGATGAAAGGGAACTTCACACTGATTCAAGGCCTTTCACAACATTTGAGACACGTCTGGGGAGATTTCAGCTCACTAGGTTGCTTCAAGGAGCAACTAATTCAGTAGCAGTTTATCAAGCACAGATGGCTTGGATTTTGCAGGATGAGGTACCTACTCATGCTGGTATTTTTATTGATGATGGTGAAATTAAAGGACCCTCCACTGGTTATGGAAATGAAGTGCTGAATGAAAACCCAGGTATAAGGAGGTTTGTTTGGGAATATGCAATTACTCTAGAGAGAGTATTGTTTAGAATTGAAGAGGCTGGTTTGACCATTTCTGGGTCAAAGTTTTATTTTTGTGTTCCGGCTCTTGAAATTCTTGGGCATGTGGTATGTAAAGAAGGGAGGATCATGGAAAAGAAGAAGGTTAATAAAATTCAGTCATGGCCAAGGCTTAAAAATACTACTGAAGTCAGAGGATTTTAAGGAGTTTGCGTGTATGTCAGGATTTTCATTAAAGATTTTTCTTTGTTGGCTTCACCTTTAAGGAGGTTAACCAGGAAAGATGCAGAGTGGGAATGGACTGAGGAGTGTGAAGAGGCTTTTCAGAAGTTGAAGAAATTGGTGGGTGAAGATATTATTCTTCACAAGTTGGATTATGGCGATGATGCTGGAAAAATTTATTTGGTGGTGGACTCAAGTTATATTGCTGCTGGTGCTGTTTTGTCTCAGGAAGATAAATCTGGGAAGGTCAGGCCAGTAAAGTATGAGTCTGTGGTTTTTAATGAGGTGAAATCTAGATACTCTCAGCCAAAGTTGGAATTGTGCCGTGTAGCAAATATCTTAAAGAAGCTACAAACTGTTTTGTGGGGACAGAATTTTGAGCTACTGGTGGATGCTAAATCTCTTTTTCAAATGATCGATACACCTAGTCTTCCAAATGCTCCAATGACTAGGTGGGTGGCGTTTATTCAACATTTTTCTTTTGACTTGGTGCACAAGCCAGGTAAAACTTTTACAATGCCAGATGGATTTTCAAGAAGACCGTCCACAGATGAAGATTGTGATCCTGAAGAGTTTGATGAAGATGTTCCAGTTGTTAGAGCCAGCACAAAGGGTGCTGAAGACTTTTCTTACCTCCCCCATGAGGCTAGACTGGATGATTTTTCTGTCCTCCGCCAAAATATGAACTGGATGTTTTTGATCTTGATTCTGGTGATCAGGATGTTTTCGTTGATGAAGAAGGGAATGTTGTTTGGGATGGCACAAATCTGGAGAATGGTGTGTTTGTTAGTGAACTGGATTCTCATAGGATTCAGTGGAAGGGAAGAGATTTATCAAAGCTTAGATATCGGTGTCCCGGATGGGCTGGTTGTGTTGCTCATGTGTACACTGGTGATTTTGATGATAGGGTTGTACCCTTGGATGTGGTTTTGTTGGATTTTGAAGATGAGACCTGGGGTCAGACTGGGTTTTATTTTATTTTGGTTGAATATCTGTTGACCTTGGAGAGGCCAGATATTTGTGATGATAATACTTGGTTAGAAATCAAGAAGAAAAGTCCTGGGTTCTATGTGTCAGGAAGAAGGTTGATGAGGAGGAGGCACCCAAATCCTCAAGTTGTGGTGAATCATAAGAAGGGTCAAGATTTGGTGCTGAATTCTTTGCATGAAGACCTTGGTCATAGAGGCTTTGGAGAGACTTACAAAAGAGTAGAAGACAGATTTCGGTGGCCAGGTATGAAGTTGGCTGTGCAGGGTTGGGTTCAATCTTGTGATGAATGTCAAAGAAGAAGTCACTTGAAGCCTAAAGAGGTTGGCCATGCTACTAGTGAATCAACACTGTTTGGAAGGGTCAGTTTAGATGCTGTCCAAATTAAAGAGGGAAGGTATAAGTACTTGAATGTTGCCAGGGATGATTTGTCTGGCTGGGTGGAGGCAGCGCCTCTGGTTAATTATACTGCCAAGAATGTGGCAGAGTTTTTGAAGAAAGAATGGGTATTTAGGTATGGGTTGATGAAGTTGGTGACTGTTGACAGAGGGCCAGAGTTTGGAGAAGAATTCAGAGAAGCTGTGGCAAGTATTGGTTCCAGAGTCAGGGTAGCTACGCCTTATTATCCTGAAGCTGAAGGCATGGTTGAAAGGGGCTATCAAGTTATTAAGAATGCTTTTGTAAAGATTTGCGGAGATAGTGCTGAAAATTGGAGGCATTATTTAACCTTTGTGTTATTTGCTGATAGGGTCACTGTGAAAAGGACAAATGGCTATTCTCCTTATGAACTGATTTTTGGGCAAAAGCTGTTCTACCAGTGGATTTGGAAGCTGTCTATTATCTTGGAATTAACTGGGATGATGTGTACTCAACAAAAGATTTTCTCTGTGCCAGGATGAAACAGTTAAAATGTAAAGAGGAATGTCAAGAGGAGGCATACTCTAGGATGATGAAGGTAATAAATCAATCAGTCAGATATTGGGACAAGAAGTTGGCTCATAGACTCAGGAATCCCTTGAAACCTGGTTGTTTGTTTTTGTTTTATAATAGAAGTTTGGAGAGTCAGTGGGGAGAAAGGTTTGCTGACAGATGGAATGGACCTTACAGAGTCAGAACTCAAGTTTCTGGAGGTTCTTATGTTTTGGAAGAGTAGGATGGTGCAGTCCTGAAGAAGAGGGTGGCTGACAATCAGGTAAAGAGGTTTTATCCTAGAAGCACAAGAAGTGAAGAAGACTGACTCGGCAATGAGGATAAACTACAGACCATTCTTTAATTTTGGATTTTTTGTGGTGATGCTGTGCATCTGTTTGTTGGAAAATTTTTGTTAGAGGGTACCCATGGGCAGGGCCTCTATATTTTGCCTTGGAAAGTGTGGGGGTGACTGATGGGCTGGCTGCTATATCAACAGTTACCCCAGATTGTCTGTTTCCAACCCCTTATTTTAATTTTCTTGAACCCTAGTATTAGTTTTTCTTCACAGGTTTTTAGTCCTCTATGACTTTAAACTGGAAATTCTTTTGGTCTTCAAGTGCCAGACTCTTCACCCTTCTAGTTTTTGTTTTCTGTGTTGGGTGTTGTGTTGTTGTTAGAAGGTACCCAGGGGGGCTTCTAGATTTTATTTTGGCAAGTGTCAGGGTAACTGATGAGCTGGCTGCTCTGTAGAACAGTTACCCCATAATGTCTGTTTCAAGTATTTTGTTGTCCTAGTTGAATCCTAGTTCTGGTTTTGTTATTCAGGTTTTAGTCCACTATGACTTTAAACTTGTTTTGGATGGGTTCTTTGTTTCCTTGGAGTGGCGGCGGATCACTGGTGGTCTCCCATTATTTTAACTTATTGGAGGGAGCCCACCCAGTGATCATTTCTTTGGATTGGACATTTTCTTTTGCTTTTTTCTGAATGTTGTGTTTATGGTTGTAATAGATAGTAGTTTTAGATTATTTTTTTTTCTCTTTTTTTCTTTTAATTTTTTATGGGGGTTATTAGGATGTAAAGAGGGAAAAATCACAAAAATTATGGTGTTACCACATCAGGGTCACCTGGATGTGGGCAAGCATTGGCTGGGATAGGCTCATTAATCGGCCAGGCAATGCTATTTTCTTTTTTTATTTACTTCATTTGTTTATGTGTTTCATTTTTTATTATTTTCTTTAATCTCTAATTTTTTTATCATTTATCATTTAAAAATATTTAATTGTGTATCCACATTAAGGTGCACTTGGATGTGGGTAAGGTATCAGGGGATCAGCTCATCATTTGGCTGGGGGATACCAATTTTAATAATTATTTATTTCATATTATTTTATTTATTTCATCTTAATTTCATTTTAAAAGTTTTTTTAGTATGTTAGTAGTTTAGAAGTTAAAAATTAAATAAAAATAAAAATAAAATAAATGGAGTTCAAAGAGTGAGAACTGCTAGCAATTCACCCCCAATTTTCCCGTGGTGTATTATATTATATTATATTATATTATTTTTTTAATTTTATAATTTTTTTTGGTACTTTTGGTGATTGGGTGTGTCCACACCAATTAGAAGGGCTCACTTTTGGGCTACCAAAAATGACCCAATCGTACTTTTTTTTTTAATTAATTATTATTATTAGTTTTTTTGAGATAGAAAGATAACAAGAAAATTAAAGAGAGAAAAAGAAGAAAAAAAAAGGGGGAGAAAAGGAGAAAAAAATGATCCGCTATGGTAAGGAAACCCTTCATGAGTATATTTAATTCCACTGAGGTAAGGAAACCCCAAACAAAAAGAAAAAGAAAAACTTTTTTGGTTTTGATTTTTTTAGGAGGGATAGCCTATAACCTGAGAAGGTCAAGATGGTTGATTTGTTTAATGCTTAGTTAATAAATTGCTACTATTTATTTTAGTAACTTAATATATATATGTCTTAGGTCCTGACAATTTTCGCCCATTTTATTATGGCTATATTAAGGTATGCTTAGTGATTATGTGTTATGTACATAGTTTTGGTGTAAAACCTATGGTGCAGACAACACATCTAAATCTGTTTTACTCCAGAAAAAGCACTGACACTGCTACCATAGGTTATGGGCTGTCCCTGATTTGTTACTAGCAGTAATTACAATCTTTTAAATTCCTGGAAACTTTATGTGTGCCCCAAGCCAGTCCCTTGTTAAAAGTGCCTCTCCCTGCTGGTGTCCAATTAATTCTTGACACATGACCTATCTCTGGAATTTTATTCATGCCTACCAACCCTACCAACTCTGACCCTTTTAAACCCAGACCAAAACTTCAACATGACCAACCAATCCTAACTAGGGAATTTAAAAACCTAGACATCCCACCTCATCTCCCTCCCCGCCTCTTTAAATGTTAGGATTTGGTGGAGAGGTGAGGAGGAGGGGCATTATGAGTGCTATGCATTGTGGGAGGTGGAAGAGGGGATATTGCATAAGGGAGTTATATGGGGCAAGTGCTGTGGAGTGCTCCCCATTGGAAAACTTATATAGTAATCCAGTCACTTCTTAGTCTCACTGATGTATCATCATAGTCAGTCCCATCCCAGGCTATGGTCAGTGCTAGTAGTAGTCTGCCTTCTTAGGTGTTACAATTTTGTCCAATCTTAATTGGAACACTACTGAAGAACAATGAATCACTCATGTCAACCTGATGCAGAAACCCTCACTTCAATACAAGAGAAAATGGCACACTTGCAAGAACAAAACACCAGGCTCATGGAACATCTATTGGAAGAACTGCCCTCATATTGTGGCCCCACAGAAACAGAAACAGATGATGCTGAGGCCAAGACAAAGAAAAAACCTACAACACCAGCACTGCTTGTCAAAGGACCAAAGATTGCAGTCCCAGAAATATTTGATGGAAAGTAAGGCCCCCAAGCAGATCAGTATTCATTGCTGGTAAATCTTCATGTACTGCTCAAAAATCATCAGTTTCCCAATGAGCAGTCAAAAATTGGATTTAAAATCTCTTACCTCACAGATGAGGTTGCACACTAGACAAGGCCATATACAAAAGACCTCCTTGGAAATGGAGATTTAGAAACAGCTTTCTATTAGTTCATGGCAGCATTTCAATTAAACATTGGCAACCCCAATGTGGTATACATCTTGCAGTGACGCAGAAAAAGTCTCAGGAGCACAGAAAAGAAGCTCAATTCTCAAAGGTGCAACAAAGGGGTTTTCAGGTAGGATGGTTATGGAAGCGCAACTTAGGAATATTCAAAGCACAGGAAAAGATAGACTCTCTGAGCAAACTTTCTTTAAGGGTGGAAAGGATATAAAAGCAGCGGTGAATAAAGAATAGAGGGAAATGTGTAACTGGAATTTAGGATTAAAGGGTATGTTATGTAATTGTGAAAACTATGGTTAGCGCTAGATGCATATTACGGAGTTAAGGAACAGCAAAAAGAAATGGCATGAAAAATAACACCTAAGATAAGGATAATGACTTTTTGGAAAAGTGGTGCTCACCCAACAAGATGAAAAATTCTTCAAGGAAAGAATGTAGTTCTAGGAAGATAAATAGGTTTCAAGAAGTGCTCAAATAAAGGATAGCAGGTAAAATCTGAAATAGGGAATTCATTTGCTTAGTGTGGATGTTTTCACTGTTAGCCGAGAATCATGAGGAGAGTGTGGGTTATACAATAGGTATGAAGGTGGTACAGTACCTATTTATAAGTCAGGAAACTCAGGAAACATAGGGTATGTACAGGAGAGTGAATTTTCAGGCGCTAATAGTAGTTCTTGTGTAAATGTTTTAGGTCCTATTAGAGCCAAGACTTACACAAAAATTTTACATAGACTAATGAGATACTTAGATACTGTTTGATATTCTTGTATAGCACTAAACACATGTAGGAAACTAAGTATGGGAAAGGAGCATAGGTATAGGGTGCTGAATATAAAGGTGTATATAAACAGCTCTCATCTTGAAAAAGAAGAGAGAGAGAGTTAGTGAGTAACTAGCAGTAGATATATTTCTTTTAGATAAAAGGTGAAATAGATATATTTTTTTGTACATATCAGGTGTGCATACTGGAAGTTGCACTGTAGAGTTATTTTAATTCTACATTAAGGATATTATTAGATAGAGCGCTTCACAAAGGAGTGACTGAGAATACTAGCGCTTACTGAGAATAGATCTAGCCAACATTTTGATTGCTTATTTTAAGATATATTTCCCCTTTTCTTTAAAAATATCTCTACAAATTTATCCTACTTTCTCCTCCATTAACAAATAGTTAGCCACACTTACAACACATTCTTGCCATGTCTTTAAAATTAGAGTGGCAGGTGCTTCTTTTTAAATTAGTTTTAGAAAGGAGAACCAACCCATCTTGGATTGTTTCTATAGCTTAGTATTATATAACAGTTTTCTTTTCTACAATTGGTGTCCCAACAGTGGAAGCCAGGTTGCGAGCTTGGTTCTTACTTTGTTTATAGTTTTCTTTAGGGTTTGTCAAGGAGGACACAATCAAGGCAGTGCTTCAGAGAAAAATTTTTAGGGTTTACAATGAGTAGATTGAGATGTTATCAGAGGATAGAATAAGGCATTATTAAAAGAATATAGTAGGTATAAGATTTTAGTGATTATTTGTTTATTTTAATATTTTAGTAGTTAGAAAGGAAAGAATGGATTCTACAGCTACTACTTCTAAAGTTACTCAAGAGAGGGAAAAATTGTCTATTCTATGGAATTGTTACCAGATAGGGTTTTGATAATTATTAGGTGCAAGGATGAAAGCTTGGAATTTATGGGGATCAACACTCAAATATTTTTGAGGTTTGAGCAAGCTGCAGAAGTACATAGAGCAACAGATTATGACATGGTGCACCAAGTATTGTTTTTTGTTTCTAATGAGTGTAAGGAAAATCTAGAGGAACTGGATGCTCACAAGAAACATGACTGGATGGCGTTTAAAGCACAAATGTTAAAGTGATGGCCTAAAATTGCTGAAGAAACTAGGTATGTGATTATGGATCTAGATATCTTGGTAAATAGGGCAAAAGCTAAAAGGTGTGTTAGAGACCCTAAAGAATTTAAAAATTTCTGAAAATAATTTGATCAGATAGTAGATTATTTGGTCAGTAATGAAGATTTTAGTGATACAAGTGTTTCATTACCTTGGTTTTGTAAGGCATTAGCACCTGAGGTTGAAGACTGGGTAAAAAGGCTCCTTGATAATTAAGGAAGATTGGTTAGAAAGAAGAATGGGTATTATAAGTATCTAGGGTTGAAAGAAGTAAAACTGGCTGTTGAAGCATAAATGAAGTTGTGTTGGGTAGAGCCCCAAGCAGCTAGGGTTTCTTTAGAGGATGTAGATGTGTTAGAGGTTTTACCTAGCTCTGGATCACCTTCCTTCACTGGAAAACCTATGAACAGGGTTGAGGGTGATCCCAAAGTAAATGAGAAAAAATTAGCAGGGAAATTACAACTTCAAAGGACAGATGAATACTTTGAGGAAGTGGTTCAAAGATAAGTCTAAGTAATTATTAATATTTTGAGATAATCTTTAAAGAATAATTAATGTATAAGATAAGGACACTAACTACTATGGTAGATCTCACAAATGGTTGAAACTTAATAATCAAAGGGAAGATTTAAATATTTAGGATTTAATAAAATTGATTATTAAGAAAGAAAAGGACAAATATAATAATAGCCTAATAAGAGTTCAACTACTATCACAAATATATTTTCTAATTTAATTCTAGAGAATGTCAAAACAAAGTAACCCCCTTTAAATATTCTATTCCTCCTTGCACAGACCCATTAACCAACCAGCCACAATATTTCTCACAGACCCATTTGATCTACCAGAGAACCCCATTTACCAATAATATAACCTTATAACCCTTCTGCGTTGTTCCTGCTTCCCAGACCTCCTAATTACCCTCAGACCTACAATTACCCCTTTTGAATATTGCCTTGACCTTAGCGCTAGACCGCACATAGATTGCTTATGATTGAAAAGTATAAGCATCTTTAATTTTAGGATAATTTTAAATTTTGAATAGTGCAGCTAATTTGAGAACAAAATAGAATTTAATCTCCCCACAGTTGCTTTTTGCACATCCTTAGTGGAGTTAGAGCTTGAATAGTGGGGTAGTTGAGGCACTTTTTCCTTGAGTGTCACGTAACATGTGACAGATGCCCAGGTATAAAAGGAGAGCTCTGTTGAGCATGGAAACACTTAATTACATAACCTTCTACTATTATTTCCTTCTATTTTTTCTTAATTTCAACTTCATCTATTTTAAATTTCAATGCCTGAACATACCAGTCTGACCCCTGCTCCTCCTCACCCTTGAGCTGATGGGGGGATTCCCACTTGACAATTCAAGACTCCCTGCATGGCCTGTGTGGCAATAGATTTATTTTGCATGGAGAGTACAGTATCTCAAGGTCCTTACAAGAAGTGCAAGTTTTGTTGATGGCTTCAAGTGGCATGTGACTCCCTTTCTCTTAATAATAATGCTGAGCTGTTTACCACTACAAAGTTTTAGTCAATCTCTGTCTCAAAGGCTGTTGTTATATATATATGGGACATGCCCACTACTAGCAATTTGGAAGTGGATGAATTGGAGGGATTAAGCCAGGAGGAGAGGTTGGAGATATCTGGTTGGGCTATGGATGTAGCCTTGGGGAAGCAAAGGATGATAGAGGAAAAAGTAGGAAAGGGTGTCAAAGGTGCTTCAGAAAAAGCAGGGGAGGAATCTTCCATGTTGAAGAGACCACAACTTATCATTAAAGACGATGATGAAGAGGAAGTAGAGGTGTTGGAGAGAAAACCATTGTTCCTCCAGGTTGACCCTGAATTTGAGGTAAGTGATTTAATTTAATGGTAACTGATTTTTTTTTCTATTTATTTTTTTAGGGGGTGGAGACCACAGATGAGATTCCCTTAGCATTGAATAGTGAGTTAGTCCCTGAGGTTCCTACAGAGGTCAAACCGCCGATTGAAAGTGGTCCATCAAATATCAAGGATGCTTACCTATCAGTCAAAGTCTTGGATCAATTATGGTCCAAGCAACCAATCCAAGCTTGAAAAATATTATTTGTTGAGGGTTTATGTGAAAAGGTCGGGAAAATTGTGGATTCCGCTAAATATGATATAGCCACAGAATTGTTGGATATTGGGGAGGTGGTGTTTTCTGAAGGTGATGAAGTGTTTGAAAAGAGTCAAAAAGGAATTCAACAATTCATGAAGAAGATGAAGGAGTCAATTCAAAGAAAGTTAGAAGAACAGATAGTTTAGGAAAAGAAAAAAATGAGAGAATAAAAATAAAATCAGAAAAAATAAAAATTTTGTTTTGTATATGGTATTATATTTAATATTGTTTTATTTCATTACTCATTTTATTTTTTAATTTATAATGTAAAGAAAAGAATAAAAAGAGAAAAGAAAAATTTGTGTTTTAAGAAAGAAAATTTGGAGAGAAGAAAAGAAAAAATATTTATTTAAGAAAGAAAATTCAGAGATAAGATTAAAAAGTAAATTTAGAATTTAAAAGAAATTTGATTTGAGATAGATTGATGAAGAAAGTTTTTTTAATTGTTTGAGTATTTCAATGGTTTGAGTTTTGAGGAAGCAGAAAATAAAATAAAATAAAAGAGTTTGAATAAAGAAAAAAGAAAGAAAAGAATTTTGGAAAAGAATATGATAATGTAATATGAGAATAAATTTTAGAAGAAAGAGAAAAGAGAAAAGAAAAAAAATTAATATATATTTTTATTATTTTATTTTTATTTTTATTTTATTTTATTTTATTTTATTTTATTATATTTCATTTTATGTTATGTGATGTTATTTTTTTTTATTCTATTTGAAGTTTTAAATTTAGTTTTAAGAAATATACAGAAATTAGAAATTGAAAAATAATAGATAAAAAAATTTAAGATTTAAAAGATTATGAATTTTTAAGTTTAAGTTTGAAATATATGTTAAAGATTTCAGATTTTAAATTTTTAGAAAAGAAAAGGAAGAAGAGAAGAAAAATAAAAGAAAAGAAACAGAGAAAGAAAGAGAGATAAAACAAAAGAATTTTAAGGTTTAGGTTTGGAAGGATATTTTAAATGAAAAGATTTGATAAGTTCAGGAGAAATAGAAATGTTGATGGCTGGTTCGCAGGATGTTTTATTAGTGTCATTGAGGTAGCCTTCCCATTCCAGGAGATATTGAAGTTTCCCTTAGCGCCTTCTTGAATCATTAATCCGGCTTACTTCCCACTCTTGACAATCTTCTACTTTGTCTAGCTCCAGAGGAGGATGGTTCTTACCCAGGTATATTTCTCAATCCAGTTCCAAGAGATATACGTGAAAAAAAGGATGAATTGATTGCAACTTTTGAGGTAGCTTAAGTCAAAATGCATTATTAGAGATTTCAGCATCAATTTCAAACAGACCCAAGAGTCTCTCAGATAGTTTCCTAGATGGTCCATTTGTTTGAATATTTTTCACATTGAGCCATACTTTGTTGCCTGGTTTAAAGAGTGGAGCAGATTTTCAATGTTTATCAGCCTGTTACTTATACCTTTGATTTTCCATTTCCAGGTTAGATTGAAGTTTGCCTTGAAGTTGTGAAATTTTTCAAAGATAATGATCAGAAGGATAATTTATTCCTACATGAATCATATTGAATCAAGGATGTCATCCATAGATATTTTTGAAGGGAGATTGTTTTGTCAAAGAATGTGTTGAGTTGTTATAAGCAAATTTGGCTGATGGTAACCATGTGGTCCAATAATCTTGTTGATAGTTAATATACATTCAAAGGTAATGTTTGAGGATTTGATTTACTCTTTTGGTTTGACCATTGGTTTCAGGATGATAAGTAGTAGAAAGATTCCTTGTAATATTTAATTGTAAACATAAAAGAGTCCAGAAAGTAGAAACATACAAAGAACCTCATTCTGAAATAATATTATTGGGTAATCCATGTTTAGAAAATATCACCACAGGAAATCTGGGGGTGAGCTGCTAGCATTTCCCTCTATTGAAACTATCAGGAATTTATCAGGAAACTGTTGGGAAACTATCCTGAAACTGTCAGAAATATGTTTTTAAATCAGATGAAAAAACATTGAAAAAATAAACTGTCACAGATTGAATCCAGAAAAATCCTTCCTTGAGCAGAGCTTAGGAACCACATTGAACATCATTTAATCTCAGGTTTGGCAAAAGGTTGAACAACATCACTTAGCATACCTTAATATTCAAATAATAAACTTGAATATATGTTGTGTATTTGATATAGATGCATATGCATTTGAATTTGCATGGTGGATACTTATTGCATGTTAAAAATTGATGTGAAATGCCTATCCAAAGTGTATGCATAATGACTATGAAGAATAAATATTCATAAAAAATATGCATAGTGATTATGCATAAAAAATATGCATATTGAATATGCATAAAAATAAAAAAATTGAATATACATTAAAATATGCATATTGAATATGAAAAGAAAGGTGTATATATGTATAAGAAGAAAATATATTAATATGCATATACATCTGTATAATTAATATGCATATTCATATGCATAAATATGCATTATAATTGAAAAATGCAAAAAAATGATGCTTAACAAGTATATTTTATGCATAAATAGAAATATGCAATATGAATTCATATTGCATACAAATAACACTGGCAAACCAACTTGACAAAAACTCATACTAAATTTTCATTCTGGACTGGGAAGGAAGAAAAACAGTCTGACACTAGAAAAATGCTACAAGCACCCATTTTTGGCAGAGCAAATGAGAAGTGCTGAATTATGGTTGGTGACCATAATTTGGTATGATATCATAATTTTATTTAATTGTTTTCAATATACAAAAGGCTTTAGGCCGTTTGGTATGGATCTAGCTGTGCCAGGGTCTAATCTAATTATATTAACAATTTCTTAATAATTAACGGGTTTTAATACAAAAACAGGTTGTATTTTCTGTGGGATATTGGATATGATAAGGTCTTTTGCAAAAAAAACTTATATTGTTTAAAAATATTCGTGAACCAGATGTGTAGTACTATGGGCAATAAAATATATGCACAATCAGTAAAGAAAGGACTGAGTGCACCCTTTTTGTGCAGTGGGAATCATTAGAGTAGAATTGTGGATGAAAAATATAATTCATTATTAATATTTTATTTAATCAAAAAATTTATAATATTAAAAAGAACTATTGATTCATTGGTATTTGACCTTTGTGCCTCACTCATATTTATCATTTGATTGATTTTTTGGCACCATTATGTTATTAATATTATAAGTATAGCAAAAACTCATGTGCCAAATGCATACAGGGTGATGTTACACCTTTTATAATATTATTAAATAAAGGTAAAAAAATTAAGAAAATGATTTGTTTTACAAAAAAAAAATTGATATCCAAAAGCAATATGATGGATAAAAAGGTAAAATTAAAGGGATCAAATATGAAATAAAAAATTAAAGTAAAATTCCTGCCATCAAGAGCAAGTAGACATGATGGGGTGAACACCCACCAGTGACACTAAACTTGGACTTTAATTTCTTTTTTGAAAAACAAAAAAGATGCCAACCTGAGGTTTAACAAAACATCAGAATAAACATTTGGCCATATCAAACAACTTCTAGTGCAATTATTGAAGAAAAATTCATTTTCATTGCAATAGAGAGAATTGATCACATCAGACTGCATGTGACCAAAAGTGTCCAGCACAAGTTCGGCCAAACTTGTGCTGGACACTTTTAAAGTGGAGAGTAGCTAGGGTGGAATTTTTCTTCAGTTCATCTGGTATTTCTTATAAACATGTCCACTGGTATTTGATCTATGTGCCTAACTCATATTTATCATTTGATTGATTTTTGTCACCATTATGTTATTAATATTATAAGTATAGCAAAAAACTTGTGTACCAAATGCATACTGGGTGATGTTACACCTTTTATAAGATTATTAAATAAAGGTAAAAAAATATGAAAATGATTTGTTTTATGAAAAATAAAGTGATATACAAAAGCAATATAAGGAATAAAAAGGTAAACTTGAAGGGATCAAATATGAAATAAAAAATTAAAATAAAATTACTGCCATCAAGAGCAAGTAGACATGTTGGGGCAAATGCCCACCAGTGAGGCTAAACATGGACTATAATTGCTTTTTTGAAAAACAAAAAAGTGCCAACCTGAGATTTAACAAAACTTCAGCAGAACCATTTGGCCATATCAAACAACTTCTAGTGCAATTATTGAGAGGGAATTGATCACACCAGACTGCATGTGACCAAAGGTTTCCAGCACAAGTTCAGCCAAACTTATGCTGGACACATTTATTATGGAGAGTAGCTAGGGTAGAATTTTTCTTCAGTTAATCTGGTATTTCTTATAAACATGTCCATTGGTATTTGATCTTTGTGCCTCACTCATATATATCATTTGATTAATCTATTGTCACCATTATATTATTAATATTATAAGTATAGAAAAAACTCATGTTCCAAATGCATACCTGGTGATGTTACACCTTTTATAATATTATGAAATAAAAGTAAAAAAGTATGAAAATGATTAGCTTTACAATATGTGAAATAGATAGTAAAATAAAAAAAAGAAATAAAAAAGTAAAATTAATCTCAAAGAGATCAATTGTGAAAAACAAAATACTAGTAAATTTCTTGCTCTCAAGAGCCAGTAGAAGTGTTGAAACAAATGGGAGCCATCAGGGCTAAATTGTAATAAGTGACCTTTTTTTTAAAGATAAAAAATTATACATCTGAGGTCAGGAAGAACGACAGGTGGATGATTCAGCTAAATAAAACTACTTGTAGTGAAGTTTGATAAAAAAAAGTTTTTTTGTTGCCATAGAGAGAATCAATCCCATCTGACTGCACATGACCAAAGGTGTCCAGCAAAAGTTTGGCTGAACTTGTGCTGGACACTTTTATGATGGAGAGTAGCTTGGGTGGAATTTTTCTTCAGTTCCTTCATCTTGTTTTTCTCATAAACATGTCTACTGGTATTTGATCAGTCTGTATCATTCATATTTATCATTCAATTAATATTTTATCACCATTATATTATTAATGTTATTAGTATAGCAAAAACTTGTGTACCAAATGCATACCAGGTGAAGTTATACATTCAATAATTTTTTAAAATAGATGTAAATAAATATGAAAATGATTAGTTTTACAAAAATTAAATAGAAATTTAAAAGTAAAAAGAGGAATAAAAGAGTAAAATGAAAGTAAATGAGTTCAAATATG
Organism: Hemileia vastatrix; assembly: GCA_030280995.1. Taxonomy (NCBI): domain Eukaryota; kingdom Fungi; phylum Basidiomycota; class Pucciniomycetes; order Pucciniales; family Zaghouaniaceae; genus Hemileia; species Hemileia vastatrix. The sequence goes on along the minus strand of JASXTE010000013.1, from coordinate 18,929,150 downwards.
AAAAAAATACTAGTAAAATTCCTGCTATCAAGAGCCAGTAGAGGTGTTAAAGAAAATGGGAGCCATCAGGGCTAAATTGTCATAAGTGACCTTTTCTTTAAAGATAAAAAATTATAAATTTGAGATTGGGAAGAGCAGCAGGTGGATGATTCAGCTAAACCAAACTACTTCTAGTGAAATTTGATAAAAAAAAATATTTTTGCCATACAGAGAATTGATCCCATCTGACTGCACATGACAAAAAGTGTCCAGAACAAGTTTGGCCAAATTTGTGCTGGAAACTTCTATGATGGAGAGTATCTGGGGTAGAATTTTTCTTCAGTTCATCTTGTATTTCTTACAAACATGTCTACTAATATTTTATCTTTGTGCCTCACTCATATATATTTTTTGATTAATTTTTTGTCTTAATTATATTATTAATTTTATAAGTATAGCAAAAAATTGTGTGCCAAATGCATACTGATTGATGTTACACCTTTTATAATATTATTAAATAAATGTATAAATATATTAAAATAATTTATTTTAAAAATAATTAATTGATATCCAAAAGCAATATGAGGAATAAAAAATTAAATTAAAGGGATCAAATATGAAAAGAGAAATCCAAGTATTATTCCTAATATCAAAGGCGAGTAGAGATGTTGAATGAAATGAGAGCCATCAGGGATAAATTGTACTAAATTGACTGTTTTTTAAAGGTGAAAAATTGTGTAGCTGTGGTTTGGATAAACTCTGGTTGGACAATTCAGCTATATCAAGCTACATCTAGTGAAGTTTCTTATCAAATTATTTTTTTCATTGCCATAGAGAGAATTGATCCCATATGACTGCACCTGACCAAAAGTGTCCAGCACAAGGTTGTCCAAACTTGTGCTGGACACTTTTATGATGAAGAGTAGCTAGGGTGCAGGTCTTCTTCAGTGCAACTGTTATTTTTTATAACATGTTGACTGGTATTTGATCTTTCTGTGTTGTTCATATTTTATTATCTGATTAATTTTTTGTCATTAGAATATTATTAATTTTATTAGTATAGAAAAAACTTGTGCGCCAAATGCATGCCATGTTATATTACACCTTTTATAATATTATTAAAAAATGTTAAAAAAATATGAAAATGATTTTTTTTCCAAAATTATTAATTAATATCCAAATTTAACATGAGTGATAAAAAATTAAAGTAAAAGAGATCATATATTAAAAAGAAAAATTCAAGGAAAATTCCTGCCCTCAAGAGCCAGTAGAGGTGTTGAAAAAAATGGGTGCCATCAGGGCTAAATTTGACAAAATTTAATTTTTTTAAAGGTAAAAAATTTTTCACCTGAGGTTTGGAAAAACTTAAGGTGGATAATTCAGCCATACCAAACTACTTCCAATGTAATTATTTAGCATTTTTTTTTAAATTTCATTTCCACAAAGAGAATTGATCCCATCTGAATGTACCTGATCAAAAGTGCCCAGCACAAGTTCAGCTGAACTTGTTCTGGACACTTTTATGATGGAGAGTAGCTAGGGTGGAAGTGTTCCTCAGTACATCAGTTTTTCCTTTTTCACATTTCTATTGGTTTTTTATCTTTTTTTTCATTCATATTTATCTTATAATTAATTTTTTGTCACCATATATATTATTAATGTTTCTAGTATAGCAAAAAACTGCATTCCAAATGAAAAATTGGTGATGTTACACCTTTAATAATATTATTATATAAAATTAAAAAAATATTAATATGTTTAGTTTTTAAAAAAATAAATTGATATTTAAAATTAAAAAGAGTAATAGAAAAGTAAAATGAAAATAAGTTGGATCAAATACAAAATAAAAAATACAAGTAAAATTTTTACTATCAAGAGCCAGAAGTGGTGTTGGGATAGTTGGGGACCCCTAGGTCAAGACTTGGTCTAAATTTACTTTTAAGTATAGCTAACAAATTTTGACCTGAGGTTTGGATAGACTTCCAGGGGACAATTTTACAATATTAAAAATTCTTTTCTTCAATAATTGAGTGAAATATCATTTTCATTTCCATATAGAGAATATATCTCATATGACTTCATGCAACCAAAAGTGTCCAGCACAAGTTTGGCCGAACTTGTGCTGGACACTTTAAAATTGAGATTACGCATACAGCAAATCTTCTTAAACTCAAAAACGATTTCTTATAAACATTTCCACTGGTATTTTATCTTTCTGTGTCATTTAAATTTACCATTTTATTAATTTTTTGTCATCATTATATTATTAATGTTATTACTATAGTAATAACTTGTGTGAAAAATGCATACCAGGTGGTGTTCCACCTTTAATAATATATTATTAAATAAAGGTATAAGAGTATGAAAAATATTTATTTTAAAAATTAAAAATTGATATCCAAAGCAATATGATCAATAAAAAAGTAAAATAAAGCGATAAAATAAGAAAAAAAATCTAAGGAAAATTCCCACTATCAATAACAAGTAGAGGTGTTAGATCAAATTTGCACCACCAGGGCTAAACTTGGACTATATTTTCTTTTTTGTTAAACCAAAAAAGTGTCCTGATGAGGTTTGAAAAATCATCAGGAGGACATTTTGGCAATATCAAACTACTTATTGTGCAATGATTGAGCGAAATGTCATTTTCATTTCCATAGAGTAAATTTATCCCATCTGACTGCATGCAACCAAAATTTCCCAGCACAAGTTTGGCCAAACTTATGCTGGACACTTTTATGATGGTGAGTATCTAGGGTGCAGGTCATCATCAGTTCATCAGGTATTCCTTATAAAGAAATCCACTTGTATATGATCTTTCTGTGTCATTCATATTTATCATTTGATTCATTGTTTTTCACCATTATACTATTAATGTTATTAGTATTTAAAAAGCTTGTAAGCCAAATGCATACTGGGAGATGCTACATCTTTAATAATCTTATTAAATAAAATTAAAAAGATATGAAAAGTAATAGTTTTACAATAAATAAATTAAAAGAGGAATAAAAAAGTAAAATAAAAGTGATTAAATATGAAATTAAACATTCAAATAAAATTTCTTCCATCAAAGATAATTTGAGTTTTCAGACCAACTTTTCACCACCAGTTCTAGATTTGGAATATATTTCATTTTTTTAAAATAAATAATAGTGTCCACCTGAGTTTTTCCAAAAAATAAGTAGGATAGTACAGCAGTATAAACCTGCTTCTTGTGCAATTATTGAGCAAAAATTCATTTTAACTTCCATTGAGTAAATTTATCCCATCTGACTGCATGCAACCAAAAGTGTCCAGCACAAGCTCAGCTGAACTTGTGCTGGACACTTTGATTATGGAGAGTAGCTAGAGTGCAAATCTTCTTCAGTTAATCTTGTATTCCTTTTATAAATGTCTATGGGTATTTGATCTTTCTGTGTCATCCATCTTTATTATTTGATTAATTTTTAATCACCATTATATTATTAATGTTTTTAGTATAGCAAAAAAATGTGTCCTGAATGTAGACTGGGTAATTTTACAACTTTAATAATATTATATAATAAATGTAAAAAAATGTGAAAATTATCAGTTTTACCAAAATAAAATTGATATTTAAAAGCTAAAGGATAAATAAAAGGGTAAAATTAAATTTAAAGAGATCAAACATGTAATAAAGATATTAAGTATAATTTCTGCTATCATGAGCCAGTAGAGGCTTCAGAAAAAATGGGCACCATCATAGATTAACAAAGATTAAATTTACTTTTTACCAAAGAAAAATACTGTTTACCATAGGTTTGGACAAACTTCAGGGGGACAATTTGTCCATATAAAGATAATTTCAGTGCAATGATGGAGTGATCATTCAATCTCATTTCCATGAAAAGAATTGATTGCATCTGACGGCATGCAACCAAAAGTGTCCAGCACAAGTTTGGCCAAATTTGTGCTGGACACTTTTATCATGGAGAGAAGCCAGGGTGCAAGTAATTTTAAATCATCTGGAATTTCTTATAAACTTGTCCAGTGTTATTCCATCTTTGTGCTTCACCCATATTTATCAATTGATTAATTTTTTGTCACCATTATATTATTAATATTATCAGTATAGCAAAAACTAGCATGCCAAATGAATACTGGGTGATGTTACATATTGACTGGTCGTCTAGAAGAAGGAGAAAAGGTAGAAGAAATTTAAAGGAACTAGAGGAGAATGATAAAATAGATTTTTATAATAATTGATAGCTTAAGAAAGTAAGAGAGAAAAATAAAGAAATTCTACTACAAGATTCGAGCAGTGACACAACAGTGAGGTTCAATTTATAATATTTAAATCTTGTAAGTTATATAGCAGTGCGTGGTTCAAAATTATAATTATTAATAGACTTAGAGTAACCTTAGATAATTTATTTATTTTTGAATTTAGACTTATAATTCTAATAAAAAATAAAATAAACATAATACATTTAAAATTGTATTTGAGTAGAGTGTATAATAAGTGATGCAGCTACAGGAGATTATCCAAAGCCTTTTATAGGAAAAGGACCCTCTGAAGTACCACAAATGAGTAATTAAAAATAGTAATAAAATGAAACAAGAATATAAAAGAATAGAATTAAAACATAGAGATTGAGAGAAAAACATGAAACAATAAACTAAACCTGTCAGTAAGCAACCAATTTTCCCACCATAAGTTCCCAAAAAAATTAGTTAAAATAATTAGTAACTAAGTAAGTCTGAAACATAAGAACAGTGAGTAAAATAACCCAAAACAGATATTACAGTGAGATGTAAAGAGTTAAATTAAAACAAATATTATTATTTTCATGCAAAAATCCATGTAATTAATTCAATCCAGGATAAAGCAATTTTAATTAATTGTTTTAACTATGTAATTAATTCAATAAACAGTTTAATTGAAACAAATAATTAATTTAATGCTATCTGTAATTTAAAATGAGAATTTTAATACCACCTTATTAAATAAGTGTTATAATTTATTTAATAATTTTACTGACACAATTATGGGTCAAAAAAGCGCCCAATATTATTGTTTAATAAGATATTTATGGCCTTATTTAATATATAATTTTAATTAATTAATTTAATTACATTATAAGTTAAATTTTCATTTATAAATTATAATATATTTTTTTAATTAATTAATTATTAATTTTTATTTATTAAATACATAAAAATGCACCATAATTTATAGAATATATATCATGCTTAATTTAAATGTATAAATAATTTATATAATAATAAAATTAATATGATACTTATTATATATATTTAATAAAATAATTATATCATTTCATTATGAAAAAAAAGGTTAATTTATACACATCATAAGCATATTTTTATGTCCTTGTTTAGTTCCAGTAATTTGACATAAAATTTACTGGGCTCCTGATATAGCCTGGCTGACATTACACCTTTTATAATATTATGAAATAAAGGTAAAAAAATATAAAAATGATTTATTTTACAAAAAATAAATTTCTATCCAAAAGCAATATGAGGGGAATAAAGTAAAATAAAAGAAATTAAAGATGAAAATAAAATCCAAGTTAAATTTCTGCCATAAACATAAAAAAGAGATGTTGAATCAAATTAGCACTAAATTTTCAAAAATCCACTTGAGCTTTACCAATACTTCAGGATGAAAATTTTGCCATATCAAACTACTTCTAGTGTAATTATTTATCAAAAATTTATCTTCATTTCCATAGAAAGAATTGCTCCCATCTGACTGCACCTGACCAAAAGTGTCCAGCACAAGTTTGGCCGAACTTGTGCTGGACACTTTTATGATAGAGAGTATCTAGGGTAGAATTTTTCTTCAGTTCATCTAGTATTCCTTACAAACATTTCTACTGGTATTTTATCTTTTTGCCTCACTCATAAATATCATTTGATTAATTTTTGGTCACCATTATATTATTAATTTTATAAGTATAGAAAAAACTCATGTGCCAAATGCATACCAGGTGATGTTACACCATTTATAAAATTATTAAATAAATGTATAGAAATATGAAAATAATTTATTTTAAAAACTATTAATTGATATCCATAAGCAATATGAGGCATAAAAAATTAAGTTAAAGGGATCACATATGAAAAAAGAAATCCAAGTAATATTCCTACTATCAAAGGCCAGTAGAGGTGTTGAAGCAAATGAGAGCCATCAGGGATAAATTGTACTAAATTTACTTTATTTTTAAAGATAAAAAATTGTGCACCTGTGGTTTGGATGAACTCTAGGTGGAAAATTTGGCAATAGAAAACTACTCTAGTGAAGTTTTTTATCAAATAATTTTTTCATTGCCATAGAGAGGATTGATCTCATATGACTGCACCTGACCAAAAGTGTCCACAAAAAGTTTGGCCGAACTTGTGCTGGACACTTTTTTGATGGTGAGTATCTAGGGTGCAGGTATTCTTCAGTGCAACTGGTATTTTTTTAAAACATATCCACTGGTATTTGATCTTTTTGTTTTATTAATATTTTATCATTTGATCAATTTTTTGTCACCAGTATATTATTATTTTTATTAGTATAGCAAAAAAACATGTGCCAAATGCTTACAGGGTGATGTTAAACCTTAAATAATTTTATTAAATACAGGTAAAAAATTATGAAAATGATTTGTTTTAAATAAAATTAATTGATATCTAAAAGAACAAAAAGGGATAAAAAGAAAAAAGTTGAATAAAAGGGATTTTATAGGAAATTAAAAATTCAAGCTAAATGTCTACTTTCAAGGTTCAGAAGAGGTGTTGGATAAAATGGGCACCATCAGGAATAAAATTGTACTTAATTTGATTTTTTGAAAAACTAAATGAAGTTTTCAACTGATTTTTTTTCAATATTTATTTGGACACTTTGTCTTTATCAAATTACTTCTAGTACCATGATTGACCAAAATTACATCCTCATTTCCATATGCAGAATTGATCCCATATGGCTGGACCAGGCCAAAGGTGTCAACCACAAGTTTGAGAATTCTTCTGGTGGACACTTTTATGATGTAAAGTAGTAGGGTGCAAGTCTTCTTTAGTTAATCTAGTTTTCCTCATAAACATTTCCAACTTATTTTTGGCCAAAAATTAGGTGGAAAGTTTGTCCATATCAAATTACTTCTAATGCCATGATTGACTAAAATTTGATTCTCATTGCCATATAGAGAGTTGATCAAATATGACTGGATCTGGAAAAAGTGTCACCAAACTTTTTGATAAACTTAAGTTTGATAATTTTATGATGGAAAGTAAATGAAAGTCTTCTTCATTTCATCAAGTAATCCTCATAAAAATTTCCACCTGTATTTTGGCCAAACTTCAGGTGGACACTTTGACCATATTAAATTCTAGTTCCATGTTGATAAAAAACTCATACTTTTTGCCATATATAGATATTAAACCCATCAGACTGTGCCTTTTTAAAAGTGTCAACCTGAATTATGACTAAACATAAGTTGGACACTTTTATGATGCAGAGTAGCTAGGGCAAAAGTATTCTTCAATTAATTTGGTATTCACAATAAATTTATCCTCCTGAAGTTTAGCCTATCTTCAGGTGGACTATTTCTGAAAGCACTGGTTATTCACTATCCATCAATAAAGTGTTCACCAAAATTTTGGCTAAACTTGTGGTGGACCGCTTTGATCAGCCACAGTCAGATGAGATCAACTCTTTAAATGGAAATAAGGATGATATTTTGGTCAACCATGGAAATAGAAGTAATTTGAGGTGGCTAAATTATCCTCCGGAAGGTCAGACAAACCTCACAAGGACACTTTTTAACAGGGAGTAACTGAGAAAAATCCATTTATCAAAAGGAAAATCTTTTATTGGATATATTCCAAGGTTTCATATTTGTGTATTATGGTCGGTATTAATTTTGAAAGTGTCTGTCCAAGCAATTTCATTGCTTATCATGACACATTTTGTTTTAAATGTTTCAAACTGTGTGATACAGTATTAAGGTGTCACATAGTATAATTAAGTTCTATTAAGTGCCCTCCTATGATTCCTAAATTTATAATTTAATATCTTACATAATAATTATTTTTTATATAAATTCATCAATATTTTATTTTATTATCAAATTTAATAGAGCAAGTATCCTGAATTATTATATATGCATAAGCTTAGGTTAGATCAATTGGTGCTCAATTTTTTCTCAACAGAGGACCAAAATCAAGTTCTGAAGGATCAAATTGTGCATAATTTGGAATCAGTTGATATTCTGTCTATAATCAATCTGAGAATAAATGTACTTCCAATACAATGTTGTATATTGTTATAAAGTGAGAATAACCCTGGAGTAATAAGAGACATTCTGGAGTTCAAAGAGAGGGGATTGCTAGCAGTTCACCCTTAGATTTTCCATGGTGTATGTATTCTAGAAATAATTTTTCTAAATACTCTGCTGTTGCAGTAGTAAAAGTTTTAATAAAAATAGAAATTTTAGAAAATCTATCAACTATAACTAGTATACTATCAAAATTATCTGATGAAGGTAATTGAGAAATGAAATTCATCAAAATTGATTCCCAAGGTGTAGTGGGAACTGGAAGTGATTGAAGCAACCCATACTTTGTATGTCAAGGTACCTTGTTTGTATTACATTCATAACAGGTTTTAATATAGGACTTGATTTCTCTAGTCATTCCTGGCCAGAAGAAATCCCTCACAATTAACTGGTAGGTTTTATCAACCCCAAAATGACCAGCTAATGGAGAGTAATTTATACTATTGAGAATCCATAATTTTATATCCTTCTCATTGGGGATGAATACTCTACCTTTGAAGACTAATAGACCTGATTTAATAATGAATCTTTTGGCCCCTTTCCTTGAGAGTATTTTGTCTTTTACCCCCATAAAATAATCATCTTTTGGTTGAGCTTCTTGAATGTTGGTTAGTGGATTTTGAACTGTTTGAGTTGTCATTGTGTTGAGTTGATGAGCTGTTAACATTGATTTGTTGAAAATTGATTTGAAATTCACTGGGCTCTTGTAAGAGAATGCCTCCCCCTGCTCTGGGAAAATGTTGTCCCAACGTGACAATATGTCTGGAACTATGCAATTATTTCCAGGGCAATAGGTAATAGTGAAAGAAAATTCAGATAAGAACTCAGCCCATCTGGCTTGAAGTCACATAAAGACTTTTGAAGATTTAAATTATTTTAAAGCATTATGATCAATTAAAATTTGAAAATGGCTATTAAGACTGAGATGAAAAGAACACCATTTTTTAAGACAATGAATAATAGCAAGTAACTCTTTATCATGAATTTTGTAATTTAACTCTTCTGAAAAAAATTTGCGTCATTTGAATGCAACAGGATGAAACAATTTTGTTTCAGGATTTAATTGGGATATAAACCCTACAATAGCATAATCACTAGCATCTGTCTCAACTATTTTCAAAGCAGAAGGGTCAAAATGTCAAAGAATTAGAGCTGTGGTGAAAGCCAACTTTAATGCTTCAAATTCCATTGGTGATGTATCAGTGAAAACAATGGGAATATTATATCTAAGAAGAGAAGTGAGATTTGTAATAGTTTTAGAGTAATCTTTAATAAATCTTCTATAGAAATTTGCAAAACCTAAAGAACCTTGTAAGGATTTTACAGATTTTGGCTCTGGCCATTCCAATATTTTTTTAACTTTCCTATCATCCATAACAAGGCCCTCAGTAGATAATGTAAAAACTAAAAAGTCAATAGACTTTAGGTGGAATTTTAACTTAGTGTGCTTGGCGTAGAGACCATGCGTTCCAAGACAATTGATAACCTGTTGGACATTTTCAATATGTTCCTCAAGGGTCTTCGAAAAAATTAAAATATCATCTAAATAGATGACAACAAATTGTTTGACAACATCATGAAAGATATTATTGAAAAAAGTTTGAAAATTAGAGGGGGTGTTACATAAACCAAAAGGCATAACTAAATATTCAAAACTATCAAACCTAGTGCACGTTGCTGTTAAAGGTTCATGCCCTTCAGAAATACTTATAAGGTTGTAAGCACCTCATAAATCAATTTTAGAGAAGAAATTTGCACCACCAAACAAAGTAAGAAGTAAAGACATAGGAGGAACTGGGTATGCATTCTTCTTAGTCACTGCGTTGAGTTTTCTATAATCAACACACAACCTAAGACTTCCATCTTTTTTCTTAATGAAAAGAACTGGAGAGACATTTGGGGATTTTCTGGCTAAAATAAAACCTTTTTCCACATTCTCTGCAATGAAGTCTCAAAGAACTTGAGATTCATCCTGTGATATGGAGTAGACAGGATCTGCCAAAGGTACTGGACCTACTAACTCTATTTGATGATTGTAGGGTTGATGAGTTGGTAGCTTGTCAGCCTTACAGACTGAAAATACATTGAGGAAGTCATGATAAACTTCCAGTAGAGTTGATTTAATGGTTTCAATATTGATTTGGTTGTCCTCATAATTGTCAAAGGAGTTTGCCAATGGTAGAACTAAATTAAGAGAGCAAGAACCGCTTACTTTGAGGCTGTTGAAAATCCCTTTGAGTGAAGTAACTGAGCTATAAAGGTTAGCAAAATGCTCATTTAGAGAAAAATAAGATGGTTGAAAATAATCTGGAAGAGAGATTTCCTCTAGCAAGACTTGGTCAGATGGGTTGTTTAACTCCTTATCAACCTGCATTGGAGAGTCAGAAAGATACTTAGAACAAGGGGTGATCAATTGCTCTGAACAATTAATGTCAGGATTTCAATGCGTTAAAAAGTCATTGCCAAGAATTGTATTGTCCATCCTTGGGGCATCTAATACCGTTAATTCACACTCAAAGGAAGGAAAATTTGGAAAGTTGAGAGCCCATAAAACTTTCTTACTAACCCAATACTTGGGTTCCTTTGATTCAACCAAATAAATTGGAATTTGATTGGTATCTACAAATTTCAGCTTAAGTTTTTTGGCAAACAATAAACTGATAAATGAAATTGAAGCTCCAAAGTCAATGAGACAACTGAACGTTATATACTCCTTAAAAAGAATAAATCTCAAACAGTTAATGGCAACTTCAGTCCTTAAGAAATGGAGGTTCTGTGTACTGGGAGAAATAAAATAGTTTGCTTTGCACACAAGTAAACTATCCTCTAGTTTTTTGAATTTGAACTTTTACCTTCCCTTGCCTTCAATTTTGCACAATCTTCCAACTTGTGCTTACATCCACAATACATACATAACCCATTATCTGTCTGTCTTTCACTTTCACCTTCTTTAATTCCCCTTTTGAATCCAATAACTTACTGATATCTCCAGGAGTCTTGCTTTTGGGTTTTGACTTCTCCTTTCCCTTGTGACTTGGTTTGGATTGGGTCAATTGGGCTGGTTGAAAATGATTGTTTGAAGGAGGCACAGATTTTAATTTTGAACCATGAGATTTTTGCACGTGACACCTTTGTTGAAGTTTCCCTTGATGTGCGCCATCAAGTTTGAAGGTCCTATCCATTAAGTCCGTAAAACTCTCCATTATACACCTGTTATGGTAAGGTAAACTCTTACAGTCGCCTTGCTGTAAGCAGAATCCGGAGGAGATATGTGGATTTAGCTGAAAACCCCGTCCTTCCAATAAAAATAACAAAATGGGAATTCTAAATCACTAAGCTAACCAGTCTACTTGGATCTGTTTGATAAAAATAATGAAACTCTAAAATAATTAACGCTTATTGAGATTTAAATAAAAGTGGCTGTTGATAAAAGAAATACTGATAACAACAATTAAGGTGTACCAGTGAAAGATCTGAAAAGATTGACTTTAATGTTTTTATAATAATTTGAATTTTTATGAGACAGCAATAATCAAGTCCCAGCGACAAAGACCTTTCTAAAGATACCCTGTATGAAGTGTGATTTAAATTGTTGAATAGTATTTCTAAAATGTTATGTAAAAATAATAAATGTTATAAGGGTATTATAACTTATTTAATTTGTTGAGTAATAAAAAATGAGACCGTGGTGGTTAAAGATTAAGCTGTATGATGTGTCCCCCCTCTCAATTTCGAGTTTGAGAAGTGCTTAAGTATTCCTAGTCACGTGCCTAAGTTTTCCCCTCCAGAGCTCTTCCAGAGTCAATCCGGAGCCCGTACGGAGTCCGTACGGAGCCGAAGCGGAGTCCGTACGGAGTCCGTACGTAGTCAAAGCGGAGTCCGAACGGAGTCGAAACGGAGTCCGTCCGGACTTCCGGACTCAATTAGAACCTTAAAACTATAATAAAAAATCTAGAAAAATTACACATAATAGAGCTACTTCCCCTTTACATACCAAACTAATTTTCGTAGTCTGCGTAGCTCTAATTACCCCGTGAAAATTCATCGAAGTTAAGTAATTTCTGAAAACGTAAATATTTCTATAAAACTTTAAAATTCATTTAAAAATATAAGAAAAATAGTAAAAATTCTGGGAAAATTTCCCAAGGTTCTTGAGTGACTCGACTTAATACTTATAAATTTTTCAGACCGTAAAAATAAGTTTTCTCCGTAAAATAAATTGTTTTCGTGTAGGCATTTGCTCGTGACCAATTTCTTCATATTTAAAACTCAAATAAATTAAATAAAACCCTTTTATATATAAAAAAATAATAACGCCAATCTTGCACACCGTAATAACTCCATTTACGTACTTAGGTGCCATACTAAACTTTAGGCTACCACATCCTCCCTCCAATTGAGAATGTTCCCATTCTTATAACTTTGCATAAGTGGTTGAGCAATTCCAAAAGAATTATCTTTTCCAATAAAGTAATTTGATAAATTTGTTTTAGCTGGTCTGCTTTTAAATCTTTATAATAAAAACGTTCTTTCTTCTTCTCTGGCTTGATATAACATAAAATAATATAAATCTTGTGATGATTCCACTACTGAGAGCAAGGTTTGAATCCCTTCAGACTCCCATATACCAGTCTTCCTTCTTGTCACAGCATTGAGAGAGTGGATCTTCCTATGAGCCAAATACTCCTGATTCCAACCTCATAGGGCCCCCCACTGAGCCGAATTCTATGATTCCAATCTCGCCATAAGGTCCTCCAAGCTTCACACCAAAAAAAAAATGGCATAACTATGAGGCACTAAAAAAAATCATTCCCTAAAATCCAACTACCATCCTAACTTCTGATTCCTTCATCACAATTTTCAAACTTTGCTATACAGCAAACCCATAAAATACTTTTGCCAGGCTTCCAATAATAATATTAACTTTAGACCATGTTAAAGCGCCACAAATTTTACCTAATTAACCATTATGCTTTCCTTAGCATCATCACCACCTAAAATTTTAGCCTCCTAAAGCTTATCAGCACCCAATTACAGAAATAATTGAATAACCAGTTTAGAGTCATAGTGGACAGTGATAAATTAAAAGATTGAATTGAGTTATTCAAACAAGATTGACATTCCAGTTTATAGTCTTGGTGGACCAAACATATAATCGATTGCCAGTTTATGGTCTTGGTGGACCAAAGATCGTTTAAGTGCATAAATATCTTGATATATTCCTAAGTAAGGCCTAGGCTTGACCAAAGATTGAATAAATTTGATAATCCAGTTTAATGTCATAGTGGACCAAACATTTGATCGACAAGTAATCCAGTATAAGGCCATAGTGGTCCAATGAATGTTGAATTATCCTGCAGATATTAATTTTCCAGTTTAAAGTCATAGTGGACTAAACAATGAATGAACTACCAGTTTAAAGTCATGGTGGACCAAACATTTAATCGATAAGAAATCCAGTTTAAGGTCATGGTGGACCCAACACTTGATAATAGTCCAGTTTAAGGTCTTGGTGGACCTAACATTTGAATGATAAAAAAAAAAAAAAATAAAAAAAATACGTCTCCAAAAATATCCATAAAATCTTGAACATCCTTGAAATTCAGTTTAAAGTCTTGAAGGACTAACAGCTCCCATATAAAATCTTTAATGACAGTCTTGAAATTTAGCCAGTTTAAAGTCTTGGAGGACTAACAGCTCCAAAATTTGTATAAAACCCTTAAGGAAAGTCTTGAACAGTAGCCAGTTTAAAGTCTTGGAGGACTAACAGATCCAATATAAAATCTTATAAAAAAAACTTAAAGAACGTCTTGAACAGTAGCCAGTTTAAAGTCATGGAGGACTAACAGCTCCAAAATATGTATAAAAAACCTTAAAGAACGTCTTGAAGAGTAGCCAGTTTAAAGTCTTGGAGGACTAACAGATATCTTGAAGTAAAATCCCATTGGTATTGAGTTCTCCTAGACCCTGTTTCCTGTCTAAACTATATGAATAAAACTAAAAAAAGAATGAAGACTGAAAAATAAAACTAAGAAATATAATAATAATTTTGATTTAATTAATTAATTTTTTCTTTTTTTCTTTTTTTTTTTTTTTTTTTGATTTAAATAAAATTTTAATTAATTTTTTTTTTTAAAAAAAAAAATAGTTTTGAGATAAAAGTTAAAATTTAATTTTTAAAGAAAGATAAACAAATGTAAAAAGAAAAATAAAAAAGTAATAAATTTTTTTTTTTTTTTTTTTTTTTTTTAAATAAAATTTTAAAAAATGCCCCCCGGCCATTTGATGAGCCGTACCCTCGACATCATACCCACATCCAAGTGCAACTTGATGTGGTTACACAATTTTGAGAAATTGAAAAGAAAAGAAAATAAATGAAAGTTTTTAGAAGATAATTTTTATAATGATGATCACTGGGTGGGCTCCCTCCAATTTATAAAAATGATTAGAGACCACCAGTGAGCATCACCTTTACATTAATTCATAGTATATATTAAAGAAAAGAAATCACAATCTAACATAAAAAATCAAAAACAAAATAAAAAAAATCTTGAATCCGGCGTTGAGAGCGGTGTCTCTTGATTCGTTCCAGTTTATAGTCTTAGTGGACTTCCTAAAATTAAAAGACAAAGCCAGGATTCAACTAGAAACAGGGAAAATTTTGGAAACGAACATTATGGGGTAATTGTGTATAGAGCAGCCAGCCCATCAATTACACCCACACTTGCCAATATTTAATTAAGAAGGTTCCCCTGTGAACACTTCTTCCAGTAAATTTTAAAATTTTTCCAACACTATCTTCACCCATATTTTAAGAATTTTAAATTTTGAAAATTTTCAATGAAGGTTTTCTCGTATTTCGTTATGTTTCATCACAGTTTCGTTGCCCATATGCAGTGTAACGATAGTAAATTATTTGATAAAAAAAAGATAGTTTATCCTCGTTGCGGAGGTATTCATAAAATTTTGTTGATATCATAGTTTATCCTCATTTCGGAGGTATAAATTTAATAAAAGTCATTAAAATTGTAGTTTATCCTCATTTCGGAGTTATCCATATAATTTCATAAATGTCATAGTTTATCCTCATTGCGGAGGAATCCATAAAATTTTGTAGATATCATAGTTTATCCTTGTTGCGGAGGTATAAAATTTGATAAATGTCATTAAAATTGTAGTTTATCCTCATTTCGGAGTTATAAATTTAATAAAAGTCATTAAAATTGTAGTTTATCCTCATTTTGGAGTTAGACTTCGGCACTCCTGGTGCCTCTAGGATAGAACCGTTTCACTTGATCGGCTGATACCCTCTTCTTTAATACTACTCCATCCAACTCTTCTAGCACATATGAACCGCCAGAAACTTGCTCCTTGATTTTATACGGTCCATTCCACCTATCTGCAAACATCTTTCCCCATTGACTCTCTAGACTTCTATTATACACCAAGACCATATCACCTGGGTTCAAAGGTTTCCTTAATCGATGTGCCAACCGCTCATCCCAATATCTAACTGATTGATTTCGGATCTTCATCATCCGTGAATATGCCTTTTCTAAATATTCTTCTTTCTTTTCTAGCTGCATCATTCTTGCACACAATAATTCTTCAGTAGTTTTGACCGTGTCCCAGTCAACTCCAAGATATGATTCAGCTTCTAAATCAACCGGTAAAACTGCTTTCTGTCCAAAAACAAGTTCATAAGGTGAAAATCCGGTCGTCCTTTTGGCAGTGATTCGATCAGCAAATAAAACTAAAGGTAAATAGTGCCTCCATTTTTCGGCACTTGTCCCACACATTTTAACTAAAGCATCCTTGATAACTTGATGCCCTCTTTCAACCATGCCTTCAGCTTCAGGATAATATGGGGTTGCTACCCTAACCTTTGATCCAACTTTCAATACGGCCTCTTTAAACTCTGTCCCAAATTCAGGACCTCCATCTACCGTTACCAATTTCATCACCCCATACCTATATACCCAATTATTCAAAAAAAATTCTGCCACATTTTTGGCAGTTAAATTAATGAGAGGCGCTGCCTCTACCCAACCAGATAAATCATCTCTGGCCACAATTAAATATTTATACCGTCCCTCTTTTATATGAACGGCATCTAAACTAACTCTCCCAAAGAGCGTATATTCACCGGTCGCGCGTCCAGGTTCTTTTGGCCTTAAATAACTTCGTTTTTGACATTCTTCACATGACTGAACCCACTGTTTAACAGCCATCTTCATGCCAGGCCACCAAAATCGATCAGAAATTCTTCTAAACGTTTCTCCAACGCCTCTATGCCTGAGATCTTCATGCAGTGATTTCAAAACTAATTCTTGCCCCTTCTGTTGAGTTATAACTACTTGAGGATTTGGATACCTTCTCCTCATTAAACGTCGACCAGATAGGTAAAACGTAGATGAATTCCTCTTGATAGCCACCCATTCATCGTCTTCACAATCTTCTGGCCTTTCTAAAGTCAACAAATATTTGACTAACAAAAAATAAAAACCAGTCTGACCCCAGACTTCATCTTGAAAATCGATTAATATAACATCAATAGGGACTTCTCTATCACCAATATCACCTGCACATGAATGAGCCAATAATCGTTGACCCCTAAATAAATCTTTAATCGAGCTATGTCGACGTTTTTCTTCTGAACCTTTGGATCCTTCGAAAACCGTATTTGAAAATACCTCTTTCTCTTTATCCACCCTTTTATTTAAATTCTCTAATTCTCCAACATATACACCATTCCTTAAATTACTACTATCCCACACTACCAATCCATCTTCCTCTACATACACCACATCTTCTTCTACCTCCTCTCTGCCAAATTTATCTACACCTTTTCCAACACCTTTATTAACATAAAAACTATTTTCCAGTTTATCCTCTTGGTGGAGGTCATCAACACCATAATCTAAACACAATAGTCCTGCCAGTTTAACCTCATGGGGGAGGTATGGAAAGTCTTCAGCTCCTTTAGTGCTGGCTTTGATAATAGGTATATCTTCATCGAACTCTTCTGAGTCTGAATCTTCTTCAGTGGGTGGTCTCCTTGATAAACCATCTGGCATAGTAAAAGTTTTGCCAGGCTTATGAACTAAATCAAACGAAAAATGTTGAATAAAAGCTACCCATCTCGTCATGGGTGCATTCGGTAAACTTGGGGAATTAATCATCTGGATTAACGATTTCGCATCCACTTGCAACTCAAAATGTTGCCCCCACAAAATATGCTGAAGTTTCTTCAGTATTTTTGCCACACCACATAATTCCAATTTTGGTTGAGAATATCTTGATTCGACCTCAGTAAATACTACAGATTCATACCTAACTGGCCTGATGTAACCAGCTTTATCCATCTGAGACAAAACCGCCCCAGCTGCAATCTGACTTGAATCAACTGCTAAATAAATTCTGCCAGCATCTTTTCCATAATCCAACTTGTGCAGGACTAAATCCTTCCCTACAACCTCCTTCAACTTCACAAACGCCTTCTCACACTCTTCATCCCACTCCCAGTCTGCATCCTTTCTCGTTAACCTTCTCAATGGAGCTGCCAATGAAGAAAAGTCCTTAATAAACATTCTAACATATACACAAATGCCTAAAAACCCTCTAACTTCGGTCGTATTCTTGGGTCTTGGCCAGGACTGAATTTTGTTAACTTTCTTCTTGGACATAATCCCACCCTCTCTACATACCACGTGGCCTAATATTTCTAAGGCTGGCACACAACATGAAAATTTTGAACCTGAAATAGTTAAACCAGCCTCTTCAATTCGAAACAAGATTCTTTCTAATGTAATTGCAAATTCCCAAATGAATTTGCGTATTCCGGGATTCTCTTCCAACACCTGGTTATCATAGTCGGTTGTTGGTCCCTTAATTCCTCCATCATCTATAAAGATTCCAGCATATTGTGGAATTTCATCTTGAAGGATCCAAGCCATCTGAGCTTGATAAACTGCAACCGAATTTGTTGCTCCTTGAGGTAATCTTGTTAACTGTAAACGTCCTAGTGGTGTATCGAATGTAGTGAGTGGCCTTGAGTCCGGATGTAACTCTCTCTCATCATATCCACCCATAATATCTCCCAAACCATAACACACTCTCCCTGCAAATGCTTCAACAAAATCCTCAGCACTAGGCGGTATCCCAGCATCCTTTATTGTAACCCTATTTAATTCCCTAAGATCATGAACAACTCTAAGCTTGCCATTCGGTTTCTTGATACAAAATACAGGACTAGAATAACTTGATGTTGATTGCTCATACAGTCCAGTGCGTATCCGTTCTCTGACAACTTCAATATAGGCTTCTTTTAATGCAGCCGGAATAGGAATCGGTTTCTGCTGCCACGGTTCATGACATACCACAGGAATCTTGTAAGGCTCCCCATAGGAATGCTTCAACACACCCCTCTCCTCTTCTACAAAAGCAATGGCCTTCTCTTGCTTGACCATCACATCCAACAACAACTTCATCTCTTCTCCAGACAACCAACCATCAGGTCCAAAATTAACAACACCCAGTCTCTCAAAAGTGATTCTTGACGTCTCAGAAAATTCAGGCGGATTCTTTACCAAGGGAATTTCATAAGGATCTCTTGATAACCTTGGTCTTCTCAAGGGTGGATTTAATTCAGCAGGTAGCGGTTCATTAATAGGTCAAACTTTATTTGCTACTTTCTTATATTTGGCTACGTCCACATCTAAATAAGCTTGAGGTAAAACATCGCCATTAAAACTTTCATCAAATGAATCTTCTTCATCGTCAGAATCGGAATAAGAAAAATTAGAAAAATATTTTATTTCATTTTTAAATTTTACCCTTTTCTCCTTTCCCTCGTCTAATTTATAAACAGATTTTCCAACACCTTTGCTTCCCTTATCCAACAGTAAATCGCCCGTAAAGAAAGTTGGCAGTTTAACCTCTTGCTGGAGGACCGGAATTGAATGTTCACAAAAATTATTTTTTTGTGTTTTAATTATACTGAGATTTTTTATCGGATTTTGATGTGATATTTGCAGTTTACCCTCTTGCTGGAGGTCCAAAATAGAAGGTGATAATTGCAGTTTAACCTCTTGCTGGAGGTCCGTGATAGAAGGAGATAATTGCAGTTTAACCTCTTGCTGGAGGCCCGGAATAACATTTTCACATAAATTAGTTTTTTGTGTTTTAATTATACTGATATTTTTTATTGGATTTTGATAAGATTTTTGTAGTTTACCCTCTTGCTGGAGGTCCAAAATAGAAGGAGATAATTGCAGTTTAACCTCTTGCTGGAGGTCATAAAACATACCCTTCCAATTTTTATCCAACCTAATTTTTCCCATTTTGCCTTTTTCACCGTTTTTAAATTTAATAGAAAAACCGGGTAAATCCAATAAACATATAGAAAAGTCCAAAACGTATTTGCACTCCAAAGTAATATTAACAGAAAATAATTGAGAATCCACTTGAATTATCTCCAAGTGAGCTGACCTATTGCAATCCGGGATCTCATCCTGAGGAGAGATTACAACATTAGAGTGATCAGCCCCTGCTACCCCAAAAAATGAGGGCATCCATAATAATTTGAATCCTGAATAAATTGAAGACATAACGATAAAAAAAAAAAAAAAAAAATTTCAGCCGAGTTTAGGTAGTTTATCCTCATTTCGGAGGAATTAAATTCTTGATATCCCCTGGAGATAATCCATAATTTTGCCCCAAGGGCTTATCCACCGATTCCATAAAACCCAAAAATAAACCCCCATAATTTGTCCTACCATTGGACATAAAAAATAAACAACCCTTTTCCAAAATATGAGTGCATCCAATTTATGCACTCTATTATCAAATGCCACTACACTCTTTATTAGTGCAGGTAAAACCATATCCTCCTTAACAATCTCTCCCTGAGATTTTAACAAATCCACCATATCCATATCTTCATTGCAGACAGTCTCTGCTTCTAAAGACAAAACCTGAGGCAAGAAATCCTCTAAATCCGATTTCAAATCATTCGACACAAAATTATCCCCATCATCCAAAATTTTGTCATTAAAGACAACAATATCTTCATCTTCAGAAACCTCTTCTTTCCAAACAGAAGATTCAACAAAAATAATATCTTCAGGCTGGACAAAATCTTCAGGAATGGCTGAATCTGAAATTTCATCAGTAACTAGTTCTTTTACACCATCCTCTTCTATCTCTTGAGCGACCTCAGTGTCTTCTCCAGAGTCCAAATCAACAGAGTTATGAGTATCCAGATGTTCTAAAATAGCCTTCTTTAGCACCTCCATACCAGGAATCCTAGTTTCTCCATCTGGGAAATCCTTCATTAAATTCGCATTAATAAGCACCATCAAAACATCTTTCTTAACCTTTTCCCCCATAGCATCCCAAAAAATATACTTTGATGCATTATCATGAAATAAAATTTCATACTCCAAAAAATAATCCAGAACCACCTGAAATTCAACCATAAACTGATGATACTGATGCAGAGATGTTACACCACCTTTTGATTCCCATTTCCTAGCTATATCCTTTAGATCCTCCAATGAATAAACTTTTGGCCACCTTTTTCCCATTTCCATCTTGAGCTTTCTCCAATCTTGATCTTTATAACCATCCATAGAAATAACCTCCTTTTCCACCTCTCTGTCCAAAATAAAGAACCTAATCTACTTCACCATATCCAAAGGTAAAGCACCATCAATCGCAGCTGCAGTTTCATACCTATGTAAAAATCCTTCTAAATCATCTCCAGAAAACTTGGGCCCAACCCAAGATACAATCCTTACTGATGCCCTAACAGGTACACCAGCAGCCAACACAGCAGTTCCACTAGTAGAAGACATCCCAAAACATAAGAAAAGCGTTAACAACCGTTAAAATAACAAGCCTCTTGCAGGCCAATAACAAAAATCCAATTAGAGTTCCAGAAAATAAGCCTCTTGCAGGCTAATAACGTTCTTGATGCAAGTAAGTCCTAGAAAAAGCTAGAGATTTCGAAACCCCACATTGGGCGCCAACTATGGTAAGGTAAACTCTTACAGTCGCCTTGCTGTAAGCAGAATCCGGAGGAGATATGTGGATTTAGCTGAAAACCCCGTCCTTCCAATAAAAATAACAAAATGGGAATTCTAAATCACTAAGCTAACCAGTCTACTTGGATCTGTTTGATAAAAATAATGAAACTCTAAAATAATTAACGCTTATTGAGATTTAAATAAAAGTGGCTGTTGATAAAAGAAATACTGATAACAACAATTAAGGTGTACCAGTGAAAGATCTGAAAAGATTGACTTTAATGTTTTTATAATAATTTGAATTTTTATGAGACAGCAATAATCAAGTCCCAGCGACAAAGACCTTTCTAAAGATACCCTGTATGAAGTGTGATTTAAATTGTTGAATAGTATTTCTAAAATGTTATGTAAAAATAATAAATGTTATAAGGGTATTATAACTTATTTAATTTGTTGAGTAATAAAAAATGAGACCGTGGTGGTTAAAGATTAAGCTGTATGATGTGTCCCCCCTCTCAATTTCGAGTTTGAGAAGTGCTTAAGTATTCCTAGTCACGTGCCTAAGTTTTCCCCTCCAGAGCTCTTCCAGAGTCAATCCGGAGCCCGTACAGAGTCCGTACGGAGCCGAAGCGGAGTCCGAACAGAGTCCGTACGGAGTCGAAGTGGAGTCCGAACAGAGTCCGTACGGAGTCGAAGCGGAGTCTGAACGGAGTCAAAACGGAGTCTGTCCGGACTTCCGGACTCAATTAGAACCTTAAAACTATAATAAAAAATCTAGAAAAATTACACATAATAGAGCTACTTCCCCTTTACATACCAAACTAATTTTCGTAGTCTGCGCAGCTCTAATTACCCCGTGAAAATTTATCGAAGTTAAGTAATTTCTGAAAACGTAAATATTTCTATAAAACTTTAAAATTCATTTAAAAATATAAGAAAAATAGTAAAAATTCTGGGAAAATTTCCCAAGGTTCTTTAGTGACTCGACTTAATACTTATAAATTTTTCAGACCGTAAAAATAAGTTTTCTCCGTAAAATAAATTGTTTTCGTGTAGGCATTCGCTCGTGACCAATTTCTTCATATTTAAAACTCAAATAAATTAAATAAAACCCTTTTATATATAAAAAAATAATAACGCCAATCTTGCAAGCCGTAATAACTCCATTTACGTACTTAGGTGCCATACTAAACTTTAGGCTACCACAATGTGAAGATTCAATTGATCCAGAATCCTCAAATGAAGTCCCTTTTTGAAATGATATTTGAGAGCAGCATCATTTCAACTAATTCAAGTTTGTAAAGCCCTGAAAATTGAGATGTATTCTGAAGCTTTACCATTATTGCTCATGCAAAGGTAATCAAGTTCAATCTCCACATTGTTTGTTTCATTAGGGTCACCAAAAAAGTTAAAAAGTTGGTCCTTGAACTTTTCCCAATTATCAATGAGTAAGTGAGATTTGCTCAAAGAAAGAATGAGTAGATAAGGCTCAAACCACCCTGACACCTTTCTAGACAAATAAGAAGAGGCATAGATGAACTTGGAACAATTTGTACCAAAAATTTGAGGTTAATTATGTAAAAGTAGCTTGAAACTTTTCAAGAAGGGATGCAATCTGTCAGGGTGTTCTCCATCAAATTTATCTGGAGATTTTATTTAAAGAGTTTTGAATTTAGATCATTTGGAGGAGGAAGGATTAGTAATGGGTTTAACCAAGAGTTTCATGAATTCTTACAATGAAGCTGTTGGCCTGAAGGTTTGGAAGCTGGGGCTGATGGTGCCTTGTGCATAGTATCCTCTCCTTCATCTTCTTCACTGGAGTCCTCAAAATCCTGGGGAATATCATCCACATATTGAATTGAATTTTTTTGCTCCCTTAACTGAAGCAGTTCAAGAGAGTGAGTGTAAGAAACAGGATGTAATGAGGTCAGCCTATCCCTAGCTCCAGCTCTAGTAATAGCGCCTGTGGGAGGAGGAGTGGGTTGAACAGGTGCCATATTTAGACTTAGAACCTGAAAGTTGTAGTAGTTTGAAGAATTGGTTTTGTAAGGCATTAGCACCTGAGGTTGAAGACTGGGTAAAAAGGCTCCTTGATAATTAAGGAAGATTGGTTAGAAAGAAGAATGTGTATTATAAGTATCTAGGGTTGGAAGAAGTAGAACTGGCTGTTGAAGCATAAATGAAGTTGTGCTGGGTAGAGCCCCAAGCAGCTAGGGTTTCTTTAGAGGATGTAGATGTGGTAGAGGTTTTACCTAGCTCTGGATCACCTTCCTTCACTGGACAACCTATGAACAGGTTTGAGGGTGATGCCAAAGTAAGTGAGATAAAAGGGGAAGAGAAATTGCAACTTGGAAGCACAGAGGATTACTTTGAGGAAGTGGTTCAAAGATAGGTCTAAGTAATTATTAATAGTTCAAGATAATCTTCAAAGAATAATTAATTTATAAGGTGAGGACACTATCTATTATGGAAAATCTCAGGAAGGGTTGCAACTTAATAATTAAAGGGAAGATTTAAGTATTTAGGATTTAATATAATTGATTATTAAGAAAGAAAAGGACAAATATAATAATAGCCTAATAAGAGTTTGACTACTATCACAAATATATTTTATAATTTAATTGTAAAGAACTTCAAACCAAAGTAACCCCCTTTAAATATTCTATTCCTCCTTTCACTGACACATTAACCAACCAGCCACCATATTACTCACAGACCCATTTAATCCACTGGAGTTCCCATTTACCAATCATCTAACCTCATAAAACGTCTTCCCTGTTCCTGCTTCCCAAACCTGCAATTACCCCTTTTGAATACTTCCTTGATCTTAGTGCTAGAACACACGTAGATTGCTTATGTTTGAAAAGTATAAGTGTCTTTAATTTTAGGATAATTTTAAAGTTTGAATAGCGCAGATAATTTGAGAACACAATAGAATTTAATCTCCCCACGGTCACCTTTTATGCACTGCTAGTGGTGTTAGAGCTTCAATAGTGGGGTAGTTGAGGTACTTTTGCTTCAAGTGTCATGTAAACTGTGACACCTTCATCAGCTCCAACTCCAAAAACTAAAGAAGCACCGTTGGGTTCAAATTCTGTAATGGAAACTATTGAAGAGTTGAAGAAGAACTTGAGTGAAGCGGCTTAACCTAAGCCTAGATTTACTTCTCAACTGTCATAATTTTTTTCTATGGTGTGCTATTATTTTAATAAAGAAGGTCATACAAGAATGAGGTGTAATGTGCTTCAAAAGGACAAAGAATATAAAGTTGTTTTTGAAGATGGCACAGAGCTAATGTTAGAGGATGGAACAAGGCTTGTTATGTATAAGGATCAAGGGATGCGATGTGGTACACATCTTTCAGTAATGAAGTGAAGTTCCCAGGAGCACAACAAAAAAATCAATTCTCAAAGGTGCAACAATGGGGTTGTCAGGTAGGATGCTTATGGAAGTGCAACTAAGGAATATTCAAAGAGCAGGGAAAGATAGACTCTCCACACAAACTTTTTTTAGGGGCAGAAAGGATACACAAGCAGGGGAAATTTAAGAATAGAGGGAAATGTGTATCTGGACTATATGATTAAAGGGTATGGTATGTACTTGTGAAAACTATGGTTAGCGCCAGATGCATACTACGGAGTTAAGGAACAGCAATGATCAATGGCATGATATTTATGCTTAGATAGCAGAAATACTTATAGTTAAAGCTATGCCCACCAATGAAGATGAAAAACATTTCAGAGGAAGAAGGTAGTGCTAGAAAGGCAAAATGGTTACAAGTAGGGCTCAAGAAAAAGATAAGAAGGATAGGAATTGAGATAAAAAAGTCATCTGCTGAAGCGCAAAGGGTTTCATAATTAGTGGATACTCATGTCACCAGCCAGGGTCATTGAAATAGGTATGAAAGTCAGTGTAGTACCTATTATGAATTTAAGGATCTTAGGAATTGTAGGGTATATACAAAAAAAGGTAGTGTGTTTTAGCACTAATAGCTGTACTTATACAAAAGTTTCAGGTGCTAGTGGAACCAAAACCCATTCTAATAGATGAACATAGATCTTTAGATACCACTTTATATCCTTGTATTAGTGCTGAACTCATGTAGGAGAGCCCATAGGGCAAGGAAACATAGGAAAGGGGTGCTGAAAATACAAATGTATATAAGCACTCACTTGTAAATAGTAGAGGTGTGTGTGTGTGTGTAGAAGAGTGAAAAAGTTAGTCAATAAATGATAGTAGATATTTTCTTTTAAATAAAAGGTGAAATAGATATATTTTATTTTTTTTACATATTGGGTGTGCATACCAGAAGTAGCTCTGTAGAGTTATTTTATTGCTACAGTAAGGATAGTATTAGATAGAGTACTTCAAGAGGAAGTGACTGAGAGTATTAGTGCTTACTGACAATAGATCTAGCCAACAGTTTGATTGCTTATTCTAATATATATTTCCCCTTTTTCTTTTAAAAGATCTCTACAAATTTATCCTACTCCTCCTCCATAGAAATATAGATAACCAGACTTACAATAGGGGGTATCAAAGTTGAACAATCTGCAATTAAATTAAATGCAGATAAAAATCCTTACACCCCAATTACCTTCCACAATTATTTTTTCTAATAATTGGGTTATTGGACATTTTCCATGTCAAAGTTGACCTCTCAAACAACATTTTTCTACTCAATTTTTCATAACCACATCTTGGCCTACTTTCATTCATAACCACATATTTGACTACTTTCTGGATATGCCTTCTACCTTGCTGCGCACTCCCATTCTCATCTCATCCTTTATATTCTCTCCATTCAGAGAACCTTGCTATCTCTTCTACTTGTTTTAGCTCCTTTTCATCTTAAATTATTTTAACATGCCCCTTCATCATAGATCTTCTCAAAGGCAGCCTTCCCCCAGTTGTTCTTCAAATTGCACTACTCCCTCTTTCCCCCTCTCTGCCAAGAAATAAAAGAATGTTAAATTAAAAAAAGATTATCATCTAATTCTTATCAGCTGGATGAAAACTAAATCTAACTATGATTCTTGTTTTGGTACCAAAAATGCAACTAAAGTAGGATGGCCCCCAGCATCAAAATTTAATGGTTATCTTCTAATGGCAAACAAATTATGGAATAAGACCAAGGGAAGTATATATCTTTTACCAAAAAATATGTCTGAATGCTTCAAGAATTATCAAGCCAAATAAAAGAAGCCAAAGACTCTTTCATCTTCCACTTTTTTTGGTATTTCTCACTTCAATATCAGTAAGGCAATCAAATCCATAGACAATAAACTTGACTCTTTATGTACTTACTTTACAGAGATGGATGCTATTTTTGGAGAGTGAGCTGATGTTAATCCTGAAAACATGTTGGATGGTGAAGATGCTATCTCCAAACATGATGTTAAAAGGAATCTTTTTTGTTCTTCTTCTACTCAAGCCTCCCCTCATTTGAATTCAATAAATCAAGATATCTTTTCAATAGATCCTTATGGCAATAAAACACAATCTGATCTAACTCAAGTATGTTTTTTTATTTTATCTTACCAGCTCTTTTTTTATTTACATTTTCTTATTTCTAAAAAGGCTGAAGAACAAATGCAGGAGCCACAATAAACTGAGTCAGAAGCCAGCAACAATGATGAGGAGGAAAATGTGACCTTAAAAAAAAAGAAAAGGGCTTCAAGT
Source organism: Hemileia vastatrix (assembly GCA_030280995.1). Classification (NCBI taxonomy): domain Eukaryota; kingdom Fungi; phylum Basidiomycota; class Pucciniomycetes; order Pucciniales; family Zaghouaniaceae; genus Hemileia; species Hemileia vastatrix. The sequence goes on along the minus strand of JASXTE010000013.1, from coordinate 18,902,158 downwards.
TGTCTAGATTTCCACTCTCAAAGAAGAAGAAAAAGTGATACTTCATCTCAAACCCCTTTTTCTTCTATCAAAGAATTTTTGAAGAAATGTTATGCTGGTAAGTGATACCATACCTTTTAATACTTAAGTCTGCTTTTTTCCTACTTTTTTTTAATATTTATTATCACTCTAGAACAAGTGGAAGTTACTAAAGAGACTCTAAAGTTTGAAAAGTAAAAATAAAAGCTCTCTTTAAGGAGGGATCACAGGGTACATGATTTGGAAGAGAGGAATTTTGAACTATCTTTACAAAAGGATGATAGGGCACAAGTCTTGGAGGAGAGGAAGTATGAATTCTCTTTATGTAAGGATGAAAGGCACAAGACTTGGAGGAGAATAAATTCAAGTTATCTCTAAGTATTGAAAAATCAAAGAAAGAGGAGAAAACACTCGAGAATCAAAAACTCATGGAACAGATGAAATATAAGCATGATCATGAAGAAAATTCCAAAAAGAAAGATTTCATGATAGAATGTGTTGAAGCTAATAAATCTGTTGATAAAATTGAAAGTTTAAAGAAATTTTTTGATGACTAGTTTGTTTTATTTCTCTCAAACTTCAACTGCTCAAAATTAATTGTACATAAAACTTTAAAAGTTTATAAATTGAAAGGTTGTTATGGAAATAAATGAAGAAATGCTTTTTGGTAAAAGTTTCCAGCACAATTTTGGCCAAACTTGTGCTGGGAACTTATATGAGGAACACCTCACTTCTCTTGAATAAAAATTCACCTTACCAAATTCATATTGGAAATGTTTCCAGCACAATTTTGGCCAAACTTGTGCTGGACACTTTGGATAATACCAGTGACTAAAAATTGCAAGGAAAACCAAAAATAACAGGCCATATAATGAACATAATTGATGGCATCAAATTGTTTTTTGGTAAAATTTTACAGCAAAAGTTCTCCCGAGCTTTTTCTGGACAATTTTATGAGGAACATCTCACTTCTCTTAAAAAAAATGCACCTTACCAACTTCATATAGCAAAGGTTTCCAGCACAAATTTGGCTGAACTTGTGCTGGACACCTTGGTCTTGTACAGTAACTTATTACTTTAAGGAAATTCAAAAAAATAGGCCTTATAATGAACATAATTGATGGCATCAAATTGTTTTTTGGTAAAAGTTTCCAGAACAAGCTTGGCTGAATTTGTGCTGGACTCTTTTGCTATATGAAGTTGGTTATATGCATGTATTTTTAAGATAAGTGAGGTTTTCCTCATAAAAGTGTCCAGCACAAGTTTGGGAAAACTTGTTCTGGAAAATTTTACCAAAAAATAATTCAATGCCATCAATTATGTTCATTATATGGCCTATTTTCTTTGGTTTTCCTTGCAATTTTTAGTAACTGGTTTTGTACAAAGTGTCCAGCACAAGTTTGGCCAAACTTGTGCTGGAAACTTTTCCAATATGAAGTTGGTAAGGTGCATTTTTATTTAAGAGAAGTGAGGTGTTCCTCATAGAAGTGTCCAGCCCATTTTATTGAAGTAAGGGATGGGTATCACCAAAATTTCAAGTCAATTTTTTTTTGCAAGTCTAATATGAAAATTTGGAAATACCCCCCTTGTATATTATTGAATTAAGGGAAGTGTATCACCAAATTTTCAAGTCAAAATTTTTTCCAAAGTTTGATATGAAAATTTGGCAATACCTCCTCCTCCCCCCTGAAATTTATTGAATTAAAGAAATAAAATGAAAAAAAATATAAAAATGAAAATTTCATCAACCAATTATTTTCACCAGTCCGAATCAAGTTTTCAAATTTTATATAATATCCAGTAGAACAACCTAAGGCCAGATGCACCATCATATAAAACCAGAAAACTATCTTGAGGTAACTTCAAAAAATAATTGGAAGAGACAAATCCAAATTTAAATGGAAAATGAAAATTTCATCAACAAATTAGATTCACCAGTCTTAATAAAGTTTTCCAATTTTACCTAATAGCCAGTAGAATGACCTAAGGGCAGATGCACCATCATTAAAAACCAGAAAAATATCTCTACATAACTTTAAAAAATAATTTGAAGAGAAAAATACAAATTCAAATGCAAAAAAAAATTTAAAAGGAAAAATAAAATTGAAAAAAAGGAAAATAAAAAGAAAATTTAAAAAAATTAAAAAAGATAAAAAATAAAATTTAAAAAAATTTAAAAAAAGAGAAAAAAAAATGGATGAAAATATTTAATGATAGAAAAATTTTCATAATATTCTAGTTACCATACTTGACACATCTACTACCCCTCCCTCATATTTTAGTAGCCATGGACCCTTCATCCCTTAACTTACTTACCCAGTTTATCAAAATTTTATTGATCTGAAAAGAACATCTAAAATGAGTAAAACTTTTGCAAGATTCCAATCCTGGAGGTTACTTAGTAGTTTGATGATTATCTCTTGAATAATTCCAAATTGCTTCCCTAATCCTGTTTCCTGATCCAAATTCCATGATAAATTTATGATCTGGAAAGTATAGTCCATGGCCTTTGATTTTAGCATGTGAAAGGATCGGTCTTCCATTAATAGGATTGATATAACAGAAAAGCCAAAAAGTAAGCATATTAGAGCCAGTTTTTTAAACATGGCTCTGGCTATGAGATCCTCCATATTTGATGATAACATTATAATAAAAGATATAATCATTAATGATTTCAACTTATTCTATATTTTTCCAAGTGGGAAGTCCAGCTTTCATGGCCAGTTTATAATTAGATTGGAATGAAAAAATATATAATTTTTTCATATGATTGGTCGAGAAATAATTGAGTGATCCTAAGCTTTGGGAGATAAAATCGTAGATAATCATCAGATAAGATTTTCAGAAGCCTTATTCTCTAATTATGCAATATAAAAACACAAAATAAATTAAGTGATATTTGGAAAAAAAGGCTTAACTTTAAAGATCAATATCTCAGGAACCACTGAACCAAATTTGAATCCATTTATAGGAATTAAAAGGTAAGCTTTATGAGAGTTTTCATTAAAGTAAATGTGATTTAAGTAAGCCTAACACTAATTTTTTACATAAAAAAGTGAAATAAAAAATTTAAATTGGGAAACAAAAGCCCAACTTTAACATTCAATAACTTAGCAACCACTGAACCAAATTTAAATCTGTTTGTGGAAAATAAAAGGTAGGCTTCAAGAGAATCTTCAAGTAAAAATACATTATATTTTAATAAAACTAACCCTAATTCTGACTTTTTTCAAAATTTCATAAATATTTGAGAAGTGATAATGAAAGTAACAACAAGAGGAATTAAATAAATCCATCATTATCCAGGTAAGGGTCCTACATATATTTGAGTGTGCATTCTTCATAGAAAGAAAGAGATATCAGATAGGCATGAAAAAGAAAAGGAGTTGACACTTACTTTGATGGAAAGAGAGGAAAAAATAGATTGAGAAAGAGCAAAGATGAAGTTTGGGGGGAATTGAATATGGAGAAAATGAAATGCATGAAGAATGCACTATGAAGTGTCACATGTGACAGGGATTTTGTGGCCAAAATGTGGTTGAGAAAAAAAATAAGGAAAAAAGTGCTGATTTGAGGTCATAACTGACACCCATTTACAAAATAAGTGACTTTTTTGCAAAATTTAAGTGCTGATTTGGTTTGAAATCTGCACTTAAGTTAATTGTAGATTTGTCAGAACTGAAACCCCATATTATTATTATTATTATTTAAAGAAAAATGTTTCATTTTACTGGAATTTTTACAAATTCCATTCATTTTTAAGCTATCACTACGCAATATAGGGGGTAGACTTGCTAGCAAGTCCTCAACCTGAACTCAGATGGAACTCAGACTGAACTCATACTGAACCCATACTGAGCTCTACTTGAACACCCACCTAAAACTATTCTTCTGAGTGGTTTTCATCCCTGATTGTATGGTTTTCTTATTAATAGCTCAATGTGTGTTCAATCTGTGGTGAGTTTGGGTCCAAGGTTGTGGACTTGCTAGCAAGTCCGCCCCCCATATTAGGGGGTGTCAGTTCTGGCAAATCCGCACTTAAATTAAGTGCGGATTTCAAACCAAATCAGCACTTACAAATCAGCACTTAAATTTTGCAAAAAAGTCACTTATTTCAAAAAAGGGTGTCAGTTATGACCTCAAATCAGCACTTTTTTCCCGTTTTTTTTCACAACCACATTTTGGCCACAAAACATCCCTTCCTTTCTTACCCCATCCCTGTCACATGTGACACACTGACCTTCCTCGCTACCTACCCATCAATCCTCGGCACACACCCCTTCCTGACATTTTCAATATTTTGACCAGGCATGTTTACATTCTTTTTTACTTATTTCTTCTACTTTTTAATCTTTTTTCTTGTTATGTGCCAGTTTCATAATGCCTCCCAGACATTCCAAATCTCAAAAGGTAACTCAAAAATCTGCTTCGTCACAAAAGTCTCCTCGTAAAGCAAGGATTACATATAAAAAAAATCAGTGACTTTTTCTATTACTTACAACTGTTTTTACAGAATTGAAAACTATGTTTCAGCTAATATTTTATGGAAGTGAACTCTGTTCTTCGCCCGAAGAACAGAGTTCATCCTCCTATTTTCACATTCTGTTTGCACCAATCTCCATCCCTTTCAATTCTATCAACACATGCTTGTCTTCCCTCCCCATGCCTTTCGCTATCCTCCCAGCCCCATTGTATGCCATCCTCTTTTGATCCCCATTTCACCCCTCTCAACCTCTCCCAGACCCTTTTCTTCATTTAAAATGCCTCGGAACCCTTAATCTTCCCTTCCAACTCTTTCCCAACCTTTTCGCTACCCCATATATCCTTCCTCACCCCTCTCTCCAGCCTTTCCAACCCTTGTAGCCCCATTCCTCCCCTTTACCTCGCCTCCACAATTCTTGAACCCCAATTTCCTCCCTTTCAACCCAGTCCCTATTTCTGTATATAAAAATAAAGTGTTAGGGAGAAATGGGGAGGTAAGCGAACTGGAAGGAGAGGAGAGGAGAGGGGTAGAGAGGTGTGGAGAGGGAGAGGAAAATGTGGATAGGGGTTGAAAATGATGACGAAGGGAGTGAAAAGGTTGGGGAGAAGGATGAGGTGAGGATAAAGAAATATTTCAAAGGGAAAAGAGTGGGTATTCTTGAGAGGGAGTAAAAAAAGACAATAAAAGAAGATAGTAATACAAATATACAAAAAATATAAAATATATAAAATATGTTAAAAAGAGTGGGCACAGAAACTCCTTGAATCCTAAAAATCCACAACTCCTATACCTGGGAAGAAGGTAACGTTTCCTGGCCATTTTTGATAAAACGACAAAATCTTCTTCTAGATCAGAATCGGAATCAGAGTCCAAGAGCAGTTCAAGCGCCATGAAAGTCATTGCTTTATGTAATTTATCACGATTTGAAAGTGAGGAAGGCATGACTCTTATATGATATGATATGAAGATGTAAGTGATGTACGATGTTTTGAGTTATGAAGTGTTATGCTGCGGAGTGCTGCGTATGAATGGGATGATGCTGACAAATCAGTGAAATGGGACTTGATGGTGAAATCAGCACTTTTGGTTGAGAAAGTGCGGATTTGAGTGAAATAAGTGACTTATTTCATTTTGAAATCCACCAGTATTGGGGCTAGTGTGTTTTGGAAATCTGCACTTATTTAAGTGCGGATTTGGTCAAATTTAAGTGCGGATTTGTAAGTGCGGATTTTCCAGAACTGACACCCCCTATTGTGTGGTGTATCTTGAGGTTTTTTCATCTGTAATGTGTTTCCACTACCTATTCTCCTAAAACCTAAGCTAAAAAAAAATTAAATTTTTTTCTTCTATTTTGACTGGAAAAAAATATTATACTCTTTTTTTTAATAATTATGTAATTGATTTTTCTTTTCCAATCATTAATAGAAATGAATTTTAAAATGTAAATTTATCTCTATATTTAGAAACTAAATACAGCTTATCATGGAAAGCTTGCAGTTGTCTTGCTCCTCATCTCATACCAAAAGCATAGGTCAGCTGATCTAAACTTATGATTTTGGCCTAGGGTGGGATGCAAGAGCACCACAAGATTTCCAGGATTAGCTGTACTTTACTCAACTAGAAAAAATAATTATGCTGACCACAATGTTTTTTGGTTTGTTTTCTCACAAATTTTAGTTGTGTTGTCTCTGTTTCTATTTAATCACATCTGTGTCTATCTGAGAAAGGATTCATTTTTATACAGAGCTGTTTTGTGTCCTTTTTCCCCTCATATCACTTTTGTTCCTCAAAGAACTGCAATCTTACCTTTATATTTTAAATTTTTCTGTTTATAGTTTGGTTTTATTATTAATATTTCTTGTTTTTACAAGCCTGAACTATACATTTGTAGAAAAGATTTATCCCTCATATATAAGGATGTTTGAAAGATTTCACTGATTAAATGCTTCTTTTATATTAGAAATTTATTGAGGTATATACTGTGGCTACAAATTTTGAACTGTGAGTCACATAAACTTTTCATCAAAACCAGATCACTAGTTTATGTTTAAATAGATGTAAGCCACAGATATTCATTGTACTCATTTATCATATAGCATCACTTGTTGTGTACATTTGCTCTTCAATTTTATCATTTTGTTAATCTCAAGTAGCCTTTACTTCACTTAATTATGTTCCTCTAAAATGATCTCGATGCTCTCTGTCAAGTACCATAGCCCATTTACTTTTATATTTTTTCGATTAAGAAAAAACTTCATAGAATTTCATGAAAATAAAAACAAATTTAAACTTGAATTTAAAAACATGGCTATAGGCATAGGCCTAAGTACACCAATCGAATGAATTGCTTTAAGACCAATCATTGAATGATGGATGTTGCAATAAAAATGGAAAAAATTGTAGAAGATTTTGTATGAAAAGGATTTATAAAATATGTATAAAAAGATAATTAGGGAAAGTGAATCATAGATATTTGTATTTTTTGAAGGTGATAATCTCGCGTACCATTAAAAAAGACCATACACACAATTTCTGCTTCGTATTCATTCAAACTTAAAGAATTAAGAAGATGATAAACATAAGTAAAGAAGTATTATCAACGTTCCAGAATTCAATATTGCACTATATTTAAAAAATATATAATTCAAAAAATTTCTACTCCAAATAATTCAGTTAAATGACCATCGCTAGCCTTTGACTGAGACAAATTGAAATAAGCCCTAGATCGAACAGAACAAGACTGAAAAAGCAGACATAAAAATATTGCGCAAGGTCTTTTTTTTTTTTTTTTTTTTTTTGACCTGAAGATGTGCGGCAGATACTGTCGTAGATGATGCAAACACCAAGGAGGTACCGGAGATGCTGTGGAAGCACTGCCGATTCTCACAAAGAATTAACCACAGAATAGCCATATACAACAAAATGTTTCTTTAAAAAAATGATAATGCTTCTGTCTGAATTAAAAATTTACGGATTTGTAAATCGGGTTTGTTGGAGAATTAAGTCCTGCAAGAGCCAGAGCGGGTGATCTCGGAGCACGGTGGTAAGTTTTTAGAAAACTTGATTCAAATCAAAGTGAGTCGTGCTTTTAAATAAAAATATCCCGCTATTATTTTTCTTCTTTTTATGCGTGCATTACATCAAACCTCATCTCAATGTTTAACTGGATACACTAGAAAGTAAAAGATTTATTTCTCTCTCGTCTGTTCGGTCCAGGTAGTGATGGGTGAAATGTGTCGTATATAACACAGGCATATACCGTAGATATAAAAAATCCTGTAGCTTTTTTGCCAATAAACAAATAAATTTTTCTTAGAAACAAAGTTGATCAATTTTGGAAAATAATTGCTAAATTAATAATAAAATTTCAGGTTTTCTGACAATTATTGTCAATTTAAAAATAAAAAAATAAATAAAAAATCTCAAAAGATATCTTTCAAAAAAGTTAAAATTTAAATTAACAAGATTTGAAACTTCTGAAAGTAGAAATCTACAACCCCAATTGATTTTGGGAAAATTTTCTACCAGTGTCTCTTTATGCTAAATTGCCAGCAAGTCTTTGCCCCGAAAATTTTGCTGGGAGCACCATCTTTCCTTTTGATAAATTACATAATTTCTTCACTCTTCTGATAATTCTTTGGAAAAAGATAGCCTAAGTGATTGATATAAAATCTTACATGGCGATATATGACCTATTTACATGAATATAAAATTAATGATTTGCTAATCTTTTTCGTAAACACATCAGATAAACACTTAAAATATACAAAAAAATGAAGTTCTTTGTATATTAACGTGAAAAGTTTTATTTTCAGTCATATGATCTGATACTATTTCCTTTACACTAGGAAATTTTCCCTCTTTGAAAATTGAAACGAGACCCTCCAATTTTCCAATAACCTTGAACACAAGTTTTTTATTCAATATATAGCTGGTGGTTTCTTTTCAACTAGCCTATTGGCTGATTACTTAATGGTATGCACATTGAAAAGCGTACTAGCCTCAGCTTAAGCTCAAAGGCACAAAAGGGCAAACCCCATTTTCCCACCATTTTCATAACGAGTTCCAAAAGGGTGAAAGCTGAAATCTACTTGGATTCAATGAGTGAACTTGTTACGAAATATCCATCCTCTTACTTTTAATTATTAGTGGCCATGAATAAATTTTCTCTTTAGTTAAATGCGTTAGAGCGATTAAGGAAAGCAGTCCTTTGCAGTGTGTGTCCCTTATATCATCTTTTCTATCAGATTTTATTTTATCAATTTAATGTAACCTTAACGGGTCGAAACACTATACTCCATTCATACATTAATTATTTATACGCCAACAAGATAATTTCTGAATGTTATTAATTTTTGGTCAAAATTTCATTTTCACTTGATTTTACCTTTTTTTTAATAAAATTCATATAATCCTACCCGACTGGGGGCATTAAGGGAAGCCCAAACATTGATGTAAATACAAGTTGAAAGGTAAGGATAGGTGAAGGGTAAGTAGTAAAATTAGAGGATTTTACCCTTTATAGATTAGCTAATTTACCTTGTGTAGATTATAAGTATTCATTATTTTGTCTCCAGGGCTCGTAGCTTTTAAAATATGAAGGGATCTTGTTTGCTTAGATATTTACTTAAATTTCCATTAAAAAATAATTTTTTCTATAAAATTCCAAACTAATTTTGATTATCATATCAGCTGAGGCCAGGAATGACATTCAGTTGTAGTGCATAAAAGTAGATCTTGATTTCGAATTTTTTTTTGCGGAATTTTTTAATCAATATTGATAACTTTGCGTAAATAATTTTAAATTAATTTACATGGAGACTATGATGAATTTATTCCTGATTGAAAATATAATAAATTTTTCAATTTCATATATTGAGCTTAAAAACAAATGTAAGAGTAGGTGTCACCAAAAGAAAGCATGGTATCGAAACAATAAAGTTAGGAAATTTTTATGATGGCATTCGACTAACTCATTCTTTCTCAAAAATAAATTTTTCAAGGAGTTAATACCTTAGGAAATTTTATTTCATCCAAGATTTTGTGCAAGTAGTAATTAGCAGCTGATTGTGGCATGCTCCTCGGGAATGGAATGAGTGCGAAAAGAATATTTATTTTTAAATTTTTACCTGATATTTTCCCCTGTCCGACATGCAAGTAAATAATGCATTCTTACAATCATTTATTTTTATTTTCATTTCTAATTTTTTCCCACCTCTTAAACCATTCGGGTTTTGAGTGGAAAAAAGAAATAAAAAATGAAGCATCTCATACTATAATACCAGGCTTATATACAGAAATAATGAAGCAAATCAGGTGAGGATCACACACCCCTCATGGTGGACACATTTCACACATGAGAAAAATGTATCCGCATGTGGCCTGCAAATAATCAATAATTCGTTCTCTTTTTTGCAAGCACTTTTTTTTTTTTTTTTTTTTTTTTTGATTATCTGATGTATGCGAATCAAAAAGAAAAAAATCATCTCATTTCTGCGAAGATCCTCCTCAACTTCGATGCTGTAATCCACAAGTCTATTGCTGGAATTACTTCACAGAAATATTGAAGTTAGTCCTGAAAGCAGTGCGCAACTGGGTTTTGCGTGCATACCTGATGCAAGAGTGGTGGGCCATCATATACTTCAATGCGAGAAATGAAATGTGCTGTCTTACATTCAGGTGCACGATTAGATGCACATCCACTTTCAAGAAAGTATGGTTGCATTGCTGGCCAGTAAAGAATCACTTCAAAAGTTGATAAATTTGACCGTAAATCATGTTTTCATTATTTTCAATAATTTTTAAAGCTAATCCTATTTCTTAAGCAGCGTAATCATTATCTTTTATTTTATATTGTAACCAGCCATTTTCACTTGTTATATTTTTATACAATGAAATCGTTTATTAGTTATATTCGTAACTTTCTAATTTTATCATTTATCATACATGTTATGTTATTTTTTTGCAACGCTCCAGCATACTGTTCAACTTTGCAAAAAAATAGTCCTTCTTCGCTAAACGCCAGAAAAATCATATTACCAAACTTTTTACAAAAAGGGCCGAAGGTAAATCTTGACTATGGTACATTTTACGGATTGAAAAAAGATAAAGTAGATCAATTCACGGGAATTCCATACGTAAAACTTGACATTATTACTATTTTACTACATTTATAAGCCAGCTCACTCTTTTAAATTCTAGGCTGATCAACCGATAGGCGATCGCAGGCTTCGCAAGGCACGGCTTCCAACAACAAATTATACTAGCTTTGATGCCACTGTTGTTCTAATTTCACCAAATTTTTCAAAAATGAGATTGCTTATTCCTTTTTCCAATTTAGAAAACCCCACCAGCTTGCCCCCAGCAATCTCTTACAGCTGGAATTAAAGGTTTTTTATCAAAGAAAGTTTCTAAGGTGTATGAATTCTTACAAAAGGAATCATATTATCTTAACGAGATCCGAATTGGTCAGGAAGATTGTCTAACAATTGATGTGAGCTTTTTTATCTCAAATAAATGTGTATTGCTTAAAGCTCACAAGAATGAATAGATTTACAAACCATCTTATCTTAGCACAAATTCAGCTCCTGTTCCTGTGATACTTTGGATTTGTAAGCTCTTTTAAATTTTATTTATTCATTTCGGTATTTTTCTTGAAATATATCAATCTGCAGTTGGGGGCGCCTTTGCTCTTGGAAGTACCTCTTCTGTAAATGGGAAACCAATTGTTTCAAGAAGTATTTTGATGGGAAAGCCTATTATTTTTGCAGCAATGAACTATAGATCAAATGTTGGTATAATATGAATTAAGAAACAACTTGAAGTTCAAAAAATATACTAATGTTTTATTATAGGCTTTCGGATTTTTGGGAGGAAAAGCTGTGCGGGATGCTGGCCTTGGAAACCTAGGTCTTCTTGATCAACAACTTGCTATGCAATGGGTTAAGGCAAGCATCCATTGAATCATCTTGAAATCTCTTGAATATTTTAAAGCTTTAATAATCACGTTGAATTTTTACGTGTAACTTCAGAAGTACATTCGTCAATTTGGCGGAGACCCAGAAAAGATAATTTTAGCAGGAGAGTCAGGTATAGCCTTCTGCTTTCACACTTGGGGAAACTTATTTTTTCATGTTTATAAATTTAACTTGGTGTAATCTTTTCTAGCTGGCGCATATTCTATTTCATGTCATATCATGGCAATGGATGGAAAAAATGACGGTTTATTTCGGGGTGCAATAATGCAGAGTGGAACTGCACAGCCTACAATGCGTAAGTTTGAAGGTATATTTAAGTTGGGGGCCGAATCATGATTCAAGGCTGGAAAAGTAACACTGCATAATGTCACTTTTCAGGTATTGATGAAGGAATAAGCCAAAATTTATATGATTCGATTGTAAAAGATGTTGGTTGCTCCAAAGAAAAGGATAGCCTTTCTTGCTTGAGAAAAGCTTCCTTTCAAACGATTTTGTGAGTCTATGACTATATCATAGAAAAATTAATATAATTACCAATTCTTCTTTTGAAAACAAAATTCCCAAATTTGGCCATTTCTTTTTCCTAACTTAAATGGTTTAGAAAAGCTATTGATAAAATACCTAACCTTTTTGCACTAAATTTTTATCCTTTGGCTTGGAATTCCCGCATAGATGGAAGCTATGTTACCGACTTTAGTCAACGACTAATAGACCAGGATAAATGTTTTTCAGCGTAAACTGTTTAAAAATGGGCTTGGCTAATTAAACTCTTCTTTTCAGATCTAAAAATTCCAATTATCGCGGGAAACCAAGATGACGAAGGGACGTTTTTAACCCTGGGTTTAACCCTGCTAAAAAATGAAAAACAAGCCAAAAATTGTGAATTGTTTTCACTTAATCATCAGCCGAAAAAAAAGTTCTAAACTGGCTCTTTTTTATATAGATCTTCAAAACTTATTTTTTAAAGCGTCACCAAATATCATTGATCAATTACTTCGAGAATATCCTCAAAATCCATCAGATGGAAGTCCCTTTGGTACAGGATATTTCAATGTGATCACTCCTGTTTTCAAGCAACTAGCTGCTTTTGTAACAGATCATGGATTTCAAGTAAATACTAGAATGAATTTAAAAACTTTATGGAATACAAATTTTTTTTTGGGGAGGAGAAAGTTGATTTTTATATCAATTTATGTTTATAGTCTCCTCGTCGCTACTTTTTGAGGAGCGCCCAGTCAAAAATGCCGGTTTGGAGTTATCTCGATCGAGGTCAGTGGCTCATTCTGGATTAATTTTTATCCGGCAAATCGTATTAACTTTTCTTGACCGGATGTAAGGGTTCAAGGCCCTTCCTGTGTTAGGTAAAAACTTCATACTTTCCATAAAATTGTATGAATTCAAATGTTAAAAGTGTTAGGAAAATGATTGTTGGTAGGTGCTTTTCACGGATCCGAGCTTACGTCAATATTTGGTTTGACGAATGATAGTCGAACTGTCGAATACCAAAGTAGATGGATTGCATTTGCTCATACCCTCAATCCCAACATTCCCGGGGTCTTGCCACATTGGGAAAACTACGGTCCAGGTAAAGGAAAAAGTTTGAAGTTTGGAATAAAAGGCTCCGAAGGCATGATATCTGACGATTTTAGAGAAAAGCCCATGAAATTTCTGTATGATAACGCCGAGGTATTAGGATTATAATTGGTCAACTTATAGCATAACATCGTCTGCAAGTTTTTTTCATCTGAGTTTTCATTTTCAAATCATGGAGGGGGAAGGGGGGTGGGTCTCATTGTTTTATGCAGTTACAACACTTTTCAGATAGATGGGTTTGTTCATAAACTAATACTGAAAAAAATGAAGCCTGACATAATGGACCTTGGGGTAGAAGTAAATCCAAGTTGTTTGTGTGCATCCATAAAGATGTTTGTTTGTTGCAAAAACTTTTGTAGCGTTCAGTTTCTTGCATTAGAATAAATTAGTTTAATAAATAGAGTAGAATAACCGTTGTCACCTGATCAGGGGCATAAGAGTAGTTATTCTAATAATTCTAACTTTGGTACCCTCTAATAGGCATAAATGTCAGATTAATTCTTGAATTAAAGCTGAACATTCTCAATTTTAACTGCACCAGTAGCACCTGAGGGCTATTAGTCTATCTGAAACTTGTGAATAAGACTTTTCATCTCTGTCTCTTGTCTCATCAAACACTTGCTACAACTACGCGCCAAGTAAGATATCCCTGATGAGGATATTCATATGCAACTTGGGATATTGTAGGGAGGGACATAAGGACAGAAAAATAGGGGGTATCAATGTTGACTGATCCGCAATTAAATTAATTGCAGATAGAAATCATTATACCCCAATTATCTTCTGCAATTATTTTTGCTAATAATTGGGTTATTAGACCTTTTACGTGTCAATGTTCACCTCTATCTGACATTTTTATCCTCAAATTTTCATAACCACATCTTGGACAACTTTCTGGATGTGCCAGCCTACCTACCTTGCTGCGCACTCCCATCCTGTCTATTCATTTCCTTTCAAAACCCCTCCCCATCTCATCTGTTTTTTTCTTCTCCTTTTTATCTTCAAATATCTCAACATGCCCTGTCATCATAGATCTTCTCAAAGGCAGCCTTCCCCCAGTTGTTCTTCAAATCCCATTACTCCCTCTTTCCCCCGCTGTGGCATTCCAAATCTGGGTAGGCTACTTAGGTGAAAATTTGATTGGACCTTGGTTGGAAGAAAATCATGGTGTTAGTGGGTGTTAATTTGGTTGAAGGGAGTTAACTGGAGTTTTTTTTTGGGTGGATTTATGGTGATTTTTGGAGGATTTATGATGATTTTTTGGAGGATTTATGGTGTTTTGGAATTGATATATGTTGGTATTCCTATTGTTATTTGATGGTTTCATGGATTGGGTATTGGTTTTACTAGATTTTCTAGGGCTCTCTTGGTATTTTTGGTGGATGCAGTGTGCTCATGGAGTAGCCATTTTTTTTCCGGTGCGCTCTGGTGATTTTCCGGTGCAAAAGTGAAGTGTACTGGAAAAATTCTGTCATTGTGGAAAAGTTTGGTTATGGTGAAAAGATTAACTCACTCTGGCCAAATTAGCTCATTATGGCAAATTTAGCTCATTATGGCAAAAAGAGCTCATTGTGGCAAAATTTGCTCACAATGGGAAAGTCTGATCACCAGTGCAAAGTTTGGTCACTGCAGAAAATTCTGGGCATTGTGGTAAATTTTGGTCACTGTAGGAAAGTCTGATCACCAGTGCAAAGCTTGGTCACTGCAGAAAAGTCTGGGAACTGTGGTAAAGTTTGGTCACTGTAGAAAAGTCTGATCACCAGTGCAAAATTTGGTCACTGCAGAAAAGTTTGGCTATTGTGGCAAAATTTGGTTAGAATTTATCATACTTGTTAGATCAATAGTTTATTGTAGATCATATGCATGTAGGGTATTGTTGGAAAGGTCTGGAGGAGGAGAATCAGATAGAAGGGGGAGAATCTTAGTCTTCTACATGTTTTTTTTGTCTTTTAGTTTCGATAACAAGGGTCTTTTTGATAATTAACAATATTTAACATATAACAACAATTATAATAAAAAATATCAACATATAGGGTACCATTGGATAGCTCTCATCCTTGGTGACTAAAATTTATTTCTTTTCTTATAAAATTTATAAAATAAAAATATAATAAAGAACACTCTTTAATTTTGGTGGGAATCTGGGTAAATCTCGGGCAGACCTTTAATAAGGCACCTTTGAACAGATCATCCCAAGGGTAGTTTCTGGGGCACTTTACTGTACTTTTCAGTCTTTGGGGCAAGTGTTGTGGCTTGTTCTAAGTATTTGCTGTGACTTGTATCAGTTTAATCTGGTATAAGGTTTTTGTTTTGGGGGTGTAATCATTTATTGCACTTATTTTTTTCTATATTATAGGTTTCCAACACTTTCAAAATCTTTCTCTCAGATTTTCAACTTATCCAACTCTTCAAGAAGATCTTCAAGCTTAGTTAATTGAATATTTCATTTACTTAGAGGGACAGGGATTTCTTTTTGTTTTTCCAACTCCCTTGGATTCTGCCTGCAGCAAGGTGACTTTAGGAGTCTACTCTACATTTTTGGCGCCCAACGTGGGGTTTGAATTCTCTAGCTTCTGAAGAAACTTACTTGTTGGACTTCTGGATTTTGGTTTTCTGGTTGTTGGATTTTGATTGGTTTGTTATTTGGTGATTCTGGTAACTGGCTGAACCAGTACAGGATCTGTGGTTATAGGGATCTGGGTATAGGGCTGAACCCTTGCTAGATCTGTTGTTTTTGTTTTTGTTTGTTGTTTTATCCTAGTAAAGGGCTGAACCCTTGTAGGATATTGTCGGTTGTCTGGTAAAGGGCTGAACCCTTGCAGATTTTATTGGTTTCTGGTGCTATTTTGGATGTCTTCTCCATCTGGTGCTGGTGTTATTGCTGCTGCTGCTGATGGTGTCAGGCCTTCAGTAAGGATTCAAACTTGGGATGTGCCAAATTTTGTTGGTGATGATGTAAAGTGGTTTTTGGGAAGATATGAGGCTGCTGCTTGAATTGATGGGGCTTCTCATTTAGATATGGTGAAGCAGGTAATCTTTTTCATTGGTGATAGTGAAGTAGAGAAGGAGATTACTGGTATGGAGGGTTATAAGACTAGGGATTTGAAAAAGGCTTAGTAGGGAAATGGTGGACAGATGGGGAGTCAGATATTCAATGGTGGATTT
The DNA here is from genome assembly GCA_030280995.1 of Hemileia vastatrix. NCBI lineage: Eukaryota > Fungi > Basidiomycota > Pucciniomycetes > Pucciniales > Zaghouaniaceae > Hemileia > Hemileia vastatrix. Next base: position 18,885,922 of record JASXTE010000013.1, on the reverse strand, counting down.
AAATAAGGTTGTTGGAGAATGGCAAGTGCAGGGTGGAATAACTTCTTTGGTGAGTTATAGGAAATTTGTTGGTAGTTTTGAAACTGTGGTGGAATATCTGGTGGAGGTAGAGGATTTGGCTCATGAAAATTCAGTCAAAGATTTATTTTGGTCTGCTTTTGTGAGGGATGTTAGGATGGATGTGTTAAAAGAGTTTTCTAGGAAGGGTTTGATGAAAACCTTACCTAATGGGGAGCAGAAATTGCCTGCTCTTAAGGTGGTTAAAGAATTGGTGGAGTCTCACCTCAAGCTTTTGGCTGTGGACAGTTATCAAGAAACCTGTACATAGTATGTCAGCAAGATTAATGAAGTTTTGGCTTATAATAACGATATTATGAAGAAGGCTTAGGAGGCAAGAAAAGCTCAGTTGGGGAAACCGGTTCCTAAGGTGGATAAGAATGTGGATAAGGAGATGGTGGATCAATTGGCTGACTTAACAAAGCAATTGAAAATTTTTGTTCAAAAAACTCAGAAGGCCAGCAGGGTTTCAGCTTCTTCTTCATCATCTTATTCAAGTAGAGGTTATGATAGGAGGAATGGTGGTACTGTTGATGTTTGGATTTGTTCCTACTGTAACCAGTGTGGTCTTCCAACATTGGCAGGGGCCTTTGTTGTGTGATTTGGCGCGGTTTGTGCATGTCTTAATTGACATCTGTTAAAGAATTGGGTATTTTTTCTGGTTTTATTCCGTGGATATTGGGTCTGCATGTATGTGGGTACTATCTTTGGATAGCCCTGGTTTTTCTCTATATTTTATGTCTTGAAGACATTTTTCATATTCTGAGTTTTAAGGGGTCATTTCCTCATTTTTCATTTATAAAAGATTGCTGTTTAATTTTGTTTTTCATGTTTTACGGGCTAACCTTAAGTCTTAGGGTTAAGTGCTTAGTACCATTGGATAGAGCTAATTTTTCTCTATATTTCATGTCACAATGTTGTTATAGTGAAATTCCGTGTTTTAAAGGTTTTAGTAGTTGTAGCTAATTTTTCTAAGTAGATTAGTGGTTTTTATTGGTTTTCTGGCTTCAGGGAGGCCAGGCTGCTTCAGGCGGCATCTCCGATGTTGGGTGGCCCGCCCGCCTCTGTTTTAGGAGGTTGGGGAGCGCTTCAGGAGGGTTTTTTATGCAATTTGGTGGGTACAGGCGCCAGATTGGTGGGTGCGCATGGGCTCTTAGTTAGTGGTCTGTGTGTACATAGTGAAAAAGACAGTTTGGGGCAACCTTAATCATCATACAACCATCCAGAGGTGATATCATTGTTCCTCACTCAGTTTTCACTGTTTTCTGGCCACAATTGGCTGTGTTTGTTGCAAGTGAGTTCTTCATTTAACTTAACTTTGGCAACTGTTTTCTCTGTTATAGTCTTGCAAGTTATAGCAAGTATTATTGCTGTCTCTGGTGTGGATTTGCAGCCTACATCAAGTATCTTTTCTTTCTCTGGTGTGGACTTTGTTCTACATTTCAGTTCTTTGGTCTGGCAGTCTATCTGGGGACTACTTTCTTGGCTCATCAAGCAGTCAAGTGTGTTGAAAAGGAGCTTTAGCAAAACAGGAACCAACTTACTTTAGCAAGTAAATCTCACTCTATTTTTCTAAAGGGACAGGGGATTTTCTCTCTGGCTTTTCTCCAACTCCCTTGGTCAAGGCCTATAGCTAGTACTATAGGATTGTCTACATTTCTGGCGCCCAACGTGGGGTAGAACTTGCTAGTTCTTTTGAATCTCTGTTTTCTTTGGTTGGCTCTTTTTGGTGTTTTGGTCAGGAGGAATGGCTTCTGGTTCTGCTATTCCTGTGGTGACTGTCAGTGGGGGGGATGGTCCTCCTTCTGTGATGGTTAGGGAGTGTGTGAGAATTTAAACTTGGGATGGTACCAAGTTTAATGGGGAGGATGTCAAGTGGTTTCTAGAGAAGTATGAAACTGCTGCTGGAGTGGATGGTGCTTCCTACCTGGACATGGTGAAGCAGATTATCTTCTTCATTGGTGATAGGTCAGTGGAGAAGGAGATTGTGGACATGTCTGGCTACAAGAAGAGGGATTGGAAATTCTTGTGTAAGGAAAATGGTGGATAGTTTGGGTGTCAGGTTCACTATGGTGGATCTGAACAATGTTGTCAGTGAATGGCAATCTTATGGTGGTGTTGGTAACTTACATAGTTACAGGAAGTTTCTGCTACAGTTTGATCCTGTGGTGGAATATTTGGTGGAAGTGGAGGATCTGGCACATGAAAATGCTGCCAAAGATGTTTTTTGGTCTGCCCTGGCTAGAGATGTCAGGATGGATGTGTTGAAGGAGTTTTCAAGAAAGGAATTGATGAAAACTCTTTCTAATGGGGATCAGAAGTTGCCTGCCTTGGATAAGGTGAAGGAGGCTGTTGAGGCCCATTTGAAGTTATTGGCTGTGGAAACCTATCAGGAGGGGTGTGCAAAGTATGTCAGCAAAGTCAGTGAGGCTTTGGCTGAAGAGGAAGTTAGGGAGAAGAAGGAGGAGAAAAATTTGGTGCAGGTTCCCAAACAGGAGAGGGACCCAATGGTGGAGAAGTTGGCTTATCTTACAAAGCAGCTGCAAATTTTTGTCCAGGAGGCTAAGAAGGTCAATAAGGCACCTTCTCAGCCTAGACAGTTTGAAAGGAGGGCTGGTAGGAGTGATCCTTGGGTTTGCTCTTATTGCAGTAGGAGGGGGAACAGGTCCAATGATTGTTGGGCATTGAACAGAGATGTGTCTGAAGGAAAAGTGGAGTTTGATGGCAGGGTTTTTAAGTTCCCTGACGGTTCTTTTGTGAAGCCCAGTGAGGGGCCGGCTCCTGTGGATTTGGTCAGGAGAAGGGGTGGTCTCAATCAAAGGAGGCCAAGGTTTGAGGAGATTCCTGATCAGGGGAAGTCTTCTGTTAAGGTAGATGAGGACGTCAAGGGAAAGGGGAAGGAGATCAATAAGGTCTCTTTTTCTACTTCCTTTGGTGGTTTTGAGTTGTATTCTTGTGGTGGACAGTCAAGTGGTGAATGCTTGGCTGATGTTTATGATGTGGAAGCAGGAAAGGTGGGTAGGCCTAAGAGCAGTTCTCAGGCCCAACCAAAGCCAAATGCTTCAAAGTTGGACCCTAAGCTGAGTGCAGCTAGGAAGAGGTACAGCAAAGAGGGGCTGTACAAGATGCAGAAGGGTATGGCTGATATGGGCCCCCCTAGTTTTGGCGCATTGGATATGAATGGTGATTCAATGCCAATGGAGGTGGATTCTGACTCTGAGGAGGATGTCCCTTTGGCTTCATTACCAAAGCCTGTTGGAGTCAGAGGTTCTGGTGAGGGATCTGGTTTGGTTCCTGTTAATGGTAAATTTGTTGGTGGTGCTGGTCCTCAAGAAGCTTCTAGGACCAAGGTGGTGAAGCAACGAGCTCACTTTGAGAGGCCAGTAGTGTCTGGTCAAGTTAATGTTATGTACTCTGTCCTGGAAAAGATGAATCAGGGTCAGGTTTCCCTATCTTGTGGGGAATTGTATGCTATCAGTCCAGGGTTGGCTGATAGGCAGAAAAAGTTGTTGACCAGGAGAAGGGTTTCTTCTGGTGAGGTAGAATACATTTGTGATTCTGCTGAAAAAATTTGGTGAGGGGTTGGAAACTCATTTTTCTGCTCCTCTGGGATATGTCAATGTCACTCTGAATGGCAGGGAGGCAAGGGCATTGGTGGATTCAGGTTTTCAGATAAACCTGATTTCTTTGTTTAAGGCAACTCATATGGGCCTCCCCATCAAAACTGGTATTGGTGGGAATTTGAGAGGGATTGGTGGACATGTCACTGAATTGGTTGGAACTTCAGAGTTTGTGAAGTTAGATGTTGGAGGAGCCTCAGGGAAGGTTCATTTTTACATTGCTAAAGGTAATGTAAAAGCAGTTTTGGGTGGGCCATTCTTGATGGATTTTCAGGCAAGAATTGGTTATCAATTTGATTTGGGAATCAGTTTGGAGTTGACTGGTGAAGATGATAGGAGACTTCACATGAGGTTGTCATCCCCTGGAGAGGATTGTTGGGAGACCAGGCCTGGTTTATCTTCAATGTGCCAGTGCATGGACTGCTGCAGTAGAAGGAAGGAAGTGGGTGCTGCCTCTGGTTTTTTGGAGTGTGGCTCAGGCTCTATTGAGAGTCTGTCTTTTTTAGAGTAATGAGGGCTGATCACCCTAGTGATACAACCTCTCCCCAAGGTGAGGAAATCCCAGGTTGTAGTAGGTCAGCTCCCTTGGAGATATACCAAGTAGATTTTCAACTTTCTCTTTTTAATGTTTCTCTTCTCTGCAAGTATTCATCAAGTTTTTTATCAAGTATCTGTTCTCTCTCAAGATTCTTAATTATTTTTAATTCAAGTTCAAAGAAGAAGATTGGTTATATATCTTTATTGAAAGATATGCGGAAAAGTTTTGGGGCGGTGAGATTGGGGTCTAAAAGTAAGTCCTCCCAATTGTGCACAGCTAGGGTTTCTTCTACACCTTTCAAAAACATTACCTGGGCCACACCTGTGAGCATTGGGGAAACCCCTGGTTATTTTTGTAGGTCAGAAGAAAACTCAAGAAAAGAAGATAAAAATTTCAAGATAATTCATGAAAATCAAGAAAATAATCTGAAGATAATGAAGAAAGAAGATGAAAAATATTTTTGTGAAGATCGTCAAGATCTATTTTTGGGCCTCCAGCATGAGGTTAAACTGCAGAAAATTATGAAGAATGAAGATCATCAAGATAGATTTTTGGGCCTCCAGCATGAGGATAAATTGCACAAGTTTAGAAGATGTGATTCAGAAGATGAATCAAGATTTGAAGATTTGGAAGACGGAAGTGAGGATGAAGATGTGGAATTGCGGAAAAGTTTTGGAGTGGTGAGATTGGGGTCTAAAAGTAAGTCCTCCCAATTGTGCACCGCTAGGGTTTCTTCTACACCTTTCAAAAACATTACCTTGGTCACACATGTGAGCAATGGGGAAACCCTTGGTTTTTGTTCCAGGTCTGGTGGTGAAGATTTCCTGAAGATCCCTAAAGTTGAAGGTGGAGCGGCAAAGTATAAGAAGGTAACGCAGAAGATTAGGCCTGTCAATGAGCCTATGCCTGTGTGCTTAAATCTGCCCTTGAAGAGACCTCCTTTGTCGAGAGATCCGTACTGTACTCTTTTGGTGAAGAATCCTCCAGAATTTATAGAGACGGCTAGGGTGACCGTGGAAAGGTTGAAAGTTGTTAATTTTGGTCCTGATGGGTGGTTGTCTGAGGAAGAAAAGAAGTTGTTGTTGCACGTTATTGTGCTAAGGGAAAAAGCTGTGGCATTTGTTGAGGAGGAAAGGGGTGTATTGAAGCACTCTTTTGGGGAACCTTACTTGATTCCTGTGGTTTGTCATGAACCTTGGCAAATCAAACCTATTCCGATTCCAGCCGCTATTAGAGAGGATTTTGTAGAGATTGTTAGGGAAAGAGTCAGGACTGGATTATACAAACAATCAACTTTGAGTTACTCAAGTCCGGTGTTCTGTGTAAAGAAGAAGAATGGAAAGTTGCGGGTGGTTCATGATCTTAAAGCCTTGAATAGAGTCACTATCAAGGACACTGGTATGCCACCAAGTGCAGAGGATTTTGTTGAAGCTTTTGCTGGAAGGGTGTGTTATGGTTTAGGTGATATTATGGGTGTTTATGATGAGAGGGAACTTCACATGGATTCAAGGCGTCTCACAACATTTGAGACCCCTTTGGGAAGATTTCAGCTCTCTAGGTTGCCTCAAGGTGCAACTAATTCAGTGGAAGTTTATCAAGCACAAATGGCTTGGATTTTTCAGGATGAGGTCCCCACTCATGCTGGTATTTTCATTGATGATGGTGGAATTAAAGGGCCAACCACTGATTATAATAATGAGGTGTTACTGGAGAACACAGGTATAAGGAGGTTTGTCTGGGAATATGCAATAACTCTAGAGAGAGTGTTGTTTAGGATTGAAGAGGCTGGTCTGACCATTTCAGGGTCAAAATTCTACTGTTGCGTTCCTGCTTTGGAAATTCTGGGTCATGTGGTATGTAAAGAGGGAAGGATTATGGCAAAGAAAAAGGTTAATAAAATTCAGTCATGGCCAAGGCCTAAAAATACCACTGAAGTCAGGGGGTTTTTGGGTGTGTGTGTTTATGTCAGGATTTTCATTAAGGATTTTTCTTTGTTGGCTTCACCTTTAAGGAGGCTGACCAGGAAAGATGCAGACTAGGAATGGACTGAAGAGTGTGAAGAGGCTTTTCAAAAGTTGAAGAAGGTGGTTGGTAAAGATATTATTCTTCACAAGTTGGATTATGGCGATGATGCTGGAAAAATTTATCTGGAAGTGGACTCAAGTTATATTGCTGCTGGTGCTGTTTTGTCTCAGGAGGATAAGACTGGGAGGGTCAGGCCAGTAAGATATGAGTCTGTGGTGTTTAATGAGGTGGAATCTAGGTATTCTCAACATAAGTTGGAATTGTGTGGCGTAGCTAAAGTTTTAAAGAAGCTAAAGACGGTTTTGTGGGGGCAGCATTTTGAGCTGCAGGTGGATGCAAAATCTTTGGTTCAGATGATCAATACACCTAGTCTTCCAAATGCTCCAATGACTAGGTGGGTGGCATTTATTCAATATTTTTCTTTTGACCTGGTACACAAACCAGGTAAAACTTTTACTATGCCTGATGGATTATCAAGGAGACCACCTACAGACGAGGATTCTGATTCTGAAGAGTTTGACAAGGATTTCCCAGTGGTTAGGGCCAGCACAAAGGGTGGTGAAGATTTTTCTTTTCTCCCCCATGAGGCTAAACTGGACAATTGTTCTGACCTCCCCCAAGAGGCTAAACTGGCTGGATCTGAACTTGATTCTGGTGATCAGGATGTTTTTGTTGATGAAGATGGAGTTGTTGTTTGGGACAGCTCAAAATTGGAAAAGGGTGTTTTTGTTAGTGAACTGGATTCTCACAAGGTTCAGTGGAAAGAGAAGGACGTGCCAAAATTTAAGGATTGGTGTCCTGGTTGGGCTGCTCAATTGGCTCATGTTCATACTGGTGATTTTGATGACAGAGTTGTACCCTTGGATGTTGTTTTGTTGGATTTTGAAGATGAGACCTGGGGTCAGTCTGGGTTTTATTTTATTTTGGTGGAATATCTGTTGACCTTGGAGAGGCCAGATAGTTGATATGATGATACTTGGTTGGCAATCAAGAAGAAAAGTCCTGGATTTTATGTGTCAGGAAGGCGGTTGATGAGGAGGAGACATCCAAATCCTCAAGTGGTGGTGACTCAGAAGAAGGGTCAAGAATTGGTTTTGAAGTCTTTGCATGAAGACCTTGGTCATAGAGGCTTTGGGGAGACTTATAGAAGAGTAGCAGACAGATCTTGGTGGCCACGTATGAAGTTGGATGTGCAGGGTTGGGTTCAATCTTGTGAAGAATGTCAAAGAAGAAGTCACTTGAAACCTAAAGAGGTGGGCCGTTCTACTGGTGAATCAACTGTTTTTGGAAGGGTCAGTCTGGATGCTGTCCATATTAAAGAGGGCAGGTATAAATACTTGATTGTTGCTAGGGATGATTTGTCTGGTTGGGTTGAGGCAGTGCCTCTGGTTAATTTGACTGCCAAGAATGTGGCAGAGATTTTGAAGAAGGAGTGGATTTATAGGTATGGGTTGATGAAGTTGGTGACTGTTGATGGCGGGCCAGAGTTTGGGGCCGAATTTAAAGAAGCTGTGGCTAGTGTTGGTTCTAAAGTTAGAGTGGCTACACCCTATTATCCTGAAGCTGAAGGCATGGTTGAAAGAGGCCATCAAGTTATCAAGAATGATTTGGTGAAGATGTGTGGAGATAGTGCTGAAAAGTGAAGGCATTATTTAACCTTTGTGTTATTTGCTGATAGGGTCACTGTGAAGAGGACAACTCGCTATTCTCCCTATGAGTTAATGTTTGGTCGGAAATCTGTTCTACCAGTGGACTTGGAAGCTGTCTCTTATCTTGGAATTGATTGGGATGACGTGCACTCAACAGAAGATTTGCTCTGTGCCAGGATGCAACAGTTGGAATGTAGAGAGGAATGCCAGAAGAAGGCATACTATAGAATGATGAAGATTAGGAATCAATCAGTCAGATACTGGGACAAGAAGTTGGCTCATAGACTCAGGAATCCCTTGAAACCTGGTTGTTTGGTTTTGGTGTATAATAGGAGTTTGGAGAGTCAGTGGGGGAAAATGTTTTCTGACAGATGGAATGGACCTTACAGAGTCAGATCTCAGGCGTCTGGAGGTTCTTATGTTTTGGAAGAGTTGGATGGTGCAGTCTTGAGAAAGAGGGTGGCTGCAGACCAAGTCAAGAGGTTATATCCCAGAGGCACTAGGCATGAAGAAGATTAACTCCGCAATGAGGATAAACTATGGAACGTTCTTTTTTTTGTTTTGGAATTTTGTGGTGTTGCAGAGCAACTTTTGTGTTGGAAACTTTTTGTTAGAAGGTACCCATGGGTGGGGCTTCTAGATTTGATCTTGGCAAGTGTAGGGGTAACTGATGGGCTGGCTGCTCTATCAACAGTTACCCCAGATTGTCTGTTTCCAACCCTTTCTCTTAATTTGGTTGAACCCTAGTATTGGTTTCTTTTCACAGGTTTTAGTCCTCTATGACTTTAAACTGGTAATTCCTTTGGTTTTCAAGTGCCGGACTCTTCAATTATATTGGTTTTGGTTTTTTGTGTTGGATGATGTGTTTTTGTTAGAAGGTACCCAGGGGGGCTTCTAGATTTTATTTTGGCAAGTGTGGGGGTAACTGATGAGCTGGCTGCTCTGTAGAACAGTTACCCCAGAATGTCTGTTTCAAGTCTTTGTTTTTCCTAGTTGAATTCTAGTTCTGTTGTTTATTACTCAGGTTTCAAGTCCACTATTACTTTAAACTGGTTTGGGACTGGCTTCTTTATCTTTGGTTTTTTCAGATTGGTGGTGGATCACTGGTGGTCTCCCATCATTTTTACTTATTGGAGTGAGCCCACCCAGTGATCATTTCTATGGATCGGACTTTCCCTTATTGGACCATCTATGGAGCTGGACTTTCTTTGATTTTGCAGTTATGTTTTTGCTAGATAGAAGTTTTAGATTATTTTCTTTTTTCTCTTTTTTTCTTTTAAATTTTTTATGGGGGTTGTTTAAAATTATAAAATCAAAAATATAGGGTGTTACCACATCAGAGTCACCTGGATGTGGGCAAGCATTGGTGGGGAAAGGCTCATCATTTGGCCGGGCAATGTTATTTTCTTTTTTATTTATTATTTACTTCATGTGTTTCTGTGTAACATTATTTTTATTATCTTCTGAATTTCTAAATTTTTTGAATTTTGTTTTCTGTTGATCATTTAAAAGATTTTATTGTGTATGCACATCAAGGTGCACTTGGATGTGGGTAAGGTATCAGGGGATCAGCTCATCAATTGGCTGGTAGATACCATTTGTATTATTTTTTATATTTTATTTCATTTCATTTATGTTATTTCATTTCATTTCATTTCATTTTATTTATTAATTTTTTATTTTAGTATATTAGTAGACAGAAGAAAAAAAAATTTCTAAAATTATTTTTATTAATTGTTTTATATTATTATTATGTTTCTAATCTTTTTTCAGGAGCTCATTTTCTGGATGATGAAGCTTCTAGAGGCTGGTCCGGATTGTGATGACGTTTTTGTTTTTTGTTGGGATTGTGGGAAGCACTGTGTTCTTTGAAGTGAATCCTGCTGGAGAGATTTTAGGGATTGTAATGGGCAGGAATTGGATTAGAGGGAAGTTCAGAGGAGGAAGAAGAAGAGGCAGGAATGGAGTGCTGGAGGGTGTGTTTAATGATCCTAGACATTTTCCAGTGGTCGTCCAGTAGGCGCTTTCTCAGGGATTTTTCAAAGTCATTCAAAGGTCCATGGAGGGCAAAGGCTTTTAGCATGTTGGAACACTGGTGCTTAGGTGTTTCTTCATGTCTCCATAATCCAGGGTCAAAGAAGTTTCAAGAGGTTGGCCAACTCCAATAATAGATTCAGGAGGAGGGGTGCCAACTAGACAAGAAGAATTGGATCAGTAATTATTTTTGTTGAATAAATGGAATAATTAATTTGGTACTTACAGATTGGAAGCTCATAAAATCTGTAAGCAGCTGTGATTTGGATCTCTGACGATTTTTGTAATGGTCATAGTGGGTGGATCAACCAGGGAAAGATATGGATTCTCATGGTCTTCCTCTGAAGGATCCTGAGAAGGTGAACTGGGATGCTGATGTTCCTGGGGCCTAGTTGGAGCAGTGAGATTGTTGTTGTTGTTGTGGTTGTTATTTCTGTTGGATTCAGCTGGAGGAGGTGCTGGTGATGGAGTACCAGGGTTGTTAAAGGATGGAGCAGGAGAGGGGGATTTGGAAGCAGACTGCTCTCTTCTGGATGGAGAATTTGAAGAGATGGAACCGTCAGAAGAGTAGTTGGCTGACAGAGGAGAGGTGTATTTTCTTTGTCTTAGTTGGGGACGAAGTTGTTGTTGTGGAGCAGTGTGTGGTGTTCTGGTTTCTTCTTGGGGTTCTCTGGCAGTTCTCTTAGAAATCTGTTAAATTTTGGTGCTTTTGGACTTTGGAAGGGTGGATTTCATTGCTCTGGGAGCAGTAGGAGGTAGTTGGGTTGAGTTGTTGTTGTTGTTTGGATGAATTTGGCTGTTTTCTGGCCGTTTTTGAAGGTTTTGGCCCTGATTTTCACTGTTTGGTAAGGCGGGCGGGCCGCCCGACATCGGCCGGGCCGCCTGGACGCGGTCTAGAAGCCTGGGAGTTGATCTTGAAGCTTTTGGAGCTAATTTGGCAGAGATAAAAGTAGTTTCTTGTGAGGCTAAGGCTGGTCTTTTGGGAAGAGTGCGGGAAGCTGAGCTTCTGGATCTTCTGGAAGGGGCAGAAGATAGAGAGGAAGAGGAAGGACCAAGCTCTGAGGATCTGGTAGGGGATCTGGAGATGTATTTTTGAGAAGGAGAAGGCAGAGGAATAGGGTAGTTGGCGTCTCTGTCACATCTTTTCTTTTTGGAATAGCAAGAGTCACAAGCCCTGTTGTAGAATTTGGATTCAGGATTTGAAAGAGTGAATGTGCAAGGTCTGCACATGTGGATGCACTGTTTGCAGGCATAGTCCTTGGGAGCAGTGAAGCAAGGGAGAGTAGAAGGGTTAACATTAGGAGATCCAGCCATGATCTGTGGTAAAAAAAGATGATGAAAAGGGATAGGAGGAGATTTTTGTCAGTGATGGGTAGATGATGAAGTGAAGGGGGAAGCTCAGCAGGTTGGCTGTAGAGGTGTGCTGCATGAAATTGGCTGCGTCCATTTTATGCAAAATTCCATCAGTCCATCAAGACTCTAAACTGAAAAAGCTATGTTATCAAGACAGTCCATCAAGACTCTAAACTGCAAAAGCTATGGTATCAAGTCAGTCCATCAAGACTTTAAACTGAAATCTGATTTCTGTTAGTCCTCCAAGACTTAAAACTGGCTGGTTTTTAAAGATTTATTCAAGAATTTAATTTTACTTCTGTGGATCTAGTAGTCCTCCAAGACTTTAAACTGGTTGGGTTCAAGATTTTATCAAGATAGTCCGCCAAGACTTTAAACTGAACACTGTGTTAGTCCCCCAAGACTTTAAACTGAGGATTGTTGTTGGTTTAGTCCCCCAAGACTTTAAACTGAGGGTTTTAAGTCCCCCAAGACTATAAACTGAGGAAAAAGGATTTTGTTGTTGGAGTTGGTTTTGCAAGATTGGTGGAGGGTATCCACAGGGGGAGCCTCCGAATTTAGCAAAGGCAAGTTTGGGGGTAATTGATGGGCTGGAAGCTCTATTTACAATTACCCCAGAATGTTAGTTTTTTCTCTGTGTCTTAATGTGGTTGATCTCTGGTTCTGGGTTTATGATTTAGGTTTTTGAGTCCCCCAAGACTTTAAACTGAGGGTTTTTGAGTCCCCCAAGACTATAAAATGAGGATGGTCCCCCAAGAATTAAAACTGAGGGTTGTTTGTGGTTACATCCTATAGAGGGTGTGGTCAATTTTTCTTTTCTGAATCAAACTCAAGTACTGGTGGAATTACAGAGGGAATCAAGAGATGAAATGAAGTGTTCAGAATTAGCCTTGAACTGGTGAATGAGGTGTCTTCTGTTCTCAATGTCCTGTGGATCTCTAGCAGGAGTGGATTGGAAGAAGTGAAGCAGAAGTTGTTTCTGTTGAGATGTGTGTTGTTGGAACTTGGCCTTGATAGTGGGCAAGTGCTTTGGTGTTGGTGGTGCAATGGATCCTACATTGTTATCATCACTATCAGAAGAGGGAGGAACTGAGAAGTTATCAGTTTTAAAGTTGAAGGAAGGAATGAATGTTCTTTACCATCAGATGGACCAGGGATGGGGGAACTAGTTGTTTTATGGGCTGTGGCAGTCTTCTGCGAAGGGTGGAGCTTTTTGATTAATCTGGGTATCAGGATGGATGGCCTAGATCTTTTGGTGCTGGCAGAAGAAGGACCAGGTTGAGGTGAAGGTGAATCTGTTGTGGAAGAAAGTGGACCAGGTCTGTGGCAGGTCTTCTTTCTAGATTTGCAGACATCGCAGGACATTCTGTATGGATGCACAGGTGGTGTCATGGTGCAGATTAAATTATTGTCGATGCAGTATTGGCAAAGACCCATTTCAGAGGCAGATTTGGGAAGAAGGTTAAACATGGTGGTTGGATGAAGAAATAATGCGGACATTCTCAATTGGAGGGATGATGTGGTCTTCCAACATTGGCAGGGGCCTTTTTTGTGTGATTGGCGCGGTTTGTGCATGTCTTAATTGACATCTGTTAAAGAATTGGGTATTTTTCTGGTTTTATTCCGTGAATATTGGGTCTGCATGTATGTGGGTACTATCATTGGATAGCCCTGGTTTTTCTCTATATTTTATGTCTTGAAGACATTTTTCATACTCTGAGTTTTAAGGGGTCATTTCCTCATTTTTCATTTATAAAAGATTGCTGTTTAATTTTGTTTTTCATGTTTTACAGGCTAACCTTAAGTCTTAGGGTTAAGTGCTTAGTACCATTGGATAGAGCTAATTTTTCTCTATATTTCATGTCACAATGTTGTTATAGTGAAATTCCATGTTTTAAAGGTTTTAGTAGTTGTAGCTAATTTTTCTAAGTAGATTAGTGGTTTTTATTGGTTTTCTGGCTTCAAGGAGGCCAGGCAGCTTCAGGCGGCATGTCTGATGTCGGGCGGCCCGCCCGCCTCTGTTTTAGGAGGTTGGGAAGCGCTTCAGGAGGGATTTTTATGCAATTTGGCGGGTACAGGCGCCAGATTGGTGGGTGCGCAGGGGCTCTTAGTTAGTGGTCTGTGTTTACATAGTGAATAAGACAGTTTGGGGCAAACTTAATCATCATACAACCATCCGGAGGTGATATCATTGTTCCTCACTCAGTTTTCACTGTTTTCTGGCCACAATTGGCTGTGTTTGTTGCAAGTGAGTTCTTCATTTAACTTAACTTTGGCAACTGTTTTCTCTGTTATAGTCTTGCAAGCTATAGCAAGTATTATTTCTGTCTCTGGTGTGGATTTGCAGCCTACATCAAGTATCTTTGCTTTCTCTGGTGTGGACTTTGTTCTACATTTCAGTTCTTTGGTCTGGTAGTCTATCTGGGGACTACTTTCTTGGCTCATCAAGCAGTCAAGTGTGTTGAAAAGGAGCTTTAGCAAAACAGGAACCAACTTACTTTAGCAAGTAAATCTCACTCTATTTTTCTAAAGGGACAGGGGATTTTCTCTCTGGTTTTTCTCCAACTCCCTTGGTCAAGGCCAATAGCTAGTACTATAGGATTGTCTACACTGGAAGGGACATAAGTCTAATGATTGTTGGACTTTGAATAGGGATCAGGCTGCTGGTAGAGTAAAATTTGTTGGAAAGGTATTTAGGTTTCCTGAGGGATCTTTTATCAAGCTCAGTGAAGGTCAGGCTCCTTTGGATTTGGTGAGGAGGAATAGTATGGGTGAAAAGAGAGCTAGGTTTGAGGAATTGCCTACTGAGGCTTCATTTGGTACTGGAAATAATTCTGGAGATAAGGGGAAGGAAAAAGAGGTTAGTAAGGCTACTTTATCTACTTCATATGGTAATTTGGAGTTAGTAAAGGTTGTTAAGGCGGATGGTGAGTGAATGGCTGGTGTATATGATGTGGAGGCTACTAGGAGGGCGGCTGCTTCTAAAGCTAGAAGAAGTATTTCTAATCAGTTAAGGTCAAGAGGTGGAAAGGCAGATTCTAAGAAGGCTGAAGATCCCAAGAAGATTTATACGTCTGAAGAGATTTGTCAGATGCAGAAGGGGATATCTGATATGGGTCCCCCTAGTTTTGGTGTTTTTGATCTTAATGGTGATCCTATGCCTTTGGATGATGTTTCAGATACAGAGGAGGATGTGCCTTTGGCTTCTTTGCCTAGGCCAAGCTCTAGTGGGTGAATAGAGGGAGTTAGAACTACTGTTGATGGTTCTGGTTTGGTCTCTGTGGATGGAAAGGTTCATGGGGATAATTCTGACGTGGAGATGTGTGATGTTGTTGGTAATGTGGGACCTCAGGAGTCTTCTAGGGCAAAGGTTGCTAGGAGTAAGGCTCATTATGAGAGGCCAGTGGTTTCAGGTCAAGAGAATGCTATGGATGTTGTTTTGGGAAGGGTGAATCAGCTTCAGATTCCATTATCTTTGGGTGAATTTTTTTCTATTAGTCCAGCCCTTGCTGAAAAGCAGAAGAAGCATTTGACTAGGAGAAGAGTGGCTACAAGTGAGGTGGAGTATATGTGTGAAAATGTGGAGAAGTTTGGTAATGAGGTGGAGACTCATTTTTCTGCTCCTTTGGGATATTTGGTGGTTTCTTTTAATGGCAAAGATGTGAAGGCATTGGTTGATCCAGGATCACAAATAAATTTAATTTCATTGGATCAAGCAACTAGTCTGGATTTGCCAATTAAAGCTGGTGTTGGAGGAAATCTCAGAGGGATAGGTGGGCATTCTACTGAGTTGATTGGTACAGCGGAGCATGTAAAGTTAGGTGTAGGTGGAGCTGTTGGAAAAATTCATTTTTATGTGGCTAGAGGAGCTGTGAAGACAGTTTTAGGAGGGCCATTTTTGATGGATTTTGAGGCCAAGATTGGTTATCAGTCTGGTGTTGGGATTAGTTTGGAGATTACTGGGGAGGATATGAGGCGGTTACATATGAGGTTGGCACCCCCAGGTGATGAAGGTTGGGAAACTTGTCCTGGTGTTTCTGCATCTTGTCAGTGTTGCACTTGCACTAGGAAGAGAAAATATTTGAAGTCCTCTTCTGGTGTATTTGAGGATAGTGGTGATCATTTTGTTGGTGACCCTTCTTTTGTAGGGTAGATAGGGCTGATCAGTCTAGTGCTGTAATCTCTCCTCAAGAAGAAATCCCAGATTGCAGTAGGTCAGCTCAAGTGGAGATATATCAAGTGGAATCTCAACTTTTTGTAGATAATATTACTTTATTATGTCAATTTTTGTCAAATTATTTGTCTGGTTTCAGTGTTTCTTCACGTTTTTCTCTCAATTTTATTTCAAGCTCTGAAGATTTTTTAGGGAAAATTTTGTTGGAGCGGAAAAGTTTTGGAGTGGTGGAAAATGGGTCTAAAATTAAGTCCCAATGGTGCACCGCTAGGGTTTCTTCTACACCTTTCAAATGCATTACCATGGCCACACATGTGAGCATTGGGGACACCCCTGGTTGTTTTTTTAGGAATAGAAAGAAACAATTTGACGAAAATCAAGAAAAAAATCTCAAGATAAATAAAAATCAACAAAAAAATTATTTATGTAAAGATATTGTCAATAGGGCTGAGCCTACTTGGCATGCTGGTAACCTCCTGCATGAGGATATACTGCCAACTTTTCATACTTTTGATTATTCTTTTCTTATTTCTAAAAATAAAAATCAAATTAAAAATTGTCTGCATAATGAAAAACTAGATAAAAATATTTTTGAAAATTCCAATAATTCTGTTTCTGAAAACTTTAATAATTATTTTTCAAAAAATAAAAATAAAAATAAAACTGATAAAATTTCTTTATCTGATTCTAATAATTCTTTTTGTAAAAATTCTGCTACTCTTAACTCTGATGAAGATGAAGATTCTGTTGATGAAAGGAGCTCAATTCCTCAAGTACATGTGGAAGTGGAAGTGGCAAAATATAAGAAGGTTGCTGTGAAAGTTAAACCAATCAATGAAGCACTTCCAACTGGATTGAATCCGCCATTGAAGAGACCACTTTTGTCAAGAGATATATATGAAACTCCTTTAAGAAAGAATCCGCCTGAATTTTCTGAAACGTCAAGAATTACTTTTGATAGGATTGGTGTTGTAAATTTTGGGCCAGAGGGTTGGTTATCTGGTGAGGAGATGAACTTGTTGTTGGATGTGATGGTGTTGAGGGAGAAGGCTATTGCATTTGTGGAAGAAGAGAGGGGTGTTTTAAAGCATTCTTATGGTGAACCTTACAAGATTCCAGTTGTTTGTCATGAACCTTGGCAACTCAAGCTAATTCCAATTCCTGCTGCTCTTAAAGATGATTATATTGAAGTTGTTAGGGAAAGGATTAGGACTGGACTTAATGAACAATTGTCATCAAGTTATTCAAGTACAGTTTTTTGTATCAAGAAGCCTAATGGAAAGCTTAGAGTGGTTCATGATCTTAGGGAATTGAATAGGGTGACTATAAAAGATGCTGGTATTCCTCCAAGTGCCGAGGAATTTGTTGATGCTTTTTCTGGAAGAGTATGTTATGGTTTGGGTGATATTATGGGGCTATGATGAAAGAGAATTACATCCAGATTCAAGACCTGTGACAACTTTTGATACTCCTCTTGGACGTTTACAGCTGACTAGATTACCTCAAGGTGCTACTAATTCTGTTGCTGTTTATCAAGCACAAATGGCTTGGATTCTTCAAGATGAAATTCCACAGTATGCTGGTATATTTATTGATGATGGTGGAATTAAAGGTCCTTCAACTGGTTATGATAATGAAGTGTTGGAGGAGAATCCGGGTATTAGGAGGTTTATTTGGGAGTATGCATTAACTTTGGAAATGATGTTGTTTAGGATTGAAGAAGCTGGTTTAACTATTTCCGGTTCTAAATTTTCTTGTTGTGTTCCAGCTTTAGAGATTCTTGGTCATGTGGTGTGTAGGGAAGGCCGAATCATGTCAAAAAAGAAAGTCAACAAAATTCAATCTTGGCCAAGACCTAGAAACACTACTGAAGTTAGAGGATTTTTGGGAGTATGTGTTTATGTTAGGATATTTATTAGGGATTTCTCATTATTAGCTGCTCCATTGAGAATTTTAACTAGGAAGTATGCTGATTGGGATTGGGATGAAGCTTGTGAAGAAGCTTTTGTTAAGTTGAAAAAGGTGGTTGGTGAAGATATTATTCTTCATAAGTTGGATTATGGTGAAGGAGCTTGTAGGATTTATTTAGCTGTTGATTCTAGTCAGCTGGCGGCTGGTGAAGTGATTTCTCAGATGGATAAGGATGGTTATATTAGACAAGTTAGGTATGAATCTGTAGTTTTTACTGAGGTGGAATCAAGATATTCACAACCAAAGTTGGAACTCTGTGGTGTGGCAAAATTTTTAAAGAAACTTCAAAATATCTTATGGGGTCAACATTTTGAACTTCAAGTGGATGCTAAATCTTTAATTCAGATGATTAATTAACCTAGTTTACCTAATGCTCCAATGACTAGGTGGGTAGCTTTTATTCAACATTTTTCATTTGATTTAGTGCACAGGCCTGGAAAATCTTTCACTATGCCTGATGGATTGTCAAGAAGACCACCTACAGTAGATGATTCCAATTCAGAAGAGTATTATGAAGATATACCTATAATCAAGGCCAGTACCAAGGGTTCTGAGGAGTTTCCACTGGCTGTTTCTATTTTTGTTGAAGTTGATGAAGTTGATGATCTAGTTGATCATGAGGTTTTTGTAGATGAGGATGGTGTGGTTGTTTGGGATAATTGGAAGTTGGTTAATGGTGTTTATGTTTGGGATCTGAAGGAGGATAGTGGTAGCATGGAAAAATGTTTGAATGAGGTGGATTATGTGAATTTCAGAAAACAGCCAAATGCTCAGAGAATGATTGCTCATTCACAAGTGGGAGATATTGGGGACAGGGAGGTTCCTTTGGATGTTATATTATTGGATTTTTCTGATGAAATTTGGGGCCAGACTGGGTTTTATTTTTTAATGGTGAAATATTTGTTGTCTCTGGGAAAACCAGAAGAATGTGATGAAGCTGAATGGGTGGCTATCAAAAAGAAGTCACCTGGTTTTTATTTGTCTGGTAGAAGGTTGATGAAAAGAATACATCCAAATCCTCAAGTTTTTGTATCTCAAAGAAAAGGTCAAGAATTGGTGATAAAATCTCTTCATGAAGATGTAGGGCATAGGGGATTTGGAGAAACTTATAAGCAGATTTCTGATAGATTTTTGTGGCCTGGAATGAAGATAGCTGTTAGATCTTGGGTTCAGTCATGTGAAGAATGTCAGAGAAGAAGTTATTTAAGGCCAAAAGAACCTGGAAATGCTACTGGTGAAAATACTATCTTTGGACGGGTTAGTTTGGATGCTGTTCACATCAAGGAAGGTAAATATAAGTACTTGATTGTGGCAAGGGATGATTTTTCTGGTTAGTTTGAGGCTGTCCCTCTTATTAGTTTATCTACTAAAAATGTAGCAGAATTTTTGATGAAGGAATGGTTGTATAGGTATGGTGTTATGAAGTTGGTAACTGTTGATGGTGGCTCCAAGTTTGGTGCATACTTCAAGCAAGCTGTTTCAAAAATTGGCTCAAAGGTTAGGGTGGCGACCCCATATTATCCTGAAGAAGAAGGAATGGTTGAAAGGGGGCATCAAGTTATTAAGGATGCTTTGGTTAAAATGTGTGGAAAAAGTGCTGAAAAGTGGAGGCATTATTTACCCCTTGTTTTATTTGCTGACAGGATTACCACCAAGAGGACAACTGGTTATTCTCCTTATGAATTAGTTTTTGGTCAGAAATCTGTTTTACCAGTTTATCTTGAAGCTGAATCTTATCTTGGTGTTGATTGGGATGTAGTCAAAACTACTGAAGATTTGCTCTGTGCTAGAATGCAACAGTTAGAAAAGAAGGAAGAATACTTGGAGAAGGCATAAGATAGGATGATCAAGATCAGGGATCAAAGGTTGGCTCATAGACTCAGGAAGCCTTTGAGGCCTGGTGATATGGTGTTGGTGTATAATAGGAGTTTGGAAAGTCAGTGGGGGAAAATGTTTGCTGATAGAAGGAATGGACCATATAGGATTAGAGAACAGGTTTCTGGTTGTTCATATGTTTTGGAAGAACTGGATGGTGTTGTCTTAAAGAAGAGGGTAGCTGCTGATCAAGTGAAGAAGTTTTACTCTACGGGCACAAAGAGTCCTGAAGTTTGACTCCGAAATGAGGATAAACTACAACATCAATCTTTTAGGAAATCTCACAGTCTTTTGAAAAATCAATCATTACTTCAAATTTAAAATTTTATTATGTGGTGAAAATATGAGGGGGAAACAAATTTTGTTAGGAGTGTTCACAGGGGAACCTTCTAGATTTTATATTGGTAAGTTTGGGGGTAATTGATGAGTTGGCAGCTCTATTCACAATTACCCCATAATGATTGTTTCCAACCCTTCTCTGTTTCTAGTTGAATTCTAGCTTTGTTTTTGTTATATAGGTAGTCCTCTATGACTATAAACTGGAACCTTACATCAACACAACACAATATTTTGGAAGTATGGATTCAAGAATTTTGTTTTGTTTCATTTTTTTTTTGTTGTATTGGGGTGGATGATCACTTGTGGTCTCCAATCAATTTTACAAATTGGAGGGAGCCCACCCAGTGATCATTAGTTTGTTTTCTTGATTTTCATTAAATTATCATTTTTCAAATATTCAAATTTTCAAAATTTAAAAAAAAAAAAAAATTATTTTCAAAAAAAAAAATTATTATTTTCAATAATAATTTGTTTTCAAAAATTTCATTTTATGTTATATTTTTAATTTTGCTTTCCTGTGTATCCACAATCAAGGTGCACTTGGATGTGGGTATGATGTCAGGGGTTCGGCTCATCCAAATGGCTGGGGGACATCTTTTATTTTTTTATTAATCTTTAATTTTATTTATCTTTTTCATTCATTATATATTTATTTTATTTATTCTGCTAGTCCATCAAGACTTAAAACTGGAATTCTTTTCAAGATCATTTATGATTTGTCCTAAACTTCAAGACCGTGGAAAACTGAAGATGTCAATAAAACTAGGAATTATAATGGTCAAGATTTGAGGAGGATTTCTTTTAGTTAGAAGTGTTCATTGGGGAACCTTCTAGATTTTATATTGGCAAGTTTGGGGGTAATTGATGAGTTGGCAAATCTATACAAAATTACCCCACAAATTTCGTCTATATGCTTTATTGTTTATAGATTGATCTCTAGCATTGGTTTTGTGATGCAGGTGGAAGTCCTCTAAGACTATAAACTGGTGATTTTTGCGCTTGATGACTCAAGAAAATTCAAGTGGAGGTTGTTTTTGGAAATTGGAGGACCTCATGGAGATATCCAGATCATTGCAGTTCTGGCTCAGTAGAGATGAAAGCCCACTCTCTTAATTATATTTTTTTTTGTTGGAGGTGAATGGTAGAGGAGTTTGGAGGACCTCATGGCGGTGTCTAGATCATTGCATATCTAGCTCAGTAGGGTTTAAATCCTACTCTTTCATACTCAGCAGATTGAAGCATCAAAAATCAAGTGGAGTCAACTTTAGAAGCAAAATTTTTATTGAAATGATGGTGGAAAAGTTTTTTATGTGATTCAGAATGGAATGGGGACATTCCATATTGGAGGGAGGATGTGGCATTCCAAATCTGGGTAGGCTACTTAGGTGAAAATTTTATTGGACCTTGGTTGGAAGAAAATCATGGTGTTAGTGGGTGTTAATTTGGTTGAAGGGAGTTAACTGGAGTTTTTTTTTGGGTGGATTTATGGTGATTTTTGGAGGATTTATGGTGATTTTTTGGAGGATTTATGGTGTTTTGGAATTGATATATGTTGGTATTCCTATTGTTATTTGATGGTTTCATGGATTGGGGATTGGTTTTACTGGATTTTCTAGGGCTCTCTTGGTATTTTTGGTGGATGAAGTGTGCTCATGGAGTAGCCATTTTTTTCCGGTGCGCTCCGGTCTGCTCCGGTGATTTTCCGGTGCAAAAGTGAAGTGTACTGGAAAAATTCTGTCATTGTGGAAAAGTTTGGTTATGGTGAAAAGATTAATTCACTCTGGCCAAATTAGCTCATTATGGCAAAAAGAGCTCATTGTGGCAAAATTTGCTCACAATGGGAAAGTCTGATCACCAGTGCAAATTTTGGTCACTGCAGAAAGGTCTGGGCACTGTGGTAAAGTTTGGTCACTGTAGGAAAGTCTGATCACCAGTGCAAAGTTTGATCACTGCAGAAAAGTCTGGGCACTCTGGTAAAGTTTGGTCACTGTAGAAAAGTCTGATCACCAGTGCAAAGTTTGGTCACTGCAGAAAAGTCTGGGCACTGTGGTAAAGTTTGGTCACTGTAGGAAAGTCTGATCACCAGTGCAAAGTTTGATCACTGCAGAAAAGTCTGGGCACTGTGGTAAAGTTTGGTCACTGTAGAAAAGTCTGATCACCAGTGCAAAGTTTGGTCACTGCAGAAAAGTTTGGCTATTGTGGCAAAATTTGGTTAGAATTTATCATGCTTGTTAGATCAATAGTTTATTGTAGATCCTATGCATGTAGGGTATTGTTGGAAAGGTCTGGAGGAGGAGAATCAGATAGAAGGGGGAGAATCTTAGTCTTCTACATGTTTTTTTAGTCTTTCAGTTTTGATAACAAGGGTCTTTTTGATAATTAACAATATTTAACATATAACAACAATTATAATAAAAAATATCAACATATAGGGTACCATTAAATAGCTCTCATCCTTGGTGACTCAAATTTATTTCTTTTCTTATAAAAGTTATAAAATAAAAATATAATAAATAACACTCTTTAATTTTGGTGGGAAACTGGGTAAATCTGGGGCAGACCTTTAATAAGGCACCTTTGAACATATCATCCCAAGGGTAGTTTCTGGGGCACTTTACTGTACTTTTCAGTCTCTGGGGCAAGTGTTGCGGCTTGTTCTAATTATTTTCTGTGACTTGTATTAGTGTAATCTGGTATAAGGTATTTGTTTTGGGGGTGTAATTATTTATTGCACTTATTTTTTTCTATATTATAGGTTTCCAACACTTTCCAAATCTTTCTCTCAGATTTTCAACTTATCCAACTCTTCAAGAAGATCTTCAAGCTTAGTTAATTGAATCTTACATTTACTTAGAGGGACAGGGATTTCTTTTTGTTTTTCCAACTCCCTTGGATTCTGCCTGCAGCAAGGCAAATGTAGGAGTCTACTCTACACCGCTCAGCTGAGAAATCAAATACTTTTCAACTAAAAATAGATGATCATCTCATACTTATTAACTGGTTGAAAATAAAAACTAATTATGATTCTTGTTTTGGTACTGAGAATGCAACTAAAGTAGGAAAGCCCCCTGCATGAAAATTAAATGGCTATCTTATAATGGCCAATGAATTATGAAATAGGACAAAGGGAAGGATTGATCTTTTACCTAAACAGATATCTGAACATTTCAAGCATTACCAAGCCAAATACAGGAAGGCAAAGACTCTTTCATTTTAAACTGGTTTTGGTATTACCGACATTGATATCAGTAAGGGCATAAAATCCATAGATAATAAACTTGAATCTCTATGTCCATACTTTAAAGAGATGGACGCTATTTTTGGAGAGAAAGCTGATGTTAATCCTTCAAACATGTTGGATAGTGAAGATGCTATCTCTGAACATGATGTTGAAAGAAATCTTTTCCCATCCTCTTTCTCCACTCAAGCCTCTCCTGTTCTAAATTCAACAAATATAGATAGCCTTCCAATAGATCCTTATGGTGATATAAACAACATGATCCCACTCCAGTAAGTTTTTATTTCTTGTCTAGTTGTTTTATTTTTTGTATTTCTAAAAAGTCTAATGAACAAACCCAGGATCCTCAGGCAAGTGAGTCTGAAGCTAGCATCAATGATGAAGAGGAAAATTTTACCTCCAAAAAAAAAGCAAAGACCATCAACAACTTTGAATTACAACAGTCATAGAAAGTGAAACAGAGATAGTTTTTCCCAAACCCCTTTTTCTTCTATTGATGATTTTCTGGAGAAACCTGAATCAGATAAGTGATAGCATACCTCTTAATAATTTAGTGAGCTTTTTTTTTCTTTTGTTAATATTCCTTTTAACTCTAGGTAAAGTTTAAGTTGCAAGATATACTCTCAACTTTCAAAAGAAACAATACAAGCTCTCTTTGTAAAGGGATGATAGGGCACAAGACTTGGAGGAGAAGAAAGTTGAGCTTTCTATACAGAGAGATATGAGGGTAAAAGACTTTGAGGAGAAGAAATTTGAGATTTTTTTAAAGAGGGAGAATAGGGTACATGACTCGGAGGTGAAGAAATTCAAGATAAAGAAAGGGGAGAAGGCCCTAGAGTACAATTTCCTATTTGATCAAATGAAAATCAAGTATCAACTTGAAGATGGTTCAAAAAAGAATAATTTCTTGAGAGAATGTGTTAAAGCTAATAAATCTATTGAGGAAATTTAATTCTTAATGAAAATGTTTGATAACTAGTTTTTTTATTATGTTTAGAAAGTTTTCTTGATAGAATTAATTTAAGCAAATAACCAATCCTTGGCACACACTCCTCACGGAGATGTGAAACATTTTATTGCAACATTTTAGATTATTTGTTTGTTTGGTTAAACAAATTTTGTTTTGTTTCTTTTTGGTGATAATTTTATATGTGCCGACTTTTTAAAGGTCTTGATTCTAGATGATTTTTTTTGCAAAAATTTGAAAAACTCATATATTTTTTTTAATTTTTGTTATGATTAAAGAATTTTTCTTAAATTATTTCTCTTACTCTTAAAAGTTAAACTTGTTGCAGAAAAAGAAAAAGCAAAAAGTGAAATAATGAAGTTGGAGTCTCTTGAAAAAACTGAAGAATGTCAACTTCTTTTTGAGGAAAAGAAGTGGTTTCATTTGCAATCAAAGAAAGAATAATTTTTAGGAATTGAGAAAGGTTGTTTAGATTTGGAGAGGGAGAAGTTAGGATTCAAAGAGAGAATGATGAAAAATTCAAAAATAATCAATTTCGATTGGAAAATGTCAAAATTCAGTTACAAGCCAATGAATTAAAAATGATTTATGTGAAATTTTTTTTTTGGAAATACCCTCCCCTGCTATTTACCATAATAGGGGGTGGGGATCACCATTTTTTTTCTAAGTCAGAAAAAAATTTATGACAAAAAAAATGGCAATACCCTCCCCTGTGTTTTATTGAAGTATGGGCATAGATTACAAAAATTTATGTTCATTGCATAAATTAGCATGTAAACAAGTCTTATAAGATAATTCACAAACCTAAA
The DNA here is from genome assembly GCA_030280995.1 of Hemileia vastatrix. Taxonomy (NCBI): domain Eukaryota; kingdom Fungi; phylum Basidiomycota; class Pucciniomycetes; order Pucciniales; family Zaghouaniaceae; genus Hemileia; species Hemileia vastatrix. The sequence goes on along the minus strand of JASXTE010000013.1, from coordinate 18,861,273 downwards.
TTAATGAAAATTCAAGTAAAAATGTTAGTAGAAATTGTCGGTGATTGAAGTCAATGAAAACAAACACAAATGTATACATGAACCTCATGAGAAAAACAAATTTTCTCATGATTACAGTTATACAACACATGGCCGATGGCTCATTAATTTCGGTAAGTAGAGTATCATATATGACTTGTAAAATGTTAATTTGTGAAATAAATATAAAAGTTGACAACCTATATTACACCCCATACTTTTTCTTTCTATTTAATGTTTTTATTTTACCTCAAATTTTTCTCATACCTTGTCAATCCTATTGACCAGCTCCCTATTGATTTGAAAAGAACAGCCAAAGTGAGTAAATTCTTAACAGGATTTTTAAAGTTTTTTATATTTGTTAAATTTACCTTATTTTTTTACCTTGTTTATTCTGTGTATTAATTTTTGACTGATTTGAAATGAACATCCAAAATGTGTGAACTCTTGACAAGATTCCAAGCCAGGTAGAGCTTTGGTATTTGATGATGAACTTGAGAAACTTTTTTTATGTAAAGAATAGATGACTATGGAAATTAAATGAGGGACATTATTTTAAGAATGAAACATATATTATCAGGCATACCAAGAGAATAGCCTTTAAAAAATCCTGGTCTAAACATGAAATAAATAAAATGAAATTTAGAGAAAAGGCTTAACTTTAAAGGTCAATATCTCAGCAACCACTGAACCAATTCAGATAAATTCATTTGAAAGGAGAGAAAGGATTCAGAAGAATATTCACCTAAAAGAATATAAGATTTGAATAAACCTAACCCTAATTTTGACACTGATTTTCAAAATTGCACAAAAATTTGAAAATTGATGATGAAAATTCCAACAAGAAGGATATATAAGCCTAGATAATCATCAGATAAGAGTTTCAGAAGCCCTGTTCTCTAATTATGCAATATAAAAAGATAAAATAAATTAAGTAACATTTGAAAAAAAAGGCTCAACTTTTAAGGTCAAAATATCAGCAACCACTGAACCAAATTCAAACCTGTTTGTGGAAAATGAAAGGTAGGCTCCAGGAGAATCTTCAGTTAAAGGAAATGTGATTTAAATAAACATAACCCTATTTAATTACATAGAAATTTGAAATTAAAAAAAATTAACTTGGGAAAAAAAGGCTCAAACTTAAAGGTCAATATCACAGCAACCACTGAACCAAATTCAAATTTAATTGTCAGAAATGAAAGTTAGCCTTCAGGAGAATCTTCAGCTAAAAGAACATTAGATTCAAATAAAACTAACCCTAATTCAGAGTCTGATTTTAAAATTTTTACAAAAACTTGAAAAGTGGTAATGGAGATGAGAACAAGAAGAGCTTCATAAGTCCACTGTTATCCAGATAAGAGTCATGCATATATTTAAGTACAAAATTTTAATAGAAGGAAAGAGATATCATTTAGTTATAAAAAAAGGAGATGAAACTTACCTTGATTGAAAAGTAGGAAAAATAGAGCAAGAAAGAATGATGTTGAAATTTGGGGGAAATTGAATATGTAGTAAGTGAAATGAATAAAGAATGTGAAATGTATGTGTTTTAATGACATGGAACCAAAAAAAAGTGAAATAGGAAAAAGGGGGGATAATGACCATGCCAAAGAGGAATGATGAGTAGGGTGATGGAGCTAAAAAAGAAAGAAAAGAGGGAGAGAAAGAAAAGGTTAATTTTACAATAAAAATCAAAAATAACCACTTACAAAAAAAATTTAGATACAAAAAAGAAAGAAATAACAGAAAAAAACAAAAAATATATAATTTGCAATCAAAAAATCAACAAAATGAATAAAATGACTTACCTGGAGAGATGAGATGAGAAAATAAATGAAACCAAATTGTTTGAGGGATGTTGGAGGAGAAGAGGAAAAGGATATGAGGGATGAATGAAAAAAAGAAACAGTGAAACATTATGCAATTTGCAGAGAATATTCAATTTCATGTTGAGCTGGTGAATGAAAACAAATGAGACATCCAAAAAAGAGACTTTCAGCATAAATTCAAAATAAAAATGAATGTGAAAAATAAAAACACCAAACCAAGTGAATAAAGCATAGAAGTTAAACATTTGGAGAGTATGAAAAAAAATTAAAAGGGTTGTGTTTCAAAATGTTGGAGGGTGGTTGGCATAATAACAGAGCATATGCTGGTGAAAAGAATGTTTTGTGATTCAAGGGAGGGGAGAGCTGGTGCAGGTCTTGGATCCTTTTCTTCAGAAAGATCATTAGGGGGTATCAAAGTTAGTAATCTTCCTTTTCAAAATACCTCTTTTTTCCATCAAATCGACCATGATTATTATTTAAAATATGCCATATTGTGCCTCAAAAACACCTTTTTTCACTGATAATTAATATCAAGTTTGTGGCTTTATTTTTGTGTTGTGAAATACCTTTTAAATAATCAAAAATTTCTAAATTTGATACCCCCTATTAAAAAGACATATAAGCTAAAGTGTCTTCCAACCCAGAGTCAGAGTTAGAGTCAGCAGCTAAAACTAAAGTGATGGCATTCATAGCTGTGTGAAGTTGCTCCCTAGTAGAGAGGTGCTTCCATATTGTTGGTAGAAGGTTTAGGTGATGAGTGGGAAGTGGGAATTCACCACCAAATAAGCAGATAGGGTCTGTAGATAGAAAAAATGTTATGTGTTTGCCACAAAAATTTAGGATCATAGAGTGAGGAGATGCATAAAGATGAGAGAAAGTGTTATGTGTTTGCCACCAAAATTAAGTATCATAGAGTGATGAGATACATAAGGATAGCATCTGCAATTATATGTCATGTGACTTGCTTACAAATCAATCATGGATGTGATGAGTTTGGGATCAGGAATTAGGAACAGAAATTGGGGTATCAGAGGCTGGATAATGCATTATCATGGATTCCTTATCCACTAGCCCTGGTGCTAGTGGATAAGAATCTTCTGCAATTAATAATGACTGATCCTGGGAAAAAAAAATTCTTGATACCAAATTGCAGATCCCTGAACATTTTTTGTCAATGGGTCTCTTGGTCTAGAAGGTTTAGCTGAAGGTTCTACGAGGATTTTAAGTGGTTTAATGGACTTTCAAAGGTAAGGTACGTATCTCTTAATCTTTTTGATTGTTTTACTCAAATTATAAGAGGTGGATTCAAATATTAATATAAATTATAGCTTAGAGTTACGTTGATGTAAGTACTAGTGTTATCACGTATAGAAATAAAGGATGTAATTGATGTATTGTAAGATATGTAAGTAAGTAAGGAATGGAATGAAAATTACAAAAAGAGAGGGCCTTTTATAGGCAAAATGTGAGAAATAAAAACACGGAGTTAACACCACCTAATACAAGGGTGTGAGAAGAAAAAACTAAATAAAGAGAGTATGTGAAATAATAAAAGATATACTAAATGGTATGTCAATAAAGATATCATTTATATTTGAAATAAAACTTGAGTTCCCTTAGACTGTCACATTTAGTACAAAACATTTGATTTAAAATGTTGATTTTAACAGAAATTTAAATTTCTTAATAAAGGAATTTGAATTTTTTTAGATTTTTATTATATTTTTTAATACTATTTTTATTCCCTCTAATCTGTATTATTGAGAACGGTGTTAGGGAGTAAAAATTTATGGGACAATTACTTATTTTTATTATTTATCTACATTACTTAGTGTACTTAGCTAGTTAATTGTAAGTAATACATAAGTAGGTAATAAATATATAATTATTAATAAGGATTTAAAAGGCGTGACTTCATCTCAGTAAGATAATTAATTATTTTACTGGATAAGTCTAGTAGCCTGGCTGACACTCCCTCACTCTAGAAAAAACAATTAAAAAAAAGCTATGATTTTTTCTTTTTATACTTTTTTAGTAGAGTAGGAAGATTTGATATCTCCTTCCCAGGTATCCAAGAATCATATTCAGATGATTTATTCTTGAATCTCAATAAGTATTCTGTGCCTTTTTCAGAAGTGACTATTCTGTCATTCAGAATTTTTTCAATTTCTGCTGTTTCAGTGATTTCATTTGGGGTTTTCTTTGGTCTTCCCCTCCTTTTTGGAAATAAATCACTATTGGATGTGTAAGGTTTCAGAAGAGATATTGGAAAAACAGGATGTTTTCTGTCATATGGAGAATACAAAATAACCTCAACTGCATTATCTCCAATCATTCTTCTGACAACAAATGGACCGACAAATGGGTCTTTTAATTTGTTATTTCACTGTAAATTGAAGTGGAATGTAGAAATCAACACTTCATCACCCTTTTTAAAAGTGTATTCTTTATGGGATTTGTCCCATCTCTTCTCATATTCAAATGATTTTTCAATACATTTTTGAGCATGATTTCTTCAAAGTTGTTGCATTTGATGAAAGGATTTTACAACAGGATGTATAAATAATTTAGGTATTTTGTTATTGAGAATTTGGGCAGGAGTATTTGGAACATATCCAAGCCAGAGCTCAAAAGACTTTCTTTGAGTAACAGAATGAACAGTGCTATTATAAACAAATTCCAACCCAGGAAGTAAAGTAACCCAATCATGAGTGAATCTGTCATTATCTTTATACTCAAGACAAAAGGCACAATACCTTCTTATCATGTCCTCTAATGTCTGAATCATTCTTTCAGCTAAGCCATCATTCTGTGGATGATGGGCAGTAGTAAGTTTCAGATCACAACCACAAACATCCATCAGAGACATCCAAAATTCAGAAGTAAATTTAGGGTCTCTGTCAGAGATTATGGCTTTAGGAAAACCAGAAGTATTAAACATATGAGACCACCATAAGAAAGCTAATTCTTTAGTGGAGACATCCTTGTGGGTAGGGATAAACTTACACATTTTAGTGAATCTGTCCACAATAACCCAACAAGAGTTATAACTGTCTTTTCAAGCAATAGGTAATCCTGTTACAAAATCCATGTTTATTATCTGCCATGGTGCATCAGGAGTATCAATATGTTGCATTAATCCTGCTCTTTTACCAGTTAATCTTTTTGATTTTTGGCAAGAATCACAAGATTCAACATATAATTTTGTGTCTTCAGACATATTAGCCCACCAAGCAGTGTTCTTAATTCTGATCATTGTTTTGTCAAGATCAAAATGTCCAGCTAATATGTCATCATTACAAATTTTCAAGATGATTTCTTTCATAGAAGGAAGAATAACAATAACATTACTCAACTTTCTTCTATAATATAGATATCCTTCATCAATTGAAAATTTACCTTTTTCCAAAGCTTTTTGGTACTTTGGTGGAAGGGTTTTAATTAATGCTTGTATTGAAGCATTCTTTGGATCATTTAATATGGTGCATAACTTTTTCAAGTCAGTGTCCTTATCATATGATTCCAGAATAATCTGTAATAGCTCTTCCTCCATATCAACCACATATATCCCATGAATATGAATAATTTCATCCTCAGGATCATAAGAAGGATTAGAGTCATCATTTGGTAAGGTTAACCTTGATAAAATATCCACATTTGAGTGAAAAATACCAGCCCTATGAATAATTGTCATTCTCCCTCTGTATTCTTGAACAGCCAACTGCCATATGAACATATGTCTGTTAGGTGTTTTCAGGTTTAAAAGGGATTTAACTGCACTGCAGTCAGTGAAAAGTTCAAATTTTTGGTCATCTAGGTAATAATGTAGCTTCTCTAGATCCCACACTACAGCTAAAAATTCTAATTTAGTAGCACCATATTTCAATTCACTATTTCTCAAGGTTCTTGAAATATAACAAATTACTACTTCTAATACTTTATCATTTATCACTTGTTTTTGATGGAGCGCAGCACCAAGACCAATGAAACTGGCATCACTAAACAAAACACATGGTTGTTTAAAGTCAGGTAAAGCAAGAATAGGTGCTGACATCAAACAGTTTTTCATAGTGTCAAAGACTCTTTGTCTTTCACTATTCCAGACAAAACCAACATCCTTTCTAGTTAATTGGGTAAGGGGTAAAGCTATGACTTGGTAATTTTCAATATACTTTCTATAGTATCCACACATTCCTAAAAAACTCTGGAGCTCTCTAACTGTAGTAGGAGCCTTCACCTGTTGTATGGCTGCCACTTTGTTTTGGTCAACACATATCTGTAAGCCTGAAACAACATGACCAAGAACTTTTAAAGAATGGAAACCAAATTTACATTTCATCAAAGCAAGTGTCAGATTTATTTTATCCATTTTCTGGAACACTTTACACAGGTGGTTAAGATGGTCCTCAAATGTTTTTGAGAATATAATGATATCATCAATATAAACCATCAGCCATCCTTCAATTATCTCTTGATGGAATGTGTTATCCATGACTTTTTGGAAAACTGAAGGGGCATTTTTAGGGCCAAATGGCATCCTAACATACTTATAAATACCCATATAAGTAGCAATCATCAAAAAATTCTGAGAATTTTTCTCAAAAGGTACCTGGTGATATCCCTTGTTACCATCCAAACAGCTGATATATTTAGCACCCTGTAAAGTAGCATGTATAGAGCTAATTCTAGGTAAAGGATAGATATCATCAACAGTATAAGTATTTAGTGCTCTATAATCACCACATAACCTGGCTTTATCTTTCTCATAAGAAATTAGGAAAGGTGAGATAACACAATATTTAGGTGTTTCAACTACCTTTTCAATAATATTCATTTTTAAAAGGGTAGAGATATTGTCTTCAATATCTTTTCTCTTTGTGGGAGAAGCAGGATAAGGCTTCTTCTTTAAACTAGGTGGTATATCAGTTAATGGACAAGACAATGAAAGTTTCATTTCTTCTTTAACAAATCCCAGTTCATGTGACCCATGAGCAAAGGCCATAGGAAAAGACTTTATCAAGTTAATGATGGAATCTATATCCTCACCAGAAAGTTGTTCTCCAAAAGAGGCATTGTCAATCTCAGACATAAGAGCATGCATTTCTTTTGTAGATCTTCCTTTATATTGAACTACAGAATTACATGTGTTCAATTCTGGTTTTAATAATTTTTTGGAGGAAGAAATCTTATATTTTCTCTTCCCATTCATCCCCATTGTGAAACATTGGTTTAAGGGATCCAATTTTATGCCATACTTGGTTAAAATATCATTCCCTACAATAAACCAATTGCTTAAGTTATCATTTTTCATGACAACAAAATCACAAATAGCTCTTACAAACCCATGGTTATATTTAAAAAACACTGTGGCTTTGTATTTACCAACGGGGGACAAAACACAGCCATAACCTCTCCAATTTTCAGAAATGATAAGAATAAGTTTTGATTTATAGTCTTGATCCACTGAAGCAAGTGCTCTTTCAGATACTACACTTCCTCCAGCTCCAGAATCCAGAACAACTTCAATGCTGGTTCCATTAATCAAGACTGGTGCCTTGAGAGGGGCAATAACAATTGAGCTATCCTCAATGTTCTTTATGATCTCAGAATCTTCAACTGTAGATAAAGCATTATTATCAATATCAATATTATTTAAATAATGAATATCCTCTTCCAGCATCAAGATTTCTTGTTGAGATTCATATGAAATATTGCCGGCACAATCACTTGACGTATCATACAGTGCTACTGTGTCATCATCATGCTCCTCTGTTTGTTCTGCAAGATTTATTTTCTTGTCACAAACATGGCCCTTCTGCCAAGGTTTGTTGCACTTGAAGCAAGTGTTTGTTGCATAACTTTTAGGTGCAACAGGGGCAGAAGGTATACCAACCTTTTCCAGAGGTTTCTGTTGGTAATTGGAGGGTTTCTCCCAAGTGGTTCAAGGAATGAATCTTCTGGCATCATACTTGTTGTTTAGAAGAATCTCATTACAAGTATTGATTAAAGATGGAGGTTCTCTGGTGAACTCAGTCCTAGCCACAATCAAGTCTCTTAAAGACATTGGAAATTTATAAAGGATCCTGTCCTTCTATAACTCAAACTCCATTTTTGGGTCCATAGCTCTTAAGATTTTTACAAGTTTCATTAAGAACTTAATAGTTTTATCAGTATAAGAACTATATTTAGTTTCCTCATACTGCCTTTGTTGAGCCATCCTAAACTTGGAGCCCCCAAATTGTGCTTTAATTAATTTTTTCCAATCTTCCCATGAGTAATCATTCTCATCTAAGAGGACAGATTCATACCACATTAGGGCTACATTGGTAAATAAAGAAATTAACTTAGAAACAACTTCCTCATCTGGGAGTTTGTAAGAGTTTTTTAAGTTATCAATTCTGCAAATGAATTGTTGCCAATCAGAAGAAGAATCACCATCAAATTTTGGATATTGGTCAAGTTTTTGCCAATTCTTTTGATTTGAAGAAGTCTCCTTAGTACCAGCTTGTTTCTGAGTAAGAAGCAGCTGTAACTTCTCCAATTGGGCAGTAATCTCATTTTTTAATCCTTCTGTTGAAGATCCTGGTGCATAATTAATTTTTAATGGAAACTCAGTGGTATCAACAGGTATCTCTGGAACTATTTTTGCTTTAGATGAGCTAGCCACAGGTAATATTTGAGCATCCTGCACCATATGTCCCTTTAAAGAAATGTCAGAATATTTTTGGTCATTCAAAAATGAGTTCAATTTCTCTTCAATGGTTGTTAGTCTTGTTTTCACTCTTGGAAGACTAGATAAACTCTCATTGATGGTTGCAAAAGATAACTGATTTTAATTTTGAAAAGATGAATAATGGTCATTCAATCTTTTCAGATTCATCTTATCTATCTCCAGCTCCTGGCAACAGATAGATACAGTGTCTTTTAATTTGGACAAATCATTTTTAATATTTTGCCACAAAGCCACCTTCTTTTCATGAGTTGCTTTATAATTAAACAAATCATCAGAAACTTTCTGCAATTCACTCCTTAATGATTGACACCCCTTCTCAGTTAATAAAATATTAAACTTTTGAGTTAATTGCATATTGTTCATAATATGATTTTGCTTTGCAATAATATCTCTCAAATACTCATCATTGATTTTTGCTATATCTGGAGTGTTCCTCAATAAGAAAACAGAGTAACTTTCCAGATTCTAATTAAACTCAGGATCAAGAGTTTTATCAATCACAGCCATATCAGGATTAATCATTGAAGTAGCAATTAAAAGTAAAGGATTAGATACATGAGTGATTTGTCTACTACTCCCAGCCTCTACTGGTCTCAAGGATTCATCTTCCCCGCCAGGTTTACCTGAAGGAACAGAATCAGCTACAAAAAATGGCACTTGACAATAGATAGAGGGGCTTACCAAGGTTTTCTGGGAAAGACCATATTTTTTTTTCTTCTTCTGCCTCCTTGATAGGGGTGAGGATGTGTGGGGTTGACTTGGCTGGGTCTTGATGGACCTTCTTGAGGAAACTGATGCTGATTTTGAGACAGGGAATCCCACTGAGTGTTCAGCCAATCCCACTTCTACTTGGATACTTCCACCTTCTCTGGCTGCTGGGGAGCCAATTGTTGATGATCCCTGGGGGGAAGATGTTTCCTCTTCTCTTGCAGAAAGGCATTTATCTTTCTTACCTTTTCTTCCAGAGTATCTACTCTTGACCTCAATCTCAAGTTTTCTGTCCTTAATTCCTTTATGTGTGTTGACAGACTCTTTAACTGTTGAGGTAGTGGCATCTTTTTTATTCTGAAGCCTTTTGAAAGTTCTTCTGGGGGGTTTATTACAGGTTTCTGTTCCTGAGTTGTTTCTACCAGAATTTCCACTTCCTCCATCTCCACATCTTGTTTGGGGCAATGATTGACTAATTTGAGATAATTTTCTAGTTAAAGGAGAGCTCACAGAAGTAGCCTCATCATAATCAATTAAGTCCAATTCCTCTTCACGTGCAGCAGAAACACCTTGGCCAGTCATTTTTTTTAAATTTAACTGAAATGAGGGAGGGAGACAATAAGATGAATTATTTTTTATTTTTATTTTATATTTGAAAGAAAATTATTAAAAATAAAAATAAAAATCTTTCAGGATAAAAATCAACTAAAACAATAATCAATTTATTAATTCAAAACAATTTAAAACCAGGATTATAAAATAATCAACTGAAGAAACCAATTTAAATTTTTTATTAACAATTTTATGATAATTATTATCAGGATTTTAAACCAATTGAAAAAACAATTAATTACCAGGACTTAATGTCAACTGAAATAATTAAATATGAGTTTTATTAATTATATAAAAATTTTATTGTCAGCACAATTTTTCAACTGAAACAAATAAAATTAAATTTATCAGGACAAAAGTCAACTGAAAATTATAATAATTAATTTTAAAATATATTTTTTATTACTTCTAGGACTAAGAACACAATTGTTCTATTATTGTCAACTAGGAAAAATAAAAAAATAATAATAATAAATATAATTCCAATTTACTAGACACCTCCCCCTGTAAAATGAGAAAATTAATTCAACTTACAGAATGCTGAGTAAAAGGAAATACGTAGAGAATGAAGAGTGCAAAGTGACCCACAAATAGTAATTTCAATAATTACCACAAAATATAAGATGTTTAGTCAATATATGAACCTAAGTTTTGGAGCGCAGTTTAATTCTTTTTTACAGAAAAAATTTTACTCACGTGATATATGACGCTCATCGTTTTTGTCGTTCACTTGTCCTTACAGGTACCTCGAATAGCAATGGTCCCTACAATCTCCGGCCTCAAGTAAAAATGCGCCATCAACAATTTGGAAAGGCCCCCAATTGTCAATGGGTCTCTTGGTCTAGAAGGTTTAGCTGAAGGTTCTACGAGGATTGTAAGTGTTTTAATGGACTTTCAAAGGTAAGGTATGTATTTCTTAATCTTTTTGATTGTTTTACTCAAATTATAAGAGGTGGATTCAAATATTAATATAAATTAAAGCTTAGAGTTACGTTGATGTAAGTACTAGTGTTATAACGTATAAAAATAAAGGATGTAATTGATGTATTGTAAGATTTGTAAGTAAGTAAGGAATGGAATGAAAAGTACAAAAGAAGAGGGCCTTTTATAGGCAAAATGTGAGAAATAAAAACACGGAGTTAACACCACCTAATACAAGGGTGTGAGAGGAAAAAACTAAATAAAGAGATTATGTGAAATAATAAAAGATATACTAAATGGTATGTCAATAAAGATATCATTTATATTTGAAATAAAACTTGAGTTCCCTTAGACTGTCACATTTAGTACAAAACATTTGATTTAAAATGTTGATTTTAACAGAAATTTAAATTTCTTAATAAAGGAATTTGAATTTTTTTAGATTTTTATTATATTTTTTAATACTATTTTTATTCCCTCTCATCTGTATTATTGAGCACAGTGTTAGGGAGTAAAAATTTATGGGACAATTACTTATTTTTATTAATTATCTACATTACTTAGTGTACTTAGCTAGTTAATTGTAAGTAATACATAAGTAGGTAATAAATAATTAATTATTAATAAGGATTTAAAAGGCGTGGCTACATCTCAGTAAGGTAATTTATTATTTTACTGGATAAGTCTAGTAGCCTGGCTGACATTGTTACCCCCTAATAGGTGGATGAAAAAAGGGGGTATCAAAGTTAGAAATTTGTAATTTTTTTAAAAGGTATTTCACATCACAAAATGAAAGCCACAAACTTGACATTCATTCCTAGTAAAAATCTGTTTTAGGGGAACAATATGACATATTTTAATAAAATAATCATGATTTATTTGGTTGAAAAAAGAGGTATTTTGAAATGGAAGGTTTCTAACTTTGATACCCCCTAATGGGGGTGTCAGCTCTCAAAAATCCACACTTAAACTTTTCAAAAATGGGTGTCAGTTATGACTTCAAATAAGCACTTTTTTCAATTTTTTTTTCACAATCACATATTGGCCACCTCATCCCTTCCTCGCCCACCCCATCCCTGTCACATGAGGCACACAGACATCCATCCCCTCATCAATCCTTGGCACACATTCCTCACTGAGATTTAAAAAAATTTATTTCAAAATTTTAACCAGGCATGTTTTTTTCCTTCTTTTTTTATAATTTCAACCTGTTAACCTCTTTTCTTGTAACATACCAGTTTCATAATGCCTCCCAGAAAATCAAAAACTCAAAATGCAACTCAAAGAAATGCTACATCACAAAGGTCTTCCTGTAATGCAAGCCCCTAACCAGAGAAATCTAAGTCTGGACAGCTAAAAAAGGAAGATTATCTCATCATCATCAACTTCCTCAAAATTAAATCAAATTATGTTGCATGTTTTGGATGTGGAAGTCCACTCAAATTGGATGACCACCTTCATTAAAGGTCAATGGCTTCTTGTTAATGGCAAATGAAGTAAAAAAGAAAACAAAAGGGAGAATCAACATCAATCCTAAGCAAATGAAGAAGACATTCAAAAGTTATCAATCCAAATATAAAAAGACTCAATTTTCTTCCACTTCTACTGGCTTTGGTATTGATGATGATGATTTGGAAATTGGAATTACTACTGTTTCCAAAAAGCTCAATTTCATGTGTCCTTTCTATGAGGAAATTGATGATCTTTTTGGTTCCCAAGTTGATTTCAACCCTTGATTTATACACAATACTAATAAAGACATTCCCTCTGGATCTCTACAAGCCAATAATGGTCTGAACACACATGAAACTCAAGGAAATCAATCCCCTCCAGCTTCTAACCATAGTTCACCTGAAGATGATCCCAACTATCAAGCAGATCAATAATTTCAGAGTAGATCTGAGTCCTCAGAGCCCCAAAATTTAAATCTATTTTCTCTTTCTCTTTTCTCTTAAATTCATAGCTGAATTGCTTATTCTTTCATCTCTAGTCTCTTCTTACTCAAACTCAAATTTCTAAAAATAATAACAATTCCAGAAGTGAAAATCCTGCTTTACAAGCTGCTTTAAATGAGCTTCCTGAACCCTATAGCTCAAAATCCAAAGTAAAGTGTTGGGATTCAACTTCAATGAACTTGAACCATCTTTTAAAACATGGTAATACTTCAACCACCTCTTTATCCTCCCTTGATGATTATTTTAAGAAAAAAGATATAAGTGAGATTCAGTCACTATATATCTTCTTCAATAACATATTTAATTATTTCTATTCAATTTTCTCAGCAAAATCCTCATTTACAAAAAATGCCCTTGACTTTGAGAAAATGAAGTTTGATCATATGCTAATGAAAGATGAATGGTCCTTAGATTTGGAGGAAAATTTTTTTTTTCTTCAATCAAATTTTGAAAAGGCTAAATTTGAGGCAGAGGAGATTGAAAGAGCTCACCTTTGCTTGGAGAAAACAAAAGATGGTGAATTTCAAAGAGAAATGGCCAGTCATGAATTGGAAACACAAGAAAGTTTTTTAAAAAAGAATTCATTACAGAATGTATAAAAAATTACCAATCATATGAGGAGATTTAAAGATTACTTGACTTTTTTAATTGATTATTTTTTTTTGGTTAATAGTTGGTAAATGACTTTGATAGTTACTTTTAATATTATCAAAAATAGTTATATCATGAGTTTATGATAACACCATTTCTCCCTATTGGAATCTAAAATATTTCACTTTTGGAATTACAGATGGTAAGATAATACTGACACTTGTGCCAAAATCCTCATCACCAACATAATTTTATCATATCACCACAAATTTGCATTTCTAAACAGAGCTAGGTTAACATAATTCTATATCTGTTTGAAATATTTTGCAATACCCTCCCCTGAATTTTAATGAAGCAAGGGGTGGGTATCACCAAATTTTTCTAAGTCATCAATTTTCCATGTCAGATTTGAAAATTTGGAAATACCCCCCCCCCTGCATTTGATTGAATTAAGTTGTGAAAATCACCAAAATTTAATATAATTCCATAAATGAATAAATGAAAAAATAAGATAAATCAAATTCACTAATTTTAAAGTAATGACAATTTCTCCTGCCAAAATGTGGACCAAGTCTAGAAACTAAGTTTGGGACTTTCCACAGGTATAGGCAAGATGAACCCCATGAAAAAATTTATTGTTATCATAATTACCATTTATACAAGACAAGATTGTTGGCTCATTACTTTAGTTTAGTAAATTGAAATATCAGATTTATTTATTAAAAATTTATGAAATAATTAAAAATATTTAATGACTTTACAAATCCCCATACTTTTTTGATCTACCTAAAGTTTTATTAAATTTATTAGTTTTACCTTCTTTTTTTTCCTTATTTATCCTTTGGATTATCTTTTGACTTATTTGGAAGGAGCAGCCAAAATGAGTTAAGTTGTAAAAAAATTCCAAACCTGGAGGAGCTTTTGTTGTTTGGTGATTATTGAGAAAAGAGTTCCAAATTGATTTGATGATTCCATTTCCTAATCCAAAATCAATTATATACCTATTATCAGGGAAATATATACCGTGTCCTTTGATTTTAGCAGGTGAAGGAATATGTTGTCCAGTAAAAGGATTGGTATAAGAGAAGATCCCCAAAGTAAGATAATTTGCATCATTCAAATTGGTATGTATCTTGTTATGAAATTCAGAATGGGTAATTATAAAATTCAAAAACAATAGATACTCATTGATAATTTCTTCCCACTCCTCCAATTTGGAATTCCAACTTTGGTTGAAAATTTGTGATTTTTTCGAAAAGCTTTATTACAGAGTCTTTTAAGTAGAAGAGAAGAAAAGAGTAAAAGGAAGGTAAAGAGTCCATTTTTTCAAAAATCATTATCTATTTCCACTTTATATAAATTTCTCAGCAAAGAATAGATGGCTATAGAATTAAAATGAGTGAAATATATTAAGAATGAATCAATAAAAATTATTATACTTACCAAAAGAATAGCCTTTAATAAATCCTGGTCTCCATCCAAAACCAATAATGATACCAACAAGAAAATTCTCACTCCTTATTGGTAAGTGAACCAAAGCCATTTGATATAGTGTCGTAATGAGATCAGATAGTTGAATAGTTGATTCATCTTAAAGTCCATCAAATGAATTATTTTCATAAATAAATTGAGGTTTAAAAATATTGCTGATTACAGCCTTAACTTCATCACCTCCAAAATTGGTTAGATATTTGATATCTTCATGTAAATTCTTCCGATATATTTATTATTTTTTTCCACTTTAATTTTATAATACTTGATGTTTGATATATGCCCAAATATAATCTTCAAGTATATTTTTTATAACTCTGTTATTTGGATAAGATCAATCATCATTTTTTATTTTTGAAGGTTTTGAAGAAAATTTAATTGAAGTAGAAATTGAAGAAAATGATGAAGATAAAGGTGTAAGGCTTGAATTAGAAGAAAAAGATTTTAGTTTTACAGAAATTTTTTTGGACAAATTTTCCTTTTTGGATAATTTTCTGATTTTTTTTAATGATTGAAATGAAGTAGAAATTGAAGAGGATGATAAAGAAGATAATGATGAATTTAGAGGTGTGAGGCTTGAATCAGAATAAACAGAATTTTTTTTTTCTGAAAAAAATTTTTTACTGGTCAAAAAAAACATCAAATTTTTTTTAAAAAAATTATTAAAAACTCACACAATTTAAATTAAATAAACCTAAATATTTTCATCAAATAATAAAGAAGAATAATTATTACTTTACTTCAATTTGAAAAATTTTTTTTGGCTGATTCTGGACAGAAAAAACAAAAAAAAAAAATTAAATTAAATTTTAATAATACTTTTCTGTTAATTTTTTAATTGCTCCCTCATTGATCCCTGTATAAACTTTTTGTAAATGTTTTCATTACTCCCTCATTATTCCCCCTTCTCCCCTTGTAAAGATTCTCTAAAGCCCATTTCAAACTTCCTCCAACCCTCCCCCCAAATCCTCAACAAAAAATCCCCAATATCTCCCCAAAACCTCTCCAAAATCCTCCCAAAACCTCTTTAAGCCACCCCAAACCCTCTCCAAAAGCCCCTCAATTCCCCCTATAACCCCCTTGAATAACCCCCTCAATCTCCCTCAACATACACTTCAAACCCCCCCAAACCTCTTCAAAACCCCTCCTGAAAACCCTCCAAACGCCCCTAGACCCCTTTAAAACCCTTATTTAACCCCCCCAAACCTGTTCATTTGATAAAAAACAATTGTTATTAATTTTTTATTAATAAATAATTAGGAAGGAGAGGGTAAGGGGGGATTTGGAGGGGGGTAAGAGGGGGTTATAGAGGGGGGCTTGAAGCGGGTATAGGGGTAGTTTGAGGGGGTTATAGAGGAGGTTTGAAGCGTGTGTAGGGGTGGTTTGAGGGGGGGATTTGAGGGGGTTTTAGGGGATGTTTAAAGCAGGTGTAGGGGGGAGGAAAAGGGGGTTTGAGGGAGTAACAGGGGAAAAGAAAGGGGGGTTTGAGGCAGGGAATGAGGATACCAAGGAGGGGGGAAAGGTGGGATAATGACCAGGCCAAGGAGGGATAAAGAGGGGATGATAAAGAGTAAAAAAAGGAGAAAAAAGGGAGAGAAAGAGAAAAAAAAAGTGAATTTAACCTTGAAAACCAGAAAAAGAACCACTTACAAAAAAAAAGAAAACAGAAAGAAAAAATTTAATTAGAAAACAAAAAATCAAAAGAAATGAATAAAATTACTTACCTGGAGAGATGAGATGAGAAAATAAATGAAACCAAAATGATTGAGGGATTTTCAAGGAGAAGAGAGAAAGGATATAAGGGATGAATGAAAAAAAGGAATGACTGACAATTCATGTGATAGCTGAAAATATGCTATTTCATGTTGAGGTGGTGACCAAAAACAAAAGGGACAGAGGACAAGAGAATTTCACTGAAAATTCAAAACAAAAGTCAATATACAAAAATAAAATTACAAAAAAAAGAGAATAATTCATGAAAATTGATCATTTGAAGAGTATGAAAAAAATTAAGAGGGTTTTGTTGAGAAAATTTAGAGTATTATTGACATAATGATGGAGAATATCTCAGTGAGAAGAAAGATTAAAAGTAGATAAAAATGAAATGTTAATTGTAATAATTTAAGAATGAATCACTAAATCTCCCAATGTGCTAGTGTGATTGGAAGAATTTTTTCCTGTATTCTAGTTGTTTGAGAAAATGAAGTGTGGGATATAGTAGGAGGTGTTTCAACTTGTTCATCTTCATACATCTCTAACCATTGATATTTGAGGTCAGCAAGTAGGTTATGAAGTATGGTGCAACAAAGAATCCAGTTGATCACTGACTCCATTTTGGACCTATTTCTAAAGGGACTTCTTAATTCCCTTAAACTTGAAAAACAAACTTTCAAGATTCCAATAGAATGTTAAATACGGACTCTTGACTTTGCCAAATGATTGTTGAACTTGGCATTTTGACTGTCTTCAGATGCTGCTCCCCAAGAAAAAAGGAAGTACATACTTTCCATTCACATAAGCTGACTGTCACCAGACGACCTACGCACAAGGTCGAGGATGTTCCTGAAAGTGAGATGAGAGATTTAGAAACTTCTTCGAAGCACAGAGGAATGATTCGAGGAAGTGGTTCGAAGATTACTCGAAGTAAGAGCTACAGGTTCGAGGTTTGTTAAAGAAGAATTATAAAATAGTTTCAAAGGTAATAGGAATTCGTAAGATCTCACAAAGGGTTGGAAACTCAATAATCAAAGATTTAGGATTTAGAAATGAATATTGAGAAAATAAAGAAAGATACAATAACAATGATTTAACTTTAAAGATTTACCACTATTAATGTAAATACGATTTTATAATTTAATTCTAAGGAATATCGAACCAAATACCCAACCCCTTTTATATCCTTTGTTCCTCCTCACAGTGACCTCCCTTCCATCGCACCATTCCCATTCCATTGACCATTACTAACATACACTTAGACCCTCTTCGCTAAATACCCGTCCATGCTCAATTTACCCCTTTTTAATTAATTAACAAAACTTTAATGAAAAACTACTACTGTACTATTTCGTTGAACCTAGCGCTGTGCGTCGCTTATTGAAAAGGACTAAGGCACCCTATTGGGAGATTGACTAATTTAGATTTAGAGTTTAGGCTAGCGCAGTTAAATAGTAAGTACACAAAGGAAAATCGCAGTTGCTATGGAGAATTTCTTTCTGTGCTTCGAGTATAGATTTAGGACTCAATATTATTGATTTAATGAGCTGCTTTCGCCTCGAGTGTCACGTGGCGCGTGACAGATGCCCGGGTATAAGAATTGCAAACTCCGTTGAGCTTGAGCCATCTTCCCACACTAGTTTCCCTTCTTCTATAACTTTTTTCTCCCTTATTAATTTCTCTTTTTATAATGAACTGCCCTACTCCCACACCTACGCCTCAACACCCTAAAGCGGATGGGGGAATGATTACGCAACAATTTTCACAAACTTGCACGGCTTGTGAAAGCATGGAATATTTTTGTGTCGAAAGTACGGCGACTCGAGGCCCTCTCCAGAAATGCGAGTTTTGCCGTTGGCGACAAGTGGCGTGCAATGCGTTGACGAAGAATGCAGAGATTGAACAACGATTCACCAAGACCAAGTTTTGGGTAATCCCTAAGACAAAAGAGGTGGTCGAAGACATTTGGGATGTCTCGATTGAAGATGAACAATTGGTGGGGGAAAATGATAAGGAATTAAATAACGAGATCTCAACCTGGGTAACCCAGGCCACGAGTTTGAAGCAAGGTGTCGCGGAAGAGGTCGACGAGTTGGTGGAGGAAGATGAAGATGAAGTCCCTGTTCCAGGGCGGGCACCCAAGAAACGACGGGTGGTCATCGAAGACGACGAGGAGGAAAGAGAGGCAGAGGTCGAGGTGGCGCCAAGGTTATTCTTAGAGCCTGACCCCATCTTCAAGGTAAGTTTTCAATTGTTATTTTTTAAGGATGAAGTTACTGATGAGTTTTGTTTAGACATCGAATACCCTTGAAGACCCGATTGGGGAGCCTGCACCGGTTTTACCAACTGAGGCAAAGCCTCCGGTCACGGATGTAGTTGAAGAACCTGAAGACACACTGGACCAGGTGTGGTCGAAGAAACCTTGTCAAGGTCGACGAGTAAGGTTTGCGGAGAGTTATGTGGGGAGGTCGACACAATTATCAACGCTGCTTCCTTCAACGTGGCAGAGGAGCTCTTGGAGATTGGAGAGGTGGTTCCGGTAGGAGAGGAGGAGGTATTTGAGAAATGCAGGAAGGAGATAAGGGTAGTTTTGGAGAAAATGAAAAGATTGGTTCGAGAAAAATTAAAAGAAAAAATTTGAAATGAAAAGGAGATGTAAAGAAATAGAAAAATTTGTATTTTAGTTTTATTTTATTTTATTTTTTTATTGTAGGTGAATATTATTAATTTTATAAGATTTGGGAGAGAGAGAAAAAGGAAAAGAAAAAAGAAGTTTTAAATAAAAATTTTAGAATTTGAAAGAAGAAATTTAAAGAAAGAAAAAAGTTTTTTAATTGAAGGAAGTTTTAAGGTTTTTTTTTTTTTTTAAAAAAAAAGGAAAATTTTATGTAAGAAAAGAGAGAGAAAAAGAAACGGTTTGTGATTGAGATGAGTTTGTTAAATTGAGAATTTAATGAAAGAAATTTTTTTTTTTTTTTTTTTAGGAAATTTTAGTTGAAAAGAGAGGAAGAAGAAACACTACGCAATATAGGGGGTGGACTTGCTAGCAAGTCCTCAACCTGAACTCAGATGGAACTCAGACTGAACTCATACTGAACTCATGCTGAACTCTACTTGGACACCCACCTAAAACTGTTCTGCTGAGTGGTGTTCATCCCTGATTGTATGGTTCCTTTATCAATAGCTCAATGTGTGCTCAATCTGTGGTGAGTTTGGGTCCAAGGTTGCGGACTCGCTAGCAAGTCCGCCCCCCATATTGCGTGGTGAAAGAAAAGAAAAAAACAGAATTTAGAATTTAAAGAGAATTTGAAAAGAAGAATTATTTGTTCGAAGAATTATTATAGGGAGATTTAGAAGTTGAAGTTAAGTTCGAGGAAATGGTCGTGCCGTGCAAGATTTGATGGTTCGAAGAAAAGAAAATTTTAAAGAGAGAATAAATTTTTAGAGAAGAAAAATTTTTAAAGAGAATTTTAAATTTAAGAAAAGAATGTATTTTTAGAGAATTGAAAAGAGAAAAGAAAGAAAATATTTAGAGAGATTTAAGAGTTTTTTTTTTTTTATTATTTATCTTTATTTTATTTATTTTTATTTATTTTATTTTATTTTATTGTTTATGTTTATTCTATTTATTTTATTTTATTTTTATTTAATTTTACTTTTGATTTTACTTTTAGTTGGTTTTTAGAGAAAATTTATATAGAAGTAGAAGAAAGAAAAAGAAGAGAGAGAAAAGAAAAAAAAACAAGGCTAAGAAATTTAAGAGGTGTTTAGATTTTAAAGAAAGAAAGAAAAAGAAAATAAAATTTAAATAAAAGAAATTTTAAGGTTTTGGTTTTAAAGGATATTTCAAATGAAAAGATTTTAGGAGTTCAGGGGCGTTAGAAACATTGATGGCTGGTTCCCAGGATGTTTTGTCTGAGTCATTGAGGAAGCCTTCCCATTCCACAAGGTATTGAAGTTTCCCCTTGCGTATTCTTGAATCAAGGATACGACTTACTACCCACTCTAGATGATCTTCTATTTCGACAAGGTTCCGGAGGGGGTTGGTTCTTGCCCGGGTATATTTCTCGAGCCAGTTCCAGGAGAGATACATGGAAAACAGGGTGAATCTCCTGCCATTTAGGAGGTAACTTGAGTCAAAATGCAGTTTTAGAGACTTCAGAGTCTATTTCAAATGGTCCCAAGCGCTTTTCAGCCAGTTTATTTGATGGCCGAGTTGTTCAAATTTTTCGTGCGTCGAGCCATACTTTGTCGCCTGGTTTAAAGGAAGGAGCAGATTGTCAATGTTTGTCGGCCTGTTCCTTGTATCTTCAAATCGCTGATTCCAAATTTGTTTTAAGTTCTTCTTGAAGTCGTGATATAGTTCAAAGATAATGTTCCGCAGGATGATTGGTTCCTACATGGATTGAGTTGAATCGAGGATGTCGTCCATAAATGGTTTCGAAGGGAGATTGTTGTGTTGAAGAATGAGTCGAGTTATTATAAGCAAATTCGGCCAATGGTAACCATGTGGTCCAATCGTCTTGTTGGTAACTGACATACATTCAAAGATATTGTTTGAGGATTTGGTTAACTCTTTCTGTTTGACCGTCGGTTTCAGGGTGATAGGCCGTGGAGAGGTTCCTCGTGATATTGAGTTGTCGACACAGTTGAGTCCAGAATGTGGATACAAACAATGAGCCTCTATCTGAAATAATATCATTTGGTAAGCCGTGTTTAGAAAATACATATTCTAGAAACAATTTTGACAAATCTTCTGCTGTAGCAGTAGTAGTGGTTTTAATGAAAATAGACATTTTTGAAAATCTATCTACTATTACTAATATAGCATCAAAATCATTAGAAAAAGGAAGTTGAGAAATGAAATCCATCGATAAAGATTCCCAAGGTTTAGAGGGAATAGGAAGTGTTTGAAGCAACCCATGCTTCCGGTGATGGGGAGCCTTATTCCTATTACATTTGTAATAAGCTCTTATATAGGCCTTGATTTCCCTGGTCATACCTGGCCAGAAGAAATCCCTCGCTATTAACTGGTAGGTTTTATCAACCACAAAATGACCAGCTAATGGAGAATCATGTCGACTGTTGAAAATCCATAATTTTATCTCATTGTTGTCGGGTATGACTACTCTACCTTCAAAGACTAATAGACCTGATTCAATACTAAATCTTTTGGCCCCTTGCTTCAAGAGTATTTTGTCTTTTAACCCTAAACAATATTCGTCCTTTGACTGAGCTTCGAGGATGTTGGATAGTGGATTTTGAAAAGATTGAATTGTCATCGAATTAAGTTGATGAGTTGTTAACATTTATTCGTTGAAGATTGATTGCACATTTGCTGGGCTCTTGTCAGCAAATGCATCCCCCCGCTGTGGGTAAATGTCGTCCCGACGTGACAAGATATCTGGGACAATGCAGTTTTTTCCTGGGTGATAGGAAATAGAGAAAGAAAATTCAGCCCACCTGGCTTGACGCCTGGTTAACACTTTAGAAGACATGAAGTATTTCAAAGCATTATGATCTGTTAAGATTTGAAAAGGACTATCTAGGCTGAGAAGAAAAGAACGCTATTTTTTAAGACAATGGATAATAGCTAAAAGCTCTTTGTCATGAATTTCATAATTTAATTCTGCGGCTATGAGTTTGCGTGACTCAAAAGCAACAGGATGAAACAAATTTGTTTCAGGATTTAATTGGGAGATGACCCCTGCAATAGCATAATCGCTCGCATCTGTCTCAACTATTGTCGAGGCAGAAGGATCAAAATGTCGAAGAATTGGGGCTGTGGTGAACACCGTCTTCAATTCTTTGAATTCCTTTCGTGCTGTAGAAGTAAAAACAAAAGGAATGTCTTTTCTAAGAAGAGAAGTAAGATTGGAAATAGTTTTAGAGTAATCTTTAATAAATCTTCTATAGAAGTTTTCAAAACCCAAAAATCCTTGGAGCGATTTAATGTTTTTGGGCTCAGGCCATTCCAGGATTTTCTGGACTTTTTTGTCATCCATGACTAAACCGTCAGTGGACAACGTAAAACCCAAAAAATCAATTGATTTGAGGTGGAATTTGCATTTATTATGCTTGGCGTAGAGTCCATGATCTCGAAGACGATTTAGGACCTGTCAAACATGATGAATATTTTCATCTAGTGTTTTCGAGAATATTAAAATATCATCTAAATAGACGACTAAAAATTGTTCAACAACATCTTGAAAGATATCATTAACAAAAGTTTGAAAAGTTGAAGGTGCGTTACATAATCCAAAAGGCATAACTAAATATTCAAAACTACCAAATCTAGTGCGCATTGCAGTCAGTGGTTCATGACCTTCTGCAATGCGAATCAGATTGTAAGCGCCTCTAAGATCAACTTTAGAAAAGAAATTAGCACCATTGAAAAGGGTAAGAAGTAATGAAATAGGAGGAACAGGATATGCATTCTTCTTCGTGACTGTGTTGAGCTTTCTATAGTCAACACACAACCTAAGACTACTGTCCTTCTTTTTTACAAATGGACAGGGGAGCCTGTTGGAGACTTACTGGCTCTGATGAAACCTTTGGCTACATTCTCTGCAATGTAGTCTCGAAGAACTTGAGATTCGTCCTTCGATAAAGAATAGACAGGACCTGCCGGAGGTACTGGACCTATTAACTCTATTTGATGGTTGTAGGGTCAATGAGGTTGTAACTTATTGGCCTTGCGGATTGAGAAAACATCGAGGAAATCGTGGTAGATTTCCGGTAGAGTTGATTTAATGGCTTCAACGTTGATTTGGTCGTCCTCTTCATCTTCTAGAGAATCTGTCGAGGGGATACCTGTATTGAGAGAGCAGAATTTGATTACTTCAAGGCAATTAAAATCCTCTTCAAGTGAAGTCATCGAGCTAGAAGGGTTAGCCAATTGCTCATTTAGAGAAGGATCAGATGCTTGCAAGTCATCTGGCAGAGATTTGTCCTCTAGCAGGACATTGTCAGGCAGGTTGTTTAACTCCCTATTGACCTGCATTGAAGAATCAGAAATATACTTAGAGCGTGGGGTGATCAATCCCTTAGTCCAATCAATTTTGGGATTCCAATGCGTTAAAAAGTCATGGCCAAGAATGGTATTGTCCATCCTTGGGGCGTCCAAGACTGATAATTCCCACTCGAAGGGGGGAAAGTTTGGAAAGTTGAAAACCCATAAAACTTTCTTACTTGCCCAATATTTGGGTTCCTCTGATTCGACCAAATAGATTGGAGTTCAATCAATATCTGTAAATGTTAGTTGAAGCTTCTCGGCAAAAGATAAACTAACAAAAGAAATTGAAGCTCCAGAGTCTACAAGACAACTGAAGGGAATATCCTCCTTAAAAAGAATGAATCTCAAGCGGTTTAAGGCAACTCCAGTCCTTAAGACATGGAGGTTCTGTGAACTGGGAGAGATAAGATAGTTTGCTTTGCACACAAGTAAACTATCTACTAGTTTTTTGACTTCGAACTAGTACCTTCTCTTTCCTTCAACTTTACACAGTCTTCCAACTTGTGCTTACCCCCACAATACATACATAACCCATTATCTGCTCGTCTCTTCCTCTCAGCTTCTTTAAGTTCCCCTTTAGGATCCAGTACTTTGCTGATATCGCCTGGGGTCGAGCCTTTTGGTCGAGGTTTATCCTTTCCCTTATTGGGTTTGGATTGAGTCGAGGAGGATCGATTTGGTCGTGGGTGTGAAGAAGGTCCCGATTTAAAATTTAGGCCTTAATATTTGTTGGCATATCGACTATGTTGAAGTCGTCCTTGATAAACGCCGTCAAGTTCAAGGGTTCGATCCATTAAATCTGTTAAAGTATTCATCTTTTGACCGTGAAGGTTTAATTGATCCAGAATCCTCAAAGGGAGTCGTTTCTTGAAATTATACTTAAGGGCAGCATCATTCCAACCTACTCGAGTTTGAAGTGCTCTGAAGTTCGAGATATATTCAGAGGCTTTAACATTATCACTCATGCGAAGAAAATCAAGTTCAATTTCTGCGTTGTCCGTTTCATTAGGGTCCCCAAACAACGTAAAAAGTTGGTCTTCGAAATTTTCCCAATTATTGATAAGTAAGTGGGTTTCTGTCGAAGAAAGCATGAGCAGATAAGGTTTGAACCATCTTGCTGCTTTCCCGGCTAGGAATGAAGAAGCGTAAACAACCTTTGATCGGTCGCTGTTAAAGGTTCGAGGTTCATTATGGAACAGTAGCTTGCAGGTTTGCAAGAAGGGTTGCAATCTGTCGGGGTGATCTCCGTTGAATTTGTCAGGAGATTTCATAGAAGGAGTTTTGAACTTAGATCCCTCTGAAGACGTTGGATTTGAAAGGGTTTTCATGAAAAGTCTCATGAAATCTTCCAGAGAGTTAGATGGTCCAGGTTCTGAGGATTGACCAGAAGGATGATTGGCTGGGGCTGATGGTGCCTCGTGCATTTTATCCTCTCCTTCTTCTTCATCTCTAGAATCCTCAAAATCTTGTGGGATGTCTTCTACAGATTGAACTGAATGTTGCCGTTCCCTAAGGTCGAGTGGTTCCAAAGAGTGAGTGCAGGAAACAGACCTTGTGGCTGTTGGCCTGCCCCTAGCGCAAGCTCTAGTAGTAGCGCCCGGAGGAGGAGTGCGTTGAACAGGTGCCATTTTAAAACTTTAAAAAACACCTAAAAGGACGTAGTAGTGCAAAGAATGAGAACTACGGAGAATTAAATTATACTGTCACCGGACGACCTACGCACAAGGTCGAGGATGTTCCTGAAAGTGAGATGAGATATTTAGAAACTTCTTCGAAGCACAGAGGAATGATTCGAGGAAGTGGTTCGAAGGTTACTCGAAGTAAGAGCTACAGGTTCAAGGTTCTTTCGAGAAGAATTATAAAATAGTTTCAAAGGTAATAGGAATTCTTAAGATCTCACAAAGGGTTGGAAACTCAATAATCAAAGATTTAGGATTTAGAAATGAATATTGAGAAAATAAAGAAAGATACAATAACAATGATTTAACTTTAAAGATTTACCACTATTAATGTAAGTACGATTTTATAATTTAATTCTAAGGAATATCGAACCAAATACCCAACCCCTTTTATATCCTTTGTTCCTCCTCGCATTGACCTCCCTTCCATCGCACCATTCCCATTCTATTGACCATTACTAACATACACTTAGACCCTCTTCGCTAAATACCCGTCCATGCTCAATTTACCCCTTTTTAATTAATTAACAGAACTTTAATGAAAAACTACTACTGTACTATTTCGTTGAACCTAGCGCTGTGCGTCGCTTATTGAAAAGGACTAAGGCACCCTATTGGGAGATTGACTAATTTAGATTTAGAGTTTAGGCTAGCGCAGTTAAATAGTAAGTACACAAAGGAAAATCGCAGTTGCTATGGAGAATTGCTTTCTGCGCTTCGAGTATAGATTTAGGACTCAATATTATTGATTTAAAGAGCTGCTTTCGCCTCGAGTGTCACGTGACGCGTGACACTGACTCTGCAAGAAGATACTGATCTTCATTGAAGAATTTTTCAGGTTCTTTTGAAGTTTGAATTCTTTGAAAGATGTAGGAGTCATGACATGAACCAGGATAGACAGCAAAGAAGATATAAATTTTTTGTTCACATCACATATAACACAGCGTGAAAAAATTGTGCACTAGACATCTAGTGCTTTTTTTGCTTCCTGAAATGATTCCAATGTGGATTCTACTAGTGATTCCATTTGGGTACTCCCTCCCCTAGCTTTCCCTAATCTTGTACCTCCCCTTCCTTCACCTTATATATTCTCCCCATCTTTTTCCTCTCTTGTTCATTTGCCATATCTCCACTTTCCCTTGTTATTCTCCCCTTCCACTTTCTATTGTTATATTTCTCTTCCACTTTCCCTTGTTTTTTTTCCTTCCACTTTCCCTCTTTATCTTCCCCTTCCACTTTCCCTTGTTATCTTCCCTCTCTACTTTCTCTTGTGATCCTCCCCTCCAACTTTCTACCGTTATATTTTTCTTCCACTTTCCCTTGTTATCTTCCCCTTCCACTTTCTCTGGTTATCTTCCCTCTCTACCTTTTCATGTGATCCTCTCCCTTCACTTTCTATCATTATGTTTCCCTTCCACTTTCTATCACTATATTTCCCTTCCACACTCTATTTTTATATTTCCCTTCCACTTTTTCTCATTATCTCCCCCTTCCACTTTCCCTTGTTATCTTCCCTCTCTACTTTCTCTTGTGATCCTCCCCTTCCACTTTCTATTGTTATATTTCCCTTCCACTTTCCCTTGTTATCTTCCCCTTCCACTTTCCCTGCTTATCTTCCCTCTCTACCTTCTCATGTGATTGTCCCCCTTCACTTTCTATCATTATGCTTCCCTTCCACTTTCTATGGCTATATTTCCCTTCAACACTCTATTGTTATATTTCCTTTCCAATTTCTATCGTTATATTTCCCTTCCACTTTTTCTCATTATCTCCCCCTTCCACTTTCACTTGTTATCTTCCCTCTCTACTTTCTCTTATGATCCTCCCCTTCCACTTTATATTGTTATATTTTCCTTCCACTTTCCCTGCTTATCTTCCCTCTCTACCTTCTCATGTGATTGTCTCCCTTCAATTTCTATCATTATGTTTCCCTTCCACTTTCTATCGCTATATTTCCCTTCCACACTCTATTGTTATATTTCCCTTCCAATTTCTATTGTTATATTTCCCTTCCACTTTTTCTCATTTTTTTCCCCTTCCACTTTCCCTTGTTGTCTTCCCTCTCTACTTTCTCTTGTGATCCTCCCCTTCCACTTTCTATCGTTATATTTCCCATCCACTTTCCCTTGTTATCTTCCCCTTCCAATTTCCCAGGTTATCTTCCCCTTCCACTTTCCCAGGTTATCTTCCCTCTCTAACTTCTCATGTGATCCTCTCCCTTCACTCTCTATCATCATGTTTCCCTTCCACTTTCTACCGTTATATTTCCCTTCCACTTTTCATTGTTATATTTACCTTCCACTTTCACTCATTATCTTCCTCTTCAACTTTCCCTTGTTATCTTCCCTCTCTACTTTCTCTTGTGATCCTCCCCTTCCACTTTCTATCATTATATTTCCCTTCCAATTTCCCTTGTTATCTTCACTTATATATGTTCATATAATGGCATGGGCCATGGTGAAATTGTAAATGTAACAAAACATTCAAATGAGCCTTGACATGTTGTTCTTTGACTTAGTCAAGTTTTCATAGCCACTAAAACATTTGACTCCTAAACATGGGAAAAAAATTAAATTATATCCAGAGTCTAGCTGATGCTGCGTCAACAATCAGAAGATTTAGGAGGGTGAAATGCAATTACTTTTGGTAGTAAAATAAGTTTTAGAACGGAATCTTTTTCAGAAGGGGTATTTTGAAATAATGGATGAGACTTTGTTGGTATGACCAAAAAATTAAAAAGGGAGGGAGGACAAATTGTAAAGGAGTAGTGAGTCATTTATTGATAATTATAAAGATGAACAACTATTACTAAATGAATAAAGCTCCAAAAAAAGAGTGTGTTTTCCAGTTTGTCGTTAATATTGAATCCAAGTTAGGGGATGTAAAAAGTGGAGGAGAAAGGGAGGTGCCATATGGGAGGGTAGTAAGAGTGGAGTGGAAATAAGGCAAGGAGAAGTAAGGTAAGAAGGGGTAAGGTAAGGGGATGGAAGTAGCGAGATAGAACACAGTCATTCAGTGACATAGACTCAAGTCACGAACAGAATCACAACAAGGGATAGAAAAAAGCACTAGACGTCTAGTGCACACTTTTTTCCTGCTGTGTAAGCTGAATGGAAATTGAATATCTATAGAGAAGATATAGTTTCTTGTGTTACTATGAAAGAAAAAAGAAAGAAAGGAATTAAAAAATAAGCCACCTCTTTTTATGGTCAAAGTAATTGTTCCACCTTGAGCAGGTTTCTGACTTAAAGGAATAGTATTACCATCAACAAAACCAATACATCCTGGGGAACCCTCTGCTTATGTAACCTGAGATGATTCAAGTCGCTCTTCTGTAGTTGGCCAGGTGAGAATTTTATATTCCAAGGAGTTGGTTAACGGAGCCATACCCTAAATAAAAGATATTTTCCAAACATTTCAAGGCAGCTCCATTACCATTGGAACCCAAAAAGCATAGTGTGATGGCTAATTGAATTGTAGGATCAGATTGAGGTTTTTAAGAATTATTGTGAAAGATGGGGTGGTCCTGAATAGGCTCAAGAAATTTAAGGACACATACTTGAGAAGTCCTGAACAACTATCTAAAACTGGGTACAGATAGATTAAGAAGGGTTTGAATGGTGTACTTGGTGGTATGAAGTACTTGAGGCTTTCTAGAAAGAAGGTAATGTTTTCTTGCCATATTTGATAAAAAAAGAAAGTCTTCTTCAAGATCATTATCAGAATTTCAATCCGAGTCAAAGATGAGATCAAGAGCTATGAAAGTCATTGCTTAATGTAGCTTATCACAATTTGAGAGTGAGGAAGGCATGGTTCTTATATGGTATAAAAATGAAAATGATGTATGATGTTTTGAGTTATGAAGTGTTATGCTTCAGAGTGCTGTGTATGAATGGGATAATGCTGACAAATCAGTAAAATGAGATGTTATGGTGAAATCAGAACTTTTGGTTGAGAAAGTGTGGATTTGAGTAAAATAAGTGACTTATTTCATTTTGAAATCCACCAGTGTTGGGGCTAGTGTGTTTCAGAAATCCACAATTAAATAGGTGCGGATTTGGTCAAATTTAAATGCAAATTTGCCAGCACTGACACCTACTAATAAGTGCAAGAAAAATAAGTGTAAGAAAAATATTTATACAAAAAAAAATGAGTGTGTAAAAAAGAAGTGTAAGAAAATTTATCTTGTGATCAAGGAACATTTTTTTTTATTTTTTTTTTCTTGAAAAATATATATTTTTAATTTTCTCCTATGTTCTTAATTGGTTTTTTTACATAAAAAAAACTCTCATGGTTGCAAATGATCTTTCTTACACTTAATTTTTTTCACTCTTACTTTTTTTTTCTGACCTTATGTCCCTCCCTAAAATATCCCTAACTCATGTATGGATATCCCCATTGTGTATATCTTGCTTGTTGCATAGTGTACACAAGCACTGTCAAGGGGTCTTTCAAGTCTAGAAGATTTTCCAGGGAGGTCCAAGGGAGGCAACAATGGGTTTTAGAGGATTCAAACTTGGTACATATTTTCTTATCTTTTAAAGATTATTTACTCAAATAATAAGAGGTAAAGAGGTGGATTACTATTATATTTAAGGTTTTAGAGTCACAGTTTAATGTAAATACTAAAACAATAATAGATAATAATAAATAGATTTGTATGTAGTTATAATAAAGTGAGTAAGTAAGGAATGATTTGAAAAGTACAAAAAGTGAGGGCCTTATATAGGAAAAAATGAGGGAAATAAAGACACAGAATTTACACCACCTATTACAAGGATGTGAGAAAGAAGCTGACTAAGAAGGAGTATATATATGACATAAATAAAAGATAAATTAATTGGTATGTCAACAAGGGAATCATTTTCATTTGTAATAAAGTATGAGTTCCCTTGGACTGTCACATTTAATACAACGCATTTAAGTTAAATATAATGATTTCACGGAAATCCAAATCTCTCAGCAAATTAATATAATATTTTTAAGGTTTTTTATTATATTTTTATTATTAATTTTTATTCCCAATCAACTGAATTATTGAGAACGGTGTTAGGGAGGTAAAATGTATGGGACACTTACTTAAATTAATTATTTACATTACTCAATATACTTAGCTAGCTAGTTGTAAGTAATACATAAGTAAATATTAAATAATTAATTATTAATAAGAATTTTTAAAAAGGCGTGGCTTCATCTCAGTAAAATAATTAATTGTTTTACAAGGTAAGTCTAGTAGCCTGGCTGAAACTCCCTCACTCTAAAAAAAAACAATAAAAAAAATGCTATGATTTTATCTTTTTATACTTTTTTAGTAGAGTAGGAAGATTTGATATCTCCTTCCCAGGTATCCAAGAATCATATTCAGATGATTTATTCTTGAATCTCAATAAGTATTCTGTACCTTTTTCAGCAGTGACTATTCTGTCATTCAGAATTTTGTCAATTTCTGCTGTTTCAGTGATTTCATTTGGGGTTTTCTTTGGTCTTCCCCTCCTTTTTGAAAATAAATCACTATTGGATGTGTAAGGTTTCAGAAGAGATATTTGAAAAACAGGATGTTTTCTGTCATATGGAGAATACAAAATAACCTCAACTGCATTATCTCCAATCATTCTTCTGACAACAAATGGACCGACAAATGGGTATTTTAATTTGTTATTTCATTGTAAATTGAAGTGGACTGTAGAAATCAACACTTCATCACCCTTTTTAAAAGTGTATTCTTTATGGGATTTGTCCCATCTCTTCTTCTCATATTCAAATGATTTTTCAATACATTTTTGAGCATTATTTCTGCAAAGTTGTTTCATTTGAAGAAAGGATTTTACAACAGGATGTATATCCAATTTAGGTATTTTTTTATTGAGAATTTGGGCCGGAGTATTTGGAACATATCCAAGCCAGAGCTCAAAAGGCTTTCTTTGAGTAACAGAATGAACAGTGCTATTATAAGCAATTCCAACCCAAGAAGTAAAGTAACCCAATCATGAGTGAATCTTTCATTATCTTTATACTCAAGGCCAAAGGCACAAAACCTTCTTATCATGTCCTCTAATGTCTGAATAATTCTTACAGCTAATCCATCAGTCTGAGGATGATGAGCAGTAGAAAGTTTCAGATCACAACCACAAACATCCATCAGAGACATCCAAAATTCAGAAGTAAATTTAGGGTCTCTGTCAGAGATTATGGCTTTAGGAAAACTAGCAGTATTAAACATATGAGACCACCATAAGAAAGCTAATTCTTTAGTGGAGACATCCTTGTGGGTAGGGATAAATTTACACATTTTAGTGAATCTGTCCAC
The DNA here is from genome assembly GCA_030280995.1 of Hemileia vastatrix. Classification (NCBI taxonomy): domain Eukaryota; kingdom Fungi; phylum Basidiomycota; class Pucciniomycetes; order Pucciniales; family Zaghouaniaceae; genus Hemileia; species Hemileia vastatrix. The sequence continues at coordinate 18,829,701 of JASXTE010000013.1, read as the reverse complement.
AATAACCCAACAAGAGTTATAACTGTCTTTTCCAGCAATAGGTAATCCTGTTACAAAATCAATGTTTATTACCTGCCATGGTGCATCAGGAGGTTTAATATGTTGCATTAATCCAGCTATTTTACCAGTAAATCTTTTTGATTTTTGGAAAGAATCACAAGATTCAACATATAATTTTGTGTCTTCAGACATATTAACCCACAAAGCAGTGTTCTTAATTCTGATCATTGTTTTTTAAGATCAAAATGTCCAGCTAATATGTCATCATGACAAATTTTCAAGATGATTTCTTTCATAGAAGGAGGAATAACAATAACATTACTCAACTTTCTTCTATAATATAGATATCCTTCATCTATTGAAAATTTACCTTTTTCCAAATCTTTTTGGTTCTTTAGTGGAAGAGTTTTAATTAATGCTTGTATTGAAGCACTCTTTGGATAATTTTATATGGTGCATAAATTTTTTAAGTCAGTGTCCTTATCATATGAATCCAGAATAAGCTGTAATAGCTCTTCCTCCATATCAACCACATATATCCCATGAATATGAATAATTTCATCCTCAGGATCATAAGAAGGATTAGAGTCATCATTTGGTAAGGTTAACCTTGATAACATATCCACATTTGAGTGAACAATACCAGCCCTATGAATAATTGTCATTCTCCCTCTGTATTCTTGAACAGCCAACTGCCATCTGAACATATGTCTGTTAGGTGTTTTCAGGTTTAAAAGGGATTTAACTGCACTGCAGTCAGTGACAAGTTCAAATTTTTAGTCATGTAGGTAATAATGTATCTTCTCTAGAGCCCACACTACAGCTAAACATTCCAATTGAGGAGCACCATATTTCAATTCACTATTTCTAAAGGTTCTTGAAATATAACAAATTAATACTTCTGATACTTTATCATTTATCAATTGTTTTTGATGGAGGGCAGCACCAAGACCAATGAAACTGGCATCAGTATATTAAACAAATGGTTGATTAAAGTCAGGTAAAGCAAGAATAGGTGCTGACATCAAACAGTTTTTCATAGTGTCAAAGGCTCTTTGTCTTTCACTATTCCAGACAAAAGCAACATCCTTTCTAGTTAATTGGGTAAGGGGTAAAGCTATGACTTGGTAATTTTTAATATACTGTCTATATTATCCACACATTCCTGTCACGCGCCACGTGAGACTTGAGGCAAATGTAGCTCATTAAATCAATAATAAAGAGGTCTAAATCCATACTCAAAGTGCAGAAAGCAATTCTACATAGCAACTGCGACTTTCCTTTACGTACTCACTATTTAACCACGCTAGTATAAACTCTAAATCTAAATTAGTCAATCTCTCAATAGTTTGTCTCAGTCTTTTCCTCAATAAGCAACGCACAGCGCAATAGTCAATGTAATAGTACACCAAAAAGTTTATTAAATGTCTGTGGATTATTAAAAGGGGTAGTGAGCATGGATGGAAATGATAGCAGAGGATTAAAGGGTTGACGGATGTTAGTGAGGAGGGTCCAGGTGTAACGGGTGTATTTTTTAATGGTCTGTGGTGTGCGGAATAGTGGATGGGTATGAGGTCAATGCGAGGAGGAGTAAAGGATATAAAAGGGGTTGGGTTTCTGGTTCAAAATTCTTTAGAATTAAATTATAAAACTTATACATAGTTAATAGTGGTAAAAGCCTTAGGTTAAATCATTATTATTGTATCTTTCCTTATTTTCTCAATAATCATTTCTAAATCCTAAATCTTTGATTATTGAGTTTCCAACCCTTTGTGAGATTTTAAGAATTTTAACAGTACCTTTAAATTATATTAGAATTTATCTTGAACATATCTCAAAGCAGTAGCTCTTCCTTCAAGTCATCTTCGAATCAGTTCCTCGAACATTCCCTCTGTGCATCGAAGAAGTTTCTAATCTCCTCCCTCCATCTCACTCCCAGGAACACCCTCAACCTTGTGCATAGGTTGTCCGGTGACAGTATAATTTAATTCTTTGTAGTTCTCATTATTTGCACTACTATGTCATTTTTTCAGGTTTTTTATTAAATTCATAAAATGGCACCTGTTCAACGCACTCCTCCTACAGGTGCTACTACTAGAGCTCCCGCCAGAGGCAGGGCAACAACCACATGGCCTGTTTTCCGCACTCACTCCCTGGAATCTCTCAGCCTTAGGGAACGGCAACATTCAGTCCAATCTGTAGAAGACATCCCACAGGACTTCGATGATTCTAGTGATGATGAAGAAGGAGAGGATACAATGCACAAGGCCCCATCAGCCCCTGCTACCCACCATTCTCGTCATCCTTTGGAACCTGGACCATCTAATTCACTGGAAGATTTCATGAGGCTTTTCATGAAGACCCTTTCAAATCCAACATCTTCGAAGGGATCAAAATTCAAAACTCCTTCCATGAAATCTCCTGATAAATTAGATGGAGAACATCCAGACAGATTGAGACCTTTCTTGAAAAAATGTAAACTTCTGTTCCATAATGACCCTCAAACCTTTAATAACGACCAATCAAAGGTTGTTTATGCTTCTTCATTCCTAGCCGGAAAGGCAGCAAGATGGATCGAACCTTATCTTCTCATGCTCTCTTTGACGGAGACCCACTTACTCATCAATAATTGGGAAAAATTCAAAGACCAACTTTTTATGTTGTTCAGTGACCCTAATGAAACTGACAACGCAGAAATTGAACTGGACTTCCTTTGCATGAGTGATAATGGTAAAGCTTCTGAATACATCTTGAATTTCAGAGCACTTCAAACTCGAGTAGGTTGGAATGATGCTTCCCTCAAGTATCTTTTCAAAAATGGACTTTCTTTGAGGATTCTCAATCAATTAAATCTTCACGGTCAGAAGATGACTACTTTAACGGATTTAATGGATAGAACCCTCAAACTCGACGGAGTTTACCAAGGAAGACTTCAACATCGTCGATACGCCAACAAATCTCAAGGCCTAAATTTTAAATCAGGACCTTCTTCACACCCACGGACAACTCAATTCTCCTCGACTCAATCCAAACCCAATAAGGGAAAGGACAAACCTTGACCGAAAAGCTCGACCCCAGGCAATATCAGCAAAGTACTGAATCCCAAAGGGGAACTTAAAGAAGCTGAGAGGAAAAGACGAGCAGATAATGGGTTATGTATGTATTATTGGGGTAAGCACAAGCCAAAGATTGTTAAAAAAATTGAAGGAAAGAGAAGTTACTAGTTCGAAGTCAAAAAACTAGTAGATAGTTTACTTGTGTGCAAAGCAAACTATCTTATCTCTCCCAGTCCACAGAACCTCCATGTCTTAAGGACTGGAGTTGCCTTAAACCGCTTGAGATTCATTCTTTTTAAGGAGGATATCCCCTTCAGTTGTCTTATAGAATCTGGAGCTTCAATTTATTTTGTCAGTTAATCTTTTGACAAGAAGTTACAACTGACATTTACAGATATCGATCAAACTCCAATTTACTTGGTCGAATCAGAGGAGCCCAAATATTGGGTAAGTAAGAAAGTTTTATGGGTTTTCAAATTTCTGAACTTTCCCTCCTTTGAGTGGGAATTATCAGTCTTGGACGCCCCAAGGATGGACGATACCATTCTTGGCCATGACTTTTTAATGCATTGGAATCCTGAAATTGATTGGACAAGGGGATTGATCACCCCATGCACTAAGTATATTTCTGATTCTTCAATGCAGGTCAATAGGGAGTTAAACAACCCGCCTGACAATGTCCTGCTAGAGGACAAATCTCTGCCAGATGACTTGCAAAAATCTTATCTTTCTCTAAATGAGCAATTGGCTAACCCTTCTAGCTCGATAACTTCACTCAAAGAGGATTCAAATTGCCTCAAAGTAATTGAATTGTGCTCTCTTAATTCTGGTTTTCCCTTGACAGATTCTCTCGAAGATGATGAGGACAACCAAATCAACATTGAAGCCATTAAATCAACTCTACCAGAAACCTATCATGATTTCATAGATGTTTTCTCAATCCGCAAGGCCAATAAGTTACCACCTCATTGACCCTACGACCATCAAATAGAGTTAATAGGTCCAGTACCTCCGGCAGGTCCTGTCTATTCTTTTTTGAAGGAAGAATATCAAGTTCTTCGAGACTACATTTCAGAGAATGTAGCCAAAGGTTTCATCAGAGCCAGTAAATCTCCAACCGACACCCCTGTTCTTTTTTTAAAGAAAAAGGATGGTAGCCTTAGGTTGTGTGTTGACTATAGTAAGCTCAACACAGTCACTAAGAAGAATGCATATCCTGTTCCTCCTATGTCATTGCTTCTTACCCTTTTTAATGGTACTAATTTATTTTCTAAAATTGATCTTAGAGGCGCTTACAATCTTATTTGAATTGTCAAAGGTCATGAACCACTGACTGCAATGCGCACTAGATTTGGTAGTTTTGAATATTTAGTTATGCCTTTTGGATTGTGTAATGCACCATCAACTTTTCAAACTTTTGTTAATGATATCTTTCAAGATGTCCCGAAACAATTTTTTGTCGTCTATTTAGATGATATTTTAATTTTCTGGAAGACACTGGATGAACATATCCATCATGTTCGACAGGTTCTAAATCAACTTCGAGATCACAGTCTCTACGCCAAGCACAATAAATGCAAATTCCATCTTAAATCAATTTATTTTTTGGGTTTTACGTTGTCCACTGGTGGTTTAGTCATGGAGGACAAAAAGGTCCAAAAGGTCCTGGAATGGCCTGAGCCCAAAACCGTTAAATCCCTCCAGGGATTTTTGGGTTTTGCAAATTTCTATAGAAGATTTATTAAAGATTACTCTAAAACTATTTCCAATCTTACTTCTCTTCTTAGAAAAGATATTCCTTTTGGTTTTACTTCTACAGCACGAAAGGAATTCAAAGCATTGAAGACGGTGTTCACCACAGCTCCAATTCTTCAACACTTTGATCCTTCTGCTTCAACAATCGTCGAGACAGATACAAGCGATTATGCAATCGCAAGGGTCATTTCTATATTAAATCCTGAAACAAAATTATTTCATCCTGTTGCTTTTGAGTCATGCAAACTCATTGCAGCAGAATTAAATTATGAAATTCATGACAAAGAGCTTTTAGCTATTATCCATTGTCTTAAAAAATGGCGCTCTTTTCTTCTCAGCCTAGATAGTCCTTTTCAAATTCTAACAGACCACAATGCTTTGAAATACTTTGTGTCTTCCAAATTGTTAACCAGGCGTCAAGCCAGGTGGGCTGAATTTCTGTCTGAATTTCCTTTTTCTATTTCCTATCGCCCAGGTAAGAACTGTATTGTCCCAGATATCTTGTCACGTCGGGACGATGTTTACCCAAAGCGGGGGGACGCATTTGCTGACAAGAGCCCAGCAAATGTGAAATCAATTTTCAAAGAATCAATGTTAACAACTCATCAACTTAATTATATGACAATTCAATCTTTTCAAAATCCACTATCCAACATCCTCAAAGCTCCTTCGAAGGAAAATTATTGTTTAGGGTTAAAAGACAAAATACTCTCGAAGCAAGGGGCCAAAAGATTTAGTATTGAATCAGGTCTATTAGTTTTCGAAGGTAGAGTAGTCATACCTGACAACAATGAAATAAAATTATGAATTTTCAATAGTCAACATGATTCTCCATTAGCTGGTCATTTTGGGGTTGATAAAACCTACCATTTAATAGCGAGGGATTTCTTCTGGCCAGGAATGACCAAAGAAATCAAGGCCTATATAAGAGCTTATTACAAATGTAATAGGAATAAGGCTCCCCGTCACCGGAAGCATGGGTTGCTTTAACCGCTTCCTATTCCCTCTAAACCTTGGGAATCTTTATCAATGGATTTCATTTCTCAACTTCCTCTTTCTAATAATTTTGATGCTATATTAGTAATAGTAGATAGATTTTCAAAGATGTCTATTTTTATTAAAACCACTACCACTGCTACAGCAGAAAATTTGTCAAAATTGTTTCTAGAATATGTATTTTCCAAACATGGCTTACCAAATGATATTATTTCAGATAGAGGCTCATTGTTTGTATCCGCATTCTGGACTCAACTGTGTCGACAACTCAATATAACGAGGAATCTCTCAACGGCCTATGACCCTGAAACCAATGGGAAAACGGAAAGGGTCAACCAAATCCTCAAACAATACCTCTGAATGTATGTCAGTTACCAACAACAAGATTGGACCACATGTTTACCATTGGCCGAATTTTCTTATAATAACTCGACTCATTCTTCGACACGACAATCTCCTTTTGAAAATTTTGATTGAAGAAATACTCAATTCAACTCAATCCATGTAGGAACTAATCATCCTGAGGAGCATTATCTTTGAAACATATCACAACTCCAAGAGGAACTTAAATCAAATTTGGAATTATCAATTCGAAGGTACAAGGAACAGGCCAACAAACATCAACAATCTGCTCCTTCTTTTAAACCAGGCGACAAAGTATGGCTTGACGCACGAAAAATTCAAATGACTCAACCATCAAAGAAACTGGCTGAAAAACGCTTGGGACCATTCAAAATCGACTCTGAAGTCTCTAAAACTGCATTTCGACTCAAGCTACCTCCTAAATGGCAGGCTATTCACCCTGTTTTGCACGTATCTCTCCTGGAACTGGCTCGAGAAACATACCCGGGCAAGAACCAACCTCCTCCGGAACCGGTCAAAGTAGAAGACCATCTAGAGTGGGAAGTAAGCCATATCCTTGATTCAAGAATGCGCAAGGGGAAACTTCAATACCTCGTGGAATGGGAAGGCTTCCTTGATGATTCAGACAAAACATCCTGGGAACCAGCCATCAATGTTTCTAACGCCCCTGAACTCCTAAAATCTTTTCATCTTAAATATCCTTTAAAACCAAAACCTTAAAACTCTCTTTTTTTCATTCTTTTCTTTCTTTTTCTCCTTCTTCTCTTTAAAATCTAAAACATCTTTACCTTTAAAATTTCCTTATTCTTTGTTTTCTTTTCTTCTTTCTTCTTTTTTTCTTTCCAAAATTTTTTCAACCTTCTTTAAAATAAATAAAATTAAATTAAAATTAAATAAAATAAAATTAAAATAAAATTACATTAAAAAGTAAATTAAATTAAATTTAAATTAAATTTTAAAAAAATAAAATAAAATAAAATAAAATAAATAAAAATAAAATTTAAAACAAAATAAATAAAAATTTCATAAAACCTTCTAAAATTTCTTTAAATTTTCTTTCCTTTTCCTTTCAAATTTTCTATATACATTCTTTCCTTAAAAAATTTTTCCTTTCCTTGAACTATCGAAACTCTTCATGAATGCAACACAACAATCTTTCTCGAATTTCACTCCAACCTCTAAATCTTTATTTTTAAAAAAATTTCTTTGAACAAATTACTTCTTTCTTTCAAATTCTTTTAAAAATTATTTCTTCTCTTCTTTTCTTTCTTTCTTTTCAAATAACTAAAATTCCTCAAAACTTCAATAAATAAACTTTCACAAATAACAAATTTTTTCTTTCATTAAATTTTCATTTCCAACAAAATTATTTCAATCAACTATTTCTTTTTTCTTACTTAAATTTTTTCTTTTCAAAATTTAAACTAAAACTCCTTCAATTAAATATTCTTTCTTTTCTTCATTCAAAATTTAAAACAAAATTTTATTTAAATCTTTTTCTTTCTTTTTCTTTTTCTGTCAAAATCCTATGAAAATAAATATTAAAATTTTAAATAAAACAACGAAATAAAATAACTAAATATACAAATTGTTTCTTTTTTATTTCCTCTTTCTTTCTTTTCCTTTTTTCCTTCCATTTTAAATTCTCTCCTTTATTTTCTCTCAAACCAATCCCTTCATCTTCTCCAAAATCTCCCTTATTTCCTTCCTACATTTCTCAAAAACCTCCTCCTCTCCTACCAGTACCACTTCCCCAATCTTCAGTAATTCTTTGGCCATGTCAAAGGGGGAAGCATCAACAATCTTATTGACTTCACCGCTTAAATCTTCAATAAACCTAGCTCGTCAAACCTGGCGAGGTTTTTTCGACCATACCTAGTCAAAAGTTTCTTCATTATCCTCCCTCGAGGCAATCACTGGTAATTTTTCTTTGGTGGGGATCGACGACGCCACTTCCACAGCAGTGGTTTCCACAATAGTAGCTCCCACACTCAAGGCTTCCGCAATAACATCTAAATTCTAAATCATATGGTCATCAGTAAAATTCTTCTTTGAAAAAACTAAATTAAAGTAAAATAAAATAAAAGCCAACTTACTTCGAACATCGGATCAGCCTCTAGAAATAACTTTGATTTGAGTTCCACCGCCACTTCAATTTCTTCCTCGTCATCTACGATGACCATCTGCCGTTTTTTTGGCATCCGCCTTGAAATGGGGACTTCCTCCTCATCTTCCTCCAACAATACATCCACCTCCTCTTCTACCCTTCGCTTTTTACTGGTGGCTTGGGTTACCCAGGTCGCCATAGTGTCCTTGACTTCCTCCTCAACTGCTTCTGATTGATCATCATCAATCTACACGTCCCATATGTCTTTGACAACTTCTTTGGTCTTCGGTATTACCCAATATTTAGTCTTGGTAAACCTTTGTTCAATGTCATAATTTTTTCTAAAACATTGCACACCACCCGTCTCCATTGGCAAAACTTGAATTTCTGGAGAGGACCTCAAGTAGCTGTGCTTTCCACACAGAAGTACTCCATCAATTCGCAAGCCGTGCATGCTTGGGAGTACTATCGAGTAATGAGCCCACCATCCGCTTTGGGGTGAGGAGGCGTGGGAGCTGGAGTTGGACAAGCTGACATAATAATAATAAATAAATAAATAAGAATTAAATAAAGGGAAAATAGTATAGGAAGTATATGTCTCACACTCAACGGAGCTTGCATTTTTATACCCGGGCATCTGTCATGCGCCACATGACACTCAAGGCAAAAGTAGCTCATTAAATCAGTAATAAAGAGGTCTAAATCCATACTCAAAGCGCAGAAAGAAATTCTACATAGCAACTGCGACTTTCTTTTGTGTACTCACTATTCAACCGCGCTAGTCTAAACTCTAAATCTAAATTAATCAATCTCTCAATAGTGTGTCTCAGTCTTTTCTTCAATAAGCAACGCACAGCGCAATAGTCAATGTAATAGTACACTAATAAGGTTTATTAAATTTCTGTGGATTATTAAAAGGGGTAGTGAGCATGGACGGAAAGGATAGCGGAGGATTAAAGGGTTGACGGATGTTAGTGAGGAGGGTCCAGGTGTAACGGGTGTATTTTTTAATGGTCTGTGGTGTGCGGAATAGTGGATGGGTATGAGGTCAATGCGAGGAGGAGTAAAGGATATAAAAGGGGTTGGGTTTTTGGTTCGACATTCTTTAGAATTAAATTATAAAACGTATATATAGTTAATAGTGGTAAAATCTTTAGGTTAAATCATTATTATTGTATCTTTCCTTATTTTCTCAATAATCATTTCTAAATCCTAAATCTTTGATTATTGAGTTTCCAACCCTTTGTGAGATTTTAAGAATTTTAACATTAACTTTAAATTATATTAGAATTCTTCTTGAACATATCTCAAAGCAGTAGCTCTTCCTTTGAGTAAACTTTGAATCACTTCTTCGAACATTCCCTCTGTGCATCAAAGAAGTTTCTAAACTCCTCCCTCCATCTCACTCCCAGGAGCACCCTGGAACTTGTGCATAGGTCGTCCGGTGACGATTCTCAAAAAATTCTGTAGCTCTCTAACTGTAGTAGGAGCCTTCACCTGTTGTATGGCTGCCACTTTGTTTTGGTCAACACATATCTGTACCCTGAAACAACATGACCAAGAACTTTTAAAGAATGGAAACCAAATTTACATTTCTTCAAAGCAAGTGTCATATTTATCTCATCCATTTTTTGGAACACTTTACACAGGTGGTTGAGATGGTCCTCAAATGTTTTTGAGAATATAATGATATCATCAATATAAACCATCAGCCATCCTTCAATTATCTCATGTGGAATATGTTAACCATAACTTTTTGGAAAACTGAAGGGGCATTTTTAGGGCCAAATGGCATCCTAACATACTTATAAATACCCATATGAGTAGCAATCATCAGAAAATTCTGAGAATTTTTCTCAATCGGTGTAGACAATCCTATAGTACTAGCTATAAGCCTTGACCAAGGGAGTTGGAGAAAAAACCAGAGAGAAAATCCCCTGTCCCTTTAGAAAAATAGAGTGAGATTTACTTGCTAAATTAAGTTGGTTCCTGTTTGCTAAAGCTCCTTTTTCAACACACTTGACTGCTTGATGAGCCAAGAAAAGAGTCCCCAAACAGACTACCAAACCAAAGAACTGAAATGTAGACCAATGTCCACACCAGAGACAGCAAAGATACTTGATATAGGCTGCAAATACACACCAGAGACAGCAATAATACTTGATATAGCTTGCAAGACTACACCAGAGAAATCAGTTGCCAAAGTTAAGTTAAATGAAGAACTAACCTTGCAACAAACACAGCCAATTGTGGCCAAAAACAGTGAAAACTGAGTGAGGAACAAGGATATCACCTCCGGATGGTTTTATGATAATTTAAGTTGCCCCAAACTGTCTTATTCACTATGTACACACAGACCACTATCTAAGAGCCCCTGCACACCAACAAATTTGCCGCCTGTACCAGCCAAATTGAATAAAAACCCTCCTGAAGCGCTCCCCAACCTTCTAAAACAGAGGCAGGTGGGCCGCCCAACGTCGGAGGTGCCGCCTGAAGTGGCCCGGCCTTCCTGAAGCCAGAAAACCAATAAAAACCACTAATCTACTTAGAAAAATTAGCTACAACTACTAAAACCTTTAAAACACGGAATTTCACTATAGCAACATTGAGACATGAAATATAGAGCTAAATTAGCCCTATCCAATGGTACTAAGTACTTAACCCTAAGACTTAAGGTTAGCCCGTAAAACACAAAAAACAAAATTAAAAAGCTATCTTTTGTAACTGAAGAATGAGGAATTGACCCCTTAAAACTTTAAATATGAAAAATATTAACAAGACATGAAATACATAGAAAATCTGGGGCTATCCAATGATAGTACCCACATACCTGCAGAACCAATATCCACGGAATAAAACTAGAAAAATACCCAATTCCTCAACAGATGTCAATTAAGACATGCACAAACAGGGCCAAATCACACAACAAAGGCCCCTGCCAATGTTGAAAGACCACATCCTCCCTCCAATTAAGAATGTCCACATTCTTTCTTCATCAAACCACCATGTTCAACCTTCTTCCCGAATCTGCCTCTGAAATGGGTCCTTGCCAATACTGCATTGACAATAAGCTAATCTGCACCATCACACCTCCTGTCCATCCATACAGAACGTCCTGCGATGTCTGCCAATCTAGAAAGAAGCCCTGTTACAGACCTGGTCCATCTTCTACCAGAACAAAAAGATCTAGGCCATCTATCTTGATTCCAAGATTAATCAAAAAGCTACACCCTTCCCAGAAGAGTGCCAAAACCATTAAAACAACAAGTTCCACCATCCCTGGTCCATCTGATGGTAAAAACTTCCATTTCTTCTTTCCACTTTATAAAACTGATGACTTCTCAGTTCCTCCATCTTCTGATAGTGATGATAACAATGTAGGATCCATTGAACCACCAACACCAAACCACTTGCCCACAATTAAGGCCAAGTTCCAACAACACACATCTCAACAGAAACACCTTCTTCTAAACTACTTCCAATCCACTCCTGATAGAGATCCACAGGACATTGAGAACAGAAGACACCTCATTCACCAGTTCAAGGCTAATTCTGAACACTTCATTTCATCTCTTGAGTCCCTCTGTAATTCCACTAGTACTTGAGTTTGATTCAGAAAAGAAAAATTGACCACACCCTCTATAGGATGTAACCACAAACAACCCTCAGGTTTAAGTCTTGGGGGACCATCCTCATTTTATAGTCTTGGGGGACTCAAAAACCCTCAGTTTAAAGTCTTGGGGGACTCAAAAACCTAAATCATAAACCCAGAACCAGAGATCAACCACATTAAGACACAGAGAAAAAACTAACATTCTGGGGTAATTGTGAATAGAGCTGCCACCCCATCAATTACCCCCAAACTTGCCTTTGCTAAATTCAGAGGCTCCCCCAGTGGATAACCTCTGCCAATCTTTCAAACCCATTCCAACAGCAAAAACTCATTCCTCAGTTTATAGTCTTGGGGGACTACACCATCAAAAAATCCTCAGTTTAAAGTCTTGGGGGACTAGAAGCCCTCAGTTTGAAGTCTTGGGGGACTAATCTTGAAACCATAGATTTTTAAGTTTAGAGTCTTGATGGACTAATCTTGAAACCAGCCAGTTTGAAGTCTTGGAGGACTGACAGAGTTTTGCATAAAATAGAGGCATCCGATTTCATACAGAACACATCTACAGCCAAACTGCTGAACTTCCACCTTCACCTCATCATCTACCCATCACTGACAAAAATCTCCTTCTTATCTCTTTCCATCATCTTTTCTCACCACAGATCATGGCTGGATCCCCTGATGTTAACCCCTCTACTCTTCCTTGCTTCACTGCTCCCAAGAACTATGCCTGCCAACAGTGCATCCACATGTGCAGACCTTGCACATTCACTCTTCCAACTCCTGAAGCCAAATTCTACAACAGGGCTTGTGATTCTTGCTACTCCAAAAAGAAGAAATGTGACAGAGATTCCAACTACCCTATTCCTCCTCCTTCACCTTCTCATAAATACCTCTCCAGATCCCCTACCAGATCCCCAGAGCTTGGTCTATCCTCTTCCTCTTTATCCTCAGAACCTTCCAGAAGATCCAGGAACTCAGCTTCCAGAACTCTTCCCAAAAGACCAGACTTAGCTCCTCAAGAAACAGATTTTATCTCTGCTAAATTAGCTTCAAAAGCTTCAAAATCAGCTCCTAGGCTTCTAGACCGCGTCCAGGCGGCCCGCCCGCCTCACTAGACAGTGAAAATCAGGCTCAAAACCTCCAAAAATAACCAGAAAACAGCCAAATTCATCCAATCAATGAAAACAACTCCACGCAATTACCTCCCACTGCTCCCAGAGCAATGCAGCCAACCCTTCCAAGCTCCAAAAACTCCAAAATTTCCCAAACTTCTAGGAGACCTGCCAGAGGACGCCAGGAAGAAACCAGAGCACCCAACACTGCACCAAAGCAACAACTTCATCCCCAGTTAAGACAACAAAACTACATCTCTCCTCTGTCAGCCAACTATTCTTCTGACAGTTCCATTTCCTCAAAAGCTCCATCCAGAAGAGATCAATCTGCTTCCAAATCACCCTCTCCTGCTCCATCTTATAACAACCCTGGTACTCCATCACCAGAACCTCATCCAACTGAATCAAGCAGAAATATTAACAACAGCAACAACAGACCTGCTGCTCCAACTAGGCCCCAGGAAAATCAGTCTCCTAGTTCACCTTCTCAAAACCTTTCAGAGGAAGACCAAGAGAATCCATATCTTTTTCTGATTGATCCACCTACTATGACCATTCCAAAATCTTCAGTAGTCCAAATTACGGCTGCTTAAAAATTTGATGAGCTTCCAATCTGTAAGTACCACATTAATTCATCCAATTTCTTCAACAAAAATAATTACTGATCCAACTCTTCTTGTCTAGTTGGCACCCCTCCTCCTGAATCTATTATTGGAGTTGGCCAACATCTAGAAACTTCTTTGACCCTGTATTATGGAGACATGTAACAACACCTCAGCACCATGTGTTCAAACATGCTAAAAGCCTTTGCCCTCCATGGACCATTAAATGACTTTGAGAAAACCTTGAGGAAACAACTATTGGACAACCACTGGAAGATGTCAAGGATCATTAAGCACACCTTCCAACAATCCATTCCTGCCTCTTCATCCTCCTCTTCTGAACTTCCATCCAAAACCATTCCTGCCTATTATAATCCCTATAATCTCTCCAGCAGGATGCACTTCAAAGAACACAGTGCTTCCCTCAACCCCAACGAAAAACAAAAACAACATCATAATCTGGACCAGCCTCCAGAAGCTTCATTATCCAGAAAATGAGCTCCTGCAAAAAGATTAGAAACATAATAATAAATAAATAATAAAAAAACATTTAATAACTATAAATTATAATATATATATATATATATTTTAATCTACTAATCTACTAAAATTAAAAATTGATAAATAAAATAAAATAAAAATAAATGAAATAAAATAAAAGATAAAAAATAATACAAATGGTATCTTCCAGCCAATTGATGAGCTGATCCCCTGATACCTTCCCCACATCCAAGTGCACCTTGATGTGGATACACCTTATAAAATTAAAATAATTTGAGATAAGAAACATAAATTAAGGGTAATAATGAGAATAAAAAAATAAAAAATGAAATTAATGAAAATAAAAATAAAATAAACTAAAATGATAAAATAGCATTGCCCGGCCAATTGATGAGCATTTCCCCATTAATGCTTTCCCACATCCAGGTGACCCTGATGTGGTAACACCCTATCTTTTTTTTAATTTTATAATTTTAACAACCCCCATAAAAAAGTAAAAGAAAAAAAGGGAAAAAAGAAAATAATCTGAAACTACTATCTAGCAAAAACATAACTACAAAATCAAAGACATTTCAGCTCCATAGATGGTCCAATAAGAGAAGGTCCGGTCCATAGAAATGATCACTGGGTGGGCTCCCTCCAATAAGTAAAAATGATGGGAGACCACCAGTGATCCACCGCCAATCTGAAAGAACCAAAGATAAAGAAGCCAGTCCCAAACCAGTTTAAAGTCATAGTGGACTTGAAACCTTAATAATAAACAGCAGAACTAGAATTCAACTGGAACAAACAAAAGACTTGAGACAGACATTCTGGGGTAACTGTTCTACAGAGCAGCCAGATCATCAGTTACCCCCACACTTGCCAAAATAAAATCTAGAAGCCCCCCTTGGGTACCTTCTAACCAAAAAAACACAACATCCAACACAATAAACCAAAAACAATAAAAGTGAAGAGTCCGGCACTTGAAGACCAAAGGAATTTCCAGTTTAAAGTCATAGAGGACTAGAACCTGTGAAAAGAAACAAATACTAGGGTTCAACCAAATTAAGAGAAGGGGTTGGAAACAGACAATCTGGGGTAACTGTTGATAGAGCAGCCCGCCCATCAGTCGCCCCCACACTTTCCAAATAAAAATCTAGAAGCCCCACCCATGGGTACCTTCTAACAAAAAGTTTCCAACACAAAAGTTGCTCTGAAACACCACAAAATTCCAAAACAAAAAAAAGAATGTTCCATAGTTTATCCTCATTGCAGAGTTAATCTTCTTCATGCCTAGTGCCTCTGGGATAGAAAATCTTCACCTGGTCTGCCGCCTCTCTCTTTTTTGAGACTGCACCATCCAACTCTTCAAAAACATAAGAACCTCCAGAAGCCTGAGATCTGACTCTGTAAGGTCCATTCCATCTGTCAGCAAACATTTTTCCCCACTGACTCTCCAAACTTCTATTATACACCAAAACCAAACAACCAGGGTTCAAGGGATTCCTGAGTCTATAAGCCAACTTCTTGTCCCAGTACCTGACTGTTTGATTCCTAATCTTCATCATTCTAGAGTATGCCTTCTCTTGAAATTTCTCTCTACATTCCAACTGTTGCATCCTGGCACAAAGAAATTCTTCCGTTGAGTGCACATCATCCCAATCAATTCCAAGATGAGAGACAGCTTCCAAGTCCACTGGTAGAACAGCTTTCTGACCAAACATTAACTTGTAAGGAGAATAGTCAGTCGTCCTCTTCACAGTGACCCTATCAGCAAATAACACCAAGGTTAAATAATGCCTCCACATTTCAGCACTATCCCCACACATCTTTACCAAAGCATTCTTGATAACTTGATGGCCTCTTTCAACCATGCCTTCAGCTTCAGGATAATAAGGTGTAGCCACTCTAACTTTAGAACAAAAACTAGCCACAGCTTCTTTAAATTTGGCACCAAACTCTGGCCTGCCATCAACAGTCACCAACTTCATCAACCCATACCTATAAATCCACTCCTTCTTCACAAACTCTGCCACATTCTTGGAAGTCAAGTTAACCAGAGGCACTGCCTCATCCCAACCAGACAGATCATCCCTGGCAATAATTAAGTATTTATACCTGATCTCTTTAATATGGACAGCATCCAGACTGACTCTTCCAAAAACAGTTGTTTCACCAGTAGCACGGCCAACCTCTTTAGTTTTCAAGTGACTTCTTCTTTGAAATTCTTCATAAGATTGAACCCAACCCTACACAGCCAACTTCATACCTGGCCACCAAAATCTGTCAGCTACTCTTCTATAAGTCTCCCCAAAGCCTCTATGAGCAAGGTCTTCATGCAAAGACTTCAACACAACTTCTTGACCCTTCTTCTGAGTCACCACAACTGGAGGATTAGTATGCCTTCTCCTCATCAACCTTCTTCCTGACACATAAAATCCAGGACTCTTCTTCTTAATTGCCAACCAAGTATCATCATCACAACTTTCTGGCCTCTCCAAGGTCAACAGATATTCCACCAAAATAAAATAAAACCCAGACTGACCCCAGGTCTCATCTTCAAAATCCAACAAAACAACATCCAAGGGTACAAATCTGTCATCAAAATCACCAGTGTGAATATGAGCCAATTGACCAGCCCAAACAGGACACCAATCCTTAAATTTTGGTGTGTCCTTCTCTTTCCACTGAACCTTGTGAGACTCCAGTTAACTAACAAAAACACGCTATTTCAATTTTGAGCTGTCCCAAACAACAACTCCATCTTTATCAACAAAAACATCCTGATCACCAGAGTCAAGATCAGATCCAGCCAGTTTAGCCCCTTGGGGGAGGTGAGAAAAATCTTCAGCACCCTTAGTGCTGGCCCTAACCACTGGAACATCTTCATGAAACTCCTCAGCCTCAGAATCTTTATCTGTAGGTGGCCTCCTTGATAATCCATCAGGCATTGTAAATTTTTTGCCTGGTTTGTGTACCAGGTCAAAAGAAAAATTTTGAATAAATTCCACCCACCTAGTCATTGGAGCATTTGGAAGACTAGGTGTATTGATCATCTGAAATAAAGATTTTGCATCCACCTGCAGCTCAAAATGCTGCCCCCACAAAACAGCCTGTAGCTTCTTTAAAATTTTTGCTACACCACACAATTCCAATTTAGGTTGAGAATACCTAGATTCCGGCTCATTAAACACCACAGACTCATATATTACTGGCCTGAACCTCCCAGTCTTATCCTCCTGAGACATAACAGCACCAGCAGCAATATAGCTTGAATCCACTGCCAGATAAATTTTTCCAGCACCAACTCCATAATCCAACTTATGAAGAACAATATCTTCACCAACAACCCTTTTCAACTTCTGAAAAGCCTCTTCACACTCTTCAGTTGATTCCCAATCTGCATCTTTCCTTGTCAACCTCCTTAAAGGTGAAGCCAACAAAGAAAAATCCTTAATAAAAATCCTGACATATACACATACACCCAAAAATCCCCTGACTTCAGTAGTATTTTTAGGCCTCGGCCATGACTGGATTTTATTAATCTTTTTCTTCACCATAATCCTTCCCTCTTTACATACCACATGACACAGAATTTCCAAAGCAGGAACACAACAACAGAAATTTTGACCCTGAAATGGTCAAACCAGCCTCTTCAATCCTAAACAACACTCTCTCTAGAGTTATTTCATATTCCCAAACAAACCTCCTTATGCCAGGGTTCTCCGCTAACACCTCATTATCATAATCAGTGGATGGTCCTTTAATTCCACCATCATCAATAAAAATACCAGCATGAGTAGGAACCTCATCCTGCAAAATCCAAGCCATCTGTGCTTGATATACCGCCACTGAATTAGTTTCTCCTTGAGGCAACCTAGTGAGTTTAAATCTTCCCAAAGGGGTCTCAAAAGTTGTGAGAGGCCTTGAATCCGTTTATAGTTCCCTCTCATCATAACCACCCATAATATCACCCAAACCATAACACACCCTTCCAGCAAAAGCTTCAACAAAATCCTCTGCACTTGGTGGCATACCAGCGTCCTTGATAGTGACTCTATTCAAGGCTCTAAGATCATGAACCACCCTCAACTTTCCATTCTGCTTCTTTACACAGAAAACTGGACTTGAGTAACTGGATTTCAACTGTTTGTATAACCCAGTCCTGACTCTTTCCCTAACAATCTCCACAAAATCCTCTCTGATAGCAGCTGGAATGGGAATAGGTTTGATTTGCGAAGGTTCATTACAAACCACAGGAATCAAGTAAGGTTGCCCATAAGAGTGCTTCAACACACCCCTTTCCTCCTCAACAAAAGCCACAGCTTTTTCCCTTAGCACAATAACGTGCAACAAAAACTTCTTTTCTTATTCAGACAACCACCCATCAGGACCAAAATTAACAACTTTCAACCTTTCCACGGTCACCCTAGCCTTCTCTACAAATTCTGGAGGATTCTTCACCAAAGGAGTACAGTACGGATCTCTTGACAAAATAGGTCTCTTCAAGGGTGGATTCAAACCCACAGGCATAGGCTCATTAACAGGCCTAATCTTCTGTGCTACCTTCTTATACTTTGCGGCTCCACCTTCAACTTGAGGGATCTTGAGGAAATCTTCACCACCAGACCTGGAACAAAAACCAAAGGTTTCCCCATTGCTCACATGTGTGGCCAAGGTAATTTTTTTGAAAGGTGTAGAAGAAACCCTAGCAGTGCACAATTGGGAGGACTTACTTTTAGACCCCAATCTCACCACTCCAAAACTTTTCCGCAATACCAAATCTTCCTCTTCACTTCTGTCTTCCAAATCTTCAAATCTTGATTCATCTTCAGAATCAACTCTTTTAAAATTGTGCAGTTTATCCTCATGCTGGAGGCCCAAAAATTGATTTTGATGATCTTCTTTCTTCATTATCTTCAGATTTTTTTCTTGATTTTCTTGAATTATCTTGAAATTTTTATCTTCTTTTCTTGAGTTTTGTTCTGTCCTACAAAAATAACCAGGGGTTTCCCCAATGCTCACAGGTGTGGCCAAGGTAATGTTTTTGAAAGGTGTAGAAGAAACCCTAGCAGTGCACAATTGGGAGGACTTAATTTTAGACCCCAATATCACCACTCAAAATCTTTTCCACATATCTTTCAATAAAGATATATAACCAATCTTCTTCCTTGAGCTTGAATTAAAAATAATTGAGAATCTTGAGAGAGAACAGAGACTTGATTAAAAACTTGAAGAATACTTTCAGAGAAGAGAAACATTAAAAAGAGAAGTTTGAAAATCCATTTGGTATATCTCCAAGGGAGCTGACCTACTTAACCTGGGATTTCCTCATCTTGGGGAGAGGTTGTAGCACTAGGGTTATCAGCCCTCATTACTTTAAAAAAGACAGACTCTCAATAGATCCTGAGCCACACTCCAGAAAACCAGAGGCCACACCAACTTCTTTCCTTCTCCTGCAACAATCCATGCACTGGCAAATTGAAGATAAACCAGGCCTGATCTCCCAACCATCCTCTCCGGGGATGATAACCTGATGTGAAGCCTCCTTTCGTCTTCACCAGTCAACTCCAAGCTGATTCCCAAATCAAATTGATAACCAATT
Organism: Hemileia vastatrix; assembly: GCA_030280995.1. Taxonomy (NCBI): domain Eukaryota; kingdom Fungi; phylum Basidiomycota; class Pucciniomycetes; order Pucciniales; family Zaghouaniaceae; genus Hemileia; species Hemileia vastatrix. The sequence continues at coordinate 18,810,009 of JASXTE010000013.1, read as the reverse complement.
CTTGCCTGAAAATCCATCAAGAATGGCCAGCCTAAAACTGCTTTTACATTACCTTTAGCAATGTAAAAATGAACCTTCCCTGAGGCTCCGCCAACATCTAACTTCACAAACTCAGAAGTTCCAACCAATTCAGTGACATGGCCACTGATCCCTCTTAAATTCCCACCAATACCAGTTTTGATGGGGAGGCCCAAATGAATTGCCTCAAACAAAGAAATCAGGTTTATCTGAGAACTTGAATCCACCAATTCCCTTGCTTCCCTGCCATTCAGAGTGACATTGACATATCCCAGAGGAGCAGAAAAATGAGTTTCCAACCCCTCACCAAACGTTTCTGCAGAATCACAGATGTATTCCACCTCCCCAGAAGAAACTCTTCTCCTGGTCGACACCTTTTTCTGTCTATCAGCCAACCCTGGACTGATAGCATACAATTCCCCATAAGATATGGAAACCTGACCCTGATTCATCCTTTCCAGAACAGAGTCCATAACATTAACTTGACCAGAAACTACTGGCCTCTCAAAGTGAGCTCTTTGCTTCACTACCTTGGTCCTAGAAGCTTCTTGAGGACCAGCACCGCCAACAGATTTACCATTAACAGGAACCAAACAAGATCCCTCACCAGAACCTCTAACTCCAGCAGGCTTTGGCAATGAAGCCAAAGGGACATCCTCCTCAGAGTCAGAATCAACCTCCATTGGCATTGGCTCACCATTGATGTCCAATGCACCAAAACTAGGGGCACCCATGTCAGCCATACCCTTCTTCATCTTGTACAGCTCCTCTTTGCTGTACCTCTTCCTAGCTGCACTCAGCTTATGATCCACCTTTGAAGCCTTTGGCTTTAGTTGTGCCTGATAACTGCTCTTAGGCCTTCCCACCTTTCCTGCTTCCACATCATAAACACCAGCCAAGCATTCACCACTTGACTGTCTACCACAAGAATACAACTCTAAGCCACCAAAGGAAGTAGAAAAAGAGACCTTATTAACCTACTTTCCCTTTCCCTTGACATCATCATCTTCCTTACCAGAAGACTTCCCCTGATCAGGAATCTCCTCAAACCTTGGCCTCCTTTGATTGAGAACACCCCTTCTCCTGACCAAATCAACAGGATCCTGCCCCTCACTGGGCTTTACAAATGAACCGTCAGGGAACTTGAAAACCCTGCCATCAAATTCCACCTTTCCTTCAGACACATCCCTTTTCAATGCCCAACAATCATTGGACCTGTTCCCCCTCCTGCTGCAATAAGAGCAGACCCAAGGATCACTCCTACCAGCCCTCCTATCAAAATCTCTAGGCTGAGAAGGTGCCTTATTGACCTTCTTAGCCTCCTGAACAAAAATATGCAGCTGCTTTGTGAGATCAGCCAACTGCTCCACCACGGGGTCCCTCTCCTTTTTGGGAACCTGCACCATATTCTTCTCCTCCTTCTTTACTCTAACCTCCTCTTCAGCCAAAGCCTCACTGACCTTTCTGACATACTTGGCACACCCCTCCTGATAGGTGTCCACAGCCAATAACTTCAAATGGGCCTCCACAGCCTCCTTCACCTTGTCCAAGGCAGGTAACTTCTGATCCCCATTAGAAAGAGTCTTCATCAAGTCCTTCCTTGACAGCTACTTCAACACATCCATCCTGACATCTCTAGCCAGGGCAGACCAAAAAACATCCTTGGCAGCACTTTCATGTGCCAGCTCCTCCACTTCCACCAAATATTCTACCACAGGATCAAACTGTAGCAGAAACTTCCTGTAACTATGCAAGTTAACAACACCACCATAATATTGCCATTCACTGACAACCTTTTTCAGATCCACCATAGTGAACCTGACACCCCATCTATCCACCATCTCCCTACACAACAATTTCCAATCCCTCTTCTTGTAGCCAGGCATGGCCACAATCTCCTTCTCCACTGCCCTATCACCAATGAAGAAGATAATCAACTTCACCATGTCCAGGAAGGAAGCACCATCCACTCCATCAGCAGTTTCATACTTCTCTAGAAACCACTTGACATCCTCCCCATTAAACTTGCTACCATCTTAAGTTTTAATCCTTACACACTCCTTGAACATCACAGAAGGAGGACCATCTCCCCCACTGACAGTCACCACAGGAATAGAAGAACCAGAAGCCATTTTCCAGTCCAAAACACCAAAAAGAGCTAACCAAAAAAAAACAGATATTCCAAAGAACTAGCAAGTTCCACCCCACGTTGGGCGCCAGAAATGTAGACAATCCTATAGTACTAGCTATAGACCTTGACCAAGGGAGTTGGAGAAAAAACCAGAGAGAAAATCCCCTTTCCCTTTAGAAAAATAGAGTGAGATTTACTTGCTAAATTAAGTTGGTTCCTGTTTGCTAAAGCCCCTTTTTCAACACACTTGACTGCTTGATGAGCCAAGAAAGTAGTCCCCAAACAGACTACCAAACCAAAGAACTGAAATTTAGACCAATGTCCACACCAGAGAAAGCAAAGATACTTGATATAGGCTGCAAATCCACACCAGAGACAGCAATAATACTTGATATAGCTTGCAAGACTACACCAGAGAAATCAGTTGCCAAAGTTGAGTTAAATGAAGAACTAACCTTGCAACAAACACAGCCAATTGTGGCCAAAAACAGTGAAAACTGAGTGAGGAACAATGATATCACCTCTGGATGGTTGTATGATAATTAAAGTTGCCCCAAACTGTCTTATTCACTATGTACACACAGACCACTATCTAAGAGCCCCTGCACACCAACAAATTTGGCGCCTGTACCAGCCAAATTGAATAAAAACCCTCCTGAAGCGCTCCCCAACCTTCTAAAACAGAGGCAGGCGGGCGGCCCGACGTCGGAGGTGCTGCCTGAAGCAGCCCAGCCTCCCTGAAGCCAGAAAACCAATATAAACACCTAATCTACTTAGAAAAATTAGCTACAACTACTAAAACCTTTAAAACACGGAATTTCACTATAACAACATTGAGACATAAAATATAGAGCTAAATTAGCCCTATCCAAGGGTACTAAGTACTTAACCCTAAGACTTAAGGTTAGCCCATAAAACATGAAAAACAAAATTAAACAGCTATCTTTTGTAACAGAAGAATTAGGAATTGACCCCTTAAAACTTAAAATATGAAAAATATTATCAGGACATGAAATACATAGAAAAACCGGGGCTATCCAATGATAGTACCCACATACCCGCAGACCCAATATCCACGGAATAAAACCAGAAAAATACCCAATTCATCAACAGATGTCAATTAAGACATGCACAAACAGCGCCAAATCACACAACAAAGGCCCCTGCCAATGTTGGAAGACCACACCGGTACCTGGTGATATCCCTTGTTACCATCCAAACAGCTGATATATTTAGCACCCTGTAAGGTAGCATGTATAGAGCTAATTCGAGGTAAAGGATAGATATCATAAACAGTATAAGTATTTAGTGCTCTATAATCACCACATAACCTGGCTTTATCTTTCTCATAAGAAATCAGTACAGGTGAGATAACACAATATTTAGGTGTTTCAACTACCTTTTCAATAATATTCATTTTTAAAAGGGTAGAGATATTGTCTGCAATATCTTTTCTCTTTGTGGGAGAAGCAGGATAAGGCTTCTTCTTTAAACTAGGTGGTATATCAGTTAATGGACCAGACAATGAAAGTTTCATTTCTTCTTTAACTAATCCCAGTTCATTTTACCCATGAGCAAAGGCCATAGGAAAAGACGTTAACAAGTTAATGATGGAATCTTTATCCTCACTAGTGAGTTGTTCTCCAAAAGAGGCATTGTCAATTTCAGACACAAGGGCATGCATTTCTTTTGTAGATCCTCCTTTATATTGAACTACAGAATTACATGTGTTCAATTCTGTTTTACTAATCTTTTAGTAGAGGAAATCTTGAATTTTCTCTTCCCATTTATCCCCATTGTGAAACATTGGTTTGAGGGATCCAATTTTATGCCATAATTGGTTAAAATATCATTCCCCACAATAAACCAATTGCTTAAGTTATCATTTTTCATGACAACAAAATCACAAATAGCTCTTACAAAACCATGGTTATATTTAAAAAACACTGTGGCTTTGTATTTACCAATTGGTGACAAAACAGAGCCATAACCTCTCCAGTTTTCAGAAATGATAGGCATAAGTTTTGATTTATAGTCTTGATCCACTGAAGCATGTGCTCTTTCAGATACTACACTTCATCCAGCTCCAGAATCCAGAACAACTTCAATGCTGTTTCCATTAATCAAGACTGGTGCCTTGAGAGGGGCAATAACAATTGAGCTATCCTCAATGTTCTTTATGATCTCAGAATCCTCAACTGTAGATAAAGCATTATTATCAATATCAATAGTTATTAAATAATGAATATCCTCTTCCAGCATCAAGATTTCTTGTTGAGATTCATATGAAATATTGCCGGCACAATCACTTGACGTATCATACAGTGCTACTGTGTCATCAGCATGCTCCTCTGGTTTTTCTGCAAGATTTATTTTCTTGTCACAAACATGGCCCTTCTGCCAAGGCTTTTTGCACTTGAAACAAGTGTTTGTTGCATACCTTTTAGGTGCAACAGGGGCAGAAGGTATACCAACCTTTTCCAGAGGTTTCTGTTGGTAATTGGAGGGTTTCTCCCAAGTGGTTCTAGGAATGAATCTTCTAGAATCATACTTGTTGTTTAAAAGAATCTCATTACAAGTATTTATGAAAGAAGAAGGTTCTCTGGTGAACTCAGTCATAGCCACAATCAAGTCTCTCAAAGACATTTGTAATTTATAAAGGATCATGTCCTTCCATAATTCAAACTCCATTTTTGGGTCCATAGCTCTTAAGATTTTTACAAGTTTCATTAAGAACTCAATAGGTTTATCAGTAGAAGAACTATATTTAGTTTCCTCATACTGACTTTGTTGAGCCATCCTAAACTTGGAGCCCCCAAATTGTGCTTTAATTAATTATTTTCCAATCTTCCCATGAGTAATCATTCCCATCCAGGAGGACAGATTCATACCACATTAGGGCTACATTGGTAAATAAAGAAATTAACTTAGACACAATTTCCTCATATGGAAGTTTGTAAGAGTTTTTCAAGTTATCAATTCTGAAAATGAATTGCTGCCAATCAGAAGAAGAATCACCATCAAATGTTGGATACTGGTCAAGTTTTGGCCAATTCTTTTGATTTGAAGGAGTCTCCTTAGTGCCAGCTTGTTTCTGAGTAAGAAGCAGCTGTAACTTCTCCAATTGTGCAGTAATCTCATTGTTTAATCCCTCTGTTGAAGATCCTGGTGTATCATCAATTTTTGATGGAAACTCAGTGGTATCAACAGGTATTTCTGGAACTAATTTTACTTTAGATGAACTAGCCACAGTTAAAATTGGAGCATCCTGAACTATATGTTCATTTAAAGAAATGTCAGAATATTTTTGGTCATTCAAAAATGAGTTCAATTTCTCTTCAATGGTTGCTAGTCTTGTTTTCACTCTTGGAAGACTAGATAAACTCTCATTGATTGTTGCAAAAGATAACTGATTTTTATTTTGAAAAGATGAATAATGGTCATTAAATCTTTTCAGATTCATCTTATCTATCTCCAGCTCCTGTCAACAGATAGACACAGTATCTTGTACTTTATACAAATCATATTTAATATTTTTCCACAAAGCAACCTTCTTTTCATGAGTTGCTTTGTAATTAAACAAATCATTAGAAACTCTTTGCAATTCACTCCTTAATGATTTATAACGCTGTTCAGTTAACAAACTATTAAACTTTTGAGTTAATTTCATATTGTTCATAATATGATTTTGCTTTGCAATAATATCTCTTAAATACTCATCATTAGCTTTTGCTACATCTGGAGTGTTCCTCAATAAAGAAACAGAGTAAATTTCCAGATTCTCATAAAACTCATGATCAAGTGTTTCATCAATGACATCCATATCAGTATTTATCATTGAAGTAGCAATTATAACTAAAGGATTAGATACATGAGTGATTTGTCTACTACTCCAAGCCTCTACTGGTCTCAAGGTTTCATCTCCTCTTCCAGATTTATCTGAAGGAACAGAATCAGCTACAAGAAATGGTACTTGAGAATCAATAGAGGGGCTTACCAAGGTTTTCTGGGAAAGATCATATTTTTTTTCTTTTTCTGCCTCCTTGATAGGGATGAGGAGGTGTGGGGTTGACTTGGCTGGGTCTTGATGGACCTGCTTGAGGCAATTGAGTCTGTTGATTTTAAGACAGGTAATCTCACTGAGTGTTCAGCCAATCCCACTTCCACTTGGATACTTATACTTTCTCTGGCTGCTGGGGAGCCAATTGTTGAAGATCCCTGGGGAGAGGAGGTCTCCTCTTCTCTTGAAGAAAAGCATCTATCTTTCTTACCTTTTCATCTAGAGCATCTACTCTTGACCTCAATCTCAAGTTTTCTGTCCTTAATTCTTTTATGTTTGTTGAAAGGTTCTTTACTTGTTGAGGTAGTGGCATCTTTTTTATTTTGAAGCCTTTTGGAAGTTCTTCTGGGGGGTTTATTACAGGTTTCTGTTCCTGAGTTGTTTCTACCAGAATTTCCACTTTCTCCATCTCCACATCCTGATTGGGGCAATGATTGATTAATTTGAGATAATTTTCTAGTTAAAGGAGAACTCACAGAAGTAGCCTCATCATAATCAATTAAATCCAATTCCGCTTCACATGCAGCAAAAACACCTTGATCAGTCATTTTTTAATTTAACTGAAATGAGGGAGGGAGACAATAAGATGAATTAGTTTGTATTTTTACTTTTTATTTAAAAGAAAAATAATAATAAAAATAAAATTCTTCAGGATAAAATCAACTAAAATAATAATCAATTTATTAATTCAAAACAATTTAAAACCAGGATTATAAAATAATCAACTGAAGAAATAAATTTAAATTGTTTATTAACAATTTTATGATAATTATTATCAGGATTTTAAATCAGCTGAAAAATAAATAATTACCAGGACTTAATGTCTACTGAAATAATTAAATATAAATTTAAAAAAATTTATTGTCAGGAAAATTTGTCAACTGGAACAAATAAAATTTAATTTATCAGGACAAAAGTCAACTGAAAAGTATAATAATTAATTTTTTAAAATATAATTTTATTACTTCTAGGACTAAGAACACAATTTCTCTATCTTTGTCAACTAGGAAAAATAAAATAAATAATAAAAAATTTAATTCCAATTTACTAGACACCTCCTGCTGTAAAATGAGAAAATTAATGCCACTTACAGAGTGCTGTGTAAAAGGAAATATGTAGAGAATGAAGAGTGCAAAGTGACCCACAAATAGTAATTTCAATTATTTCCACAAAATATAAGACATTTAGTCAATATATGAACCTAAGTTTTGGAGCGCGGTTCAATTCCTGTTCGCAGCAAAGAATTTTAGTCACGTGATATATGACATTCTTCGTTTTTGTCGTTCACTCGTCCTTATAGGTACCTTGAATGGCAATGGTCCCCACGGTCTCCGGCCTCAAGTAACAATGTGCCGTTGAGGATTTGGAAAGGTTCCCAATTGTCAAGGGGTCTTTCAAGTCTAGAAGATTTTCCAGGGAGGTCCAAGGGCGGCAACAATGGGATTTAGAGGATTCAAACTTGGTATGTATTTTCTTATCTTTTAAAGATTATTTACTCAAATAATAAGAGGTAAAGAGGTGGATTACTATTATATTTAAGGGTTTAGAATCACGGTTTAATGTAAATACTAAAACAATAATAGATAATAATAAATAGATTTGTATGTAGTTATAATAACGTGAGTAAGTAAGGAATGATTTGAAAAGTACAAAAAGTGAGGGCCTTTTATAGGCAAAAATGAGGGAAATAAAGACACAGAATTTACACCACCTATTACAAGGATGTGAGAAAGAAGCTGACTAAGAAGGAGTATATATATGACATAAATAAAAGATAAATTAATTGGTATGTCAACAAGGGCATCATTCTCATTTGTAATAAAGTATGAGCTCCCTTGGACTGTCACAATTAATACAACACATTTGAGTTAAATATATTGATTTCATGGAAATCAAAATCTCTCAATGAAGTAATATAATATTTTTAAGGTTTTTTATTATATTTTTATTATTAATTTTTATTCCCAATCAACTCCATTATTGAGCACGGTGTTAGGGAGTAAAAATGTATGGGACACTTGCTTAAATTAATTATTTACATTACTTAATATACTTAGCTAGCTAGTTGTAAGTAATACATAAGTAAATATTAAATAATTAATTATTAATAAGAATTTTTAAAAAGGCGTGGCTTCATCTCAGTAAAATAATTAATTATTTTACCAGGTAAGTCTAGTAGCCTTGCTGACAAGCACTAAAATCTAAGCCTTGGAAAGTAAAAAATAAAATATACATTTTACCATTAAAATGCAGATAGAAAATTAGCTTTAATTATTGGAGAAAGGGGGTTTTGGTGCAAGATATGTCATATGAAAAAAAAGTCATAGCTGATTTAGTGAGAAAAAAGGCCATTTTGCAATAGTCAATTTCTAACTCTAATAACCTCTAATGTTCAGTTGAATTGAAAAGAAAGCGGTAATCAGACGCCTATGAGGTTCAAAAAAAGGGATAAATAAAATTAGAGAGACCCTTATCACAGCCTATATCTCGTGAAAGGATTGTCATATTCGACTCTCTGGGCATAATACAATTACCCCATTTTATCTTTGAAAACTTGAAGGTTTGCTAGTTTAATGATATGGAATAATATTAGAACTCTAAAGTAGCTATTTCTTAAAATAAAACAAAATTTAGGGGTTTTTTTCATAGTTGGACATAATAAGATGAATGAGAATTTTGTTTTAATGGAACATTCAAACCATGGAAGAACTGTTTTTTGTGAGCAGCTGGAAGTAAGTTAGGCTTGTGCTTAGCAAGGAGTGTCTATTATTAAGTTCTATTTTTCTTCCTTCTGACATTTATTTTGTGCATGTTTGATACTTCTTTCCACTAGCCCATAGATTTCCACTTGAGTGAGTTAGAAAAGAGAATGTTTCCAGCTTGGCTGATAGGATGACTCGTCGGCGGGACATGCAATAACATTGCATAGTTCACCAGACGCCAAATGGCCAATCGTCTACTCAAAAATTAATTTTCAACGTCAAGTAACAGGACCAAGATTTTCCTGCTTCTGTAAGGCATCATTCTTTGCATTTTATAGTAACACTTTCGGCCGTCAAGTTGTAAGAGAATGCTCAAAATCCAAGTTGCATTTAAATTGCCATTTCAATACATAAATCCTTAAATTTTCCTGCCCCCTTTTCCTATCTTCCATCATTTGTCATTCAGGATTTTGTGTCTAGGATTCACCTCAAACAGAAATCAAAACTCAAATAACCTAACAATCAAGTCATCATGGTTAACCTCTTTAGGCGCTCAATTCTTAATTTATCTAAATCCACGCTCTCCGGTTCATCTTCACACTGGCCAACCTATTTTCAGTGTTCTCATCATTGCTACACTGTGACAGCCAATCGAAAGCCATCGACAAAATATATACAAGTTACACATCCTGATGAGCCAGTAGCAGAAGAAGTGGCCGCTCAGATAGCGGAATGGAAACAGCATTCGTTGATGACCTATAGCCGCCCCCCGCTGATTATTTGTAAAGGGAAGAAATCGCGAGTATGGGACTCAAGAGGAAGAGAATATCTTGACTTTACAGGAGGAATTGCAGTGAATGCGCTAGGTACGAGGCTCCCCATGTTTCTTTGTGCTATGCTGTCCATGCTAATGCCTCAATATCTATTCTCATATTCTATGTACTCATGTGCCCATCTTTTGATGTGCCTTGCGGTATAACAGGACATGCTGATGAGGAAGGTAAGCGAGCTTAAACCCGATCCCTGATTCTGATTCATATTTATAGCTATTTGGAAAAAGATCGCTGTGTTTTTGTCTTCCATCCCTCGCCAAAAACATGAGTTTAGGTCGCTTTTGGCAGGGGATGAGAAGCAAAAAAAGAGCAAGATTTTTCCAAATAGCTGCATATTCATGTTAATTTTTCATCTTTTTAGTTTCCCAGATCCTTCATTCTCAATCCCAAACATTAATCCACTGCTCTAATTTGTACCACAATGCCTATACTCCTAAGCTGACTCATCTTCTCGCCAAATCGACTCGTCAGTTCGGTGGATTGGGATTCCATCCTCAATCTCACTTAACTTCTGAGCCTCTTGGCTGTAAAGTTTTCTTGGCAAACTCTGGCACTGAGGCAAATGAAGCAGCTCTCAAATTTGCTAGAAAGTTTGGCTATCATCACAACCTTACAAATAAGAATATCCAAAAAGATAAATTAGTCTGTTTCAGAAATGGATTTCATGGAAGAACCCTAGGATCTTTATCAGTTACCATTCAATCAAACTATCAGGATCCTTTCCGTCCTCTTATCCCTCGTGTCTTTGCAGGGGATCTCAATCATATACCTTCTTTAGACAAACTCATTGATTCAGAAGTTTGTGGTGTCATTGTAGAACCAATACAAGTTAGTTAGCCGCTAAATGTATCATTTGTGTTATTGTTTGTTCTTTATTCCCATGTAAAATTTTTATTTCATCTTGTCTCATTCATTTCTGCTCTCCTGCTAACCAAAGTCCTTATAAATCATATCTACCTCCGTCTCTCCTTCAATTACAGGGTGAAGGTGGTATAATGGAGGCTACTCAGCCCTTTCTCCGGGAACTGCGTAAGAAGTGTGATGATGTTGGTGCTGTATTAATTTATGATGAAATTCAGGTAGGTAGAACTACTCTTTCTTTTCTTTCATTCTTTTTTTAGTTCTTTAGATTTCTTAATTCAAATTGATTTTGGGTCCTAAATTCATTCAACTTACAGTGTGGCTTAGGAAGGACTGGCGATCTTTGGTCTCATAGCTGTCTTCCTCTTGATTGCCATCCTGACATAATCACGATGGCAAAACCACTAGCTAATGGCATCCCAATTGGTGCAGTCGTGCTCAGAGATCATGTAGCTGATGTAATTAAGCTTGGTTGGTGATTTTCTTCTACTATATTATTATCTAAGTATTAAAAGAAATGGAACTTAATATGTGTGTGTTCTTCTTTCGATTTTCTTTTGGTACTTATAGGTGATCATGGGACTACCTTTGGGTTGAGTAACTACTTTATTTATCACCATAGCCATACAACTAACGCTTTCTTCCTTATTGCAATGTTTAGTGGAGGGGCACTTCAAGCTGCCGTGGCCCACCATGTTCTCACTCGAATAACCCAGCCAGGTTTCTTAACTTCAGTCCGAGAAACCGCTGCCGAACTTCACTCCAGGCTGTCACTGCTCCCTTCATATTTCCCCAATCTTGTTAGTGGTCCAGTCAGAGGTCGAGGTCTTATGCTGGGTCTTCAATTGAATGATTGGGAGCGTGTTCCAAGCCTCGTCAAAGGATGTAGAGAAAGGGGCGCCTTAGTTTTATCATCAGGACGAGGCACATTAAGATTTGTCCCCAGTTTGATAATTACAAAAGATGAAGTTAATGAAATGGTCGATATTTTGGAAGGAACTTTGTTATCAATTGAAAACGAAAAGTAAATTTGGATTTGGATTATACCTAAATATATTTTCACATATTAATTTATAATCAAAAAGTTTGTTACTTTAGATGGAAGAGAATATGAAAAAGTGATAGCAAGCCAATAATAAAGATTAATTTTAGAAATAAAAAAGGAAATTAAAATGAAAGAAATCCTGGCATAAAACACTGAAGTAGTTGTATCATTAATTTAGTTTTTTTTCGAGTGTATGTTGAATATATGATTTAAGTATTTTCCAAAGATTTGTCAGAAGTCTTAAGTGGAATGAAAAGATATAAGCGCTAGCTTGATATCAGAAATGAAATGAGTATTTTAAATAATACCTAAAATAGGTAGTAAAAAACAAAAATATTAAGTAAGATTTGTAAATGATATTGAACAAGGTGAGCATACCTGAGTTGAGATGGAAATCAGTGAGGAGGACGGGTCTGGTGAGCATCCTTATATACATGATTCCATTCTCAATTCAAAATGATAACAAAGAAGTAGTACAGGGATATTGGAAGAGGTTGACACAAAATCAAGAAATTTTTAAAAAATTTTGACAGGTCAAAAAATTGAGCGGCAGATCCTTTTTGACTGCTGCATCGAGGTTTACAGGGCTGGGCTGAGTTTTGCCTATTTCCACCCATTTTTCCTTGCACATCCACCACTCCCTTCCGCTTCATCCACCTCCCGGATACTTGGAATTGGTAGGTAACTGGTAAGTATTCCCTATCATCTTCAATCCTCTACTCTATTTTTTTCTAACTCATAATTTGGCATTATGTAGATATGTTTGATCTTCATAATGTGTTGAATTTCCCCCTGTCACCTTCTCAACCAAATTTCTATGATTTACTAGCAGATAATTTTTTTGATTCCCCTCAGCAAATTCAAAGGCAAGATTTTGCTCCAACTTCGTCTGAAAATTTCCTTCATTTTCCAGATTTTGGAAACAATCAAGTCAGCTCTCTTTCTCAAAATTCTCTTGAGTTTTTCAAAAAACCAGATTTTGAATTAATCCAGAAGCTAGAGCTCCATCAGTACTTATGTCTACTTTTGTAAATGCAAGATTTATTTAAACCGCACACTCATTTAAACCTCTACATTCTTTGGTGAAGATTCACCTTCAATATATATTATGGGTAGAAGCCATTACAACCCAAATGTCACCGGACAACCTACACACAGGGTTAAGGGTGATCCCAAAGTAATTGAGATACAAGTAAGAGGGAAGTTACAATTTCGAAACACAGAGGACCACTTCAAGGAAGTGGTTTGAAGATAGATCTAAGTAACTAATAATGGTTCAAGATAATATTCAAGGAATAATTAATGTGTATGGTAAGGACACTAACTATTGTGGTAAATCTCACAAAGGGAAGATTTAGGTATTTAGAATCTTAATGAAATTGATTATTAAGAAATCAAAGTACAAATATAATAATAGCCTAATAAGAGTTTGACTACTATTACAAATATATTTTATAATTTAATTCTAGAGAACTTCAAACCAAAGTAACCCCCTTTAAATATCCTATTCCTCCTTGCACTGACCCATTAACTAACCAGCTACCATATACCTACAGACCGATTTAATCCACTGGAGCTCCCATTTACCAATCATCTAATCTTATAACCCTTCTACCCTGTTCCTAATTCCCAGACCTCCTAATTACCCTCAGACCCACAATTACCCCTTTTGAAGATTGCCTCAATCTTAGTGCTAGACTGCGCATACATTGCTTATGTTTGAAAAGTATAAGCGTCTTTATTTTTAAGATAATTTAAAAGTTTGAATAGCGTGGCTAATTCAAGAACACAACATAATGTAATTTACCCATGCTCACTTTTCGCACATTGCTAGTGGAGTTAGAGCTTGAACAGTAGGGTAGTTGAGGTAGTTTTGCTTCTAGTGTCATGTAACGCATGAAAGATGCCCAGGTATAAAACACAAGCTCTTTTGAGTGTGGGAATACTTCATTAAAAAACTTATTTCTATCATCTCCTTTACTCTTTTAATTTTAGCTTTTTTATATTTTAAACTTCAATGCCTGAACACACCAATCCTACACCTACTCCTCCTCATCCTCAAGCTAATGGGGGACTTCCCACTTGGCAATTTAAAACTCCATGCATTGCTTGTGTGGCCATGGATTTATTTTGCATGGAGAGTACGGCATCTCAAGGTCCTTGCAAGAAGTGCAAGTTTTGTCAATGGCATTGAGTAGCATTTAATGCCCTGGCTCTCAACGATAATTCCAAGCCATTCAGCGCTACAAAATTTTGGTCAATCACTGACTTGAAGGCCATTGTCAAAGATATATGGGACATGCCTGCTACTAGCAATTTGGCTGTGGATGAATTGGAGGAATTGAGCAAGGAAGAGTGGTTGGAGATATCTGATTGGGCTACAGACATAGCTTCAGGGAAGCAAAGGATGATAGAAGAAGAAGTAGGCAAGGGTGTCAAAGGTGCTTCAGAAAAAGCAGGGGAGGAAGCCATCACATCAAATAAATGACAACTGATCATTGAGGAGGATGATGAAGATGAAGTAGAGGTGGTTGGGAAAAAACCATTGTTTCTTGAAGTTGATCCTGAATTTGGAGTAAATATTTTAAATTTAAATTTTATTACTTTGATGGTAATAATTTTTCTGCTTTTTTCTGTTTTTTATTTTTTTAGAGGGTGGAGACCACGGATGAGATTCCCATAGTGTCAACCAGTGGGCCAGTCCCTGAGGTTCCTGCTGAGGTCAAACTGCCATTTGAAAGTGGTCCGTCAAACACTGAGGAAGCTGACTTATCAGTCAAAGTCTTGGATCAATTATGGTCCAAGCAACCCCGCCAAACTTGTTGAATGTCACTTGTCAAGGGTTTATGTGAAGAGGTCAGGAAAATTGTGGATTCAGCCTCATATGATATAGCCGAAGAACTGTTGGATATTGGGGAGGTGGTGTTTGCTGAAGGTGTTGGAGTGTTTGAGAAGAGTCAAAAGGGAATTTGGCAAATCATGGAAAAGATGAAGGAGTTGATTTGAAGAAAATTAGAAGAAAAAATAGTTTAGAAAAAAGAGAAAAAAGTAGAGTAGAAAAAGAGAAAATATTTATTTTTTAAATAGTTTTCTCTTGAATATTTTTCTATTTGGTTATTTGTATTTATTTTTTGAATTATTATTTAAGAAGAAGAGAATAAATAAAAATTTATGTTTAAGAAAGAAAATTTTGGGAAAAGGAAAGAGAAAAGAAAAAAAAGTTTAGTATTTTCAAAGAAATTTGATTCAAGATTGATTGTTGAAGAAAGTTATTTTGATTGTTTGAGTGTTTTTGATGGTTTGAGTTTGAGGAAACAGAAAATAAAATAAAATAAAAAGAGTTTGAATGTTGAAAGAAAGAAGAAAGAAACAAAATTTTAGTAAAAGAATATGATAACTTAATATGAAAATAATTTTTAGGAAAAAAAAATTATTTTAATATATGTTTTAATTAGTTTGTAATTTTATTTTTGTTATTTTATTTTTATTTTATTTTATTTTACTTTATTTTTATTTTATTTTGATTTAAAGTGTTAAATTTAGTTTAAGGAAATGTGCAAAAATTAGAAATTGAAAGAAATAGATAAAAGAATTTAAAATTCAAATGATTATGAAGTTTTAAGTTTAAATTTGAAAGATATGTTAAGGATTTAAGATTTTCAGTTTTATAAAAGAAAAGGAAGATGAGAATAAAAAGAAAAGAAAAGACACAGAGGAAGAAAGAAAGAAAAACAAAATAATTTTAAGATTTAGGTTTTGAAGGATATTTTAAATGAAAATATTTGATAAGTTCAGGAGCATTAGAAACATTAATGGCTGGTTTCCAGGATGTTTTATTAATGTCATTGAGGTAGCCTTCCCATTCCATGAGATATTGAAGTTTCCCTTTGTGCCTTCTTGAATCAAGAATCCGGCTTACTTCCCACTCTAGATGCTCTTCTACTTTTACCAGTTCTGGAGGAGGATGATTCTTACCCAGGTATATTTATTGAGCCAGTTGCAAGAGAGATACATGAAAAACAGGATGAATTGATTGCCACTTTTGAGGTAGCTTGAGTTGAAATGCATTTTTAGAGACTTCAGTATCAATTTCAAATGGACCCAAGCATTTCTCAGATAGTTTCCTAGATAGTCAAGTTGTTCAGATATTTTTTGCATTGAGCCATACTTTATTGCCTGGTTCAAAGTGTGGAGCAGATTGTCAATGTTTATTGGCCTGTTCCTTATACCTTTGATTTGCCGCTTCCAGGTTAGATTGAAGTTGGCCTTGAAGTTTTGAAATTTTTTAAAGATAATGTTCCGCATGATGGTTTATTCCTACATGAATCAGATTAAATTGAGGATGTCATCCATATATAGTTTTGAAGGGAGATTGTTTTGTCAAAGAATTTGTTGAGTTATTTTAATCTAATTCGGCCTATGTTAACCATGTGGTCCAATCATCTTGTTGATAATTAACATACATTCAAAGATATTGTTTGTGGATTTGGTTGACACTTTCAATTTGCCCATTGTTTTCAGGATGATAAGAAGTAGAAAGGTTCCTTGTAATATTTAATTGTCACCATAATCGATTCAAGAAAGTAGAAACAAACAAAGAACCTCTATCTTAAATAATATTGTTGGGTAATCCATGTTTAGAGAATACGTGTTTTAGAAATAATTTTTCAAAATCATCTGATGTTGCAGTAGTAACAGTTTTAATTAAAATAGACATTTTATAAAATCTATCAACTATAACTAGTATACTATCAAAATTATCTGATGGAAGTAATTGAGAAATGAAATCCATCAAAATTGATTCCCAAGGTTTAGAGGGAACTGGAAGTGGTTGAAGCAACCCATACTTCCTATGACGAGGTACCTTGTTCATATTACATTCATAACAGGCTTTAATATAGGCCTTTATTTCTCTAGTCATTCCTTGCCAGAAGAAATCCCTTACTACTAACTGGTAGGTTTTATCAACCCCAAAATGACCATCTAACAGAGAAGCATGTCTGCTATTGAAAATCCATAATTTTATATCCTTATCATTGGGTATGACTACTCTACCTTCAAAGACTAATAGAACAGATTTGATACTGAATCTTTTGGCACCTTGCCTCAAGAGTATTTTGTCTTTTACCCCCATACAATAATCATCATTTGATTGAGCTTCTTGAGTGTTGGATAGTGGATTTTGAATTGTTTTAGTTGTCATTGTATTGAGTTGATGAGTTGTAAACATTTATTGGTTGAAAATTTATTTGAAATTTGCTGGCTTCTTGTTAGCAAGTTCCTCCCCCGGCTCTGGGTAAAAGTAGTCCCAATGTGACAATATGTCTGGAACTACAAAATTTTTCCAGGGCAGTAGGTAATAGTGAAAGAAAATTCAGATAAGGACTCAGCCCATCTGGCTTGATGTTGTGTCAAGACTTTGGAAGACATAAAGTATTTTAAAGCATTATTATCCGTTAAAATTTGAAGAGAACTATTAAGGCTGAGAAGAAAAGAATTCCATTTTTTAAGACAATGAATAATAGCAAGTTACTCTTTATCATGAATTTTTTAATTTAACTCTTCTGGGAGCAATTTACATGTTTCAAATGCAACAGGATGAAAAAATTTTGTTTCAGGATTTAATTGGGATATAACCCCTGCAATGGCATAATCACTTGCATCTGCTTTGATAATTGACTAAGCAGATGCATTGAAATGTTGAATAATTGGAGCTGTGGTGAACACAGACCTCAATGCTTTGAATCTCTTTTGTACTATATCAGTGAAAATAAAGGGAATATCTTTTCTAACAAGAGAGGTGAGATTTGTAATAGTTTTAGAGTAATCTTTAATAAATATTCTATAGAAATTTGCAAAACCTAAAAACCCTTGTAATGATTTAACAGATTTTGGTTCTGGCCATTCCAATATTTTTTTAACTTTTCTATCATCCATGACAAGGCCATCAGTGGATAATATAAAACCTAAAAAGTCAATAGAATAGGTAGAATTCAAACTTAGTGTACTTTGCGTAGAGACCATGCTCTTGAAGACAATTGAGAACCTGTTGGAGATATTCAATATGTTCCTCAAGGGTCTTTGAAAAGATTAAAATTTCATCTAAATAGACAACAACAAATTGTTTGAAAACATCATGAAAGATATCATTGACAAAAGTTTGAAAAGTTGAGGGCACATTACATAATCCAAAAGGCATAACTAAATATTGAAAACTACCAAACCTACTGTGCATTGCTGTTAAAGGTTCATGGACTTTAGCAATGTGTATAAGGTTTTAAGCACCTCTTAAATCAATTTTAGAGAAGAAGTTAGCACCACTAAACAAAGTAAGAAGTAAAGACATAGGAGGAACTGGGTATGCATTCTTCTTAGTCACTGCGTTGAGTTTTCTATAATCAACACACATTCTAAGACTTCCATCTTTCTTCTTAATTAAAAGAACTGGAGAGACTGTTGGGAATTTACTGGCTCAAATTAAACCTTTTTCCACATTCTCTGCAATTAAGTCTCAAAGATCTTGAGATTCATCCTTTGATATGGAGTAGACAGGTTCTGCCAAAGGTACTGGACCTACTAACTCTGTTTGATAATTGTAGGGTTGGTGAGGTGGTAGCTTGTTGGCCTTACAGACTGAAAAAACATTGAGGAAGTTGTGATAAAATTCTGGTAGAGTTGTTTTAATGGCTTCAATGTTGATTTGGATGTCCTCATCATTTTCAAAGGAGTTTGTTGATGGTAGACCTGAATTAAGAGAGAAAGAGCCGTTTACTTTGAGGCTGTTGAAAATCTCTTTGAGTGAAGTAACCAAGCTAGAAAGGTTAGCCAAATGCTCATTTAGAGAAAAATAAGATAGTTTCAAATCATCTGGCAGAGATATTTCCTCTAGCAGGACTGGGTCAGACAGGTTGCTTAACTCCCTATTGACCTGCATTGAATAATCAGAAATATACTTAGAATGAGGAGTGATCAATCCCTCTTACCAATTAATGTCAGGATTCTAATGCATTAAAAAGTCATGGCCAAGAATGGTATTGTCCATTCTTGGGGCATCCAAGACTGTCAATTCCCACTCCAAGGAAGGATAATTTGGAAAGTTGAAGTTGAACTTTTACCTTACATTTCCTTAAATTTTTTACAATCTTTCAACTTGTGTTTCCCTCCACAATACATACATAACCCATTATCTGTTTGTCTTTTCCTCTCAGCTTCCTTTAATTACCCTTTTGGATCCAATACCTTACTGATATTTCCAGGATTCAAGCTTTTGGGTATAGACTTCTCCTTTCCCTTGTGACTGGATTTGGATTGGGTTGATTGGGCTGATCGGGAATTATTTTTCAAAGGAGGCCCAGATTTAAAGTTTGAACCATGAGATTTTTGTGTGTTAAGCCTTTGTTGAAGTTGTCCTTGATGTGTGCAGTTGAGGTACACGCCTCGCAGGTAGTTTGATTTTGGACCAATCAGCTCGCATAGTCTAGGAAGAACAAAGGGGATTCATAGTGCAGTAGGAAGTGCTCAACTATAATGTGTGTTTGCGTGTTTCAAGAAAAAAGGGAAATAGAAGTGTGGAAGAGGATTCAGGGTCTGTGTGCTTGGATTTTGCAGCAGGATGCGCCACACAATGGAGAATTGTGTGTTATCGATTTAGGACTGCAAGCACTGATCAATATGGACTTGGATTTTCCAATAATCGTGTGTTACACACTAAGGAAGGAATTATGGCTTAAGGAAAGACTCAAGTGCAAAGTATACTGCACCACAGCTAGTGTGGTAACTTACTGAAACAGGTGATATAGGAGGTTAACTAGTTAAAAAAGTCAAAGCAACTAGGATCAGCGTTAGAAGGAGTCAAACTAGGAAGTAGCGCTGAAACAAACAAAGGTACATTCAGGGGCGCACATGTCAAGATGTCAAGCATGAGTAAAACAAGTTAATACTAGTGTTAGTAAAGATAGGGTATGTTTCAGGTGCTGTAGTTGTTACAAGTGGTGTACGTATTTTACTAATAGATTAGTTACTGTTTTACTAATGTAGTGCTAGAGTCAGCACTGGAGATCCACTAGGGAACTGTGTTTAGAGCGCTGGAAAAATATAAAAAGGGTATTGCATCTAGTAATAAAAGGGGAGAACAAATTATCAAATAGTTAGAAAACATACGAGTAGTTAATAATTGTGGAGTCAAAGATATTAGATTTTCTGTGATCAATTATTTGAGAATATATAGATTCAGTAGTATTAACTATTATTAGAGTTATTTTATTGCTATAATAAGGCATATTCAAAGAGAGCTCTTCAAGAGGGAGTAGCTGTGGATATTAGCGCTTGTTAAGAATAGAAATATCTGGATAGTAATACTTGTTTTTCCTATATTTTAAACTCATTTCTCAACTTATAAACTTTCTAATCACATATTAGTGTTACACATTATTGCGCTGTCTTTAAAAATAAGAGTGGCAGGAGCTTCTTTTTAGAAATTGAAAAGAAGAACCAACCCATCTTGCATTTTGTCTACTGCTTAGTACTTTAGAACTCTCTACACCGTCAAGTTCAAGGGTCCTATCCATTAAGTCCATCAAACTCTCCATTTTATGCCTGTGAAGATTCAATTGGTCCAGAAACCTCAAAGGAAGTCCCTTTTTTAAATGATATTTAAGAGCAGCATCATTCCAACTAACTCGAGTTTTTAAAGCCCTGAAATTTGAGATATACTCAGAAGCTTTACCATTATTTCTCATGCAAAGGAAATCAAGTTTGATCTCTGCATTGTCCATTTCATTAGGGTCACAAAACAATGTAAAAAGTTGGTCCTTGAACTTTTCAAAATTTTTAATGAGTAAGTGAGGTTGGTTCAAAGAAAGCATGAGTAGATATGGCTTGAACCACTGTGATGCCATTCCTGATAAATAAGAAAATGCATAAATAACCTTGGAATGATCCATAATAAAGATTTAAAGTTCATTGTTGAATAGTAGATTGCATGTTCGCAAGAAGGGATGCAATCTGTCAGGATTCTCTACATCAAATTTGCCTGGAGACTTCATCAAAGGAGTTTTAAATTTAGATCCTTCAGATAAGGCAGGATTAGTGAGGGTTTTAGCCAGGATTTTCATGAATTCCTCCAATGAAGCAGTTGGGCCAGGACTTGAAGATTGGCCTGAAGGTCCGGCAGCTGGGGCTGATGGTGCCTCGTGCATAGTATCCTTGCCTTCATCTTCTTCACTGGAATCCTCAAAATCCTGGGGGATGTCTTCTACAGCTTGAATTGAATGTTTGCGTGCCCTTACATCAAGAAGTTTTAGGGAGTGAGTTTGAGAAACAGGGTATAAGGAGGTCAGCCTATCCCTAGCATAAGCTCTGGTAGTAGCTTCAATGGGAGGAGGAGTGCATTGAACAGGTGCCATTTAGATTTAGCACCTGTAAATTGTTGTAGTACAAAAAATGAGAACTACAAAGAATTAAATTACACTGTCACCAGTAAACCTATGCACAAGGTCGAGGATGATCCCAAAATAAGTGAGATAAATAGATAAGGGGGACTAAAACTTCAAAGCACAGAGGATTACTTTGAGGAAGTGATTCAAAGGTAGAGCTGAGTTACTAGACAGGTTTCTAATATTCTTTGAGGAATAGTTTAATGTGTAATGTAGGAACACTAACTTTTGTGGTAATCTCACAAAGGGTTGTAACTTAATAATCCAAGGGAAGATTTAAGTATTTAGGATTTTAATAAAATTGATTATTAAGAAATAAAAGGACAAATATAATAATAGCCTAACAAGTGTTTAGCTACTATCAAAAATATGTTTTATAATTTAATTCTAGAGAAAGTCAAACCAAAGTAACCCCCTTTAAATATCCTATTCCTCCTCACACTGACCCATTAACCAACCAGCCACCATATTACTCACAGACCCATTTAATCCACCAGACTTCCCAATTACTAATTAATCTAACCTTATAGTCCTTCTTTCCTGTTCCTACTTCTTAGACTTCCTAGTTACCCTCAGACCCATAATTACCCCTCTTGAATATTTCCTCAAATTTAGCACTATAGTGTGAGTAGATTGCTTATTTTTGAAAAGTATAAGCGTATTTAAATTTAGGATACTTTATAGTTTTAATGGCGCAGCTAATTCAAGAACACAATAGAATGTAATCTTTTCAATATTGCTTTTCACATATCACTAGGAGTTAGGCTGGAATAGTGGTGTAATTGAGGTATTTTTGCTTTGAGTGTCAAGTGACACATGACATATTCACTTCCTTATAGAGAGGACACATGACATTGAGCTTTTTGTAATTACTAGTAATTCCATTCTCCAAATCATCATCATCAATACCAGAGCCAGTGGAACTAGAAATGAAATGAGCCTTTTTATATTCTGATTGATAGTTTTTGAACCTCTCCTTCATTTGCTTAGGATTGATGTCAATTCTCCTTTTTACTTCATTTGCCATTAACAAGAAGCCATTGACCTTTGATGAAGGTGGATGTCTGATTTGGGTGGACTTCTCACATCCAAAAAATGCATCATAATTTGATTTAATTTTGAGGAAGTTGATAATGATGAGATAATATTTCTTTCTTTAGCTGTCCAGACTTTGATTTCCCTGGTGAGGGGCTTGCATTATGGGAAGACTTTTGTGATGAAGAATTTTTTGAATTGCCTTTTGGGTGTTGGATTTTATGGGAGGCATTATGAGACTAGTATGCTACAAGAGAAGAGATTTAGAGGTTGAAAGCATAAAAAAACAAGGGAAAAAACATGCCTGGTTAAAATTTCACAATGAAATGTTTTAAATCTCATCAAGGGGTGTGTGCCAAGGATTGATGAGAGGATGGAGGTCTGGGTTCACATATAACAGGGACAGGGTGGACAAGGAAGGGATGTTGTGGCTGACATGTTGTTGTGAAAAAAAAATTGGGAAAAAAGTGCTGATTTGAGGTCATAACTGACACCCATTTTGAAATAAGTGACTTTTTTGCAAAATTTAAGTGCTGATTTGGTTTGAAATCAGCCTTTAAGTTAAGTGCGGATTTTCCAGAACTGACACCCCCTAATGTTAGTAGGCTTGGTTGAGTTAAAAAGTATTATAGACATAATTTCCATTCATTTTGAAGATGCTGTATGCCTTGGAAGAAATTTATAGTGGATAGTTGGCAGGAAGTGTTGAATTTTGTAACAGGTGTCTCCAGGAGATTGGGACCTTGCTGGAATATTTCAAGTCTGACTTGATGAGATTGAATGTAAGAGAAATCTGTGTAGTTTATCTTGATGGCCCCACTGGTTAATATGATAGTATTGCATAAAACACTTCAAGGGCATTTCACTTCATATAAAGGAATCAAAGCAGGTGATAATGTGTTTTCATTGGTTGATTGAATTTCATGAACATTGAAGAAAAAAGGGAGTTCTGTGATGTGTTGAGTGTTAGGAACATATGGAATGGCATTTTTTTCAAGAAAGACCCATAATGCCTTGGCTGAAAATTTGAGTAAAGTGACAGCTATTGATTGGTGATATGTCAGCAATCACACCTCTAGATGAGTGGTCATAGGAAGGGGGAGTATGGGGAGAATCAGGTGTAAGATTGAAAGGTGGTAGAAAAATAATCTGGGATAAAATTTCAGGACTTGGGGGGACAACTAAGAAGCAATAATTTGCTTGAGGAGATTGAGAATTTTCTTTGAGGTTGGAAATTTGGTCTTGAAGTCAAAAAAATTTATTATCTTACTTTGAGGCCTGTTGCTTAAGAGCTGTTTATAATGGTGTTTCAACTTGTGGGGTTTTTAAGTGAGTGGATGGAAAGGGGATGTTTTGGCTGGAAGAAATATTCATAATGAAGTAGAGGGGAAGTAAAAGTAAATGTTAATGAATGAAACAATGGTTATTGCACAATGGTGAAGATTGAAAGTAAAAATAGAGGGTAAATTTGCCTTTTTAAAGGGTGAGATGGAAGGTAAGATGGGTAGAAAAAATGAGGTCATGGGGAATTGCAGAACCTACAATTCCATTGATGCGCAAGAGGGTAGGGAAGAACCAAATGAAGGTAGATAGTTTGTGGAGAATGAAAGGTAGCAAGTCACCCAATTGTGAATTGGTAGTTTTGTGAGGTGGCAGGATTGCAAATTAGGATTAGAGATTTTTTAGACCCTAGTGGGATTGCAAGCTGGGTTGTGTGGGGAAGTTTTGCATGTGGTGAAATAAGAAGAGAGAGGAGGAAACCTAAAATCTAAAAAGGGAATTGAGTGGAATTCAAAATCCGAGTGAGTTTTGTGGGTGATGAATAATCAGAATCTTCAACACTTTGCAGGTGATTTCAGATTGTGGTTTCTTCCGAAGTCCTGAGTGCTGTAACCGTGCAACAGACCCCAAGTTTGAGAAAATGTGCAACATGCTCACAAATCTTTTTTGGTACGGTCATAATTGTTCTTCATTAGAATTTGTTTTAAATATTTTCTGATGTCTTTCTTGTTACCAAGACTAAATTCTATTTTCCTCTAATGTTTTCCTTTTCTATTTTCCACACACAGATCAGATGGTATGTACAGCTAATTCTGGAAAGCTTGCGGTGGTCTTGAATCCCATCCCCAGCCAAAATCATGAGTTTAGGTTAGCTGACTTATGCTTTTGGCGGGGATGAGAGCCAAGACAACCGCAACCTTCCCAAGATTAGCTGTATCTAAATCTAAGCTATACCGGTAATGGTTTGATCCCAAGTATAAGAAAACGTGCAACCTGCGCACCATTCTTTTTTTTGGCATGCAGCTAGTCTGGAAAGGCTTGCGGTTGTCTTTACTATGCACCAAGTAAGATATCCCCATTGGGGATATCCATGCATGAGTTGAGGATATTTTGGGGAGGGACATAAGGTTAGGGAAATAAATGTAAGAAGAGTAAGAGTAAGAAAAATTGTTTGCAACCATTAGATTTTTTTTCTCCCGAAAAAAAAAAAAATATAACAAAATAGCAAAAAAAATCATTTTTTCAAGCAAAAAAAAAATTAAAAAACATTATTGTCCATGGTTGAAAGATATTTTTCTTACGTTTATTTTTCTCTCACATATTTTTTTTGCACATATTTTTCTTACTCTTATTTTTGTAACACATATTTTTCTGACCATATATCACCCTCTACAATATCCTCAACTCACGCATGAATATCCCCATCAGGGATATCTTACCTGGTGTGTAGTGCTTGCCTCTCATCATCTCCCGCGAAAAACAGCACAGGTCAGCTGACCTAATCTCATAATTTTTGCGGGGGGTGGAAACAAGACAAACGCAAGCTCTTCTGAATTAGCTATAGCGGTAATTGTTCATCGTTAGAATTTATTTTCAATATTTTTTCATGTTCTTTTCCAAGACTAAATTCTGTGATCTTCTAGTATTTCCCACTTCCATTTTCCCTTCATTTTACCCAAAGTGAACAAAATCCGTATTGTGTATAGTCATTCAGTTCTCTAGAACTACATGCATACATTCCTTCTTCTTTTGCAATTAAGCCCAAAATCTATCTAAAGACAACTTCTTTCCTAAAAAAGATAACTTTTATATTTTGTTTTTATGGTTTTCATCTTGATAATATGTGATGAATATCTATATAACACTATTTTGTAAAAACAACCGTGGCCCCTATTTTCACTACGCACCAAGTAAGATATCTCTTATCGGGATATTCAGCGCGAGTTGGGGATATTGTAGGGAGGGAAATTAGGATAGAAAAATATGTGTAAGAAAAATACGTGCGAGAAAAATACGTGTAAGGAAAATATGGGCGAAAAAAATTAGTGAGAAAAATAAGTGTAAGAAAAATATCTTGCAACCATGGGAATTTTATATTTTATTTTTTATTTTCTAGAAATTGATTTTTTATTTCATTTTTTGTTTTTTTCTGTTTTTTTGCAATTTTTATTTGAAAAAAAAAATCTCATGGTTGCAAATGATTTTTCTTACACTTACTTTTCTGGCACTTATTTTTCTTGCACTTACTTTTCACACATTTATTTTTCTGACCTTATGTCCCTCCCTCAAATATCCCCAAATCGCTTTGGATATCCCCATCAGGGATATCTTACTTGGTGCGTAGTGTTTCTGGCATTTGCGCCGGTGCCCTAACACTACGACACATTTTTGTTTCGCCATGAGGCACAACGATTATGCAACAGTTACGAAACAATTGTTTTTTTTGCACTTAAGACCCACTTAAGACCTTTAAGTACCAAAAATAATTGTTACATAACTGTTGCGTAATCGTTGCGCCATTGTTGTGAAAGAATAATAAAAGCCTTTAATCTAGCGTAAGTCTTCTCCTCTAGTAACACTGTGGATGAAGCTGAAATCGCTGATAGTAATGCGCTAACCTTTAATCTAGCGTAAGTCTTCTCCTCTAGTAACACTGTGGATGAAGCTGAAATCGCTGATAGTAATGCGCTAACCTGTATGATATGAGATCTACTCGTAAATAATATGGATCACAAGAGAACAGTGTTGTGCTAACCTTTAATCTAGCGTAAGTCTTCTCCTCTAGTAACACTGTGGATGAAGCTGAAATCGCTGATAGTAATGCGCTAACCTGTATATTCAAGTGAGTACGTGTAGAGAGATGAGATGAGATGATGAGCAAAAGAAGACAAAAGATATTTAATTGCAAAGATAAGCACACCTGTATGATATGAGATCTACTCGTAAATAATATGGATCACAAGAGAACAGTGTTGTGCTAACCTACAAACATAGTGGAGTATGAATATAATAGTAACAATAGGAAACTACAGTTAGAGCACACCTTTAATCTAGCGTAAGTCTTCTCCTCTAGTAACACTGTGGATGAAGCTGAAATCGCTGATAGTAATGCGCTAACCTATAACAATAACAATTAAATGTAAAAATCAACTTATGATAGTAATGGTACACACCTGTATATTCAAGTGAGTACGTGTAGAGAGATGAGATGAGATGATGAGCAAAAGAAGACAAAAGATATGGTAATAGATGAACACTTGATAGCTATATATACCATAACTACAACTTCTCACGCTAGCACAATACACTTCTCTCTCTTCTACATACAGTTAGTATCAGTCCACTTCGGGACAAGTAATGCAAAAAAGATTATAATAATAAGTATGAATTAGAATATTATGTATATACTAACACTCCACCTCATTACTTGAACCAATAGTGCGTCGACATTCATTCAGACCTAGATCTGTTCTAAATTTTTCAAATTTTGTACGATCCAGTGCTTTTGTCATGATGTCTGCAACCATGTCGTGCGTAGAGCAGTATTTGAGATTTAATTCGCCATCAAGTACTTTTTCCCTGACCCAGTTGAAATGTACTTCAATATGTTTTGTTCGTTTGTGAGCTACGGGATTCTTTGACAATGCTATTGCTCCTTGATTATCTCCATAAAGTAACGTTCCTTGATTGTTTTCATACCCTAGTTCACTTAGCAGTTTTCGCAACCATACTCCTTCTAATCCTGCATCAAGATATCCCTTATACTCAGATTCAGTGGCTGATGTGGAAACAGTGTTTTGCTTTTTGCTCTTCCAAGAAATAGCACCTCCACCGAGCAGAAAGGCATACCCATTAGTTGATCTACGTGTTAGATTACATCCAGCCCAATCCGCATCACTGAAACCTGTAGGTGCTTGATTGCTAATATTGATTTTCGTGGGTATTAATGTTTTGAAGTCTCGTGAGTACAGTAGGCCAACATTGGCTGTACCCTTGAGATATCTTAGAATTCGGAGTGCCGCTTGCCAGTGAGACTGATTTGGTTTTATGAGGAACTGAGATAAATAGTTGACAGCATGGGTGATATCCGGTCGAGTACATTGTGCTAGATAGCCAATACTTCCAATGATACTTCGATAGTCATTTCCTGTTTTCAGAAACTGAGCGTATTGGTCATCATCAGAGGGTAACAGCTGGATATTTGATTGCATTGGAGTAGGATTAATTTTGCAGTCTGTCATACCGAAGGTTTCTAATAGATCTGCTATGTACTGACTTTGGTGTAGTTGAACAGAAGTACTATTTAGTCGAGTAATTTGTATACCCAGTAGATAAGTTGCTTTTGTGAAGTCATGTACCTTGAAATCCTTCGATAATTCAGCATGAAATTGATGAGCCCCGTGTCCAATGATAGCCATGTCATCCACCCAAATAAACACATATAAATAGTCATCATTTGAATCTTTTCTAATAAATAAACAGGGATCGCTATTGCTGGTTTTAAACTTATGTTTATGGAACCACTTAGATACCTCCTGATACCAGGCTCTAGGTGCCTGCTTTAAACCGTAGAGTGCTTTTTTTAATTTTAAAACTCTGCTACCACCATTTAATTGCTCTATCTCCTTTTTACAGTTCAAGTTTGATCTATCCAACCACTCAGTAAAACCTTCTGGAGGTTGAATAAAGATGTCTTCGTCAAGATTACTGTTTAGGAATGCAGTCTTTATATCAAGTTGATGCATCGGTAATCCTTCAATAGCAGCAAGCGCAAAGATCGTTCGAAGGGTTGCCAGTCTCCCGGTAGGTGCAAACGTTTCGTTGAAGTCTATTCCATGTCTTTGTAGATAGCCTTTGATAACCAGTCTTGCTTTAAATTTGTTAAGGACTCCATTTTCATCATACTTTGTTTTGAAGATCCAACGGGTAGGTATTGTTTTTTGATGATTAGCAGGGACGATACACCACACGTGATTTTCATGAAGTGAGTCAAGTTCTTCTTTAATTGCACTTATCCAGTGTGACCTTTGAGACCCACTGATTGCCTTTCTGTAATTGTCAGGATCTGTGTTTTGTTGTTCGACAAAGTTTATTAAAGCATTGTGGGTACCTTCAAGTTCATTTATCACCTTCCTGGTATGAGATCTCAGGGTGGGTCCAGAATACTGATCTGATTGATTTTCAGGTGGCGGTGGACCAAGGCGTAAGATTAGTCGTCTGGTTACTGGATTTTCAGTATCTGCTGACTGTTCTTCTATTTGTTCCTCTACTGCATCATGAAATTCCTCATCATCTTCAACATTTTGATTTGTTGGTGTCTCTGTTGTGTGACTTATGGTGACGATATTGAACATTTCTTTTGGGCTGTTGCAATCTTTCATAGGAAACACTGACTCATTGAATGTGGCGTTGTGAGTGAAGATTATTCTTTTTGTTTGAATTTCCATCAACTTATAGTTGTTGTTTCCTTCAGAATACCCAAGTAGAACACATCTGGTGCCTGTCGGAGCAAACTTATTTTTCCTCTGTTGTTTTGGAATATTGGCAATAGCTAGGCATCCAAACGGGTGTAGATGTGTTATTTTTGGTTTTCTGCCGGTAAGTGCTTCATATGGTGATATCATATTTGCAGCCTTACTAACTATCAGATTTTCCAAATATACTGCTGTTATTACTGCTTCTCCCCAATAGCTAAGTGGTAGCCCTGATTGGAACAGCATCGCTCGAGCTTTCTCGGTGGTGATTCGATTTCCTCGCTCGCTGATTGGGTTCTGCTCAGGTGTATAAGGCGCAGTGATTTGATGGAAAATACCATTGTCTTTAAGGTATGTTTCAAATTTATTCGAGCAGTATTCTCCTCCTCCATCTGTTACAATAGTCTTAATTTTTGATTCACAGATATTTTCATATTTTGTCTTAAATTCCGTTAATTTAGATAGTGCCTCATCTTTGTTTTTTAACAGGTATACTGCACGAGTTGAAGTTAATCCATCTGTGATCTTCATATAGTACTCATAGCCACTGTTGGTTGGTGGATTGATTCTGCCACTAAGATCGGTGTGGATCACTTCCAGAGGTTTCTTTGGTGTTGGAAAATGTCCTTGAAATGGTAGTTTCTTCGCTTTTGTCATTTCGCAGATTTCACAGAAGAACTGACTGTCGTCCAACGTCTCACCAACAGTTGACTTTGTATACTTCGAGTTTGGATGTCCCAGTCTATCATGCCACATTTTTACAGAGCAAATCAGTGCGGACTCAGCTGGTTTGAAGTTTCCACGCATTTTGCAAAGATTGTTCTCGATATCTGCATTGAATTTAAGATTTTTATTACTGATGATGCATCTTTCGGGATTCTTAGCAAATTCAACTTGATAATTTTTTCTCCAAAACTCAATAGTTGCCACAAGATCATACGGTAATTTAGGTACATGTAGTGCATTAAGAGTCACAACATTTTTCCCTTCAACCAATTTAACAGTTCCCTTTCCAACACATTCTGTGTTTTCATTTCCAGTCACAATATCGAACTTAGTACTCTGATATGTCCAGAAGTACTTTCGGTTTCTAATCATCGTTGACGTGGCTCCTGAATCAAGGATTGGTTTCAGGTTGGTGTTGTTGTCGATAGAAGAGATAAGAACATACTGATTGTACGCCATCATAGCTGACTCATTAGTTTTTTTATTCTTCTCAGCCATCTCTTTCTTCCATTGATCGCGTTGTTCGACCCAGCTTGGTTTTACAACCTTCTCCCAGCATTCGCTTTCAAGATGTCCTGTTTTATTACAGTACGTGCATTTCTTTCGCGGTTTTCTTTCTCTGGACTTCGACGTTTCAGTTTTACTTGAGTCGGCAATAAGGGCTTTGCTAGTCTTAGATTCGTTCGATTGGTTGTCCTGAAGATTGTGAAATTTGCTAGTCTGTTCGAGTACTGCCAGGACATTCATCATGGTTACCTTTCCAGAAGCCAGGATATTTTGAGCTGTGGTTTGATATTGATCAGGTAATTTCATAATTATTTGAGTAGCTACAGTGTCGCCTTCATAGCTGATTTTAGCATTTCTCAAATTTCGTAGGACTTTTCGGATATCGTTAATAAAGGTTTTGAGATCCGTAGTGTAAGTCAGATCATTTAATGATTTGTAGGCAGCGGCTTTAGTGAATTGATTTACTTCAGCATGTTTCTCTTTCAGTTTCATCCATGTTTTGTATGGATCTCCTTTTAGCTCTGGACTGTCGCAAATTAGCATCGTGTTTTCATGGTCAAGATGTCGAAGAGTCATTGAATACGCTTTCATGTTTGTCTTAAGGCGCTTCTTGATCTCATTTGCACTTGGAGACGTGATTGTTGTCCCATCTTCTTTTTCAGTAGTTGTTATTATAAACTCGTTTTCGGTTACTTCCCACAGTTCATTTTCGAAGAGAAGACCTTCCATGTGAGCAGCCCAGGTAAAGTAATTGTCACTTCCGAGTTTTGTGTCATTTTTGTTTTCAAGTGCAGAGATTAATTCACGGATGCTATTGTTGTCCATGTTACTAGTGTTACTAGTTGTTGTTTGTGCTTAAGTACGTGAGCCGGTACTGATAATGTGAAAGAATAATAAAAGCCTTTAATCTAGCGTAAGTCTTCTCCTCTAGTAACACTGTGGATGAAGCTGAAATCGCTGATAGTAATGCGCTAACCTTTAATCTAGCGTAAGTCTTCTCCTCTAGTAACACTGTGGATGAAGCTGAAATCGCTGATAGTAATGCGCTAACCTGTATGATATGAGATCTACTCGTAAATAATATGGATCACAAGAGAACAGTGTTGTGCTAACCTTTAATCTAGCGTAAGTCTTCTCCTCTAGTAACACTGTGGATGAAGCTGAAATCGCTGATAGTAATGCGCTAACCTGTATATTCAAGTGAGTACGTGTAGAGAGATGAGATGAGATGATGAGCAAAAGAAGACAAAAGATATTTAATTGCAAAGATAAGCACACCTGTATGATATGAGATCTACTCGTAAATAATATGGATCACAAGAGAACAGTGTTGTGCTAACCTACAAACATAGTGGAGTATGAATATAATAGTAACAATAGGAAACTACAGTTAGAGCACACCTTTAATCTAGCGTAAGTCTTCTCCTCTAGTAACACTGTGGATGAAGCTGAAATCGCTGATAGTAATGCGCTAACCTATAACAATAACAATTAAATGTAAAAATCAACTTATGATAGTAATGGTACACACCTGTATATTCAAGTGAGTACGTGTAGAGAGATGAGATGAGATGATGAGCAAAAGAAGACAAAAGATATGGTAATAGATGAACACTTGATAGCTATATATACCATAACTACAACTTCTCACGCTAGCACAATACACTTCTCTCTCTTCTACATACAGTTAGTATCAGTCCACTTCGGGACAAGTAATGCAAAAAAGATTATAATAATAAGTATGAATTAGAATATTATGTATATACTAACATGTTGCGCCCCAAGACGATACGAAACTTCGTTGCAGTGTAGGTGACCCAGACTGACACGGGGCAGCGCGTCAGCTGGGCGAAGCTCAGCTCCATGCTGCAGCCCCCACCAGTAATTCTCATTTCAGAATAAGTCTCACACAGAGAGTGGGTCGGATATTCTGATTGCACATTGAATCCCATGTGGAGCATTGGTCACGTATACTTGTAACACTATAATATGTATTAGATGAAAAAAGATGGAAATTCTAGCGATAGCTGCACCGCATGTACAACATATAGTAAAACCTGAAAAGCTTGCGGGTATCTCGTCTTTGACCCCTCACCAAAAACATGATTTTAGGTCGCTTTTGGCAAGGAAAAAATGACAAAAAACCACAAGCATTTCCGGTTTAGCTGTACATCTTCTCCTAAATTTATCAGTAACCATAAAGACGTACTTTTTTCTAAATTCTTCTCAAACATTACACATGAAAATCTATTCCAGATCCCTCACAGCCAAGTTAGTTCTTTCCTTTCGTTTCTGAAAAACGCTTATATAGCACCTATCTTCCTCATTTGGGCTCAGCTCCCCCTCTTCTTTCCAATCTAAGCAAATCCACCTTGCCTTGATAATTTTTACCCTTTGAGATATTTATTTTCTCAAAAAATGTTGCTTGGAAACTCTAGAGACTGGGCTAGAATAGTCTTGCCGCTGTTGGCTATCCCTAAATTTTTGTTGGCGGCCGAGTTATCCATGCGCCGGGGTGTTGGTATCGGTTAGTTACAATAATTTTATTTTTAGATGACAAATTACCAAACACCTTTGTCTATTCATATTAGGAGGATGGCTAGTCGTAAGTTCCAAAGCAGCTATTTTTGATGTTTGATTCCAAACTTAAGCAATTAACGGAATTAGAGTGAGCCATGGATGAACCCCAAGGAATGGAAAAGCATGGGTGGAGAACTATGTGGAAAATGCGGTACATGTCCAACTACTGAATGGAGTCTCAGCAAGAAGTTGGGTCAAAGCAAAGCTGACGCAGCATTTCTCAAGCATTGGCAGACCTGGTATTTCCTATTGCTCAGAGTACTGTAGTTTTCTTGATGCTTACTGCTCACGGTTCTAGGTTCACTCAAGCTGATGTCAATCGAATTAAAGAGCTGAAGATTGACCATGTCCGCATATCTATGGGTTTTTGGATAATTGAAGAAATTGTTGACCGGAAGGTTGAGTTCTTTCCCAGAGGAGGTTGGATGGAGCTAAAACGAGGAATGAAACAGTTAAAGGAGGCCGGCATCTCAGTGTGGCTCACCATGTAAGAGAATTATCTTCATGTTTGGGAAACTTATGGCTGGGTTTTAATGTTCAATAATTCTCTGACTATCTTTATCCATCACATTTATAGGCATGCCATGCCCGGGGTTTCAACTCCAAATGAGGTACGGGAAAGCCTTATCAATAAAAACAATGCTGTGATTGAGCGTTTTGGATTTCTTTCTGCAGATGTTTGCCGGAAACTGTACGGACGAGCCGCAATTCTTCAAAGACGCAAACTACCAGCGGGCACTTACATGGACTGCCATACTTGCGTGGGTGTTAATAAATTCTAAACCAAAGTACCTACGATTCTGTTAATAAGTGTAAATCTAACATACACAGCTCCATGTCACATTTGGATCCCGACTTTCAATTAACTATTGGAATCCAAGCCCTCAACGAGCCTCTCTTAGATGTGAATATCTTGTATTCTAGGCTGCTTAGATTATTTAAGAATCTCATTTCTTCATTTTTCATAGGCTTCGAAAACTCCTGGGTTGCAAGGATATTATCAAGATTTTGTTACTATTATAAGATTGATCGAGGTAACTCTCCGAGTTCCTTGCAAAGATGATCTGTCTAGTGTTCATAACCGCCTCAAGAGTTCCAAGAACGTAATTCCTGCATTACGTGCGGCAATCCCATTAATCAAATTGTATGCTGCCAAGGGCAAAGTTGATGCATCAGAACTTACTTCTGGACTAGAGAAGATAATTGGGACTTCTTCACATTCTTCCTCGAGCAAACCATCAAATGGGACAATTACGGTGGCTTTGAAATCTTGTATTAGCACAATAGCGACGGCCAGGGCAGCTAAGACTCAAGGAAGAAGTGCAAGTTTAGCCAAAGTGGCATTGGGACCAACCATCTATGATAGTCATGTAAGCGTTTGAACTTTTCTGCGTCATACTTATTGTCACGAACAACTAGCTGACCACATCTATCCTGCTAGATCTATTATCGATTCGGTAGGAGATTTAGATGATTTCCACATGAAATTTGTTTGTGACTCTCTAATCTGTGGCACTGTTTTTCTTACAGAGAACACCGTGGAGCAAAATCTTCAATCCTATCTCAAAAATATGTGCAATGCCCGCAATCAAGAGGTGACAATCACTTCTCTGGTTATTTTTGGGCGCATACTAACCTCCCGATAAATTTCATTGCAATTTTTTCAGGACTCGCAAACTTATGGTGAAGCGCCTTTGGCAGTTGAATTGTGCGTTCTCCATTTTTTTATTTTCCATATTCATTTTTTCCCCTTGGAGCTAATTGATACACTATACACCGCATCAGCTCCCTTGCCACCGGTTTTAATGTAGAAGCAGAAGAATACCGAGCTTGGGGTGATGCGATGAAATGGAAGTTCTCTCAAGTAAGCTTTGTTTCACAGAACATGAATTTGAAAACCCCGGAATGAAAAGTATTTATGTTAATTTTCTTTACGCAGTACCGCAGTTGGAGGTAATAGACATCCCTTTTTACTAAATCCCGCCGAAGTTCTGTTAATTCTAAGAATAATTTCTTAAATGATTTTCAGTTTTTGGAACTATAAAGTTGAGAAGGGGGCGCCCCACGACACTTCTATTGGCTTAGCCAATCCTTGGTCCGTATATTTAACTTTTAGCACTTATCTATCTATTGGAGAATCAAAATATAGATACACTAATCTTTTTTTTTTTTTTTTTTTTTTTTTTTTGTAAAAAGGTCTTATTTTGCTGCCATCGATGCAGGTTTCTTAAATAAAGATCCAAACGCTCTATTCAATCCAAACATCTGCAAGCCGTATCTCAATCATACCACTACAGGGCCCAAAGCCTAGAGTTCCGGGTTTTGTGAAGTAATCTGATGATCTTCGAATTTTTAAAAATTTGAGGAATGTAATTATTTTTTGTTTTGGGAGAAAAAAGCAAGTGGAGAAGAAGATATTTAACTACTTTTTTTGTTGATTGTGAAAATAAGATCTAGGACTACGGATCAGCTAGAAAAATTTTCTTCAAAAGAAATAAATTTTTGGCTTTGAGGTATCCTTATTAGTTAACAAATGGTAGTTTAAAATTTCTATCTTAATAAATCCGATTCCCCACTTTACTTTCTATTTTTTATGAACATTGGAAATGGATATTTTTTCCCATTTCATATGAAATATAATAAAATTCACAGGAAATAAGACTCTGCTAACGAGTCTCTGCCGATAAACTCAGCCTAAATCCACCTTTATACTCTTTTTAATAAATTGGTTGAACAAACAGTCTACCTTCTGATTAGTCTTGAGTTAAACCTTACCAGGACCCAAAATTGAAAACTTGGTTAAGCCAACTTGAGTTTCTGTTTTTAAATTGAGTAGCAAATGCAGCCAAGAACCATATTTTTTGTAATCAATAACGTATCACCACACAATATGGGGGGCGGACTTGCTAGCAAGTCCGCAACCTTGGACCCAAACTCACCATAGATTGAACACACATTGAGCTATTGATAAAGGAGCCATACAATCAGGAATGAACACCACTCAGAAGAACAGTTTTAGGTGGGTGTTCAAGTAGAGTTCAGTATGGGTTCAGTATGAGTTCAGTCTGAGTTCCATCTGAGTTCCATCTGAGTTCAGGTTGAGGACTTGCTAGCAAGTCCACCCCCTATATTGCGTAGTGTATGAATATTTTCTAAACTTTTTTAAATATGAATAAGTACATGAAAGTGAGAAAAGTGTAATAACATATTTTTTCGGCTTTAGGAATATTAGTATGGCAGAGATGAAGAATTGGGAGCGTGTAAAAATATGGAGTTTAAATCCCTCACTTGGCTTAATTTGCTAAAAATTAATGATTTGTTAAAAAGCTGGAGAGTTTCCTATTCAAAGCAGTTAATTTTTTTTGAAAGTTAAAAATTAGCTGACTTAAGGTTAGCAAACAGTCGTGAAACACTTTAATTTATCTTAACGAGCATACGTGACCCATGCACAGCATGGATTTTTATAGGAATCAGAATTACTGGGATATTTATCTGTAATCAGAATTTTTGTGCAATTGTATTGAGAAAGAGATGAAAGGGAAGTGGCTGTGAGATACTGACTACAATTTTTATTCTGAAATTCATCTATCAGCTTTACTCATCCAGCACATAAATTGCACATTACCCTCAAGTACTTCAGTATATACAACATTATTGGACTTTCTTTTAGCCTTATCAGCTAACAGTATGTGGACATTTTCAGTTAATTTTTCCCTTGAAAGACCTAAATAGAGTTGACCATGTCCAAAAACTGGTGACACCAAATTCAGGCCTACAATGTCCAGTGAGTGCCCTGGGATTTGTGGATTTTCATACCAAAAACTAATTGAACAGGGAGCTGAAATCTCCTGAGTTTGAATGGAAAACCTGTCCTATCTGAGGAGTAAGAACCAATTCTGGGGATGAATGCCTGTTTACCTTCATGTCATCCAGATGGTATATAGGATTCAATTACATTCCTTTCTATCCTTGTAACTACCAGGTAGGTCACATTGCAAAGGCCTTCAGAAGGATCCAGGTTGCACAGATGCAAAATTGGGCATCCTTTCTTTAGTGGAAGTGTGTGAAGTGAGAATCCTGAAGGATTGATAGTATTCAAATAGTCCATGGGAAATAGATTATTTATGGATCCAACATCTGCCACTTCCCAATCCCCATTTTGAAAGTTTATGGTAGCCTTAGGTATCATGTTAAAAATAAAAGAATTTACTTCATCCACAGCCACATTTCATTATTATTGAAGATAATTATGATGATGACTTGGTACTCATTCTCTCTAGGTGATTTAAGATATTTGATGATATATGTTAAGAATGATGATTAAGGAAGGTAAAATCATTTTTAAAAGACATTATTATATACATGATATGAAAGTATTATATTTTATTTGTAATGTAATTGGAAGATGGGAATGATAATCATTATTTTGTAAATATGATTATGATTATGATATTTGATGATAGGTGTCTTAAGATATCAAAGGGTGAATAAAAAGATGACTGGTAGGGAATTTGTTTTTTTGTCCCTCAGATTACCCCCAGAGTAGCCTCAGAAGTAACTCCAATAGTCCCAAAAAGATTGTGAAAGCACCAAAATAATTTTAAAACTTTATTTAGACACATTGAAACAAGGACTTTACCAGTATTTAACCCAATTTTGGTGTTAGAAACATGGTTTGGGCCACTGTCCTAGATCCAATCACTTACTATCCCTGCTGACACCCCAATGATCACTCTTATTTTCATGTTTCATAAATAATCAAACTTTTATAACCATTATCTTGAGCTGAACCCTCTCGTATCAATAAAAATATGTTCTCATACTTAACTCTGCACCCATGCACTGTGACTCACCTTTCCAAACACAAGCTCCAAAAAAATAATAGGCAGTTTTAGCTTATCTAAAAAATTTCATTTTTTTACTTAATTTTTATTCTTTGAATTGAAAAATAATTAATTTAAATTTAGACTAACCAAGATATTTTTAATTTTTAATTTTTTTTAAAAAAAATGGTAGTTTTAACTACTGTAGATATTGTTACTTTCATTTTTTTTTACAAATGTTACATAATTTTTAACTGAATGATTAAATTTCTCTATATTTTCTTTTCATTTTTCTTATATATCTTTTTTTGTTCCTTTCTTCAACTTTGAATAGTTTTATCAGCATAATCATTTGGGAGCTTAAAATTTCTCAGATTATTTCTTTTCCTTTTTTGTTATCTTACTAGTTTAATTCTAAGATAGTTTATTGAGACATCAAAATATGTTTTATACTTACTTATTATTTGAATTGGTGGATATTAAAAATATTGGAAGGGAAAGAGAATGAAAAAATGGTGTGCAAGAAGTAAGATAGGAAAAGCAAGAAGATGGGTGGAGAAGAAATTATATATATATAAATGTATATAAGAGGCAAAAAAATCAAAAAGATGTAATGGGAGCCAGACAAAGCTTATGTTCTGAAAAGATGCGGAGTATTTTCAGCACGTGACCTAGTTCTAGCTCACATTTACCCTTGGGTGAGATTGATCACAAGACTCTTCACTTGTGATATATTGGACCCAAGGCCTGACAGCCATCCCCCTCAAGTCAAATGCTGAAAAGATGCAGTGTCTTTTCAGCGTGTGACCTGGTGCATTCTCCCAGGAACTCTTGTTCCAGATGGACTACAATTTCCTTAACTTGATATACATTTGACCCATTGCCTGATGCCCCCACTCTCAGGTTCACATGCTAAAAAGACACTGTGTCTTTTCATCATGAGACCAGATATTAGGGGGTGTCAGTTCTGGCAAATCCGCACTTACAAATCCGCACTTAAATTTGACCAAATCCGCACTTAAATAAGTGCGGATTTCCAAAACACACTAGCCCCAATACTGGTGGATTTCAAAATGAAATAAGTCACTTATTTCACTCAAATCCGCACTTTCTCAACCAAAAGTGCTGATTTCACCATCAAGTCCCATTTCACTGATTTGTCAGCATCATCCCATTCATACGCAGCACTCCGCAGAATAACACTTCATAACTCAAAACATCGTACATCACTTACATCTTCATATCATATCATATAAGAGTCATGCCTTCCTCACTTTCAAATCGTGATAAATTACATAAAGCAATGACTTTCATGGCGCTTGAACTGCTCTTGGACTCTGATTCCGATTCTGATCTAGAAGAAGATTTTGTCGTTTTATCAAAAATGGCCAGGAAACGTTACCTTCTTCCCAGAAAGCCTCAAGTACTTCATACCCCCAAGTACACCATCCAAACACTTCTTAACCTATCTACACCCAGTTTTAGACAGCTGTTCAGGACTTCTCAGGAATTTTTCCTTAAATTGCTTGAGCTTATTCAGGATCATCCCATATTTCACAATAATTCTCAAAAAGAACAACGACATCCTTCAATTCAATTGGCCATCACACTATGCCGTTTGGGTTCAAATGGTAATGGAGCCGCTTTGAAACGTTTAGAAAATGTCTTTGATTTAGGGTATGGTTCAGTTAACACTTATACCAAACGATGTATCACTGCCATCAACTCCTTGGAATCATCCCCCTTTTCCCCCCTTTGGCTGCCTCATTCACCCCTCCTTGGCTCACTCTAACCTCCCTTTTCTCCCTCTTTGGTCTCAACTCTCCCTTTCTCCCCCTTCTTGGTCTCCTCATATCTTCCCCTCATTCCACTCCACCCCCCACCAAATCCCCCAAATCCTCCCTCCAAATCCCCACCAAACCCGCCTCTAACCCCCCCTCCAAACCCCCCTCCTATCCCCCTCAAAACTCCCCCAAATCCTCCCTCATATCCCTCCTACCCCCCCTTAACCTTCACTTAACGATTCGTTAACGAATCGTTAAGTTATTGAACAATTGCAGCTAATCATTCATTAACACCATGCAATATGGGGGGCGGACTTGCTAGCAAGTCCGCCGAGAGGTTGAGAGGGGTGAAATGGGGATCAAAAGAGGATGGCATACAATGGGGCTGGGAGGATAGCGAAAGGCATGGGGAGGGAAGACAAGCATGTGTTGATAGAATTGAAAGGGATGGAGATTGGTGCAAACAGAGTGTGAAAATAGGAGGATGAACTCTGTTCTTCAGGCAAAGAACAGAGTTCACTTCCATTCACTTATATTTCTTTTTTCTCAACTCATCTCTCCAGGTAAGTCATTTTATTCTTTTTAAACAGAGTGTGAAAATAGGAGGATGAACTCTGTTCTTCGGGCGAAGAACAGAGTTCACTTCCATAAAATATTAGCTGAAACATAGTTTTCAATTCTGTAAAAACAGTTGTAAGTAATAGAAAAAGTCACTGATTTTTTTTATATGTAATCTGAAATTTTTTAATAAAATTATTGTATTTAAGAATTGCAATATTGTCAATCAATCTTTATTGATCAACTTAATTTAATAAAGTATTATTTAAATAAGTTGCTTCAAAAAATACTTTGCATTGAACCTAGTTTCTAGACTTGATCTGCATTTTGGCTTAAGGAATTGTCATTACTTTAAAAGTAGTATACTTGACATATCTTATTTATATATTAATTAATTTATGTAATTATATTGTATTTTGATGACTTTCACCCTTTACTTCAATAAAATTCAGGGGAGGGTATTGCCAATTTTTTAAATCTGACATGTGAAATTGATGACTTAGAAAAATTTGGTGGTACCCACCCCTTGTTTCAATAAAATGAAGGGGAGGGCATTGCCAATTTTTTAAATCTGACATGTGAAATTGATGACTTAGAAAAATTTAGATAAGCAAACTTATTGACTAGAAAGTAAAGATAGAAAATTTTTATTATACATTCAAATTTTTGTCAAAAATAACGTACTATATTCTTTTCCTTTTATAAGTCAGCATATAAGAAAATATTACCAAAATTAAATTAACTAGAAAAACAATTTATCAATTGAAAAGGTCAAGTAATTTTTTAATGTCCTCATAAGATTGGCCATTTTTAACACATTCCATAATGAAATTTTTTTTTTTAAAACTCTCTTGTTTTTCCAATTCACAAGTAGCCATTTCTCTTTGAAATTGACAGTCATTTACTCTTTCCATCTGCTCTACCTCAAATTTTTTTTCTTCCAAATCTAAGGCTTGCTGATCTTTCCTTAGCATATGATCAAACTTCATCTTCTCAAAGTCAAGGGCATTATTTGCAATAGTTGATTTCGCTGAGAAAATTAAATTGAAATAAATAAATAAATGAGTTAATGATTAAGATATATAGTAAACAAAACTTACTTATATCTTTTTTTTCAAAATAATCCTCAAGGGAGCCAAATGAGCTTGTTGAAGTATTACCACGTTTTAATAGATGGTTCAAGTTCATTGAAGTTGAGGCTCGACGCTTTAGTTTGGAGTTTGAACAAGAGGCTTCAGGAAGTTCTTCTAAAGCAGCTTCTAAAGAGGTATTCACATTTCCAGAATTGAGATTATTTAATGGAGATTGAGTTTGAGTAGGAGGAGACTAGAAAGAAAGAGAAATTCAGAGAAGAATTGAAGAAAAAACAAAAAGTAAACATACATTTAAATTTTGGGCCTCTGAGGATTCAGATCTTCTGCGATATAATTGTTCTGCTTGATAGTTGGGATCATCTTCAGCTGAACTATGGTTAGAAGGTGGAGGGGATTGATCTTCTTCAAGTAAAGGTGTGTTGGGAGGATTATAGGAAGGTTTGGATCCAGAGGGTATATGCTTAGTAGTATCGTGTAGAAACCAAGGGTTTACATCAACTCGGGTGCCAAAAAGATTATCCATTTCCTCATAGAAAGGACACATGACATTGAGCTTTTTGGAAACAGTAGTAATTCCAATCTCCAAATCATCATCGTCAATACCAAAGCCAGTTTCATTTACAGCATGATGAGTCTTTTTATATTTTGAATGGTAACTCTTAAATCTCTCCTTCATTTGTTTAGGATTGATATCGATTCTCCCCCTTGTTTTCTTCCTTACTTCATTGGCCATCAACAAGTAGCCATTAACCTTTGAAGAAGGTGGACGTCCAATACGAGTGGACTTTTCACATCCAAAACATGCTTCAAAATTTGATTTTATTTTAAGGAAGTTGATTATGATGAGATAATCATCCTTTTTAAGCTGACCTGAACCTGCCTTTGATTTTTCAGGTGTAGGGCTTGCTTTACGAGGAGACTTTTGTGACGAAGCAGATTTTTGAGTTACCTTTTGAGATTTGGAATGTCTGGGAGGCATTATGAAACTGGCACATAACAAGAAAAAAGATTAAAAAGTAGAAGAAATAAGTAAAAAAGAATGTAAACATGCCTGGTCAAAATATTGAAAATGTCAGGAAGGGGTGTGTGCCGAGGATTGATGGGTAGGTAGCGAGGAAGGTCAGTGTGTCACATGTGACAGGGATGGGGTAAGAAAGGAAGGGATGTTTTGTGGCCAAAATGTGGTTGTGAAAAAAAACGGGAAAAAAGTGCTGATTTGAGGTCATAACTGACACCCTTTTTTGAAATAAGTGACTTTTTTGCAAAATTTAAGTGCTGATTTGTAAGTGCTGATTTGGTTTGAAATCCGCACTTAATTTAAGTGCGGATTTGCCAGAACTGACACCCCCTATTGGAGGCATGAAGGTTAGGGCCAAATGGATTAAAATTCATAGAAAAAATTATTCATATTCCCTAAGGGTTCAGGGTAGGAATCCACTAGGTCACGCGCCAAAAAGATGCAGCCTCTTTTCAGAAAGATTCTAAGCCCAGTTATCCCCAGGACTGAGTATTTCTTATGTTTAAAATGAGATAACCTTAATTGTATTAATCTTATCAGTTAAATATATGGTTATTATACTTATATATAATTATTTGTCACTGGACGACCTACGCACAAGGTTGAGGATGTTCCTGCAAGTGAGATGAAAGGTTCAGATACTTCTTCGAAGCACAGAGGGATGATTCGAGGAAGTGATTTGAAGATGACTCAAAGGAAGAACTACTGCTTCGAGTTATATTTGAGAAGGATTCTAATATAATTGAAAGGTAATATTAAAATTCTTAAGATCTCACAAAGGGTTGGAAACTCAACAATCAAAGATTTAGGATTTAGAAATGATTATTGAGAAAATAAAGAAAGATACAATAATAATGATTTTCACTTTAGAGTTTTATCACTATTAACTATAAATACGTTTTATAATTTAATTCTAAGGAATATCAAACCAAAAACCCAACCCCTTTTATATCCTTTACTCCTCCTTGCATTGACCTCATACTCATCCACTATTCCGCACACCACAAACCATTTAAAATATATCCGTTACACCTGGACCCTCCTCACTAACATCCGTTAACCCCTTAATCCTTCACTAACCATTCTGTCCATGCTCACTACCCCTTAATAACCCACAGACATTTCATAAACCTTTTAATGTACTATTATATTGGTTATTGCGCTGTGCGTCGCTTATTTGAGAAAAAGACTAAGACACACTATTGAGAAATTGACTAATTTAGATTTAGAGTTTAGACTAGCGCGATTGAATAGCGAGTACACAAAGGAAAGTTGCAGTTGCTATGGAGAGTTTCTTTCTGCGCTTCGAGTATGGATTTGAGCCCTTTAGTATTGATTTAATGAGCTACTTTTGCCTCGAGTGTCACATGGCGCATGACAGATGCCCGGGTATAAGAACGCAAGCTCCGTTGAGTGTAAGACATATTTCCCACACTAATTTTCCTTCCTCTTTATTTAATTATTATTATTATTACTTTAACTCACTATGACGGATTTCCCTACACCAACTCCCACACCTCCACACCCTAAAGCGGATGGGGGTGTTGTTACACGGCAATTTTCAAAGACTTGCACGGCTTGCGAGTTGATGGAGTATTTTTGCATGGAGAGCACGGCAACACGAGGGCCTCACCAGAAGTGCGAGTTTTGCTGATGGAGAAGGGTGGCGTGTGACGCCTTAGCAAAGAATGCCAACATTGAGAGTTGGTTTACTAAGAAGAAGTATTGGGTGATCCCCAAAAAGAAGGAAGTAGTCGAGGACATTTGGGATGTGTCCATTGGGGACAATCAATTGATGGGGGAAAATGAGGAAGAAGTTTAGGATGATGTGAACATCTGGGTGGCTAAGGCTGCGAACAAGAGGGGGGTTGTTGAGGAGGAAGTCGACAAATTGGTCGAGGAGGAAGAAGAAATCCCCATCTTGAGAAAAACCCTGAAAAAACGACGGGTGATCATCGAAGATGACGAAGAGGAAAGGGAGGTGGCAGAGAAGGTCACTCCTAAATTATTTTTGGAGGCTGACCCAATCTTCGAAGTAAGTTCACTTTTTTATAATTCATAAATTTAATTACTGATGATCCTGTTTTAGAATTCAGATGTCATCATCGAAATCCCTACGGCGGAAGCTTCAAATGTGGA
Source organism: Hemileia vastatrix (assembly GCA_030280995.1). NCBI lineage: Eukaryota > Fungi > Basidiomycota > Pucciniomycetes > Pucciniales > Zaghouaniaceae > Hemileia > Hemileia vastatrix. The sequence goes on along the minus strand of JASXTE010000013.1, from coordinate 18,765,906 downwards.
AGCGACCCTTGTGGGACCCACTGCTGTGGAAGTGGCAGTGTCATTGGAGGATAGGTTACCGACTGTTACCTCGAGGGAGGAAAACAAAGAAACCCTCGACCAAGTATGGTCAAAGAAACCTCGTCAGGTTCGACGAGCAAAATATATTGAAGACTTGAGTGGCAAGATTGATAAAATTGTCGATGCCGCTTCCTTTGACGTAGCCAAGGAGCTACTTGAACTTGGGGAATTGATTCCGGTAGGAGAGGGGGAGAACTTAGAAAAATGTAGAAAGGAGATAAGGGTAATTTTGGAGAAGATGAAGGGATTGGTTCGGGAGAAGATAAAAGAGAAAAGAAGAAAAAAGGAATGTAGAAACAATTTGTATTTATTTATTTTATTTTGTTATTTTATTTAGAATTTTAATATTTATTTTTATAAGATTTTGAGAGAAATAAAAACAAAGAAAAGACAGAGAAAAAAAAACAAAAAAATTAAATAGAAATTATTTTTTAAATTTTGAAAGAAGATGTCTGAATGAGAGAAGAAAGAAGAAGAAGAAAAAAAATTTGGTTGATTGAAAAAAATTTGTTGTAAAGAAAATTTAATGAAAAGAAAAAAATTTGTTATTTAAGTTTGTTAATTGAAGATTTGAGGGATTTTACTTATTTGAAAAAAGAAAAGAAAGAAAAGAAAAGACGAAATAAAAAAATTTTAAGAGGATTTTGAAGAAAGAAGTAATTTGTTTCGAAGGATTTAAAAGAGTGATTTAGAAGTTAAAGTGACATTCGAGAAATATGGTTGTGTAATGTTCGTGAAGAATTTTGATAGTTCAAGGAAAATAAAATTTTAAAGAAAGAATGTATATAGAAAATTGAGAAGAGAAAAAAAAATTTATTTTGTTTTGTTTTATATTATTTTAATTATATTTTAATTTAATTTTTATTTTATTTATTATTTTTTTTTAAAGAAGGTTGAAAAATTTTGAAAAGAGAAAGAATAAAGAAGAAAAGAAAAAGAATTTTTTAGAAGTAAAGATGTTTTAGATTTTAAAAGAAAAAAAACAGAGAAAAGAAAAAAGAGAGTTTTAAGGTTTTGGTTTTAAAGGATATTTAAGATGAAAAGATTTTAGGAGTTCAGGGGCGTTAGAAACATTGATAGCTGGTTCCCAGGATGTTTTGTCTGAGTCATCAAGGAAGCCTTCCCATTCCACGAGGTATTGAAGTTTCCCCTTGCGCATTCTTGAATCAAGGATACGGCTTACTTCCCGCTCTAGATGGTCTTCTACTTCGACTGGTTCCGGAGGAGGTTGGTTCTTGCCCAGATATGTTTCTAGAGCCATTTTCAGGAGAGATACGTGAAAAACAAGGTGAATAGCCTGCCATTTAGGAGGTAGCTTGAGTTGAAATGCAGTTTTAGAGACTTCAGAGTCGATTTTGAATGGCCCCAAGCGTTTTTCAGCTAGTTTCTTTGATGGTCAAGTCGTTCGAATGTTCCGTGTGTTGAGCCATACCTTGTCGCCTGGTTTAAAAGAAGGAGCAGTTTGTCGATGTTTGTCAGCCTGTTCCTTGTACCTTCAAACCGCTAATTCTAAATTTGATTTAAGTTCCTCTTGGAGTCGTGATATGGTTCAAAGATAGTATTCCGCAGGATGATTAGTTCCTACATGGATTGAATTGAATCGAGGATGTCTTCCATAAACAGTTTCAAAAGGATATTGTTGTGTCAAAGAATGAGTCAAGTTATTATAAGCAAATTCGGCCAATGGTAACCATGTGGTCCAATTGTCTTGTTGGTAACTGACATACATTTGAAGGTATTGTTCAAGGATTTGGTTGACCCTTTCTGTTTGCCCATCGGTTTCGGGATGATAGGCTGTGGAGAGGTTCCTCGTGATATTGAGTTGTCGACACAGTTGAGTCCAGAATGTGGATACAAACAATGAGCCTCTATCTGAAATAATATCATTAGGTAAGCCGTGTTTGGAAAATACATATTCTAGAAACAATTTTGACAAATCTTCTGCAGTAGCAGTAGTATTGGTTTTAATGAAAATAGACATTTTTGAAAATCTATCTACTATTACTAATATAGCATCAAAGTTATTAGAAAGAGGAAGTTGAGAAATAAAATCCATCGATAAAGATTCCCAAGGTTTAGAGGGAAGAGGAAGTGGTTGAAGCAACCCATACTTCCGGTGACGGGGAGCTTATTCCTATTACATTTGTAACAAGCTTTTATATAGGCCTTGATTTCCCTGGTCATACCTGGCCAGAAAAAATCCCTTGCTATTAACTGGTAGGTTTTATCAACCCCAAAATGACCAGCTAATGGAGAATCATGTCGACTATTGAAAATCCATAATTTTATCTCATTGTTGTCGGGTATGACTACTCTACCTTTGAAGACTAATGGACCTAATTCAATACTAAATCTTTTGCCCCTTGCTTCGAGAGTATTTTGTCTTTTAACCCTAAACTATAATCGTCCTTCAACTGAGCTTTGAGGATGTTGGATAGTGGATTTTGAAACAATTGAATTGTCATCAAATTAAGTTGATGAGTCGTTAACATTGATTCATTGAAGATTGATTTCACATTTGCTGGATTTTTGTCAGCAAATGTGTCCCCCCGCTGTGGGTATACGTTGTCCCGACGTGATAAGATATCTGGGACAATGCAGTTCTTACCTGGGCAATAGGAAATAGAAAAGGGAAATTCAGACAGAAATTCAGCCCACCTGGCTTGACGCCTGGTTAACACTTTGGAAGACATAAAGTATTTCAAAGCATTATGGTCTGTTAAAATTTGAAAAGGACTATCTAAGCTGAGAAGAAAAGAGCGCCATTTTTTAAGACAATGAATAATAGCTAAAAGCTCTTTGTCATTAATTTCATAATTTAATTCAGCTGCAATGAGTTTGCGTGACTCAAAAGCAACAGGATGAAACAGTTTTGTTTCCGGATTCAATTGAGAAATGACCCCTGCGATAGCATAATTGCTCGCATCTGTCTTGACTATTGTTGAAGCAGAAGGATCAAAGTGTCAAAGAGTTGGAGCTGTGGTGAACGCCGTCTTCAATGCTTCGAATTCCTTTTGTGCTGTAGCAGTAAAAACAAAAGGAATATCTTTTCTAAGAAGAGAATTAAGATCGGAAATAGTTTTAGAGTAATCTTTAATAAATCTTCTATAGAAATTTGCAAAACACAAAAATCCTTGGAGGGATTTAACTGATTTGGGCTCAGGCCATTCCAGGACCTTTTGAACTTTTTTGTTGTCCATGACTAAACCATCAGTGGATAATGTAAAACCCAAAAAATCAATAGATTTAAGATGGAATTCGCATTTATTATGCTTGGCCTAGAGTCCATGATCTCGAAGTCAATTTAAAACCTGTCGAACATGATGAATATGTTCATCCAGTGTCTTAGAGAAAATTAAAATATCATCTAAATAGATGACAACAAATTGTTTGACAACATCTTGAAAGATGTCATTTACAAAAGTTTGAAAAGTAGATGGTGCGTTACACAATCCAAAAGTCATAACTAAATATTCAAAACTACCAAATCTAGTGCACATTGCAGTCAGTAGTTCATGACCTTCCGCAATACGAATAAGATTGTAAGCACCTCTAAGGTCAATTTTAGAAAAGAAATTAGCACCATTAAAAAGGGTAAGAAGTAATGACATAGGAGGAACAGGATATGCATTCTTCTTAGTGACTGTGTTGAGCTTTCTATAGTCAACACACAACCTAAGACTACCATCCTTCTTTTTTACAAAGAGGACATGGGAGCCGGTTGGAGATTTACTGGCTCTGATGAAACCTTTGGCTACATTCTCTGCAATGTAGTCTCAAAGAACTTGAGATTCGTCCTTTGACAAGGAATAGACAGGACCTGCCGGAGGTACTGGACCTATTAACTCTATCTGATGGTCGTAGGGTCAATGAGGTAGTAACTTATCGGCCTTGCGGATTGAAAAAACATCGAGGAAATCATGATAGATTTCTGGTAGAGTCGATTTAATGGCTTCAACGTCGATTTGGTTGTCCTCATCATCTTTGAGAGAATCTGTTGAGGGAAGACCAGAAGTGAGAGAGCATAATTCGATTACTTCGAGGCAATTTAAATCCTCTTTGAGTGAATTTATTGAGCTAGAAGGGTTAGCCAATTGCTCATTTAAAGAAAGATCAGATGCTTGCAAGTCATCTGGCAGAGATTTGTCCTCTAGCAGGACATTGTCAGGCGGGTTGTTCAATTCCCTATTGACATGCATTGAAGAATTAGAAATATACTTAGTCCGTGGGGTGATAAATCCCCGTGTCCAATCAATTTCAGGATTCCAATGCGTTAAAAATTCATGGCCAAGAATGGTATTGTCCATCCTTGGGGCGTCCAAGACTGATAGTTCCCACTCGAAGGGGGGAAAATTCGGAAAGTTGAAAACCCATAAAACTTTCTTACTGACCCAATATTTGGGTTCCTCTGATTTGACCAAGTAAATTGGAGTTCGATCAATATCTGTAAATGTCAGCTGTAACTTCTTGGCAAAAGATAAACTGACAAAATAAATTGAAGCTCCAGAGTCTATAAGATAACTGAAGGGGATATCCTCCTTAAAAAGAATGAATCTCAAGCGGTTTAAGGCAACTCCAGTCCCTAAGACATGGAGGTTCTGTGCACTGGGAGAGATAAGATGGTTTGCTTTGCACACAAGTAAACTATCTACTAGTTTTTTGACTTCAAACTAGTACCTTCTCTTTCCTTCAATTTTACACAATCTTCCAGCTTGTGCTTACCCCCAAAATACATACATAACCCATTATCTGTTTGCCTCTTCCTCTCAGCTTCTTTAAGTTCCCCTTTAGGATCCAGTACTTTACTGATATCGCCTGTGGTTGAGCTTTTCGGTCGAGGTTTGTCCTTTCCCTTAATAGGTTTGGATTGAGTTGTTTGTGGGTGTGAAGAAGGTCCCAATTTGAAATTTAAGCCTTGAGATTTGTTGGCGTATTGACGATGTTGAAGTTGTCCTTGGTAAACGCCGTCAAGTTCGAGGGTTTGATCCATTAAATCTGTTAAAGTAGTCATCTTCTGACTGTGAAGATTTAACTGATCCAGAATCCTTGAAGGAGGTCCTTTTTTGAAATGATACTTAAGGGCAGCATCATTCCAACCTACTCGAGTTTGAAGCGCTCTGAAGTTCGAGATATATTCAGAGGCTTTCCCATTATCACTCACGCGAAGGAAATCAAGTTCAATTTCTGCATTGTCAGTTTCATTAGGGTCACCAAACAACGTGAAGAGTTGGTCTTCGAACTTTTCCCAGTTATTAATAAGTAAGTGGGTTTCGGTTTAAGAGAGCATGAGAAGATAAGGTTCAAACCATCTTGCTGCTTTTCCGGCCAGGAATGAAGAAGCATAAGTAACCTTTGATTGGTCATTATTGAAGGTTCGAGGGTCATTATGGAACAGGAGCTTGCAGGTTTACAAGAAGGATCACAATCTGTCTGGATGTTCTCCATCAAATTTATCAGGAGATTTCATAGAAGGAGTTTTGAATTTAGATCCCTCTGAAGACATTGAATTTGAAAGGGTCTTCATGAAAAGTTTCATGAAATCTTCCAGAGAATTGGATGGTCCAGGTTCTGAAGGTTGACCAGAAGGGTGATTTGCAGGGGCGGATGGTGCCTTGTGCATTGTATCCTCTCCTTCTTCATCATCACTAGAATCATCGAAATCTTGTGGGATGTCTTCTACAGATTGGACTGAATGTTGCCGTTCCCTAAGGTCGAGTGGCTCCAAGGAGTGAGTGCGGGAAACAGGCCTAGTGGATGTTGGCCTGCCTCTGGCACAAGCTCTAGTAGTAGCACCTGTAGGAGGAGTGCGTTGAACAGGTGCCATTTTAAGAATTTAGAGAAAACACCTGAAAAGGGACGTAGTAGTGCAAAGAATGAGAACTACGGAGAATTAAATTATACTGTCACCGGAAGACCTACGCACAAGGTTGAGGATGTTCCTGCAAGTGAGATGAAAGGTTCAGATACTTCTTCAAATCACAGAGGGATGATTTGAGGAAGTGATTTGAAGATAACTCGAAGGAAGAACTACTGCTTCGAGTTATGTTTGAGAAGGATTCTAATATAATTGAAAGGTAATATTAAAATTCTTAAGATCTCACAAAGGGTTGGAAACTCAACAATCAAAGATTTAGGATTTAGAAATGATTATTGAGAAAATAAAGAAAGATACAATAATAATGATTTTCACTTTAGAGTTTTATCACTATTAACTATAAATACGTTTTATAATTTAATTATAAGGAATCTCAAACCAAAAACCCAAACCTTTTTATATCCTTTAATCCTCCTCACATTGACCTCATACTCATCCACTATTCCGCACACCACAAACCATTTAAAATATATCCGTTACACCTGGACCCTCCTCACTGACATCCGTTAACCCCTTAATCCTTCACTAACCATTCTGTCCATGCTCACTACCCCTTAATAACCCACAGACATTTCATAAACCTTTTAATGTACTATTTATTATATTGGTTATTGCGCTGTGCGTCGCTTATTTGAGAAAAAGACTAAGACACACTATTGAGAAATTGACTAATTTAGATTTAGAGTTTAGACTAGCGCGATTGAATAGCGAGTACACAAAGGAAAGTTGCAGTTGCTATGGAGAGTTGCTTTCTGCGCTTCGAGTATGGATTTGAGCCCTTTAGTATTGATTTAATGAGCTACTTTTGCCTCGAGTGTCATGTGGCGCGTAACATTATTATACTATTATATGACTTATATTAGCTTAAATACCTTATCCATAGCCGCATAATACTTACTAAGGTGCTAGTGTAGCCATAATATACTTATCTTAAGTGATATTAAGTAATTAAAGACATACATAACTTTATATGTAGGTATAAGCCTCATATTCAGAGAAATATGTAGTTATACTATGTATATATAGGTCTATATGTAGATTAAAACCTCTAAGTAGCCTATAAGCTTTATTTTTGTGCTTATTTTATGTAATATGAATGTATTCAATGGACTGACCATGCCTACACAAGCATATATCCAATTTCGACAGTTTAATCTGCTTCCTTCAATGGATTTTCACAAACTTTGGGTTGGGATTTGATTAATGGGTAAATTTGGAGGCTTGGGGTTGTTATTGGGGGCTTGGATACTTAACTATTTTCTTTATATGGATTTGGTTTCATTTTATTCTCTTTGGATTAGTTATTTTACTTGTTTCCTTATTGTATCCACTTTTATCTGGTTCTTCTATATATGGTATGGTTGTATGATATCATTAATTGTGATGGAGGGCTCAAACTGGATGTCTGGGTGGTGAAACAACTTGAAGTGAAAGCCCTGGGGAAGTGATGAGCCCCCACAGTGATGCAATTTATGGGGATAGCAGTGAAATTATCTGGATTGAAGGTCTGTGCACTCCAGTGGAATTAAGTATAAGTAAAGGGGGATTTGGGTGGTTATTGGACATAAATTACTTACTCCACATAAATTAAACAATATTAAACAGTTATTAGCATATATAAATGTGTTTTAAAGACTTTATAAATTTATTTTTTCTTTATATTTGCTATAACTATATTTTATTAGTCTATTTTCCACAACTAGCATGCACCAATCCAAATATGGTGAGTTAACAATTGAGAATAATAGTTTTAGTAGTCTTTACATAAGGTTTAATCCATAAAGAATCTATTATTAAGTAGTTTTAGCATTAATAATTACTATTAAATCATACTTAAGTACTAGCATACACTGAAAAACATGTTCAGAAAGCAAAAAGTTGTAAGGCAAGGGGATTATGAGAAATGAGGGCAATTGGTAGTGTCCTGCATAAGAATGGGGTATTGAGCTGGAGCCATGAGAGTGGAATGAATTTCAGGAAATATAGGGTAAGTAAATGTCTGAGTGGAACATGCAAGAAGCTATGTGGGAAAAATGAAAAAACAAAAGACATACACAAAGTTAAGTTTAAAGGCCCTTCTGATTAAGCAGGGGGGGACTAAATGGGGTGTCCCTGGGGTTCTAAAAAGGCCTACAGAGGTGGAAATGAAAGGATTTTAACAAGGTTGCACATATAATTTTTTCTAATATTTGAAGGGATAAATTACATGATAGAATTATTTAAAAAAAATTCAATTTACTTATTTTATTTTACTGAATTTACTTGTACTTTGGTAACAATTTCAGGTTGTAGAAAATTTAATATTTAGTTATGTGAAGAAAATTAATTACAAAACCATCCCACTGTATCTTAATTCTTCCTAATGAATATTTTCAGATGTTCTGTTTCCTTCAGAAGAAATATCATCCTTATTGGGGTCATGGCACTGTAGATTAGCAAGTGCTATAAAGGAAAAAAAAATTAGCCTATCTAAAGAGTTAATAGAGGCACTAGAAAACAACCTCTCAAGGATTTTGTTAGTAAAATAGAGGATTAATAATTAATATATGAAATACATCATATAATTGAGAAACAATTTTCTGACCACTTTATAAACAATCATCACATTATTATCAATTATATGAAGTTTTTAAAATGGAGACAGAAATCAACCAGCCAACAAGCCCTTGAAAATATGATCTGAAGCCTTTATCAACATTAAAGATTATTAAATAGTTCAGCAATCATAATGTATAATCAAATATTTTATTTGAGTGTTAATGATCCTGATATAACTGCACCCAACACACACTCATAATACAAATTTAAATTTTAATCACTCAATTTATACTTTACTAGAAATAAGGCAAGTCAAGTATAAAATTATCTCAATGTTGAAATAGAGCCAACATCAATAGCAACCAGAATGAAATTTTTTTATTGATAATCATTCAATAATATTAATGAATAATAACAATCCTGAGAAACAACCATTGCTCAGCTAGATCAAATAACAACCAATCAAAAGTCATTTTCAGTATTAAAAATACTTCTTTGAAATTAAAGAATCATATTAAATTAAGGGAACCAACCATAATTCAGCACTTCCGATTTCCCCTGCCCAAAAATGAATTCACAAAGTATTTTATACTGCTTGGCCTTATCTTTTATTGCTCATAGAACTAGTCAAGAGTAACAATTCATGAAGGCAGTTGTACATTTTGGCTTGTCAGTCATATTCATGACCAAAAAAGACTTCATGTTAAATACATGAATAGTATGTGTATTGCATATGCATGATTTCTCATATTGCATATTCATATTTTTAAATAATGAATATGCATACTTTTTGCATTTTAAACATGTGTATTTTTGTATTTTCACATGCATATTTTTTTTGTATATTGCATTGTGGTCTTCCAACATTGGCAGGGGCCTTTGTTGTGTGATTTGGCGCGGTTTGTGCATGTCTTAAGTGACATCTGTTAAGGAATAGGGTATTTTTTCTGGTTTTATTCCGTGGATATTGGGTCTGCGAGTATGTGGGTACTATCATTGGATAGCCCTGGTTTTTCTCTATATTTTATGTCTTGTAGACATTTTTCATATTCTAAGTTTTAAGGGGTCATTTCCTCATTTTTCATTTATAAAAGATTGCTGTTTAATTTTGTTTTTTGTGTTTTACAGTCTAACCTTAAGTCTTAGGGTTAAGTGCTTAGTACCATTGGATAGAGCTAATTTTTCTCTATATTTCATGTCTCAATGTTGTTATAGTGAAATTCCGTGTTTTAAAGGTTTTAGTAGTTGTAGCTAATTTTTATAAGTAGATTAGTGGTTTTTGTTAGTTTTCTAGCTTCAGGGAGGCCGGGCCGCTTCAGGGGGCATCTCCGACATTGGGCGGCCTGCCCGCCTCTGTTTTAGGAGGTTGGGGAGCGCTTCAGGAGGGTTTTTTATGCAATTTGGCGGGTACAGGCGCCAGATTGGTGGATGCGCATGGGCTCTTAGTTAGTGGTCTGTGTGTACATAGTGAATAAGACAGTTTGGGGCAACCTTATTTATCATACAACCATCAGGAGGTGATATCATTGTTCCTCACTCAGTTTTCACTGTTTTCTGGCCACAATTGGCTGTGTTTGTTGCAAGTAAGTTCTTCATTTAACTTAACTTTGGCAACTGTTTTCTCTGTTATAGTCTTGCAAGCTATAGCAAGTATTATTTCTGTCTCTGGTGTGGATTTGCAGCCTACATCAAGTATCTTTGCTGTCTCTGGTGTGGACTTTGTTCTACATTTCAGTTCTTTGGTCTGGTAGTCTATCTGGGGACTACTTTCTTGGCTCATCAAGCAGTCAAGTGTGTTAAAAAGGAGCTTTAGCAAAACAGGAACCAACTTACTTTAGCAAGTAAATCTCACTCTATTTTTCTAAAGGGACAGGGGATTTTCTCTCTGGTTTTTCTCCAACTCCCTTGGTCAAGGCCTATAGCTAGTACTATAGGATTGTCTACAGTATATACATCTTTTCTTCATATAGTATATGCATCTTTCCTGCTATTTTGTATATGCATATTTTACGTACATTGTATATGCATATTTTATGTGTATTGTGTATGCATATTTTATGCATATGGAATATGTTTATTTTTTACATAATTATAATATTGAATATGCATTATGCATGGATATTGAATATTAAATAAAATATGTCATTTTGCCTAGATTCTTGCTTTTGAAAGGGGGAGGGGGAAGCAAAAAAATCCGCATGTGTTTCCAAAATATCTTTACTTGACATACTTCTACTCATATACCCCTCAAAAAGGTTCCTCAAAAATTACTTTATGGGTTACTCTAAGGTTTCTAAAGCACAACTTGCCTACCAGTTGTAAATTTTATTCAACCTGTGTATATGATGATTGAGTTTGATGAAGTAATTTATGTAAGAAATTATTATATATATGAGATAAAAGTATTATATATCACTGGAAAAAAATGTGGGCACCAGATCATAGGAACTCATCCCTATCTTTGATTTGATTCAGTTCTCACTGCAAAAAATCAAGGGGCACCTGCTAGCAGGTGCCTATCCCTATATTCAGTTATGATATAAGAGTAAATTTGATTTGATCTTGTGTGAGCTTGTATGCTCATTTTTCAGTGCACAGTTTTTCCTGAAGAACTAAAGCTGAGCTGAAATTGATTTAATTCAAAGAAAGGGATTGGCAACTGCTATCAGGTGCCCATGTATTTTTCCAGTGTCTATCCCAGCTATAATTCTTCTGGAAAGACAGATCACTGAACACTTAGCATGCTAGCTCATGTGGAATCATACACTACGCAATATAGGGGGTGGACTTGCTAGCAAGTCCTCAACCTGAACTCAGATGGAACTCAGATGGAACTCAGACTGAACTCATACTGAACCCATACTGAACTCTACTTGAACACCCACCTAAAACTGTTCTGCTGAGTGGTGTTCATCCCTGATTGTATGGTTCCTTTATCAATAGCTCAATGTGTGTTCAATCTATGGTGAGTTTGGGTCCAAGGTTGCGGACTTGCTAGCAAGTCCGCCCCCCATATTGTGTGGTGATATATGTTATATTCTTGTGTCACAAATGGATTGAGGGATTGGCACCTGCTAGCAGGTTCCAGTTTATTTTTGTGGTGTTGTCAATGGACAACCTATACACAAATTTAAGGGTGTTCCTGAGTAAGTGAGATTAGGGATTTAGAGTTGAAACTGATTTGAGGCACAGAGGAATACCTTTAAGAAGTGGTTAAAAGATATGTCAAAAAAGGTTATCCTGCTTTGATATATGTTTGATGGAAATATTAATATAGATTTAAAGTTAATTCTAACACAGGGTGACAGAAAAAATGAATTTTCAGCAAGTTTTTTTTGAGAAATCATAGAGTAATCTATAAAGTAACTTGCAAAGAACCATATTTTTGGTATTTGAGATTTGTACAGGGAAAATTTCCAAAAGTGATTTTGAAAAATTTGGAAATCTGATTAACCAGTAACTCATTCAACAGATATTTCAAATGGTAAACAATTTTAAATACCCAAATACCTCATTTAAACCAAAAACCTTGGAAAATTTTAAATAGTATTTTTGCCTAATTCCACAGGTGTAACTAATTGCTTGTTTAAATGGCTAATATGATTTGGAAGACAAATTTACATTTAATAATCCTCCTCACTCATATCATTTTCCATCATAAGCTACTCTGCTTTTAATCTTTGAATATTGATAAACACTTATTGGAAAAATAAATTTGAATAAACATATCAAAATGGTAAAGCATCATTTATGCATATAGCTTTATCAGTAGAAATTTTCTTAATTTTCTTAAAGAAGAAGAACATATTTAAATAAAATTCAGGTTGATTTTTGAAACACTATGGAGCCAAAAATCAGTGCTGCAATATATGAGGAATATGAAATTTAACAAATAACAATAGGAATATATTTTGTAATTTTTAAAAAACCCTTGCAACATCAAAATTTGGACTAGGTTCTATAATTGTTACATTATTGAAGCTAGTAGAAATGTGCATAGAGAAATGTGTTTTCACTAATCTATGAAAATTTTTAATATTTGGAACTAATTGATTTAATATTCCATAAAAAATTTTTCTATAAGTTGTGCATCCATAGAAATTAAAAAAAGGTCCTGAAATTTGAAATTTTAAAAGAAAGAAATCCCCCCATATTTATAACACCAATCAAATTTACATTACTGAAGAACAAAGTAAGGTAAATTTTTTGGAAGTATTATTCACATACATGAATTTTTTTAAATGAATAACATAATTGGGATTAAATTTTCTGTATATATAACAATATTCATCTAAAATAAGTTACCTCACATGCTAGAAGGTGTCTCCCCACAACTGAACTTCAATACTTCAGGAAATAATATTGACCTTCTAGCAGGTGCCAATATTTTTTTTTCATAATTAAAACTAATTGTAAATAATATATCAAAAGCAAATAATATTTAAAAATTTGAATACAGTTTCATATCTGAAATTTATATGTCAATGTAATTTTTCAGGATGAAAAAAAAATTTCATCCACAATTAACATTAAAAAATGTTCTTCCAGATGTGAAATTGAAGGTTATACTTCATTCAGCCTGAATAATTACAAACTCTTATTCAAATATATTTTCAATATAATTTTGGTTTCCTTTCAGCACCATTGTATTAATATTATACATTATATAATGAAATCCATTTATCCCACGTAAATTGGAAAGATTCTTATCCATGATTTACCAGAATTTGAAGACATAAAATTAATATGATTGAATGAAATAATTTAAATACTAATAGATTTAAATGAAATTATAAATTTTTTTAAATTATCAAATTTGTTTTTTTCCAATCTTTTTACATCCCAGAAATATTTTTTTATGAAATATATCATGTTACCCTATTACAAAGTCACCATGAATAATCAAACACATTTTTAGTTTATGAAACTGTGATTTTAAAAAATGTAGATTAAAATTTTACAAAAGCATTTCTTTTAAATAACAATGAAATAAAATAAAAATTAAAACAGAAAAAAAAGGAAGAATTTTGTCTAGCTCCATAAATACTTACATTTTGACCTTTTTTTATCCTGTGTAAATTTTTATTAGCCCTTTTTTCACCCCCTCACTAGGCCTGACTGGGGGCTAAGAAAGGGATGAAAATGTGCCAAATTAGTCTTATAATAGATGTCAAAGTTTTATCAAAATAAACTGAAACCCTTCCTACAGTTTTGACTAACTTGATGTGTTCAAGAAATACAATTTTTTGTCATATTTAGTGCTCATTGTTGCTTTTTTCCATCCCATGATACCCCATAATGATATATTTTTTCATTATTAATTTATGAAGCACATACTTGCACATTATTCAATAAGAATTATATAAAGAATTTATTTGGATAAAAAGTTACTATAACCTATAGTTTTCATAAATTTTTTATCATTCTTCAAAATTTCATGTCTTAAAAAAATGGATGCTGTGTGCATTCTTTTGCTGTATTTTTTTTAAAATTATTATTAATGTTTGGACACTTTTTATAAATTTTATACTTTAGTTAAATTTTTTGAAATTTTTTTCTAAAAAAATATGATTTTTATGTTATTTGAATTATTTTGTGATCTTGTGAATTTTTTTGAATTTTTTGTGAATATTTTCAATTTTTTGGGGAATTTTTTGTACCTAATAGGGGGTATCAAAGTTGACCAATCCGCAATTAGGGATCAGGAATTTTTTTTCCTGGAATCAGAAATTATTAATTGCAGAAGATTTTTATCCACTTGACCCAGGGATAGTGGATAAGGAATCCACAATAATGCATTATCCTGCCTCTTATACCACAATTTCCATTCCAAATTCCTGATCCCAAACTCATCACATCCATGATGGATTTTTAAGAAAGTAACATGACTTATAATTGCTGATTCAATCCTTAAGTCTTTCCTCACTCTATGCTACTTACTTTTGGTGGCTAACACTTAATGTTTTTTTCTATCTACACACCCCAACTGCACATTTGGCGGTGAATTCCCACTTTGCTCATCACATAAGCCTTCCACTGACAACTATGAAACACCTCTCTACTAGGCAGATACTTCACTCAAATATGAATGCTATTGCTTTACATTTAGTTCTTTACTATAAAACAGACTCTGATTTGGAAGATGCTTTAACCTATATGTCTTTTCTTTCAAAAAAGTGTTAGATAAACCCAAGGGGACCAAATCTTCATCATGATCCCAGATATGATCTCTGCTCCATTCTCAACATTCCTCAACTAAACTTCACTCAAATATTTCGAAATTCTCCCGATTCTTTCTTAAAACTTTATCAACTCATCTGCTAACATTCTATCTTTCATAAAAATTCTCAATATAAACAGCATGATCCTGCTATTCAACTTGCTGTCACACTATGTCGCTTTGACTCAAATGGAAATGGTGCTACTGTAAGATGTTTGGAAAATCACTTTACCATAGGATATGAGATGGTGATACTATACACCAAGCGCTGTATGACTTCCATCCTTTCCCTCAAGTGTCAAACTCTTGCTTGGCCAACTCCACAACAGCAACTTGAATTCTCTCAAGTAATGCAAGCAGAAGGTCTCCCTGGCTGTTTAGTATTTGTTGATGGCACAACTATACCTTTGAGTCAAAAGACTGCTCATGATGGAAACCATTATTTTGATTGCAAAAAAAAATTTCTTCAAAATGTTCTCCAATTTCACATCACTAATAAACTGGCATTTTATCTTCTTTCTAGATACTCTATTGCCGTTCAACTTGTATGCAATTTCAATAAAAAATTTATGGCTTTTCACAGTGGCTGCCCTGGTTCATGTCATGACTCTTCTGTCTTCCAAAGAATGGGGATTTCTCAAACTACCAACTCATAATTTTATGAGTCTCAGTACCTCCTTGAAGACTCAGCATATGCAAGTGTAAATTACATTATACCTACTTTCTGTGGTGCAACATTAGAAAATGACCCCAAAATCACCTTTAATTATAACCTGGCACAATCAAGAGTATGGATTAAACATTCTATTGGTAATTTAAAGGGAAGATTTTCTAGTCTCCAGGAGCTCAGAATCCTATTTCATAAAAAATTGGATATCAAAAAAGCAAATCATTGGATCTTGACTTGCGTTGTACTCCATAATATCCTAGCTGATTTGAATGATTAGTGGAATGATCTTTATGAAGAAGATGATCCTGAATCTGCACCAGCTCTCCCTGCCCTTGATTCCCAAAACGCTCTTCCAACCAGCATATGCTCTTTCATTATTCCTATTACTCTCCAACATTTCTCTTCACCACCCTTTTAAATTATTTTTTGTACTCTCCCAATTTTCAAGTTCCTTGTTTTTTTCAATTGTGTTATTTTCATGTTCCATGTTTTATTCACTTTTTTGGTTATTATTTTTTTCATAACTACAATTTTGAATTTGCTGTCAATTCTCTTTTTTGGATGTCTCATTTGTTTCTTTTCATCAGCTCAACATGAAATCACATATTTTCTGCATTTGCATAATTTTTCACTGTCTCATTTTTTCATTCATCCCTCATATCCATTTCCTTCTCTCCTCAAACATCCCTCAAATATTTTCAATTCTTCTATTTTCTCATCTCATCTCTCCAGGGTAGTCATTTTTTTTCTTATTTTTTTATTTTTTTACTTGCTAATAAATTATTTCTTCTCCTTTCTTCTCCTTTTTTTTGTCCTTTTTTTTCTTTTTTTTTGTCTTTTAAGTGCTTTTTTTGCTTTTCAAGGTTAGACTAATTTTGGTTTTTTTTATATCTTTTATATCTTTTTTTATCTTTTTTTTCTCCCTCTATCATCCCCCTTTCTGTCAGTGTACGCTAGTATCTAAGTGTGATTTAATAGTAAATATTAAAGGTCCTACTACTTATTGATATATTATTTAGTGATTAAACCTCAGGGGAAGACTAATAAAATAGTTATCCTCAATATAAACTCACAATACTTGGATTTTTATGTGTGCTAGTGGTGGAAAATAGATCAATGAAATATAGTTATAGCTTATATAAAGATAATATCAATTTATAAATGCTTTATTATATATTTATATATGATAATAATTGTGTTATAATGTTTATTTGATGTGTAGTAAGTAAGTGATGTCCAATAACCTGTCAAATACTCCCTTACTTATACCAAAATCCACTGGAGTGCACAGACCTTCAATCCAGATGATTTACCTTCTATCCCTGGCAGCTACAGCACTTTGAGAGCCCATCACCTTTCAATGGCGTCCACTTCAAGCAGATTCAACACCCCAACCTCCAGTAAGGACCCTCCATCACAATTAATGACACCACAGACCCATACCATAAATAGAATAAACAGATAAAAGTGGATACCATAGAGAAACAGGTAAAATAACTCATCCAAAGAGAATAAAATGAAACCCAAAGCATATAAAGGAACCAAATCAACTTTCCAAGCCCCCATTAACATCCCCAAGCATCCATATTAACCCAGTAATGATCTCCCAACCCATAAATCCATGAAAATCCATCCAAGGAAGCAGATTAAGTTGTCCAAACTGGATATATGCGCCTGAAATAGATGTATATGCTTGTGTAGGTGTTTTGAGTCCACTGAATACGTCCATATGACCTAAAATAAGCAGAAAAACAAAGTTTATAGGCTATTAAGAGGTTAAAACCCACTTATAGACCTAAGTATACATAATATAACTACATATTTCACTGAATATTAGATTTATGTATACATATAAGCTTATGTATGTCTATAATTACTTAATTTAAATTAAGATAAGTATATTATAGCTCCATTGACACCTTAATAAGTATTATTAGGCTATGGATAAGCTATATAAACTACTATAAGTTATATAATAGTGTAATAATTATATATATATGTATTATAACCATGTATATAAGTGCTTTAACCTTATTTTTAAGTTATAAGCCTAATTTAATTAAGGTTATCTTATTTTAAACATAAGAAATACTCAGTCCTGGGGATACCTAGGCTGACACTTTCCCCCCTCCTTGTCTGCCTCCATACCCCCCTTTCTCCCCTTCTTGCTATCCTCAATCCCCCATTGCCTACTTATTTAATTGCTAACAATTTGATAAGTTAGTGAACAGTCACTAAAAATTGTTCACTAACTTATCAAATTGTTACTGATTCAATAAGTTGGCAGTAGGGGGTTTGAGGCAGGTTTGAGGGGGTGAAGGGGGGTAAAGGGGGGGTGAAGGGGGGTTGAAGGGGGGGTTTGAGGTGGGAAAGGAGAGGTTAAAGGGGGGTAAAGGGGGGTTTGAGGCGGGCAAGGAAGGGTTAAAGGGGGGTTTGAGGTGGGCAAGGAGGGGTTAAAGGGGGTGACTTGAGGTAGCCAAGGAGGGGGTAAAGGATGGTTTTAGTTTTATAGGCATCCAAGGAGGGTTTATAGAGGGGAACTTGAGATTTTGGGAGGTTTTGAAGCACTTAAGGGGGCATTTTGAAGTAAGAAAAAAAAGACTAATCTCCGCTTTTTAATTTTTTGTTACAGAATTTTTTTTATTTCCCTTAGTTTCTGGACATTTCCCCCTGTTTCCAAAATAAAGCAGGTAATTTATTTATTTTTATTTGTCTTTGTTTTTGAAAAAAATTATTCTGAAATTTACTGTATTCAATTTTTTTTATTTTTTTTATTTTAATAAATTGGATTGAAGGACATCAAGTGGTATTTCAAATAGCAGCTAAGTAATTTATTTATTTTTTTTGAAATTAAATTTACTGAATTTATTTTATTTTATTTTATTTTATTTACTCTTTTTTTTTGGTGATTTTGTTTGTTTTTTCAAGATCTTTAGCTGGTATTTCCAAAACAATTCAGGATTTTATTTTGATTTTTATTTTTTGCAAATTATTTATCATATATATATATATATATATGTTTTTTTTTGTTTTTAGAAATTTTTTACAAGGATATTACCTGGTATTTCAAACATATTTCAGTTTTTTAACCAAAAAAAAGGTTTTCTTTTCAATTATTATACTTTTAACTATTTATTGTTGGTTTTTTTTTCATTTTCATTTTTATTTATTTATTTTTTTTGTTTTTTTATTTTTTTTTGAAGGATGTTGCTATGGAAAATTTAGCTTGCTCATTTTCATTTTCATCAATTTCTTCTGAATCATCTTCATCCTCTCTTTCTTCCTTGTCCTCAAATCATGAAAGCTCCAAGAATAACCAACAAATATATTCAACTTATTCATCTTTATCTTGAATTTCTTCTATCTCTTCAATGTCCTTCAATTCTAATCCTTCTCCCAATCAATTTGTGCTTTCCTTACCAGAAAAGAAAAAGCAGAAAATCATCAAACCAGGTAAAGAATCAAGAAATTCAAAGACAATGTTTTATCAAAATTGAAAGCTGATTAGGAACAAGATATTTTTGAAACTTTCTTTGGACATTTGGACAATCTCAAATTTTATAAGTCTTCAATATCAAATGTTAAGAAAAAAGGTTTTTACAAAAACATCAAAAACCTTACAGAAGGAAGTATAGATGTCATTGTTGCAGTTTTCAATAACAGATACAAACCTCAATTCATCTTAGAAGTTCATTCATTTAATGGGAAAGAGGATGAAGTTTTTTTCCAGCTTTTTGATTTAATTTCTACTCTCTATCAAATGGCTTTGCTTTGACAAACCTAATCAAAAAAAAATCTGATTTCTGGTGTCATGAAAGGTTTTGGTTGGCTACCAGGATATGACCAAGGAGTTTCTTTTGGTGTATAAATATTTTTTTTATTATAAGTAATTTTTAATTTTGTCATATATTTCAGGAAGTTACTCTTTATTGAAAAATTTGAAACTGGAGCAAATGGAAGAAGATCTGAAACAATGTAGACAATCCTATAGTACTAGCTATAGGCCTTGACCAAGGGAGTTGGAGTGAAACTGGAGAGAAAAAACCCCTGTCCCTTTGAGAAATACCAGGTGAGTTTTATTTGCTACAGAAAATCAGAGACTGTTACATTACCCCTTCCAAAACACTTCTTGACTGCTTTACAAGTCAAGAAATTAGACTAGATAGACTACAGACCAAAGAGAACCTGAAATGCAGAAAAATCCACACCAGAAAAACAAACACTGTGCACTTTTTGCACAAGAAACAGCAATAATACTTGATGCAGTTTGCAAAGCTACACCAGATAAAACAGTTGCCAAAGTTGAGTTAAATGAAGAACTAAACTTGCAACAAACACAGTCAATTGTGGCCAAAAAACAGTGAAAACTGAGTGAGGAACAAGGATATCACCTCCTGAGAGTTGTATGATAAATAGGGTTGCCCCAAACTGTCTTGTTCACTATCTACACACAGACCATGGTCTAAAAGCTCATGCACACCAACAAATTTGGCGCTCTTGACCACCAAATTGCATAAAAACCCTCTAGAAACGCTTCCCAGCCTTCTAGCACCAAGGCAGGCAGTCCAACCGATGTCAGGAGGCCGGCCTAAGATGGCTGTCCCACCCTGACGCCAGAAAACCACCAAAAACCTCCAAAAATACCCAAAATACTTAGAAAAATCTACTATGACTACTAAAACCCTTAAAACACAAAATTAGGCTATAATAACATTGGGACATAAAATATAGAGCAAAATTAGCTCTATCTAATGGTACTAAGCACTTTGACCTAAGAATTAAGGTTTGCCCATAAAACACAAAAACAAAATTAAACAGCTATCTTTTGAAATGAAAGATGAGGAAATGACCCCTAAATACTTAAAATCTGAAAAATTTCAAAAAGACATAAAATATAGAGACACCCTGGGGCTATCCAATGGTAGTACCCACATACTTGTAGTCCCAATATTTGCTGAATAAATACAGAAAAAGATTTAATCATATAAACAATGCCATTTAAGACATATCAAAACAACTCCAAACAGACCAATAAAGGGCTCTGCCAATGTTGCGAGACCACAATGATAGAATTCTTTAGCATAATTTAATATTTTCTTGGCAAATTGATTTAAAAAATTATATATTCAAGCTTTTTAAAAAAACCATCAACTTGCTTTAGAATCTGGTTTACCAAATTGGTCTGATGCTGAATGTGAAGAAGCAATAAATGCTTATGTATTTGTTCTAATTTTATCATCACTTATAAAGGATTCTACAATAATTTTCATCTAGATAAACATGATAAGAATTGTCTAACATTTGGAATTTCCTCTTATATTAATCCAGAGACTGGTATTCCTATCCCATCACCCTCTTCTGATGAGGGACATAGCCTTTATTTTACTAACCATAAATTTATTATTGATTTTGGTGGTTCAAATGGAATAGTTGAGGCTATATGGAACTCTTCTCAACATTGTCATCAAAAATATAAAGCACCTCCATCTTTAGTTTCTTGTCAAGAATTTACTCATTTTAGCTGTTCATTTCAAATAAATGAAGGTCTTATTACTTGTATTAATAATCAAAAAAAAAATTTGATAAAAAATTGTTCTCAGTTGATCTGTCAAGTATGGTAACTAAAATATTAAAAAAAAAATTCTATCATTAAATATTTTTATCCATTTTTTTTCTTTTTTTTTCTCATTTATTTAATTTTATTTGATTTTTTTAAATTTTCCTTTTTATTTTCCTTTTAAATTTTTTTTCATTTGAATTTGAATTTTTCTCTTCAAATTATTTTTTAAATTTACATAAAGATAGTTTTCTGGGTTTATATTATGGTACATCTGGCCTTAGATCATTCTACTGGCTACTATATAAAATTGGAAAACTTGATTTGGACTAGTGAAAATAATTTGTTGATGAAATTTTTTTTTCCATTCAAATTTGGATTTGTCTCTTGCAATTATTTTTAAAGTTACGTCAAGATAGTTCTCTGTTTTTATATGATGGTTCATATGGCCTTAGGTTGTTCTACTGGCTATTATATAAAATAAGAAAGCTTGATTCAGACTGGCAAAAATAATTTTTTGATGAAATTTTCATTTTCCATTTAAATTTGGATTTTTCTCTTCCAATTATTTTTTAAAGTTACTTCAAGATAGTTTTCTGGTTTTATATGATGGTGCATCTGGCCTTAGGTTGTTATACTGGCTATTATATAAAATTGTAAAACTTGATTCAGACTGGTGAAAATAATTGGTTGATGAAATTTTCATTTTTATATTTTTTTTCCATTTGATTTCTTTAATTCAATAAATTGAAGGGGGGGCTATTGCCAAATTTTCATATCAGACTTTAAAAAAAATATTGACTTAAAAATTTGGTGATACCCTTCACTTAATTCAATAAAATACAGGGGGGGGTAATGCCAAATTTTCATATGAGACTTGCAAAAAAAAAAATTAACTTGACTTTTTGGTGATACCCATCCCTTACTTAAATAAAATGCAGGGGAGAGTATTTCCAAAATTTTATATAATACTTGGAAAACTCTTTACTTGAAAGAATTTCGGTGATACCCGCCCCTTAGCTCAATCAAATTCAGGGGTGGGATTGGGAAATTATCAAATGTGACTTGAAATATTTAATTAAAAAAGAATTTTTAACATTAAAAATTCTTGAAAATTTTATTTAAAAAAGAATTTATAACATTAAAATATGAAAATTCAACTAATGATGGATAAGATAGCATCTTCACCATCCAACATGTTTTCAGGATTAACATCAGCTTGCTCTCCAAAAATAGCCTCCATCTCTTTAAAGGAAGGAAATAAAGAATCAAGTTTATTGTCTATGGATTTGATGCCTTTACTGATATTGAGGTCAGTAATACCAAAACCAGTGGAAAATGAAAGTGTCTTTGTCTTCTTGTATTTGGCTCGATAATTTTTGAAGCATTCAGACATCTGTTTAGGTAAAAGATCTATCCTTCCCTTGGTCTTATTCTGCAGTTTATTGGCCATTAGTAGATGACCATTAAATTTTGATGAGGGGGTAATTCTACTTTAGTTGCATTTTTGGTTCCAAAACAAGAATCATAGTTAGATTTAGTTTTCAGCTAGTTGATAAGAATGAGATGATCATCTTTTTTTAATTGAATGGTCTTTGATTTCTTGGCTGGGAAGATGAAAGAGGGAGTAGTTCAATTTGAAGAACAACTGGGGAAGGCTGCCTTTGAGAAGATCTATGATGATGGGGCATGTTAAGATAATTGAAGATGAAATATAGCAAAAAAAGAAGATGAGATAGCAAGGTATTCTGAATGGAGAGAATAGACAGAATGAGATGATAATGGGAGTGCACAGAAAGGTAGAAGGTATATCCAGAGAGTAGTAAAAGATGTGGTTATGAATGAAAGTAGGCCAAGATGTGGTTATGACAGAAAGTTGTCTAATATGTGGTTATAAAAAATTGAGTAGAAAATTTTTGGATAAGAGGTCAACTTTGACACGTAAAATGTCTAATAAACCAATTATTAGCAAAAATAATTGGGGTATAAGGATTTTTATCCACAATTAATTTAATTGTGGATCAGTCAAATTTGATACCCCCTAATGTATTTTTTTGGCATTGTTTTTATTTTTTTTATTTTTTTAATGCTTGAATAGGAATCAAGTCACATTGTAGAAAGAAAAGTTCTATAATGATAAGCTATAGACATAATAAGGGGTATCAATGTTAAAAAACTGGAAATATTTAAAATTTATTTTGAAGCACAAAAATAAAGTAAAAAACTTGAGTTTAATAATACATATAAAGGTGTTTTGGGGGATAGATATGACATATATGAGGAAATAGTAATTACTGATTTGGTAGAAAAAAGAGGTATTTTGAAATGGCATATTTCTAACATTGATACCCCCTAATCTAAGATGGGTTGGTTCCCCTTTCTCAAACTAATTTAAAAAAGAAAAGCCTTTCACTCTAATATTTAAAGACTGTTAAAGTATGTATTATAAGTGTAGTTATATATTTTTTGGGAAGAAAGTAGAATGGATTTATAGAGATATTTTTCAAAGAAAGAAATAATTTATTTTAATATAAGTAATCTATCTGTTGGCTAGATCTATTCTCAGTAAGCGCTAGTATTCTCAGTGACTTCCTCTTGAAGTGCTCTATCTAATACTATCCTTACTTTAGCAATAAAATAAATCTACAGTGCTACTTCTGGTATGCACACCCAATGTGTACAAAAAATAAAATATATCTATATTTCTTATCTATTCATAATAAAAAATATATTTTCCTCTATATTTTCTACACACTCCCCCTTTTAAAAAGTGAGTGCTGTTTTATATACCTGTATGTTAAGTGCCCTTCTCCTATGTTTCCTTCCCCTACTGGTTCTCCTACATAAGATCAGTACTAATACAAGAATATCAAACAGTAATTAAATATCTCAATAATCTAAGTACATATTTTAGCAGTAACCCTGGATCTAATACTGCTTGAAGAGCAATTGTAGATCTACAATTAGCGTCTGATGCTTTACCTTTCCATACATAATCTATACTTCTTGAGATTACTGACTAAATAATAAGTACTGTACTGCCTTCCATACCTATTGTAATAACCTGCGCTTGCTATATAAGTATCCACTAATTGTGAAATCGTTTGTGGTAAGTCAATACCCTTCTTTCAAGTCTTACTTCTTTTACTTCTATTTTTGAGCACTGCTTATCAACCCACTTGTTCTTCTAGCACTACCTTCTTTCTCCCACAAGTTTCTACCAGGGCTAATTATTAGTAGCTTACATCTAATGCCCATCAAATCTCTCTAAGTGTGAAACTCATTCCCTCACTTGTTGCTGCTTCCTAAGTCCATAATATGCATCTAGCGCTGACTGTTGTGGTGTTCCAAAGCTGGATAAGCTTTTTGAGTGTGTATTTGGAGTTATTTGGTATGTAGGGTAAAGTTGGGGTTATGGTGTTTTTTATTGGTGTTTTGTTGGTTTTTTAGATGTTTAGTTGTGTTTTTGTAGGCTTAATCTAGAGTCACTTATTATCTCTCAGCTTAATTTAATTTCTTTTCTCATAATTTTGTAATGTTTTATATGTGATTAGCTTGTTTCTACATGTAGTTAACATTGTTTTGTTGTTTTAGAGGGTGGTTTTGGGAATTTAAGGGCCTAAAAACAGCTGCCTACCCACCTGCACGCTTGGAAGCCTCTAGAGGCATTTTTATGCATGTAGAAAGGTAGGAGAGCTGGATTTTGGCCGGGAAAGGCCAGGGTGGTCTGTGTATGAGATGGTTAAGCAAGTTTAAGGATATTCTAGTTTATCATCAACCATCTGGTATACCTGTAATCTCTGTGCTTCACTCTTTTGTGTGTTTTGTGAAATTGTTTGGCTGAGTTGTGAAAATGTTAGTTCTTACTTGACCTCAACTCTTGTCACTGTTTTCTCTGGTATATTCTTGCAAGCTACATCAAATATTATTGCTGTCTCTGGTGTGGCTTTTCAAACTACATCAAGTATCATTGATTTCTCTGGTGTGGAAATTGGTCTACATTTCAGTTCTTTGGTTTGGTAGTCTGTCTGGGGAATACTTTCTTGGCTGATCAAGCAGTCAAGTGTGTTGAAAAGGGGTTTTATCAAACAAGACTCAGTTTACTTTAGCAGTTAAATCTCACTTTATCTTTTTAAAGGGACAGTGGATTTTCTCTCTTGTTTTTCTCCAACTCCCCTGGTCAAGGCCTACAGCTAGCACTATAGGATTGTCTATGCTGTGACTTTCACAGGTACATATCATACCCTCTTGTCTTATAGTCCACTATTTACTTTCCTCTATCTGTTACTCAATGCAGCTCACATATCCATAGTACACAAAAAAATATGCGCAGAGGGTCTACTTATTCTGCGCTTTTGAAAACCCCTTTGTTGCACTTCAATAAACATCCTCCCTAGAAGCCCCATTGTTGCGCTTGTTGCAAACTGAGACATTGCTGACTTACTGTGAGATGTGTACTGCAACTTACCAAAAAGACACAGCCTCTTTTCAAGCACATGACTTGATTCCAATTCCTCTAGTGCAAGCTTACAGATGGACCACAAATTTTTACAGAATTATATTTCTTGTGTTCCATCTAATAACTTGCACTGAGGAATTGGATTCCAGCCTTTTGCTTGAAAAGACGCAGTGGCTTTTTGGCACATTATTTAAATCACAATTCAAGTCATGTGTTTGAAAAGATGCTGTGTCTTTTTGGCACATGACTTCAAGTTCAATTTAAGCATTAAAACAGTGAGAAAAAATTAAAAAAAAAAATGCAAAAAACCAAAAACATCAAAAGAAACATCAAAAAAAATTTAAAAAAATTCAAAAAAGTTAAAAAAACACCAAAAAAATTCAGGAAATCTCAAAAAAATTTAAAAAATTTAAAAAAAATTTAAAAAAATACAAAAAACGTCAAAAAATTCAAAAAAAATATAAAAAATACTAAAAAAATCTAAAAAATTCATAAAACTTCAGAAAACTTCAATAAAGTTCAAAAAAATCCAAAAAAATGCAAAGAGCTCAAAAAAAATACCTAAAATTCAAAAACATTTAAAAAATTTAAATTAAGTGCTATTATATTCCAAAAAATTTATAAAAATTATTTAAAGGCCAAAAAAAATCTAAAATAATCTTATAATGCTAAAAATGCTAAAACTTCTGAATATCAATAAAAAATTAAGAAATAATTTTAATAATAAGCAGAAATTAAAAAAAGATTAAAAAAAATTTTAAATTGAATTAAAAATTTGATACAAGTGAAAAAATTCAGGAAATTTTTCTAAAAATATATAAAATATAAAATAAGATAAATATTTCTTTTTTTACATAGATTTGGTATTCATATATTCTTTTGCTGGAATATTCTTGACTCACACCAACTCCTGCTTTATTTTTTTTCAAGGGAAATTGATGCATATATGATAAAAATTTACACCCTTGATTCATGAGGTAACCATTCTTCCAAAAAATAGGGCCACTGGAGCTACTGCTGAGGTTACTCTTGTGGTAGTCTGAGGGATAAAAAAATGATTTGCCTACAAGTCATTTTTTGTCCCTCAGACTACCCCCAGAGTAACCTCAGTAGTAATTCCAGTGGCCCTTACTTTAGGAAATGTGGTCATACCATGATTAAGGGAGTCCAATTTAGATACTGTATTAAGAACTTAATCTCGTAAGCTGAGTTAACTGCAAATAATTTATTTTTGACTTTCAGAAAAGAGTTTAATATTCCCCAAATAAGATTAGATATCAGAATAATAGGCACTAGATATACATTTTAATGATAGCATACAGACAGTTTTGGAGAAAACATTACCAAAACCATATTCAATTATAGTTTTTAAAATATTTCCTAAAATTTATTTATCAGTGATGACTAACTTTTTGAATATCTATCATAAACCCAAAAAACACTAAATCCAGATTGTGAAAAATAATTTTTAAATTTATCCTCCACAATGTCATATAAACTAAATAAAATGAAGTTTTGGCCTGGAAATGTGCTTGACTGTCACATTCTTAAGATAGCTCTTGCCTTGTTTCAAGTAGAAAATTTTATATCAATATTACTGTCAGCCAGGCTATTCCAGGAGTCCAGTAAATGATATGTAACTTATAAAACCTGAAATAGTGGGTAAGAATTGTATTTAATGAATATAACTTAATATTTTATTGCATAATAAAATTATATAAGTATTTTATTATATACAAGTGTTACATTAAATTTATTAGTTATATAAATTTTTATATACAGTTAAATTGAACATAATATAATATATTCTACAAATAAGGGCGCATTTTTATGTATTTAATAATTATAAATTTATATTTAATTAATTGAAAAAACATATATTATAATTATAAGTGTAAAATTGACTTATAATATATTTAAATTAATTATTTAAATTTATATATTAAATAACACCTCTCATATAATATTAAACAATAATTAATGACGCTTCTTTTGACCCTTAATTGTGTTAGAAAAAACAAATAAATTAATTTATACTAAATTGAGATTAATTACATGTTTTGTTGCGTCAAAGTATTTTTTGTTTCACTTAAAATATCCTTTAATCAGACTGTACCATCTGTTTGGAATTATTTTTCTCATAGTTCCTATGTTCCAATCTTGTTTAGTTATTCACTATTTTCACTTACTGATTTGGGAATTAATGGCGGGGAAATTAGATTCTTTATTGGGGTTTTAATTATTTGTTTCATGTTTTTCTCTACATTGTTATGTTTCATTTACTCTTTGATATATTTGTTTTATTCCATTCTAATCATTGTATTTACAAATATAGTAGCGCTTCAGAGGACCCATTGCCTATAAAAGGGCCTTGGATAATCCCCTGTAGCCTCATCACTTATTAAACACTCAACAAATTAAATAACTATTTTATTACGTTTATATTTTTTTTATTAGTAATACAAATCTAATTAAAAGTCTATATAACAAATTAAAGGTTGCTTTAAGTCTGATAGTAATTAAAAGTGTTTTCCGCGCAGAACCCTTACATTAAATAATATGATTATTAATAAATACTAAGCTTTTGTCATCTCTCAAAGTTGCTCGCCGTTGTTTTCCCTCTTAAATAAAATTAAATATACTATTACAAATTATTCCTTTTATTTTCCCTTGTCCTCCTCCTTCTCTCCTCCTTTTCCCCTAATTTTCTTACCTTCTTCTAGACGACTGACCAACAATTACCATTTCCCTTGTGCTTAGATTATAATGAGAAACCTTTACCATCCAGAATCCAGTTTTTTACGTAACTGATTTCAGTTTTCAGAAATTCTGAAGAGCTAAGTGATTCATGTTGCTCAAAAAAATTGGAGAAATATTTCTTTCCATCCATCTTGTTCACATATTTGATCCATAAACTATAACCTACAAAACAAATTTGAGATGATTTTGAAGTCTTTTTAATTTTTTCTAAACCAATAGCATTTTTCATTTTTACCAAAGTAATCATCACTCCTCTCTATAAGAGATTGTAGCTTTCCAGTTGAAGAGAATTTTTTCATCATGGTTTTTTCCATTTAATCTAAAAATTGTAAAACATAGTTGAAGTTAACTAGTATATATATATATATATATAAACATACTTTTCTTCTTTTTATTTTAAATTGATCTTAACATCTCATTTATACCTTCATGAGCCCAAGCTACAATCAATGGTACTGGCCCAAATTCTTTGAGAACATCAGGAAAATGTTGCTCCAAGTGGACATTTGGCTTGATGTCAAATTTGGGCTAAAATTTGTTATGAGACTTAATATACTCTTTCAATTGTTCTAAGATATGAAATTTTATCTTCATTTATTTCCAAGGATGTCAAGAGTTTTATTATTTATACCAAAAGAGAAAGACACTTTATCAATTTCTATTCTTGGATTTTGTAATTTTTAATAACACAAACTGGGATTAAAGCCACCTCACAATCAATTTTGTGCAAAAAAAGCCATTATTCTGCTTGAGATTTTTACCAGGCCCTCCAAAACTGTGTGCAACACATGTGATCCAAATAGGGAGTATTTTACTCTCAATAAATTTTTGAACAATGATAAGCTTGCTTTGTTGAATAGATAAATTGGTAGTGAGATCAATTGTAGTTTTGGATGACTTTGAGCTAATTTTAGGTCTAAAAG
The DNA here is from genome assembly GCA_030280995.1 of Hemileia vastatrix. Classification (NCBI taxonomy): domain Eukaryota; kingdom Fungi; phylum Basidiomycota; class Pucciniomycetes; order Pucciniales; family Zaghouaniaceae; genus Hemileia; species Hemileia vastatrix. The sequence goes on along the minus strand of JASXTE010000013.1, from coordinate 18,736,844 downwards.
AGAAAGAAGATTCTTGAAATGAATTATTTGAAAAAGGTGGTACAGAGAAATTCTTATATAATAATAGATCAATCAAACTTACCAGAGCCCTAAAATTTGAGCTGAACTTATTTTTATCTGAACTGAGGTCAACCAGATTTCTAGAAATTTTTGAAGAGGCTTTTTTTTTATGGTTTAATTTTGGCTTCTCAGGACCTTTTTCTTCATGTTATTTTTTTTTCTTTTGGCTTCTATTGAGAGGTTGAATAGTCACTTGAACATAACTCCTTGTTTTATTGCTTTTTTTGAGAATTGTGAAGAAGGATCTGGGGCATATGATGGGGACTTTGATCAATTCTTTTCATTAAATATTTAAAGAAAGAAATATTATTGGAGGAGCTAAAAAACTAGAGGAAAATTTATTTGGAAGAATAAGATTTGAGATTTTGAAAGCCCCTTTTTGAAGAGTTTTTCTTTTTGAATTAATTCAGCAGCCACATTTACCTAAAGATATGTTTTGCTAACATTTTTGGCCATTCCAAGAAGTAAGAAGTGCATACACTCAATTCCAGTAAATAAAAAGGGCTTCAAATATGGAAGCTCAAGTAGTGAAAAGTATCAAACACCTTTACTATCAAAATTTTTTTTCCTATCTTGAGCACTAGAAAAAATTTTCCACTTTAACACTTGGGTTTGGTGGTGAGAATCAGTCCATGATAGACTTTCAGAACAATTATTCCCAGCTTTCATTTCAACTTTTGAGATTAAAATAAGAGCAGGGGATATTAGAACTGTAGATGGAGAATCCCAAGAGTTTTTGGACAGAAGAAAGGTTTCCAATCAATGTAAATATTTCAGAATGTATTAACCAGCCTTCAGGGTGACAAAATGTCTTTGAAAAAAAGAATACTTTCCAGAACTGTTGAAGCCCTTTTAAAAATGGAATAATAAAATTATTGCTCTGATCTAAACTTGGTTCTTAGGTACCAGGTGTAATTCCTGCCAGGAAGACATGTTGCTTATTATATTTGTAAATAATGTAGAATATTTAGACAGATCTGAATATTGGAACCAAACAACACATGCTGTGGTGTTCCAAAGATGCATAGGCCTTTTGAATGTGTATTTGGGGGTATTTGGTATGTAGGGTTTCGTTGGGGTAATGGTGCTTAGTATTGGTGTTTTGTTATTTTTTAGGTGTTTAGTTGTATTTTTGTAGGCTTAATTTAGGGTCCCTTATTATGTTTCAGCTTATTGTCCTTTCTTTTCTCATCATTTTGGTGTGTGTTATGTGTGATTAGCTGTTTCTATGAGTAATTGTGTAGTTTTGTGGTTTTAGATGTTGTTTGGTTGTTTTTGGGCGTTTGTAGGCCTAGAAGTGGCTTCCCGCCTACGGGAAGCCCGCCTGCCTCAACATGGCCTTTCCTAAGAGGGGAAGCCTACCTACCTGTGAGAAGAAGAGTCTCTAGAGACTATTTTATGCATGTAGATAGCTGAGAGAGCTGGATCAAGCTAGGGATCTAGTTAGGGGGTCTGTGTGTGTGATAGTTTAAGCAAGTTAAAATAGATCATCTACAATCTAGGATATCAGGATCTCTGGCTTCACTCTTTGTGTTTGTTTGGCTGGGTTGTCAAAAGTTTAGTTCTTACTTGACCTCAACTCTTGTCACTTTTTCTTTTGTATAGTCTTGTAAGCTATATCAAGTGTTATTGCTGTCTCTGGTTTGGATTCACAACCTACATCAAGTATCATTGCCTTCTCTGGTGTGGCCAATGGTCAACATTTCAGTTCTTTGGTCTGGTAGTTTATCTGGAGACTACATTCTTGGCTCCTCAAGCAGTCAAGTGTGTTGGAAAGAAGCTTTATCAAACAAGACTCAATCTAACTAGCAAGTAAGTCTCACTTGTATTTTTCTAAAGGGACAGAGGTTTTTCTCTCCAGTTTTTCTCCAACTCCCTTGGTCAAGGCCTATAGCTAGTACTATAGGATTGTCTACATTTCTGGCACCCAACGTGGGGTAGTGCTTGCTAGTCTTTTTGAGTCTCTTTTGTTTTTGGTTGGCTTTTTTTTGGTGATTCTGGTCTGGAGGAATGGATTCTGGTTCCACTACCCCTATCGTGACTGTCAGTGGGGAGGGAGAACCTCCTGCTGTGGTGGTCAGGGAGTGTGTCAGGATCAAAACTTGGGATAGTACTAAGTCTAATAGTGAAGATTTCAAGTGGTTTCTACATAATTATGAAGCTTCTTCTGGTGTTGATGGTGAATAGAATTATTTTCTGCATTGGTGATAGGCCAGTGGAAAAGGAGGTTGTGGCCATGTCTGGCTACAAGAAGAGGGATCGGAAGTTGTTGTGTAGGGAGATGATAGATATATGGGGCGTCAGGCTCACTATTGTGGAACTGAACAAAGTTGTCAGTGAATGGCAATCATATGGAGGTTTTGGTAACTTACATAGTTACAGGAAGTTTCTGCTACAATTTGATCCTGTGGTGGAATACTTGGTGGAAGTAGAGGAGTTGGCACATGAAAATGCTTCCAAAAATGTCTTTTGGTCCACTCTGGCTAGGGATTTCAGAATGGATGTCTTAAAGGAGATGTCTAGGAGGTAATTAATGAAGACTCTGGCTAATGGTGACCAGAAGTTACCTTCTTTGGAGAAGGTGAAGGAGGCTGTTGAGGCCCATCTGAAGTTATTGGCTGTGGACTCCTATCAAGAGGGGTTAGCCAAGTATGTTAGAATAGTCAGTGAGGCTCTGGATGAAGATGAAGCTAAGTTGAAGAAGGAAGAGAAGAAGGTGGAGAAGGTTCATAAAAAATAGAGGGATGCTGTGATGGAGCAACTGGTGGACTTTACCAAGCAGTTGAACATCTTTTTGCAGGAAACTCAGAAGTTGAATAGGGAATCAAGTCACCAGGCAAAGCCTTTTGAGAGGAGGGAAGGAGTTAGCAGTGATCTTTGGGTGTTTTCTTATTGTAATAAAAGGGGTCACAGGTCAAATGATTGTTGGGCTCTGAACAGAGATGTGTCAGAGGGAAAGGTGGAATTTGATGGCAGGTTGTTCAAGCTCCCTGATGGTTCATTTGTTAAGCCCAGTAAAGGGAAGGCTCCTGTTTATTTGGTCAGGAGAAGGGGTGGTCTTAATCAGAGAAGGCTAAGAATTGAAGAGATTCCTAATCAGGGGAAATCTTCTGGGAAGGATGGAGTTGATGTGAAGGGGAATGGAAAAGAGGTCAATAAGGTATCCTTTTCTACTTCTTATGGTGGTTTGGAGTTGTAATCTTGTGGAGCACAGCCAAATAGGGAATGTTTAGCTGGTGCTTATGATTTAGATGCTGGAAGAGTGGGAAGGCCAAAGAGCACTTCACAGGCTCATTCTAGGCTCATGGCTCCTAGAGTGGATCCAAAGATGGATTCAAGAAGGAAGGTTAGTATGGAAGAGCTGCACAGGATGCAGAAGGGTATTGCAGATATGTGTCCATTCAGTTTAGGGGTCTATTATCTGAATGGGGATCCAATCCCTATGGTCTTGGATTCTGACTCTGAGGAAGATGTTCTTTTGGCTTCTTTGCCAAAGCCTAGTAGGGCCAGAGTTACTAGAGATGGTTCTGGTTTGATTCATGTGGTTAGGAATCCAGTGGATGAAGATGTTGGACCACAAGAGGCATCAAGGCCTAAGGTGGTGAAGTCAAAGGGCCATTTTGAGAGGCCATTGGTTGTAGGCAGAGTTGATGTGACTGACTCTGTGTTGGAAAAAATGAATAAATGAACTATTTCCTTGACATATGGGGAGTTGTTTGCTATCAGTCCTGGTTTGGCTAATAAGCAGAAAAAGATGCTAACCAGAAGAAGGGTCTCTTCTGGTGAAGTGGCGTTTGTTTGTGACTCTGCTGAAAAATTTTGGGAGAATTTGGAGACCCACTTCTCTGCTCCCCTGGGTTTTGTTAATGTCACTCCAAATGGCAAGGCCATCAGAGATTTGGTTGATTCTGGTTCACATATCAATCTTATTTCTCTTTCAGAGGCTACTCAATTGGGCCTCCCCATCAAAACTGGTATTGGTGTGAATCTGATAGTAATTGTGGGGCATGTAACAGAGTTAGTTGGAACAGCAGAGGTCCTGAAATTAGATGTGGGAGGAGCTTCTAGAAGATTGCATTTTTACATTGCAAAAGGCACTGTCAAGGCAGTTTTGGGTGGTCCATTTTTAATAGATTTTGCAGCAAGGATTGGTTACCAACCTGTAGTTGGTATTAGCTTGGAGTTTACAGGTGATGATGAGAGGACCTTACACATGAGGTTGTCTTCACCTGGTGAAGAGGGTTTGGAGACTAGGCCTGGGATTAGCTCTATGTGTCATTGCCCTGAATGTTGTGAAAGTAAGAGGGAATATAGGACTGCTTCTGCTTTTCTGGAAGATGGCTCAGGATCTGATGGAGAGCCTTCTTTTTTAGAGTAGGATGGGCTGATCACCCTAATTCTACAACCTCTCCCCATTTAGTGGAAATCCCAGGTTGTATTAGGTCAGAACATGTGGAGATATTCCAAGTGGAGTTTCAAATTTCTTTGTATAATGTTTCTCTTATCTGCAAGTATTCATCAAGTTTTTTATAAAGTCTCTGTTCATTTGATAGATTCAAGATTAATTTTACTTCAAGCTCAAGAGGGAAGATGGGGTTCATGTCTTTGGAATGGAAAATCTATGGAGTGGTGAGATTGGGGTCTAAAAGTAAGTCCTCCAAATTGTGCACCACTAGGGAAATTTCTACACCTTTCAAAAAACATTACCTTGCCTACACAAGTGAGAAATTGTACAGCCCTGGTTTCTGTTTTAGGAAAGGCCCCCCATCAAGAAAAGAAGAAAAAACTTTCAAGATAAGTGAAGATAATCAAGAAAAAAATCTGAAGATTAAAAATAAAGTAGAACAAAAATAATTACTTAAAATTTATTTGGATAAAGAGGTGATGAGTGACGGAAGTGAGGTTGATAGTGAGATGGAAAATAAGAATGTGGAATGGAAAAGCTTTGGGGTGGTGAGATTGGGGTCTAAAAGTAAGTCTTCCCAATGGTGCACCGCTAGGGTCTCTTCTACACCTTTCAAAAACATTACCTTGGCTACACCTGTGAGCATTCGGGAAATCCCTCCTTGTTTTTTTAGGAAGATTGAAGAAGTCCCTGTTGAAGATGAAGATTAGGAAGTGGATTCTACTAAGTACAAGAAGGTAGCAGTGAAGTTTAGGCCTGTCAATGAGCCTATGCCAGTTGGGCTGAAACCACCTTTGAGGAGGCCTCCTTTGTCAAGAGATCCTTATGTGACACCTTTAGTGAAGAATCCACCTGATTTTTTGGAAACTTCTAGGATTACTAAGGAAAGATTGGGCGTGGTGAATTTTGGTACTGATGGTTGGTTGTCTGAAGAAGAGATGAAGTTTCTTTTGTATGTGATTGTGTTGAGGGAAAAGGAAATTTCTTTTTCAGAGGGGGAAAGAGGTTTGTTGAAGCATTCTTATGGTTAACCTTATCTGATTCCAGTGGTTTGTCATGAAACTTGGAAAATCAACCCAATTCAAATTCCTGCTGCTATTAGGGATGATTTTGTGGAAATTGTCAGGGAAAGTGTCAGGACTGGGTTGTATGAACAGTCAACCTCAAGTTATTTTAGTCCTATGTTCTGTGTCAAGAATCAAAATGGCAAGCGTATGATGGTTCATGATCTCAGGGCCTTAAATAGAGTGACTATCAAGGATGCTGGAATGCCACCAAGTGCAGAGGATTTTGTGGAGGTTTTTACTGGAAGAGTGTGTTATGGTTTAGGTTATATTAGGGTGGATATGATGAGAGGGAACTCCATGTTGACTCTAGGCCTCTCACTACTTTTGAGACTCCTTTGGGAAGTTTTCAATTGACCAGGTTACCTCAAGGAAGTTGACCAGGAAGGATGCTGCTTGGGAGTGGGATGATGCTTGTGAAGAGTAATTTGTGGAGTTGAAGAATGTGGCAGGTAAGAATATTATTCTTCGCAAGTTGGATTATGGTGTTGGTGCTGGTAAGATTTATTTGGCTGTGGATTCAAGCTATATTGCTTCTTGTGATTTTCTGTCTCAGGAAGAAAAATCTGGGAAGGTCAGGATGGTCAGGTATGAATCTGTGGTGTTTAATGAGGTGGAATATAGGTATTCTTAGCCAAAGTTGGAGCTTTGTGGCATGGCAAAAATCTTGAAGAAGTTTCAGACCGTTTTGTGGGGGCAGAATTTTGAGCTGCAGGTGGATGCTAAATCTTTGGTGCAGATGATCAACACTCCTAGTCTTCCAAATTCTCCTATGACTAGGTGGTTTGCATTTATCCAGAACTTCTCTTTTGATTTGGTGGACAAGCCAGGAAAAACTTTTACAATGACAGATGGATTGTCAAGAAGACCACCAAAAGATAAAGATTCTGCTTCTGAAGAGTTTGATGAAGATATTCCGGTGGTCAGGGCCAGCACAAGAGGTGCTGGAGATTTTTCAAACCTCCCCCATGAGGTTAAACTGGCTGGTGATAATTGTGTTTCTGATGGAGGTTTAAACCTCCCCCAAGAGGTTAAACTAGCTGAATACAATCTTGATTCTGGTAATCAGGATGTTTTTTCTGATGAAGGAGGGGCCGTTGCTTGGGATGTCCTAAATTTAGAGAATGGTGTTTTTGTTGGTAAACTGGATTCTCATAGAATCAAGTGGAAGGAGAAGGATGTGCAAAAATTTAAAAACTGGTGTTCTGGATGGAAAGGTCAGTTGGCTCATGTGAATTCTAGTGATTTTGATGACAGGGCTGTGCCCTTGGATTTCATTTTGTTGGATTTTCAAGATGAGACCTGGGGTCAGTCTGGGTTTTATTTTATTATGGTGGAATTTCTGTTGAGCTTAGAGAGGCAGGATGGATGTTATAATGATACATGGTTCATTGTCAAGAAGAAGAGTCCTGGATTTTATGTGTCATGGGGAAGGTTAATGAGGAGAAGTTATCTAAATACTCAAGTTGTGGTGACTCAGAAAAAGGGTCAAGAAGTGGTGTTGAAGTATTTGCATGAAGACCTTGGTCATAGAGGCTCTGGAGAGACTTATAGATGGATAGCAGAAAGATTTTGGTGGCCTGGTATGAAGTTGGCTGTTCAGCTTTGGGTTCAATCTTGTGAAGAGTGTTAAAGAAGGAGTCACTTGAGACCAAAAGAAATTGTTCATGCTACTGGTGAATCAACTGTGTTTGGAAGAGTCAGTTTGGATGCTGTCCATATTAACTAGGGCAGGTATAAATACTTTATTGTTGCCAGAGATGATTTATCTGGATGGGTTGAGGCAATTCCTCTAGTTAGTTTGACTGACAAGAATGTGGCAGAATTTTTGAAGAAGGAGTGGATTTATAGGTATGGTCTGATGAATATGGTCACTGTTGATGGAAGTCAAGAGTTTGGAGAAGACTTCAAGGAAGCTGTTACTAGTGTTGGTTCAAAAGTCAGAGTGGCTACTCCTTATTATCTTGAAGCTGAAGGCATGGTTCAAAGAGGGAATCAATTTTTAAAGGATTCTTTTGTCAATATGTGTGGGGATAATTCTGAAAAGTGGAGGCATGATCTACCCTTAATTTTGTTTGCTGACAGAATTACTGTCAAGAGGACTACTGGATATTCTCCTTATGAACTTATTTTTTTCCAGAAGGCAGTCTTACCAGTAGACTTGGAAGCAATTTCTTATTTGGGAATTGATTGGGATGAAGTTTTTTCAACTGAAGATCTATTGTATGTCAGAATGAAGCAGATGGAAGGAAAGGAAGATTTTCATGAAAAAGCCTATGAAAGAATGATGAAGATCAGGAATCAGTCAGTTAGGAATTGGGATAAGAGATTGGCTCACAGGCTGAAGAATACTTTAAAACCTGAGTGTTTAGTATTGGTGTATAATAGGAGTTTGGAGAGTCAGTGGGGCAAAATGCTCTCTGACAGGGTGAATGGTCCCTATAGAGTCAGATCTCAACTCTCAGGTGGATCATATCAGTTAGAAGAGTTGGATGTAGCAGTCTTGAAGAAAAGAGTGGCTTCTGACCAGGTGAAAAGATTTTATCCCAGAGGTGCATGAAGGGAAGAAGACTAACTCCGCAATGAGGATAAACTATGAATCATTTTTTATTAGATTGTTTTGTCAGTGATGCTGTGCATCTGTTATGTTGGAAACTTTTTTTAGATGGTACCCAGGGGGGGCATCTAGAATTTATTTTGGAAAATGTGGGGGTAACTGATAGGCTGGTGAATGGTCCCTATAGAGTCAGATCTCAACTCTCAGGTGGATCATATCAGTTAGAAGAGTTGGATGTAGCAGTCTTGAAGAAAAGAGTGGCTGCTGACCAGGTGAAAAGATTTTATCCCAGAGGTGCATGAAGGGAAGAAGACTAACTCCGCAATGAGGATAAAATATGAATCATTTTTTATTAGATTGTTTTGTCAGTGATGCTGTGCATCTGTTATGTTGGAAAAAGTTTTTAGATGGTACCCAGGGGGGGGGCATCTAGAATTTATTTTGGAAAATGTGGGGGTAACTGATAGGCTGGCTGCTCTATCAAAAGTTACCCCAGATTGTCTGTTTCCAACCCCTTCTCTTAATTTGGTTGAACCCTAGTATTGGTTTCTTTTTGCAGGTTTTGGTCCTCTATGAATTTAAACTGGAATTCATTGGTCTTCAAGTGCTTATCTTATTGTGGTGTTTTGTGTTGATTGGTTGAATTATCTGTGGATGTATGTTTCTTGTTAGAAGGTACCCATGGGAGGGGCTTCTAGATTTTATTTTGGCAAGTGTGTGGGGTAACTGATGAGCTGGCTGCTCGGTATAGAAGTTACCCCAGAATTTCTGTATCTAGTCCTTGGTTCTATTTAGTTGAATCCTAGCTCTCTGCTTTTTTTGTACAGGTTTTAAGTCCACTATGACTTTAAACTGGATTAAACTGGATTATTGGTTCTTGGATCATTCTGGATGGTGGATCACTGGTGGTCTCCCATCATTCTTACATATTGGAGGGAGCCCACCCAGGGATCCTTTCTTTGGAATTGGATCTACTTCTATGAATTAGCCACAAAAAATGAAGTGGCACCTGCTAGCAGCTGCCTATCCTTATATTCAGTTTTGATTTAAGAGTAAATTTGACTTGATGTTGTGTGAGGTAGTGTGATCATTTTTCAGTGCAGTCTTTCCAGAAGAATCACAGCTGAGCTGAAATTGAGTTAAGTAAAAGATAGGGATTGGCACCTGCTATCACGTGCCCATGTTTTTTTCTCCTGTGAATTTTTTTGATGGAATAATTATATTGGTTTTGGATTATTTTCTTTTTTTTCTCTTTTTTTCTCATTTAATTTGTTAGTGAAGGTTGTTTTATAAAATCAAAAAAAATTCTTGGGTGTACCACATCAGGGTCACCTGGATGTGGGCAAGCATTGGTGGGGAAAGACTCATTAATTGGCTGGGAAATTCTATTTTTATTTTTCATTATTAAATTTCATATTTCTTTATTTATTCATTTTATTTTCTTTCATTTTCATCAAGTTTTTCTTATATTTTATTCTCTAAAATTCTTAAAGTTTTATCCACATCAAGGTTCACTTTGATGTGGGTATGGTATCAGGGGATCAGCTCATCAATTGGCTGGGGGATACCATTTGTAATTATTATTCATATCATTTTATTTTCTCAGCTCTCATATTTTTTTGGGCAATTTGTTTGATTTGTTTCAAGTTTTTTTAGTATGTTAGTAGTTTTAACTAGTAATATCTAAAAAATAAAAATAAAAATAAAACACCACACAATATTGGGGGTGGACTTGCTATTGAGTCTGCAACCTTGGACCCAAACTCACCATAGATTGAACACACATTGAGCTATTGATAAAGGAACCATACAATCAGGGATGAACACCACTTAGCAGAATAGTTTTTGGCGGGTGTTCAAGTAGATTTCAGTATGGGTTCAGTATGAGTTCAGTCTGGTTCCATCTGAGTTCAGGTTGAGGACTTGCTAGCAAGTCAACTCCCTATATTGCATAGTGGAAATAAAAAAAAATAAAAATAAAAATAAAAATAAAAATAAAAATAAAAATAAAAATAAAAATAAAAATAAAAATAAAAATAAAAATAAAAATAAAAATAAAAATAAAAATAAAAATAAAAATAAAAATAAAAATAAAAATAAAAATAAAAATAAAAATAAAAATAAAAATAAAAATAAAAATAAAAATAAAAATAAAAATAAAAATAAAAATAAAAATAAAAATAAAAATAAAAATAAAAATAAAAATAAAAATAAAAATAAAAATAAAAATAAAAATAAAAATAAAAATAAAAATAAAAATAAAAATAAAAATAAAAATAAAAATAAAAATAAAAATAAAAATAAAAATAAAAATAAAAATAAAAATAAAAATAAAAATAAAAATAAAAATAAAAATAAAAATAAAAATAAAAATAAAAATAAAAATAAAAATAAAAATAAAAATAAAAATAAAAATAAAAATAAAAATAAAAATAAAAATAAAAATAAAAATAAAAATAAAAATAAAAATAAAAATAAAAATAAAAATAAAAATAAAAATAAAAATAAAAATAAAAATAAAAATAAAAATAAAAATAAAAATAAAAATAAAAATAAAAATAAAAATAAAAATAAAAATAAAAATAAAAATAAAAATAAAAATAAAAATAAAAATAAAAATAAAAATAAAAATAAAAATAAAAATAAAAATAAAAATAAAAATAAAAATAAAAATTAAAATAAAAATAAAAATAAAAATAAAAATAAAAATAAAATTAAAATTAAAATTAAAATTAAAGATAAAAATAAAAATAAAAATAAAAATAAAAATAAAAATAAAACAAATTTTTTATATCTGTTAGTTATTATTGTTTTTTTCTATTTAGTGAATTATTAATTCTTTTATTTAATGAAAGGATGAAGAAGCCTCCGGCGGTTGTTCCGGATTGTGTTGGTGTTTTTGTTTTTTGTTTGGATTGAAGGTAGAGCTGTGTTCTTTGTAGTGTAGGTGGCTGGAAAGAGTATATGGGTTATAGTGATCAGGTACCAGGTCAGAAGGTAAACTTTGAGAAGAAGTGGAAGAAGTGGGAATAGAGTGCTGGAAGGTGTGCTTGATTATTCTAGACATCTTCCAGTGCTCATTAAGGATTTGTTTCCTCATATTCTTCTCAAATTCATTCAATGGACCATGAAGAGCAAAGGCTTTAAGCATGTTTGAACACATCATACTAAGGTGTTGTTTCATATCAGTGTAATCCAGTGTCAATGTGGTTTCTAGAGGTTGGCCAATCCCAAATGCAGTTTCATAAGGTGGGGTTCTAACTAAACAGAAGAATTGAATCAGTAATTGTTATCTGTTGAAGAAATTTGATTTTTTTAATTTGGTACTTACAGATTGGAAGCTCATCACATTTGTAAGTGGCCGTAATCTGAACTGTTAAATGATGTTTAATGGATGTAGAACATTCTTGTTGCCTGGTTGGAGCAGCAGGGCTGTTGTTGTTGTTTTTGATATTTTTGTTTGGCTTAGTTTGGTTGGATACTGGTGGTGGAGTACCATGTTGGTTGTAGGATGGACCAGGAGAAGTTGACCTGGAAACTGATTAGGATCTTCTAGATGAAGATCTGGTAGAAATATAACTGTCATATGAGTAATTGGCTGGCAGAGAAGAGGTGAAGTTAGTTCTTCTTGATGGAATAGTTGATTTTTTTTAGGGGCAGTGTTAGGTGCTCTGGTGTTTTCAGGGGGTCCTCTAGCAAGCCTTCTAAAGATGTTGGAATTTTTAGTGTGGTAAGATGAGGAAATGGTGGTAGTACCCATTGCTCTGGGAGCATTAGGAGGTTGTGGTGTAGAGTTGTTGGTGTTTGATGGAGGAATTTGGCTGTTATCTGGCTGAATTTAGTAGTTTTGAGCCTGATTTTTGCTTTCTGGAGAGGCAGGCAGGCTGCCTGACATTGGGAGGGCCACCTGGATGTGGTCTAGAAGCCTAGGAGCTGATTTTGAAGCTATTTTGGTTGAATTTTCTGAGATAAAGCAGATTCTTGAGAGGATAAAGCATGTCTTTTAGGAAGTGTTTTGGGTATAGAACGGCTTAATCTTCTGGAAGGAGCAGAGGAAAAAGAAGAAGAAGCAGATCAAAGTTCTGGTCACCTGGTAGGAGATCTGGAAAGATATTTATTTGAAGGTGAAGGAATAGGTATTTGATAGTTGGGGTCTCTGGCACATCTTTTCTTTTTAGAGTTGCAGGAATCACAGGCCCTGTTATAGAATTTGGCCTGAGGAGTAGGAAGAGTGAAAGTGCAAGGTCTGCACATGTGGATGTACTGTTTACAAGCATAGTCCTTTGGAGAAGTGAAACAGGGAAGTTCAGATGGGTCAAAATCTGGGGATCCAGCCATGATCTGTGAAGGAAAAATAATGAAGAGAAAAAAGATGAATAAAAATTTTATCAGTGATGTGTAGATGATGAAGAAAGAGTGTAAGTTCAGCAGGTTGGCTATGGAGCATTGTGCATGGAGGTGGCTCCACCTTTTTTATGCAAAATTTGGATAAGTCCATCAAGACTTTAAACTGAAGAATGGTAGAGTCCCCCAAGACTGTAAATTGAGGATGGTTTAATGGTTGAGTCCTTTAGGCCTATAAACTGATAATGGGAGTTGGTGTGATTCTGGAATTGGGCATCCAAGGGTAGTCTCTGAATTTTGTTAAGGCAAGTGTGGGGGTAACTGATTAGCTGGCTGCTCTGTAGACCAGTTACCCCAGAATGTTATTTTGTTTCCTTGGCCTTAAATGTTTTGATCTCTGGTTCTGTCTTTTTGATTTAGGTTTTGAGTCCCCAAGACTATAAAATGAGGGTTTTGAGTCCCCCAAGACTTTAAAATGAGGGCTCTTAGCCCCCCAAGAATTAAAACTGAGGATTAGTCCACCAAGACTTTAAACTGAGGAGCTTTTTTATGATGATTGGCTACATTCAGGAGGTCTGGAGAGGTCAAGAAGTTTTTTATTTCTAAGTCAAGAGGCAGAAGAGAATCAAGAGATGTAACAAAATGATCAGCATTTGCTTTGAACTGGTGTATGAGGTTCTTCCTTTTCTCAAGGTCCTGTGGATTTCTGGCAGGAGTAGATTGGAAGTAGTTTAGTATGAGATGCTTCTGTTGAGAAGAAGTTTGTTGAAATTTGTCCTTGATGGTGGGCAATTGATTAGGTGAGGGTGCTTCAATGGCTCCCACATTGTCATCATCACTTTCTGGATGGAAATGAACTGGAAATTTGTCAGATTTAATTTGAGTATGAAGAAGTGTTGGGCTTACCATCAGAAGGACCAGAGATGGTAAAGCTAGTGGTGGTAGTTGGGTTGGCACTCTTTTTTGAAGGGTGTAATTTGTTGACCACTCTGGGGGTCAGGATGGATGACCTGGATCTTTTGGTGCTGGTAGAAGGTGGATTAGGTTGAGGAGGAGGAGAAGATGTTGAAGAGGACAATGGACCAGGTCTGAAACAAGTCTTCTTCCTAGAGTTACAGGTATCACAGGAGGTTCTGTAGGGATGAGCCAGTGGTGTGATGGTACAGATTAGATTGTTGTCAATGCAGTATTGGAAAGGACCCATGTCAGTAGCAAATTTGGAAAGAGGGCTGAACATGGTGGTTGTGATGAAGGAGAATGTGGGCATTCTTGATTGGAGGGAGGATGTGGTCTTGAAACATTGGAGGAGCCCTTTGTTGGTTAATTTGGCATTGTTTTGATATGCCTTAAATGACATTGTTTAATAATTAGGTGATTTTCTGGATTTACTCAGCAAATATTGGGACTACAAGGATGTTGTTACTAATATTGGATAGCCCTGGGTTTTCTCTATATTTTATGTATTGTTGAAAGTTTTCAGATTTTAAGTATTAAGGGGATAACTTCTCATTTTTCATTTAGAAATATAGCTGTTTAATTTTTTTTTTCGTGTTTTACAGGCTAACCTTAAGTCTTAGGGTTAAGTGCTTAGTACTGTTAGAATGAGCTAATTTTTCTCTACATTTTATTTCACAATGTTGTTATATCCTAATTACATGTTTTAAAGGTTTTAGTAGTTGTAGTAGATTTTTTTGAGCAGTTTGGGTATTTTTGCATGTTTTTGGTGGTTTTCTGACTTCAGGGTGGTCCGGCCACCTCAGGCGGGCCTCCTGATGTTGGGCGGACTACCTGCTTTGGTGCTAGAAGGCTGGGAAGTGTTTCTAGAGGGGTTTTATCCAATTTGGAAGTCAAGAATGCCAAATTTGTTTGTGTGCATGGGCTTTTAGATAGTGGTCTGTGTGTACATAGTGAGGAAGACAGTTTGGGGAAACCTTATTTATCATACAACCATCCGGAGGTGATATCCTTGTTCCTCACTCAGTTTTCACTGTTTTTTGGCCATAATTGGCTGTGTTTGTTGCAAGGTTAGTTCTTCATTTAACTCAACTTTGGCAACTGTTTTCTCTGGTGTAGCTTTGCAACCTGCATCAAATATTATTGCTGTTTCCTGTGCAACAAGTGCACAGTGTTTGTTTTTCTGGTGTAGATTTTTCTACATTTCATGTTCTTTGGTTCTCTGTAGTCTATCTAGGCTACTGTCTTGACTTGTAAAGCAGTCAAGAAGTGTTTTTGAAGGGGCATTGTAATAGTCTCTGATTTGCTGTAGCAAGTAAATCTCACCAGGTATTTCTCAAAGGTACAGGGGTTTTTCTCTGCAGTTTTACTCTAACTCCCTTGATCAAGACCTATAGCTAGTACTATAGGATCTTCTACAACATTTCTTTAATGATATTCATTTTGCCAAAATTGTTTTCACCTTCATCAGTGTCTAAATTTTCACAAATATCAACTAATTGACCATCAACTTGACCTAGCCTGCTTCTAACATGCAGCTTCCATTTTGGTTTAGCCACCTTTTCACCAGATTTTTCCCTTCCAGATGGATTCTTTGGAGTATTATGCCTAGCTTCTGTCATCCCTTCTGCTGATACAGCTCTTTTCTGTACTACTTCTTGCTCCTCTAACAATGGTTGTTCCTCAACCCATTGATTCATGTAATACTCCATTTTTTCCCCAGTTTTTCCCTCCATTTCTACATCCTCAAGTGGTACTGGTGTATTTTCTCTTGTAGTATAACCTAACTCTTTAATGTCTTCAGAGTTTTTTTATTTAGCACCAGCCCTTCTTAGCCTGCTAATAGTTGTTCATGGCATCTTCTTATGCTTTGCAGAAAACATCTCTAACCTTGCTGCAGTAAGTGGTGCTGAAACTGCTACCTCTTTAAATTTAAAATATATTACTACAAAAGTTACCGCAAAATTGACTGACTTTACATTCTTGTCCTTTGATTCAGGCTCCTTTCCCTTACTAGATTCTCTTTCCATAGCTTTTTTTAAATATGATCAATGACCCTTTCTCACATCCCTTGATCCTAATCCATGACAAGTTTAGTACTTTCTTCCAACATTAGAGTCATTCTTTCCTCATAAACAACCCTTTCTTTTTTATCCTTCTTAAGGGAGTTAAATCTCATCCTAAAATAACCTTTTTTATTACAATAAACATACCATAGAAGAAAAATGCAATGGTTAAGGTGTAAATCTAGCTTAAGGTTTAGCTGTTTCACTCAGCTTCTTCTCCAGCTCATCAATCCTAGCCATTGCTGATTCTGTATCCCATGCTGACACTTTTATTTTTGGGGTCACTGCTGGTGGAGATGATCCTGCTCTTGATGATACCTTCACCACCTCTACATCATCCAAAGAGACCCTAGCTGCTTGGTGCTCTACCCAACACAACTTCATCTCAGCTTCTACTGCTTTCTCTACCTCCTCTAATCCTGGGTATTTATAATTTCCTTCTATCTGCTTGACCAGCTTTCCCTCATTGTCTAAATTTCTCTTTGCCCAATCTTCAACTTCAGGTGCTATCCCTTCTCAAAACTAAGGCAACAACACATTAATGTCCCTAAAGTCTTCAATACTGACCAAATATTCTACCATTTGATTGAATTCTTCCCTGAATTTTTTAAAATCTTTTGGGGAGCTAATACCCCCTTTAGCTTTTGCCTTATTAACCATAATATCTAGATCCCTGCTCATGAACTTGGTTTATTCAGTAAATTTTGGCCATCTTTTTAACATCTGTGCTTTTAGCATCATCCAATTGTGACTTTCATGACCATGCAGCTCCTCTAAATCATCCTTAAATTTGTTCACAACAAAAAAAAAATACTTGACACACCATATTATAATCCAAGGCTTCATAAACCTCTGTCACTTGTACAAACCTCCTTAAAAACATTTTATTATTGATTCCCATGAGTTGCAAGATTTCATCCTTGCACCTGTGAGTTATAAAACCCTAATTGGTAACAACACCATTGAATTATGCAATTTTTACATTTCCTGAGAAACTTTATAGGTATTCACTGTAGGTTCCATATGACCTTATCTAACTTAAATGACTTTAAAAGCAAACAAGTGCTTAAAAAAATTTACTGTCTATATTGTTGCAATACAGCCCTATGCTATCCTTTGATAATGGCTTAATTTGATCCACCCATTTTAGACCCTACAGCTTTTCTTGAAGTGCCAGTGTGATTACATCCTCCTGACAAAACCCTAAACAATGATAGATATAAAAATAAACACACTTACAATCCAGTTGCCACTGATGGGACACCAATTGTAGAAAAAGATAGTTCTATAATACTAAGCTATAGACATTATCCAAGATGTATTGGTTCTCCTATTCAAAACTAATTTAAGACAGAAGCACCTGCCACTCTAATTTCAAAGACAGTGAAAACACAGATGCAAGTGTGGGGGAGGAAAGAAGAGTAGAAAAGACTATTTTATAAGAGACTTTTTAAAAAAAGAAGTAATATATTTTAAATATAAGTAATCTAACTTCTGGCTAGATCTACTCTCAGTAAGGGCTAGTATTCTCAGTCACTCCTACTTTGGAGAACTCTCTATAATACTATCCTTACTTTAGTAATAAAATAACTCTAAAGCACTACTTTTGGTTATGTACACCTGCTATGCACAAAAAATAAAATATAGTTGTTTTTTTCTAGACTGAAAAATACTTTATCTCTAATTTTCTATCTCAATAATATTCTGTCTCTATCTATATTTATATATCTATCTATGTTCTGTATATCTCTTTTAAAGAGTGAGTTCTCTTTTATATATACACTTTATGCTAAGAACCCATTCCTTATGCTTTCTTCCCCTACTGGATTTCCTACACAAGTTCAACACTAATATAAGTGTATCAAATGGTAATCTAACCATTTCAGTAATCTAAGTACAGTGTTAGTATCAGTTCATTCTAATAGTGTTTGCATTATTAAGACAAAATCAACTATTTTCACCTTACACTAAACCCATCTTTGTATACCCTACACTTCCTGAGTATGTTAGCTTCATAATAAGTACTGTACTGCCTTCTATACTTACTATGGAATATGGGCTTTCCATGTGAGTATCCACTTATTTTGAAACCCTTAGCACTGAGTATGTAACCTCCCCTATCTAGAGTCTTACTTGTATATCCTTTTTATCAAGCACTGCCTATTTTATCTGCTTTCTATTTTCCCATTCTCTAGGGTCTTGTTCTACCATCCATATAGGTCTCTATTGGCAATGGGCATCCATAAACTTTCATTCAAGTAAAGTAAAAATTATCTTAGTGAGAAACCTATAATGATGCTTGACACTGCCACTTAAATCTATATTATACTTTTAGTGCTAGCCATATTTCTTCAAGTATCAACCATACTCGTGTCCTATAGTCTAGTATACACCTTCTTCTAAGTTGCTGCTTGCAGCAGCCTATAGTTTCATACTGCACTTAAAAAAACTGTATGTGGAGAGAATACCTTTATGTGCTTCTGAAAACCCCTTTGTTGCGCTCTTGTAACCAACCTTCATAGAAATCCCTTTGTTGTGCTTGCTTCAAAATTTGACATTGCTGTGTTACTTCAAGATGTGTACCACACCAGGAAAAAAAAAATTTCTGATCCCTAATTTCAGATAAAAAAATTTATGCCCCAATTATATTCTGCAATTATTTTTTCTAATAATTGTGTTATTAGGCCTTTTATGTGTCAATTTTCACCTCTATCAGACATTTTTATCCTTAATTTTTATAACCACATCTTGGACAACTTTCATGATGTGCCAGCCTCCCTACCTTGCTGTGCACTCCCACGCTGTCATTCTATCCATTCAGAACTCCTCCTCATCTCATCTGTTTGTTTCTTCTACTTTTTATCTTCAAATATCTTATCATGCCTTGGTGCCATAGATCTTCTGAAAGGCAGCCTTCCCCCAGTTGTTCTTCAAATCCCATTACTCCCTCTTTCCCCCACTCTGCTAAGAAATCAAAGACCATGCAAATAAAAAAAGATGATCATCTCATTCTTATCAAATGGCCGAAAATTAAAACTAATTATGATTCTTCTTTTGCTACTGAGAATGTAACTAAATCAGGATGGCCCCCTACATCAAAATTCAATGGATATCTTCTAATTGCCAATCAATTACAAAATAATACAAAGTTAAGGATTGATAATTTTCCTAAACATATGTCTGAACACTTCAAGCACTATTGAGCCAAATACATCAAGGCTAAGACTCTTTCATCTTCCGCTGGTTTTATTATTACTGAAATTGACATTAGGAAGGGAATCAAATATATAGATGATAAGATTTATTCTTTATGGCCTTAATATAAAGAAATGGATTGTATATTTTGATAGAAATCTGATTTTGATCTGCCAAAATTTTTGGATAGAGAAGATGCTATCTCCAAACATGATATTGAGAGAAATCTTTTAGAATCCTCTACTTCAACTCAAGACTCCCCTCTTTTTAATCTAACCAATCAAGATATATTTTCTATAGATTTTAATGGTGATATAAACCAACCCAATCTAACTCCAGTGATTTATTTCTTGTATCTAGTCAACTTTTTTTTATTTACTTCTCTTTTTCTTATTTCTAAAAAGGCCAATGAACAAACCCAGAAGCCACAATCTAGCAACTTTCAAACTAGCAACAATTATGATGATGACAAAAATATACCAAATTCTTCCAAAAAAAAGTAAAGACCTTCAACTACTATATATATCAGAAGTCAAAAAAAACCAAAAAGAGATAGTACTTCTCAAATCCCTATTTCTTCTATTGAAGATTTTTTAGAAAAATGTGATTCTGGTAAGTGATATAATTCATCTTGAGTGATTAGTCTGCTTTTGTTTTATTTTTTGTTAATATTTCATAAAGTGTTAGGTAAAGTCAAAGTTGCACAAAAGACTCTTAAACTTTAAAAGAAACAATATGAACTCTCTTTACAGAGGGATGATAGGGCACAAGACTTGGAGGAGAGGAAATATGAGCTCTTTTCAAGAGTTATGATAGGGAAGAAGAATTTTAGGAGAAGGAATCTGAACTAACTCTAAGTATTGAAAAATCAAAGAAAGAGAAGAAACCTCTCAAGTAAAATATCCTATTGGACCAGATAAAACTCAAGTATCAAATTGAAGATGATTCCAAAAGGAAAGTTTTCATGATAGAATGTGTTAAATCTAATAAATCTATTGACAAACCTGGATGCTCAACAAAAAATTTTGATTGATTACTAGTCTTTTTTCTTTCCTGCTTCTTTTGTTTAAAATTTTTGAGACATGAAAGTACTTCACAACTCCACATATTTTTTTACACTATCCATCATCAGCTGAGTAATATATCAAGAAGTGTATATAATTTATTTTAAATGGTCCCAATGGCAATATTCAATGCACTATTTTTTACATCTTTGTGTTTTCATATCAAATTTTTTAAAAGTTATAACTCAAGTCATTAAATTTACATTTCTTAACCAAGATGAGTCAACAAAATTCTATATCTGTTTTGAAAATTTGGAAATACCCTCCCCTGCATTTTATTGAGGTAATGGGTGGGTATTACCAAAAATTTTCCATGTCATCAATTTCACATGTCAGACTTGAAAATTGCATTTTATTGAAATAAGGTGTGCAAGTCACCAAAATTTAATATACTTACATCAATTTATAAATAAATAAATAAGATAAGTCAAATTTACTAGTTTTATAGTAATGACAATTCCTCATTCCAAAATGCAGATCAAGTCTAAAAACTAATTATCAAAATTTCGTCTGGTATAGGCTAGAGGAACACCATGATACAATTTAATGTTTTCATGATAACTGTTTATGAAACATAAAGGTCATTTGCCCATTACTTTAGTTTAGTAAATTGAGATATAAGATTTATTAATTAAAAGTTTATGAAAGAATAATAAATATTTGATGACTTTAAAATCCCCATAGTTTTTTGATCTACCTAATATTTTATTAAATTTATTATTTTACCTTCTTTTTAATCTTGACTGATCTGAAATAGCACCCAAAATGAGTGAATTCTTGACAAGACTGCAGACCTGGTTGTGTTTTTTTGACTCTGCAAAAAAATAAGAAAAAAAAATCATTAAATGTTCTAATACATATCTGTCAATTTTTATATTGCTGCCTCATTTCCCTCCTTTCACCCCTTGTTAGTGTCCTCAATACCCCTTCAAAACTTCCTCCAAAGTGCCTCCAAACCCCCACCCTTAAACCCCACCTTGGAGCTCATTATCTCATTTTCACCCCCCTTCTCCCTCTCTTTACCCTGGCCCACCCCCCCCTCTCCTCATTCATTAACAAACAATTGTTAAAAATTGTTCATTAACTAACCAGTTTGTTAATGAATCAATTATTTAATGAGTGATTGTTAACAATAAGTTTTTAAATTATTGAATTGTTAGCAAACAAGGAGAGGGGGGTGGGCCAGGGTAAAGAGAGGGAGAAGGGTGGGTAGAGGTGAGAAAAGAACACAAAGGTGGGGTTATAGGGGGGATTTTTGGAGGATTGAGTACACCAATGAGGGAGTAAAGGGGGGGTAGAGATAGCCAAGGAGGGGAGAATGTGGCAGTCAAAGAGGGGGGAATGGTCAGAAAAAGGGGACATGTCCATTCTAAGGAGGGATAAAGAATAGGAAGATGGAGAGAAAAAAATGGTTAATTTTACCTAGAAAACCAAAAAAAAAATCCACCTAAAAAAAGAAATATATATATATATATATATATATATATATAATTAGCAAAAATATACATTAAAATGAAAAAAATGATTTACCTGGAGAGATGAGATGAGATGAGCAAAACAATTGTCATCAAATTATTTGAGAGATGCAAGAGGAGAGGAGGAAACAGATATGAGTGATGAAAGAAAAAAAAAAAAAAAAAAAGAATGACTGAAAAATTATGCAATTGCAGGAAAGATGCACTTTCATGTTGAGTTGATGAAGGAAAACTAAGAGATTTGAAAAAAAAAAAAAAAAAAAAAAAAAAAAAAAAAAAAGAGAGAGAGAGAGACTTTAACAACAAGAAATTCAACATGCAAAAAAAAATAAAAATAAAAAAATAAAAAAAATAAAAAAATAAAAAAAAAAACCACTCCAAGTGAATGAAACATGCAACTTGATCATTTGGAGAGTATTAAAAAAGTTAAAAGGTTTGTGTTAAGAAATGTTGGCATGTTATTTGCATAATGATGGAGCATATCCTAGTGGAAAGTAAGTTTTGTGAATCAAGGGGACGGAGGGGTAGAGCTGGTAACATTCATAGTTGATGCAAGTTGCTGCCTAGTAGAGAGGTGCTTCATTGTTGTTGGTTGAAGTTTTAGGTGATGACAGAAGCAGAAATTTGCCACCAAATGAACAGGGGTGTGAGTAGATAGAACATAATCTAAAGTTTTTGCCACCAAAATTATGTGGCTTAAAGTGAAGACTGACATAAGGATGGCATCCTTAATTATATGTCATGTGACTTTCTTACAAATCAATAATGGATGTGATGAGTTTGGGATCAGGAATTAGGAATGGAAATTTGGGTATAAGAGGTGGGATAATGCATTATTGTGCATTACTTATCTACTAGCCCTTGGGCTAGTGGATAAGAATCTTCCATAATTAATAATGTCTGATCCAGGGAAAAAAATTCCTGATCCCTAAATGCAGATCCCTTAACGTTGATACCCCCTATGTTAATAAGGGGTATCAAAGTTGGAAATTTGTAATTATTTAAAAGGTATTTCACAGCACAAAAAGAAAGCCACAAGCATGACATTAATTCTCAGTAAAAAGATGTTTTGGGGGCACAAGATGGCATACCTTAAAAAATAATCATGGTTGATTTGGTGGAAAGAAGAGGTATTTTGAAATGGAAGATTTCTAACTTTGATACCCCCTAATATCTTCACCATACTCTCACTACTTACCTGACTATTAAATTATGAGTCACCTACAAACTTTCCCGACCTATTGATATATTAACTGATGATAGTTCTCTTATTTTCATTTAATTTGCCAAACTTATTAAAATAGGAAAACAAGACGACTGGGAAATATTAGGACTCAGACTACCATGGAGTCAGACTCAGTTGTCCTAATTTACAGCGCCGGTACATCAAACATAAATAATATACTAAAAACAAAACAATATTCCCTGAAATATTTTTTTCTTAGACCAAAATCAAACTACTGTTAAAACCTTTGGTGCGCCCACCTTGAATTCCTTCTACGTAAAAATCATTAGTAAAACTAACCAACAATCTACCACAATAAAACTTTGTTTATTTCCATAATTTTAATGGCCAACGTTTAAAAAAGCCGCAAGCATATTTTGTTATTAAATGACTTTCAGGTGGCTACTCTAATGACCGACATTTAAAGAGACGAAAGTTAGCGGGCTTTTCTAGTGTTGATTTGAACGTTGCAATCACAACATATTTTTTACACGGAAAATCAGACCATTCAACCTTACATAGAAAATGCGTCACTCTTCCAATCGTTTTCCAAAGATTTGGCAGTGCCAGGCTCAGCACCCGCTCGAGCATTGATATTATCCATTTTGGCACCTTGCTTCTCAACCATTGAATGTTTCGATGACCAATCGACTCTATTCAATTTAATGACAGAAAGTAAACAAAATTAGAATTTTTCGCATCGAAAAGCCAAATAAATTATGCACATTTTACTTTCTCGTTTAGCGACCAGCTTAAAGGTTCCTTTTCTTTCTTTTTCTTCTTTGATGGTTTCAACCTCGTCCTTTTTGCTAGTAAACGTATCTTTAATGATATCCATTTTGCTAAGATTATTTTCACCTTCAGCAGCGTCTAATCGTTCACGAATATCAACTAATTGAGCATCAAGTTGACCTAGCCCGCTTCTAATACCGTCTTCAATTGCTCTGGCAATCTGTTTCTTGATTAAAGATTGTGCCCTGTGTTTATACTGAATTATAAATCTCAATATTCAAACTTTTAATTTAAAAAACTTACAGTGGTCTCAAAGTTGCGTATAGAAAGTTGTGTTTAGAATCTCGGATTCCAAAAGCTAACTTGTCAACTTTGCATTTTACGTCTTTGACAACAAAAACTCGATCTTTCCGATCTGAGCTTTCAATGTGAACTTTACCGGAAACTCCGTTACCCGAAATAACTACATCAGCTAGTCCAGAATCTTTAATCTTGGGAAATCCGGACTGGTATCATGTAAATTTTTGTTCCAATCAACAAAAGGGAGTTTGATATAATGAAAAAACCAAGTGTAGGAAAATCTTTAATGCTTGTGATACTATATCGATTATTATACTATCTCACCTTTTTGTTGAAATACCAAGCAGTGTCCCTCAAATCAGCTTGAATTTGAGCAAATGTAATTGTGAAAGAGTGTTTGTTAGAATTTGGAATGCGCTCATAAGCTGATAGCTAGGGAATTCAAACAACTAGTTATTTTTCTTCCAATCTCGAAAAGTTGGATTCCATTGAAGTCATACGTACCTTGAAATAATTCCGAATATCTAATTCCACTACATTTGGAAGCAAATTTTGACCTTCAAGAGTCAAATTCTCGATCACTCTGTACGAAATAAATTACGATAATGGTTCGTTATCCTTTGCGCTACATTATAAATAAAACGGCTCCAAAAAATATCAGAAATACAAGTTACAAATCAAGTTGGGAATCCGTATATTCTAAAAAAAAATTAATATTAAATGGGCATAAGTAAAGAAAACAAATGATTGTTGTGATGTGATAAGCTGACCTATTCTTGGAATTGGAACATAACCAATGTGTTTTAATAAGTCTGGCAATATAACCGAAGTTATATCCTCCCATAGGTGCGGTTTCAACGTCAAATCACCCTCGGAATTTAAAAATAAATCTTTCGTAAGCTTTTTCCAATTTTGCCCGAAACGTGTATTGAGTGGGTCCTACAATGCCAAGAAAAGAAAAAGAAAAAAAAATCTATCATGTGCCAAAAAAGAAAAAAGAAAAAAAGAAAGCAAAAGCAAAAGCAAAAGAAAAAGAAAAAAAGAAAATCAAATCAAGGAAAACAAGAAATTACGTCGGCATAAGAGGTGAAAAACTTTTCAGTCTCGTTTAGTAAATTTTCTCTAAGCGATGCATATTTTTGATCCCAGACTGTTAAAATAGAAAAGAAAAAAAGTAACATTAACACCTTTTAAGGCAATGATTAGTGAAGATGATCACAATTTGTACTCACACTTCTTTCCACTTTCATTGATCTCTCGTCCAGCTTGGTTACAAGAATCTTGCATGACATATCCTGGTTCTTGTAAAACTCTTCTTATGTACTTGTTTAGATTTTGAAACCATTCTTTTAACTCGCTATCTTCATCTGCGGCCCGATATATGTGATTAATAGAATCGAAGATTGGCTGCATACTGGCATCGTTAGCAAAGCGTTCCAAAAGAGTGCGAAGCTCAGTTTTCTAGCCTCATAAAATGTTTGCAGGTGAGGATAAAAAGTGAAAACAAAAACATTGATGAATTAGAAATGAAATAAGATACAAACACAGCGGACCATAAAATCACGTACTGCACTTTTAAAGGCTGGATCATTCAGTATATCTGGTGCGTTTTCAGCAGCTAGGGCACCGCTATTCTTCACATGCCCTCCATAAGTTTCAGCTAAACTCAAAAAGAATTCACTTAATGTGACAGGTAAAAAAATAAAAAAAAGGGTAAATTGTTGTACTGATTAAATTGAAAATTGGTGCACCCACACTGCTTCTTGATAATCGCGGTGACGTTGCTGTTCTACTATAACTTTTTTAAAACGGTAAATGAAGCGGTTTCTCCTCTCTTGAGGGAAATGTTCGTTTAAATAGTTTTTAGTATCCTCTTTAGCTTGTCTAAGTTTTTCCTTGTGCTCTTCTGGAATCTAGTCCATCGATCGAAATCGATGAGTACATACAAATATGATATATTTTTAAATCGGTGAAAAGCATAGATTGGACAAACATTATTGGAAAGATTTTCATAAACATCCTTCAACTTATTCTTATCAGACACTCCGTCTTGCCCCGTTTGAGTCTTTTCTTTCATTTGAGTGGAGGCCTCCGATCCATTTTGGCCTGTAGAGCTTGCAGGATACAGATTGGGAGCAAAATCCTGCGCCTGATTTTGCATGGCAGGGTGTAAACCGTTAGTCTCGTTTTCCGAGGCAGATTGAGTTTGCTCAGCTATCTTCCCCAGAGATTCCTTAGCTTCATCGGCTTTTTGTGAAATACCAGTAGAGGGGACCTTAATGCAAATTATTAGCCATGCACATGTTGTGAATTACAATATGAGTAATATACAAATTTCACTAACCGGCTGATGAGCCGACGTCTTTTCACCATCTGGACCAACCCACTCGCTTGAAGGAGCGGGATGATCCACCTGACTTAAAGCTTCTTCTGTAGGGCGAACAGTTTCAGCCGCTTTAGTTGCAGCATCAGCAGCAACATCGCGTGCCAAAATAGTAATGTCTTTTAAAAGTTCTGCAGAGAAGAAGAAACACCAAAAGAAACTTTCAATATCAGCGGTGAAAAGGTGAGATAGTTCAATAAGCAGGGCTAAGTTCATACTTCGGGTTTCTGAAGAGGTGTAGATCAGCTTAGCTAGTGTTCTGAGATTTTCGGCAGCAGCTTGTCCATCTGACTTGGCTTCCTCCGTCGAAGGCCCCGTAGCAGATACACCTTGGAGTTTTTTTATGTGTTGGCTTCCATCTATGTGACGTGTATGAAACTAAAGAATCAAAAAGCGGAAAAAGTATATTTGTTTATTTGCGTGATACGCAAAAAAGTTGTCGTCAACAAAGAGGTTTCAAATACTTAAGAACAGATGAAGGAAACAGGATGGTTTACAAGAAAGTTTTGAATGAGTTCATCTTCATTTTTCTGCTTGACGATCTTGCGCGTAGTTTCAATGATATCGCGTAAATCTTGAATTAATTGTTTTCCATCTGCACCAAGTTTGGATTCATCAATTGGAGAGTGTTTGAGTACATATTCCAGTACATTATCGATTTGACTGTTTGAGGGGTACTTCCCAGCCCTAAACGCTTGGATAGTTTCATAGCTAAGCATATGATAAAGAACAAAGAAATAAAAAAATAATAATAATAAAAGCAGGATATTAAGTGGCGGACGTCAAATGACACATTTCAAATGGCTTAAAAAGTGGGATAGGTCAGTAAAGCGGACGACGAACAACCGGAGTTTACGCTCCTCATCCTTAGATTTGAATGCTTTGTCAGTAGGATTGGTGACAGCATTTGCGGGTGGATTCTCCGACTTGGAAGATGATCAAAGAATTGAGAATGGAACACCGTGCGAATAAAAGCAATAGCCAACGATGGATGGAAAGCAGAAAACATAAAGAAGATAAGACACCACCATCAAAATAAGGAAACCCAACCGAAAATGATTTGACCTACAGTATCTTTCTGAGTAGGGGGAAGAGACATGATGAATTGACGGAGACGATCGATGGGGTCTCATCCACCCCAGGAGCAGACTAAAAGGAAATGGGTCGAGCGCTTTCTGACGTCACTGCTCTGGCTGGGTGTTACTGCTGTTGCCCCTGCGTTTGGGCCCATCGTGATTCAGACCTCGGTCTGCATGGACTCGCTCGACCCCTAAGTCACGAGTTATGAGTGAGGGATGAAGAATGGCGAGTTGTTTGGTTATGGTTTATGATTGGTTACTGATCAGCCAGATATTCGGTATTGGATGTTATAAAATATTAAACTATTAGCTACTATGGATGCCATGCTCTTTCCCATTGCTCATCCAACCTCTGTTGTTTACCGGTTATTGTTTAGCTATAATGTCGCCATGGATCATTTATCAGCTATGATTCACCAGCAAGTCCTTACACTGCGTGTCATTTAGAATACCAATGTCTCAGATTCCTCAAAATCTCACCAGCGTACAACTGGAATGTCCTATCATCAATCTATCTCAACTATCTCCATATTTCACCTTCTTGGTTTTGTACCCATAAATCTATCCATTCTTCTATATCCCTTATCGTTTCACGCAGTTTATAATTTATTACTTGGTTTCCCTTTTTATATAAATCTCTAACTGGCCACGCGTAGATCTATTGGAAACCACCAAGCCATTGGATCTCATTATCCCTAAACTGAGAGGATAATCAAAAATAATTTGCATTTCGGTACCTTTTTTCGTCTTCATCTACTAAATCACCGTCGCTACTGCAACCAATTCCCTTCAGATCCATTCATCACTCATCTATCTCCCATCATCATCTCTTTTCGCTCTGGATTTTTTTTTTTTTCAACATTTTCGATATTTATTACTGTTCTTAAGAACCAGGATAATTGTATATGCTTTTAGTCTACAAAGTTTTTGAGCATGAAACGTATCAGCTTCATGGCATCATCCTCAGGGGGTTTTTTTTCTTAGCCAGGAATTCATATTTTCCCGCAGGATGTAACTCAGTGTAAATACATGTAAAAATAGAAATAATACCAAATTATAAAAATATATTCAGACATTAGGTTGGTTATCAAGTATATACACAACAATTTGAGCTTCTTTGAGCTCAAATGAATGATAAAAGTCTAAAGAGGTAAGGTAATGAGCTGATTAAGTGATTTATAAGAGGAAGTGAAATCGGATCGATATGAAGCAATTTTCATATATTACTCTTACGTTTTCTAATTTGAGAATCTGTTTATATATATCCAATTTATTTCTAGTCTATCCATTAAAATCCTATAAGCGAAATCAAAAAAAAAAAAAAACTCTGTTTTCCAAATTTTTTTGTTGAGATATATATAAAATTGGAAAATTAAAAAAAAAATCGCTTGAAATTTCATCTTCGATTTTAAAAGGTTGTGGTTCCACTACCCATTATTTATCTAGTAGATGAAATTTATTGGTGACTACCGAATTATGTTCATGACTAAAATTTTGGTCACACCCCTCACATCTTTGAGGTTGAAGGGACAAGCCTACTTTTTTTTAACCATCAATTCTTTTTGAAATACGAGATATTTATTTCAATACATGTAAAAAAATAGAAAATAACATGCTAATTATGATAATCTCAGGTAGAAAGTTAACAGAAGCAATAAAAGAAATATTCCCCTGAGCTGGTTAACCCCACGCAACCAAAAAAAAAAAAAAAAAAAAAAAAAAACGATGCCTTCTAAAATTTAAAGTAAATGAAAAGATGACAACTCTATGTATGAAAAAGAACATCTAAATTGATACATTACACTACATCAAAAGTTGTAATGAAAAATGCTGTTTTTCAATTAAATTTCTGTCTCATTTGATTCATCCATGGAGGTTTGGTCAAATAAAAAAAAATACAGACTAACCCAAAACTGCATCTTTTATAATGGGTAATATATGTCAACAAAAGTTAGGTGATTTGTGGTGCACTTCTTCAAGCTGCTTGTTTAATCAAATGTTTTCTTCCCTCCATCCATTCATCGTAGGTGACAGTACATTTTGAGCTCTGATAACGTTCAACTTGAAGTGTGCTTCTCAATTCTTTGGTTATATGCCCGTCCCATCCGGCTAATAAAAATGGCGTCATCAAGCAAAATCGCAGAAAAAAATGCGTTAAGTTAAAAGCATCTAGCGAACTGGATAAACTCATCATATTCACCTTTTTGAATAGCTGAATCAAGAGCATCCTGTTTAGTCCACCCTTGCTCAAGCGCTACATCAGGTAAATAAGTGGCACTAAGCATCTTCATTCTTCTGCCATTGGTCCCGATTCGCTTAGCGACCCGCGGGGAGCTTCTAGCTTGAGACACGCTTTTGAGACGTGCTTTATCTTTGGAAAAAAGTTGATCTTTTTGTACACGCTCAGTTATTTCACCAACTAGCTGATCAGGGTTATTGGGAAATGCTGAAGGATGAGAGAGTGTAGGTGTAACATTAAAACTGGATTGGCTGCTATCGACAGGAGGCGGGTGGATATTTGGATCAGGAAAATGAATATAGATACCATGAGTGCCGATTGACCAATCAAAAGGATCGTCACAATCTTCAAAGGTATGGAGCAGAGAGACAGAGCATTGGAGAGAGGGCAATTCAGATAAAGTTATTGGTCTAAAGCGGCGATCTTTGAGAGCACTTTTTTGTTGTTTATTTTTATAAAAATAATTGGTTAGTTACAAAGGAAAAAATAACATAGAAAGGGGTGAAATTGAGATATTAAAATAATGAGACCTAATAATTGCATATTGGGCAAGAGTATCTTTGAGAGGGGCAGGGGAAAAGTTTCCAATGCAGCCACGAAGGCGGGGGGAAGCATGAGGTTGACGAAGTTGGTCCCACGTAACGAACAAGGGACTAAGAAAGATGGATAAAAAAGTTTGGTTCAACTGAAATCAAACCTAGAAAAATTGAAGGATATATTGAAAGAGATGAGAGGTTCACCAATGAATAGAATTATTGATAGACGGAGGAAGAGGTGGCTGTTCCTGACCTGGATCAAGACGTTCTCTGAGAGTATCGAAGCAAAAGAAACAGTGGTCGGCTGTTGCACAAGTCATGCTTAAGTAAAGGGATATTCAAAAAAAAGAAAAACGAATTGAAGTACAGAAAGAAGAGAGAAAGAGAGAAAGAGATGAGAATAAGATAAGAACGTGAGATCAATGGGGCAAGGGCAATAAAGGATTCACCCGAAGTGGACCAAAAATCTTGAGTAAACGATCTTGCATAAGGAGGGCATGTCCAGCATTTGGATGCATACAAGAAACCTTTCATAACAAAGCATGCAAACAGTGAAGGATTCCAAAAGGTCTCAAGTGTCCAAAGAATCTTCCAGTCATCATCCTCTCACTTTTTCATGTCTTACCTGGAGATTTCAACTCCTTTTCCAATCACAATCATCTAGTTGGGGACCATGTAATCCTGCACTGAAGCAAACTTTCCACTTTAGATCGATCCTTTTCTCTGCCCATTACTTTTGTGTGTTACATATAAATCAGATTAACCTTTTTTTAACCTGACAATACTTAATAGAACCCTGGTCAATTATCATTGTCATTATATACTAACTTTTAGAAATAATAACCAATTGGTGTAGAAAAGAACAGTGCCAGGAAGACACAAATGAACATGGATCATTAGGTGAAATGTGCCGCCATGGCGATTGTCAGGGGTAATCTGAGGATTGTCAAAATGGAGTTCTCAAAAGGACCGCTGAAAAGCAAAATCTTCCACCATTTTGATACCTTGTGTAATAGCAGATGCATATGCAGAATACCATATCAGGACAGCATATTCTTCATCTTTTACACTATCACTACAACACATGTTTGTTTCGCCTTGAGGCGCAACAATTGCGCAACAGTTGTGCAACAGTTGCGAAACAATTGTTTTTTGCATTAAAGACCCACTTAAGACCCTTAAGTGCAAAAAACAATTGTCATATAACTGTTACTTCCCAAGACGAAACGAACATTTATTGCAGTGTATCTTTACAAGTCATCATATATTGCTGCGTTTTTAATGACTAGAGCAGACGCGCTATCTATGACACTTCCGAAAATTCTTCTATTAATCTATCTGTACCATCTATTCATCACCCTCATTCTCTTTGCACACTTAAATCTCCGTCTAAAATTTCTACAAAAATAACAAAAAAAAAAAAAACGTTTACATTATCAATTTTTTATGCTACACTCAATAAGCATATGATCAAGAAATCCACTTACAAATCACATGTGATGTTTTTTATAAGCTACACCACCTTCTGGCATCAATAAACATTTGAAACCAAGGCCCAACCCCGTTCCATTCCTCTCTTTTACTTTCTTCAAACCAGCTGTTGCTTTCAAGAGTCACAACTCTTTCTGGATGTGGCATCATTGCTAAAATCCTCCCATTGCCTGCGTGAAACCCACCAATCCCTTCAATACTTCCATTTGGATTGTCAGGGAATACTGTAGTTGGTTTCAAAGTGGTTTGACTGATATATTGAACCGCGGGTTGAAAACTTGAGTGTAGCTGGAATTGGCCTTTCTCGTTAAGAAGTTTCTCATCTAAATAATTTGAAAAATCTACCCTTCCTTCCCCATGAGAAACTACAATCGGCAACTGAGACTCTTGCATAGTTCTTAAAAATACTGATTTTGAGTTAAGTTTGTTTTTAGGTATTTGAACCATCGCCACTCGGCTTTCAAACCTTTCACTCTTGTTTGTTTTCATCTTAGGCCATCCTAATCTGTTGCTTTCACTGCCATTACTGCTATCATCTTGTTTTTCGAATTCATTGTTGGGTAAGATCTCAGTTAATTGGGTTAGCATTTGACATCCATTACAAACACCTAATGCAAAGCTGTCAACTCTTTTGAAGAAACTTTCAAATTCTTTTCGTGTCGAATTATGCAGTAAAATTGATTTTGACCATCCATTTCCTGCTCCCAACACATCACCATAACTGAATCCCCCCACAGCCGCTAAACCTCTAAATGATTCCAAGGTTACTGCACCAGATATCAAATCAGTCATATGAACATCAATCGCGTCGAATCCTGCTTGGTCAAATGCCCATGCCATTTCTAGATGTCCATTCACACCTTGGTCCCTTAAAATCGCTACCTTTGGTCGATCATTGATCGACCATTTCTGCACTGGTGGAGGCATGTTAAAACTGAGGTTATACATCAATCCTCTATCTAGCAAATCTCCTATTTTCTCGAACTCTTCTTGTGCACATAAGGGATTATCTCGTCTTTTTTGAATCTCGTACGATGTTTCACTCCATATTTTTTGTAAAGCTGATCGTGTAGATGACCATATTTTTCGGTAATTTAGCGCTTGCTCTTTTTGTTCTGTATCTTTCACGTCTTCGTCAGGACTTCCAGGCACTACAATCGAAATCAATTGATCTAATTCCTGATCTGACCATAAAACTCTTCCAACTTTTTTCACGCTTGATGACGGCAAGCCATGCCTTGTAAAAACATCTCGTATGAGATCTTCATCCGAGTCCCTACATTGAAATACGCCACCTATTTCCTCGCAAAACAAATGTTCAATCACACCAAGCAAATGATTTTCTCGACCTTCAGAGCAAAAAATATCAGCTCCAGCACGACCTGCGAAGCACATTTCAACTATCGTAGTGAAAAGTCCACCATCAGAACGATCATGGTAAGATAAAACTGGAAGATTGGGATGATTGTGAAGCTCTACACAGCCGTCTATAAATCCTTTGAGATAGCTGATTTGGTCAATAGTTGGACATTCATTGCCCAATTGTTCAAAAACTTGAGCCAAAGCTGATCCGCCCAGTCTCTGTTTACCTACCGATACATCAACCAACACAAGAACTGTG
Organism: Hemileia vastatrix; assembly: GCA_030280995.1. Classification (NCBI taxonomy): domain Eukaryota; kingdom Fungi; phylum Basidiomycota; class Pucciniomycetes; order Pucciniales; family Zaghouaniaceae; genus Hemileia; species Hemileia vastatrix. Next base: position 18,704,054 of record JASXTE010000013.1, on the reverse strand, counting down.
GACTGACCATCTGCCGCAAGATTTTTTAGTTCAGGCGTCCATGTTTTTTGAACGCTTCTAACTTGTGAAAAAGCTGTGACAATCAGAGAAAGTGGTGCAATGACTTGCTTTTCTTCAAAAATTCCTTGCCCCTTGTCTTCATTCCATTTCATAGACATTGACATGGAATCTTTACCAACTGGAACACTGATTCCTAACTGAGGACAAACTTCCAAACCAACGGCTTTGACGGCTTCATAAAGTCTTGCACCTTCATTTCCATAATTTGGTGAGCTCATCCAATTAGCACTAAGTTTGACGTGACTTAAATCAACTATGTCACTGGCTATTATATTTGTCAATGCTTCGGCAATTGCAATTTTAGCAGAACTTTTGGCGGAGATTAAACTGATAGGAGAACGTTCTCCCATGGCCATTGCCTCTCCATCATTAAGTTCAAAGCCGTAAGTTGATCTGGTTACTGCTACATCAGCCACGGGTACTTGATATCTTCCAATCATTTGATCGCGAGTGACTAATCCACCAACCGATCTATCACCAATGGTGATTAAAAACTTTTTACCAGCAACTGAAGGTAATAGTAAAACACGGTGAATAGCTTCATTTAAAAAATCGGTAGAGTTGATAGAATATTTGGCTAGATTGGTGGGAAATTGTAAAGGCAAACGAGGTGATGGTGATGTTTCGGAAGCTCGATTAATTTTAGGCGGTTTTCCAAATAATGTATCCATTTTTAAATGAACGACATGATGATGTGGATGATCATGTCCCAATAGTCTATCTGTTACAATTAGTAAATCACTAGAATTTGTTTGGCCTACAATAGAATAAGGACATCTTTCCCGAGTTGCAATTTGGTTAAATATCTCTAAAGAGCTGGGCTGGGTTGATAAGGCTAATACGTAGCGTTCCTGAGATTCGTTGCACCATATTTCCATTGGGCTCATCGAAGGGTCATCAACTTTGACATCTCTAATTTCAAATGTGGCACCCAAATTACTATCATGGATTAATTCAGGTAACGCATTACATAAACCCCCAGCTCCAACATCATGGACACTATCGATCGGATTGAGTTCTGATCCTAAATTAACACAGGCGTCAATAACTTCTTGACACCTTCTTTGCATTTCAGCATTTTCTCGTTGCACCGATTTAAAGTCTAATTCTTTAGAACTCGATCCTGATTGAATTGAACTTGCGGAACCACCACCAAGACCGATTAATAATCCTGGCCCTCCAAGTACAACTATTTTCGACCCAACCCCCACTTTCCTCTTCTTAATCAAATCTGGCCTCACATTTCCTAATCCACCTGCAATCATGATTGGTTTATGGTATCCCCTTACTTCAGGTTTACTCACATCCTTTATGGACGGAACGTTTTGACAAAATGTCCGAAAATAGCCGCAAAGACTTGGCCTGCCGAATTCATTATTGAATGCAGATGAACCCAATGGTCCCTCAAGCATGATATCGAGACTACTAGCAATATGGTTGGGCTTACCGATCTGATCATTTTCCTCCCATGGCTGAATAAATTCGGGAATCAATAGATTTGAGACGGAGAATCCACTTAGACCCGCTTTAGGTTTGCTACCTCTACCAACAGCACCCTCATCTCGAATTTCACCCCCAGACCCAGTGGCCGCTCCTTGGTATGGCGAAACCGCAGTAGGATGATTATGAGTTTCAACTTTAATAATAAAAGGCATTGCTTCAGTATGACTACAGTACTTTTTATCACTACCAAGTGAAAATCGTGGGGCAACAGGTCCTTCAATGACAGCTGCATTATCATCGTATGCTGATAAAGTATACTTTGAGTGGAGATTATGAGTATTGCGAATCATCTGGAAAAGGGTATGAGGTTGAGGTTGGGAATCCAGCTTCCAGTTGGCATTAAATATTTTATGGCGACAATGTTCGGAATTAACTTGTGCAAACATAAATAATTCAACGTCGGTAGGATTTCTTCTGGCTTGGTGACCATTAAGACCAGCGTTCCCATAAGCATAAGCGTGAACAAGGTAATCTACCTCATCTCCTGCCAATGCTAGACCAAGTTCTTTATTTGATTCCTCCAACTTTTTTTTAGCAATTTTGATCTCCTCCGCCGACAAATTTTCCTTCAGGAAATCATCAAATATTTTGATTTCCTTAAGTGGACTTGATTGATGATTTTTTCCGTCATCGGAGGATAAGATGAATCGCTCATCCAGAAAAGTTCTCAAGCAAATTTGAGTCATACGGTCGTGTAGAAAGTTGTGAATGACCTCGATTTTATTTTCGCCTATTTCATTAAGACTGAAACTGCCTTCAAAAGTGAAAAAGTACACTGCCAGTCGATCAATTCGGCGCACAATCCCATTCAACCCACATAATCTCGCAATATCAGTTGCTTTGGATGACCAGGGAGGTAAACTTCCAGGCCGACCAACCACAATAATGTTATTTTCCATATTTGCTCCAATTTGAGAACCAATGAGATTATTAATTTGATTTTTCGTTTCCTCAGTGTGAAAATAATTCCCATAATCCAAAATTTGTTTCAAAATTTCGCGTTGCGGAGAATTCACCCTTCCAAGGAGTTTTTCGGATTCAGGTGAATTTGGATAAATTATATGAATCCAAGAGGAATCGAGAGCAATCAGGTTTGGAAGGTGCGGTTTTAATGAAAGAAGTAGTGATTGGCATTTCTGGAAAGAATGAATTGATGGGCCTGGTAGAAACAACATCTATAGGAACGAGAAAAAAACAATGGTAATAAGTAAATTTTTGAAAAAAAAGGTAGTTGAAAATGGAATATTTACTCTGGCGGAAGGGGCAAAAATTTAAAATTTATGGAATATATTTTTAGGAAAAATTCAGCAAACTTGATCGAAATATACAGCGGTAAACTTCCTTGACAAAATTATCTTGGCGCCCTAAAGCATGAAATAATGGCGTCAAATTCCTGAAAAAAAATTATTAAAATAAATTTTATTTACCAGTAAATTCTGTCTCAGATAGAGGCAACGAAAGTAAAGCCAATTAAATTGACTTGATGTTGAAAAGCAGGGAGATAAAGGGCGTCTGTGAGCGTCTCCAAATGAATAGTTAACTCGTCAGATTATTTTTGAAAGAGTAATGGTGATATATCTTCTCAATAGAAATATAAATTCGTGAATTAAACTTGCTTTCTTGAGGGTGTTTGTGTTTTAAGGGGTAGCGGGTGGAACAGGGAGGGGCTTCAAAAATCAATAAGCAAAAAAGTTTGGCCACAACTTTGGCGTGAATGGCCGATTATGCAACTGGTCGATGCATATTCCTGATGGATTCTGTTATGTGCAGTAGAGGATAGGCTTAGTGATTATGTGTTATGTACATAGGGTTTAGTATAAAACCTATGGTGCAGCCGACGCATCTAACTCCGGTTCACTCCAAACGAAGCGCTGACACTGCTACCATTGGTTATGGGCTGTCCCTGATTTGTTACTAGCAGTAATTGCAATCTTGTAATTTCCTGTAACCATTTGTGTGTCCCGAGTTAGTCCCTCGTTAAACGTGCCTCCATTGACGGCTAACTAATTCTTGCCGTTTGCAACCTACTCCTCTATATCCTCACTGGCCAATTAATTCTTGCGGATTTCAATAATTTTTTTTTTCTCTCATCACCTGCAAACCAGTATTCATGCCAGTTAATTCAACCACTTCTTTCAACCTGTTTCAATCTAGACCTAAAATTCATCAGGAATGACCAGCTTTTGCAAGGGAATTGAAAAACTTAGACATTCCCCCCCACATATCATCACATGATAGACTTTGTTCTAGATCTTTCTCAGGCACTATTTCCCCAGTATCAACCTCAAGTGGCAATACTGCCAAAGCCTTTTTCGAGTCACCATCTTCTCCACCACCCCCTCATGAACCACCTTCTGTCTCCAGTTATACAGAGCATCTCCTGCCTGCCATCAATAACATGTCCTGACCCCAACCTAACAACCCTATTACCAAAATACAAAGGGAAAGATTGCAGAGTTGTTATTGATGACATTCTGACGCAAGTAAAACACACCCATAAATTAAAAGTGGATGGTTCCAATTGGCAGTATTGGTTCAAGAGTATTAGTCTCATCATGCAGTGACAAGTTTGATTGATGAAATACATTACCAATGTCAACACAATTTCAAATGCTATTAGTGCTTTTGAAGATGAAATGTGCTGGCACATTATATATTTCACCATCAAAAAAAATTGCAGGGATTTATTGATGTTGGCACAACTTTTTATCATGCATACAATGTCCTCTCATCCAAGTTTGAAACATCAACACATACTTCTTGCATTGCTCTTTTCAATGACCTCCAAAAATCAAATTATTTCCATTTGTTGACCCAATTACCCATGCAGATGGCATTAAAAGTATTTTAGATGCACTCATACAGTCTGGTTTCCATCTTGGCTATGATGAACTAGGTGCCATACTCCTCCAAATCCTACATGTCTCATTTGTCAAATGAGCTGAACAGATATTTTGAATTAAGGAAAGATCTGTCACAACCATCATATGAGGACATGCTCACTGCTCTTCAGAACACCACAAAAAACTCTGTTCTACCATCCACACCTATGGTGTCGACTGCACTTGATGTCTCTCTTTAAGACAATTTGATTTCATCATTAGCTTTCAGACATGGCAAAATGGACAATTATCAACCCCCAAACACAAAGCAAGACCTGCCATGCAGTTTATGCAGATCTACTGAGCACCTGATTAAGAGATGTTTTAATACTGGAAATGGAAGTTCCTTTAACTCAGAAGTATGGGCTCAACAAGAAGCACACATACAGCAAGCCAAGGCAGCTATGAGCTGTTTCAAGTGTACCATTGATGACAAAAGAAACAAACCTTCCTCTTCCAAAGTTTGACTAAATGAGATTGATTCTTCCGCTCTTGATATACTCACCACATCACTCAATGAACTTGATCTTGGAAGAAATGAGTGGCTCAATGCCTCAGATGCAGAAGGTGCTAAGGGAATTTTTGAAACTGGTGCTACACATCATGTCACAGAAGATGCATGTCTTCTTTCTAACTTTAAGAAGTTACAAAATCTGGTTTCAGATAAAACAGAAAATGACTTAGCTGCCACTTTTATAACCAGCCATGGGGATATGTTAGTCAGGGTGTCAGCCAGGCCATCTCAGGAGCCCAGTAAATTATATAATAAATTACTGGAATCATTTAAGGGAATAATGCTATACATCTTATGTAGTTACAAAAAAAAATCTTATTGAATAAATTTATATAAATATTTTATAAGTAAAATAATTATTATATTCATTATTAAGAAAACTTTTATTACATAAAAAGATATTATATTCTATAACATCATGGCGCATTTTGTATGTATTTAATATTTCTAAATAGATAATTTAATTAATTAAAATTATATTATGAGTGTAAATTTAACTTATAATGTAATTACAATTTAAGTAATAAAATTTATATAAACTAAATACAACTTATCACATAATACTATCCATAAATATTGGGCGCTTCCTTGACCCTTAATTGTGTCACTAAAATTACTAAATTAATTAAAATACTTATTTAATATGATAAATTTAAATTCTCATTCTAAATAAGTTATTTTATTAAATTAATTAGTTGTTTCAATTAAATTAATAATTAAATTACTTGAAATGGTTAAAATAATTAATTTAATTTTCTTTATACTGAATTAAGATTTATTATATACATTAAAGTGTGAAAATAATTCCTTTTTTTTAATTAAACCTTTTTCAGCTATATGTATTACCTGTTTTAGAGTTTCTTTCTCAAAGTTCTCAGGTTTCATACTTATGTAGTTATTTATTATATTACATATTTGTTTTGGGACTGTATGGTGGGAAAAGTTGTTTCTTATTCACAGGTTTACTTTATTGGATCAATTTTACTCTTATTTTGTATGTTTCAATTAAATTAAAATACCTGTTTGTTTCACATTACTATATTGTTTGTAAATACAATTGAGACACTTGAGAAGGTCTTCTTACCTATAAGAGGGCCTTGGAAATCCTCTCTAGTAATCATCACTTACATTACAATTATTTTAACCACTTATTAAACTATTATTTTTATTTCTATTAGTATTACAAAGTATAAATATTAAATAAATAAATTACGGTTGCTTTAAGTCTATTAATAATAATTATTGTTAGCCGCGCAGAGATTAATCAACTTACTCAAGTAAAATATTTTTCAAATAAAGCTCATTGTTATATCAGTCCTTATTATTTGTTGTTGCACTTCTCATCTTTAATTCTTATAAGTCCTATTGTTTTTTTTCTCTCTATCCTATTACTTTGTAAACTCCACTGTTATTATTTCCTTCCCCTTCCATTTTCCTCTATCTTCTTCTTCTTCTTATAGATGACTCACCGATACAGGGGGTATAATGAAAAGCTAATAACATTAAAAATGTTTTCTTTTGTGATAAGGCAAAGTCTACTCTGATTTTGCCATTTGATTTATTACAAAATGATGTGTCTCTTGATCTAAACTCTTCTCATGATTTTATTGTTACTAAGAGTTCAGATACTTTATTTGTTGCTCCATTATTTTCATGCGCCACGTGACACTTGAGGCAAAAGCAGCTCATTAAATCAATAATACAGAGGTCTAAATCCATACTCAAAGCGGAGAAAGCAATTCTACATAGCAACTGCAACTTTCCTTTGTGTACTCACTATTCAACCGTGCTAATCTAAACTTTAAATCTAAATTAGTCAATCTCTCAATAGTGTGTTTAGTCTTTTCTTCGATAAGCAATGCACAGCGCAATAGTTATTGCAATATTCCGCTAAAAGGTTTATTAAGTATCTGTGGGTTATTAACAGGGGTAGTGAGCATGGATGGGATGGTTGGTGGAGGATTAAAGGGTTAATGGATGTTAGTGAGGAGGGTCCAGGTGTAACGGGCGTATTTTCGGAGGTCTGTGGTGTGCAGAATGATGGATGGGTATGAGGTCAATGCGAGGAGGGGTTGGATTTTGGTTAGATATTTCTTTAGAATTAAATTATAAAATGTGTATATGGTTAATAGTGGTAAAGCTTCAGGTTAAATCATTATTATTGTACATTTCCTTATTTTTCTCAGTAATCATTTCTAAAACTTAAATCTTTGATTATTGAGTTTCCAACCCTTTGTGAGATCTTAAGAATATTAATATTACCTTTAAATTATATTAGAATTATTATTGAACATATCTCAAAGCAGTAGCTCTTCCTTTGAATCATCTTCAAATCACTTCCTTGAACATTTTCTCTGTGCTTCGAAGAAGTTTCTAAACTTCTCCCTCCATCTCACTTCCAGGACCACTCCCGACCTTGTGTGTAGGTTGTCCAGTGACACTTGTCTTCTAAAGAATGCAAATGGACCATTGACCTAGTTTATCCTTGTACACTAGATGTTAATTCCTTTGCAATTAATTATTTTAACTCTTTATATTCAGCTACCATTCCTGCTCCTTTTGTAACCCCATCTCCAATTTCACAATTTACTTATCCTAAAGCTTCCCCGGATTCCATTATTTATTAGCACAGGCGTCTTGGCCACACCAGTACTTGAACATTAAAACAAATTTACAAAATGGAATTATGTGCCAATGCCCCTTCTTTTGTTCCTTACTTTAGACTACACTGTGATATCTGTGCAGTCTCCAAAAGCAAAAGAAGAAACACTCACCAAGAAGTTAAGGGAGAACATCAAATAATGGACTTAATTGTCCTGGATATGGTGGGACCAATGCTAGATGTCACAAATAACAGGGAAGTATATTTTTCCACTTTCAGAGAAGCATACACCACTTATGGTGAGGTATATATATTAAAAAAGAAGTTGGTTGTTTTTGAAGCCTTTATTAATTTCAAGAAAAGGTTAGAGAATTTAACTAACCACAGACTTAGGATCCATTGCACTGATAATGGACGTGATTATATGAACAAAATGCTCTCTGATTTTCTGGCAATCAATGGAATTTTTCACACACACTTGATGCCGTACCATCACAAACAAAAAGGCATGGCCAAACGTTTCAATGAAACAATAGGTGAAATAGCAAGAGCAATTCTTCTAGCATAAAATCTACCTCAAACCTTTTGGCCTTTTGCTTACTGTTGGGCATTGTACATTCATAATCATCTACCAAATGTACAAGTTACTAATTGTCAGCCTAGGTATCTCCAGTACTGAGTAATTCTTATATTTAATATAAGATAACCTAAATACATTAAGCTTATATCTTAAAAATAAGGTTAAAACACTTATATATATTTTTATAATACATACACTATGCAATATAGGGGGTGGACTTGCTAGCAAGTCCTCAACCTGAACTCAGATGGAACTCAGATGGAACTCAGACTGAACTCATACTGAACCCATACTGAACTCTACTTGAACACCCACCTAAAACTGTTCTGCTGAGTGGTGTTCATCCCTGATTGAATGGTTCCTTTATCAATAGCTCAATGTGTGTTCAATCTATGGTGAGTTTGGGTCCAAGGTTGCGGACTTGCTAGCAAGTCCGCCCCCCATATTGTGTGGTGATATATATATAATTATTACACTATTATATAACTTATAGTAGTTTAAATAGCTTATACATAGCCTAATAATAGTTATTAAGGTGTTAATGGAGTCATAATATATTTATCTTAAGGGATATTAAGTAATATTTTACATACATAAGCTTATATGTATACATAAATATCATATTCAGTGAAATATGCAGTATATTATGTATATTTAGGTCTATGAGTGGGTTTTAGCCTCTTAATAGCCTATAACCTTTGTTTTTCTGATTATTTTGGGTCATATGGACGTATTCAGTGGATTCAAAATGCCTACAGAAGCATATACATCTATTTCAGGCGCATGTACTCAGGTTGGACAACTTAATCTGCTTCCTTGGATGGATATTCACGGATTTATGGGTTGGGAGGTCATTGATGGGTTAATATAGATACTTGGGGATGTTATTAGGGGCTTGGAAATTTAATTTTTTTCCTTTATATGCTTTGGGTTTTATTTTATTCCTTTTGGATTAGTTATTTTACCTGTTTCTTTATGGTATCTGCTTTTATCTGGATTTTCTATTTATGGTATGGGTCTGTGTTATCATTAATAGTGAAGGAGGGTCCTTACTGGAGGTCTGGGTGTTGAATATTCTTGAAGTGGACGCCATGGGGAGGTGATGGGCCCTCACAGTGCTGTAATTTCCAGGGATAGCAGTGATATCATCTGGATTGAAGGTCTGTGCACTCCAGTGGATATTGGTATAAGTAAGGAGGGATTTGATGGGTTATTGATCATCACTTACTTACTAAAATTCAAATAAACATTTAAACAAAATTATTATCATTCAGAAATATATTATAAAGCCTTTTATAAATTGAAATTATCATTATATAAGCTATAACTATAATCTATTTATCTTTTTTCCACCACTAGCACACATTTCATCCATGTATTGTGAGTTTTATTTGAGTATAACTATTTTATTAGTCTTCCCCTGAGGTTTAATCACTAAATAATTTGTAAATAAGTAGTTGGACCATTAATAAATACTATTAAATCATACTTATATACTAGATACAATGACACTAACAGTACACCATATCAACTTATTTTTGACAGGATTTCAGACTTTCCTCCTATCAAAATTTTTGGTCAATGGGCCTATGCTCATATTACATTGGAAAAAAGGACTAGGATGTATTTAAAATCAATGAGGGTAAGAGTTGTTGGATTTCTGGATGGTGGTAAAGGATGGATTTTTTGGCATCTGGAATCAAATTATTTTGTTCATTCCACAATGGTGAAATTCATCCCGGAGGGTGAAAAAGCATCTGGCAATGTAATAAAACCTCTATCTTCAAATGAATTAACAAGTAAAGGTGACCTTAACTTCATTCTCAATTCCTTAAGTTTTTGATATTTTACAGCAGAACAGATAATTGCCACACAAGTCACTTTGATAGAATACATTGAAAATCATTCACTTGAACTATCTGATTGTTTACCACAAACATATAAACAAAAAATGAAAAAATGATGCTAACAAGTGGCATGTAGCATGCCAAAATGAATTAAAAAACATTTCATCTATGAAAGTATGGGATACAGTTCCTCTCCCTGATGGTAAAACTGTTAGCAGGGCACATTGGGTATTTGCGTTAAAAAGAGATGAATATGGAAATATCACTAAACATAAAGCTTGTTATGTTTCCCATGGCTTCAAAAAATTGAAGTTATTGATTTCAATGACACTTTTGCACCTATGGAAACTTTGCATCTCTGCATCTAATACTCACCCTTGCTGCCACATATGGATGTACAGTTAAAAATTTTGATGTCACAGCCGCATATCTTCACAGTAGAATTGATGAAGAAATATATATTAAACAGCCAGAAGTTTTTGAAACAGAAAATCCCAATCTGTTATACAGACTGAATAAGGCCCTATATGGCACTAAACAAGTGGTGAGGTGTTGGTGGAAACATCTAAGTGGCATCCTGGAAAACCTGGGTTTTTCTGCCAGCCAACAATGTGTGAGTGTATATGTATTGTCAAACAATGGGTTGAAAGGCATGCTGTGGATCCATTTCAATGACGGTGTTGTTGTTGGGGGCAATGACAATATTTTAAATGTGTTGGAGCAGGATCTGGGCAAGGTTGTGAACTTGAAATGCAATGACAGAATTACATCCATTGTGGGTTTGGCAGTTTTGCACTTTTCAAAAGGCTTTACAATACATCAACCAGCTCTAGTCAATAAAATCCTGAAAAAACATAACAGGAAAGGCCTTACATCACAGTCTGCCCTACCAATGGGTCTATCTTTAATCTCTCTCAAAGAACAAACCCATTCTGGGGTTGATCCTCTAAAATTTTTATCAATAATTGGTTCCCTTTTGTACTTGATAGCAGGATTGAGGCCAGATTTAGCATATCCTGTCAACTTCCTGGCAATTCATAAATCAAGAACAGGTTAAGCTGAATGGGATGCACTGAACCACCTTCTTTGTTACCTCCAATTCACAAAAAATCATAGATTTCACTTATTTCCTCTGATTACGTCTTTCCTTTCAACCAAAGTTTTTTTTGATGCCACATGGGGCAGTGAATTTGCACGTGCTACTGGTGGACATATTCTAATGTTCAACAATTGTTTCATTCTTTGGAAATCAAAACAGCAGTCACTTGTAGCAACCACATTGTAACACTCAGAATTAATGGCCATGTCAAATGCAACCAGGCAGGCCCTCTGGATGCAAAATCTTTTATGTGAAGTAGACTTATGCCATGGTACCATATGCCTACACTGTGAAAACAAGGGGGAAATTGTTACAGCTACAGATAATCCTTCTGGTAAACAGTGTAGACATGTTGACAGGGATTTTTATTTTTTCAATGAGAAAGTTCATAGAAAAGAAATTAATATTGAATGGGTGAAAAAAAAGATTAAATTGCTGATTTATTGTCAAAAAATATAGGCCAAAACATATGGAAGGAAAAGAGAAAGCTATTAGGTGTTTATGATGACTGATTCTATTTTAATTTCTCCATTTATCTTTTATTCTTCAACTTTTTCTAGCATATTTATTATTATTATTATTTTCATTTCTTTCTCTCACATTGGTAAGAAAATCACTAAGAGGGGGGTTTTATGTGAAATAGAGGATAGGCTTAGTGATTATGTGTTATTTACATAGGTTTTAGTATAAAAACTATGGTGCAGCCAAAAAGTCTAACTCCGGTTCACTCTGGACAAAGCACTGACACTGCTACCATAGGTAAGTAATGTAATTATGCGGTTCACTCCGGACAAAGTGCTGACACTGCTACTATAGATTCTTACCAGAACCACCACATGCTTATCAATGCACCTGATGCCTCTAAAGTGCCACTACATTCCCCACCCAATCCTGCACCCTCATTGGTTGAAGATTCCCCCTACCAGTAAATCTGCCAATGTTCCCTCTCAGTCTTCTGAGGACCATGGTAAGCCTTCTTCCATGGATGTGGACATGTGAAAGTCCCATTCCCTCTCTCTCTCCCCTCCCCCTCCCCACTTGAACCTCTTCCTCCTCCACTCATCAACACGAGTCTTGTCAAGGGATTGGTCACTTCTACTCTTGCAGTAGCTTCAGGAACCAAGTACCCTACTTCCAAAAAGAGATGCTACTCCTTGTGAATGTCTAAAATCCTAGATTTAACTAAGTACTCAACTACATGAATAAATATATGTATATAAAGATTATATGGGACTTAAGTAATTGATAATCATTATTCTGAAAGCCACCATTACAGGTTATGGGCGTTTCCTGCCAATACTAATAATTATCATCATTTTCATTGCTCTACGGGTGTCCTTAAACTAGGAGAATTTTCTTCCTTTTATATTTATATTTCTATTTCATTATTATTTTTCCTTTTTTTCCTTTTTTTTCTATATAAGCACTATCATAATTCATCTTTTTTTTTATCTTTTCCTGTTTTATTTTTTCTCTTCCTTATTTAAAATTATAAACATTAAGAGGAATAGCCCAGTATAGACAGTAGATTATGTTGATTTTGGTGGCCCAAAATCAAGAGTCTAAGACCCGATTGGAGTGAACACACACAATTGTCAAAAACACCATTTATATTTTAAAAAAAATAATTAATAATAAATATTCAACTTAAAAGAATTTCTTTTTTGTTTTCTTCCTTTAAATTTATATATTTTTTTCCTTCTATTTATTGTAACATGTCTAGACCTTTGTTGTCTTCCAGAAGAAGGGAAGGAGAGACAATGCCTACCCCTCCTTCAGACCCACCTGCAGAAGAACCTAGGACAGCAGAACTGACAAGAATACAAAATTTCACTGAAACTGGCTGTGACAAACATTATGCTATTTCAAATCTGAAAAAGGCAAAAACATGGATCAATTTGACTCTGAAATTGAACTCAACTGGGGAAAATTTACAAATGTGGATTATGAAGGCTCAAAAATTACTTGGAAAAGTTGCTAGAGATGAATACTATGCCAAAAATTGTAAATGGTGAATCAATGTTCATAAGGATTATCTGGTTCATAAAATATTAGTAAAATGTGTTAATTATTCTGTTCAAGAATTAATAGTAAATGGCAATTAACCAGCTTCTTTTTACCTTTTTACTTTTCTGGTGACACATTTTAACCAAAGCACATGTATACACCATCTAAACTTATGGAAAGAAGCCCTGTCCATGAGATTAACAGAATTAAATTCAGGTGTTGTATTTACACAGGCATTATACAAAAAATTTAGAATGATATGGGCATCTGGCTTGGAGTTAACTTTTGACAATATTATGGGAATTATGATACAAAATAAAGCAAAAGGAGATCAGATACTAGAAGGAAAAATTATGAAACAAATAAATACTCTATACCAATTAAGCGATTCTCCTACATCTAAAGAGATATCAAGAGTAATAATTGACTCCCAAGATCAGGAAGTTCTCAAATCCAAACCTACTAAAGAAAAGGTTATGGTTCTTAATCAAAGTAAAGTGGAATTTGATGTTGAAACTCAATCAATTGAAGTAGATGCTTTAGGAAAAGGAGGTAAAGTTAGGATTTGGTTGAGAGGTGGGGAGGAGGAGCAATATGGGAACTATGAATTGCAAAGAGGTGGAATAGTAGATATTGAATAAGGGGGTTATATGGAGCAAGAGCTGTGGAGTGCTCCCCATCAGACAACTTATCTAGTAATACAGTTATTCCCTAGCCTCACTGCCAATTGGCATAGACAGTCCTGTCTTCTCTCACTGTTGGAAGTCCCAACATAGTAAGTCTTAGTTAGTCTCACTGCTGCATCCAGCATTGTCAGTCCCTTCTTAGGCTAGTGTTAATTCTAGTGGTAGTCTTCCTTCTTAGGTCTTAACATTTGGTCCAATCTTTGTTGGTGCGCTACCAAAGAACAACAAGCCCCTCAGTTCAACCTGATTCAGCAACCCTTTCTGCAATGCAAGAGCAAATGGAACACTTACAAGAAAAAAATTTCAGACTCATGGAACATCTAGTGAAGGAAAGGCTCTCATACAGTGGCCCCACAGAAGCAGAACTGGACACCACTAAAGCTGAGGCACAGGCATGGCCTTCAACACTAACACATCTTGTTAAAGGCCCAAAGATTGCTGTCCCAGAAATCTTCAATGGAAAGTGAGGTCCCCAGGCAGATCATTATGCATTGCAAGTAAATCATTATGTCATTTTCAACCACCATCAGTTCCCAGATCAGCAATTGTCACTGGACAACCTATGCACAAGGTCAAGGGTGTTCCTGGAAGTGAGATGAAGAGAATAATTTAGAAACTTCTTCGAAGCACAGAGGAAATGTTCGAGGAAGTGATTCGAAGATGAATCGAAGGAAGAGCTACTGCTTTGAGATATGTTTGATAAGAATTCGAATATATTTTAAAGGTAATATTAATATTCTTAAGATCTCACAAAGGGTTGGAAACTCAATAATCAAAGATTTAAGTTTTAGAAATGATTACTGAGAAAAATAAGGAAATGTACAATAATAATGATTTAACCTGAAGCTTTACCACTATTAACTATATATACATTTTATATTTTTATTCTAAAGAAATATTGAACCACAATCCAACCCCTCCTCGCATTGACCTCATACCCATCCATCATTCCACACTCCAGAGACCTACAAAAAATACACCCGTTACACCTGGACCCTCCTCACTAACATCTGTTAACCCTTTAATCCTCCACTAACCATCCCGTCCATGCTCACTACCCCTGTTAATAACCCACAGATACTTAATAAACCTTTTAGCGGAATATTACATTAACTATTGCGCTGTGTGTTGCCTATCAAAGAAAAGACTAAACACGCTATTGAGAGATTGACTAATTTAGATTTAAAGTTTAGACTAGTGCGGTTGAATAGTGAGTACACAAAGGAAAGTCGCAGTTGCTATGTAGAATTGTTTTCTGTGCTTCGAGTATGGATTTAGACCTCTGTATTATTGATTTAATGAGCTGCTTTTGCCTCGAGTGTCACATGGCGCATGACAGATGCCTGGGTATAAAACGCGAGCTCCGTTGAGCGTGAGAAATATTCTTCCCACACTACTTTCTCTCAATTCTTCCTTTAATTTTTTTCTATTTATTATGTCAACTTGTCCTACCCCAACTCCCATGCCTCCACACCCCAAAGAGGATGGTGGAATCTTTACCCGGCAATACTTCCAAGCCTGCACGGCCTGCGAATCAATTGAATATTTTTGCGTTGAAAGCACAGCTACACAAGTTCCTCTCCAGAAATGCAAGTTTTGCCACTGGAGACAGGTGACGTGTGATGCCCTATCAAAAAACGCGGAAATTGAACAACGGTTTACCAAAACTAAATACTGGGTAATCCCGAAGACCAAAGAGGTGGTTGAAGACATCTGGGATGTGTTGGTTGGGGACGATTGGTCGGTGGAAGAGTTTGAGGAGGAGGTTGAGGATACCATGGCAACCTGGGTAACCCAGGCCACAGGTAAAAGACGAGGTTTGGAAGAGGAGGTGGATGAATTGGTTGAAGAGGATGAGGATGAAGTCCCCATCTTGAGGCAGACACCAAAGAAGCGGAGGATGGTCATTGAAGATGAAGAAGAGGAGAAGGAAGTGACAGTGGAGGTCACCCCAAAGTTATTTTTAGAGGTTGACCCGTTTTTTGAAGTAAGTCTGCTTTTCTTATTTCCAAAAATTTTTTTACTGATGACCGTATGTTTTTAGACTTCTGATGTCATCACGGAAGCTCCTATTTTGGAAGCAGCGCCATCGTTTCCTGTTGAGGAAAATCAACCAGTGATTGATTCAAGGGAGGGCAACAAGTAAACTCTTGCCCAGGTACTGTCAAAGAAACCTTGGCGGGGTCAACGAGCTCAATTCATTTAAGATTTAAGTGGTGAGGTTGACAAGGTTATTGATGCTGCCTCCTTTGACGTGGCTGAAGAATTACTAGAGATTGGGGAAGTGGTACCTGTAGGAGAAGAGGAGGTATTTAAGAAATGCAGGAAGGAAATAAGGGTGGTATTGGAAAAAACGAAGAAATTGGTTTGGGAAAAAATACAGGAGATATTTTGAAATGGAAAGAGAAAAAAAAAAAAAAGAAAGGAAGGAAAAAAGAAAAAAAATAGAAAGCAATTTGTGTATTTATTTTATTTTTTTGTTTTAATTAAAATTTTAATATATATTTTATAAGATTTTAAAAAAGAAAAAGAAAAAGGAAGAAAAAAAAAGAATGTTTAACTGAGGAAATTTTAGTTTAAGTTTGAAAAAGAAAAAATTTAAGTAAGAAGAGAAAAAAAAATAGTTGATTGAAACAATTTCTTTTGAAAATGAAAATTTAATGAGAGAAAAATTTGTTATACGTGAAAGTTTATTTATTGAAGTTTTTGAGGAATTTCGGTTATTTGAAAAGAAAGAAAAAAAAATTTTTGAAAAAAAAAGAATTTGAAAGAAAGAAGTAATTTGTTTGAAAAATTTTAAAAGAGATACTTTAAAAGTTGAAGTGAAGTTTGAGAAAGATTGTCCTATTGACACCACACAATATGGGGGGCGGACTTGCTAGCAAGTCCGCAACCTTGGACCCAAACTCACCATAGATTGAACACACATTGAGCTATTGATAAAGGAGCCATACAATCAGGAATGAACACCACTCAGAAGAACAGTTTTAGGTGGGTGTTCAAGTAGAGTTCAGTATGGGTTCAGTATGAGTTCAGTCTGAGTTCCATCTGAGTTCCATCTGAGTTCAGGTTGAGGACTTGCTAGCAAGTCCACCCCCTATATTGCGTAGTGTGAGTTTGTGAAAAATTTTGATAGTTCGAAGAAAAAGAAATAAGGGAAAAGAAAAAAAGTTTGTAAGGAGAAAAGAAAGAAAATTCAAGGAATTATTGATTTTTAAGATTTTATTTTAAGGAATTTTAAGGCTTTATTTTTATTATTTTATTTTATTTTATTTTTTTAATTCAATTCAATTTAATTTAATTTTATTAAATTTATTTATTTATTTTTTAAAGAAAGTTTGAAAAAAGCTTTTGAAAAGAAGAAAAAGGAAAAGAGAAAACAGAGTAAGGATTTTTAGAAGAGAAGAAGTTTTTTAGAAATTTAAGAAAAGAAAAGAAAAAAGAGAAGAGAAGAGAAAAATAAAAGAGAGTTCTAAGGTTTTGGTTTTAAAGGATATTTATGATGAAAAGATTTTAGGAGTTCAGGTGCATTAGAAACATTGATGGCTGGTTCCCAGGATGTTTTTTCTGAGTCATCAAGGAAGCCTTCCCATTCCACAAGGTATTGAAGTTTCCCCTTGTGCATTCTTGAATAAAGGATACAGCTTACTTCCCACTCTAGATGGTCTTCTACTTTGACCGGTTCCAGAGGAGGTTGGTTCCTGCCTGGGTATGTTTCTCAAGCCAGTTCCAGGAGAGATAAGTGGAAAACAGGGTGAATAGCCTGCCATTTAGGAGGTAGTTTGAGTTGAAATGCAGTTTTAGAGACTTCGGAGTCAATTTTGAATGGTCCCAAGCGCCTTTCGGCCAGTTTCTTTGATGGTCAAGTTGTTTGAATGTTTTGTGCGTCGAGCCATACTTTGTCTCCTGGATTAAAGGAAGGAGCAGATTGTTGATGTTTGTCGGCCTGTTCCTTGTACCTTCTAATTGCTAATTCCAAGTTTGATTTAAGTTCTTCTAGGAGTTGTGATATTGTTTGAAGATAATGTTCCGCAGGATGACTAGTTCCTACATGGATTGAGTTGAATCAAGGATGTCTTCAATAAACAGTTTCGAAAGGAGATTGTGGTGTAAAAGAATGAGTCAAGTTATTATAAGCAAATTTGGCCAATGGTAACCATGTGGTCCAATAGTCTTGTTGGTAACTGACATATATTCGAAGGTATTGTTTTAGGATTTGGTTGACCCTTTCTGTTTGCCCATTGGTTTCAGGATGATAGGCCGTGGAGAGATTCCTCTTGATATTGAGTTGTCGACACAATTGAGTCCAGAATGTGGATGCAAACAATGAGCCTCTATCTGAAATAATATCATTAGGTAAGCCATGTTTGGAAAATACATATTCTAGAAACAATTTTGACAAATATTCTGCTGTAGCAGTAGTAGTGGTTTTAATGAAAATAGACATTTTTGAAAATATATCTACTATTACTAATATGGAATCAAAATTATTAGAAAGAGGAAGTTGAGAAATAAAATCCATTGATAAAGATTCCCAAGGTTTAGAGGGAATAGGAAGTGGTTGAAGCAACCCATGCTTCCGGTGACAAGGAGCCTTATTCCTATTACATTCGTAACAAGATCTTATATAGTCCTTGATTTCTCTGGTCATTCCTGGCCAGAAAAAATCCCTCACTATTAACAGGTAGGTTTTATCAACCCCAAAATGACCAGCTAATGGAGAATCATGTCAAATATTGAAAATCCATAATTTTATTTCATTATTTTCGGGTATGACTACTCTACCTTCAAAAACTAATAGAACTGATTCAATACTAAATCTTTTGGCCCCTTGCTTTGAGGGTATTAGGGGGTATCAATGTTCAGGGATCCGCAATTAGGGATCAGGAATTTTTTTTCCCGGGATCAGACATTATTAATTGCGGAAGATTCTTATCCACTAGCCCCAGGGCTAGTGGATAAGAAATCCACGATAATGCATTATCCCGCCTCTTATACCCTAATTTCCATTCCTAATTCCTGATCCCAAACTCATCTCATCCATGATGGATTTTTAAGAAAGTCACATGACTTATAATTGCTGATGCCATCCTTAAGTATTTCCTCACTCTATGCTACTTAATTTTGGTGGCGAACACTTAAGTTTTTTTTCTATCTACACACCCCAACTGCACATTTGGCGGTGAATTCCCACTTCCCTCATCACATAACCCTTCCACTGGCAACAATGAACCACCTCTCTACTAGGAAGCTACTTCACTCAACAATGAATGCTATTACTTTTCTTTTAGTTCTTTACTATAAATCTGACTCTGATTTGGAAGATGCTTTAGCTTATATGTGTTTTCTTTCCAAAAAGCGTTACATCATCACCAGGGGGACAAATCTTTATCATGATCCCCGATATGATCTGGCCTCCATTCTCAACATTCCTCATTTAAACTTCACACAACTTTTTAGAACTTCTCCCAATTCTTTCTTCAAACTTTATCAACTCATCTCCGATCATCCTATCTTCCATAACAATTCTCATAACAAACAGTGTAATCCTGCCATCCAACTTGCTGTTGCTCTATGTCGCTTTGGCTCAAATGGAAATGGTGCTGCCGTAAGACGTTTGGATAATCTCTTTAACATAGGATATGGTACCGTGATATTATACACCAAGCGCTGTATGATTGCTATCCTTTCCCTCAAGTCTCAAACTCTTGCTTGGCCAACTCCAGAACAGCGACTTGAATCCTCTCAAGTAATGCAAGCTGAAGGTTTCCCTGGCCGTGTAGGTTTTGTTGATGGCACAACCATCCCTTTGAGTCAAAAGCCTGCAATTACTCTCCAACATTTCTCTTCACCCTTTTAATTTTTTATTTTTATGTTTTCATACTTTCCAAATGTCCTCTTTGTGTACTTTAATCACTTGGTTTTGTATTTTGGTTTGTTGCATATTCATTTTTTTTTTTTGAATTTACGGTGAATATCTTTTTTTTGGATGGCTCATTGGTTTTCTTTCACCAGCTCAACATGAAATTGCATATTTTCTGAAATTGCATATTTTGTCAGTGATTTTTTTTTTCATTCATCCCTCATATCCTTTTCCTATTCTCCTCCAACATCCCTCAAACAATTTTGTTTCATTCATTTTGTCATCTCATCTCTCCAGGTAAGTCATTTTATTCTTTTTTTTTGATTTTTTGATTACTAATTATAATTTTTTTTGTTTTTTTCTGTTTATTTTATTTTTTTTATCTAAATTTTTTTTGTAAGTGGTTATTTTGGATTTCAATGGTATAATTAACCTTTTTTTTCTCTCCCTCTTTACTTTCTTTTTTAGCTCCATCACCCTACTCTTCATCCCTCCTTGGCATTGTCATTATCCCCCCTTTCCCTTATTTCACTTTTTTTTGGCTCCATTTCATTGAAACACATACATTGCACATTCTTTATGCATTTCACTTACTCCATATTCAATTTCCCCACAATTCCAACATCAATCTTTCTCACTCTATTTTTCCTACTTTTCAATCAAGGTAAGTTTCATCTCCTTTTTTTCATGCCTATATGATATCTCATTCCTTTTATGAAAACTTCATACTTAAATATATGTATGACTCTTATCTGGATAACAGTGAACTTATAAAACTCCTTTTGATCTCATCTTCATTACCACTTTTCAAGTTTTTGTAAAATTTTGAAAATCAGACTCGGAATTAGGGTTAGGTTTATTCAAATCTAATTTTCTTTTTACTGAAGATTCTCCTGAAGGCTACCTTTCATTTCCTGCAAACAGATTTGAATTTGATTCAGTGGTTGCTGAGATATTGACTGTTAAAGTTGAGCCTTTTTTTTCCCAATTTAAATTTTTATTTCATTTTTTTTATGTAACAAATTAGGGTTAGGTTTATTTAAATCGCATGTCCTTTAACTGAAGATTCTACTAAAGCATATCTTTCATTTTCCACAAACAGGTTTGAATTAGGTTCAGTGGTTGCTGAGATTTTGACCTTTGAAGTTGAGCCTTTTTTCCAAATTTCACTTGTCTTATTTCACATTTTTATATTGCATATTTAGAGGATAAGGATTCTGAAACTCTTATATGATTATTATCTAGGCATTTCAATTATATAGGCATATATTCGTTGGTCAAGAATATCACTAAAGCTCAAAAAGATGAAGATTTTTGCCTATGGGACACTCTACCTTCCTTTGACTCTTTTCTTGCTTTTCAACTCAACAAGCTCTGTAATAAAGCATTTGAAAAAAATCATGAACTTGCAACCAAAGTTGGAATACCGAATTGGTGTGACTCCGAATTGGAAGATATCAGCCACGAATATCTTTTATTTTCTAATGTTATTATCACTCATTCTGGATTCCACAATAGGATTCATATCGATAGGAATGATGCCAATTTTCTTACTTTTGGAATATTCTCATATATCAATCTGATAACTGGCCACCCAATACCATCTCCAGCTAAAATCAAAAGACATGGTTTATATTTTCCAGACCACCGGTGCATCATTGATTTTGCTTTGGGAAATGGTATCATCGAAACTATTTGGAATTCTTCTAAGGATAATCATCAAACGACCAAAGCTCCTCCTGGTTTGAAATCCTGTCAAGATTTCACTCATTTCGGTTGCTCATTTCAAATCAGTAATAAGTTGATACAAAGAATCAATAAGGTAAAGAAAGAAGGTAAAGTTATTCGATTTAAAAAAACTTTATCTAGATCCAAAAAGTATGGGGATTAGAGTTGTCATCGAAAATTTTATATTTTTCCATAAATTTTTAATAAATATTTTTTATATATCAATTTTCTCAAATAATGTGATGAGCCATCGACCTTGTGTTGTATAACAGGTAATCATGATAACATTTATTTGTTTCATGGGGTTCCTCTTTCCTATACCTGTAGAAAGTCCCAAACTTATGTTTCTCGACTTGGTCTGCATTTTGGCTTGAGGGATTGTCATTACTTTAAACTAGGGAAATTGATATATATTAGATATTTATTTAATAATTTATGTAATTATATTAAATTTAGATGACTTCCACCCCTTACTTCAATAAAATGCAGGGGGGGGTATTGCCAAATTTTCAAATCTGACATGTGAAATTGATGACTTAGAAAAATTTTGGTGATACCCACCCCTTGCTTCAATAAAATGCAGGGGAGAGTATTGCCAATTTTTTTAAACAGATATAGAATTTTTTTGACTTGTAAATATTTTTGTGATACCCGTCCCTTACTTCAATAAAATCCATGGGGGGTTGTGCCAAAATTTTTTATAAGACTTGTGAAATTCTTGACATGTAAGAATTTTTAGGATACCGGTAAAATGCAGGGGGTAGTAAAGCCAAATTTTCATATAAAACTTTCAAGATTCATGACATGAAAGAATTTTTGTGATACCCACCCCTTACTTCAAAAAAATCCAAGGGTGGGGGATTGTCAAATTTTCAAAGGAGACTTGAAAATTTTATTTAAAAAAAGAATATTTAAGATTAAAATACGATATTTCAAGAAATACAGAAAATAATTGTAAAATTTATGTACAAATAAATATGAACACATGAAGTGTGAAAGAAATAAAAGAAACTAGTCAACAAAAAATTTCATTAAACGTTCTATTTCTTCAACAGATTTGTTTGCTTTAATGCATTCGATCAAGAAATCTTTCTTTTTAGAACTTTCTTGGAGATCATGCTTATACTTCATCTGTTCCATTAAGTTTTGATGCTCGAGTGTTTTTTCCTTATTTTTGGATTTTTCAATACTAAGAGTTAACTCAAACTTCTTCTCCTCCAAATCTTGGGCCCTACCATCCTTCTGTAAAGAGAGCTCAAACTTCTTCTCCTCCAAATCTTGGATCCGATCATCCTTCCGTAAGGAGAGCTCATACTTCCTCTCTTCCAAATCTTGTACTCTGTCATCCCTCCTTAAAGAGAGCTCGTATTTCTTCTTTTCAAAGCTCAGTGTCTCTTTAGCAATTTCCACTTGTTCTAGAGTGAGAATAAAAATTAACATAAAGTAGAAGAAAAGCAGAGTAAAGTAATAAGAGGTATGATATCACTTACCAGCATCAAATTTCTCTAAAAACTGTTCCATCGAAGAAAAAGGTGTTTGTGATGAAGTACCACTTTTTCGTCTTCTTTGGGAGAGGAAATTTAGACTAGTTGAAGCCCTTCTCTTTTTGTTCAACGTAGCATTTTCCTCCTCATCATTGTCACTAGCTTCAGACTCAGTTGATTGAGGATCCTGGGTTTGTTCATCAGACTTTTAAGAAA
This sequence comes from Hemileia vastatrix, assembly GCA_030280995.1. NCBI lineage: Eukaryota > Fungi > Basidiomycota > Pucciniomycetes > Pucciniales > Zaghouaniaceae > Hemileia > Hemileia vastatrix. Next base: position 18,680,983 of record JASXTE010000013.1, on the reverse strand, counting down.
TAAGAAAAAGATAAGTAAATAAAAAAATAGAATTGATAAGATAAAAGAAACAGACCTGAGTTAGATTGGGTTGGGTTAAATCGCCAATAGGATCAATAGCAAAGCTATCTAGATTCGTAGAATTTAGAAGAGGGGAGGCTTGAGTGGAGGAAGAGGATGGGAAAAGATTTGCTTCGACATCATGTTCGGAGATAGGATCTTCTCCATCCAACATGTTTACAGGATTAACATCGGCTCGCTCTCCAAAAATTGCATCCATCTCTTTAAAGTAAGGACATAAAGAATCAAGTTTATTGTCTATGGATTTTATACCCTTAGTTATATCAATGTCAGTAACCCCAAAACCAGTGGAAGATGAAAGAGCCTTTGCCTTCTTGTATTTTGCTCGATAATGCTTGAAGCGTTCAGACATCTGTTTAGGCAAAAGATCAATCCTTCCCTTGGTCTTATTGCGTAATTCATTTGCCATTAGAAGATAGCCATTAACTTTTGATGTGGGGGGCTGTCCTACTTTAGTGGCATACTCAGTACCAAAACAAGAATCATAGTTAGATTTGGTTTTCAGCCAGTTGATAAGAATGAGATGTTCATCTTTTTTTAATTGAACAGTCTTTGATTTCTTGGCTGAGCGGGGGAAAGAGGAAGTAGTGGGAATTGAAGAACAACTGGGTGATGGCTGCCTTTGAGAAGATCTAGGATGACGAGGCATGTTATTATAAATGAAGATGAAAAGGAGCAGAAACAAACAGATGAGATAGTGAGATGAAAAGGAGAAGAATCAAATAGATGAAATGGGGAGAAATTCTGAGCGGATAGAATGAACAGGATGAGATGAGAATGGAAGTGCGCAGCAAGGTAGAAGGCTGGGATATCCAGAAAGTTGTCCAAGATGTGGTTATCAAATATTGAGGATAAAAATGTCAGATAAGAGGTGAACATTGACACGTAAAGTGTCTAATAACCCAATTATTAGCAAAAATAATTGCGGAAGATAATTGGGGTATGCAGATTATTTTCCGCAATTAATTTAATTGCGGATCGGTCAACATTGATACCCCCTATTTTGTCTTTTAACCCTAGACAGTAATTGTCCTTCAACTGAGCTTCGAGGATGTTGGATAGTGGATTTTGAAAAGATTGAATTGTCATCAAATTAAGTTGATGAGTTGTTAAAATTGATTTGTTGAAGATTGATTTCACATTTGCTGGGTTCTTGTCAGCAAATGTGTCCCCCTGCTGTGGGTAAACGTCGTCCCAATGTGACAGGATATCTGGGACAATGCAGTTCTTACCTGGGCAATAGGAAATAGAAAAAGAAAATTCAGACGAAAATTCAGCCCACCTGGCTTGACGCCTGGTTAACACTTTGGAAGACATAAAGTATTTTAAAGCATTATGGTCAGTCAATATTTGAAAAGGACTATCTAGGCTGAGAAGAAAAGAGCACCATTTTTTAACACAATGAATAATAGCTAAAAGCTCCTTGTCATGAATTTCATATTTAATTCTTCCACAATGAGTTTGTGTGACTCAAAAGCAACAGGATGAAACAATTTTATTTCAGGATTGAATTGAGAAATGACCCCTGTGATAGCATAATCATTAGTGGCTGTCTCGACTATTGTCGAAGAAGAAGGATCAAAGTGTCAAAGAATTGGAGCTGTGGTCAACGCAGTCTTCAATGCTTCAAATTCCTATTGTGCTGTAGAAGTAAAAACAAAAGGAATATCTTTTCTAAGAAGAGAAGTAAGATTGGAAATAGTTTTAGAGTAATCTTTAATAAATCTTCTATAGAAATTGGCTAAACCCAAAATTCCTTGGAGGCATTTAACGGTTTTGGGCTCAGGCCATTCCAGGATTTTTTGGACCTTTTTGTCGTCCATGAATAAACCATCAGTGGACAACATAAACCCCAAAAAATCAATAGATTTAAGATGCAATTCACATTTATTGTGCTTGGCGTAGAGACTGTGATCTTGAAGACGATTTAGAACCTGTCAAACATGATGAATATGTTCATCTAGTGTCTTCGAGAAAATTAAAATATTGTCTAAGTAGTCAACAACAAACTGTTCAACAACATCTTGAAAGATGTCATTAACAAAAGTTTGAAAAGTAGATGGTGTGTTACATAATACAAAAGGCATTACTAAATATTCAAAACTTCCGAGTCTAGTATGCATTGCAGTTAGTGGTTCATGACCTTCGGCAATGCGAATAAGATTATAAGCGCCTCTAAGATCAATTTTAGAAAAGAAATTAGCACCATTAAAAAGGGTAAGAAGCAACGATATAGGAGGAACTGGATATGCATTCATATTTGTAACTGTGTTGAGCTTTCTATAGTCAACACAAAACCTAAGGCTACCATCTTTTTTCTTTACAAAAAGAACAGGGGAGCTGGTTGGAGATTTACTGGCTCTGATGAAACCTTTGGCTATATTCTCTGCAATGTAGTCTCAAAGAACTTGAGATTTGTCCTTTGATAAAGAATAGACAGGACCTGCCAGAGGTACTAGACCTATTAACTCTATTTAATGGTTGTAGGGTCAATGAGGTGGTAACTTATCCGCCTTGCAGATTGAGAAAACATCAAGGAAATTGTGATAGATTTCTGGTAGAGTTGATTTAATCGCTTCAACATTGATTTGGTCATCCTCATCATCTTTGAGAGAATCTGTCAGTGCATCTAGTATTTAAGTATGATATAAATGTATTTCTTTATGGTCCTACTACTTATTGATAAATGATTTAGTGATTAAACCTCAGGGGAAGACTAATAAAATAGTTATACTCAAATAAAACTCACAATACTTGGATTTAAATGCATGCTAGTGGTGGAAAATAGATGAATATAATATAGTTATAGCTTATATAAAGATAATATCAATTTATAATAGCTTTATAATATATTTCTAAATTCTAATAATTGTGTTGTAATGTTTATATGAATTGTAGTAAGTGAATTATGTCTAATAACCATCAAAATCCTCCCTTACTTATACCAAAATCCACTGGAGTGCACAGACCTTCAATCCAGATGATGTCACTGCTATCCCCGGCAATTACAGCACTGTGAGGGCCCATCACCTGCCCATGGCATCTACTTCAAGCAGATTCAACACCCAGACCTCCATTAAGGACCCTCCATCACAATTAATGATAACACAGACCCATACCATAAATAGAAAATCCAGATAAAAGTGGATACCATAAAGAAACAGGTAAAATAACCCATCCAAAGAGAATATAATGAAAGCCAAAGCATAAATAGGAAAAAAATGAAATTTCCAAGCCCCCAATAACATCCCCAAGCATCCATATTAACCCAGAAATGACCTCCCAACCCATAAATCCGTGAATATCCATCCAAGGAAGCAGATTAAGTTGTCCAGACTGAGTGTATGCGCCTGAAATAGATGTTTATGCTTCTGTAGGCGTTGTGAGTCGACTTGATACATCCATATGACCTAAAATAAGCAGAAAAACAAAGTTTATAGGCTATTAAGAGGCTAAAAACCACTTATATACCTAAATATTCATAATATACTGCATATTTCACTGAATATGAGATTTATGTATACATATAAGCTTATGTATGTCAATAATTACTTCGTATCACTTAAGATAAGTATATTATGACTCCATTAACACCTTAAAAAGTATTATTAGGCTATGGATAAGCTATTTAAACTATTATAATTTGTATAATAGAGTAATAATTATATATATATGTAATATAATCATATATATTATTGTTTTAAACTTATTTTTAAGATATAAGCTTACTGTACTTAAGGTTATCTTATTTTAAGTATAAGAAATACTCAGTCCTAGGGATATCTAGGCTGACACTCCCTCACCCAAAAAAAACAATAAAAAATGTTAAGACACTTTAATTAAAAGTAAGGAGTGAATAGAAATTTTTTTAAATTACTATAATACATATACTGAATAAACAGTATTATTTTGATTTAAATTTTTTCAAGAGATTTTTAAGATCAGAGATTTTATTTTCTGGAATCCACTGGTCATATTCACTTGATTTATTTTTAAATCTTAATAGATACTCAACTCCCTTTTCTTTGGTAAGGTGTCTCTTTTTAAGTATCTTTTCAATTTCTGCCTTTTCAACTATTTCTTCAGTTTGATGTTTATGCCTTCCTGATCTTCTTGGAAATAGAGCAGTATCATTAGAATGGTATGGTTTTATAAGAGAAATAGGAAATACTGGATGTTTTCTATCATAAGGTGCATATAGAATAACCTCAACAGCATTGTTACCAACCATCTTTTTAACTACAAATGGTCCAATGAATGCATCCTTGAGTTTAACATTACCATTTAAATTGAAATGTAGTGTTGAAATAAGGACTTCATCACCCTCTTTGAACATTTGCTCTTTATGGGCTTTATCCCATCTTTTGTTTTCATACTCAAACGCCTTATTTATACATTCTTGAGCATGTTTTCTGCATAATTCTTGCATCTGAAGAAAAGATTTAGAACCTGGATGGATATCCAATCTAGGTAATTTATTAAGAGTTTTAGCAGGGGTATTAGGTATATACGGCAACCATAACTCAAATGGCTTTTTGCCAGTGACAGAATGTACTGTACTATTGTATGCAAATTCTAAACCTGGGATAAGGGTTACCCAATCATGCACGAATTTGTCATTGTCTTTAATGTCAAGACCAAAAGCACAATTTCTTCTTATATATCCTTAATGATTTTAACATCCTCAAAATTCATTAAAGATTCATTTGAGTCCATACTTAATATTGGATTTTCAAAGATGGACAAATCATCTTCCAACATACAGACTTCATTTTCATCACTATATGAGATATTACTGTCATAATCACTTGAATCTGTAATTTTTTCTGTTTCATTCTCAGATTCATGCTTATTTTCAACAATATTTATATTATTCTCACATATGTGACCTTTAACACAAGGTTTATTACACTTATAACAAGTATTAGTTTCATACTTTTTTAGTAATACAGGTGCAGTAGGTTTTTTCTGCTTCTCCTGAAGTGTTGTTGAATTTTAATTTTTCACAGGTTCAACATTTTGTTTATAAGTGGAATACCTTGCTTCATACTTATGTTTTAGTAATATTTCATTGCAGATATTAATAAAGTCAGAATATTCAGTAACATTAATTGTTCTAGCTACAACAATGTCTTTGACAGATATAGGTAATTTATATATTATTATATCTTTCCATAAGTTAAAATCCATGTTAGGCTCAATGGCTTTTAATATTTTATTTAAATTCATTAAAAATACCATAGTTTTGTCACCATTCAACGGATTATACCTAGTTCTCTCATAAAGTCTCTGCTGAGTGAGTCTGAATTTAGAACCTCCAAATTGTTTTTTAATTAGTTGTTTCCATTTAGCCCAAGAGTGATCTTTACCCTCATTCAAAACAGCTTCAAACCATAATAAGGCAACATCCTTAAATAAAGAGATCAATTTTGATGTTATTTCTTCATCTGGTAACTTATATGAGAATTTAAAATTGTCTATTCTTTGGATAAATTGTTGCCAGTCAGAGCTGGCTTCCCCATCATAAGTTGGGTACTGATCTATCTTAGGCCAGTTCTTCTTATTGGATTTTATTTCACTAATCTTAGGTAAATTCAACAACTCATTTACTCTTGATAAATGGTCTTGTATTTCATCCTGAACGGATTTTTGACTTACATTTTCAGATTTGACACTACCACCAGATGGTTTTAATTGTGGTGGTATAGGGAAGGAATGAGATTCACTTTTGCCAATGAAATGATTATTATTATACTGAGTATACTTATGATTATCCTGGTTCATTAGTAGATTGGCAGTTTCAATCTCAACTTTAGTTAATCTTTGTAGCAGCTCAGAGACACTTTGATCTGTCTGGGCAAAAGATATCTTAGTTCTTGATTCAGTTTTCAATAAATGTGTTTCATACAATTTTTCAAACTCACAGAATTTGTTTGAAAGTTCATTATATTTACTACTCAATGAATCATATTTAAGAGTTAGAGACAAATTTTAATTCTCTAATTCTTTATTACATGTTGCCAGTTGAGAAATATTTAATGTTAAGGATGAAATTGTATCACTTGTGAGCTTAACTGTCTGTCCTCACAATCAGTCATTCTATTCCACAATGCTGAAACAATTCTATGGAAAGTTGGATTGTTATTAAAATACTCCATGTCTTCCTTCTCAATTCTTTCACTCTCTTGTGAACTTCTCATCTCACTAGTAAGTGGTGGCAACTGAGGATTAACTGTATTATAAATACTACTGTTGTTATTGACAAAAGACAAGTCAGGTGTATCTACACTAAAACCTAATTTTCTTAAGTCCTCCTCTATTTTCTGAACAGATTTGACATCAAAAATATTACCTAAATTGTAATTATCAGTATTGTATTCAATCTGAGAGGGTAATCTACTTACCACGGGATTTGTGTGAGCCCTGATTTTTGGTGCCTATGTTTTCCCTTGTAGGGGTGAACTGAGGAAGTCTGATGGGGAGGAGGATCCTTGTTGCAGTTGTGACTGGCCCATTGTTGATGGAACCAATCCCACTTCCATTTGTCTACCAGGATTTTCTCCTGGGAGTAATGTGACCCTCCTGGGGTATTGGGTTGCTGACTTGGCTGGCCTCCCTTTAGATCTGCCAATGATTTGTTCATCTGCTGAAATCCTACCTTGCAATTGTTTTGCAATTGCTCTACCTCCTTGAGCATGAGGGATTTTGATTCCTCCAACTTCAATACCTGTTTTTCCAGATGGGATAGTTGATCCTGAAGAGGAGGGGACATTTTTTTATAGTAATCTTTTTTAAGAGGGCGTCCTTTCCCTCTATGCTCATTTGCTCTGCCTGGGGGTATGACTGACCCTCCATGGTTATGTCCTGGAGCAATGTTTCTGTTAGCTTTAGACCTGGTATTATAAGCAGGCTGTTCACTTACATTGTCCTGGGGAGCACTCATATTGATAAAATTAACAATATATTACATCTACAGAAAGGAAAACCTATTGGAATTAATAGATTAAAAGTATTAGCAATATTAGTACTAATAAAAATCACTGGAGCTTACCCTGAATTTAAATCTTTATTTATTTAAATAAAATGTAATAAAAATTAGAAAAAATCTGTTAAAAATAGATTAATAAGCTTAACTAGACCTGTATAAGGGTGAATAATTAGCTTACCAATCTTTAACCAAATACCAATTTAATTGGGTGTTATATTGGTGACCAAATACCAAGTGAAATTGGGTTTATATTAAGTACAGTTACTACTGTAAATACCTAATTTTTATTATAAAAAATTGGTAAAATTATTATAAGGGTTCTTTTCCGCAATCACTGAGTTATGATGACCCACTAATATGTAGAGGACCCAAATATTTTCTTTGTTTTGAGCTATACTAAAGTAAAAATTATGTCCCAAGGCTTATACTAAATAATAAGTAAAAATTAAGGAAAGACCCCCGATTGTCAGTGTATCTAGTATTTAAGTATGATATAAAAGTATTTATTTATTGTCCTACTACTTATTGATAAATGATTTAGTGATTAAACCTCAGGGGAAGATTAATAAAATAGTTATACTCAAATAAAACTCACAATAATTGGATTTAAATGCATGCTAGTGGTGGAAAATAGATGAATATAATATAGTTATAGCTTATATAAAGATAATATCAAATTATAATAGCTTGATAATATATTTCTAAATGCTAATAATTGTGTTGTAATGTTTATATGAATTGTAGTAAGTGAATGATGTCTAATAACTGTCAAAATCCTCCCTTACTTATACCAAAATCCACTGGAGTGCACAGACCTTCAATCCAGATGATGTCACTGCTATCACCAGCAATTACAGCACTGTGAGGGCCCATCACCTCCCCATGGCTTCCAATTCAAGAAGTCTCAACACCCAGACCTCCAGTAAGGACCCTCCATCTCAATTAATAATACCACAGACCCATACCATAAATAGTATAAACAGATCAAAGTGGATACCATAAAGAAACAGTTAAAATAACTCATCCAAAGAGGATAAAATGAAACCCAAAGCATATAAAGGAACCAAATTAACTGTCCAAGCCCCCATTAACATCCCCAAGCATCCATATTAGCCCAGTAATTATATCCCAACCCATAAATCTGTGAAAATCCATCCAAGGAAGCAGATTAAGTTGTCCAAACTGGATATATGCACCTGAAATAGGTGTATATGCTTATGTAGGCATTGTGAGGCCCTAGGGATATCTAGGCCTACAGAATCTGTCTATGGAAGACCAGAATTGAGAGAGCATAATTTGACTACTTTGAGGAAAGTTAAATGCTCTTCAAGTGAAGTGATCGAGCTAGAAGGGTTAGCCATTTGCTCATTTTGAGAAAGATCAGATGCTAGAAATTCATCTGGCAGAGATTTGTCCTCTAGCAGGACATTTTCAGGCAGGTTGTTTAACTCCCTATTGACTTGCATTGAAGAATCAGAAATATACTTAGTGCGTGGGGTGATCAATCCCCGTGACCAATCAATTTCAGGATTCCAATGCGTTTAAAATTTATGGCCAAGGATGGTATTGTCCATTCTTGGGGCGTCCAAGACTGATAATTCCCACTCAAAGGGGGGAAAATTTAGAAAGTTGAAAACCCATAAAAATTTCTTCTTTACCCAATATTTGGGTTCCTCTGATTAAACCAAATAAATTGGAGTTTGATCGATATCTGTGAATTTCAGCTTTAACTTCTCTGAAAAAGATAAACTGACAAAAGAAATTGAAGCTCCAGAGTCTATAAGACAACTGAAGGGGATATCCTCCTTAAAAAGAATGAATCTCAAGCGATTTATGGCAGCTCTAGTCCTTAAGACATGGAGGTTCTGTGCATTGGGAGAGATAAGATAGTTTTCTTTGCACACAAGTAAACTATCTACTAGTTTTTTGACCTTGAACTAGTACCTTCTCTTTCCTTCAACTTTACACAATCTTCTAGCTTGTGCTTACCCCCACAATACATACATAATCCATTATCTGCTTGTCTCTTCCTTTCAGCTTCTTTAAGTTCCCCTATTGGGTCCAATAACTTACTGATATTGCCTGGGGTTGAGCTTTTCGGTCAAGGTTTGTCCTTTCCCTTATTGGGTTTGGATTGAGTTGTCCGTGGGTGTGAAGAAGGTCCTGATTTAAAATTTTGGCCTTGAGATTTGTTTACGTATCAACGATGTTGAAGTCATCCTTGGTAAACACCGTCGAGTTCAAGGGTTCGATCCATTAAATCCATTAAATTATTCATCTTCTGACCATGAAGATTTAATTGATCCAGAATCCTCGAAGGAAGTCCCTTTTTGAAATGATACTTGAGGGCATCATCATTCTAACCTACTTGAGTTTGAAGTGCTCTGAAGTTTGAGATATATTCAGAGTCTTTACCATTATCACTCATGCAAAGGAAATCAAGTTCAATTTCTGCGTTGTCAGTTTCATTAGGGTCACCGAGCAATGTAAAGAGTTGGTCTTTGAACTTTTCCCAGTTATTAATGATTAAATGGGTTTCTGTCGAAGAGAGAATGAGAAGATAAGGTTCGAACCACCTTGCTGCTTTTCCGGCTACAAATGAAGAAGTGTAAACAACCTTTGATCGGATGTTATTGAAGGTTCGAGGGTCGTTATGGAACAGGAGCTTGCAGGTTTGCAATAAGGGGCACAATCTGTCTGGATTTTCTCCATTGAATTTATCAGGAGATTTTATGGAAGGATTTTTGAATTTAGATCCCTCTGAAGATGTTGAATTTGAAAGGGTCTTCATGAAAAGTATCATGAAGTCTTCCAGAGAATTAGATGGTCCAGGTTCCAAAGGTTGACCAGAAGGGTGAGTAGCAGAGGCAGATGGTGCCTCATGCATTGTATCCTCTCCTTCTTCTTCCTCGCTAGAATCATCAAAATCCTGGGGGATATCTTCTACAGATTGGACTGAGTGTCCCCGTTCCCTAAGGTCGAGAGGTTACAGGGAGTGAGTGCGGGAAACAGGTTTTGTGGCTGTTGGCCTGCCTCTGGGGCGAGCCCTAGTAGTAGCCCCCGTAGGAGGAGTGCATTGAACAGGTGCCATTTCTAAAGAATTTAAAAACCTGAAAAAAGGACTTAGTAGTGCCAAAAAATGAGAACTACGGAGAATTAAATTATACTGTCACCGGACGACCTACACACCAGTTGGAGGGTGTTCCTGTAAGTGAGATGAAGAGAGTAATTTAGAAACTTCTTCAAAGCACAGAGGAAATGTTCGAGGAAGTGATTCAAAGATGACTTGAAGGAAGAGCTACTGCTTTGAGATATGTTCGATAAGAATTTGAATATATTTTAAAGGTAATATTAATATTCTTAAGATCTCACAAAGGGTTGGAAACTCAATAATCAAAGATTTAAGTTTTAGAAATGATTACTGAGAAAAATAAGGAAATGTACAATAATAATGATTTAAACTGAAGCTTTACCACTATTAACTATATATACGTTTTATAATTTAATTCTAAAGAAATATCGAACCACAATCCAACCCCTTTTACATCCATTACCTCTCCTCGCATTGACCTCATACCCATCCATCATTCTGCACTCCACAAACCTACAAAAAATACACCCGTTACACCTGGACCCTCCTCACTAACATCTGTTAACCCTTTAATCCTCCGCTAACCATCCCATCCATGCTCACTACCCCTGTTAATAACCCACAGATACTTATTAAACCTTTTAGCGGAATATTACATTAACTATTGCACTGTGTGTTGCCTGTCAAATAAAAGACTACACACACTATTGAGAGATTGACTAATTTAGATTTAAAGTTTAGACTAGTGCTGTTGAATAGTGAGTACACAAAGGAAAGTCGCAGTTGCTATGTAGAATTGTTTTCTGCGCTTTGAGTATGGATTTAGACCTCTGTATTATTGATTTAATGAGCTGCTTTTGCATCAAGTTTCATGTGGCACGTGACAACAATCAACAATTGAATTCACAGTCTCATACCTAACAGATGAGGTTGAACACTGGGAGAGGCCATATACAATGGAACTCCTTGGAAATTACAGCTGGCAACTCATTTCTGTCACTTCATGGTAGCATTTGAATTAGCATTTGGAGATCCCAATGTGGCCAAAACCTCAGAGAAATCTCTCAACCAGTTGAAACAGAAACACTCTGTTTCTGAGTATGTGTCCAAACTCTGGGGCCACGCCAGCTATGTTACAACATGTGGAGATGGAGCACTCATGTTTCACTTTAAAAATGGGCTCTCACAAAAAATAAGGAACACCCTAATTATTCACCCTCATCCAACCTCCCTCCAAGCACTCATGGAAATAGATATCCAAATTGCAAAAAAGTTCACACATCAGTGAATGGATGGTTGGAGTGGCACTTGTTAGTTGCACAACTATTCCCTGTCAGGTGGGGCCAGTGCCAGGGACCCAAATGCCATGGACATTGATGCAGTCAATATACGTGGTGCTAATGAGAAGAAACAGCTATCTGATGAGTAATAGCAGAGATGTCTGAGTAGAGGGCTGTGCCTCCAATGTGGAAATGGTGGTCATTTAGCAAGGGAGTGTAAGGGGAAGATCAGGGTTAGTGAGGTGGAGTATAGCACAGGTAGGGCTCAGGTAAAAGACAGCTCTCAGGAGTGAATTTTGTGACCTCCTTGAGCAGATTAGAGGGAAAGAATAAGGGGGATTTGGTAGAATAATTATCAGCATGTAAGCCACTTGAAGTAAATGATAATTTTATTATACTAAACTTTCCTTTAATGACCCTTGATGCCACAAAAAATGTACAGGCCCTACTGGACTGTGGGGCCACAGACTGTTTTATTTCTAACAAGTTTTCACAGAGAAATTAAATGCAAAGTGAAAAATTAGACCAGCCTAGGCATCTAATTATGTTTGACAGATGCCCAGGTGGGGGAGGAGAAGTAAGAGAAAAGGTTTTTTGCAGGTTTTGGTGTGACAGAAAAAAGTCACAGCCCAGGGCATATGCAAAAAAACCAAAGGACAAAAACAGCATGGTACTGGGTATGACATGGCTGGACTAATATAGCCTACACATTGACTGGAAGGAAAAGAAGGCTCATATGGGAAGCAAAGGGGATGCTGGCACTAAAGAATTTTCCCCCTATCCCTTTCAGGGGCCAGGGGCCCATCCTGGAAAGTCTTCTGATGTTTTGTTATCATCAGTTTACATGCTACCAGAACTGATGCTCTCTCTTTTGATTCTAAGCAGAAGGCTGGGGATGGGTTGCCAACAGGGAGCACCAGAGAGAGCCAAAAGGGAGAATAAAGGTGCAAAAGAGGAAGCATAAGGCAGAAGATGGGAAGGTGGATGGCACAGAGAAAAAATTGGTCCTCTGGCCTCTGCAGGGGTTAGGGGTCCCTCCCAGCAAGTCTCCTGGTGTTTCATTATCATCAGTAGACTATCTGCAAGAACTGAAACTTTCACTTGATTCTAAGTTTCACAACTTGTAGGGGGAACTGAAGGAAGAATAGGAGCTGGAATGTGATGCAAAAGCTTGGAACATATCCGCCAAGATTGCAGCCAAGGTCCAGTCCTCAAAGCCAACAAAAAGCCTCAAGAAAATTGTCCCTGAAGCTTACTAGGAATTATTACCACTTTTTGAAGAGGGAGAAGTCAATACCCTACCAATTCATCAAGAATATGGCTTTGCCATTGATCTGATACCAGGAGTAACCCTCAATTTAGCCGCATAATCCCATTATCAACTTTTAGAGTCAACAGTGCTAAAAGAGATGATAGATGAAAATTTAAAGAATGGGTTTATTAGAGAATCCAAATCTCCCTGGGCAGCCCTGTGATATTTGCAGGAAAAAAGGATGGGTCATTAAGACCTTGTATGGATCTCAGAAGGTTAAAAACACTGACAGTAAATAACAGATATCCCCTTCCCCTGACTAGTGAGCTAATTGATAGCCTTCAAGGTGAAGAGATCTTCACATCCCTTGATCTTAGTGGAGGTTACCACAACATACATGTGAAAGAAGGTGATGAACAAAAACTGGCATTCTGCACAAAATTTGGTTATTTTTAACAGCTTGTAATTCCATTTGGTCTATTTTATGCACCTGCAACTTTCCAACATTTCACCAACAGCATCTATAGAGACAGATTAGGGATCAATGTGGTGGTATACCTTGATGCCACCCTGATTTACTCAAGATCAATGGAAGAAAACTAGATACGTGTGAAAGAATGTTTGCAGTGCTTGAGGGAGGCCCAAGTATGGTTAAAACTGGAGAAATGTGTTTTTTCAGTAGGTGAAGCCTCCTACCTGGGTATGATAATTTCAAAAAATAAGGTGCAAATGGACCAGGAGAAATTAAAGGCAGTAAAGGAATGGCCATAAAAAACATCAGTACAAGAGCTCCAGTCATTCCTAGACTTTGAAAGTTTTTACCACCATTTTATTTAAAATTACTCTCACATTTTCCAACAATTTTACAACCTCACAAAGAAAGAAGTCAAGTTTAGCTGGACAGGTAACCAACAAGATGCATTTGACAACCTGAAAAGACAATTTGTGATAGCCCCTATTCTTGCAATCCCTGACTTATTAAGGCCATTTGTTCTGGAATACGACTTCTCAGATTTTACACTAAATGCAGTATTATCCCAATAAGATGCTGAAAATTTCATGCACCCAATAGCATATCTGTCACAAAAACTTCTAGGCTCCAAATTGAGCTATTAAATATATGATAAGGAGTTATTGGCACTAGTTAAAGTGGTGCACACCTGGCATCACTATTTAGAAAGTGGGCAACACAGACTACAAGTTATTATTTACACGGACCATAAAAACTTGGAAACTTTACTGAAAACAAAAAATTTGACTTGCTGGTAAGAATGCTAGGCAGAACTTCTAAGTAGCATTAATTTTGTTGTTAAATTCCAAACAGGGAAGAAAAGTGGCAAACCTGATGTGCAATCACAACGTCCTGACATGCACCCAGCACTGGACCAGTCACATACTGTTGGTGCTACCTTTTTTGAAGGGATAAATTTAAGAGGGGGTAATCCAAGATGAAGTGGGATGGGTGGATGAGGATTTTATGAAATGGGTAAGAAGGGAGCAGGAAAAGGATGAGGGGGTTCAGGAGTTAGTGAAGGCACTGTTATCAAAAGGGGTATTGGTAAGGAAAGGATTGGAGGAGTATCAACTAGAAGGAGAAGCACAATATTGGAATGGGAGGATAGTGGTTCCAAATGATGAATAGCTCAAGATGCAGGTGGTAAAATCAAGGCATGACTTCCTGATGGCAGGGCACCCAGGACTGCTAAAGACTGTGGAGCTTGTAAATCACAACTTTTACCGGAAGCCCATGAAGGGATATGTCCAGCACTATGTAGCAGCATGCAACTCTTTCCAGAGAGACAAGATCAGCCCAAAAACTATGCCACTAACCCCGTTAAGCATAGCTAAGCAGCGATTGAAGGAACTCTCTTATGATCTTGTACTGGAGTTACCCAAGTCACAAGAAAAGAATGCTATCCTCACAGTAGTTGACTGCTGCACCAATATCTAGCACTTTGTTCTGACCACTACCAAGGTTACATCAGAAGGAATTGAAGACTTAATGGTAGTGCATGTCTGGAAATTACATGGATTTCCTGAAAGTAAAGTATCCAATAGGGGAAGTACTTTTAATTCTAACCTGCTGAAAGAAATGTATGAGCAGCTGAACATCAAGCCAATCTTGTCAACAGTATTGCATCCACAGAATTACAGGAAATATTAGATAGTGAATAAAGAAATTGAAAAATATTTGCACCATTTCATTAACTATCAGCAAGATAATTTGCTACAGCTGTTACTATTAGCTGAATTCTCATAGAAAAACTGTGCACATTCCACAACAGGCATTTCACCATTATATGCTAATTATGTGTATCACCCAACATTCTCAATTGGTACCCCATCCACATTACAAGTTCCAGAAGCGGAAGAGTGGATCCAAAGAATAGTGAGTATACATCATGAACTCAAAGAGGCTCTCAAATTATATCAACAATCAATGAAGCGTCTTCATGATCAAGGAAGTACCCAAAACCACGTTCTACAGGTAGGTGAAAAGGTTTTGTTAAGCTCACTTTTCCTTTCCACATTATGCTCCAGTGCTGAATCAGATCACAAGAGAGTGGGGCCATTCAAATTCAAACGCTGTAGCATTCCAAATCTTAGTACGGCTCTAAAAGTCAATTTAGAATATTTTTTGGGAATAGGATGGTGATTGAAGAAGCCAGATTAATTTTAAATATTTTATTAATAAACAAAAAATGAAGTTGAAAAGTCAAGATATGAATGTTTGGTCAGATTTATTAATTACATGGGTCATATGATTTTTTACGGCCACAAAATTTAATTTAATGAAAATCAAGAAGCTCAAGAATCTTTTGGAGTTTTCCCTGAATTTTTACTATTTTTCTTATATTTTTAATTGATTTTTAAAGATTTATTAAATTATTTACGTTTTTTGAAAATTATGCAACTTTAATAATTTTTCATAGGTTGAATATAGCTGCGCAGACTATGAAAAATAGCTAGGAATGCTAAAAAGAAGTAGCTCTATCATGTGTAATTTTTCTAGATTCTTATTATAGATTTAACATTCTAATTGGGTCCGGAGGTCTGGACAAGCTCTGGCTGCGCTCCAGAGGGAAAAAGGGCACATGACTGATTATTATGCATATAAGGCTGTAGACTCAAAATTATTCAGGGAGGGGGACGCAATAATATAACAGGTTATAACAACAATTATTCATATTTTTCTTTTTTCAACAGAATAATTAATTATTTATAATACCCTTATAAAATAACAATTTTACATAACACTTTAAATATTTTACTAAACAACTTTTAAACATTAACATATAGGGTATCATTAGAAAGGTCTCAACTCCAGGGACTCATTTATAGTATGAGTTCTCAAAAGTTATTAAAATCTAAAAACATTAAAACTTCATTCTTTTAAAATATTGTATCTGGTGTAGCTTTATTGTTGCATTTCAGTTGTTTTGCACAGAAGAACCTCTCAATAATCCTAACAAGCGTTAATTAGACAGGGTTTCATTCTTTATTATTATAAAGTAGACTTTTCAAGCTTATTGACCTAAAAAACTCACAAATTCATTTAGAGCGACATGGTTTTCTCTGATTATCCAACTCCTTCGGAATCTGCTTACAGCAAGGTGACTGTAAGAGTCTACCTACATATTTGGCACCCAAAATGGGGTATCAACTTCTCTAGCTTTTAAAAGAACTTACTTGATACTTGGACTTTTAGCCTGCAAGATGCTTGTTTTCTGAAACTCTTATTGATTTATATATTATAGCCTGAAAGAGGCTCACTTATTGGAACTCTTTATCTTTAATCTAATTTATTAGGATGTCTTCTGCTGCTGGATCTGGTGTGTCTCTTCCTATGACACCATCAGTTAGGATTGTTTCTTGGGATCGGCCCAAGTTTAATGGGGAAAAAGTTAAATGGTTTTTGAGCAGATATGAGGCTGCTGATTTGGTGGATGGAGCTACTCACCTGGATATGGTAAAGCAGATCAGGTTTTTTATTGTTGACAGAGAGGTGGAAAAGGAGGTCATTGCTATGGAGGGTTATAATAGGTTTGATTGGATAAGGTTGTCAAAAGAGATGGTTGGTAGATGGGGTGTCAGGTATACTATGGTGGTTCTCAATAAGATTTTCAGTGATTTGAAAGCTAAAGGTGGTGTTTCTAATATGGTGGACTTCAAAAAGTTATGTGGACAGTTTGATGAAGTGGTGAAGGAATTGGGCCATAAAAATCAGGCCAAGGATCTATTCTGGTCTTCTTTTAGTAGGGATATTAGGATGGATGTGTTAAAAGAACTGTCTAGGAAAATTTTATGAAGGATCTTCCTAATAGTGAACAGAAACTGCCGGCTTTGGAGATCATCAAGGAGAATATTCAAGGCTACTTAAAACTCATGGCACTGGACAAATATCAAGAATCTTGTACTCAATATGTTAGCAAGTTTAGTGAAGTTTTGGCTGAAAATAACGATATTATGATTTAAGTTAAAGAAGCCAAGAAGGCTCAGATGGGACAGCCTGTTTCTAAAGTTGAGGGAAATGTAGACAACAAGATGGTCGATCACTTGGCCAATTTAACTAAACAATTAAAGATATTTGTTCAAGAGACTCAAAAAGCCAATAGAGAACCTGTGACTTTGACCTCAACTTCTTCTTCTTACCAATCTAGAGGTTATGAGAGGAGGAGTTATGGATTTAATGGCAATGGTAACCGGCTCTCTGGCGATGGTAATGGTGGTAGGAATGGCAATGGTAATGGTAATGGTAATGGTGGGAATGGTTTTAGAGGTGGATATGGCGAGTCCAGGAAGTGCTCATATTGTAATAGGAGGGGAAACAAGGCTGGACAATGTTATTTTTTGGATAGGGACTTGGATTCTGGTAGAGTAAAATTTTATGGAAAGGTTTATAAATTCCCGGATGGATCTTTCATCAAGCCCAGTGAAGGTCAAGCTCCCTTGGATTTTGTTAGGAGGAATATGTATTTGGGAAAAAGGACCAGATTTGAAGAGTTACCTGGTGATGATGAAGAAAAGGATAAAGGCAGTAAAGTTGATGATGGTAAAGATGTGGAAAAGGTTGATAAAGGAAAAGGTAAAGAGGTCAATAAGGCCACATTCTCAACTTCATTTGGTGGTTTGTAGTTATCCTCTGTAGTTAGGGCAGAGGAAAGTTGTATGGCAGGTGAATACGATGTTGATTCTTCTAGAAAAGCAGCTGCTACTAAAGCTAAGAGTAGCATACAGAGCCAATAAAGGGCTGAACCGGGAAAGGCATAAATTAAAAAGTTGGAAAAGAAACCTTAATCTAAGGAAGAAATTTATAATATGCAGAAGGGGATGGCTGATATGGGGCCTCCTAGTTTTGGAAAGTTGGATTTAAATGGTGAGCCTATGCCTGTGGACAAAGATTTGGATTCTGAGGAGTATGTACCTTTGGCATCTCTCCCCAGACCAAGTTTTAGTGGTCCTAATCCTATGGAAGGGGTAAGGAGGACTAGTTATGGATCTGGATTAGTGAAAGAAGCCAATGATAAAGCTAAGGTTATTAGTAGTGAAGATGTTATTATGGGGGGTGAAGATGGCAATGTGGGTTCCCAAGAGGTGCCCAGGGCCAAGGTAACAAAATCTAGGGCTCAATATGAGAGGCCCATTGTTTCTGGACAAGAGAATGCCATGGAAATGGTTTTAGGAAGATTGAATCAACTTCAAATTCCTTTATCCTTAAGAAAATTATTTAAAATTAGTCCAGCCCTTGCAGAAAAGTAGAAGAAACATCTGAAAAGGAGAAGAGTGTCCACAGGAGAAGTGGAATATATATATGAAAATGTGGAGAAGCTTGGTGAGGAGGTGGAAACTCATTTTTCTGCACCTTTAGGTTATTTTATGGTTACTCTCAATGGTAAAGAAGTGAAGGCCTTGGTTGATTCTGGATCTCAAATTGATCTTATTTCTTTAGAGAAAGCAAAAATTATAGGCTTGCCAGTTAAATCTGGCACTGGTGGTAATCTCAGAGGTATTGGAGGGCATGCTACTGAGTTGATGGGTACAGCAGAGCATGTTAAGTTATGTGTTGGTGGATCAGTTGGAAAGGTTCATTTCTATGTGGCCAGAGGGGCAGTCAAAACTGTTCTTGGTGGTCCTTTTTTGATGGATTTTGAAGCCCGGATTGGTTATCAGTCTGGTATGGAAATTAGTTTGGAGATTACAGGGGACAATATGAGAAGGCTTCATATGCCTCTAGCACCCCCAGGAGATGAAGGTTGGGGAACTAGGCTGGGGGTGACTACTATGTTTCAATGTTGTGTATTCACCAAGAAGTGGCATATTAAATGGACGGCTTCTGGTGAATTATGTTTAGAGGGGAATTTTGGAGAACCTCATTTTTTGGGGTAGCAGGGGCTGATCACTCTAGTGTTGCAATTTCTCCCCAGGATAAGATCCCGGATTGCAATAGGTCATCTCACTTGGAGATAATTCAAGTGGATTCTCAATTATTTTCTGTTAATAATACATTAAATTGTTATTATGTTTTCAAATTTTTGGTTTGTCTCACTTCTCTGTCAAGATTTTTGATCACATTCAAGAATGGATCAAGAGGGAAGATGGGAAATATTATGTTGAATAAAAATTGAAATGGTTTATTTTCTGACCTCTAGAAAGAGGGTAAACTGCAATTATTTCATCAAAATTCTATAAAAAATCTTAGTATAATTAAAACACAAAAAAACAATTTTTTTGATAATTTGATTCCGGTCCTCCAGCAAGTGGATAAACTGCCAATTTTTTTTACTGGTGATTTTATGATGGATAAGGGAATTAAAGGTTTTGGAAAAATTGTTGATAAACTAGACAAGGGAAAAGAGAAAAGGGTTAAATTTAAAAATGAAATAAAATATTTTTCTACTTATATTGATTCTGATTCTGACAATGAAGTGAATCACTTTGATGAAATTTTCAATGGCGATACAAGAATAAATATTTTACCTCAAGTTTATGTAGATGTGGAGGCAGAAAAATATAAGAAGGTAGCAAATAAAATCCGACCAATTAATGAACAGCTACCCGCTGAATTAAATCCACCTTTGAGAAGACCAAGGCTATCAAGAGATCCTTATGAATGTCCCTTGGTGAAGAATCCGCCTGAATTTTCTGAAACTTCAAGAATCACTTTTGATAGATTAGGTGTTGTTGATTTTGGACCTGATGGTTGGTTGTCTGGAGCAGAGAAGAAGTTGTTGTTGGATGTGATGGTCAAGAAAGAGAAGGCCAATGCTTTTGTAGAAGAGGAGAGAGGTGTGTTGAAGCATTCCTATGGGGAGCCTTACAAGACTCCAGTAGTATGTCATGAACCATGGAAGCAAAAAACAATCACAATTCTGGCTGCATTAAAGAAGCTTATATCAAAGTTGTCAGAGAACGGATTTGCACTGGACTGTATGAGCAATCATCACCAAGTTATTCTAGTCTGGTATTTTGTATCAAGAAACCAAATGGCAAACTTAGAGTAGTTCATGATCTCAGGGAATTAAATAGGGTTACAATAAAGGATGCTGGTATACCACCTAGTGCTGAGGAGTTTGTGTAAGGGTTTGCTGGGAGAGTGTTTTATGGTTTAGGAGATATTATGGGTGGATATGATGAGAGAGAGTTGCATCCAGACTCTAGGCCTCTCACTACTTTTGATACACTGCTAGGACAATTAAAATTGACGAGATTACCACAAGGAGGAACAAATTCAGTTGCCGTTTATCAAGCTCAGATGGCTTGGATTCTTCAAGATGAAATTCCTCAATATTCTGGAATCTTTATTCACGATAAAGGAATTAAAGGACCTTCAAAAGATTATGATAATGAAGTGTTGGAGGAGAACCCAGGGATATGAAGATTCATTTGGGAGTATGCAGTCACTTTAGAGAGGATCTTGTGTAGAATTGAAGAAGCTGGTTTAAATATTTTGGGTTCAAAATTTTCATGTTGTGTGCCAGCTTTAGAGATTTTAGGTCATGTGGTATGTAGAGAGGGTAGGATTATGTCCAATAAGAAAATGAATAAAACTCAGTCCTGGCCAAGACCCAAGAATACAACTGAAGTTAGGGGGTTTTTAGGCGTATGTGTTTATGTGTGAATGTTTATCAAGGACTTTTCTTCATTGGCAGCTCTGTTGAGAAGGTTGACAAGAAAGGATGCAGACTGGGAGTGGGATGAAGAATGTGAGAAGGCTTTTGAGATGCTGAAGAAGGTTGTGGGAAAAGATATAGTCCTTTACAAGTTAGATTATGGAAAAGATGCTGGTAGGATTTATTTGGCAGTTGACTCAAGTCAGGTTGCTTCTTGGGAAGTTTTGTCTCAGATGGATAAAGCTGGTTACATTAGGCCAGTTAGGTATGAATCCGTGGTATTCACCGAAGTCAAATCAAGATATTCTCAGCCAAAATTGGAACTGTGTGGGGTGGAAAAAATTTTAAAGAAACGTCAAAATGTTTTGTGGGGCCAACAATTCAAATTGCAAGTGGATGTGAAGTCTTTAATTCAAATGATTAATTCCCCAAGTTTACCATATGCATCTATGACTAGATGGGTAGCATTCATTCAACATTTTTCTTTTGACTTAGTTCATAATCCTGGCAAAACTTTTACTATACCAGATGTTTTGTCAAGAAGACCACCCACTGAAGATGATTCAGACTCAGAAGAGTTCTATGAAGATATACCTATGATTAAAGCCAGCACTAAAGGAGCTGAAGACTTTCCATACCTTCCCCATGAGGTTAAACTGGCAGGACTATTGTGCTTAGATGATTGTGATGATGGCCTCCGCAAAGAGGATAAGCGGGAAAATTATTTTTATGTTGATAAAATTGATGAAATTGGTGTGAATAAATTTGGTAAAAAAGAGGTAGAAGAAGATGAAACTGTATATGTGGATGAGAATGATGTGGTAGTATGGGATGGTAATAGATTGGATAATGATGTATATGTTGGAAGTTTAGAAAATTTAGTAAAGCAGAGTTTGGATGATGATGATGAAGAAGGAGATACTAAAAAGGGTGGTAAAGAGGTTGATAAAAATTCAGTTCAAAAGAGATTTAAAGTTTCAAAATTTAAAGATGAGAAATTTTATTTGTTTATTAATCAAACTCAATCAAAAAAGCTTATGGCTCATCCAAGTGCAGGTGATATAGGTGATAGGGAAGTGCCTGGGATGTTATTTTATTGGATTTTAAAGATGAGGTCTGGGGACAGACTGGGTTTTATTATGTTTTGGTAAAATATTTGTTGACTCTGAAAAGGCCAGAGGAATGTGATGATGATGACTGGAATGCTATCAAAAGAAAGACCCCAGAATTTTATATATCTGGACAAAGATTGATGAAAAGGAGGTATCCAAATCCTCAAGTAGTAGTTTCTCAAAAGAAAAGACAAGAGTTGGTTATGAAAGCACTGCATGAAGATCTTGGTCATAGGGGAATGGGAGAAACATATAGACAAATTACTGATAGATTTTGGTGGCCTGGTATGAAGATGGCTGTTAAGAAATGGGTTCAGTCATGTGAAGAATGTCAAAGAAGGAGTTATCTAAGGCCAAAAGAACCTGGACATGCAACTGGTGAAAACACTCTTTTTGGCAGGGTTAGTTTGGATTCCATTCATATTAAGGAGGGACGGTATAAATACTTAATTGTAGCCAGAGATGATTTATCTGGTTGGGTAGAGGCAGCTCCTCTTATTAATTTGACTGTTAAAAATGTGGCAGGATTTATTTTGAAAAATTGGGTGTATCAATATGGAGTTATGAAATTGGTAACGGTTGAAGGAGGACCTGAATTTGGGACAGAATTTAGGGTAGCTATATTAAATGTTTGGATTGAAGGTTAGGGTAGCAACCCCTTATTATCCTGAAGCTGAAGGAATGGTTGAAAGAGGGCATCAAGTTATAAAGGATGTATTAGTTAAAATATGTGGAACAAGTGCTAAAAAATGGAGGCACTATTTAGCCTTAGTATTATTTGCTGACAGAATCACTTCCCAAAGGACAAATAGATATTCACCCTATGAACTAGTTTTTGGACAAAAAGAAGCTTTACCAGTTGATTTAGAAGCTGAATCATATCTTGGAGTTGATTGGGACATGGTCAAGACTACTGAAGAGTTATTATGTGCAAGAATGATGCAGCTAGAAAAGAAAGAAGAGTACTTAGAAAAGGCATATTTGCAGATGATGAAGATCTGAAATCAGTCAGTAAGATATTGGGATTAAATATTAGCACGCAGGCTCAGAAAAACTTTGAAGACTGGAGATATGGTTTTGGTGTATAATAGGAGTTTGGAAAGCCAGTGGGGGAAGATGTTTGCAGATAGGTGGAATGGACCTTATAAAGTCAGAGAACAGGTGTCTGGCGGTTTATATGTTTTGGAAGAATTGGATGGAGTAATTTTAAAGAAGAGGGTAGCGGCCAATCAAGTCAAACGGTTTTATCCTAGGGGTACCCAGAGTGCTGAAAGTTGACTCCGAAACGAGGATAAACTACATAATTGATTAAATAAAATTTTGTAAAAATTTAACTCCTGAATGAGGATAAACTACTTTCTTATTAGAAATATTACTCTTGTTTTTTTATGGTATGGGAGACAAAATTGTTAACAAAATCTTACGACATTTATGAAGACATTTGTTTGAAAATTCTTAAAACTCTTAAAAGCAATAAAGATTATGGAGAACATATATGTTGGAATGATAAATTTTTTATTGGTAGGAGTGTTCACAGGGGGACATTTTGAGTTAAATATTGGAAAGTTTGTGGGTAATTGATGGGCTGGCTGCTCTTTACACAATTGCCCCACAATGTTTGT
Source organism: Hemileia vastatrix (assembly GCA_030280995.1). NCBI lineage: Eukaryota > Fungi > Basidiomycota > Pucciniomycetes > Pucciniales > Zaghouaniaceae > Hemileia > Hemileia vastatrix. The sequence goes on along the minus strand of JASXTE010000013.1, from coordinate 18,657,467 downwards.
TACCAATTTTCCCTGTTTCTAGTTGAATCCTGGCTTTGTTTTTGATCTATAGGAAGTCCGCTAAGACTATAAACTGGAAACAACAAAAAGACACTGCTCTTAATGCTGGATTCAATATTCTTTTTTTATTTATGTTTTTGTTATTTCTTTAATGTCAGATTTATTTTAAATGATATACGTGTTTTGTTCATTTTAATTTTTATAATACTATAAAATTTTGTTATGGATGATGATCACTGGTGTTCTCTAATCATTTTTAAAAATTGGAGGGAGCCCACCCAGTGATCATTATCATAAAATTTTATTTTCCTAAACTTTCATTTATTAATTTTGTATTTTCAATTTCTCAAAATTGTATAACCACATTAAGTTGAACTTGGATGTGGGTATGATGTTGAGGGTACAGCTCATCAATTGGCCAGGGGGCATCTTTTAAATTTTCTTCTACAAAAAAAAAAAAAAAAAAAAATTATTTCATAACAATCTTTTATAACCTTTTATTATTTTCATCATTAAAAAAATAAAAAAAAATAAAAAATAAAATAAATATATAAACATACAATTATTTTTTTTTTAAATTTTGTTAAATTTAATTTTCAATTTTCTTTTGGTTTATTTTTTTATAGTATATTTTATATAGGGAAAAGGGCCAAGAGGAGCTCGAGCAAAATTGGATCCTACTTAAAAATGTTTAGTCCTCCAAGACTTTAAACTGGCTAACTTTCAAGACTTTCTTTCAGGTTTTATTTGAATTTTGGTATCTGTTAGTCCTCCAAGACTTTAAACTGGCTAATTTTCAAGACTTTCTTTAAGTTTTTTTTATGATTTTATTTCAAGAATTTAGTTCCTCATTGGATCTATCAGTCCTCCAAGACTTTAAACTGGCTAATTTTCAAGAATTTCTTTAAGTTTTTTTACGATTTTATTTCAAGAATTTGGTTCCTCATTGGATCTACTAGTCCTCCAAGACTTTAAACTGGCTAATTTTCAAGGACGTTCAAGATTTTATGGATATTTTTGGAGAAAGGTTTAGGATAAAAGTTGGTGTTTGAATCAATCAAAAGTTTGGTCCACCATGACCTTAAGCTGGCAAGTTTATCATTCTTTGGTCCACTATGACCCTAAACTGGAAAATCACTCATTATTTGTCCTATACAACATTAAACTGGCAATTCAATCATTATTTGGACAATTTAAAAGAGATTTACAATATGGGTCCCCCATGACCTTAAACTGGAATATTCCATGCAACTCTATGCACTCATTTTGATTTATCACTGTCCACCAAGACATCTAAACTGGTAATGCAAAATTTTTTATGAAGGCTATTCAATTAACAATCAACAAATTATTTAATTTATCACCAGTACTCAAATTTTTTGAAAAAGGGTGTATGAATGATTTGGAAAATGTAGTGGTTAATATTGCGGAGGTGATGGATGATGAAATTATGGATGAAGAATGATAATTATTGAGCTAAACATGGTGAAAATATGGTGATTATTATTATTTTAAAGATGGATTATTAAAAGGTGGTCTATTTGAATGTTGTGATGATAAAATTTTTGAAGGAGGATATGGTAGTTGGAAACGTAGTGTGTCTTGAATAGGCTAAGATGGTATGAAGCTTGGAGGACCTTATGGAGAGAATTGGATCAAGTATTCAGCTCAATCAAAGAGAATGGAATCAGGAGTATTTAGCTCATTTGATGAGAATGGAATCAAGTATTCAGCTCAGTAGGTGTGAGCCTACTCTCTTAATGCATATGAGTAGAGAATGGTATAGGGGAGTCTGAAGGGATTCAAAACTTGCTCTCAGTAGTTGGAAGCATCACGAGGCAAATAGATCTTATTTCAAAATGAGAATTTATGAAGAAATTGATTTAAAATGATTTAATATGAAGAAAAGATCAGGATTGATGTTTACTAAAGCACCAAAATATAAGATCAAAACAAGTAATTACGCTGAAATTTTTCTACATCATCATCAAAACTCTGCATCAACAATTTTCACGTCATTAAATCTTCATGATTATTGGCGGGAGTGTCTTTGAAGTAGGATAAAATATTTTTCTTTATATCATCAGTAAAGTCAAGAAAAAGATATCTATGAAATTTAGGATAATGATTTATATATTCCATTTGGACTTGACCTACATCATCAGATTTGGTGATGTTAATAGCTAAAGGATGGAAAAGGCATTGTTGGTATTAGCATGAATAGAAATACAATTATTAAAAGGCTTACATAGAGACCCAGGAAATAAAGTCTGGGCAAATGAAAAGGGAGAAACTGGAAGTATGGGTGAAGGATCTTGAGAAGGAGGGATTAGAGATGAAGTTGGAGATGGTGGTTTAGTTTTAGCCTTGAACCTTTTCTAGAATACAGGTACCTTTGTTAATCTTTTCTTAGATAAGTTAGAAGCTGGAGCAGTAGATAGGCCAGAAATAGGATTGAAAGATGGTTTAGAAGTTGGCTGGACACATTTAACCTTTTTGGAACAACAGAGATCACAAGCGGTTCTTCCAGGAGGATTTGGAAAGGACATCAAGCAAGGGAATTCATATTTCTTGCAGAGATTGCATGGTATGGAAAGATCTTTCATACTGATGATGGTACTTATAAAAGTAGAAATAAGATTATTTAGTTGGAGTGGGATGTTGAAGAAATGATGAAGAGATGAAAATAATGAAGATAAAAGTAGGATTATATATTGATTGAACATGCAAAATTCAAAGAATGAGGACATTCTTCATTGGAGGGAGGATGTGGCATTCCAAATCTTATTACAGCTCTTAAAGTCAATTTAGAATTTTTATTGGGAATAGGACGGTGTGGTCTTCCAACATTGGGAGGGGCCTTTGTTGTGTGATTTGGCGCTGTTTGAGCATGTCTTAATTGACATCTGTTAAGGAATTGGTTATTCTTCTGGTTTTATTCCGTGGATATTGCGTCTGAGGGTATGTAGGTACTATCATTGGATATCCCTGGTTTTTCTCTATATTTAATGTCTTGAAGACATTTTTCATATTCTAAGTTTTAAGGGGTCATTTCCTCATTTTTCATTTATAAAAGATAGCTGTTTAATTTTGTTTTTTGTGTTTTACGGGCTAACCTTAAGTCTTAGGGTTAAGTGCTTAGTACCACTGTATAGGGCTAATTTTTCTCTATATTTCATGTCTCAATGTTGTTATAGTGAAATTCCGTGTTTTAAAGGTTTTAGTAGTTGTAGCTAATTTTTCTATTTAGATTAGTTTTTATTGGTTTTCTGGCTTCAGAGAGGCCGGGCCGCTTCAGGCGGCACCTCTGACATCAGGCGGCCCGCCTGCCTCTGTTATAGAAGGTTGGGGAGCCCTTCTGGAGGGTTTTTATACAATTTGGCTGGATTTTGGGTGGGGAATTGGTCAGGGTGGTCTGTGCACTGGCTGTATGATGCGTGTGTGGGGAAGATTTTTAAGGGGATCATCTTATCTCTTTACTCATCGCCTCTCTGTTCCTCACTGTCTCATTGGCTTGTTTTTTGTTGGCATATATTACTGTTCATTTCAACTCTTTCTGGTAGTCTGTCTGGGAATATTATCTTCACTTTTAAAGGGGTCAAGTGTGTTTAATTAGAGGGTCTAGCAAACAGATCTCCAATTTGCTGCAACAGGTAAATCTCACTTGTTTTTCTAAAGGGACAGGGGTTATTCTTTCTGGTTTTCTCAAACTCCCTTGGTCAAGGCCTATAGCTAGTACTATAGGATTTTCTACATTTGTGGGGCCCAACATGGGGTACGAATCTGTTGGCTTTTTGGAATCTCTGTTGATCTAGGCTTCTCTCTTTGGTGGATCTCCTTTGGTGGATTTTGGATGTAATGCTATATCTCTTTGTGGTTGGTCTAGGGGTCTTCTTTTCTGTTGGATTTGGTCCCTCCTAGGTCTCTAAGGCTATTGGGGGGGACTTTGGCTATCTTTGGTGGAGATTGGAGGCTGTAACTTGAAATTGCTAGGATGGTTAGGATTCAGTCTTGGGATGGTTCAAGGCTTTTGGGGGAGGATGCAAAGGGGGTTTTGGCTAGGTTTGAGGTTGCTGCTGAGATTGATGGGGCCTCACTGTTGGACATGGTCAGGCAAGTAATCTTTTTCATTGGTAATAGGGAGGTGGAGAGAGAAGTTTCTGGTATGGCAGGATATAGGAGTCAGGAATGGGGGAAGTTGAAGATTGAAATGGTTAAAAGGTGGCCTAATACTTTCTCAATGGTGGATTTTCATGGGATTGCTAGGAAGTGGGAATTAAAAGGTGGTGTAACTTCTCTTTCTCAGTATGGGGAATTCATGGAGGAGTTTGGGGAGGCTCTGGATTATCTGGTATATAATGATATATTACCACATGAAGATGGGGCCAAGTATGTATTTTGGAGTGCCATGGGTAGGAATGTAAAGGTGGAGGTTATGGAGATTCTTTTCAAGGCTGACTTGATGAAGACTCTTCCAAATGGGGAAAATAGGATTCCTGGTATGGCTATTCTGAAGGAGGTTATTTTGGGATATTTGGATGGTATGATGGATAGGGATGTGGAATCTGGAGAGGAAATCCTGTTGGATGGAGAGGTTCAGGAGACTGTGGTGAAAAATTCAGTTTCTATGGAGGAGTTGAAGCCATCAATTTTGGAAGATGAGGACTCTGATGATGTTTGTGAAACTGATTTTTCCTTTTTAAAGGATTCCATAGGATCTCAGGAATGTGCTTCACTGGATGTTTTGGAAATGTACACACTGGAGGATCAGTGTATTTCCTCAAGTTTGAGTGAATTATGTGGGAAGGAGGACTTGTCTGGTCATGAAGAACGATTTTGGAATATTGAGAAGGAATCTGCGGTGGATGAATGGTTTCTGTGGGATCATTATTTTTCTTTCTCAAGTTCAAAAAATGGCTTATTGGAGGAGGATGTATCAGTTGAATTTTTGGATGGACAGATGGTTTCTGTCTTGGATATTTTTCTCATAGAGGAAGATTATTTTCAGGTGGCTCCCTCAAGATCAGAATGTCTCTGCTTGGAGGAGGTTTTTTATTTTGATGTTATGGATGTTATTCTGGAGAATTTTGTAGATTCTAAGCAAGATTCCTATAGGGAAGAGGAAAATTGTATGTTTTGGATGTCACTGGCATGGAGGTTAATTTTAAAGATGTGGTGGAGGTTCCAGATGTTTCACAGGGTGGAGAATTTATAGATTCTGGTAATGTAAACTATGGTAGACTCAGTGTATGGAGGAGGATGGAAGATTTGTTTGGAGGTCTGATGTTGGGATATCAGAATTGGAAGAGGAGCTTAGGGGGTTCAGGCTCTAGGGGGAAACTTATTGGTTTAAACCTTGGGATTTCAAGAATCTGATTCCTCCGAAATGAGGATAAACAACTTAATTTGTTTTTGTTTTGCTTAATTGGGCCTCTATGTATTTGTCTCTATATAAAAAAGGGAGGCCGGGCTGCTTCAGGAGGCACCTCTGACGTTGGGCGGCCCGCCCGTAATGAAAAAAAAATCTTAGTATAATGAAGATGGAAGTTAAGAAAAATTCAAGTGAAGATGGGTATTTTATTTAAAATAAAATGAAGATAAAAGTGAAGATTATTGGTTTTATTTCACCTCCAGCATGAGGTTAAACTGAAAAATTTTATATTTAAATTGGTTTTTTTTTTGGCTTTCAAGAATTTTAATGGTTTTTTAATGGTTTTCGTTTTTTATGGGAGAAGATTTGTGTTGGAAAATCCTTTTTGTTAGAAGGTACCCAGGGGTGGGGCTTCTAGATTTTATTTTAGCAAGTGTGGGGGTGACTGATGAGCTGGCTGCTCTATCAACAGTTACCCCAGATTGTTTGTTTCCAACCCCTTTTCTTAATTTTGTTGAACTCTAGTATTGGGTTTTTTTCTTTAACAGGTTTTTAGTCCACCATGACTTTAAACTGGAAATTCTTTTGGTCTTTAAGTGCTGGACCCCTCATGTTTATTGGTTTTGTTTAATTTTCTTGTATGTTGTGTTTTTGTTAGAAGGTACCCAGGGGGGGCTTCTAGATTTTATTTTGGCAAGTGTGGGGGTAACTGATGAGCTGGCTGCTCTGTAGAACAGTTACCCCAGAATGTCTGTTTCAAGCCTTTGGTTTTTTTCTAGTTGAATTCTAGTGTTGTTTTTTTGTGATTCAGGTTTTTAGTCCTCTATGACTTTAAACTGGATTGCCTTGGGTGTATTTTGTTGCTTTTGGATTGGTGGTGGATCACTGGTGGTCTCCCAACATTTTTACTTATTGGAGGAAGCCCACCCAGTGATCTTTTCTGTTGACCTGGAGCTGGCTTTGCTATGTGGTTTTAGGGTGTTGGATGTGAAAGTGGTGGATTCAAGATTATTTTCTTTTTTTCTCTTTTTTTTCTTTTAATTTTTTTATGGAGGCTATGTTTGTTCAAAGGCTCAAGATAGGGCTCTGGCAATGTTTTTGGTAGAAGAGGAGGAGTCAAAATATTAAAATTTTTTTTAGGTGTGACCACATCAAGGTGCACTTGGATGTGGGTAAGGTATCAGGGGATCAGCTCATTAATTGGCTGGGGGATACCATTTTATTTTGTTTTATTTGTTAAAGGAGGTTAAATGTTTTGGCTTTGATGGTTTTTGGTTTGGGGATTTATGGGATATATCTTCAAGATTTTTTTTTGGAAAGTCCTTCAAGACTTTAAACTGATCTTTTAATCACGGGCTCAAGATTTGTTGATGTCCATCAAGACTTAAAACTGAAAAATCTTTTAGTCCTCCAAGACTTAAAACTGGCTGGTTGTTAAAGATTTATTCAAGAATTTAATTTTACTACTGTGGATCTAGTAGTCCTCCAAGACTTTAAACTGGCTGGTTTCAAGACTTTATCAAGATTAGTCCGTCAAGACTTTAAACTGAACACTGTTTTAGTCCCCCAAGACTTTAAACTGAGGATTGTTGTTGGTTCATTCCCCCAAGACTATAAACTGAGGAATGGGTTTTGTTGTTGGAGTTGGTTTTGAAAGATTGGTGGAGGGAATCCACAGGGGGAGCCTCCAAATTTAGCAAAGGCAAGTTTGGGGGTAATTGATGGGCTGGCAGCTCTATTCACAATTACCCCAGAATGTTAGTTTTTTCTCTGTGTCTTAATGTGGTTGATCTCTGGTTCTGGGTTTATGATTTAGGTTTTTGAGTCCCCCAAGACTTTAAAATGAGGGTTTTTTTGAGTCCCCCAAGACTATAAAATGAGGATGGTCCCCCAAGACTTAAAACTGAAGGTTGTTTTGTGGTTACACCCTATAGAGGGTGTGGTCAATTTTTCTTTTCTTAATAAAACTAAAGTACTAGTGGAATTACAGAGGGAATCAAGAGATGAAATGAAGTGTCCAGAATTAGCCTTGAACTGGTGAATGAGGTGTCTTCTGTTCTCAATGTCCTGTGGATCTCTAGCAGGAGTGTATTGGAAGTAGTGAAGCAGAAGTTGTTTCTGTTGAGATGTGTGTTGTTTGAACTTGGCCTTGATAGTGGGCAAGTGGTTTGGTGTTGGTGGTGCAATGGATCCTACATTGTTATCATCACTATCAGAAGATGGAGGAACTGAGAAGTCATCAGTTTAAAAGTTGAAGGAAGAAATGAAAGTTCTTTACCATCAGATGGACCAGGGATGGAGGAACTTGTTGTTTTATGGGTTGTGGAACTCTTCTGGGAAGGGTGAAGCTTTTTGATTAATCTGGGTATCAGGATGGATGGCCTAGATCTTTTGGTGCTGGTAGAAGATGGACCAGGTTGAGGTGGAGGTGAATCTGTTGCAGAAGATAATGGACCAGGTCTGTAGCAAGACTTCTTTCTAGATTGGCAGACATCAAAGGACGTTTTGTATGGATGGATAGGTGGTGTCATGGCACAGATTAGATTATTGTCAATGCAGTATTGGCAAGGACCCATTTCAGAGGCATGTTTGGGAAGAAGGTTTAACATGGTGGTTTGATGAAGAAAGAATGTGGACATTCTTGATTGGAGGGAGTATGTGCTCTTCCAACATTGGCTGGGGCCTTTGTTGTGTGATTTGGCGCTGTTTGTGCATGTCTTAATTGACATCTGTTAAGGAATAGGGTATTTTTTCTGGTTTTATTCCGTGGATATTGGGTCTGCAAGTATGTGGGTACTATCATTGGATAGCCCTGGTTTTTCTCTATATTTTATGTCTTGTAGACATTTTTCATATTCTAAGTTTTAAGGGGTCATTTCCTCATTTTTCATTTATAAAAGATAGCTGTTTAATTTTGTTTTTCGTGTTTTATGGGCTAACCTTCAGTCTTAGGGTTAAGTGCTTAGTACCATTTGATAGAGCTAATTTTTCTCTATATTTCATGTCTCAATGTTGTTATAGTGAAATTCCGTGTTTTAAAGGTTTTAGTAGTTGTAGCTAATTTTTCTAAGTAGATTAGTGGTTTTTGTTGGTTTTCTGGCTTCAGGGAGGCCGGGCCGCTTCAGGCGGCACCTCCGACATTGGGCGGCCCGCCTGCCTCTGTTATAGAAGGTTGGGGAGCCCTTCTGGAGGGTTTTTATACAATTTGGCTGGATTTTGGGTGGGGAATTGGTCAGGGTGGTCTGTGCACTGGCTGTATGATGCGTGTGTGGGGAAGATTTTTAGGGGGATCATTTTATCTCTTTACTCATCGCCTCTTTGTTCCTAACTGTCTCATTGGCTTGTTTTTTGTTGGCATATATTACTGTTCATTTCAACTCTTTCTGGTAGTCTGTCTGGGACTATTATCTTCACTTTTAAAGGGGTCAAGTGTGTTTAATTAGAGGGTCTAGAAAACAGATCTCCAATTTGCTGCAACAGGTAAATCTCACTTGTTTTTCTAAATGGACAGGGGTTATTCTGTCTGGTTTTCTCCAACTCCCTTGGTCAATGCCTATAGCTAGTACTATAGGATTGTCTACAACGGTGATTGGAGAAGCCGGTGTAGACAATCCTATAGTACTTAATAGTCCCAGACAGACTACCAGAAAGAGTTGAAATGAACATTAATATATTCCAACAAAACACAAGCCAATGAGACAGTGAGGAACAGAGAGGCGATGAGTAAAGAGATAAGATGATTCCCCTAAAATTCTTCCCACACACGCATCATACAGCCAGCGCACAGACCACCCTGAACAATTCCCTGCCCAAAATCCAGCTTTCCCAGCCTTTTTCATGCATAAAAGTGCATTTTAGCTCTTCCCCAGCGCCCAGGAGGGCACGCCGCTTCAAGGCAGGATGCCGCTTAGGGGCAGGCAGGCTGCTTGGGGGCGTGTGGGCGGCTTCTAGGCCCTAAAACACCCATACAAACCATAAAACCCCTAAAACCCCTAAAAACCCATAACTTCACTAATAAACATAATAAACACACATATAACATACCAAAATGAAAATAAAATTAAGGAAAATAAGCTTAGACATAATAAGTGACCCTAGCTTAAGCCTACATAAGCACCACTAAGTAAAAAACATCTGATAAATACCAATAACAACACCATTACTACCCTATAAAACAAGGTAACCACCCATAAGGGATACCAAAATGAAGAGAAAAGAAAGGACATTAAGCTGAGATATAATAAGTGACCCTAGCTTAAGCCTCCATAAACACTACTAACTATCACCTAAAGACGAAAAAATCCACTTATAACACCATAACCCCAATAACACCCTACATACCAAATACCCCCAAATATGCAGTCCAAAGGCCTACCCAGGTTTGGATCACCAAATCCTCCCTCCAATCAAGAATGTCCCCATTCTTCCTTCACCAACAACCATTCTTGAACAATTATCCATAATCTTTAAAAACATCCCATTTCTCTCTTCCACCAGATCCTATTCCATCCTAAGTGAACTTCTGAACCAGCAATCCAAGCTTCTTCTTTAAAACTTCTCTTGCTACATGCCTTTAAATTAAATCTATCTCTGTGAAAAGAATCTCTTTCTTCTGTTCCTGAATTCCAAATCTGGCTGTGCCAGCTTCCAACAATGAAAAGTGATATCCAGTTGACAAGTCTTCCTGACTATAACCTTCTACCAGAATAAAAATTTCCTCATTTTATAGTCTTGGGGGACTCACAACCCTCAGTTTAAAGTCTTGGGGGACTAACAGCCCTCAGTTTATAGTCTTGGGGGACTCCAAAAATCCTCAGTTTTTAGTGTTGGGGGACTGAAAAAACCTGAATCACAGAACGCAGAACCAGAGATCAATCAGAAAAAGATTTAGAGAAGTAACTAACTTTCTGGGGTAAATTTATATAGAGCTGACAGCCAATAAGTCACCCCCAAAATTGCCTTTACTGAATTCAGAAGTTCCCCCTTGGATCCTTCTGCCTTTACACTTCCACATCACACTGCCTCCCATTCCTCAGTTTATAAACTTGGGGGACTACACCATCAAAAATCCTCAGTTTAAAGTCTTGGGGGACTAACAAAGTGTTCAGTTTAAATTCTTGACAGACTACTTCTTGAAAAAATCTTGAAACCAGCCAGTTTAAAGTCTTGGAGGACTACTAGATCCACAGTAGTAAAATTAAATTATTGAATAAATCTTTAACAACCAGCCAGTTTTAAGTCTTGGAGGACTAACAGAATTTTCAGTTTAAAGTCTTGATGGACATCAACAAATCTTGAGCCCGTAATTAAAAGATCAGTTTAAAGTCTTGAAGGACTTTCCAAAAAAAAATCTTGAAGATATATCCCATAAATCCCCAAACCAAAAACCATCAAAGCCAAAACATTTAACCTCCTTTAACAAATAAAACAAAATAAAATGGTATCCCCCAGCCAATTAATGAGCTGATCCCCTGATACCTTACCCACATCCAAGTGCACCTTGATGTGGTCACACCTAAAAAAAATTTTAATATTTTGACTCCTCCTCTTCTACCAAAAACATTGCCAGAGCCCTATCTTGAGCCTTTGAACAAACATAGCCTCCATAAAAAAATTAAAAGAAAAAAAAGAGAAAAAAAGAAAATAATCTTGAATCCACCACTTTCACATCCAACACCCTAAAACCACATAGCAAAGCCAGCTCCAGGTCAACAGAAAAGATCACTGGGTGGGCTTCCTCCAATAAGTAAAAATGTTGGGAGACCACCAGTGATCCACCACCAATCCAAAAGCAACAAAATACACCCAAGGCAATCCAGTTTAAAGTCATAGAGGACTAAAAACCTGAATCACAAAAAAACAACACTAGAATTCAACTAGAAAAAAACCAAAGGCTTGAAACAGACATTCTAAGGTAACTGTTCTACAGAGCAGCCAGCTCATCAGTTACCCCCACACTTGCCAAAATAAAATCTAGAAGCCCCCCCTGGGTACCTTCTAACAAAAACACAACATCCAAGAAAATTAAACAAAACCAATAAACATGAGGGGTCCAGCACTTGAATACCAAAAGAATTTCCAGTTTAAAGTCATGGTGGACTAAAAACCTGTTAAAGAAAAAAAACTAATACTAGAATTCAACAAAATTAAGAGAAGGGGTTGGAAACAAACAATCTGGGGTAACTGTTGATAGAGCAGCCAGCCCATCAGTCACCCCCACACTTGCCAGAATAAAATCTAGAAGCCCCACCCATGGGTACCTTCTAACAAAAAGGATTTTCCAACACAAATCTTCTCCCATAAAAAACCAAAACCATTAAAAAACCATTAAAATTCTTTAAAGCCAAAAAAAAAACAATTTAGAAATAAAATTTTGCAGTTTAACCTCATGCTGGAGGTGAAATAAAACCAATAATCTTCATTTTTATCTTCATTTTATTTTAAATAAAATATCCATCTTCACTTGAATTTTTCTTTTCTTCCATCTTCATTATACTAAGATTTTTTTTTACAGGTGGCTGCCTGATGTTTGAGGTGCCGCCTGAAGCGGTGCGGCCTCCCTTTTTTATATAGAAACTTGAACCAGAGAGACTGAAAAGAGTTGGACAAAACAAAAAAAAATCCTGACCAAATACATAGAGGCCAAATTAAGCAAAACCAAAACAAATTAAGTAGTTTATCCTCATTTTGGAGTAATCAGATTATTGAAATCCCAAGGTTTAAACCAATACGTTTGCCCCTAGGACTTGAACCCCCTAAGCTCCTCTTCCAATTCTGATATCCCAACATCAGACCTTCAAACAAATTGTCCATCCTCCTCCATACACTGAGTCTACCATAGTTCACATTACCAGATTCCATATATTCTCCACCCTGTGAAACATCTGGAACCTCCACCACATCTTTAAAATCAACCTCCATACCAGTGACATCCAAACATCACAATTTTCCCCTTCCCTATAGGAATCTTGCTTATAATCTGCAAAATCCTCCAGAATAACATCCATAACATCAAAATAAAAATCCTCCTCCAAGCAAAGAGCTTCAGATTTTGAGGGAACCACCTGAAAATAATCTTCCTCTATGAGAAAAAGATCCAAGACAGAAACCATCTGTCCATCCAAAAATTCAACTGATACATCCTCCTCCAATAAGCCATTATTTGAACTTGAGAAAGAAAAATAATCATCCCACAGAAACCATTCATCCACCGCAGATTCCTTCTCAATATCCAGAAATCATTCTTCATGACCAGACAAGTCCTCCTTCTCACATAATCAACCCAAACTTGAGGAAATACACTGATCCTCCAATGTGTAAATTTCCAAAACATCCAGTGAAGCACATTCCTGAGATCCCATGGCATCCTTTGGAAAAGAAAAATCAGTTTCACAAACATCATCAGAGTCCCCATCTTCCAAAATTCATGGCTCCAACACCTTTCCAGAAACTGAACTTTCCACCACAGTCTCCTGAATCTCTCCATCCAACAGGATTTCCTCTCCAGATTCCACATCCCTATCCATCATACCATCCAAATATCCCAAAATAATCTCCTTCAGAATAGCCATACCAGGAATCCTATTTTCCCCATTTGGAAGAGTCTTCATCAAGTCAGCCTTGAAAAGAATCTCCATAACCTCCACCTTTACATTCCTACCCATGGCACTCCAAAATACATACTTGGCCCCATCTTCATGTGGTAATATATCATTATATACCAGATAATCCAGAGCCTCCCCAAACTCCTCCATAAATTCCCCATACTGAGAAAGAGAAGTTAAACCACCTTTCAATTCCCACTTCCTAGCAATCCCATGAAGATCCACCATTGAGAAAGTAGTAGGCCACCTTTTAACCATTTCAATCTTCAACTTCCCCCAGTCCTGACTCCTATATCCTGCCATACCAGAAACTTCTTTCTCCACCTCCCTATTACCAATGAAAAAGATTACTTGCCTAACCATGTCCAACAGTGAGGCCCCATCAATCTCAGCAGCAACCTCAAACCTAGCCAAAAGCCCCTTTGCATCCTCCCCCAAAAGCCTTGAACCCTCCCAAGACTGAATCCTAACCATCCTAGAAATTCCAAGTTACAGCCTCCAATCTCCACCAAAGATAGCCAAAGTCCCCCCAATAGCCTTAGAGACCTAGCAGGGACCAAATCCAACAGAAAAGAAGACCCCTAGACCAACCACAAAGAGATATAGCACCAAATCCAAAATCAACCAAAGGAGATCCACCAAAGAGAGAAGCCTAGATCAACAGAGATTTCAAAAAGCCAACAGATTTGTACCCCACGTTGGGCGCCAGAAATGTAGACAATCCTATAGTACTAGCTATAGGCCTTGACCAAGGGAGTTGGAGTAAAACCAGAAAGAATAACCCCTGTCCCTTTAGAAAAACAAGTGAGATTTACCTTTTGCAGCAAATTGGAGATCTGTTTGCTAGACCCTCTAATTAAACACACTTGACCCCTTTAAAAGTGAAGATAATAGTCCCAGACAGACTACCAGAAAGAGTTGAAATGAACAGTAATATATTCCAACAAAACACAAGCCAATGAGACAGTGAGGAACAGAGAGGCAATGAGTAAAGAGATAAGATGATTCCCCTAAAAATCTTCCCTCACACGCATCATACAGCCAGCGCACAGACCACCCCAAACAATTCCCTACCCAAAATCCAGCTTTCCCAGCCTTTTTCATGCATAAAAGTGCATTTTAGCGCTTTGCCAGCGCTGAGGCGGGCACACCGCTTCAAGGAATGATGCCGCTTAGGGGCAGGCAGGCCGCTTCTAGGCCCTAAAACACCCATACAACCCATAAAACCCTTAAAAACCCTAAAAACCCATAAATTCACTAATAAACAAGATAAACACACATAAGACATACCAAAATGAAAAGAAAATTAAGGAAAATAAGCTTAGACATAATAAGTGACCCTAGCTTAAGCCTACATAAGCACCACTAAGCAATAAACATCTGATAAATACCAATAACAACACCATAACTACCCTATAAAACAAGGTAACCACCCATAAGGGATACCAAAATGAAGAGAAAAGAAAGGACATTAAGCCGAGACATAATAAGTGACCCTAACTTAAGCCTCCATAAACACTACTAACTATCACCTAAAGATGAAAAAATCCACTTATAACACCATAACCCCAATAACACCCTACATACCAAATACCCCCAAATATGCAGTCCAAAAGCCTACCCAGGTTTGGATCACCACACCGAATTAATAATAAATATTTTATTAATAAACAAAAAATGAAGTTGAAAAGTCAAGATATGAATGTTTGGTCAGATTTATTAATTACACAGGTCATATGATTTTTTACGGCCTCAAAATTTAATTGAATGAAAGTCAAGAAGCTCAAGAACCTTTGGGAATTTTCCCTTAATTTTTACTATTTTTCTTATTTTTTTAATTGATTTTTAAAGATTTATTAAATTATTTACGTTTTTCAACAATTACTCAACTTTGATGATTTTTCATAGGGTGAATAGAGCTGCACAGACTACGAAAAAAGTTAGGAAGTTAAGAAGAAGTAGCTTTATCATGTGTAGTTTTTATAGATTTTTATTATAGATTTAAGGTTCTAATTGGGTCCGGAGGTCCGCACAAGCTCTGTATAAGCTCTTTACACACTCTGTACGAGCTCCGGAGGAGCTCTGGATGAGCTCTAGCTGCGCTCCAAAGGGAAAAAGGGCACATGACTGATTATTATGCATATAAGGCTGTAGACTTGAAATTATTCAGGGAGGGGAATGCAATAATATAACAGGTTATAACAACCATTATTCATATTTTTCTTTTTTCAACAAAATAATTAATTACTTATAATACCCTTATAAAATAACAATTCTACATAACACTTTAAATATTTTACTCAACAACTTTTAAACATTAACATATAGGGTATCATTAGAAAGGTCTCAACTCCAGGGACTCATTTATAGTATCAGTTCTCAAAAAATTATTAAAATATAAAAACATTAAAACCTATCTTTTAAAATATTGTATCTGGTGTAGCTTTATTGTTGCATTTCAGTTGTTTTGCACAGAAGAACCGCTCAATCATCCCAACAAGCGTTAATTGACAGGGTTTCATTCTTTATTATTATCAAGTAGACATTTAAAGCTTATTGATCTAAAAAAACTCACAAATTCATTTAGAGGGACAGGGTTTTCTCTGATTATCCAACTCCTTCGGATTCTGCTTACAGCAAGGCAACTGTAAGAGTCTACCTACAACACAAGGTATCTGACTCAGCTTATGAACTGGAGCTATCAATCTAAATGATACAAGTACATCCAGTCTTCAAAATTTTATTTCTCACAAAGTCTTACAAAGATACCATTCCAGTACACCCAGAAGAGCCATTAGCATCAATTCAGGTGGGAAATGAAGAGGATTTTAAAGTGTAGAAAGTTGTTTCTAAGAGGGTGTATAGGGGAAAGGTTCAGTACTTGGTGCATTGGAAAGTTTATGGGGTTGGAGCTAGGTCTTGGAAACCAGTTGAAAATTCGGTGAATGCAAAGGAAATGTTGAAGGATTTTGAGAAGGAGAACAGGGGACAGGAGAGGTAAAAGAGAGGTTAATTTTAGAATTTTGTTGAGAGGTGTGGAGGAGGAGCTCTATGAGCACTATGCACTGTAAAGAGGTAGAAGAGTGGATATTGCATTAGGGGGTTATATGGGGAAAGCTCTGTGAAGCTCTCCCTATTGGACAACATACAAGTCTGAGAAATATAAGAAAATTATTTAAAGGAAAACTTGGCAATGGTATTCCAGATGATCTACCAAATGACTTTCTTGATTGTGAGAAATCCAAATTAAAAAAATCAAGAAGATCAGATATAATCAATCTGTCAAGTAGATCTCATCCAACTGGAGAAACACTAGCTGTTGATCTCATGGGTCCTTTTGAGAAGTTAAAACAACAAATAAAGGTATTTATCTTCTAATATTATTAGATGTTGGCTTTAGTTTTGGTAATGTGGAGATTCTAAAAACTAAAGATGAAGCTAATGATTTTATAAAAAATTACATTACATGAATGCAAAAAAGAGCTTATGTTGTAGTGAAATTCCTTAAGAGCAACAATGGAGGTGAGTTTTTCAACAAATGTATGCAGGAATGGTTATACCTACATGGAATTGAACATGAATTTTTATTACCTTATTATTATGAACAAAATGGTGACATAGAAAGATTTAAACAAAAAAATTGGCTTGATAGTGGCTTAGATAAATCCTTTTGGGGCCTGGATTTCCAATGGGCAGTATATACCCATAACCAATTTCCTAATTTGTGGAGTAGTGATATGACTCCATATGAGAAGCTGTTGTGAACAAAACCAAGACTCGACTATGTAACAATTTTTGGCACCACAGAATATGTACATTTCCCAAAAAAAACATAAAGAAAGCTTGATAATAGGAGTAGAAAATGAAAAGTGATTGGTTACTTGGAAAACTCCAATGGTTTTTTATTCATTGATGTCAAAAGTGGTAAACAAATTTCATCAGTGTGGCCACTTTTTCTGACAAAGCACCTATACTAAAAAAAAAGTAAAAAGACTGATAAACCAATAAAATGGGAATAAAATTTTTAACTAAAAAATTATCCTAAATGATTTTAAAGCCAAAAAAGAAATTCTCAAACAAGATAGACTTGTAAAAAATATTAAAGTAAGCTTCAGGACTATAGCAAATGGTCTTCCTAAAACATTCTTACAAGCCATGAAATTCAAACAATGAGAGGATCGGCTGAATGCCTTAAAAGATGAAGTTAAAAATTTAATTGATATGGATGTATGGACTGAGTGCAAACTGCCAGAAGATTCTTCTATAACTGATGCTAAGTAGGTTTTTTCTGAGAAAATTTATAACAATAGGAATTTAGTCAAAAGGAAAGCAAAGTCAAAAGGAAAGAAAGATATGTTGCAACAGAATTTTTTCAAAAAGAAGGAATTGGTTATTCAGAAACTTTTGCTTCAACTGCCACTTTCACCTCCTTAAAAATTTACTAACTATGGCGGCAGCATATGATTGGCCAGTACATGGTTTTGATGTGGTGGCTTCTTACCTGAACTTACCAATAGACAAGGACTTATGGGTGAAAGAACCCCCTGGCTTTGGCCCTTGTGATCTTCCAACATTGGCAGAGGCCTTTGTTGGGCTGTTTGGTGCTATTTTTGGGTGTTTTTCTGGTTTTATTCAGTACATAATGGGACTATGTGTATGTGGGTACTACCATTGGATAGCCCAGGGTTTTATCTATATTTTATGTCCTGATGAAATTTTTCATATTCTAAGTTTTAAAGGATCATTTCCTCATTTTTCATTACTAAAAGATAGCTGTTTAATTTTGTTTTTTGTGTTTTATGGGCTATCATTATGTCTTAAGGTTAAGTGCTTAGAACCATTAAGTAGAGCTAATTTGGCTCTATATTTTATGTCACAAGGTTATCATAGCTTAATTTGTGTTTTAAGGGTTTTAGTGGTTGTGGTGAATTTTTCCAAGTATTTTGGGCTTTATTGGAGGTTTTTGGTGGTTTTCTGACTTAAGGGAGGTCTGGCCGCTTCTAGGCAGGCCGTCTGCCTTGGTTGTAGAAGGCTGGGGAGCGCTTCTAGAGGGGTTTTATTCAATTTGGCTGCCAAAAGGGCCAAATTTGTTGCTGTGCATGGATTTTTTAGATGGTGGTCTGTGTGTACATACAGAATAAGACAGTTTGGGTCAACTTTAATTATTATAAAACCATCTGGTAATTATATCATTGTTTCTCACTCAGTTTTCACTGTTTTGTGGCCTCAATTGGCTGTATTTATTGCAAGGTTAGTTCTTTTTTTAATTCAACTTTGGCAACTGATTTCTCTGGTGTAGCTTTGCAACCTGCATCAAGTATTATTGCTGTTTTCTGTGAAACAAGTGCACAGTGTTTTGTTTTTCTGGTGTGGATCTTTCTGCATTTCAGGTTTCTGGTTCTTTTGTTGTCAATGGTCTGCTATTGGCTACTTTCTTGACTTGTAAAGCAGTTAAGAAGTGTTTTGGAAGGGGTATAGTAACAGTCTCTAATTTTCTGTAGCAAATAAATCTCACCTGGTATTTCTCAAAGGAACAGGGGGTTTTCTCTCCAGTTTTACTCTAACTCCCTTGGTCAAGGCCTATAGCTAGTACTATAGGACTGTCTACATGGTAAGGATGGAAATTGTTTCAAATTGAAAAAAAGCTTTATATGGGAATAAGCAGGAAGCTAGATGTTGATGGAAACATCTCGAAGGTAAGTTGAGTTCTATGAATTATATCCCAAGTTACTACAATAGCTCTTTGTATATACTACAAGATAAAAAGAAAAATGAGATCTTGTGGATTCATGTGGATGATGGAGTGATTACAGAAACAAATGAAAAAATATTTCTTACTTTTCAAAAGAACCTTTCTGAGTTGGAGACCATAAAGTGGGAAGAAGATCTAAATCATATAGTGGGAGTAAAGGTAATTAGGAAGAAGAATGATCTTATTTTATCACAGCAAACACTTATTAACAAAATAATAAAATATTTTAATGGAACACCAATTAAAAAATCCACTGTTTTTCCAAAAGATTGCAAACTAACACAGGGAACCAATAAAAGTTTGAAAAGAACTGAATAATTAAGCCTTATAGGATCATTAAAGTATCTCACTTTAGCGACTCGACCTGATATTTCTTTTTCAGCAAACTATCTAGCCAGATTTTCAAATCATCCAAAAAACATAATTGGGAAGCACTAATCCATTTAATCAAGTATTTAATTTCAACTAAAGATTTTATGTTCATTTTTTTACTGAAAGACATAAAGGTTTGGATGCCTATGGTGATGCTAACTTAAATTATGACCTTTCAACGTGCACTAATGGGGGTAATGTATGCTAAATGGGTGTTCCAGTAAACTAGTCCTCAAAATGGCAAGAGCTAGTGGCTTTATCCACTTGTGAATCAGAGCTTTCAGCTCTTACAGAAATAACCAAAATAGAGATGTGGATTAAAAATATTCTAGAAGACATCACTGGACAAGAAAAAATTACAACACTACACTGTGATGATGAATATACAATAAAGGTAGCAGCTGATCAACCATTGAATAAAATAATTAGACACATGGGACATAATTTTTTCTATATTAACTCTCAACTACACAAAAAACAAGCAATATTGAAATGGATTGGAACTAAAGATCAAAAAGCAGATATTTTAACAAAAAATTTAGGTCCTAATTTAATAGATAAATCTAGAACATTAGTGAATTTTTATATCAGTTATTTGGGGTGGCGGAATGTAGTTGGGAAGGGGGTTGTAGATGTGTGACATTGTCAGCCTAAATATCCTTAGGACTGAGTATTTCTTATGCTTAAAATAAGCTAACCTTAACTAGATTAAGCTTATATCTTAAAAATAAGGTTAAAATAATAATATATATTATTTTATTATATATATATATAATTATTATTCTATTATATAATTTATAATAGTTTAAATAGCTTATCCATTGCCTAATAATACTTATTAAGGTGTTAATGGAGTCATAATATACTTATCTTAAGTGATATGAAGTAATTATTGACATACATAAGCTTATATGTATACATAAATCTCATATTCAGTGAAATATGCAGTATATTATGTATATTTAGGTATATAAGTGGGTTTTAGCCCCTTAATAGCCTATAACCTTTGTTTTTCTGCTTATTTTAGGTCATATGGACGAAATCAGTGGACTCACAACGCCTACAGAAGCATAGACACCTATATCAGGCGCATACACCCAGTTTGGACAACTAAAAATACTTCCTTGGATGGTTATTCACGGATTTATGGGTTGGAAGGATGTTTCTGGGTTAATGTGGATTCTTGGGGATGTTATTGGGGGCTTGGACATTTTATTTGTTTCCTTTATATGCTTTTAGTTTCATTAAATCTCTTTTTGATTATTTATTTTACCTGTTTCTTTATGGTATCCACTTTTATCTGGGTTTTCTATTTATGGTATGACTCTGTGTTATTATTAATAGTGATGGAGGGTCCTTACTGGAGGTCTGGGTGTTGAAACTTCTTGAAGTGGACGCCATGGGGAGGTGATGAGCCCTCACAGTGCTGTAATTGCCGGGGATAGCAGTGACATCATCTGGATTGAAGGTCTGTGCACTCCAGTGGATTTGGGTATAAGGGGGGATTTTGACGGTTTATTATCATCATTCAATTACTAAAATTCAAACAAAAACTACAATACAATTATTAGTATTCAGAAATATATTATAAAGCCCTTATAAATTGATATTATCTTTATAAAAGCTATAACTATATTTTATTCTTCTATTTTCCACCACTAGCACGCATTTAAATCCAAGTATTGTGAGTTTTATTTGAGTATAAATATATTATTAGTCTTCCCCTGAGGTTTAATCACTAAATCATTTATTAATAAGTAGTAGGACTATAAAATAACACTATTATATCATACTTATATACTAGACTATACTGACAATTGGGGGTCTTTCCTTATATTTTACTTATTATTTAGTATAAGCCTTGGGACGTGATTTTTACCTTAGTACAGCTCAAAATTAACCAAATATTTGGGTCTGCTGCATATTAGTGGGTCATCATAACTCATTGATTGCGGAAAAGAACCCTTATAATAATTGTACTAATTTTTTATCATAAAAATTAGATATTTACAGTAGTAACTGTACCCAATATAAACCCAATTTCACTTGGTATTTGGACACCAATATAACACCCAATTAAATTGGTATTTGGCTAAAGCTTGGTAAGCTAATTATTCACCCTTATAGAGGTCTAGTTAAACTTATTATTATATTTTTAAAAGATTTTTTTGAACTTTTCTTACAATTTATTTAAATAAATAAAGATATAAATTCAGGGTAAGCTCCATTGCTTTTTTATTAGTAATATAATTGCTAATATCTTTTGTCTACTAATTCCATAGAGTTTTTTACTTTTGTAGACGTAAAATATTGTCATTCTGAACAATATGAGTGCTCCCCAGGACAGTGTAAGTGAACAGCCTGCTTATAATACCAGGTCTAAAGCTAACAAAAACTTTCCAGGACATCACCATGGAGGGACAACAGTACCCCAAGCCAGAAAGCATGAGTATAGAGGAAAAGGACGCCCTCTTAAAAAAGATAACTATAAAAAAGACGTCTCCTCCTCTTCAGGATCAACTGTCCCACCTGGCCAAACAGGTTCTGAAGTTGGAGGAATCAAAATCTCTCATGTTCAAAGAAGTAGAGCAGTTTCAAAACAATTGCAAGGTAAGATTTCAGCAGATGAATCAGGCAATGGCAGAATTAAAGGGAGGCCAGCCCAGTCAATCAAATCAGAAACCCCCTACCCAAGGAGGGTCCACTCACTCCCAGGAGAAAATCCTGGTAGACAAATGGAAATGGGACTGGTTTCACCAACAGTGGACAAGCCACAGTTGCAACAGGGATCCACCCCCTCATCTGACTTCCTCAGCTCACCCTTACAAGGGAAAAAAGCGCCAAAAATCAGGACTGGCAACCATCCCTTGGTAAGTAACTTACCCTCTCAGATTAGACATAATACTGATAATTACAATATAGGTAATTCTATTGATGTTAAATCTGTACAAAAAATAGAGGAGGATTTAAAAAATTTAGGTTTTAGAGTAGATACACCTGACTTGTCTTTTGTCCATAATAACAGTACTATATACAAAGATAATACAGTTAATCCTCAGTTGCAACCACCTACTAGTGAGATGAGAAGTTCACAGGAGAGTGAGAGAATTGAAAAGGAGGACATGGAATATTTTAACAATAATCCAACTGTCCATAGAATTGTTTCAGCATTGTGGAATAGAATGACTGATTGTGAGGAACAGACAGTTAAGCTCACTAGTGATACAATTTCATCCTTAACATTGAACATTTCTCAATTAGCAACACATAATAAAGAATTAGAGAAAGAACATTTGTCTCTAACTCTTAAATATGATTCAATGAGTAATAAATATAATGACCTTTCAAACAAATTTTGTGAGTTAGAAAAATTATATGAAACACACTTATTAAAGACTGAATCAAGAACAAAGTTATCTTTTGCCCAGGCAAATCAAAGTGTCTCTGAGTTGCTACAAAGATTAACTAAAGTTGAGATTGAAACTGCCAATCTACTAATGAACCAGGATAATCATAAGTATAATCAATATAATAATAATCCTTTCATTGGCAAAAGTGAATCTCATTCCTTCCCTGTACCACCACAATTAAAACCATCTGGTGGTAGTGTCAAATCTGAAAATGTAAGTCACAAATCCGTGCAGGAAGAAATACAAGACCATTTATCAAAAATGAATGAGTTGTTGAATTTACCTAAGATTAGTGAGATAAAATCCAATCAGAAGAACTGGCCTAAGATAGATCAGTACCCAACTTATGATGGGGAAGCCAGCTCTGATTGGCAACATTTTATTCAAAGAATTGACAACTTGAAATTCTCATATAAGTTACCAGATGAAGAGATAACATCAAAATTAATTTCTTTATTTAAGGATGTTGCTTTATTATGGTTTGAAGCTGTCTTAAGTGAGGGTAGAGACTACTCTTGGGCTGAATGGAAACAACTTATTGAAAAACAATTTGGAGGTTCTAAATTCAGGCTTACTCAGCAAAGACTGTATGAGAAAACTAGGTATAATCCGTTGAATGGTGACAAACCTATGGTATTTTTAATGAATTTAAACAAAATATTAAAAGTCATTGAGCCTCATATGGATTTTGACTTATGGAAAGATAAGATAATATACAAATTACCTATATCTTTCAGAGACATTGTTGTAGCTAGAACATTAAATGTTACTGAATATTCTGACTTTATTAATATTTGCAATGAAATATTATTAAACCATAAGTATGAATCAAGGTATTCCACTTATAAGCAAAATGTTGAACCTGTAAAAACTCAGAATTCAAAAACACTTCAGGAGAAGCAGAAAAAACCTACTGCACCTGTAGTACCTAAAAAGTATGAAACAAATACTTGTTATAAGTGTAACAAACCTTGGGTAAAAGGTCACAAATGTGAGAAAAACATAAATATTGTTGAAAATCAACGTGAATCTGAAACTGAAACTGAAAAAAGTAAAGAATCAAGTGATTATGACAGCAATATCTCATATAGTGATGAAAATGAAGTCTGTATGTTGGAAGATGATTTGTCCATATTTGAAAATCCAATATTAAATATGGACTCAAATGAATCTTTAATAAATTTTGAAGATGCTGAAATCATTAAGGATATACAAGCTGATAACTTTAGAATGACACCTATCACGGTTCCAGCTATCATTTCTGGTGAAAATGTTAATATAGTATTGGACACAGGAGCTGCTGGTTCAGTTGTTTCCACTAATACATTACAGAAAATTGATAGTGAATATAAGTTTAAGCTTGAACCACTTCAAAATAAAAATTGGAGAGGTTTTGGATCAGTACTACACCCCATTGGTAAATACAAAGCTGCTGTTTTCTTTAAACACCAACATGGTTATGTAAGGGTAACTTGTGACTTTGTAGTAATGGATAATACTAATTTTAGTAACTGTTTTATCATTGGAAATGATATTCTGACTAAATTTGGTGTAAAATTAGACCCTGCTAATAACAATTTACAATTGGCATGAATGGTAAAAGGAAATTTAAAATAAATTCTTTTAACACAGTCTTACACATTGAGTCAGTAACAAATTCCCCATCTAAAGGAAGAGAATCCAATGAGATGGAACTTCTGGAAACAGAAATTTCAAAAGCATCATTTGGCACTCAGATAAGTGAAACTGAGAAAGATAATATTTTTGGAATTAATTAAAGCTTTTCCAATGGCTTTTGCACATGGTACAAATGAACTTGGGCTTGTAAAAGATCATGAAATGAAAATTAGTTTAACCTGTGATATGGATAATATTCCTGCTAGTCTTAAAAAGAAGCCATACCCTGCTTCACCAATGAAGAGGAAAGACATAGAGGATAATATTAAGATGTTATTGAAAATGAACATTCTTGAGAAGGTTGAAACTACGCCAAAATATTGTGTAATATCACCAGTGCTAATTTCTTATGGACAAGATAAAGCAAGACTGTGCGGTGATTATAAAGCATTAAATACATTTACAGTAGATGATATTTATCCCTTGCCAAGGATTGCCTCTATACATGCTACCCTTAAAGGTGCTAAATATATAAGTTGCCTAGATGGAAATAAAGGGTACCATCAAATTCCTGTTGAAAAGAATTCACAGAACTTTTTGTTGATAACAACACACATGGGAATTTATAAGTATGTCAGAATGCCATTTGGACCAAAAAATGCTCCATAAGTATTTCAGAAGTTAATGGATATAACATTCCATAATGAAATGATTGAGGGATGGTTAATGGTATACATTGATGACATCATAGTGTTCTCTAAAACTTTTGATGAACACTTAATCCATTTAAGGAAAGTATTCCAGAAAATGGATGAAATAAAAATGACCCTTGCATTGAAAAAATGTAAATTTGGGTTTGAATCTTTAAAAGTGCTTGGTCATATTGTATCTGGCTTACAAATATGTGTAGACCAAAATAAAGTGGCTGCAATAAAAAATATTGGCATTCCTCAAAATGTGAAGGATGTACAATCTTTTCTTGGAATGTGTGGTTATTATAGACAATATATAAAAAACTACCAATCAATTGCTGCACCACTGACCACACTGATAAAGAAATCAGAAGCTTTCATTTGGAATAATGAAAGACAACAAGCTTTCAATAAGTTGAAGGAATGTTTAATGACAGCTCCTATCTTGGGATTACCAGATTTCCAATTACCTTTTGTATTATATACAGATGCAAGTTTTATTGGACTGGGTGCTGCTTTGCATCAAAAACAACTTATTGAAGGTAAAATGTCAGAAGTAGTAATCTGCTATATTTCACGTACTCTGAGAAGTGGTGAATTGAAATATGGTGCTACTCAACTTGAATGTTTGGCAGTAGTATGGGCTCTTGAAAAGCTACATTATTACCTTGAAGACCAAAAATTTGAGTTAATAACTGACTGTAGTGCAGTTAAGTCACTCTTAAACATGAAAACTCCTAATAGACACATGTTTAGATGGCAATTAGCTGTACAAGAATACAGAGGACGAATGACTATTACACATAGAGCAGGAACCTTGCACTCTAATGTAGATCTGTTATCTAGAGTACCTCTGCCTAATAATGATGATAATCCTGCTTATGTTCCTGAGTCAGAGATTATTAACATTTATGGCATTTATATTGTAGATCTTGAGGATGAATTTATGCAATCAATTCTTGATAATTATAATTCAGATCCTGACTTAAGTAAATTAACTACAATATTAAATGATCCATCTAATGCTTCAATGAATGTTTTAATAAAAACATTACCGAATAAGTATAAAGAGGCATTAGAGAAAGGAAAATTTTCCATTGAGGATGGTTTTATATATTACAGGAAAAAATTAAGTAATGTAATTGTAATTCCCCCTTCAATGAAGGAGTTAATGTTAAGTATATGTCATGATGATATATTAGCAGGTCATTTTGACTACCATAAAACATTAACCAGAGTAAAAAACACAGCTTGGTGGATTAACATGTCTGAGGATGTTCAGAAATATGTTGAAACATGTGATTCTTGTCAAAAATCTAAAAGATTAACATGAAAAAGAGCTGGTTTATTACAACAAATTGAGCAACCAAAAGCTCCATGGGAAATCAATAACATGGACTTTGTAACAGGTTTGCCAATAGCAGGGCATAAGAGTTATAACTCCTGCTGGGTAATTGTAGATAGATTTAAAAAGATGTGTAAATTTATTCCTACCCACAAAGAGGTTTCTGCAAAGGACTTAGCTTTTTTATGGTGGACACAAATGTTAAATACAGCAGGTTTCCCCAAAGCAATAGTTTCTGACAGAGATCCTAAATTTACTTCTGAGTTCTGGACGTCACTTATGGATGTTTCAGGGTGTCAATTAAAACTTTCTACAGCACACCATCCACAAACTGATGGGCTAGCAGAAAGAATGATACAAACCTTAGAAGATATGATAAGAAGATACTTTTCTTTTGGTCTTAATTTTAAAGACAATGACAAATTCACGCATGATTGGGTAACCCTTATCCCAGGTTTAGAATTTGCATATAATAGTACAGTACATTCTGTCACTGGCAAAAAGCCATTTGAGTTATGGTTGGGTTATGTACCTAATACCCCTGCTAAAACTCTTAATAAGTTACCTAGATTGGATATTCATCCAGGTACTAAATCTTTTCTTCAGATGCAGGAATTATGCAGAAAACATGCTCAAGAATGTATAAATAAGGCTTTTGAGTATGAAAAGAAAAGATGGGATAAAGCCCATAAAGAACAAATGTTCAAAGAGAGTGATGAAGTCCTTATTTCAACGCTACATTTCAATTTAAATGGTAATGTTAAATTGAAGGATCCATTCATTGGACCATTTGTAGTTAAAAAGATGGTTGGTAATAATGCTGTTGAGGTTATTCTATATGCACCATATGATAGAAAACATCCAGTATTTCCTATTTCTCTTATAAAACCATACCATTATAATGATACTGCTCTATTTCCAAGAAGATCAGGAAGGCATAAACAGCAACCTGAAGAAATAGTGGAAAAGGCAGAAATTGAAAAGATACTTAAAAAGAGACACCTTACTAAAGAAAAGGGAGTTGAGTATCTATTAAGATTTAAAAATAAATCAAGTGAATATGACCAGTGGATTCCAGAAAATGAAATCTCTGATCTTAAAAATCTCTTGAAAAAATTTAAATCTAAATAATACTGTTCATTCAGTATATGTATTATAAAAAAATTTTATTTTATTTTATTATTTCACTCCTTAAGTTTAACTAAAATGTCTTAACATTTTTTTTATTGTTTTTTTTGGGATGAGGGAGTGTCAGCCTAAATATCCTTAGGACTGAGTATTTCTTATGCTTAAAATAAGATAACCTTAACTAGATTAAGCTTATATCTTAAAAATAAGGTTAAAATAATAATATATATTATTTTATTATATATATATATATAATTATTATTCTATTATATAATTTATAATAGTTTAAATAGCTTATCCATTGCCTAATAATACTTATTAAGGTGTTAATGGAGTCATAATATACTTATCTTAAGTGATATGAAGTAATTATTGACATACATAAGCTTATATGTATACATAAATCTCATATTCAGTGAAATATGCAGTATATTATGTATATTTAGGTATATAAGTGGGTTTTAGCCCCTTAATAGCCTATAACCTTTGTTTTTCTGCTTATTTTAGGTCATATGGACGAAATCAGTGGACTCACAACACCTACAGAAGCATAGACACCTATATCAGGCGCATACACCCAGTTTGTACAACTAAAATTACTTCCTTGGATGGTTATTCACAGATTTATGGGTTGGAAGGATGTTTCTGGGTTAATGTGGATGCTTGGGGATGTTATTGGGGGCTTGGACATTTTATTTGTTTCCTTTATATGCTTTTAGTTTCATTAAATCTCTTTTTGATTATTTATTTTACCTGTTTCTTTATGGTATCCGCTTTTATCTGGGTTTTCTATTTATGGTATGACTCTGTGTTATTATTAATAGTGATGGAGGGTCCTTACTGGAGGTCTGGGTGTTGAAACTGCTTGAAGTGGACGCCATGGGGAGGTGATGAGCCCTCACAGTTCTGTAACTGCCGGGGATAGCAGTGACATCATCTGGATTGAAGGTCTGTGCACTCCAGTGGATTTGGGTATAAGTAAGGGGGGATTTTGATGGTTTATTATCATCATTCAATTACTACAATTCAAAAAAACACTACAATACAATTATTAGTATTCAGAAATATATTATAAAGCCCTTAT
Organism: Hemileia vastatrix; assembly: GCA_030280995.1. Lineage (NCBI taxonomy): Eukaryota > Fungi > Basidiomycota > Pucciniomycetes > Pucciniales > Zaghouaniaceae > Hemileia > Hemileia vastatrix. The sequence continues at coordinate 18,629,092 of JASXTE010000013.1, read as the reverse complement.
AAATTGATATTATCTTTATAAAAGCTATAACTATATTTTATTCTTCTATTTTCCACCACTAGCACGCATTTAAATCCAAGTATTGTGAGTTTTATTTGAGTATAACTATATTATTAGTCTTCCCCTGAGGTTTAATCACTAAATCATTTATTAATAAGTAGTAGGACTATAAAATAACACTATTATATCATACTTATATACTAGACTATACTGAAAGACATCATAGACTTAACTAAGTACTCAACTACATGACTTAATATATGTATATAAAGGTGATATGGGACTTAAGTAATTGATAATAATTATACTTAAAACCACCATTACACTCCTCCCCCTCATTAATATGCCCCCTGTTTATAAATTCAATGGAAGAAGCTAGGGAAGACCACTCCGAACTTTTTGGGCCTGCCAATGACACCCAAGCTCCCATGTCTGAGGGTAGTGTCACACCCACCCCATTCTTCTCCCTCTCAGGCCCTCCACAAAATCAAAGTATTTCTTTTTGACTGGCTCTGTGCATATCCCAGCTAATCCATTTTTAGTAATAGGTTTTACTTCTACACCTCTGGCCCCCTCCCTCCCTCCAGTGACCCAAATGCCCCTTTAGCCTGACTGTTTCACCTTGTAGGTGTAAAATGTTCCAATGAACCAAGCACATTTGTTTCCTGCCTCAACTCCCTACTTCAAACCATCAGAGACCCACATAGTAAAGGCTATCAAATCTCTTTCCACATGGCCACCATGTAGACATCCAGGCTATTACTTCTCCCCTTGCCCCACTATCCTCATACTCCAGCTTTCATCAATCCTCTTCCAACAATTCCACACCTCACCTGACATCCCTCAACAAGAAGTTAGATAAAATTCTAGCACACCTCCCTAATCTCAACTCCTCATCCCACACCCATCCTCCCTCAGATCTTCAGTTGACCCAATGTTAGGATCTGGGTTGAGAGGTTAGGAGGAGGAGCACATTAGGTGCTATGCATTGTAAGAAGAAGAAGGGAGGGATTTGCATATGGGGTTTCTATGGGGAAAGTGCTGTGGGGAGTTCCTCATTGGACAACTTATTTAGTAATTTAGTTACTGCTTAGTCTCCCAGAGTTTTGACCCTCATTGTTGGTGGCCCCAACATAGTCAGTCTAATTAGACTCACTTCTTAAATCAGCAAAGTCAGTCCTGTCTTTCTCTAGCACTAGCATTAGTAGTATTTGTCATGTGCCACATGACACTCAAATTAAAAGTCAATATTTTAATCCATAAATCAGTACACAAATCCATACGCAAAGTGAAGAAGCAAGATCTACATAGCAACTTCCTTTGTACTTTGTTTGTCTTGATTTGACTTTTCTAACAACTGTGCTGAATAAATCTTAAATCTAAATTAGTCAATCATATTCTTATACTTTTCAATCTTAAGCAAATGTGCAATGTATTAGTGCTATGGTCAATGTTATATTTTCAATGTTGGTTTATTGTGTATCTGAGGGTAATTAAAGGTCTGTGAGTAGGAATGGGAGTACAGTTAGAGGATCTGTGGGTTATATTGGAGGGTCAGTGATAAATTAAGGGTGGTTCAGTGATAAATTAAGGGTGGTTCATTAAAGTGATCAATTCAATGTGGATTTATCTTTATAATTGGGTGGATTTAGTTCAACATTCCTTAGAATTGAATTATAATATCATTGTGATAGTAGTTAAATTTATATAAGGCTATTATTTTTCCTACATATCTTAATAATCAAATTCATTCAATCTTAAATTCCTCAATCTTTCCTCAATTGTTAGGTTCCAACCCTCCATGGGATTAACCTGAATATTTAGTGTCACTTTAAAATTACATTATTATTCACCTCAAACTTATCTCAAAGAAGAATTGTTTTATCTTTGACATGTCTTTGAAACATTCCCTGAAAGTATTCCTTTGTGCTTTGAAGGAGCCCTCAATCATATTTTCTAATCTCACTAACTCAGGAACACCCTTTACCTTGTAGGTAGGCTGTCTGATGACAGTATAACTTAATTTTCTGTAGTTCCCATTTTAATTTTCACTACTACAAATTTTCAGGTGAAAGTCTAAATGGAACCTGTTCAAAGCACTCCTCTTATAGGAGATACTACTAGAGCTCATGCCAGGGATGGGCCACCAACATTTCCACCTATTTCCTGCACTCATTCTCTTGAACTTCTTGAAATAAGGAAAAGGGAAAATTCAATTAAATATGTGGATGACCTTCCTCAGGATTTCAAATATTTCAGTGGAGAAGAAGGAGGTGAGGATACTATGCACAAGGCACCATCAGCACCGGCTACCAACCCTTTCAGCAAAACTTCTGATCCTGACCCAGGTAATTCATTGGAGAATTTTATGAAATTATTAGTGAAATAAATTTCTAATTCTTCTCCTTCTGAGGGCCCTAAATTTAAAACTCTTTAGATGAAATCTCTAGATAAATTTGATGGAGAAAATCCTGACAGATTCCAACCTTTTTTTAAAACTTGAAAATTATTGTTCCATAATGACCCCTGAACTTTTAATGCCTATTGCTCCAAGGTAATTTATGCCTTGTAATTCTTATCTGAGAAAGAATAATGATGGTTCAAACCATATTTTCTCATGCTTTCTTTGATGGAAACCAATTAACTCATTAATCATTGGGATAAATTCAAAGACCGACCCTTTAAATTGTTTGGTGATACCAATGAAACCAAAAATGCAGAAAATGAATTAGATTTCCTTCACATAAATGATAATGGGAAAGTTTCTGAATGTATCTCAAATTTCAGGGCTATACAAAATTGAGTAGGATGGAATGATGCAGCTTTAAAGTATCATTTCAAAAAGGGACTCCCTTTGAGGATTCTGGACCAATTAAATCTTCATGGTCAAAAAATCACAACATTAATGAACTTAATAGGGGGTATAAATGTTGGCCAATCTGCAATTAGGGATCAGGAATTTTTTTTCCCAAGATCAGAAATTATTAATTGCGGATAATTCTTATCCACTAGCCCCAGGGCTAGTGGATAAGGAATGCACAATAATGCATTATCCCGCCTCTTATACCCCAATTTCCATTCCTTATTACTGATCCCAAACTCATCACATCCATGATGGATTTTTAAAAAAGTCACATGACTTATAATTGCTGATTCCATCCTTAAGTCTTTCCTCACTTTATGCTACTTAATTTTGGTGGAGAACACCTAAAGTTTTTTTCTATCTACACACCCCAAATGCACATTTGGTAGTGGATTCCCACTTCCCTCATCACATAAGCCTTTTATCAACAACTATGAAACACCTCTCTACTAGGCAGCTACCTCACTCAACTATGAATGCTATCCCTTCTCTCTAAGAACTCTTGTCGAATCCCTTGGTCTAAATCTTCTCATCTTACTTCTCCTTCCCCATCAATGTCTTCTTCCACTTCTCCCCCTCCTATATATCCTCTCACCGCAAGTTTTGCTTCCTTGCTCTTGTCCTCTGGGTGCTAAGACTTTCTCTTCCCTTTACACTTCTACCTCCCCTCCTCTCCCCTTCCTTCTCCTTTCTACCCTCTTTCTTCCTTTCCTTTCCTTCCCCACTTCAATGTTTTGCCAAGCCATTCAGACAATACATAAATAAATAAATAACCCACCCATAAAGTAAATTGTGACAATACCATGTCACAACTAAACATAAAATCTCATCCCCTTCATTCTTCTTTGTCTTGAGGGAAACTGTTGTGGAAGCAATGGAAACTCTTGCTTCTGTTCTTCTCTTGATGATCCTCCCTCTCATAACTAAACTTAACTACTACCGCTACCTTCTTGTGTTGTTTTTTATCCGGAAATTGGGGTGTGAATATTACATGTTTGTCTTCCTTGGTATTGCTTGCAATTGACTTGTTAACTCCCCATCCCTTTTCACTCTTCACTCTTCACTCTTCACTCTTCACTCTTCACTCTTCACTCTTCACCTTTCTTGTTTTGTTTTTTGCTTCTTGTATCTCCTCCAAATCTCCCTTTTTTTCTATCTTATATCCTCTCTCCCCTCCCTCCCCCTCTCTCTCTCACACACACTCAAATTAAAACCTAAAAATCATGACACTTATACTGACTCTCATTTTTTCAAATCTACATTTTAGCTATCAGATTTTTATACATCCTCTCCACAATGTTCTTTGTCAATAGAGTCTTGAATTCCGCTTGTTTAACCTTCTAGGGGCCGCTCTGCTCTTTTTTGGTTTGTGTTGAAGTCATGAACTCAGCTCAGCCCTTCTCCATCTTGCTCCTGTCACTCATCTACTCTTTCACAATCAAAACCGCTCAATGACCCACACCCTCATTTATTCCTATCTTTACCACTTTCAAAAAATTTCTCCTCTCCTTCCTATGTGGTCATCTCTCCACAGAGTGAATCTCTTATCTCTTAAACTTTGGATATCATGCCATCTCCTGTGGCTGATCTCCTGTCTAAATTCAGCCATAATCTCAGGACTCCGTATAGCACATCTTCCTGTCTCCAATCACATCCCATCTTACAACCACAATCCCCCAATAACAAGTCTTATGGTGATGGTCTTGAAATTGATGGATTTATATTGGGTGCAGTCATTGGCCACGGTGGCTTTTTGGTCATTTGCCAAGCTTCCAAAATCAATACCAACGCACAACTCACTGTTAAAATCATCAATCATCCTTCTTCTCAACTTTAAGTCCCCTCCCCACCTCTACAAATTGATTCTTCTCCTATGAAAGTTTATTGTAAAGAATCTCCCCCTCTGTTGGGTGAGTTTTGTGACAGGTCTTGTTCCACTCCTGCTTCATTTACTTCACATCTGGTCCTCTCAGTTTATTTGCCCATGCCAGTAGCTGCTTCTGAAGCTTTGACCTCTTCCCTCCTAAATTGTGAAATTGAGCTTTGGTCATCTCTTGCTCCTCATCCTCACATTGTCCATCTGACCAGTGTTGTTTGTTGTCCAGAATCAACCATTTTATTCATGCCCCTTTGTCCTAGAGGTAATCTACTCAAACTCATCAATAATTATTGTAACTGCCCTCATTGTGAAGAAGCAGTTTGTTGGTCTAGTATGAATATTTATTTGGTTGAAAAAATATTCAAGGAAATTGTTAAAGGCCTTCATTATCTTCACTCTGAAGCTTGGATTGTCCATGAAGATATTAAGCTTGAAAATATTTTGATCAATAAAGCTGGTAGTTTCCACATATCTGATTTTGGTCTTGATTCTCCTAATCCTCTGATTGTATCTTCCAAATAAAAAACACCTACTTGTGGTGGAGGCAAAAAGTCTTTATCAAATTGTTACCATACTTTACCTAGAATTTGTGAAAAAAGTAGCCCCCCTGCACTCCCTCATTCAGTCAGATCCTCCAATGGATCTTTTGATCAACTGGAAGAATTATGGAATGGTGGAGCCAATCAACACTCCTTTGCCTCCCCCCATCAACATTATCATCTTCCATCTCCCACTTCCTTTTCTTAATTTTCTTCTAAAGCTGCTGGCTCTTTAGCTTACACTTCCGCAGAACAAATGCAAAGTTCCAATCCTATATTGGATCCCTCAGTTGACATTTGGGCCTTGGGTTGTATTTTGTACACTTTAAGTGATGGTCACTTGCCTTTTCAAGATGACTTTGAACCTAGACTGCGCTTAAAAATCATGCTTGGTAAACGGAAACTAGAAACTGAACTTGACAAAGAGATTCAAAAAGTCTTGGAAGGTTATTTGGAAAAAGAAGTTTCAAATAGATGGTCAATCAATTAATTACTTGAATCTACTTGGCTTTTTGGTTCTAATGAAGAAGAATCTTCCAGTGATTTATCCTCACATAAATTTCAATCTGATTGTTTGACTGATAATTGTGAAAATATTGGGAGTATTATTTTGAATCAAGGTTTAGATTGTTCAGATGAGATGCAGATCAAAATGAGGGATGGTGGAAGATCTGGAGAAAGAGGTAAAGAAGACATGGAAGATGATGACTCTTTGAGTAGAAGGAGAAAGAGCAGGCAGAGGAATAATAGTTGTATGAAGAGTATTTTTAATAGTGTTAGTAGTAGTAGTAGTAGTAAAAGCAGTAGTAGTGACAGTAGTAGTGAAGGTAGCTGTAGCAACAGTAGTAGTAACTCTCAAGAACCTCAAAAATTTTTTTTGGATAAAATTATTGGTAGGATAGCTATTTGTCATTCAGTTCATCTTTCATCAAAAAATAAATAGCTAAATAAAGTAACAGACCAATAAATTGAAACTCTCTCAGTTCACCATGGACCACACCCAAACTATCAGATTCAAGAGTATCAGCATCAGTAGTAGGAAGAGGTGCAGGAGAAGGTTCACACTTATGCTCATTTGTTGTTTTTACAGTATTAATTGAAATATTACAGAGTGAGCAAGATTTCAAGTAATAAAAATGACAAGTAACCCAAAGGTTGATTCTGCCATATGGGCTTTGGTACTGGGTAGATGTTTCCAATCAAGTGGATGATTTGATACAAAAAAATTAAGGAAAACAGTCTTTCTTTCACTCTTGTTCACCTCACAGAATTTCTTAGAATTGAAAATTTTTTGTTTTACCAAATTACTTCCTTCCTTGCCCTTGCTGATAGATTTGAAGTGGTCCAGCTCAAATATTTAACATCTAAGCATGTTTTGCCTGGTTTCACTGACAGCTCGGCCAAAGAATGTCAAATCAAAAAATTAACTCAAGAGATCGCTCGGGGGAGCTTATTTATGTTTCATATAATTGAAAAAAGATGATAAGAATATGAAATAAGTCAGTCCTTGATATTGACTTGAAATTTTTTTGTAATGTTGGAGGTAAAGAGGGGGCTTGAGGGGGGCTTCAGGGGCTAAAGAGGGGGGTTTGAGGTGGCTAACGAGGGAGTAAAACATGGTTTTATAGGCATCCAAGAAGGGTTTATGGGGGGAATTTGAGATTTTGGGGGGGTTTTGAAGAAGTTTGATGGGCATTTTGAAGTAAAAAAAAAATACTAATCTCTGCTTTATAACTGTTTTTTTTCAGAAATCCCCCTGTTTCAAAAATAAATCAGGTAATTTAATTTTTTTTTGTCTTTTTTTTTGCAAATAATTATTCTGAAATTTACTGAATTCAATTTTTTTAAATTTTATTTTAATAAATTGGATTGAATGACATCAAGTGGTTTTTCCAATAGTAGGTAAGTAATTTTATTTATTTTCTTTTTTTTGAAATTAAAATTACTGAATTTATTTTAATTTTTGTTTTTATTTTTTACTCTTTTTTTTATGGTGAATTTGTTTGTTGTTTCAAGAACTTTATCTGGTATTTTAAAAAACATTCAAGATTTATTTTTATTTTTATTTTTTTGCAATTTATTTAATATTTTTTTTTATATTTTTTTTAGAGATTTTTTTACCAGGATATTACCTGGTATTTCAATCATAATTCAGGTTTTTATTTGGAATTTTTATTTTTTTTTAAATTTTTTACTGATTTTTTTGCAATTTTTTTTTCTTGTTTTTTTTACCAATTTTTTTTTCTTTTCAATTATTTACTGATAATTTTTTATTGTTAGGTTTTTTTAATATATTTCTTTTTTTTGTTTTATAAATTTTTTTCCAGGACATTAATATGAGAAATTTAACTTTCTCATCTTCATTATCATCAACTTCTTCTGAATCATCTTTATCCTCTCTTTCTTCCTTGTCTTTAAATCTTGAAAGCTCCAAGAATAACCATAAAATATATTCAACTTCTTATTCTTTATCTTTACTTTTTTCTATCTCTTCAATGTCCTTCAATTCTATTCCTTCTCCCAATCAATATGATCTTTCCTTACCAGAAAATAAAAAGCAGAAAATCATGGAGCCAGCTAAAGAATCAAGCAATTCAAAGAAGAAATTTTATCAAAATAGGAAATTGATTAGGATGAAGACATTTTGTAAAAAATTCTTTTGACATTTGGAAGATCTCAAATTTTATAAGACTTCAATATCAAATCTTAAGAATTTTTTTTTTTACAAAAAAATCAAAAACCTTACAGAAGGCGGTATAGATCTCAATGTTGCAGTTGTCAATAATAGATACAAACCTCAATTCATCTTAGAAGCTCATTCATTGAATGGGAAAAATGATGAAGTTTTTTGCCAGCTTTCTGATTTAATTTTTACTCTCTATCAAATGGCTTTGGTTTGACAACTCTTACCAAATAAAAATCTGATTTCTGGTGTCATGAAAGGTTTTGGTTGGCAACCAGGATATGATCAAGGTGTTTCTTTTGGTATGTAGATTTTTTTTATTATAAGTAATTTTTAATTTTGTCATATATTTCCGGAATATATTCTTTATTGAAAAATTTGAAACCAGAGAAAATTGAAAAATTTCTGAAATGATGGAATTCTTTAGGATTGTTTAATATTTTTTTTGAAAATCAATTTAAAAAATTATGTATTCAAGATTTTCAAAAAAACCATCAACTTGCTTTAGAATCTGGTTTACCAAAATGGTCTGGACCTGAATGGGAAGAAGCAATAAATGCTAATGTTTTTTGTTCTAATGTTATCATCAATTATAAAGGATTCTAAAATAATTTTCATCTAGATAAAAATGACAAGAATTGTCTAAAATTTGGAATTTTCACTTATATTAATCCAGAGACTGGTGTTCATATTCCATTACCCTCTTCTGATGAGGGAGATGGCCTTTATTTTCCTGACCATAAATGTATTATTGATTTTGGTACTTCCAATTGAATAGTTGAGTCTATATGGAGTTCTTCTCAATATTGGCATCAAAAAACTAAAGCACCTTCAACTTTAGTTTCTTGTAAATAATTTACCCATTTTGGCTGTTAATTTAAAATAAATGAAGGTATAATTAATTGTATTAATAATAAAAAAAATTAAATAAAAAATTGTTCTTAGTAGATCTGTCAAGTATTGTAACTAAAATATTATAAATTTTTTTCTATAATTAAATATTTTCTTCCAATTTTCTTTTCTTTTTTTTCTCTTTTATTTATTCATTTTATTTTTTATCTTTTTTAATTTTTTTAATTTTTTTTTCCTTTTTTTCAATCTTATTTTAATTTTTAATTTTTTTCATTTAAATTTGGATTTGTCTCTTCCAATAATTTTTTAAAGTTACATCAAGATAGATTAATATTTTTATATAATGGTGCATATTTCATTAGGTTGTTCTACTGGCTATCATATAAAATACAAAATCTTGATTGGGACTGGTGAAAATAATTGGTTGTATAAATTTCTATTTTTAACTTTTTTTCATTTAATTTTGGTTTTGTCTCTTCCAATTATTTTTCAAAGTTACATCAAGATAGGTTAATATTTTTATATAATGGGGCATCTGGCCTTAGGTCACTCTACTGGCTATTATATAAAATAGGAAAACTTGATTGGGACTGGTGAAAATAATTGGTTGTAGAAATTTTCAATTTTCAATTTTTTTTCCATTTGATTTCTTTGATTCAATAAATTGCAGGGGAGGGGTATTTCCAAATTTTCATATCTGAATTTAAAAAAAAGTTTGACTTTAAAATTTGGTGATACCCTTCTCTTAATTCAATAAAATACAGGGGGGTGGGGGTATTGCCAAATTTTCATATCAGACTTTAAAAATAGATTTGACTTGAAAATTTGGTGATACCCTTCCCTTAATTCAATAAAATACAGCTGGGGAAATTACCAAAATTACATATCAGACTTTAAAAAAAAATTTGACTTGAAAATTTGGTGATACCCTTCCCTTAATTTAATAAAATACAGGGGGGGGGTATCACCAAATTTTCATATGAGACTTGCAAAAAAAAATTGACTTGAAATTTTAGGTGATACCCATCCCTTACTTCAATAAAGTGTAGGGGGGAGTATTGCCAAAATTTTATATAAGACTTTCAAAATTCTCTACTTGAAAGAATTTTGGTAATACTCACCCCTTAGTTCAATCAAATGCAGGAGTGGGACTGGGAAATTTTCAAATTTGACTTGAGAATTTAAATTAAAAAGAAATTTAACATTAAAAATTCTTGAAAATTTCATTTAAAATAGAATTTATAACATTAAAATCTGAAAATTCAACTAATGATGGATAGAGAAATGAAATACAGGAAATTAAGATAAAATTTTATGTAAAATTTATTATGAACAGTTGAAGTGTGAGAAAAATAAAAAAAACTAGTCATCAAACAATTTCTTCAAACTTTCATTTTCCTCAACAGATTTATTAGCTTTAACACATTCTATAAATAAATCTTTCTTTTTGGCATTTTCTTCACAATAAAGCTTATATTTCATCTGTTCCATGAAGTTTTGATTCTCAAGTGTTTTCTCCCTTTCTTTTATTTTTCAATACTTAGAGATAACTCAAATTTCTTCTCCTCCAAGTCTTGTGCCCTATTATCCTTCCATAAAGAGAGTTCATACTTCCTATCCTGCAAGACTTGTGTCCTATCATCCTTCTGTAAAGAGAGTTCAAACTTCTTCTCTTCCAAATCATGTACCCCGTCATCCCTCCTTAAAGAGAGCTTGTATTTTTTCTTTTCAAGATTTAGAGTCTCTTTAACAACTTCCACTTGTTCTAGAGTGATAAGAAATATTAAAAAAAAGTAGAATAAAAGCAGAGTAAAGTATTAAGAGGTTGGGTATCACTTACCAGCATCATGTTTTCACAAAAATTCTTTGATAGAAGAAAAATGGGTTTGGGATGAAGTATCACTTTTTCTTCTTCTTTGAGAGTGGAAATTTAGACTACTTGAAGCCCTTTGAGTTTTTTTCAAGGTCAAATTTTACTCCTCATCATTGTCACTGGATTCTGACTCAGTTGATTGTGGCTCCTGTGTTTGTTCTTCAGCCTATTTAGAAATAAGAAAATGTAAATAAAAAAAGAATTGGTAAGATAAAAGAAAAAAAAACATACTTTAGTCACATCAGGTTGCTTTATATAGCCATAAGTATTAACCAAAACCAAACAACCAGGTCTCAAGGAATTCTTGACTTTATGAGCCAACTTCTTGTCCCAGTATCTGACTGATTGATTTCTTATCTTCATCAATCTAGAATATGCCTTCTCTTGACATTCCTCTCTACATTCCAACTGTTGCATCCTGGAACAGAGAAAATCTTCTGTTGAGCACACATCATCCCAATCAATTTCAAGATAAGAGACAGCTTCCAAATCCACTGGTAGAACAGCTTTCTGCCCAAGCGTTAATTCATAAGGGGAATAGCCAGTTGTCCTTTTCACAGTGATCCTATCAGCAAATAAAACTAAGGGTAAATAATGCCTCCATTTTTCAGCACTATCTCTACACATCTTCACCAAAGCATTCTTGATAACTTGATGGCCTCTTTCAACCATGCCTTCACCTTCAGGATAATAAGGTGTAGCCACTCTAACTTTAGAACCAATACTTGCCACAGCTTCTTTAAATTCAGCACCAAACTCTGGCCCACCATCAACAGTCACCAACTTCATCATTCCATATCTAAACACCAATTCCTTCTTTAAAAACTCTGCCACATTTTTGGCTGTTAAATTAACCAGAGGCGCTGCCTCAACCCAACCAGACAAATCATCCCTGGAAACAAAAAAGTATTTATACTTGCCCTCTTTAATATGGACACCATCTAGACTAACTCTTCCAAACACAGTTGTTTCACCAGTAGCACAGTCAACCTCTTTAGGTTTTAAGTGACTTCTTATTTTTCATTCTTCACAAGATTGAAACCAACCCTAAACAGCCAAATTCATACCTGGCCACCAAAATATATCTGCTACTCTTCTATAAGTCTCCCCAAAGCCTATGTGACCAAGTTCTTCATGCAAAGACTTCAACACGAACTCTTGACCCTTCTTCTGAGTCACCAGTACTTGAGGATTTGGATGTCTCCTACTCATCAACCTTCTTCCTGACACATAGAAGCCAGGACTCTTCTTGTTTATTTCCACCCAAGTATCATCATCACAACTATCTAGCCTATCAAAGGTTGACAGATATTCAAACATAGTAAAATAAAACAAAGACTGAAACCAGGTCTCATCTTCAAAGTCCAACAAAGCAACATCAAAGGGTAACACCCTGTCATCAAAATATCCAGTGTACACATGAGCCACTTGACCAGCACAACCAGGACACCAATCCCTAAACTTTGGTACATCCTTTTCCTTCCACTGAATCTTAAGAGAATCCAGCTTACTAACAAAAACACCATTTTCAAAATTTGAGCCATCCCAAACAACATCCCCATCTTCATCAAAAAAGACATCCTGATCACAAGAATCAAGATCAAATCCAGCCAGTTTAAACTCTTGGGGGAGGAGAGAACAATCTTCCAGTTTAGCCTCATGGTGAAGGAGAGAAAAATCTTCAGCACCCTTTGTGCTGGCCCTAACCAATGAGACATCTTCATCAAATTGTACAGAATCAGAATCTTCATCTGTGGGTGGTCTCCTTGATAATCCATCATTCTTTACTTAGTTAAAATCAAGTAAATATTAATAAATCTCTTTCTTAATTTCTTCTTTAATATCAATTTGAAATTCTTCCAAAAATTCACATATCTCCTTCCTTAGATTTTTAAAATCTTCAACATTTTTTTGTCTAACTAAACTACTTATATCTAATAATCTAAATCCTACTCTTTTAATAATACTTTATTTTTTTTCATCAATTATATTTAAGAATATTTCTCTTATCTTGTATTTATCACTTTCTTTTATTTGTTCCCAAATATTATCATCATGCACAGATTCTTTTCTTTTGCTTTTTTTATGCAATCTACTACTTGAAGGATAAACCTTGTTAGAATAGTCTTCAATACTAGATGAGGTACTCATTTCAAATATTCTGGAGATAACAAAACTTGAAATATAATTTTGTTGCTAGAGAAAATGGATCATAGTAGACCAATAATAATTAAGGAAGCAAAGTATGCAAGTTTATTTTTACAACAAATTAAGCTGCTATCTACCATATTATGGGGTCCAGACCACCAAATTATTTATAAGTCAAAAAATTGAAGTCAAAAATTTTTTTTGACAATACCCTCCCCTTCTATTTACCATACCAGGGGGTAGGGATCACCGTTTATTTTCTAAGTCAGAAAAAAAATTATGAGAAAAAAATGGCAATACCCTTACCTGTGTTTTATTGAATTAGGGGTATAGATTGCCAAAATTTATTTTCATTGCATTAATTAACATGAAAACAAGTCTTACACAATAATTAAAAAACATAAATTAATGAAAATTCAAGTAAAAATGTGAGTGGAAATCATCTTTGACCAAATTCAATGAAATAAAACACAAATTTATACATGAAACTCATGAGAAAAACAAAATTACTCATGATTACCATTATAAAACACACGGCTGATGGCTCATTAATTCAGGTAAGTAGATTATCATATATGACCTGCAAAATGTAAATTTGTGAAATAAAAATAAAAGCTGACAACCAATATTACACCCCATACTTTTTTTTCTACCTAATGTTTTTTGTCTTACCTCACCTCTTTTTCTTACCTTATCAATCCTATTTAAAAGCTCCCTATTTATTTAAAAAAAACAGCCAAAGTGAGTAAATTCTTCACAGGATTCTAAGCCAAGTGGTGCTTTAGTTGTCTTGAAATTGGATGAAAATTACCTAAAAAACTCTCCTCAAACTAGCTGAAAGAAATAAATGCAAAAATTTCCAAAAAAGAGTCCTAAAAGTACCCAAAGAGTGTTCCAAAAGTTTCCAAAAAAGTGTCATGAAGGTACCCTAAAGCCTCCCCAAAAATTGCCAGAAAAGTGCCAAAAAGTCCAAAAAAAGTTTTATAAATCGTCCAAAAAAGTGCCAAAATTACTTAATAACACTTTAAAATACTTTTGAAATGATTACAAATGGTTTCCAAAGGTTTCAAGTATTTCCAAATCAATTTAGTGAAAAAATAGACCTATAATAGCCCAAAAACACCTAGAATTCACTGAGAAATGCTTGGAAAATGTTTCTGGAAGGTTTTAACAAAATAAAATACCAAAAAAAGGCCAAAATACATCAAATTAAGTGGAAATTGTTTGGAATATGTTTCCAAATCATTTCCAAATGATTCCAAAGCAATTTAGCAAAGAAAAAGGGCAAAAAAGTGAAAATGCCTAAAATGACCAAAAACACTGAAAAGTCAATAAATCATGAATAAAAATGATAGAGAATAAGAAAAAAAGGAAAAAAAAAGGAGGATGAAAGGGAAATTAGAACAGATAAATCAGCAATCAAACCAAAAAGATGATAAAAAACAAAACAAAAAAAAGAGACATGAAAAAAGACATTTCAATTAGCAATTGAATTTAAAAAAATGAGAAAGTGAATTACGTTGAGTACTGTGAAGTGAGAAGTATCAGAACCAACAATGGATGATAGAAGTTTGAGATGAAGAGAAGATGAAATATCTTTGTGAGACAGAATCTTAGAAATGTTATGCATTTGCAAATGTTATGTGATATCAAGTCTGGGAGCTGAACCAAAACAAATGAAACTGAGAAACTGGGGAATTTCATTGGAAAAACTTATTACACAAAAAAAAATTGAAAATCAGTTAAGCTAGGCCCTCAAAATGAGAAGCTGCAGAAGTGATCTCAAGCTGATAGGGGACTGAAAGTTGCATGATATGTTAGCAAACAGTTATAAAGATTAAGAGTAAGTGTATGATTATGTGATTGATTATGTTCTGGTAAGTCATATACCTCCCTCATATGAATAAACCCTTAAGGATTAGGTGAAAAAAATTTAGGTGTTGACACTTTTGTACCTAGTGCTGACTAATCATGATGATGAAGGGAAGTGCTTTGATGACTTTTTTGACCCAAAAGAAGACGTGTTTGGGGACAAATATGCTATTGAAATACACCTTTCAGGGAAAGTGTATTTCATTTTTTGATGGTGGGTTTGGTACCATTTTTGTGGCGTGTTGATGTGGCATATTTGATAATTTTTGAGACCCCCTAATAAGTACTTTTAAAGTCTTTGAATAGTGTTTGAATTATATTCACTATTTTTCTACAAACTATAAGATTTTAACCCATTTATTATTAGTGAGATGATAATTTCTGAGACCCTTACATTGAGTTAAATTTTAATACTTATTGGATTTGTACTACAATATTCATATAGGACCATTTAAATCTCTTATAAAACTGAATAATCAAGATATTCACAACTCTTTACTTGAACTCAGCCTGAAAATTGGGGACCTATCCTCAAGAACTCTTTTGGTTATCTTCCAGTGAGTGGAAATTCTAAGGAGGCTATGAGTAAATAATATCCCTATTGAAATATTTGGATAATTAAAACAGGTTGGGTCACTTCATATAGTGATTTCAGATAATGAAGCTCTGTTATATAATATAATTGTGATATTTAACCAACAATTTTACCACTAATTGAACATAAATTTTTGTTACTGGAAATCTGTCAATAGACCAATTTATTTTGTGATATTTTTAGATAATAAAAACTGAATAATTTTTTCTTTTGAGAAGGAATTTTAACTCCTTTTTCTTGGTTTGTAAAGCTCATTTAACATTTAAGAGATAATAATACCAAAAAATGTCTTTTTAAATATAAAAACACAGATACATATTGTAGACCTGTTAAATCTAGTGACCACATAAAAGCATATTTGACTTTTGGCACTTATAAATTCACTAAAAAAACTACCAGTAAGAAATTAAATTGACTTAAGTAGTGTTAAATAATACTGATAAAACTCCTTTTATGAAGTTTTAATAGCTCATATTTCAATTTTTTATTTAAATTTCATGTACAAAATGTGTGACAATGTTAAAATTGTTAGTGATAAGGTAAAACCTTATAATCTAAGACCTAGATCTGAAAGACCTGTTACATGACATTAAAATGGAGGAAGTATCTCCAATAAACAGCAACTCTTAGCAGATGTCTGTGGAGGAAAGGGAAAGACTTCTAAACCAAATAAAAATCAACAAAGGAAATCTGGGGGTGAATTGCTAGCAGTTCCCTCTATTTGAAACTATCAGGAATTTGTCAGGAAACTGTTGGGAAGCCATCCTGAAACTGTCAGAAATATGTTTTTAAATCAGATGAAAAAACATTGAAAAAATAAACTGTCACAGATTGAATCCAGAACAATCCCTCCTTGAGCAGAGCTTAGGAACCACATTGAACATCAGTTAATCTCAGGTTTGGCAAAAGGTTAAACAACATCAATTAGCATACCTTAATATTCAAATATTAAACTTGAATATATGTTGTGTGTTTGATATAGATGCATATGCATTTGAATTTGCATGGTGGATACTTATTGCATGTTAAAAATTGATGTGAAATGCCTATCCAAAGTGTATGCATAATGACGATGAAGAAAAAATATGCATAAAAATATGCATAGCGATTATGCATGAAAAATATGCATATTGAATATGCATAAAAAGATTAAAATTGAATATGCATTAAAAATATGCATATTGAATATCCAAAAAAAAGGTGCATATATGTATATGAATAAAATATATTAATATGCATATACATATGTATAATGAATATGCATATGCATATGCATAAATATGCATAATGATTGAAAAATGCAAAAAAAATGATGCTTAACAAGTATATTTTATGCATAAATAGAAATATGCAATATGAATTCATATTGCATACAGATAACACTGGCAAACCAACTTGACCAAAACTCATACTAAATTTTTGTTCTGGACTAAAGGTGTGAGGGAAGGAAGAAAAACAGTCTGACATTAGAAAAATGCTACATGCACTCATTTTGTAGCAGAGCAAATGAGAAGTGCTGAATTATGGTTGGTGCCAATAATTTAGTATGATACCATAATTTTATTTAATTGTAGACTTTAGGTCAGTTGGTATGGATCTAGCTGTACCAGGGTCTAATCTAATTATTTTAACAATTTCTTAATAATTAACGGGTTTTAATACAAAAACAGGTGGTATTTTTTGTGGGATATTGGATATAATGAGGTCTTTTGTAAAAAAAACTTATATTGTTTAAAAATATTCCTGAATCAGATGTGGGATAATCACTACAAAAAGTTGTAGTACTGTGGGCAATAAAATATATGCACAAGCAGTAAATAAAGGACTGAGTGAACCCTTTTTGTGCAGTGGGAATCATTAGAGTGGAATTGTGGATGAAAAATATAATTCATTATTACTATTTTATTTAATCAAAAAATTTATATCATTAAAAAGAACTATTGATTCATTGGTATTTGACCTTTGTGCCTCACTCATATTTATCATTTGATTGATTTTTGGTCACCATTATGTTATTAATATAATAAGTATAGCAAAAACTTGTGTGCCCAACGCATACCGGGTGATGTTACAACTTTTATAATATTATTAAATAAAGGTAAAAAAATATGAAAATGATTTGTTTTACAAAAAATAAATTGATATCCAAAAGCAATATGAGTGATAAAAAGGTAAAATTAAAGGGATCAAATATGAAATAAAAAATTAACGTAAATTTCCTGCCATCAAGAGCAAGTAGACATGATGGGGTGAATGCCAACCAGTGGCACTAAACTTGGACTATAATTTCTTTTTGGTAAAAATAAAGAAAAATCCACTTGAGCTTTATAAAACTTCAGGATGACAATGTTGCCATATCAAACAACTTCTAGTGCAATTATTGAAGAAAAATTCACTTCATTGCAATAGAGAGAATTGATCACATCAGACTGCATGTGACCAAAAGTGTCCAGCACAAGTTTGGCCAAACTTGTGCTGGACACTTTTATGATGGAGAGTATCTAGGGTGGAATTTTTCTTCAGTTCATCTGGTATTTCTTATAAACATGTCCACTGGTATTTGATCTTTGTGCCTCACTCATATATATCATTTGATTAATTTTTTGTCACCATTATGTTATTAATATTATAAGTATAGCAAAAACTCGTGTGCCCAATGCATACCAGGTGATGTTACACCTTTTATAATATTATTAAATTAAGGTAAAAAATATAAAAATGATTTGTTTTATGAAAAATAAATTGATATACAAAAGCAATATGAGGGATAAAAAGGTAAAATTAAAGGAATAAAATATGAAATAAAAAATTAGAATAAAATTACTGCCATCAAGAGCAAGTAGACATGTTGGGGAAAATGCCCACCAGTGAGGCTAAACTTGGACTATAATTGCTTTTTTGAAAAACAAAAAAGTGCCAACCTGAGGTTTAACAAAACTTCAGCAGAACCATTTAGCTATATCAAACACTTCTAGTGCAATTATTGAGAGAGGATTGATCACACCAGACTGCATGTGACCAAAAGTGTCCAGCACAAGTTTGGCTGAACTTATGCTGGACACATTTATGACAGAGAGTAGCTAGGGTAGAATTTTTCTTCAGTTAATCTGGTATTTCTTATAAAAATGTCCATTGGTATTTGATCTTTGTGCCTCACTCATATATATCATTTGATTAATTTATTGTCACCATTATATTATTAATATTATATGTATAGAAAAAACTCATGTGCCAAATGCATACCAGGTGATGTTACACCTTTTATAATATTATGAAATAAAGGTAAAAAAATATGAAAATGATTAGCTTTACACTAATTTAAATATATATTTTTAAAAAAAAAGAGAAATAAAAAGGTAAAATTAATCTCTAAGAGATCAATTATGAAAAACAAAATACTAGTAAAATTCTTGCTCTCAAGAGCCAGTAGAAGTGTTAAAGCAAATGAGAGCCATCAGGGCTTAATTGTAATAAGTGACCTTTTCTTTAGAGATAAAAAATTATACACCTGATATTGGGCAGAACAGCAGGTGGATGATTCAGCTAAACCAAAATACTTCTAGTGAATTTTGATAAAAAATTTTTTTTGTTTCCATACAGAGCATTGATCCCATCTGACTGCACATGACCAAAAGTGTCCAGCACAAGTTCAGCCAAACTTGTGCTGGACACTTCTATGATGGAGAGTGGCTGGGGTAGAATTTTTCTTCAGTTCATCTGGTATTTCTTACAAACATGTCTACTGGTATTTTATCTTTGTGCCTCACTCATATATATTGTTTGATTAATATTTTGTCTTAATTATATTATTAATTTTATAAGTATAGCAAAAAATCATGTGCCAAATGCATACTGAGTGATGTTACACCTTTTATAATATTATTAAATAAATGTATAAAAATATAAAAATAATTTATTTTCAAAATTAATAATTGATATCCAAAAGCAATATGAGGAATAAAAAATTAAGTTAAAGGGATCAAATTTGAAAAAATAAATCCAAGTATTATTACAAATATCAAAGGCCAGTAGAGATTTTGAAGAAAATGAGAGCCATCAGGGATAATTTGTACTAAATTGACTGTTTTTTAAAGATAAAAAATTGTGTACCTGTGGTTTGGATGAACTCTAGGTGGAAATTTCAGCTATATCAACTACATCTAGTGAAGTTTCTTATCTAATAATTTTTTTCATTGCCATAGAGAGAATTGATCCCATCTGACTGCACCTGACCAAAATTGTCCAGCACAAGTTTGTCAGAACTTGTGCTGGACACTTTTATGATGGAGAGTAGCTAGGGTGCAGGTCTTCTTCAGTGCAACTGTTATTTTTTTAAAACATGTCAACTGGTATTTGATCTTTCTGTGTTATTCATATTTTATTATCTGATTAATTTGTTGTCATTAGAATATCATTTATTTTATTAGTATAGAAAAAACTTGTGCACCAAATGCATGCCATGTTATATTACACCTTTTATGATATTATTAAAAAATGTTAAAAAAATATGAAAATGATTTTTTTTTCCAAAATTAAAAAATTAATATCAAAATGTAACATAAGTGACAAAAAAGTAAAGTAAAAGAGATGAAATATGAAAAAGAAAAATTCAAGGAAAATTCCTGCCTTCAAGAGCCAGTAGAGTTGTTGAAACAAATGGGTGCCTTCAGGGCTAAATTTGACAAAATTTAATATTTTTTAAAGATAAAAAATTTTTACCTGAGGTTTGGAAAAACTTAAGGTGGATAATTCAGCCATACCAAACTACTTCTAATGTAATTATTTAGCATTTTTTTTAATTTAATTTCAACAGAGAGAATTGATCCCATCTGACTGAAGCTGAACAAAAGTGTCCAGCACAAGTTCGGCCAAACTTGTGCTGGACACTTTTATGATGGAGATTAGCTAGGGTGGAATTGTTCCTCAGTACATCAGTTTTTTGTTTTTCACATTTCTATTGGTTTTTTATCTTTTTTTGTCATTCATATTTATCTTTTAGTTAATTGTTTGTCACCATATATATTATAAATGTTTCTAGTATAGCAAAAACCTGCATTTCAAATGCAAAATTGGTGATGTTACACCTTTAATAATATTATTATATAAAGTTAAAAAAATATGAATATGTTTAGTTTTTAAAAAAATAAATTGATATTTAAAATTAAAAAGAGAATAGAAAAGTGAAATGAAAATAAATGGGATTAAATACGAAATAAAAAATACAAGTAAAATTTCTACTATTAAGAGCCAGAAGTGGTGTTGGGCAGTTGGGGACCCCTAGGTCAAGACTTGGTCTAAACTTACTTTTATGTATAGCTAACAAATTTCGACCTGAGGTTTGGACAGACTTCCAGGGGACAATTTTACAATATTAAACATTCTTTACTTCAATAATTGAGTGAAATATCATTTTCATTGCCATAGAGAGAATTTATCTCATATGACTTCATGCAACCAAATGTGTCCAGCACAAGTTTGTCCAAACTTGTGCTGGACACTTTTATAATTGAGAGAAGGCATACAGAAAATCATCTTAAACTCAAAAGGGATTTCTTATAAACATTTCCAATGGTATTTGATCTTTCTGTGTCATTTTAATTTACAATTTGATTAATTTTTTGTCCTCATTATATTATTAATGTTATTACTATAGTAATAACTGGTGTGAAAAATGCATACCAGGTGGTGTTCCACCTTTAATCATATATTATTAAATAAAGGTATAAGATTATGAAAATTATTTATTTTAAAAATTAAAAATTGATATCCAAAGAAATATGAGCAATAAAAAAGTAAAATAAAAGGGATAAAATAAGAAAAACAAATCTAAGGAAAATTCCCACTATCAATACCAAGTAGAGGTGTTAGATCAAATGTGCACCACCAGGGCTAAACTTAAACTATATTTTCTTTTTTGTTGAACCAAAGAAAGTGTCCTGATAAGTTTTGAAAAATCATCAGGAGGACATTTTGGCAATATCAAGCTACTTATGTGCAATGATTGAGAAAAATGTCATTTTCATTTCCAGAGAGTAAATTTATCACATCTGACTGCATGAAACCAAAAGTTTCCAGCACAAGTTCGGCCGAACTTATTCTGGACACTTTAATGATGGTGAGTATCTAGGGTGCAGGTCTTCTTCAGTTCGTCAGGTATTCCTTATAAAAAAATCCACTTGTATATGATCTTTCTGTGTCATTCATATTTATCATTTGATTCATTGTTTTTCACCATTATACTATTAATGTTATTAGTATTGAGAAAACTTTTAAGCCAAATGCATACTGGGAGATGCTACATCTTTAATAATCTTATTAAATAAAAGTAAAAAAAATATGAAAAGTATTAGTTTTACAATAAATAAATTGATATTTGAAAGCAAAAAGATGAATAAAAAAGTTAATTAAAAGTGATTAAATATGAAATTAAACCTTCAAATAAAATTTCTGCCATCAAAGATAATTTGAGTTTTCAGACCAAATTTGCACCACCAGTTCTAGATTTGGAATATATTTTCATTTTTTTAAAATTAATAAAAGTGTCCACCTGAGGTTTTCCAAAAAGTCAGGAGGATAGTATAGCAGTATAAAACTACTTCCTGTGCAATGATTGAACAAAAATTCATTTTAACTTCCATTGAGTAAATTTATCCCATCTGACTGCATGCAACCAAAAGTGTCCAGCACAAGCTCAGCTGAACTTGTGTTGGACACTTTTATGATGGAGAGTAGCTAGAGTGCAAGTCTTCTTCAGTTAATCTTGTATTCCTTTTAGAAAGTTCTATGGGTATATGATCCTTCTGTGTCATCCATATTTATTATTTGATTGTTTCTTAGTCACTGTTGTATTATTAATGTTTTTGGTATAGCAAAAACATGTGTACTGAATGTAAACTGGGTGATTTTACAACTTTAATAATATTATAAAATAAATGTAAAAAAATGTGAAAATTATCAGTTTTACCAAAATAAAATTGATATTTAAAAGCTAAAGGATAAATAAAAGGGTAAAATTAAAATTAAAGAGATCAAACATGAAATAAAGATATTAAGTATAATTTCTGCTATCATGAGCCAGTAGAGGCTTCAGAAAAAATGGGCACCATCATAGATTAACATGGATTATATTTACTTTTTACCAAAGTAAAAAATTGTCTACCTTACATTTGGACAAATTTCAGGGGGACAATTTGTCCATATAAAACTACTTTCAGTGCAATGATGGAGTCATCATTCAGTCTCATTTCCATAAAAAAATTGATTGTGTCTGACGGCATGCAACCAAAAGTTTCCAGAACAAGTTTAGCTAAACTTGTACTGGACACTTTTATCATGGAGAGTAGCCAGGGTGCAAGTCATTTTAAATCATCTGGAGTGTCTTATAAACATTTCCACTGTTATTCAATCTTTGTGCCTCACTCGTATTTATCAATTGATTAATTTTTTGTAACCATTATATTATTAATATTATCAGTATAGCAAAAACTTGTGTGCCAAATGAATACTGGGTGATGTTACACCTTTTATAATACTATTAAATAAAGGTAGAAAAATATGAAAATGATTTATTTTACAAAAAATAAACTTCTAACCAAAAGCAATATGAGAGAAATAAAGTAAAATAAAAGAAATCAAAGATGAAAATTAAAATCCAAGTTAAATTACTGCCATAAACCAAAAAAAGAGATTTTGAATCAAATTAGCACAATCTGTGCTAAACTTGCACTAAATTTTCTTTTTTGTAAAAATAAAAAAAATCCATTTGAGCTTTACCAAAACATCAGGATGACAATTTTTCCATATCAAACTACTTCTAGTGTAATTTTTTATCAAAAATTTATCTTCATTTCCATAGAGAGAATTGCTCCCATCTGACTGCACCTGACCAAAAGTGTCCAGCACAAGTTCGTCCAGACTTGTGCTGGACACTTTTATGATGGTGAGTAGCTAGGGTAGAATTTTTCCTCAGTTCATCTAGTATTTCTTACAAACATGTCTACTGGTATTTTATCTTTGTGCCTCACTCATAAATATCATTTGATTAATTTTTTGTCACCATTATATTATTAATATTATAAGTATAGAAAAAACTCACATGCCAAATGCATACCAGGTGATGTTACACCATTTATAATATTATTAAATAAATGTATAAAAATATGAAAATAATTTATTTTAAAAATTATTAATTGATATCCAAAAGCAATATGAGGAATAAAAAATTACGTTAAAGGGATCAAATATGAATAAATAAATACAAGTAATATTCCTACTATCAAAGGCCAGTAGAGGTGTTGAAGAAAATGAGAGCCATCATGGATAAATTGTACTAAATTTAATTTCTTTAAAGATAATAAATTGTGCACCTGTGGTTTGGATGAACTCTAGGTAGAAAATTTGGCTATATAAAACACTTCTAGTGAAGTTTTTTATCAAATAATTTTTTTCATTAACATAGAGAGAATTGATCCAATATGACTGCACCTGACCAAAAGTGTCCAGCACAAGTTTGGCCGAACTTGTGCTAGAAACTTTTTTGATGGTGAGTATCTAGGGTGCAGGTCTTCTTCAGTGCAACAGGTATTTTTTAAAACATATCCACTTGTATTTGATCTTTCTGTTTTATTAATATTTTATCATTTGATCAATTTTTTTTCACCATTATATTATTATTTTTTTAGTATAGCAAAAAAACATGTGCCAAATGCTTACAGGGTGATTTTAAACCTTTAATAATTTTATTAAATACAGGTAAAAAATTATGAAAATGATTTTTTTACATAAAATTAATTGATATCTAAAAGAAAAAAAAGGGATAAAAAGAAATAGGTTGAATCGAAGGGATTTTATATGAAATTTAAGATTCAAGCTAAATGCCTACTTTCAAGACTCAGAAGAGGTGTTGGATAAAATGGGCACCATCTGGAATAAAGTTGTACTTAATTTGATTTTTTGAAAAACTAAATGAAGTTTTCAACTGATTTTTTTCCAATATTTAGTTGGACACTTTGTCTATATCAAATTACTTCTAGTACCATGATTGACAAAATTACATCCTCATTTCCATATGCAGAATTGATCCCATATGGCCGGACTAGGCCAAAGGTTTCAACCACAAGTTTGAGAATTCTTCTGGTGGACACTTTTATGATGGAGAGTAGTAGGGTGCAAGTCTTCTTTAGTTAATCTAGTATTCCTCATAAACATTTACAACTTATTTTTGGCCAAAAATAAGGTGGAAAGTTTGTCCATATCAAATTACTTCCAATGCCATGATTTACTAAAAATTGATTCTCATTGCCATACAGAGAGTGGATCCCAAATGACTGGATCTGGAAAAAGTGTCACCACAATTTTTGATAAACTTAAGTTTGAAAATTTTATGATGAAAAGTAATTGAAAGTCTTCTTCCTTTCATCAAGTAATCCTCAAAAAAATTTCAACCTGTATTTTTGCCAAACTTCAGGTGGACACTTTGGCCATATTAAATTAATTCTAGTTCCATGTTGATAAAAAACTGATACTTATTGCCATTTATAGATATTAAACCCATAAGACTGTGCCTATCCAAAAGTGTCTACCTGAATTATGGCTAAACCTCAGTTGGACACTTTTATGATGCAGAGTAGCTAGGGCAAAAGTATTCTTCATTTAATTTGGTATTCATTATAAATTTATCCTCCTGAAGTTTAGCCTAACTTCAGGTGGACAATTTTGGAAAGCACCAGTTAGTCACTGTCCATCAAAAAAGTGTTCACCAAAAGTTTGGCTAAACTTGTGGTGGACCCCTTTGATCAGCCACATTCAGATGAGATCAACTCTTTAGATGGAAATGAGGATGATGTTTTGGTCAATCATGGAAATAGAAGTAGTTTGGTGTGGCCAAATTACCCCCCTGAAGGTCAGACAAACCTCAAAAGGACACTTTTTAGCACGGAGTAACTAAGAAAAATCCATTTATCATAAGGAAAATCTTTTATTGGATAGATGCCAAGGTCTCATACTTGTGTATTATGGTCAGTATCAATTTTGAAAGTGTCTGTCCAAGCAATTTCATTGCCCATCATGACAAATTTTGTTTTAAATGTTTCAAACTGCGTGATACAGTATTAAGGTGTCACATGGTATAATTAAGTTCTATTAAGTGCCCTCATATGATTCCTAAATTTATAATTTAATATCTTACATAATAATTATTTTTTATATAAATTCATCAATATTTTATTTTATTATCAAATTTAATAGAGCAAGTATCCTGAATTACTATATATGCATAAGCTTAGGTTAGATCAATTTGTGCTCAATTTGTGATCAAAAGAGGACCGAAATCAAGTTCTGGAGGATCAACTTGTGCATAATTTGGAATCAGTTGATATTCTGTCTATAATCAATCTGAGAATAAATGTAATTCCAATACAATTTTGTATATTGTTATAAAGTGAGAATACCCTGGAATAATAAGAGACACTCTGGAGTTCAAAGAGAGGGGATTGCTAGCAGTTCACCCCCAGATTTTCTGTGGTGAATAAAGAAATAAAAATATTACAAGAACAAATTCACTCCCTTTAAACACTTCTAAACACCCTCACCATAAAATTTAAAGATATAGTAGACCAGATAAACAATCTGGAAAAAAGGGCAGAACAGGGATTTATAGAGGTGAATTAAGCTCTGGTAGGCTTAAAAGCTTAACCAACATCAGTAGTCAACAACCCTTTCACAGTTGTACCACCAGAAACTTTAGCTCAAGAAGAGGGTCAAAAAATCACTGTGAGAAAATGGAAATGGGACTGGTACTCCCAGAACTACAACCAACCTCCACAGCAGGCTCCCAGAAGGCACCGTTACAGGGGAAAGGCAAGGTGAGACAGGAGAAATGGAATAAGACCTTGGTAAGTCATACATCTTCTCATAATCAATTATATCATACTAACAATGAATTACTTATAGGTAATGAGATTGATAGGGATGTAGTAAATATAACCTATAAAGATCTTAAAGATTACTCATTTGAACATAAAATTTTAGATTTATCTATAAATTATGACAATGTACATAGTTTTATTGATAACAAAGATCTACTAGGAACATTAAAATGGAAGAAAATGAAGTAAATCTTGAGTCAAATAATAATAATGAGTCTTCTTAGTTAGAAATGGATAAAATTGAATATTTATTGAAAGAAAATCCAATGGAATTAATAAATCATCAGCAAATTATTATTAATAAATGAAAAATTAGAAGAATTATCTAGAGAGTCTAAAAATAATACAGAAATTTTATTAATAAACCTTACACAATCATTGAGTAATACAGCCAATAAATTAAAGGTCTTTGAAAAATTAAAATTAAAAATTAAACTCTGAGATCAAAAATTTATACAATAAATTAGAAGATTCTCATTATATAATGGCTACAATTGAAGGATGGGTAAAATTGTATTCTTCAAATTTAAATTATACTTTATCACATTTACCTTTAATAAATGATAGGTTACTGAGATTGGAAATTGAAGTAGCTAATATTTTAAAAAATACTGAATAAATAAATGACAACACCTCTTATTTGGAGCACATACAACTTCATATGAAACATTCATATGAAAAATCAATTATTGAAAAATAAAATAGTGTCATAGACTCTGGGAGTAAGAAATCAGTAAAAGATGAAATATGTGATCATCTATCCAAAGAAAGTGAATTACTAAATATTCCTCAGGTTAAGGAAGTCATAAATAACCAAAAGAACTGGCCTAAGTTAGATAAGTACCCTTCTTTTGATGGGTATTCAAAATCTGATTAGCAACAATTCATACAAAAATTTGATAACTTACAATTTTCTTAAAAAATTCCTGATGAAATAATTACATCAAAATTAATATATTTATTTACCAATTTGGCCTTGTTATAGTTTGAATCTGTATTTAATGAGGGATTTAATGACTTCTGGGTTGAATAGAAGGAAATAGTTGTAAGAAAATTTTGTGGCCCAAAATTTAGAATCACTCAACAAAGATTGTATGAAAAAATAAGATATAATCCGAATGCTGGGGATAAACCAATAGTATTTTTGATGAATTTAATAAAAATCATGAAAGCCATGTATCCAAAAAATATATTATGATTATTGGAAAGAAAAAATAAAATATAAATGGCATATATCATTCAGAGACATTATTGTGGCTAGAACTAAAACCATCAGAGATACTTCTGGGTTTATTAATATATGCAAAGAAATATTATTGAAACACAAATATGAGACAAGTTAAAATCATTCTAAGCAAAGTTTAGAGGTGGTAAAACCTACTACAAATAATTTACCAGTGGAGAAGAAAAAACCTTCTGCTCTTCTTGTTTCAAAGAGACAAGAAAGTAACACTTGCTACAAATGTAATGAGACTTGGGTGAAAGGTGATACTTGTAAGAAGAGAATAAATGTTATTGAAAGCTTGCAAGATTCTGAACCCAGTAATCATGAATATAAAAAGGAGGAGTCTAGTAAGGATTTTACAAGTAAAATTACTTACAGTGATGATTAAAATGAGATATTTGTTTTAGAACCGGATATTATGTTTCTAAATGATGCAATATCACCCACAGATACATCTTTAACTTCCATTGAGAAAGCTTAAATAATGAAAGATGTAAATTGTCAGCAGATTGTCTAGAAGAAGGAAGAAAAGTAAAACAAAAACAGAAGAAGAAAAAGAAAAAGACACAAGTGGACAATTAAAAGAAACTAAAAGAAAATTACAACTAAAACAGAATATAATGACTTTCAAATACAACTATTGGACATAAAAATGTTTATTTAATTCAATTAAGTAATTTTAATTTTCTCCACTATATCAAAACACAATCAAATATTTGAATCACTCTTATAGCAACTTTTCATGTAGTTAATTTTCTCAATTTATGTATTGTAAACACAGTAATAAATTTGATAGAAAAATACTATAAATTGTAAAAAAGATGTTATTGATAATTTGTTAAGTAATGTAAGTAATGCAGAATAAAAAGTGAGAAAGTTAAATAGGCATATGAGGCCCTCTAAGATTTTAATAGGCGTATCTACAAAATAAAAGAAGGAAAACAATTTAATTTTAAGTGGAACAAATAAAATGAGGCTGCTATGGTACTAATTACAAAAAAAGAAATAAAAGACCCATTGTATCCTCCCCTTGAACCTGGTAACAGTATAATGTACTTATATAGGATACTTCAGTGATATGAAACAGCAACATTGTAACTATAGTAATACTAAAACCATTACAACATTTTTTATTTTATTAAAAAATCAAATGTTTTGTGAAACATAAAAATTATACTATGTGTGACATACAAATTTTTATATACTTAGTTAATATAGCTTAAAACAATATTTATTAAGTAAGTTAAATAAATTTTACTAATACAATAGTTATGTTAATTAAAAAAGTGATTATTTTAATAAAAAAATTTTATGAAAATAAAAAATTTATAATTGGAATAAAGTTTTTAACTTTTTTAAAATATTTATTTTTATATTTTTTTGGTTTATTTCCCTTTTGTGGCTACAAAGAGTGGTCAATAACTTTGTAAAGTATTTTTTTATGATTTAATCTATATAATTTAATAATAATCAATTACATTATAAGTTGGTTTAATTAATTATAATATTTTGTAATTAATTAATTAATAATTTATAATCATTAAGTGAATAAGATATACTAAATTTTTTATAAAATGTTTTTTATTATATTTAATTATATATACAGTATATATAATAATAAAATTAATATAATAATTTATTTAAAAATATTGTTATCATGACACAATATGGGGGGCAGGCTTTCTAGAAAGTCCACAACCTTGGACACAAACTCACCACAGATTGAGCACACGTTGAGCTATTGATAAAGGAGCCATACAATCAGGGATGAACACCACTCAGCAGAACAGTTTTAGGTGGGTTTTCATGTAGAGTTCAGTCTGGGTTCAGTATGAGTTCAGCCTGAGTTCCATCTGAGTTCCATCTGAGTTCAGTTTGAGGACTTGCTAGCAAGTCCCCCCCTATATTGTGTAGTGTATATAATTTTATTTTAATATGATATTTAATTTGTATGTATTTAAATCCAATTTTTTCTTATTGTAATTTAAAATTAGATTTTACTTAAATCTCAGTATAGCGTGGCTGACATAAATCATGATACTTACAAAAACAAACCTATTAGAGCACCTGTTGTTATATGTGGAAAAGAAATGAATGCCATTCTTGACACTGGGGCTGCAGGTAGTGTAGTTTCTGTTAATATTTAATGAAACTTGATAGTAGGTACAAATAAAATCTGGAACATGTACAAAAAAGAACTGGAGGGGTTTTGGTTCAGTATTATGTCAAATTGGCAAATAAAAAGCTGCTATATTCTTTAAATATAATAATGGATATGTAAGAGTAGTAATTGAGCCTTTAGTAATGTATAATAATGATTGTAGTGATTTGTTTATTATTGAAAATGAATTATTGGAAAAAAATTTCATCAAAATACATCCTGAAAATAATTCCTTCATTATTGGAGTAAATAAGAAAATAAAATTCAGGATTTTCTTTGAAAATTCAATTTATTCTATTGCTCCTAAAGAAGAACAACTCCAAGGTGGGAGACACACCTCTGAAATGGCTGAGTTGGAAAATGAAATTCAAAAAGCCTGTTTCAGCCCTAAACTCTCAAAAATTGAAGAAAAAAATATTTTAAGATTGATAAAATCTTATTCTATGGAATTTGCTCCTGGTTCAAATGAAGTAGGATTGGCTAAAGATCTTGAGGCTAAAATCTCTTTAAGTTGTGATTTGGATAATATTCCAGGCAGTTTAAAAAGAAAACTTACCCAGATTCTCCTGTAAAAAGGAAAGACATTGAAGACAACATTAAGATGTTGTTAGAAATGGGTATTGTTAAAAAAGTAGAGAAAATGCCTAAGTATTGTTTTATTTCACCAGTTTTAATCTCTTATGAAAAAGATAAGGCAAGATTATGTGGTGATTACAGAGCTTTGAATACATTCACTGTGGATGATATTTAACTTCTCCAAAGGATATCTTCTATACATGCTACTTTACATGGAGAAAAATATATTTCTTGTCTAGATGGAAACAAAGGTTACCACAAGATTCCTGTGTAACAGAATTCTTATAATTTCTTACTCATAACCACACACATTGAAATATATAAGTATGTGAGAATGCCTTTTGGCCCAAAAATTTCCCCTTCAGTCTTCCAAAAATTGATTGATATTGTTTTTCATCAGGAAATGGTTGAAGGATGGCTCTTAGTTTATATTGATGAAATCATAGTGTTTTCAAGAACATATGATGAGTATTTAAATCACCTGAGAAGAATCTTTTGAAAAATGGATTAAATTAATATTTCATTTGCATGAAAGAAATGTAATTTTGGGTGTAAAACCTTGAAGGTACTTGGATATGTTTTATCTGGATTAAAAATTTGTTTTGACCAGAATAAAGTTCCAGCAATAAAAAAAATTAATATACCTAAAAGTGTGAAAGATTTGCAAAGCCTTCTAGGTATGTGTGGATATTATAAGCAGTATATAGAAAACTAAAAATCTATTGCAGCCTCTTTAACAAAATTAATCAGGAAAAATGAGGCTTTCAATTGGTATAATGAAAGAAAACATGTCATTGAAAAATTAAAGTAATGTTTAATGTCAGCCCAAATATTGGGACTGACAGATTTAAATCTTACTTTTATCTTGTATACTTATACAAGCTTTACAGGGCTAGGTGCTTCTTTAAAGAAAAAACAGATAATAAATGGTAAATTATCTGAAGTGGTTATCTGTTATATATCCATATTATTAAGAAAGTGGAATGTTTAGATGTTGTGTGGGCCCTGAATAATTTTCATTATTTTCTGGAAGACCAGAAGTTTAATTAATTACAGATTGCAGTAAAATCATCACTTAAAATGAAAACACCTAATAAACACATTTTTCGATGGCAACTAGCTGTACAAGAATACAGAGGAAGAATCAAAATCACTCACAGATCAGGAAAATTGCATTCTAATGTGGGTTCATTATCTAGAAGCACTTTGCCAAGTTATACTGACAACCCAGCTTATGTGCCTGAAAATGAGTTAATACATATATTTGGGATTTAAATAGTGGATTTAGAGGAAGAATTTATGCAAACAATATCAGAAAATTATTCATCTGATACAGATTTGTCTAAATTATCAACTATCTTAAATGATACAAAAAATGCCTCTATGAGCGCATTAAATAAAAAAGTTACCTCCAAAGTATAAAAATTCATTGGAAAAAGGTAAACTTTCAATTGAATATGGATACATATATTACTAGAAAAAGCTAAGTAATGTAATATTTATACCTCCATCTATGTAAGATCTAATGTTAAGTACTGGCCATGATGATATCTTAGCTGGTCATTTTTATTTTAACAAAACATTAAATAGAGTTAAAAACACAGCCTTGTGGATAAAAATGTAAGAATATTTACAAAAACACATTGACAACTGTGACTCTTACAAAAAATATAAAAGATTAACTGTGAAGAGAGATGGGTTGTTACAACAAATAGAGCAGCCAAAAGCTCCGTGGGAAGCTATAAACATGGACTTTGTAACTAGCTTTCCATTAGCAAGAAAGAGAAAGCTTCAATTCTTGCTGGGTAATTGTTGATAGACTAAAAAAAATGTGCAAGTTTATTCCTACCTATAAAGAGGTATCTGCAAAATACTTGGAATTGATATTGTGGACTCAAATGATGAAGACATCTGGGTTCCCCAAAGCCATAATCTCTGAGAGAGACACAAAATCTACTTCAGAGTTTGGGGCATCTTTGATGGAAGTATCAGGTTGTCAATTGTAATTGTCTACAGCACACAATCCACAAATTGATTGGCTGGATGAGAGAATGATACAAACTCTGGAGGAGATGATCAGAGGATATTGTGCCTTTGTATTAGAATACAAAAAAATGAGCAATTTTCACATGACTGGGTAAAATTAATTCCTTGCCTTGAATTTTCTTATAATAGCACAAGTCATTCTGTAACAGAGAAAAACCCATTTGAACTCTGGCTGCGATATGTTCCAAGCACCCCAGTAAAACATTTAAATAAATTACCAAATTTAGATATACACCCTGTTACTAAATCTTTTATTCATATGCTACAAATGTGTAGAAAGCATGCAAAAGAATGCATTAAAAAAGTATTTAAATATGAAAAGAAAAGGTGAGATAAATCCCATAAAGAATTTGAATTTAAAAAAGAGATGAAGTACTTACTTCAACACTACATTTTAACTTACAAGGTAATGTTAGATTAAAAGACCCTTTTATGGGACCTTTTATAGTAAAAAAAATGGTTGGTAATAATTCTGTTGAAGTCATATTATATGCTCCATATAATAGGAAACATCCAGTTTTTCCTATCCCATTATTAAAACCTTACCATGAAAATGATCCTGAAATGTTTCCAAAAAGAAGAGGAATGCCTAAGAAACAGCCAGAAGAGCTTGTTGAAAATGCAGAGATTGAAAAAATACTGAAGAAAAAAATCTTTACTAAAGATAAAGTAACTGAGTATTTACTAAGATATAAGGGAAAATCAAATGAATTTGATTAGTGGATACCTGAAAAAGTAATTTCAAATCTATCCTCCCTTCTTAAAAAATTTAAAAAGAAATAAAACTCTATTGAACCAGCTGAGATGTTAGAAAAAGGTACTCATTATTTATTTTGTTTTATTTCTTTAAAGAATTATTCTTTAATGCTACCAATTTTTTTGAATACCTAAAAAATTAAAATTAAAAAAAGTATAATTTATCATTTTTTAATTGTTTTTTGGGTGGGCAAGTGTACGCATGGATATTCCCAGGAGTAAATTAAAATTTCTTATAATAAATTCTAAACAAATGTAGTACATATGGGAAAAATAAATAAATATACACAAGTTGTATACATAAGTGAAATTAATGATTAAACACAATCTATGCCATTATAGAACCTCACATACATGCATATATCCATCTTTTATAAGTCTTATGTACCTATTATTAAGTTGGAACATGTCAGGGTAATCTTAAGAGACTCAAAAATAAGGCTACATAATTTTTAAGTAGACTTAAAGCTGTTGTTTTCATTGTTTTATGGAAAAAACAAGAATTGTGCTTTAAGTCATTTAAAAGTTGAATAGATGTACTATAAGTTTAAAAATATTAAAAATGTGCCTTTACAGATAAATTTTTCTTAATTAGAACTATTCATTTGGCTATTCAAATGCTTAAAAATTACACTTTTAAAATGGTGTTTTTTATGTCAGAAATGGCTTCTGTGTACTGGCCACATACTGCTTGCATTTTTCCCATGTAAATAGCTTCATTTTTAGAAAAGTCAGAATTTTCACACTATAATTAACCAAAATTGTATGCCACTATGGGGAAAAATTCTAAAATACGCAACAGGCACTTATTTAGTGTCATAATTTAATTATAAGTGCATTGGCCTCATTATATGCACTAATTTCATTAACAACCTCAAGATTGGTGCCTTTAATTCACTACCATGCTTAAAATTTGCATATTTGATCAACAATTTACCTGTGCAAGCACTTTCCAGGGACTGAATTCAGTTACCCCACATATCACATCCTTTTTTGGGTTTCTCAGTGGTTTCTCAGTCAATATTGTTCATAATTGGATAAGGATTTCACATAGTAATTTTTAATAATTACCTGTTAATTTCTACTTTTAATCCCCCTTAAGATTGGGTAATATTTAGTGTTATTCTTTATTTTTTTAGTCTTTTATGTTAAGGTATTACATGCATATACTCTCTTTTTTGCTAATTCTTTTATTTTGATGGATTATCTCTATTAACCCAGGATTTTGGCAGGTGATATCATTCTAATTATGTTATAGACAATTCCTTAATTTTATAGACAGGTGTATTAGCTAGAATGAGGCGTCATTGGTTGTGTATACGATGAGAAAATCAGGGGGACACATTGGTGTATTATTGGGTATAAAAGGAGGGAAATTTTGGTCTTATTTTTAACATTCTTTATCATTACAATTAAAATATATAACTATTACAATTGGAAAAAATTTCATTAGTACTTTTTTTAGGAATTAGAATTACCTTATATCTGATACCTGAGTATATTTTAAAAGACTCAGTTAGTTAAAGGACAAAGACAAAGACTAGCACAAAGACTAGGGAAGAGGACAGATGGACAGTTGAAAGATGGAAAATGGACAAGAATAAAATTACCTGAGTATAGCTTAACAGACTTGGTTAGTTAAAGGACACAGATAAAGGCTAGCACAAAGACTAGGACAGAGGACAGAAGGACAGCGGACAGATGGAGAATGGATAAGAATAAATAATTGCAATATAATAGATGAGTGGGACAAAGGATTAGTAAAACAAAGGTGAATGATAAGATAGATCACTTAATAGTTGCAGAGCATACTCAAAATCACCTGAGTATAGTTTAAAAGATTTTGTTATTTAAATGACAAAGACAAAGGCTAGCACAAATACTAGGACAGAGGACAGAAGGATAGTGGAAAGATGGACAATGGAAAAGAATAATTAATGGAAAGATAATAGATCAGTGGCACAAAGGATTAGTAAAATTAATTTAAAAGATAAGATGAATGCAGATTAATTAGGGGTGGTCATCAATCTTTTATAATCATTAACAGGTAGGTTATGTTTAAGCCAGGAAAATTAGTATGGAGAATTTGATAGGGAATTTAGTACAGAAATTAGATAGGAAATTTATCATTAAATAAACTAGATATGTGTTAGCAGGTAGATGTAATTAAATAATTTTTAAGGTTATATTGTAATATGGAAACAGAAGGAAAGTAACAGAGGTTAAAGATAAAAATATGAGAGTGGAAAGTTACTAAGGTTTAAATCTCTCAATACTTTTAAAGTCTTTGAATAGTGTTTGAATTATATTCACTATTTTTCTACCAGCTATAAAATTTTAATTCATTTATAAATAGTGAGATAAAAATTTCTGAGACCCTTATATTGAGTTATATTTTAATACTTATTGGATTGATACTACATTATTCATATAGAACCATTTAAATCTTCTAGAAAACTAAATTTTCAAGCTATTCACATCCATGTACTTGAGCTCAGCCTGACAATATTTTTCAGCCTAGGTATCCCCAGGACTGATTAATTCTTATGTTTAAAGTAATATAACTTTAATTAAATTAAGCTTATAAGTTGAAAATAAGGTTAAAAGGCTTATATATATGGTTATAATACTAATATATATTATTATTACACTATTATATGACTTATAGTAGTTTAAATAGCTTATCCATAGCCTAATAATACTTTTTCAGGTGTTAATGGAGTCATAATATACTTATCTTAAGTGATACTAAGTAATTATAGACATGCATAAGCTTATATGAATACATAAACCTTATATTCAGTGAAATAAGTAGTTATATTATGTATATTTAGGTCTATATGTGTGTTTTAACCTCTTAATAGCCTATAAACTTTATTTTTCTTCTTATTTTAGTTCATATGGACATATTCAGTGGACTCACAAAGCCTACACAAGCATATACATCTTTTTCAGGCGCATATATCCAGTTTGGATAACTTAATCTGATTCCTTTGATGGATTTTCACAGAATTATGGGCTAGGATATGATTAATGGGTTAATATGAATACTTGGGGATGTTATTGAGGGCTTGAACAGTTAATTTGGTTCTTTTATATGCTTTGGGTTTCATTATATACTCTTTGGATGAGTTATTTTACCTGTTTCTTTATGGTATCTGCTTTTATCTGTTTATTCTATTTATGGTATGGGTCTGTGGTATCATTAATTGTGATGGAGGGTCCTTACTGGAGGTCTGGGTTTTGAAACTGCTTGAAGTGGACGCCATGTGGAGGTGATGGGCCCTCACAGTGCTGTAATTTCCAGGGATAGCAGTAACATCATCTGGATTGAAGGTCTGTGCACTTTAGTGGATTTTGGTATAAGTAGGGGAGGATTTGACGGATTATTGGACATCACTTACTTACTAAACATCAAATAAACACTATAAAACAATTATCATTATATATAAATATATTATAAAGCATTTATAAATTGATATTATCTTTATATAAGCTATAACTATATTTTATTTATCTATTTTCCAACACTAGCACACATAAAATCCAAGTATTGTGAGTTTATATTGAGAATAACTATTTTATTAGACTTCCCCTGAGGTTTAATCACTAAATAATTTAAAAATAAGTAGTAGAACCATTAATATTTACTATTAAATCATACTTAGATACTAGCACACACTGACAATATTGGTCATTTTAAATGGGGATTTCACATATAAATTTGTAATACTTAATTTCTTAATTTCTACTGTTGATCCCACTTAATTAGACATTATTTTAAGGTACCTTTGTTCCTTATTAAGTCTTTTATTTTAAGAATTTCACACATATACTCTCTTTTTGGATTATTACCTTAGTTTTATGGATTAACCCATGTTATTCTTGTATTTTGGTGTGTGATATGATTCTTCTTTTGTTATTTGATGATCCTTGGGCTTACGGGCATGTGAAATTTTTATAATGAGGTGTCATTGGCCATGTAAAGGATTGGTAATTCAAGGGGGAACATTGGGTAATTTATGGGTATAAACGGAGGAGGTTTTTGGGCTTTTATTCTACATTCTTTTACATCACCTTACAAATATATAACTAACAATTAAAATACATATTCATTAGTGCTGTTAAAGTCTTTTAAATATTTTTTTAAATGATTAGTTTTTTATTCTACCAACTGTAATCTGTATACCGTTTATAATTAGTAAGATTAGATTACTGAGACCATCACATTGAATCACAGCAAAAAATCAAGTGGCACCTGCTAGCAGGTGCCTATCCCTATATTCAATTTTGATTTAAGATTAAATATGATTTGATGTTGCGCGAGCTAGTGTGCTCATTTTTCAGTGAGCAGTCTTTACAGAAGAATTACAGCTGAGCTGAAATTGAGTTAAGTCAAAGATAGGGATTGGCACATGCTATCAGGTGCCCATGTTTTTTTTCTGGTGAATTATATTTTATTACTTATTTGGATTAGGACAACACTATTAATACTGGACCATTAAAATCTTCTAGACAACTGACTAATCAAGCTATTCTCGTCTCTGTACTTGAACTAAGCCTGACACATTGCCACTCAAAATGCAAACATGACACAGTTTTCCCTATTGCGAATACTGAGGTGGGGTTCCTTTCACTTCTTTACCACTTTTTAATGAACAAAACTGAAGTAATTCTGCATTCTATTTTATTTTGCACTCAAGCAAGATAAATTTTTTTAAGCAAAAACTTAAATCTCAAAATTGCAAAAAGTGGTTTTGATTATCAAAATCTGGAACCATCATTGTCAATAAAAGTCAAATTACAATTTAATTCATCCTTCTTAATATTTTTTTCAGTCACAGTAAAGCTAAGGCTAGTGGGTTTATCAAGATGATTTTATATTTTATAAATGGTTTGCTGAGATAGCAGGGCGATATTTCAGCTTAAAAACATTATTTCACATTTCTTGTTATATTCAAATGTCAAATACCAAGTGAGGTTTTTTTATACATAAAAATGATTCAAAAGCTACGTGACAGTGGATAGAATGTAGAGAACAGAACCGCCCCACGAGATGGAAGCCTGAAGCATAACGTCGAAACTATTCCCGAACTCTAGCTGCTCAGTTGTTTCATTGTTTTTTTGAGTGGGTTGTTTACTTGAATCAACTCGATTAAGACTATAAACGGATTGCCTCCTTTGCTCTTGCACACGATATGGAATAACTGGGGGTTGTGGCGGGTGCTCTGTCATGTCAGTTGATTTGGAGTCAGATAAAGATATTGAGCATGGCAAAAATGAAGGGTGAGATAATGAAGTGAGCTGTTTTGTAGGAATCTTTTGTTGTTGATGTTTTTGTTGGTATACTCGAACAGGATGAGATTCTATTTGCCTACGAGTGAAAAGTGGAAAAAATAGGGGCTTGACAAACACCAGTCCCAGTGCAAGTTAGAGGCTGTTCTCATCAGAAGGAAAAAAAATATTTTACCAACCCAATCATGTTTTCCCACAGACTTCGTTATGTACAGCTGAAGAGTTGTATCTTCACCAGAGTTCAAGTCAGTAGAATCAAGAAGTTGTGGACCGTTGACTCCTCCAATCAAACCAATTTCACCGAGCCTTGGGGAAAATTTTTTCTCGGGAAAAATGCCTATTAAATTTCTTCTACGTCGGTTGAGTGTGTATAGAAATGTCATCGCATAAGTGGGAGTTGCTAAGAGGCGTAGCGCAGTAAATAGACCAGTTGCCTTAGGCATGTTAGGATCAAATTCAGTTCCATGCATCGCCAGGACAAGTAAGAGTAAGGATAGCATTAATAATGCTGTTGAAGAAAAAGACGTCAAAATTGTTGTTAAAAGTCGGCTAAGAAGTGGTGCCCGGTGTTGATACGAAGAGATTCGAGTTTCTAATGATTGATGTGTTTGGACATCTCTTTCCAAAGGAACCGATTGAGAAAGATTCTTATTTGCAGGTTTCCTCAAATGTGAAAGTAATATAACAGCAATACTTAAATCAAGAAACAGGGAGGCACTGAATTTCAAACATGGTAGAAAAATGAGATCCATAAAATATTCTTATCGGAACAGTAATCCCAATTATCACTAAATGACACAAATATCATAAAGACTTACAGAAGCCACATGAAGGTCATCTTGGGACAAATTTTCTGAGTGAGGCAGCTGTTTAGCGTCAAATTCCCATTTCTTTGAGCATGAATAACCTACTGCTTCGTCTACCCAGTCATTTGGAGTCAGAGCGATTAATGCCCGAAAAAAGGCACTTAAAAATATGGTTAACATCAAGACCCCACACCATGTTGCGACTAGTTTCTTGTGAGAGGAAACGGTGTATGCTGAGCTGAAGATAAAATCAAATAAGTATATAAAATTAAAAAAAGATCAGCTTTTAATTTTACAATTTTTGAATCAAACTTAGAGGTGTTTTACTATGCAAAATACGCGCTGCATATCAGTTGACATATTCTTTAGTCGTTTAAGCGAAAAACCCCGAAAATATAATTAGATTCACAGAGAAAGCAGAGACAAAGGGGTAAGATATCACATACCCACAAATGAAAGAAACTGCATCGTCTTGCCAGGGAGTGTCTTTCAGCATTGTGGGCAGAAAACATATATTTGATTAGTTGAATGTATGGCATATTGAAACAAAAACAAAAATTCTATCTGGGCATCCTAGCCGCATAAAATTGTACTTACCACCAGGCAAGCTGTTGTTTGCTAAAAGTTCTTGATAAGTTAACTGGAATATTAGCAAAAGCAAGATATATATATAAGTCTGATGTTTTATTTGGATCACAATTACAAAATCTATTATTTTTTTCTGTGAGTGAAATTTATGAAGCGGAAGAGCTGCAAACAAACATTCATAGAGAGCATCAATCCTACCACAGTTGTACCCAGTACCACAATAACCGACATGCGAATTCGTACGCAATCCTGACGAAATCTTTGAAAATATTGAATTGCTAGCGCGCAACACACCCCAGTAACTAAGGCACTGGAAATTTTCGCCGCAGAATTATAGTCCACGCAAATAAAATTGGAATGCCAATTGAAAATAGTATATTTTCAGTAGTTTAAGTAAGTGTGATAATTCATTGAACCTTCAGATTGGATTGATAGACACAGATCGCTCTCTTTAATGTAAATGACTATTACTTACGAGATTGGAGTTCCTACTGCGTAGGCGGCACCCCAGGCCCCACTGACAACAGTAGAACTGGATTGGCTAAAAGCAGCGTCCGACTGGAACCACCAAGGACTGTCTTGAGGATAATGTTCCCGGGGTTGTAAATGTGAGTATCGAGGGGTCTTCAAATCCATTGTCTTGTGGTGGAAATTCTACTTGATTAAAATGACCCAAGATTGAGGTAAGGTTAAAGCAATGCGCCCAGAATGAGTCGTAACAAGGTGGGTGGTGAGAGGGCAGGCTTTTTGACAAACTTAGCAATACATATATTTCGAACAGGTACCGGCGCAGTACTAGCTTGGTGAGCAGGACAAGGCCTTATAAAAGATTTTTTGGGGTCAATCAATAAGATGATCTCAAAATGGAATTATTGTCTATAATTGTACTCAACTAAGTGATTGACAGCACTGAAGGAACAGATGAAACATCAATACAAGACCTAAATCTTTTGGAGACTTCAAAAAGTGATAAGAATAGACGTAATTGATATTTCAATTATCAAGGAATTAACGGCACAATTAAAAACAGATATATCTGAATTTTTGTACGTTCATTTAAATTTAAATGTGTTAAAAAAACTTACAGCTCCTACGACTACCCCATGAAATCCCGACCTAGTACCAAATCATTCGAGAAATCGTTCTAGAACTAAATAAGCGGACAGGCGTAATGATTCGGTTCATTAATTTTATATCCGCATATGTTCACTAAAACGTTTTGTAACATGTTACATTGGTTGTATTTCTTTTTGGACAAAAGAAGATAGCTACTTTACATTCAATGTATTTAATATTTACTCACACTAATGATTGTTTTTTTTATACCTTTTTTTCTTTTTTCTTTACGAAATAGATATTATAAACCCATAAGATATAAAGAGCTTCGCCTTACAAGTAGCGTATAGCTTGCGTCAAATATTTGAAGTGAAGGGTAGATTTAGCCTGTAATTTGAATTTTTTTTTTGCATTCACAGCATCCGGGATAATAAACTGGTTCATTGAGACAAATGCTGGTCCAAGAAGTGAGTGAAGCATAATCAAGTGGCTCATGGTCTCCCCCTTAAATACAGGGACTATGAAAACTGTAATACACACGATATCGATAACATTAATAGCTTCAATTAAAATGATCGTTTCATCCGCAGATGATAAAAATCAGTCCTAGGTATCAAAGAGAGAGATGGACTCTTTGTTCAATAAATTTGATGAAAGAGGATTAGCAAATCTCAGAAGATTGAGCATCTTATTTCTCTAGATTTTTATTTTACTTAGTATTCCTTTTTGAAAGTGCAAAACAGTTGAAAAATTCAAATTTGTGTCTACGTAAATTTCAAGGTTTATTAAACGTTTTTACTTAATAGATATACATGAAGAGTTTTAAGAAGTAATCTGCCACAACTACCGCGAAAGAAATTTCACTTTGAGCAAGCTAATGCCTCCTCGGACTGCACTAAACCTCGTATCTACTCTTGGGATAGGTTGTAATCGCATAGGCTATTTCATGTTGAAAGCTACAAAATTATCAGATGGTTTAATGTCTCCTGAAAACTTTACACCGCAGTCAAAATGGTATCGCCACGCTTGTAAAGGTATGATTTATTTTCTCAATACTTTTCTCCAGTAACGTATGTCCAAAACCATCATTTGAAATTGAGGAATAGCCGACACTATAAAATTTTTCAAAAAGAATTGTGCTGCGCTCTATTGCAGGACAAAAAAAAGTAAAAAAATAATTGCGCATTGATTTGGCATTAGAAATTCATAAGAGGGAAAAATTTAGGCGGTTTTTCAAATAGAAAAACGTGGACCCATGTCTTCTATAACTTTCCAACACAGTGAACACGAAGCTTTAAGAGTTTTACTGCTATCTCTATGCTCCCAGATATGTTTCAGTTTGACAATTCATATTTCACAGTATCACATGGGTCATATCTTGTGCTTTCAATTCACATACAGAAAATTGCGCAATCGCTGCATTTATAGCGTTAGATGTTACAGCTTGGCTTCTGCTCCTGTTGGACGCTTTAAAACAGCGAAAAAACTCAAACCACATGTGATTCGGCTGTAACGCTAAACTAGAAAAACCAGTGGTTCCTGGTGGGAGGAGTTTATGCTTAATCATGATTCCACGCTTTTGATTCTGCTGCAATACTTCTTTGAATCCCACATAACCCCAAATTTTAATGCAAAGGTAAAAATGTTTTTTTTCGTCCAATTATGGTGCATTATAAGTCAAAGACGAAGTTAAATTGAGCCGTAGAGAAGATCAAAGATATACATATGCTAAGTGGCGCCAGCTCGGTGACTGGGTAAGAA
Source organism: Hemileia vastatrix (assembly GCA_030280995.1). NCBI lineage: Eukaryota > Fungi > Basidiomycota > Pucciniomycetes > Pucciniales > Zaghouaniaceae > Hemileia > Hemileia vastatrix. The sequence goes on along the minus strand of JASXTE010000013.1, from coordinate 18,586,593 downwards.
TACTGCAAAGATAATGTTCAAAGAAGTAGTTTGTTATTATTCCTCTTTCCCAAAACCCACTCAATTATTTAAATCATGAGAAATTTATAGGTTGATCATTTCAAAGTTTTCAAATTTAAAAACTGGTTCATAGATGATGAGCGACTCATCCTACTTAACTCTTTGCTCGAACAGGCATGTCATGTTTGCTTTACCTCTAAATAGCACTTAATCACTTTTGATTATATTTAGCACCAGGGCCCAATTTACGTTTAATTCCAAAATTTGATGGCCTCATTTTAACCCCTAAAATTATGTTGGCCTATAGTGAGCTCTTCATTTATCTCCCTTGGTTGTGAAATCAAAAATATTAATCCGTTTCTAAAAAGTGATATGTAAAGGCTATTTTTGTCGGAATTATTGGCTCTCCTGGTTTTAGTATTTTTATTATCTTAATTATTCAATGATTACATTTTGAGTAGTCTTCTTCTAGTTGTCTCTTTCGGAAACATTCCATTTATGCTATTTATTTACTGACTGTTCATCATCACTCGTTTACCTAGCCATGTCATCCATTATATATATATATTAGGGGGTATCAATGTTCAGGGATCCGTAATTAGGAAACAGGAATTTTTTTTCCCGGATCAGACATTATTAATTGCGGAAGATTCTTATCCACTAGCCCCAGGGCTAGTGGATAAGCAATCCACGATAATGCATTATCCCTCCTCTTATACCCCAATTTCTATTCCTAATTCCTGATCCCAAACTCATCACATCCATGAGGCATATCCAGAGAGTAGTCCAAGATGTGGTTATGGCAGAAAGTTGTGCAACATGTGGTTATTTTAGGCGGTTAGATATTTTGGTGATCAAATAGTGTGGCACAGACCCTAGCAATAGAGCACAGACCTCCTGAGTATATAAAGTGACTCTTGTCATTTCATATCCTCAGTGGCCTTAATCTATTGCTAGGTGAAGTACTTTTCCCTTCTCTTTAATATCTCTGTATTTTTCCTAATGTTTGTATTGATTGCGATACATTTAGGTTGGTAGAGCACTCATAGATTGAAGGCTTGTGAGAAAGACTCACAAGACCATTTTATATTTATAAAGGTACTTTGTACTTTAGTTATATTGTGTGCAATGCATGTCACTTACGAGTGGCCTTAATCTATTGCTAGGTTGGTAGCATACTCATAGATTGAAGGCTTGTGAGAAAAACTCACAAGACTATTTTATATCTATAAAGGTTGTTAGCGCACTCATAGATTGAAGGCTTGTTAGATATACTCACAAGACTATTTTATATTTATAAAGGTTCTGTCGCATAATCATACTCCATAAAATTCATAGTTATGACAAAAATTTGTCCAAGATGTGGTTATGAAATATTGAGTAGAAAAATGTTGGATAAGAGGTGAACATTGACACGTAAAGTGTCTAATAACCCAATTATTAGAAAAAATAATTGCGGAAGATAATTGGGGTATAAGGATGTTTATCCGCAATTAATTTAATTTAATATCCCTGAACATTGATACCCCCTATTCAACACATAAATACATACTAACACATTTATGATAAATCTATCTAAGAGCATCCACAGCCGTTTCAGAAAATATTCAGTAGTTATATGCATTTTACTGGTGCCATTTGTTACTTAATTGAAATATTTATCAGTCATATAAAAATTCTTTAACTAAACACATGTTAAAAAATATTCATCAATCGTGTAACACATTCAATAAATACTTGCACATCCATTTCACACTTAAACTCATACACACACATCCCCAATAGCATGGCACAACAATTTATGCACATTATAGATGAACTACAATCTATTGAAGAAGAAATCATATTTAGATAACTTTTACAGTCAATGAATTCAAGTACTAAGTCCCACAAAAAACATTTATTAATCGCAATCACATTGATGAACATCACCTGCTTATGAAAGACTATAATAATAGTAGTACCTACAACTCAACCATGTTTCACCACCGTTTTGGCATTGGAGTGAAAAAATTGTTCTGGTGCATGGTCAGGTTAGTCCCAGGGAAAAGGACACACCCCTAAAATAATTTTAAAAGCAGTTGCCTCAAAAAACCTGCATTTTTGGAACTTCTTTTTTGATAGTCCTGGAGCTCTTAAAAATATTAATTTACTTCATCAAATTCACTTATTTGAAAAATTGACCAGAGGAAATCAAGATGAAGTGCATTTTAAAATACACAAACAGAAATATACTAGACCATATCTTCTAGCTTATGGTATCTATACACCTTGGTCAACCCTTGTAAAAACAATTAATAACCCTCAGGACAAAGCCACTCAGTATTATGTATAAAAACAAGAAGCAGCAAAAAAGTATATTTAATCACCATGGGAAATCAGGGGGTGAACTGCTAGCAGTTCCCTCTCTTTGAAACTTTCAGGGAGAGGTTGGGAAAACATTTAGGAAATGTTGTGAAGGTTTTTGGAAACTGTTTTTAAATTAGATGAAAAAATTTCAAAAAAAAAGTTGGCCCTAAATTGAACCTCAATTTATCCCTTATTAAGCAGAGCTTCAGATTCAAGTTGAGCATCAGTTTGACCAGATTTGAGCAATGGTTAAACCACAAAGCTTAAAATACCATAATACTCAATTTAATATCTAAATCCATTGAATTTTGGGAGGTCAGGTTTGATATTAGTAGAAATATCTTAAATGAAACATAGTATACTATGTGTGGAATATTATTTTAATTATTATTTTTATTTCTGCAAATATAGAAAAAAGCATACTATTTAAGTCCTTTTTAAAAAATTTATTAATAAAAATATAACTCTGTAAAAATATTTACACATAGTTTTAAATTTTTTAGAAAAAAGTTGATATTGAGCCCTTATTAATACAAATTTCTCATTGTTCCTTGGAATAAAAAAATATAAGACAATGTTCAAAAAATTTAATGTAGGAGAAAAAATAGTAATATATTTTTTTTTACATTTACACTATTGAAGAAACTAATTTTAATATATTGGCAAAAAACTTAGGCTCTAAAATAATGCACTTTTTTCAGCTACCTATCAGTATTTAGTTATTATTAAAATGTGAGTCAACAATAATTATTAACATTAATGAAAAAATCAATTGTGAATATTCATCCAATATTATATATATTCTCTACTTTATTCTCCTTTAAAACTTAGCTCTCATCCTCTCTTTCTTTAACCTACCACTATAAACATAAAATTAATTTAATTAAAATGTCAAATTTAAGATGCATTGGAAAATTCTCTTTAAGCTTTAAACCTATTCTTCCAAGAGAAAGATCTGTATTTGATGAAGTATCCACTCTAGTTGTTATGCAACAAGGAAGATCTTTAGTTAATGTTTTTGGATTATTCAAAGAAGGAGAAGAAACACCTATTGGTGATCTTTCTAAATAAAAGAGCTGCCATATTGGACAACTACTTCAAGAAATTGGATCTGGATCTCAAATTTTAGCTTAGGAAAGGGATTTAAATCCCCAATAATTTATTATTTTTGCTCTTACTTGGTTCTACTTTTCAACAGGCAGTATAGAATTTGTGGCCTCATTTTTTGTTTAACTGATTTTATTAGTCAGGCTAAAGAAGTATTTCTAAACAATCAAATTGATTTGAAACTGATTCCATACTACAATTCAACTGTCTTCTTCCATATTCCTCATTCTTGTATTCACACAACATCTGAAATTTCTTGGACAAGGGATAATCAAATGGAAAATCTATCTATACGTTGTGATCTTCCAACATTGGCAGAGGACTTTGTTGTTCTGTTTAGTGTGGTTTGTGTATTTCTTTATTGAAATTGGTCAAATAATCACGTTGTGATCTTCCAACATTTGCAGAGGCCTTTGTTGGTCTGTTTGGCACGGTTTTGGTATGTCTTAATTGACATTGGTTGAATAATTAGGTGTTATTCCCGTATTATTCAGTGAATATTGGGAATATAGGTATGTGGGTACTATCATTGGATAGCCCTGGGTTTTCTCTATATTTTATGTCTTGTTGACATTTTTCATACTCTAAGTTTTAAGGGGTCATTTTCTCACTTTTCATTTCTAAAAGATAGATTTTTAATTTTGTTTTCATGTTTTAAGGGCTAACCTAAAATCTTAGGGTTAAGTGCTTAGTACCATTAAGTAGAGCTAATTTGGCTCTATAATTTATGTCACAATGTTTTTATAGCTTAATTTTTTGTTTTAAGGGTTTTAGTAGTCGTGGTGGATTTTTCTAAGTATTTTGGTGTTTATTGAAGGTTTTTGGTGGTTTTCTGGCTTCAGGGAGGTCTGGCCACTTCTAGGCGGACCACCCGCCTTGGTTATAGAAGGCTGGGGAGTGCTTCTAGAGAGTTTTTATTAAATTTGGCTGCCAAAAACGCAAAATTTGTTGCTGTGCATGGATTTTTTAGAGGGTGGTCTGTGTATACATACTGAATAAGATAGTTTGGGGCAACTTTAATTATCATACACCCATAAGGAGGTGATATCATTGTTCTCAATCAGTCTTCACTGTTTTTTGGCCACAATTGGCTGTGTTTCTTGTAAGGTTAGTTCTTGATTTAACTAAACTTTGGCAACTTGTTTCTCTGGTGTACCTGTGCAACCTGCATCAATTATAATTGATGTTTTCTGTACAACAAGTGCACAGTGTTTTGTTTTTCTGGTGTGGATCTTTCTGAATTTCAGGTTTCTGGTTCTTTGGTTCTCAATGGTCTGCTATTGGATACTGTCTTGACTTGTTAAGCAGTCAAGAAGTGTGTTGAAAGGGATCTAGTAACAGTCTCTAATTTTCTGTAGCAAATAAATCTCACCTGGTGTTTCTCAAAGGGACAGGGGTTTTCTCTCCAGTTTTACTTCAACTCCCTTGGTAAAGGCCTATAGCTAGTACTATAAGATTTTCTGCAACATGTTATTTTGGTTTCACTAAGTGATTTTTGGGACTATGGTTATGTAGGTACTACCATTTGATAGCCCCCATTTTTCTCTATATCTGATGTATTGTTTATATTTTTCACATTCCAAGCTTTAAGGGGTCATTTCCTCATTTTTCATTTCTAAAAGCTAGCTGTTTAATTTTATTTTTTGTTTTTTACAGGCTAACCATAAGTCTTAGGGTTAAGTGCTAAGTACCACTAAGTAGGGCTAATTTAGCTCTATATTTTATCTCTCAATGTTGAAATAGCTTAATTTTGTGTTTTAAGGGTTTTAGTAGTTGTGGTGGGGTTTTCTAAGTATTTTGGGCTTAATTAGATGTTTTTTGTGGTTTTCTGGCTTCAGGGAGGTCTGCCTGCCTCTTGGCAGGCCACCTGATGTTGGGCAGACCTGCTGCCTTGGTTATAAAAGGCTGGGGAGCGTTTCTAGAGGTTTTTTATTCAATTTGGCTGTCAAAAGCGCCAAATCAGTTGCTGTGAATGGATTTTTTGATGGGTGGTCTTTGTGTACATACTGAATAAGACAGTGTGGGGCAGCCTTAATTATTATACAACCATCTGGTAATTATATCATTGTTTCTCACTCAGTTTTCACAGTTTTTTTTGCCACAATTGGATTTGTTTGTTGAAAGGTTAGCTCTTCATTTAACTCAAATTTGGCAACTGGTCTCTCTGGTTTATCTTTGCAACCTGCATCAAGTATTATATCTGTTTTCTTTGCAAAAAAGGCACAGTGTTTTGTTTTTCTAGTGTGGATCGTTCTGCATTTTAGGTTCTCTTTGGTTTGTGGTCTATCTAGGCTACTTTCTTGACTTTTTAAGAAATCAAGAAGTGTATTTGAAGGGGTATTGTAACAGTCTCTAATTTGCTGTAGGAAATAAATCTCACCTGGTATTTATCAAAGGGACAGGGGTTTTTCTCTCTAGTTTTACTCCAACTTCATTGGTCAAGGCCTATAGCTAATATGATAGGATTGTCTACATTTCTAGCACCCAACATGGGGTAAGGATATGTTAGCTTTTTGGAGTTTCTTTTACTTTTAGACTCTCTTCTTTGGTTGGAGATTGGTTTTCTGGAATCTATTGGACCATAATAGATCTGGACCCTCTTTCTCTAGTGGTGGTAGTAGCACTGTTGGTGCTGCTGAGGACGGTAATCCTCCTATTTCTGTTAGGCTTTCTATCAGGATCATGTGCTGGAAGGGGCCTATGTTTATAGGTGAGGATGTGAAGTTGTTTCTGGAGCTTGTTGAGGCTGCTGGGAATGTGGATGGTGCTTCTCAGTTGGACATGGTCAAGCAAGGCATCTTCTACATTGATGACAGGGCTCTGGTGAAGGAGGCTGCTGCTATGGAGGGTTATACGAGAAAGGATTAGAAAAATTTGTGTCTGCAGATGACAGAAAGGTTGGGATCCAGATATTCATTGGTGGAACTCCTTATAATTACAATTGAATGCCAATATTATGGAGGGGTGGACAACCTCCATACTTATAGTAAGTTTCTGGCTCAGTTGGAGCCAGTGGTGGATTATTTTGTGGATATGCAGGAGTTGGAAAGTACTGACTCTGCAAGGGATATTTTCTGCTCTGCTTTGGCCAGGAATGTCAGAATCTATGTGCTGAAGGAGCTGGCAAGGAAGGATAAGATGAAGATTCTTCCTAATAGGAATCAGAAGTTGCCTGCTCTTTCTGTGGTGAAGGAGTTTTTGGAGGTTCGTCTCATAATTTTGGCAGTGGATTTTTGCCAAGAAGCTAGCAGTAAGTATGTTAGCAAGGTCAGTGAAGCTTTTGCTTAAGATGTGGAGGAATCCAGGGAGAAGAAAGGTGTGAACAAGGGAATGGCTCCTGAGAAGCCTACAGAGTTTGATCCAGTAGTGGAGAAGTTTGCTGATCTGACAAAACAGCTACTTATTTTTGTTCAGGAGGCTCAGAAGGCCAATAAGGCTCCTTCTCAGCCTAGAGATTTTGAATGGAGGGTTGGTAGGAGTGATCCTTGGGTCTGATATTTTTTCAGCATGAAGGGAAACAATTCCAATGATTTTTGGGCACTGAATACGGATTTGTCTGAAGGAAAGGTGTAATTTGGTGGGAAAGTGTTCAAGTTCCCAGATGGTTTTTTTGTGAAGCCTAATGATGGTCAGGCTCTAGTGGACTTGGTGAGGAGGAGACATAATTTCAACTCAAGGAGGCCAAGGTTTGAAGAGTTTTCTAATGAGGCTACTTCCACTGGTAAAGGTGGAGATGATGTCAAGTGAAAGTGAAGGGAGGCTAATAGAGTCTCATTTACATCTCCATTTGGTGATTTGGAGTTGTATTATTGTGGTGGAAAGTCAAGTGGGGAGTGCTTGGCTGGTGTTTATGATGTGGAAGCAGAAAAGGTGGAAGGCCTAAGAGCAGTGCTCAGGCCGACCAAAGCCTAAGGCTTCAATGGTGGATCCTAAGCTGAGTGCAGCAAGGAAGAAGTACAGCAAAGAGGAGCTTTATAATATGCAGAAGGGTATAGCTGATATGGAACCCAATAGTTTTATAGAATTGGACAAGAATGGTGAGCCAATGACTATGGATGTTGATTCTGACTCTGAGAAGGATCTCCCTTTGGCTTCATTGTCAAAGCCTGCTGGAGTTAGAGGGTCTGGTCAGGGATCTGGTTTGGTTCCTGTTGATGCTAAATCTGTTGGTGGTTCTGGTTATCAACAATCTTCTAGACCAAGTTAGTGAAGCAAAGTGCTTGCCTTGAGAGGCCAGTGGTTTCTGGCCAAGTTAATGTTATGGACTCTGTCCTGGGAAGGATGAATCAGGGTTAGTTTTCCCTTACTTATGGGTAGTTGTATGCTATCAGTCCTGGTTTGACTGATAGGCAGAAAAGGTTGTTGACCAGGTGAAAGGTTTCTTCTAAGGAGGTAGAATACATTTGTGATTCTGCTGAAAAATTTGCTGAGGGGTTGGAAACTCATTTTTCTGCACCTCTGGGATATGTCAATGTCACTCTGAATGGAAGGAAGGCTAGGGAATTAGAAGATTCAGTTTCTCAGATTAACCTAATTTATTTGTTTGAGGCTACTCATCGTCGCCTCCCCATCAAAACAGGTATTGGTGTAAATTTGAAAGGGATTGTTGGCCATGTCACTGAACTGGCTTGAACATCTGAGATTGTGAAGTTACATGTTGGTTGAGCCTCAGGGAAGGTTCATTTCTACATTGCCATAGAAACAGAAAAAGCTTTGTTGGGTGGGCCATTCTTGATGGATTTTCAATCAAGAATCGGCTATCAATTTGATTTGGGAATCAGTTTGGATTTTACTGGTGAAGATGAAAGGAGGCTTCACATGAGGCTATCATCCCATGGAGAGGATGGTTGGAAGACCAGGCCTTGCTTGTCTTCAATGTGCCAGTGCATGGACTGTTGTAGGAGAAGAATGGAAGTTGGTGCTGCCTCTGGTTTTTTGGAGTGCTGCTCAGGCTCTAGTGGGAGTCTGTCTTTTTTAGAGTGATAAGGGCTGATCACCCAAGTGCTACATCTTCTCCCCAAGGTGAGGAAATCCTAGGTTGTAGTAGCTCAGCTCCCTTAGAGACATACCAAGTGGATTTTCAACTTTCTCTTTATAATGTTTCTGTTCTCTGCAAGAATTTTTCAATTTTTTTATCAAGTATCTGTTCTCTCTCAAAATTCTCAATTATTTTTAATTAAAGCTTAAATAAGAAGAAAAGTTATATATATTTATTGAAAGATATGTAGAAAGGATGTGGTGTGGTAAGATTGGGGTCTAAAAGTAAGTCCTCCCAATTGTGCACTGCTAGGGTTTCTTCTACATCTTTCAAAAACATTGCCTTGGACACACATGTAAGGAATGAGGAAACCCACTGTTTTTGTTCCAGGTCTGGTAGTAAAGATGTCCTGAAGATCCCTCAAGTGAAAGGTGGAGCTGCAAAGTATAGAAAGGTAGCACAGAAGATTAGGCCTGTCAATGAGCCAATTCCTGTAGGGTTGAATCCTCCTTTGAAGAGACCTCCTTTTTAAGAGATCCGTACTGTACTCCTCTGGTGAAGAATCCTCCTGATTTTGTGAAAACTGCTGAGTGTCTGTGGAAAGGTTGAAAGTTGTTAATTTTGGTATTTATGGGTGGTTGTCTGATGAGGAAAAGAAGTTTTTGTTGCATGTTATTGTGCTGAGGGAGAAAGCAGTAGCATTTGTTAAATAAAAAAAGAGTGTGTTGAAACACTCTTATGGGGAACCTTACTTGATTCCTGCGGTTTGTCATAAACCTTAGAAAATCAATCCGATTCCAATTCCAGAAGCAATCAGGGATGATTTTAAAGATATTGTTAGGGAAAGAGTCAGGACTGGTTTATACCAACAATCAACATCTAGTTAATTAAGTCTGATTTTCTGTGTAAAGAAGCAGAATGGGAAGCTGAGTGTTGTGCATGGTTTTAGAGCCTTTATTAGATTCAATATCAATGATGCTGAGATGCTTCCAAGTGCAGAAGACTTTTTGGAAGCTTTTTATGGAAGGCTGTGTTAGCTTTGAGTGATATTATTGGTGGTTATGATGAAAAGGAACTTCACACAGATTCACAGCCACTTAAAACTTTTTAAACTCCTTTGGAATGGTTTCAGCTCACTAGGTTGCATCCAGGAGAAACTAATTCAGTAGCAGTATATCAAGCACAAATGGCATTAATTTTACAGGATGATGTTCCTACTTTCACTGGTATTTTTATTTATTATGGTGGAAGCAAAGGACCATCCACTGATTATGGGAATGAGGTGCTGAAGGAGAATCCAGGTATAAGGAGATTTTTTTGGGAATATAAATTTACTCTAGAAAGAGTATTATTTAGGATTGAAGAGGCTGGTTTGACCATTTCTGGGTCAAAGTTCTATTTTTGTCTTCCTGCTCTGGAAATTTTGGGTCATGTTTTATGTAAATAGGAAAGGATTATGGCAAAGAAAGAAGTTAATAAAATTCAGTCATGGCCAAGGCATAAAAATACAACTGACATCAGAGGATTTTGGGGGGGGGTTTGGGTGTATTTCAGAATTTTTATTAAATATTTTTATTTATTGGCTTCACCTTAAAGGAGTTTGACCAGGAAAGATGCAGAGCTGGTATTAACTGAAGAGTGTGAAGAGGCTTTTCAGAAGTTGAAGATAGTGATAGGTGAAGATATTATTCTTCACAAGTTGGATTATGGTGTGGCACTTGGAAAAATATATTTGGCAATGGACTCAAGTTATATTGCTGCTGGTGCTGTTTTGTCTCAGGATGATAAAAATTGGAGGGTCAAGCCAGTAAGTTATGAGTATGTGGTATTTAATGAAGTTGAATCTAGATATTCTCAACCTAAGTTGGAATTGTGTGGTGTAGAAAAAAGTTTGAAGAAGCTGTAAACTCTATTGTGGGGACAGCATTTTGAGCTTCAGCTGTATGCAAATCTCTGGTTTAAATGATCAATACACAGAGCCTTTAAAATTCTCCAATGACTAGGTGGGTGGCATTTTTTCAGAATTTTTCTTTTTAACTGGTAAACAAACCTAGAAAGACCTTTACAATGCCTGAAGGATTATCAAGGAGACCACCAATAGATGAAGATTCTGATTCTGAAGAATTTGATGAAGATGTCCAACTGGTTAGCGCCAGCAGAAAGGGTGCTAATGATTTTTCTTTCCTCCCCCATGAGGCTAAACTGAAATATTCTTCTCTCCACCCCAAGAGGTTAAATTGGCTGGATCTGACCATGATTCTGGTGATCAGGGTGTTTTTTTTGATGAAGATGGGGCTGTTTTTTTGAGATGGCCCAAATTTAGAAAATGGTGTTTTTCTTAGTGAACTGGATTCTCTTACAATTCAGTGGAAAAAAAGGATGTACCAAAGTTTAGGGATTGGTGTCCTGGTTGGGATGGTCAAGTAACTCATGTTCATACTAGTGATTTGGATGACAAGGTTTTACCCTTTGATGTTGTTTTGTTGGATTTTGAAGATGAGACCTGGGGTCAGTATGAATTTTATTTTACTATGGTTGAATATCTGTTAACCTTGGAGAGGAAAGATAGTTGGGATGATGATACTTGGGTGGCAATCAAGAAGAATAGTCCTAGATTCTATATTTCATGAAGAATGTTGATAAGGAGGAGACATCCAAATCCTCAAGTAGTGGTGACTTAGAAGAAAGATCAAGAGTTGGTGTTGAAATTTTTGCATGAAGACCTTGGTCATAAAGGCTTTGGGAAGACATATAGGAGAATAGCAGATTGATTTTGGTGACCAGGTATGAACTTGGCTGTGCAGGGTTTTGCTCAATCATGTGAAGAATTTCAAAGAAGAAGTCACTTGAAACCTAAAGAGGTTGGCCTTGCTCCTAATGAATTATCTGTGTTTGGAAGAGTCAGTCTGGATGCTGTCCATATCAAAGAGGGCAGGTATAAATACTTGATTGTTTCCAGGAATGATTTTTCTGCTTGGGTTGAGGCAGTGACTCTAGTTATATTGACTGCCCAAAGATGTGGCAGAGTTTTTGAAGAAGGAATGGGTGTTTAGGTATGGTTTGATGAGGTTGGTGACTGTTGATGGTGGGCCAGATTTTGGAGCTTAATTCAAAGAAGCTGTGGTAAGTATTGGTTCTAATTTTACAGTTGCTAAACCTTATTATCCTGAAGCTGAATGCATGTGTGAAATTGGCCATCAAGTTATCAAGAATGCTGTGGTGAAGATGTGTGAAGATAGTGCCAAAAAATGGAGGCATTATTTACCCTTGGTGTTATTTGCTGATAGGGTCACTGTAAAAAGGACTACTGGCTATTCTCCTTATGAATTAATGTTTGGGAAGAAAGCTGTTCTACCAGTGGATTTGGAAGATTTCTCTTATATTGGAATTGATTGTGATGATGTGTGCACAACAGAAGATTTTCTCTGTGCCAGGATGCAACAATTGGAATGTTGAGAGGAATGTAAAGAAAATACATACTCAAGAATGATGAAGATAAGGATTCAATCAATCAGATACTGGGACAAGAAGTTGATCATAGACTCAGGAATCCCTTGAAACCTGGTTGCTTAGTTTTGGTGTATAATAGAAGTTTGGAGAATCAGTGGGGAAAAATGTTTGCTGACAGATGGAATGGACCTTACAGATTCAGATCTCATGTGTCTAGAGGTTCTTATGCTTTGGAGGTGTTAGATGGCGCAGTCTCAAAGAAGAGAGTGGCTGCTGATAAGGTGAAGAGATTTTACTCAAGAAGAACTAGAAGTGAAGAATATTGACTCATAAATGAGGATAAGCTATGGACCATTCTTTAAATTTTTGAATTTTGTGATGCTGTGCATCTGTTGATTTCAAAACTAGTTTGTTAGAAGGTACCCATGGGTGGGGCTTCTAGATTTTATCTTGGCAAATGTAGGGGTAACTGATGGTCTGGCTGCTATATAGAACAGTTACCCCAGATTAACTGTTTCAAACCTTTTCTCTTAATTTTGTTGAATCCTAGTATTGGTTTCCCTTCACAGGTTTTAGTACTCTTTGAATTTAAACTGGAAAATATTTTGGTCTTCAAGTGCTGGACTTTTCATGCCTATTGGTTTTGTATGATTGTGCTGGATGTTGTGTTATTTGTTAGAAGGTACCCAGGGGTGTCTTCTAGATTTTATTTTGAAAAGTGGGGGGTAACTGATGAGCTAGCTGCGCTGTAAAAATTTTACCCCATAATGTCTGTTTCAAGTATTTTGTTTGTCCTAGTTGAATCCTAGTTCTGGTTTTGTTATTCATGTTTTAAGTCCATTATGACTTTAAACTGGCATGGGACTGGCTTCTTTGGTCTATTTGGATTGGTGGTGGATCACTGGTGGTCTTCAATCATTTTTACTTATTTGAGGGAGCCCACCCAGTGATCATTTCCTTTTCCTGGACCTTCTATGGAGCTGTACTTTTTCTTTTTCTTTCTTTGATATTTGTGTCTATGGTTGTGTTAAATATGAGTTTAGATTATTTTCTTTTTTTCTTTTTTAATTTTTTTATGGGGATTATTAGGATATAAAGAGGGAAAAAACACAAAATTATATTATATGGTATCACCACATGAGGGTCACATGGATGTGGGCAAACATTGATGGGGAAAGGCTCATCGATTGGTCAGGAAATGCTATTTTCTTTTTTATTTATATTTCATTTTTATTATTCACTTTAATTTCTATTCATTTAATTTCATCTTTATATTATTATTCTTAAATTATTTCTATCTCAAATCATTCAAAAATTCTTTAAAGGTGTATCCAAATCAAGGTGCACTTGGATGTGGGTAAGGTATCAGGGGATCAGCTCATCAATTGGCTGGGGGATACCATTTGTAAATATTATTTATTTCATCTTATTGTTATTCATTTCATTTTAATTGCTCAGCTCTCATATTTTCTCTTCAAATTTTTATTAATATGTTAGTAGTTTTAAGTAGCAATTTGTAAAAAAAATTTAAATAAAAATAAAAATAAAAATAAAAATAAAAATAAAAATAAAAATAAAAATAAAAATAAAAATAAAAATAAAAATAAAAATAAAAATAAAAATAAAAATAAAAATAAAAATAAAAATAAAAATAAAAATAAAAATAAAAATAAAAATAAAAATAAAAATAAAAATAAAAATAAAAATAAAAATAAAAATAAAAATAAAAATAAAAATAAAAATAAAAATAAAAATAAAAATAAAAATAAAAATAAAAATAAAAATAAAAATAAAAATAAAAATAAAAATAAAAATAAAAATAAAAATAAAAATAAAAATAAAAATAAAAATAAAAATAAAAATAAAAATAAAAATAAAAATAAAAATAAAAATAAAAATAAAAATAAAAATAAAAATAAAAATAAAAATAAAAATAAAAATAAAAATAAAAATAAAAATAAAAATAAAAATAAAAATAAAAATAAAAATAAAAATAAAAATAAAAATAAAAATAAAAATAAAAATAAAAATAAAAATAAAAATAAAAATAAAAATAAAAATAAAAATAAAAATAAAAATAAAAATAAAAATAAAAATAAAAATAAAAATAAAAATAAAAATAAAAATAAAAATAAAAATAAAAATAAAAATAAAAATAAAAATAAAAATAAAAATAAAAATAAAAATAAAAATAAAAATAAAAATAAAAATAAAAATAAAAATAAAAATAAAAATAAAAATAAAAATAAAAATAAAAATAAAAATAAATATAAATATAAATATAAAAATAAATATAAAAATAAATATAAAAATAAATATAAAAATAAATATAAAAATAAATATAAAATTAAAAATTAAAAATAAAATTAAAATAAAATAATTTTTTTATATATTTGCTGATTATTATTGTTTTATCTATTTAGTGAATTATTCATTTCTTTTATTATTATTAGTTCCTGTAAGAAGAAGCCTCTGATGTTTGGTCTCGATCATGTTGTTGTTTTTGTTTCTTGTTAGGATTGGAGGAATAACTGTGTTCCTTGTGGTGTAGTTAGCTGGAGTTTAGGGATTTTAATAGTCAGGAACTGGATTTGAAGGTAATTTTTGGGTAGAAGTAGAAGAGACTGGGATGGAGTGTTGGAAGGTGTGCTTAACTATCCTAGACATCTTCTGGTGGTCATCAAGAAGTTTTTTTCTCAGGTTATTCTCAAATTCATTCAATTGTCCATGAAGAGCAAAGGCTTTAAGCAAGTTTGAACACATTATACTTATATGTTGCATCATATTGGCTTATCCAGTGTTTATGTGGTTTTCAGAGGTTGGAAAATCCCAATAGTAGCTTCAGGAGGCGGGCTGCCAAGTAAACAAAATAATTGGATCAGTAGTTGTTTTCTGTTGAAGAAATTGGATTAATTAATTTTTTATTTACAGGTTGGAAGTTCATCATATTTGTAAGTGGCCTGAATTTGGATTGTTGAATGGTTTAGAATAGAGATAGTAGGTGGATCAACCAAGTGCAGGTATAGATTTTCTTGGTCATCCTCTAAATGGTGTTGAGAATATGAACTAGGATGAGGACTTTCCTGTTTCCTATTAGGAGAATCAGGGCTGTTTTTTTTGTTGTTAATATTTCTTTTTGGTTCAGTTTAGTTGGATACTAGTGGTAATGTACCAGGGTTGTTGTAAGATGGAGCAGGAGAAGATGACCTAGAGGCTGATTGGGATCTTCTGGATTAAGTTCTGGAAGAAATTGATCTATAAGATAAATGATTGGCTGAAAGAGGAGAGGTGTAGTTGCTTCTTCTTTGTTGAGAGGGATAATTGTGTCTGGGAGCAGTCTTTGGTGCTCTGATGTCTTCTTGGGGTTCTCTGGTAGGTCTTCTACAATTTTTGGAATTTTTGACAAATTTGGAAATAGGAAATTTTGAGCGCATTGCTCTGGGAGCACTAGGAGGCTGTTGCATGGTGTTATTGGTGTTTTCTGGTGGACTGTGGCTGTTTTCCAGCTGATTCAGGTTGAGGTGGAGGCAAATCTGTT
The DNA here is from genome assembly GCA_030280995.1 of Hemileia vastatrix. Taxonomy (NCBI): domain Eukaryota; kingdom Fungi; phylum Basidiomycota; class Pucciniomycetes; order Pucciniales; family Zaghouaniaceae; genus Hemileia; species Hemileia vastatrix. Next base: position 18,571,171 of record JASXTE010000013.1, on the reverse strand, counting down.
GAAGATGATAATGGACCAGGTCTGTAGCAAGTCTTCTTTCTGGATTGGCAGATATCACAGGAGGTTCTGTATGGATGAGCTGGTGGTGTGATGGTGCAGATCAAATTTTTGTCAATTCTGTATTGGAAAGTGCCTATGTCAGAGGCAGATTTTTAAAGAAAGCTGACTATGGTGGATCCAATGAAGGAGAATGGTTAAATTTTTAACTGGAGGGAGTATATGGTCTTTCAACATTGGCAGAGGCCTTTGTTGGTCTTTTTGGCATGGTTTGTGTGTATCTTAATTGACATTGGTCAAATAATTAAGTTTTATTTTGGTTTTACTCAGTGAATTTCAGCTCTATGTGTATGTGGGTACTAACATTCGAAATCCCCAGATCTTCTCTATATTTGATGTCTTGATGATATTTTTCACATTCCAAGCTTTAAAAGGTGATTTCATCATTTTTCATTTATAAAAGAAAGCTGTTTTATTTTGTTTTTTGTGATTTATGGGCTAACATTAAGTCTTAGGGTTAAGTAATAGTAACATTAAGTAGGGCCAATTTGGCTCTATATTTTATGTCAAAATGTTGTCATAGCTTAATTTTGTGTTTTAAATGTTTTAGTAGTTTTTGTGGATTTTTTAAAGTATTTTGGGCTTTATTAGATGTTTTTGATGGTTTTCTGGCTTTAGGGAGGTCTGACCGCCTCTAGGCAGGCTACCTAATGTCAGGAAGACGTGTCGCCTTAATCTTAGAAGGCTAGAGAGCATTTCTTGAGGGTTTTTATTCAATTTGGCTGTCAAAATCTTTAAATTAGTTGTTGTGCATGGATTTTTTGATGGGTGGTCTGTGTGTACATACTGAATAAGACAGTTTGGGGCAACCATAACTATCATACAACCATCTAGTAATTATATCATTGTTTCTCCTTCAGTTTTAACTGTTTTTTTTGGCCACAATTGGATGTGTTTGTTGCAAGGTTAGCTCTTAATTTAACTCAACCTTGGCAACTGGTTTCTCTGGGGTAGCTTTGAAACCTGCATCAAGTATTGTTTCTTTATTCTGTGCAACAAGACCACAGTATTTTGGTTTTCTGGTGTGGATTTTCCTGAATTTCAGGTTCTCTTTGGTCTGTGGTCTATCTAGGCTACTTTCTTGACTTGTTAAACAGTCAAGAAGTGTGTTGGAAAGGGTATTGTAACAGTCTAAAACTTTCTGGAGCAAATAAATCTCACCTGGTATTTCACAAAGGGACAAGGATTTTCCTATTCAGTTTTACTCCAACTCCCTTGGTTAAGGCCTATAGCTAGTACTATAGGATTTTATACAGTTTGGTATCAAAACAACTCTTAAAATCATCAGATTCAAGCTATCAATTTTAAGATATACAATGAAAATAACTTATCAGAAAATTTTGAAAACTTGTGGAGGCATGAAGACAACAGCTGGCTGAGAGTAGGTTCCAATAATTATTATGAAAAATATCCTGAAGAAGAGTTATTCTCTGCAGTAATTGGTTCAATTCAAGCAGATGATATGAGCTTGGGAAAGACCCTCTCAACTCTTGGCCTAATTACTGAAAATCAAAGTGAAGCCAGATTATTCTAGATCTTTTGTGGTCGAGAAGAGAAACATAGGACATCAGCAATTCTAATCATTTTCCCACTTGCAGCACTATCAAACTGGGTCAATTAAATAAGAATTCACTTTGAAAAAAATTCATTACCTTTCAAGGTTCTTTATGGGAAGGATTCAAAGAAAATTGATTATGATTAGCTTCAGAACCAAATAATTGTATTGTCTACCTATGAAACAGAAAGTCCATCTTCTTCAAAGAAAACTCCTCAACCTCTTCCACCAGTAACTCATAAACTCATTTGGTACAGACTAGTTTTAGATGAGGCTAAGTAAGCATTCATTTGAATTACTAAGATCTATAAAAATAATATTATAAAAGTTGATGAAATGTTTAAAGTAATTTAAAAGTTTAAACTAGAATCACCAGTCGCAGAAGAATCAGAATATATTATACCTGGAGGCTGAGTATCAACTGTGCTTGAGAGGGATGCCACTTCAGAACTGGACAACTGATATTCAAAGCCTTATATCATTCCTCAGAATCAAAATATGGCATGAAAACTGGTTGTGGATTAATTTTCTTATTAATGGGTTAAAAATAGGAAGCTTTAGCTCAATAAATTCAATACATACTCTCATAAATGTCATATGTCTGTGGAGGACTAAAGAAACAATCTTATCACTTCCTCAAAAAATTTGGCAAGGAATTTCTGTAGAATTATCAGATCCTTGGCACTCAAAACTTACCAAGCTTCAAGAATGTTTTTCTGAGTATTATGAGCCTTCTCAAAACAACAACCTCCCTTGGGACTCAGCTGAACTTCTCCAAGAATTGTCAATTTTATGGCAATTTTGTAACCACCCTGTCTACAAAAACCCAGATCAACCTCCAATTTTTCCCTTCACATGGAAACATTCAGCAAATATTATACATCTAATCAGTCATGTAGAAAAATTTCTTAAGCATAGAAACTGGGATAATTTGTCCCAAGGATGTTATTTTTTCAGAGTATGTTGACTTTTTAGAAATGCAAATAATTCTATTAATTATCTCAATAATTTATATTTAGCTTAATAAATATTTCAATATTCTATCCATTGAAACAGCATAAAAATGCTATAGATGACCATGGAATTAGCTACACAGAGCTTGTAGGAAAGTTGAGCATGATAAAAAGCAACGAAAATATTGACAAATTCAAAAATGATGAAAGATGTCAAGTTTTTCTTGGTAAAATTAAAGCTGCAGGAGTTGGAATAGACTTAAGATGTGCGTGAAATGTTTATATAATGGTAAGTCAAAAAGTCTTATATTGAAATAAAAATGGTTGAAAAGAAAACTTGTTTAAAATATTGAAACAGGAGCCTAATTTGAATCCAGCAGTTGATTGTCTGTATAAAATAGGCCAAAAAAATGTAGTTCATGAACTCAAGGTTTTTTTAGCAGGAGTATTAAATTCAGAATTTATAAGATACAAAGAAAAATGATTGAGCTATCAATGTAGGTGAAATTTTCTTTAAATAAAGTTGCATCATTGCTAAGAAAATTTATCCATTCTAATTTTTTAAGGCTAATTGTCCCAAACATTTGAAAAAAGGAATATGAGTCTGCTGTATTATTGAATAGGAAATTCTTCAATAACTCACATGAGAATTTGAAATTTGTTCAAGTATGTTGGAAATGTTTATTGGGGCTTGACAATTAAGAATTCTTAATTGTTGAAGATTAAGAGAAGTGAGATATAATGAAGAATAGCAGCCACTTGACAAACCCCTGGGGACTGGAAAAGAATTAAAGTGAGACTCAATTGAGGATACCAAATTTAATCTATCATATAACACCAAGTTCTTAATTTTTTTCCTGAATAAGAGGAAATCTTTCAGATTTGAACATGTTTATGGTTAAGATTTCTTTCAAGTCTTGAGAATTCTTTAGATCTCTATGGCAATAAAATACGCCTAAAAGAACCTTCATCATAAATTTGGGTGTCTGAGCAACTTTTGACATTATTGAAAAGACTCTGATAGGTTTCACCACATTGAAGTTTTTTAAGAAGGTGAGTTTGGTTATAAGAATTCTGAAAAAAATTGTCAAAATTATATAAGCTTGTGAAAAAAATAAGAGAAAAATAGTAGTTCTTACTTTCCTTTTTATTTAATATTTATATGTTCTTATTTTAACTATTTCATGGAAAATATCAGAATCTTTTCCAAGTAGTAATTAATAAGCATAACCTATAAACCAGCGGTGAAGAACACCCATTTGATTTAGGTAAGAAATATGAGTTTGAATAAGAAACCAAATAATTAGTTTGCAAAGCTTTATCCCAGTGCTTAATGATAATTTTTGCTAAAAATTAATTGCACTTGTGAAACCAATCAAGATTTCAAGCAAATGTTTTTCTGGGAAAGTTGCATTGATGAATTAAGTAGATATAAGCATTGTGAAATATAGTAGGTATTTTTTCAGAAATACAGTAATTTCATTCAGGATATGGCAAATTAATATCAATGTTGAGAGATCTTATATTGAAATATGAAAACATATGTAGTTTTTCTTCAGTAGGGTTCAGCTTCCATTCATTAAAATGAGGTGAAATATTTAAAAGCACACAAATGAAATTGTAAATATACCTGCAAAAATGAGAAGTTGATTGAGGGAGTATCTAATTGAATCTTTTATTGAGTACGTGGGTATTAGTAGGAAGTTTTTCCTGATGAAAATAAGAACAACTAGAGCTCATCATATACATTATGAAAAGAAAAATGAATGAAAATATAAATTTTTGAAACAATATGGAAACAAAAACACTACTAAAATATATTTTTAATTTTGAAAAGAATTAATAATGAAAAATTGGGTGGACAAACAGATGAGCTTTCTCATTAATATCTTTCTCTATAAAATATGGATATCTATGTATCTTCATAAAAAATTCAATGGGAAATAAATAAGCTGTAATTTAAAATTATTTCATGATAAACAGGTAAAAATATAATGCAGAATCATTTTGATTTTCCAAGTTATTTTGGTAATTTTTTAATGCAAATAATGACCTTATTTGAGCTTGTTGATTGTATTGAAAAAATTATTTTAAAAATTTATATAAACACATTATTAGCAGGTATATGACTTATTGACCAAGATTACTTGGAAACCATACCAATTTGTCAGGGTTTGGAATAAGCAACTTAATGTAAAAATTCTGTTTTTTGGATTCTGGAAGCTTTACTTTGATGATCTCTTAGATTTAAGAATTTTAAAATAATATAATTTGTTGAAAAATATTTATTTTTCAGACTGTTACTCTCTATTTTGAAAAATAAATTTCATAAATTTTTTATATCTTATAGTGATTATTAGTGAAAACCTTTCTGTTACTTGGCAGAATTATATTAATGCAAGTGATTGTAGAAAAATAAATTAAAACACTTAAATAACTTGATCATTATAAATTAAATGGTATTTTTTTGATTCAATTGATATCACATTTTCTCCCAAATTTAAAAATGTGATCAATTTTTTTTCTCTTATAGTATTATGCTTTGTGAAAAATAAGCTGTTTGATAAACATGTATGCAACATTGTAAAATGTAGTGAGTCTGAAACATTTTGCTGATGCAGAGTATTGATACCTACATAATGCATGGTTGATAAGCATGAAACAAAAAATCAAAGAAATAAATGGTAACCAACTTGCTGATAAACTTTTTGAGATTTAAAAATAAGCTTATTTTAGTAAGGCTTAAAAATAAATAAATAGCTTGTTCAATTTCTACCATCCAGTAACATATTTTTTATATCCAGAAGTCATAAAATGACTTTATTTTTTTGCTTTTGTAAATGTGAAGAGCTTAGATGTTCATCAAGAAAGGATCAGACCTCATTAGGAAGCTTTAATGTTGATGTAGCTTTCAAAACATCTTAGTTATACTTCAAAAATGAAGAAGAGAAAAATAGCAAAGCACAGATGGTTGGTACATCCAGAACTTCACCTAACTTAGGATCCAACTTCCAAGATCTTGTAAGACATAAATATTTGGTAAAAAAAGAGAAATTATGTGTCAATTAATCTCTATTTTTTTCTTTACTTAGGGGAAGCCTGTTTTGGATACAATTGGATCTCTACCGCAGTCAAATGAATTGAATTTGGAAGAGCTTTATAGCCAAAAGATAATGTGGCAAGTGTCAGAATTCTAGCCTTACTTTAGTTGTCTCTTCAGATCACTTTCAATATTTCATGTCCAAATTTAGAGACCCAAAAAATCAATATATATATTTCTACTCAAACTTCACTCTTTAGTGTATATCATTTCCAATAAATATAAAAGAAACACATACATATTATTATATACTTAAAGAAGCTCTTCTTTTGAACCTAATAGTATGATAACCTATCCTGATAATAATAGTGAGTATAAATTGATTGTGACACTCATTCTTTTTTCTATCTTTGTTTTTCTCCATATTATCATCAGGTAAAGTAGTTTTACTCATCAATGATTCATTTGTTTATTTACACTCATTATAATTATATTTAACTGAAATTCCATCTTTGTTTTGCTCCATATTATCATCAGCCTGATATCCTTTGCACTGAATTGTATTCTTCTAAGTCAGGTGGAGTGTTCCCCGCATTATCAAGCCAAGCAGACTGAGTGCCTCGCATCCGTCATTGAGCCAGGTAGACTGTTTTCCATTTTCTCTCATAATCATCAAAGTTGGGTAAAGTGTTCCCCACATCGTTATTAAAATTGGGTAAATTTTTCCCTGTATCTTGTCCTCCACACAGGTTGATTGTTCCCCGTTTCTCATTCTCTGCATGGATTGAGTGTTCCCTGTTTCCCATCTCATTTTTAATTGCTGGATTATCCTTTGGCTCAACTACATTTCTCTTGGTAATCCCTGATCTCATTCATTCTATAATTTCAATTAATATCAAGTTATTTATCCCAAAAAGCTCACAGCAAGCAGAGAAACTTTCACTTATACATTATTTCAGCAAAGAAGGTTGTGCTAAATTTTTACATGAAAAAACCAAAAAACTTAAACAACTTAGTTACTTAGGTAAACTAGATGATAGCATTATCATAAGCCTGGTTCAACTTTCTATAAAGACAGTTTTTAGTCGATGGCAACTCAATCCATTATTTGTCACCAAGACATGTTGTGCTAAGTGCTTTGCTCTTTATGAGTATATCCTGGAACACCAACCATCAATTTTATCTTGTACTCAACCTTTTTATTCATCCTCAAAGCACTATTTGTAAGATTTATGAAAGAGAGAAGAAACTGTCAATTGTGATGAAAGTTAGTATTTGGCTAAGTACAAACAAGAAGAAGCAATCTACCATCCTTGTAAAACATTTCATCAGAAAAGATTTGTTGACTGGCTTTCAGGAAAGCTTCAAATAATCAAATTTGAGATGCTGATTTAGAAAAAAATGATTTTCTAGAAAACATGGAAAGGGATGTGATGAAGTTGTATATGATGATTTTATATGGAAAAAACTTCCAGATATTTCTATGACTCCAAATAGAAGTGTTAATGGATATACAAAAACACAAGGTAATTTAATTTATAGTTTATATATTTACTGGTTTGGGCCGGGTGGAAATTGTATTGTAGGTCATAAGAAATCTGTGGGTAATATCTTGTTGGTGTGTATGAATTTGCCTCCAGAAGTTAAATACAAAATCAAAAATCTATTTTTGTATGCTATTATTCCTGCTCCAGCTGAGCCAAAACTTGAACAAATAGATCATCTTCTGAAGCCTCTTTTTAATGAAATAAAGACTCTATGGGATATCATATTTATTTAAAAAACACCTCACTATCCACAAGGCCAAAAAAAAGGGCTGCATAATTATCTTTAATAGGAGACATTCCTGAAATGTGAAAGATTTCTGTTTTTGAAAGTCACTTAGCCACTAAGTTCTGCTCTGCGTGTCATTTTTCAAAAGATGAAATCGGTGAGCATAAAGTTTAAATATTTTACTTATGTTGTAGAAAACGCTATACTACTAGCTATAGGCCTTGACCAAGGGAGCTGGAGTAAAACTAGAGATAAAACCCCTGTGCCTTTGAGAAAAACCAGGTGAGATTATTTAGATACAGCAAATCAGAGACTGTTACAATTCACCCTTCCAAACAACTTTTTGACTGCTTTATATGTCAAGAAAGTAGCCAATAGCAGCTCACTGAGAGCCAAAGAACCAGAAAAACTGAAATGCAGAGAAATCCACACCAGAAACCAAAGACACGGTCCACTTGTTGCACAGACACAGAAAAAATACTTGATGAAGGTTGCAAAGCTACAAAAAAGAAATCTGTTTCCAAAGTTAAGTTGAATGAAATACTAACCTTGCAACAAACAAAGCCAATTGTGGCCAAAAAACAGTGAAAACTGAGTGAGAAACAATGTTATACACCACGGGAAATCTGGGGGTGAACTGCTAGCAGTTCCCTCTACTTGAAACTATCATGAATTTGTCAGGAAACTGTTGGGAAACCATCCTGAAACTGTCAGAAATATTTTTTTAAATCTGATGAAAAAACATTGAAAAAATAAAATGTCACAGATTGAATCCAGAACAATCCCTCCTTGAGCAGAGCTTAGGAACCACATTGAACATCAGTTAATCTCAGGTTTGGCAAAAGGTTGAACAACATCACTTAGCATACCTTAATATTTAAATATTAAACTTGAATATATGTTGTGTGTATGATATAGATGCATATGCATTTGAATTTGCATGGTGGATACTTATTGCATGCTAAAAATTGATGTGAAATGCCTATCCAAAGTGTATGCATAGTGACTATGAAGAATAAATATGCATAAAAATTTGCGTAATAAATATGCATAGTGATTTTGCATAAAAAATATGCATATTGAATATGCATAAAATATGCATATTGAATATGCATAAAAATATGCATATTGAATAAGCAAAAAAAGGTGCATATATGTATATGAATAAAATATATTAATATGCATATAAATCTGTATAATGAATATACATAATGATTGAAAAATGCAAAAAAAATGATGCTTAACGAGTATATTTTATGCATAAATAGAAATATGCAATATGAATTCATATTGCATACAGATAACCCTGACAAGCCAACTTGACCAAAACTCATACTAAATTTTCATTCTGGACTAAAGGTGTGAAGGAAGGAAGAAAAACAGTACAATGTTAGAAAAATGCTACATGCACTCATTTTGTAGCAAAGCAAATGAGAAATGCTGAATTATGGTTGGTTCCCATAATTTAGTATGATATCATAATTTTATTTAATTGTTTTCAATATTAAAAAGACTTTAGGTCGGTTGGTATGGATCTAGCTGTGCCAGGGTCTAATCTAATTATTTTAACAATTTCTTAATAATTAATGGGCTTTAACACAAAAACAGGTTGTATTTTTTGTGGGATATTGGATATGATAAGGTCTTTTGTAAAAAAAACTTATATTGTTTAAAAATATTCCTGAATCAGATGTGGGATAATCACTACAAAAAATTGTAGTACTGTGGGCAATAAAATATATGCACAAGAAGTAAAGAAAGGACCAAGTGAACCCTTTTTGTGCAGTGGGAATCATTAGAGTGGAATTGTGGATGAAAAATATAATTCATTATTACCATTTTATTTAATCAAGAAATTTATAATATTAAAAAGAACTATTGATTAATTGGTATTTGACCTTTGTGCCTCACTCATATTTATCATTTGATTGATTTTTGTCACCATTATGTTATTAATATTATAAGTATAGCAAAAACTTGTGTGCCCAAAGCATACTGGGTGATGTTACACCTTTTATAATATTATTAAATAAAGGTAAAAAAATATGAAAATGATTTGTTTTACAAAAAATAAATTGATATCCAAAAGAAATATGAGGGATAAAAAGGTAAAATTAAAGGGATCAAATATGAAATAAAAAATTAAAGTAAAATTACTGCTATCAAGAGCAAGTAGACATGATGGGGTGAACGCCCACCAGTGGCAATAAACTTGGACTAAAATTTCATTTTTGTAAAAAAAAAAAAATCCACTTGAGCTTTACCAAAACTTCAGGATGACAATTTGCCATATCAAACAACTTCTAGTGCAATTATTGAAGAAAAATTCATTTTAATTGTAATAGAGATAATTAATCACATCAGACTGCATGTGACAAAAAGTGTCCAGCACAAGTTCGGCCAAACTTGTGCTGGACACTTTTAAAATGGACAGTAGCTAGGGTGAAATTTTTCTTCAGTTCATCTGGAATTTCTTATAAACATGTCCACTGGTATTTGATCATTGTGCCTCAATCATATTTATCATTTGATTGATTTTTTGTCACCATTATGTTATTAATATTATTGGTATAGCGAAAACTCGTGTGCCCAATGCATACCGGGTGATGTTACACCTTTTATGATATTATTAAATAAAGGTAAAAAAATATGAAAATGATTTGTTTTCCAAAAAATAAATTGATATACAAAAGCAATATGAGGGATAAAAAGGTAAAATTAAAGGAAGCAAATATGAAATAAAAAATTAAAATAAAATTACTGCCATCAAGAGCAAGTAGACATGTTGGGGTGAACGCTCACCAGTGGCACTAAACTTGGACTATAATTGCTTTTTTGAAAAACAAAAAAGTGCCAATCTGAGGTTTAACAAAACTTCATCAGAACCATTTAGCCATATCAAACAACTTCTAGTGCAATGATTGAGAGAGAATCAATCACACCAGACTGAATGTGACCAATAGTGTCCAGCACCAGTTTGGCTGAACTTGTGCTGGACACATCTATGATGGAGAGTAATTAGGGTAGAATTTTTCTTCAGTTAATCTGGTATTTCTTATAAACATGTCCATTGGTATTTGATCTTTGTGCCTCACTCATATATATCATTTGATTAATTTATTCTCACCATTATGTTATTAATATTATATGTATAGAAAAAACTCATGTGCCAAATGCATACCAGGTGATGTTACACCTTTTATAATATTATGAAATAAAATTAAAAAAATATGAAAATGATTAGCTTTACAATAATTTAAATAGATATTAAAAAAAAGAGAAACAAAAAAGTAAAATTAATCTCAAAGAGATCAATTATGAAAAACAAAATACTAGTAAAATTCTTGCTCTCAAGAGCCAGTAGAAGTGTTGAAAAAAATGGGAGCCATCAGGGCTATATATTTTATAAGTGACCTTTTTTTATAAAGATAAAAAATTATACACCTGAGGTTGGGAAGAACAACATGTGGATGATTTAGCTAAACAAAACTACTTGTAGTGAAGTTTAATAAAAAAATGTTTTTTGTTGCCATAGAGAGAATTGATCCCATCTGACTGCATGTGACCAAAAGTGTCCAGCACAAGTTTGGCCAAACTTGTGCTAGACACTTTTATGATGGAGAGTAGCTTGGGTGGAAATTTTCTTCAGTTCCTTCATCTTGTATTTCTCATAAACATGTTTACTGGTATTTGATCAGTCTGTATCTTTCATATTTATCATCCAATTAATATTTTATCAACATTTTATTATTATTGTTATTAGTATAGCAAAAACCTGTGTGCCAAATGCATACCATGTGAAGTTATACCTTCAATAATTTTTTAAAATAGACTTAAATAAATATGGAAAGGATTAGTTTTACAAAAATTAAATAGAAATTTAAAAGTAAAAAGAGGAATAAAAGAGTAAAATAAAAGTCAAAGAGTTCAAATATGAAAAAAATACTAGTAAAATTCCTGCTATCAAGAGCCAGTATAGGTGTTAAAGCAAATGGGAGCCATCAGGGCTTAATTGTAATAAGTGACCTTTTCTTTAAAGATAAAAAATTATACACTTGATATTGGGCAGAACAGCAGGTGGATGATTCAGCTAAACCAAACTACTTCTAGTGAAATTAGATATAAAATTTTTTTTTTTGCCATACAGAGAATTGATCCCATCTGACTGCACATGACCAAAAGTTTCCAGTACAAGTTCGGCCGAACCTGTGCTGGACACTTCTATGATGGAGCATGGCTGGGTTAGAATTTTTCTTCAGTTCATCTGGTATTTCTTACAAACATGTCTACTGGTATTTTATCTTTGTGCCTAACTCATACATATTGTTTGACTATTTTTTTGTCTTAATTATATTATTAATTATATAAGTATAGCAAAAAATTGTGTGCCAATTGCATACTGAGTGATGTTACACCTTTTATAATATTATTAAATAAATGTATAAGAATATTAAAAAAATTTATTTTCAAAATTATTAATTGATATCCAAAAGCAATATGAGGAATAAAAAATTAAGTTAAAGGGATAAAATATGAAAAAATAAATCCAAGTAATATTCCTACTATCAAAGGCCAGTAGAGATGTTGAAGCAAATGAGAGCCATCAGGGGTAAATTGTACTAAATTGACTGTTTTTTAAAGATAAAAAATTGTGTAACTGTGGTTTTTATGAACTCTAGGTGGATAATTCAGCTGTATTAAACTACATCTAGTGAATTTTCTTATCAAATGACTTTTTTTATTGCCATAGAGAGAATTGATCCCATCTGACTGCACCTCACCAAAAGTGTTCAGCACAAGTTTGGCCAAACTTGTGCTGGACACTTTTATTATGGAGAGTAGCTAGGGTGCCGGTCTTTTTCAGTGCAACTGTTATTTTTTAAAACATGTCAACTGGTATTTTATCTTTCTGTGTTATTCATATTTTATTATCTGATTAATTTTTTGTCATTAGAATATTATTAACTTTATTAGTATAGAAAAAACTTGTGCGCCAAATGCATGCCATGTTATATTACACCTTTTATAATATTATTAAAAAATGTTAAAAAAATATGAAAATGATTTTTTTTTCAAAATTATAAATTAATATCCAAATGTAACATGAGTGATAAAAAAGTAAAGTAAAAGAGATCAAATATGAAAAAGAAAAATCCAAAGAAAATTCCTGCCTTCAAGATCCAGTAGAGGTGTTGAAACAAATGGGTGCCATCAGGGCTAAATTTGATAAAATTTAATTTTTTTTAAAGTTAAAAAATTAGGGGTCCCCAACTGTCAAGGTACACTTTTGGTCTAGAAGATTGGTATGAAGTTTTTACAAGGATTTTTAAGGTTTAAATGGACTCTCAACAAATTTGTACGTATCTCTTAAATCAAGGATGATTATTTTACTCAATTAAAAGAGGTATGATTAAAATATTGATATAAATTATATATTAGAGTTACATATTGTAAATACTAATGCTATAGATTATAAGAATTAGTTTTTGATTTGTTATTATTGTAATAAAGTGATGTAGTAAAGGAATGATGAAAAGACAACAAAAAGAGAGGGCTTATATAGGCAAAGGAGAGACAAAGCACGGCAATCAAATTCTAAAAACAGTAGTATGAGAGAGAGAAAAGAATATTCCAGAAGGAGTATTTTCAAATAATAAAGTTATTCTAAAAAGAAGGCGTCAAAAAGATGTATTTACAGAGTATGTCAGAAATACATCAATTTATTTAATATTTACTGTAGAAGTCAATTCTAAATAAGAAATTTGAATTTTTTGTATATATTTAATATTATTTGAATATTAAAATCTTATTTTAACTTAAAATAAATTTTTTAATATAAATTTTTATTTTTTCCAACCTGTCAAATGAGCACGGTGTTAGAGAAAAAATATAAGGGACAATTTTATATTTTAATTTTAATTATTCATTTAATTTTATCATTCTGTAATTAGTTAATTTATTATAACTAATTTTAATGTAACTAATTTATAATTAAATAATAATTAAAATGATAAGGTGTGGCTTCATCCAGTAAATAATTAATTATTTCACTGGGTAAGTCTAGTAGTTTGGCTGACACTCCCTCACTCTAAAAAAACAATAAAAAAAATGCTATGATTTTTTCTTTTTATACTTTTTAGTAGAGTAGGAAGATTATATATCTCCTTCCCAGGTATCCAAGAATCATATTCAGATGATTAATTCTTGAATCTCAATAAGTATTCTGTACCTTTCTCAGCAGTGACTATTCTGTCATTTAAAATTTTTTCAATTTCTGCTGTTTCAGTGATTTCATTTGGGGTTTTCTTTGGTCTACCCCTACTTTTTGGAAATAAATCACTATTGGATGTGTAAGGTTTCAAAAGAGATATTGGAAAAACAGGATGTTTTCTGTCATATGGAGAATACAGAATAACTTCAACTGCATTATCTCCAATCATTCTTCTGACAACAAATGGACCAACAAATGGATCTTTCAATTTGTTATTACCTTGTAAGTTGAAGTGGACTGTAGAAATCAACACTTCATCACCCTTTTTAAAAGTGTATTCTTTATGGGATTTGTCCCATCTTTTCTTCTCATATTCAAATGATTTTTCAATACATTTTTGAGCATGATTTCTACATAGTTGTTGCATTTGAAGAAAAGATTTTACACCAGGATGTATATCCAATTTAGGTATTTTTTTATTGAGAATTTGGGCAGGAGTATTTGGAACATATCCAAGCCAGAGCTCAAAAGGCTTTCTTTGAGTAACAGAATGAACAGTGCTATTATAAGCAAATTCTAACTCAGGAAGTAAGGTAACCCAATCATGAGTGAATCTGTCATTATCTTTATACTCAAGGCCAAAGGCACAATATCTTCTTATCATGTCCTCTAAAGTCTGAATCATTCTTTCAGCTAAACCATCAGTCTGAGAGTGATGGGCAGTAGAAAGTTTCAGATCACAACCACAAACATCCATCAGAGACATCCAAAATTCAGAAGTAAATTTAGGGTCTCTGTCAGAGATTATGGCTTTAGGAAAACCAGCAGTATTAAACATATGGGACCACCATAAGAAAGCTAATTCTTTAGTGGAAACATCCTTGTGGGTAGGGATAAATTTACACATTTTTGTGAATTTGTCCACAATAACCCAACAAGAGTTATAACTGTCTTTACCAGCAATAGGTAATCCTGTTACAAAATCCATGTTTATTATTTGCCATGGAGCATCAGGAGGTTCAATATGTTGCATTAATCCTGCTCTTTTACCAGTTAATCTTTTTGATTTTTGGCAAGAATCGCAAGATTCAACATATAATTTTGTGTCTTCAGACATATTAGCCCACCAAGCAGTGTTCTTAATTCTGATCATTGTTTTGTCAAGATCAAAATGTCCAGCTAATATGTCATCATGACAAATTTTCAAGATGATTTCTTTCATAGAAGGAGGAATAACAATAACATTACTCAACTTTCTTGTATAATATAGATATCCTTCATCAATTGAAAATTTACCTTTTTCCAAAGCTTTTTGGTACTTTGGTGGAAGGGTTTTAATTAATGCTTGTATTGAAGCATTCTTTGGATCATTTAATATGGTGCATAACTTTTTCAGGTCAGTGTCCTTATCATATGATTCCAGAATAAGCTGTAATAGCTCTTCCTCCATATCAACCACATATATCCCATGAATATGAATAATTTCATCCTCAGGATCATAAGCAGGATTAGAGTCATTATTTGGTAAAGGTAACCTTGATAACATATCCACATTTGAGTGAACAATACCAGCCCTAAGAATAATTTTCATTCTCCCTCTGTACTCTTGAACAGCCAGCTGCCATCTGAACATATGTCTGTTAGGTGTTTTCAAGTTTAAAAGGGATTTAACTGCACTGAAGTCAGAGACAAGTTCAAATTTCTGGTCATCTAGGTAATAATGAAGCTTTTCTAGAGCCCATACTACAGCTAAACACTCTAATTGAGTAGCACCATATTTAAATTCACTATTTCTCAAGGTTCTTGAAATATAACAAATTACTACTTCTGAAACTTTATCATTTATCACTTGTTTTTGATGGAGGGAAGCACCAAGACCAATGAAACTGGCATCAGTGTACAAAACAAATGGTTGATCAAAGTCAGGTAAAGCAAGAATTGGTGCTGACATCAAACAGTGTTTCATAGTGTCAAAGGCTCTTTGTCTTTCACTATTCCAGACAAAAGCAATATCCTTTCTAGTTAATTGGGTAAGGGGTAAAGCTATGACTTGGTAATTTTTAATATACTGTCTATAGTATCCACACATTCCCAAAAAACTTTGGAGCTCTCTCACTGTTGTAGGGGCCTTCACCTGTTGTATGGCTGCCACTTTGTTCTGGTCAACACATATCTGTAAGCCTGAAACAACATGACCAAGAACTTTTAAAGAATGGAAACCAAATTTACATTTCTTCAAAGCAAGTGTCATATTTATTTCATCCATTTTCTGGAATACTTTACACAGGTGTTTAAGATGGTCCTCAAATGTTTTTGAGAATATAATGATATCATCAATATAAACCATCAGCCATCCTTCAATTATTTCTTGATGGAATGTGTTATCCATTACTTTTTGGAAAACTGAAGGGGCATTTTTAGGGCCAAATGGCATCCTAATATACTTATAAATACCCGTATGAGTGGCAATCATCAGAAAGTTCTGAGAATTTTTCTCAACAGGTACCTGGTGATATCCTTTATTACCAACCAAACAGCTAATATATTTAGCACCCTGTAAAGTAGCATGTATAGAGCTGATTCTAGGTAAAGGGTAGATATCATCAACAGTATAAGTGTTTAGTGCTCTATAATCACCACATAACCTGGCTTTATCTTTCTCATAAGAAATTAGGACAGGTGAGATAACACAGTATTTAGGTGTTTCAACTACCTTTTCAATAATATTCATTTTTAAAAGGGTAGAGATATTGTCTTCAATATCTTTTCTCTTTGTGGGAGAAGCAGGATAAGGCTTCTTCTTTAAACTAGGTGGTATATCAGCTAATGGGCAAGACAATGAAAGTTTCATTTCCTCTTTAACTAATCCCAGTTCATGTGACCCATGAGCAAAGGCCATAGGAAAAGATTTTATCAAGTTAATGATGGAATCTTTATCCTCACCAGAAAGTTGTTCTCCAAAAGAAGCATTGTCAATTTCAGACATAAGGGCATGCATTTCCTTTGTAGATCTTCCTTTATATTGAACCACAGAATTAAATGTGTTCAATTCTGGTTTTACTAATTTTTTAGGGGAGGAAATCTTAAATTTTCTCTTCCCATTCATCCCCATTGTGAAACATTGGTTTGAAGGATCCAATTTTATGCCATACTTGCTTAAAATATCATTCCCTAAAATAAACCAATTGCTCAAGTTATCATTTTTCATGACAACAAAATCACAAATAGCTCTTACAAAACCATGGTTATATTTAAAAAACACTGTGGCTTTGTATTTACCAATGGGGAACAAAACAGAGCCATACCCTCTCCAATTTTCAGAAATGATAGGCATCAGTTTAGATTTGTAGTCTTGATCTACTGAAGCAAGTGCTCTTTCAGATACTACACTTCCTCCAGCTCCAGAATCCAGAACAACTTCAATGCTGGTTCCATTAATCAAGACTGGTGCCTTAAGTGGGGCAATAATAATTGAGCTATCCTCAATGTTCTTTATGATCTCAGAATCTTCAACTGTAGATAAATCATTATTATCAATGTCTATAGTATTTAAATAATAAATATCCTCTTCCAGAATCAAGATTTCTTGTTGAGATTCATATGAAATATTGCTGGCACAATCACTTGATGTATCATCTAGTGCCATTGTGTCATCAGCATGCTCTTCTGTTTGTTCTACAAGATTTATCTTCTTGTCACAAACATGGCCTTTCTTCCAAGGCTTGTTGCACTTGAAGCAAGTGTTTGTTGCATACTTCTTTGGTGCAACAGGGGCAGAAGGTTTACCAACCTTTTCCAGAGGTTTCTGTTGGTAAGTGGAGGGTTTCTCCAAAGGGGTCCTAGGAATGAATCTTCTGGCATCATACTTATTGTTTAGAAGTATCTCATTGCAAGTATTAATGAAAGAAGAGGGTTCTTTGGAGAACTCATTCCTAGCCACTATCAAGTCTCTCAGAGACATTGGTAATTTATAGAGGATCCTGTCCTTCCATAAATCAAACTCCATATTTGGGTCCATTGCCCTTAAGATTTTTACAAGTTTCATTAAAAACTCAATAGTTTTATCAGTAGAAGAGCTATATCTAGTTTCCTCATACTGCCTTTGTTGAGCCATTCTGAACTTGGAGCCACCAAATTGTGCTCTAATTAATTTCTTCCAATCCTCCCATGAGTAGTCATTCCCATCCAGGAGAACAGATTCATACCACATCAGGGCAACATTATTGAATAAAGAAATTAATTTGGACACAATTTCCTCATCTGGGAGTTTGTAAGAATTTTTTAAGTTATCAATTCTGCAAATAAATTGTTCCCAATCAGAGGAAGAATCACCATCAAATGTTGGGTACTGGTCAAGTTTTGGCCAATTCTTTTGATTTAAAGGAGTTTCCTTAGTACTAGCTTGTTTCTGAGTAAGAAGCAGCTGTAATTTCTCTAATTGTGCTGAAATCTCATTGTTTAATCCTTCTGTTGCAGATCCTGGTGCATCATCAGTTTTTGATGGAAACTCAGTGTTTTCAACAGGTATTTCTGGATCTATTTTTATTTTAGATGAACTAGCCACAGGTACTATTTGAGCATCCTGCATTATATGTTCCTTCACAGAAATGTCAGAATATTTTTGGTCATTTAACAATGAGTTCAATTTTTCTTCAATGGTTGTTAGTCTTGTTTTCATTCTTGGAAGACTAGATAAACTCTCATTGATAGTTGCAAAAGATAATTGATTTTTATGTTGAAAAGATGACAAATGGTCATTCAATCTTTTCAGATTTATCTAATCTATCTCTACCTCCTGACAACAGGCGGATACAATATCTTTTAGTTTAGAAAAATCATTTTTTATATTTTGCCATAAAGCAACTTTCTTTTCATGGGTTGCTTTGTAATGAGACAATTCATCAGAGACTCTCTGTGCTTCACTTCTTAATGCTTGATAACCCTGATCAGTTAACAAACTATTATATCTCTGAGTCAATTGCATATTGTTCATTATATGATTTTGCTTGGCAATAATATCTCTCAAGTGCTCATCATTAATTCTTGCTACATCTGGAGTGTTTCTCAATAAGGAAACTGAGTAACTTTCCAGACTCTCATAGAACTCAGGGTCAAGAGTTTCATCAATCACAGCCATATCAGGATTAATCATTGAGGTAGCAATTAAAAGTAATGGATTAGATACATGAGATATCTGTCTATTATTCCCAGCCTCTATAGGTCTCAAAGTTTCATCCTCCCTTCCAGATTTACCTGAAGGAACAGAGTCAGCCACAAGAAAAGGCACTTGAGAATCAATAGAGGGACGTACCAGGGTTTTCTGGGTATCACCATATTGGGCTTCCTCCTTCTTTTGCCTCCTTGATAAGGGTGTGGAGGAGTGGGGTTGACCTGGGTGGGCCTTTATGGACCTACCTGAGGTAACTGATGCAGGTTTTGAGCCAAGTAGTCCCACTGAGTGTTGAGCCAGTCCCACTGCCACTTGGACACTGCCACCTTCTCTTGGGACTGGGGAGCCAATTGTTGTTGATCCCTGGGAGGAAGAGGTTTCTTCTTCTCTTGGAGAAAAGTATCTGTTCTTCTCACCTTTTCTTCCAAGGAATCTACCCTTACCTTTAGTCTCAAGCTTTCTGTCCTTAACTCCTTTATGTGAGTGGACAGATTCTTTACCTGCTGAGACAACGGCATCTTTTTTATCCTGAAGCCTTTTGGAAGCTCTTCTGGTGGGTTTATCATGGGCTTCTGATCCTGAGTTGTGTCCACTAGGATTTCTACTTCTTCCATTTCTACATCCTGTTTGGGGCAAGGATTTATTAGTTTGAGAAATTCTTCTTGTTAAAGGAGAACCTACAGAAGTAGGCTCATCATAATCAATTAAGTCTAGTTCTTCTTCAAGTGCAGCAAAACCACTTTGGTCAGTCATTTTAAGATTTAACTGAAATGAAAAAAAGAGACAAATTAATTAGTCTTTTATTTTTTATTTAACAGAAATAAAATAAAAAAATTAAAAAAATCTTTTTTAGGATAAAAATCAACTTAAATAAAATTTATTTATTAGTAAAAAAAAATTTAAAACCAGGATTATAATATAATCAACTGTAGAAGTAAATTAACATTTTTATTAATAATTATTTATTTTCAGGATTTAAATCAACTAATTTATTACCAGGACTTATTGTCAACTGAAGTAATCAAATATGAAACTTTATTAATTTAACAAAATTTTATTAAACTGATAACTTAACTACCAGGACTTAATGTCAACTGAAGTAATTAAATATAAATTTTTTATTTTAAAATTTTATTAAACTGATCACTTAACTACCAGGACTTAATTTCAATAGAAGTAATTAAATATGAGTTTTATTAATTAAAAAAAAAATTCTTGAACTACCAGGACTCAAGGTCAACTGAAGTAATTAAATATTATTTATTAATTAAAAAAAATATTATTGTCAGGACAATTTGTCAACTGGAACAATTAAAATTCAAATTAATCAGGACAATTGTCAACTGAAAAATGATAATAATTAATATTAAAATATGATTATTTTATTACTTCTGGGACTAATAACAGTTATTGCTCTATTATGGTCAACCAGGAAAAATAAAAAAAAATATAATAATAAAATTAAATTCCAAATTACCAGACACCTCCCCCTGCAAAATGAGCAAATTAATGCCACTTACAGAGTGCTGAGTAAAAGGAAATACGTAGCAAATGAAGAGTGAAGAGTAACCCACAAATAGTAATAACAATAATTACCACAATATATACAATGTTTAGTCAGTATATGAACCTAAGTTTTGGAGCGCGGTTCGATTCCCGTTCGCAGCAAGAACTTTTGTCACGTGACGTATGACGTTTTCCGTTTTCTCACCTTCTCTCGTCCTTTACAGGTACTTGTACGCCGATGGTCCCCTTGATTAAGCCTCAAGTAACGTTGCACCGTCGATATTCCTGGAAAGGCCCCCAATTCTCAAGGTACACTTTTGGTCTAGAAGATTGGTATGAAGTTTTTACGAGGATTTTAAAGGTTTAAATGGACTCTCAACAAATTTGTACGTATCTCTTAAATAAAGGATGATTATTTTACTCAATTAAAAGAGGTATGATTAAAATATTAATATAAACTATATATTAGAGTTACGTATTGTAAATACTAATGCTATAGATTATAAGAATAAGTTCTTGATTTGTTATTATTGTAATAAAGTGATGTAGTAAAGGAATGATGAAAAGACAACAAAAAGAGAGGCCTTATATAGGCAAAGGAGAGACAAAGCACGGCAATCAAATTCTAAAAACAGTAGTATGAGAGAGAGAAAAGAATATTCCAGAAGGAGTATTTTCAAATAATAAAGTTATTCTAAAAAGAAGGCGTCAAAAAGATGTATTTACAGAGTATGTCAGAAATACATCAATTTATTTAACATTTACTGTAGAAGTCAATTCTAAATAAGAAATTTGAATTTTTTGTATATATTTAATATTATTTGAGTATTAAAATCTTGTTTAAATTAAAATCTATTTTTTAATATAAATTTTTATTTTTTCCAACCTGTCAAATGAGCACGGTGTTAGAGAAAAAATATAAGGGACAATTTTAAATTTTAAATTAAATTATTTATTTAATTTTATCATTCTGTAATTAGTTAATTTATTATAACTAATTTTAATTTAACTAATTTATAATTAAATAATAATTAAAATGATAAGGTGCGGCTTCATCCAGTAAATAATTAATTATTTCACTGGGTAAGTCTAGTAGCCTGGCTGACACCAACTGTCCCAACACCACTTCTGGCTCTTAATAGTAGAAATTTTACTTGTATTTTTTATTTCGTATTTAATCCCATTTATTTTCATTTTACTTTTCTATTCTCTTTTTAATTTTTAATATCAATTTTTTTTTTAAAAACTAAACATATTCATATTTTTTTAACTTTATGTAATAATATTATTAAAGGTGTAACATCACCAATTTTGCATTTGGCATGCAGGTTTTTGCTATACTAGAAACATTAATAATATATATGGCGACAAAAAATTAATTAAATGATAAATATGAATGATAAAAAAAAGTTAAAAAACCACTAGAAATGTGAAAAACAAAAAACTGATGTACTGAGAAACACTTCCACCCTAGCTACTCTCCATCATAAAAGTGTCCAGCACAAGTTTGGCTGGACTTGTGCTGGACACTTTTGTTCAGGTGCAGTCAGATGGGATCAATTCTCTCAGTGGAAATTAAATTAAAAAAAATGCTAAATAATTACATTAGAAGTAGTTTGGTATGGCTGAATTATCCACCTTGAGTTTTTACAAACCTCAGGTGAGAAATATTTTATCTTTAATAATAATTAAATTAAATCAAATTTAGCCCTGATGGCACCTATTTGTTTCAACACCTCTACTGGCTCTTGAAGGCAGGAATTTTCTTTGAATTTTTCTCTTTCATATTTGATCTCTTTTACTTTACTTTTTTATCACTCATGTTACATTTGGATATTAATTTATAATTTTGGAAAAAAAATCATTTTCATATTTTTTTAACATTTTTTAATAATATTATAAAAGGTGTAATATAACATGGCATGCATTTGGCGCACAAGTTTTTTCTATACTAATAAAATTAATAATATTCTAATGACAAAAAATTAATCATATAATAAAATATGAATAACACAGAAAGATAAAATACCAGTTGAAATGTTTCAAAAAAGTTACAGTTGCACTGAAGAAGACCAGAACCCTAGCTACTCTCCATCATAAAAGTGTCCAGCACAAGTTTGGCCAAACTTGTGCTGAACATTTTTGGTCAGGTGCAGTCAGATGGGATCAATTCTCTCTTTGGCAATGAAAAAAGTTATTTGATAAGAAAATTCACTAGATGTAGTTTGATATAGCTGAATTATCCACCTAGAGTTCATCCAAACCACAGGTACACAATTTTTTATCTTTAAAAAACAGTCAATTTAGTAAAATATTGGTACAATCAGGGCTAAAATTGCACTAAACTTTCTTTTTTGTAAAAATAAAAAAAATCCACTTGAGCTTTACCAAAACTTCAGCATGAAAATTTTGCCATATCAAACTACTTCTAGTGTAATTTTTTATCAAAAATTTATCTTCATTTCCATAGAGAGAATAGCTCCCATCTGACTGCACCTGACCATAAGTGTCCAGCACAAGTTCGGCCAAACTTGTGCTGGACACTTTTATGATGGAGAGTAGCTAGGGCAGAATTTTTCTTCATTTCATATAGTATTTCTTACAAACATGTCTACTGGTATTTTATCTTTGTTCCTCACTCATAAATATCATTTGATTATTTTTTGGTTGCCATTATATTATTAATTTTATAAGTATAGAAAAAACTCATGTGCCAAATGCATACCAGGTGATGTTATGCCATTTATAATATTATTAAATAAAAATATTAAAATATTAAAATAATTTATTTTTAAACTTATTAATTGATATCCAAAAGAAATATGAGGAATAAAAAATTAAGTTAAAGGGATCAAATATGAAAAAAGAAATCCAAGTCATATTCCTACTATCAAAGGCCAGTAGAGATGTTGAAGCAAATGAGAGCTATCAGGGATAAATTGTACTTAATTGACTTTTTTTTACAGATAAAAAATTGTGCACCTGTGGTTTGGATGAACTCTAGGTAGAAAATTTGGCTATGTAAAACTACTTCTAGTGAAGTTTTTTATCAAATAATTTTTTTCATTGCCATAGCGAGAATCAATCTCATATGACTGCATCTGACCAAAAGTGTCCAGCACAAGTTTGGCTGAACTTGTGCTGGACACTTTTTTGATGGTGAGTATCTGGGGTGCATGTCAAGGGGTTCTTTTGGGTCTAGAAGTTTATTTGAGATTTTTACGAGGAAAATTGGGGTTTTAATGAACTCTCAAAGTAAAGTATGTATTCTCTTCATCAAATTTATTTATTTGCTCAAGTATAAGAGGTGGTTTTTAATTATTAGTATAATTTATAGAGTAGAATTATGCTGTTGTAAATACTAAACTTATAAAATATAGAAATAAGTATTGTTTTGTAATTGTTGTAATAAGTAATTAATGAATGAATGTTCTGAAAAGCACAAAGTAAGAGGCCTTTTATAGGCAAAACATGAGGGAATAAAATATACGGAACTTACACCATATACTGTAAGAATGTGAGAAAAAGAATGACTAAAAGGAGTGCATATATGACATAAGGAATAAATAAACTGGTACGTCAAAAAGGGTATCAAATTTATTAGAAATAAAGTTTGAGTTCCTTGGACTGTCACAATTAATTACACAATTATAAATTAATTATTACTTTCACGAGATTCCAGATCTCTCACTGAGGTAATATAATTGTTTTAAAGTTTTTTTATTATAATTTTATTATTAAATTCTATTCCCATTGACTTATACCATTGAGCACGGTGTTAGGGAGTAAAATTGTAAGGAACATTTTAATTACACTAATTAATTATACTACTTATTGTACTTAACTACTTAATTGTAAGTAATACTTAAGTAGATAATTATTTATTAGTAAGAAGAAGGGGTGTGGCTTCAACTCAGTAAAATAATTAATTATTTTACCGGTTAAGTCTAGTAGCCTGGCTGACAGTGCAGCTCTTCTTCAGTGCAACTGGTAATTTTTTAAAACATATCCACTGGTATTTGATCTTTCTGTTCTATTAATACTTTATCATTTGATCAATTTTTTGTCACCAGTATATTATTATTTTTATTAGTATAGCAAAAAAACATGTGCCAAATGCTTAAAGGGTTATGTTAAACCATTAATAATTTTATTAAATACAGGTAAAAAATTATGAAAATGATTTGTTTTACATAAAATTAATTGATATCTAAAAGAAAAAAAAGGGATAAAAAGAAATAGGTTGAATAAAAGGGATTTTATATGAAATTAAAAAATTCAAGCTAAATGCCTACTTTCAAGACTCAGAAGAGGTTTTGGATAAAATCGGCATCATCAGGAAAAAAATTGTACTTAATTTATTTTTTTAAAAACTAAATGAAGTTTACAACTGATTTTTTTCCAATATTTAGTTGGATACTTTGTCTATATCAGATTGCTTCTAGTATCACGATTGACCAAATAAAATCCTCATTTTCATATGCAGAATTGATCCTATATGGCTGGACCAGGCCAAAGGTGTCAACCACAAGTTTGAGAATTCTTCTGGTGGACACTTTTATGATGGACAGTAGTAGGGTGCAAGTCTCCTTTAGTTAATCTAGTATTCCTCATAAACATTTCCAACATATTTTTGGCCAAAAATCAGGTGGAGAGTTTAAACAAATCAAATTACTTCTAATGCCATGATTGACTAAAAATTGACTCTCATTGCCATATAGAGAGTTGATCCCATATGACTGGATCTGGCAAAAGTGTCACCACAATTTTTGATAAACTTAAGTTTGAAAATTTTATGATGGAAAGTAATTGCAAGCCTTCTTCATTTCATCAAGTAATCCTCATAAAAATTTCCACCTGTATTTTGGCCAAACTTCAGGTGGACACTTTGGCCATATTAAATTAATTCTAGTTCCATGTTGATAAAAAACTGATACTTATTGCCATATATAGATATTAAACCCATCAGACTGTGCCTTTCCAAAAGTGTCTACCTGAGTTATGGCTAAACCTCAGTTGGACACTTTTATGATGCAGAGTAGCTAGGGCAAAAGTATTCTTCAGTTAATTTGGTATTCATAATAAATTTATCCTCCTGAAGTTTAGCCAAACTTCAGGTGGACATTTTTGGAAAGCACCAGTTAGTCACTATCCATCAAAAAAGTGTTCACCAAAATTTTGGCTAAACTTGTGGTGGACCCCTTTGATCAGCCACAGTCAGATGAGATAAACTCTTTAGATGGAAATGAGGATGATGTTTTGGTCAATCATGGAAATAGAAGTAGTTTGATGTGGCCAAATTACCCCCTGAAGGTCAGACAAACCTCACAAGGACACTTTTTAGCAGGGAGTAACTAAGAAAAATCCAGTTATCAGAAGGAAAATCTTTTATTGGATACACCACGGGAAATCTGGGGGTGAACTGCTAGCAGTTCCCTCTATTTGAAACTATCAGGAATTTGTCAGGAAACTGTTGGGAAACCATCCTGAAACTGTCAGAAAGATGTTTTTAAATCAGATGAAAAAACATTGAAAAAATAAACTGTCACAGATTGAATCCAGAACAATCCCTCCTTGAGCAGAGCTTAAGAACCACATTGAACATCAGTTAATCTCAGGTTTGGCAAAAGGTTGAACAACATCACTTAGCATACCTTAATATTCAAATATTAAACTTGAATATATGTTGCGTGTATGATATAGATGCATATGCATTTGAATTTGCATGGTGGATACTTATTGCATGCTAAAAATTGATGTGAAATGCCTATCCAAAGTGTATGCATAATGACTATGAACAATAAATATGCTTAAAAAATATGCATAAAAATATGCATAAAAATATGCATACTGATTATGCATAAAAAATATGCATATTGAATATGCATAAAATATGCATATTGAATATGCATAAAATATGCATATTGAATATGTATAAAAATATGCATATTGAATATGCATTAAAAATATGCATATTGAATATGCAAAAAAAGGTGCATATATGTATATGAATAAAATATATTAATATGCATATAAATCTGTATAATGAATATGCATATGAATATGCATAAATATGCATAATGATTGAAAAATGCAAAAAAATGATGCTTAACGATGTGATCTTCCAACATTGGCAGGGGCCTTTGTTGTGTGATTTGGCGCTGTTTGTGCATGTCTTAATTGACATCTGTTAAGGAATTTGGTATTTTTCTGGTTTTATTCCATGGATATTGCGTCTGCGGGTATGTGGGTACTATCATTGGATAGCCCTGGGTTTTCTCTATATTTAATGTCTTGAAGACATTTTTCATATTCTGAGTTTTAAGGGGTCATTTCCTCATTTTTCATTTATAAAAGATTGCTGTTTAATTTTGTTTTTCATGTTTTACGGGCTAACCTTAAGTCTTAGGGTTAAGTGCTTAGTACCATTTGATAGAGCTAATTTTTTTCTATATTTCATGTCTCAATGTTGTTATAGTGAAATTCCGTGTTTTAAAGGTTTTAGTAGTTGTAGCTAATTTTTCTAAGTAGATTAGTGGTTTTTATTGGTTTTCTGGCTTCAGGGAGGCCAGGCCGCTTCAGGCGGCATCTCCGACGTTGGGCGACCCGCCCGCCTCTGTTTTAGGAGGTTGGGGAGCGCTCCAGGAGGGTTTTTTATGCAATCTGGCAGGTACAGGCGCCAGATTGGTGGGTGCGCATGGGCTCTTAGTTAGTGGTCTGTGTGTACATAGTGAATAAGACAGTTTGGGGCAACCTTAATCATCATACAACCATCCGGAGGTGATATCATTGTTCCTCACTCAGTTTTCACTGTTTTCTGGCCACAATTGGCTGTGTTTGTTGCAAGTGAGCTCTTCATTTAACTTAACTTTGGCAACTGTTTTCTCTGTTATAGTCTTGCAAGCTATAGCAAGTATTATTGCTGTCTCTGGTGTGGATTTGCAGCCTACATCAAGTATCTTTGCTGTCTCTGGTGTGGACTTTGTTCTACATTTCAGTTCTTTGGTCTGGTAGTCTATCTGGTGACTACTTTCTTGGCTAATCAAGTAGTCAAGTGTGTTTAAAAGGGGTCTTTAGCAAAACAGGAACCAACTTACTTTAGCAAGTAAATCTCACTCTATTTTTCTAAAGGGACAGGGTATTTTCTCTCTGGTTTTTCTCCAACTCCCTTGGTCAAGGCCTATAGCTAGTACTATAGGATTGTCTACAACGAGTATATTTTATGCATAAATAGAAATATGCAATATGAATTCATATTGCATACAGATAACACTGGCAAACCATTTTGACCAAAACTCATACTAAATTTTCATTCTGGACTAAAGGTGTGAGGGAAGGAAGAAAAACAGTCCGATGTTAGAAAAATGCTACATGCACTCATTTTGTAGCAGAGCAAATGAGAAGTGCTGAATTATGGTTGGTGCCCATAATTTAGTATGATATCATAATTTTATTTAATTGTTTTCAATATTAAAAAGACTTTAGGTCGGTTGGTATGGATCTAGCTGTGCCAGGGTCTAATCTAATTATTTTAACAATTTCTTAATAATTAATGGGCTTTAACACAAAAACAGGTTGTATTTTTTGTGGGATATTGGATATGATAAGGTCTTTTGTAAAAAAAACTTATATTGTTTAAAAATATTCCTGAATCAGATGTGGGATAATCACTACAAAAAATTTTAGTACTGTGGGCAATAAAATATATGCACAAGCAGTAAAGAAAGGACCATGTGAACCCTTTTTGTGCAGTGGGAATCATTAGAGTGGAATTGTGGATGAAAAATAAAATTCATTATTACTATTTTATTTAATCAAAAAATTTATAATATTAAAAAGAACTATTGATTAATTGGTATTTGAGCTTTGTGCCTCACTCATATTTATCATTTGATTGATTTTTGTCACCATTATGTTATTAATATTATAAGTATAGCAAAAACTCATGTGCCCAACGCATACTGGGTGATGTTACACCTTTTATAATATTATTAAATAAAGGTAAAAAAATATGAAAATGATTTGTTTTACAAAAAATAAATTGATATCCAAAAGCAATATGAGGGATAAAAAGGTAAAATTAAAGGGATCAAATATGAAATAAAAATTAAAGTGAAATTCCTCCCATCAAGAGCAAGTAGACATGATGGGGTGAACGCCCACCAGTGGCACTAAACTAGGACTATAATTTCTTTTTTGTAAAAATAAAAAAAGATCCACTGGAGCTTTACCAAAACTTCAGGATGACAATTTTGCCATATCAAACAACTTCTAGTGCAATTATTGAAGAAAAATTCATTTTCATTGCAATAGAGAGAATTGATCACATCAGACTGCATGTGACCAAAATTGTCCAGCACAAGTTCGGTAAAATTAAAGGGATCAAATATGAAAAAAAAATTAAAGTGAAATTCCTCCCATCAAGAGCAAGTAGACATGTTGGGGTGAACACTCACCAGTGGCACTAAACTTGGACTATAATTGCTTTTTTGAAAAACAAAAAAGTGCCAATCTGAGGTTAAACAAAACTTCATTAGAACCATTTAGCCATATCAAAGAACTTCTAGTGCAATGATTGAGAGAGAGTCGATCACACCAGACTGCATGTGACCAAAAGTGTCCAGCACAAGTTCGGCTGAACTTGTGCTGGACACATTTATGACGGAAAGTAGCTAGTGTAGAATTTTTCTTCAGTTAATCCGGTATTTCTTATAAACATGTCCATTGGTACTTGATCTTTGTGCCTCACTCATATATATCATTTGATTAATTTATTGTCACCATTATATTATAAATATTATAAGTATAGCAAAAACTCGTGTGCCCAACGCATACCGGGTGATGTTACACCTTTTATAATATTATTAAATAAAGGTAAAAAAATATGAAAAGGATTTGTTTTACAAAAAATAAATTGATATACAAAAGCAATATGAGGGATAAAAAGGTAAAATTAATCTCAAAGAGATAAATTATGAAAAACAAAATACTAGTAAAATTCTTGCTCTTAAGAGCCAGTAGAAGTGTTGAAACAAATGGGAGCCATCAGGGATAAATTGTAATAAGTGACCTTTTTTTTAAAGATAAAAAATTATACACCTGAGGTTGGGAAGAACAACAGGTGGATGATTCAGCTAAACAAAAGTACTTGTAGTGAAGTTTAATAAAAAAATGTTTTTTGTTGCCATATAGAGCATCGATCCCATCTGACTGCACGTGACTAAATGTGTCCAGCACAAGTTTGGCCAAACTTGTGCTGGACACTTTTATGATGGAGAGTAGCTTGGGTGGAAATTTTCTTCAGTTCCTTCATCTTGTATTTCTCATAAACATGTCTACTGGTATTTGATCAGTCTGTATCTTTCATATTTATCATCTGATTAATATTTTATCACCATTATATTATTAATGTTATTAGTAAAGCAGAAACTTGTGTGCCAAATGCATACCATGTGAAGTTATACCTTCAATAATTTTTTAAAATAGACGTAAATAAATATGGAAAGGATTAGTTTTACAAAAATTAAATAGAAATTTAAAAGTAAAAAGAGGAATAAAAGAGTAAAATAAAAGTCAAAGAGTTCAAATATGAAAAAAATACTATTAAACTTCCTGCTATCAAGAGCCAGTAGAGGTGTTAAAGCAAATGGGAGCCATCAGGGCTTAATTGTAACAAGTGACCTTTTCTTTAAAGATAAAAAATTATACACCTGATATTGGGCAGAACAGCAGGTGGATGATTCAGCTAAACCAAACTACTTCTAGTGAAATTTGATAAAAACTTTTTTTTGTTTCCATACAGAAAATTGATCACATCTGTTTGCACATGACCAAAAGTGTCCAACACAAGTTCGGCCAAACTTGTGCTGGACACTTTTATGATGGTGAGTATCTAGGGTGCAGGTCTTCTTTAGTTCATCAGGTATTCCTTATAAACAAATCCACTTGTATATGATCTTTCTGTGTCATTCATATTTATCATTTGATTCATTGTTTTTCACCATTATAATATTAATGTTATTAGTATTGAAAAAACTTGTAAGCCAAATGCATACTGGGAGATGCTAGATCTTTCATAATCTTATTAAATAAAAGTAAAAAAAATATGAAAAGTATTAGCTTTACAATAAATAAATTGATATTTGAAAGCAAAAACAGGAATAAAAAATTAAAATAAAAGTGATTAAATATGAAATTAAACATTCAAATAAAATTTCTGCCATCAAAGATAATTTGAGTTTTCAGACCAAATTTGCACCACCAGTTCTAGATTTGGAATATGTTTTCTTTTTTTTTAAATTAATAAAAGTGTCCACCTGAGGTTTTCCAAAAAATCAGGAGGATAGTATATCAGTATAAAGCTATTTCTTGTGCAATGATTGAGCAAAAATTCATTTTAACTTCCATTGAGTAAATTTATCCCATCTGACTGCATGCAACCAAAAGTGTCCAGCACAAGCTCAGCTGAAATTGTGCTGGACACTTTTATGATGGAGAGTAGCTAGGGTGCAAGTCTTCTTCAGTTAATCTTATATTCATTTTAAAAATGTCTATGGGTATTTGATCTTTCTGTGTCATCCATATTTATTATTTGATGATTTTTTAGTCACCATTATATTATTAATGTTTTTAGTATAGCAAAAACATGTGTAATGAATGTAAACTGGATGATTTTATAACTTTAATAATATAATATAATAAATGTAAAAAAATGTGAAAGTTATCAGTTTTACCAAAATAAAATTGATATTTAAAAGTTAAAGGATAAATAAAAGAGTAAGATTAAA
The DNA here is from genome assembly GCA_030280995.1 of Hemileia vastatrix. Lineage (NCBI taxonomy): Eukaryota > Fungi > Basidiomycota > Pucciniomycetes > Pucciniales > Zaghouaniaceae > Hemileia > Hemileia vastatrix. The sequence goes on along the minus strand of JASXTE010000013.1, from coordinate 18,540,119 downwards.
ATTAAAGAGATCAAACATAAAATAAAGATATTAAGTATAATTTCTGCTATCATGAGCCACTAGAGGCTTCAGAAAAAATGGGCACCATCATAGATTAACATGGATCAAATTTACTTTTCACCAAAGGAAAAAATTGTTTATCTTAGGTTTGGACAAACTTCCAGGGGACAATTTGTCTATATAAAACTACTTTCAGTGCAATGATGGAGTGATAATTCAGTCTCATTTTCATAAAAAGAATTGATTGCGTCTGACGGCACGCAACCAAAAGTGTCCAGCACAAGTTTGGCCAAACTTGTGCTGGACACTTTTATCATGAAGAGTAGCCAGGGTGCAAGTCATTTTTAATCATCTGAAATTTCTTATAAACATTTCCACTGTTATTAAATCTTTGTGCCTCACTCATATTTATCAATTGATTAATTTTTTTTCACCATTATATTATTAATATTATCAGTATATCAAAAACTTGTGTGCCAAATGAATACTGGGTGATGTTACACCTTTTATAATATTATTAAAAAGGTAAAAAAATATGAAAATGATTTATTTTACAAAAAATAAACTTCTATCCAAAAGCAATATGAGAGGAATAAAGTAAAATAAAATAAATCAAAGATGAAAATTAAAATCCAAGTTAAATTCCTGTCATAAACAGAAAAAAGAGATGTTGAAGCAAATTAGCAGAATCAGGGCTAAACTTGCATCAAATTTTCTTTTTTTAAAAATAAAAAAAAAATCCACTTGAGCTTTACCAAAACTTCAGCATGAAAATTTTGCCATATCAAACTACTTCTAGTGTAGTTTTATATCAAAAATTTATCTTCATTTCCATAGAGAGAATTGCTCCCATCTGACTGCACCTGACCATAAGTGTCCAGCACAAGTTCGGCCGAACTTGTGCCGGACACTTTTATGATGGAGAGTAGCTAGGGTAGAATTTTTCTTCAGTTCATCTAGTATTTCTTACAAACATGTCTACTGGTATTTTATATTTGTTCCTCACTCATTAATATCATTTGATTAATTTTTGGTCGCCATTATATTATTAATTTTATAAGTATAGAAAAAACTCATGTGCCAAATGCACACCAGGTGATGTTATGCCATTTATAATATTATTGAATAAATGTATAAAAATATGAAAATAGTTTATTTTAAAAATTATTAATTGATATCCAAAAGCAATATTAGGAATAAAAAATTAAGTTAAAGGGATCAAATATGAAAAAAGAAATCCAAGTAATATTCCTACTATCAAAGGCCAGTAGAGGTGTTGAAGCGAATGAGAGCCATCAGGGATAAATTGTATTAAATTGACTTTTTTTCAAAGATAAAAAATTGTGCACCTGTGGTTTGTATGATCTAGGTAGAAAATTTGGCTATGTAACACTAATTCTAGTGAAGATTTTTATCCAAAAAATTTTTTTCATTTCCATAGCAAGACTTGATCTCATATGACTGCAACTGACCAAAAGTGTCCAGCACAAGTTCGGCCGAACTTGGGTTGCAGCTCTTCTTCAGTGCAACTGGTATTTTTTTAAAACATATCCACTGTTATTTGATCTTTCTGTTTTATTAATATTTTATCATTTGATCAATTTTTTGTTACCAGTATATTATTATTTTTATTAGTATAGCAAAAAAACATGTGCCAAATTCTTACAGGGTGATGTTTAACCTTTAATAATTTTATTAAATACAGGTAAAAAATTATGAAAATTATTTGTTTTACATAAAATTAATTGATATCTAAAAGAAAAAAAAGGGATAAAAAGAAATAGGTTGAATAATAGGGATTTTATATGAAATTCAAAATTCAAGCTAAATGCCTACTTTCAAGGCTCAGAAGAGGTGTTATATAAAATGGGCATCATTAGGAATAAAATTTTACTTAATTTGATTTTTTGAAAAAGTAAATGAAGTTTTCAACTGATTTTTTTCCAATATTGAGTTGGACACTTTATCTATATCAAATTACTTCTAGTACCATGATTGACCAAATTAAATCCTCATTTACATATGCAGAATTGATCCCATATGGCTGGACCAGGCCAAAGGTGTCAACCACAAGTTTGAGAATTTTTCTGGTGGACTCATTTATGATGGACAGTAGTAGGGTGCAAGTCTTCTTTAGTTAATCAAGTATTCCTCATAAAAATTTCCAACTTATTTTTGGCCAAAAATCTGGTGGAAAGTTTTTCCATATAAAATTATTTCTAATGCCATGATTGACTAAAAATTGATTCTCATTGCCATATAGAGAGTTGATCCCATATGACTGGATCTGGAAAAAGTGTCACCACAATTTTTGATAAACTTATGTTTGAAAAGTTTATGATGGAAAGTAATTGAAAGTCTTCTTGATTTCATCAAGCAATCATCAAAAAAATTTCCACCTGTATTTTGGCCAAACTTCAGGTGGACACTTTGGCCATATTAAATTAATTCTAGTTCCATGTTGATAAAAAACTGATACTTATTGCCATATATAGATATTAAACCCATCAGACTGTGCCTTTCCAAAAGTGTCTACCTGAATTATGGCTAAACCTCAGTTGGACACTTTTATGATGCAGAGTAGCTAGGGCAAAAGTATTCTTCATTTAATTTGGTATTCATAATAAATTTATCCTCCTGAAGTTTAGCCTAACTTCACGTGGAGAATTTTGGAAAGCACCAGTTAGTCACTATCCATCAAAAAAGTGTTCACCAAAATTTTGGCTAAACTTGTGGTGGACCCCTTTGATCAGCCACAGTCAGATTAGATCAACTCTTTAGATGGGAATGAGGATGATGTTTTGGTCAATCATGGAAATAGAAGTAGTGTGATGTGGCCAAATTACCCCCCTGAAGGTCAGACAAACCTCAGAAGGACACTTTTTAGTAGGGAGTAACTGAGAAATATCCTTTTATCAGAAGGAAAATCTTTTATTGGATAGATTCCAAGGTTTCATACTTGTGTATTATGGTCAGTATTTTTTGAAAGTGTCTGTCCAAGCAATTTCATTGCCCATCATGACTCATTTTGTTTTAAATGTTTCAAACTGCGTGATACAGTATTAAGGTGTCACATAGTATACTTAAGTTCTATTAAGTGCCCTCCTATGATGTCTAAATTTAAAATTTAATATCTTGCATAATAATTATTTTTTATATAAATTCATCCATATTTTATTTTATCATCAAATTTAATAGAGCAAGTATCCTGAATTATTATATATGCATAAGCTTAGGTTAGATCAATTTGTGCTCAATTTGTGCTCATTAGAGGACCAAAATCAAGTTCTGGAGGATCAACTTGTGCATAATTTGGAATCAGTTGATATTCTGTCTATAATCAATCTGAGAATAAATGTAAATCTAACTCTAATTTACTTATGTTTATAAAGTATTCATAAACCTGGCATAGTTAAGGGACACTCTAGATTTCAAGAGAGGGGATTGCTAGCAATTCACCCCTAGATTTCCTGTGGTGATAGATGCCAAGGTTTCATTGTTGTGTATTATGGTCAGTATTAATTTTGAAAGTGTCTGTCCAAGCAATTTCATTGCCCATCATGACACATTTTTTTTTAATGTTTCAAACTGCATGATACAGTATTAAGGTGTCACATAGTATAATTAAGTTCTATTAAGTGCCCTCCTATGATGTCTAAATTTAAAATTTAATATCTTGCATAATAATTATTTTTTATATAAATTCATCCATATTTTATTTTATTATCAAATTTAATAGAGCAAGTATCCTGAATTATTATATATGAATAAGCTTAGGTTAGATCAATTTGTGGACAATTTGTGCTCAACAGAGGACCAAAATCAAGTTCTGGAGGATCAACTTGTGCATAATTTGGAATCAGTTGATATTCTGTCTATAATCAATCTGAGAATAAATGTAAATCTAACTCTAATTTACTTATGTTTATAAAGTATTCATAAACCTGGCATAATTAAGGGACACTCTAAATTTCAAGAGAGGGGATTGCTAGCAATTCACCCCTAGATTTCCCATGGTGATAGCTCCCAGATGGTTGTCTGATAATTGAAGTTGCCCCAAACTGTCTTATTCAGTATGTACACACATACCACCCATCTAAAATTTATGCACAGCATTTAATTTGGAACCTTTGACAGCCAAATCGAATAAAAAACCACTAGAAATGCTTCCCAGCCTTCTAGGACTGAGGCGCACAGACCTCTGTGAAGCCAAAAAACCACCAAAAACATCTAATAAAGGCCAAAATACTTATAAAAATCCACCACAACTACTAAAACCCTTAAAACAAAAAATTCAGCGATGAAAACATTGTGACATAAAATATAGAGAAGCATTAGTTCTACTTTATGGTACTAAGACCTTAACCCTAAGAATTAAGGTTAGTCCATAAAACACAAAAATCAAAATTTAATGGCCAACTTTTAGAAATGGAAAATGAGGAATTTACCCCTTAAAACTTGGAATATAAAAAATATAATAAATACACAAAATATAGAGAAAAGCAGGGCTATCCAATGGTAGTACCCACATACCCATAGTCCCAATATTCACTGAATAAAACCAAAAAAACACCTAATCCTTTGACCAATGTCAATTTAGACATATAAAAACAGCACCAAACAATGTAAAAAAGGCCTCTTTCAATTTTGGAAGACCACATCCTCCCTCCAATTGAGAATTTCCACATTCTTCTTCATCAGATCCACCATGTTCAGCTTTTTTTCAAAATCTGCCTCTGACATGGGCTCTTGCCAATACTGCATTGAGAATTCTCTGATCTGCGCCATCACACCAGCAGCTCATTCATACAGAGCCTCATGTGATGCCTGCCAATTCAAAAAGAAGACTCTCTACAGACCTGGTTCATTATCATCTGCAACAGCTTCACCTCCACCTTAACCAGGTCCATCTTCCACCAGCAACAAATGATCCAGGCCATCCATCCTGATACCCAGATTAGTCAACAAACTACATCTTTCAAAAAAGAGTTCCAAGGCCACTACAGAAACCAATTGCACCATTCTTGTTTCATCTGATGGTAAAAAACTTTTATTCCTTCCTCCTACTTTTAAAACTGATGACTTCTCAGTTCCTCCATCTTCTGACATTGATGATGACAATTTGGGATTCATTGAACTACCAACACCTAACCACTTGCACACAATTAAGGCCAAGTTCAAACAACACTCCTCTGAAAAAAAACACCTTACACTAAATTACTTCAAATCCACTCCTGCTAGAAATACACAGGACCTTGAGAAAGGAAACACCTCATCCACCAGTTCAAGGCTAATTATGAACACTTTGTTTCATCTCTTGATTCTTTTTGGAAACTTGACTCTTAAATTTACTTTTGACTTACAAATAAAAATTATTTAACATTCTCCAGACTTCTGGAATGTAGGCAGTAATGAGGAATTCCTCAGTTTACAGTCTTGGGGGACCCATCCTCAGTTTTAAGTCTTGGGGGACTAACAGCCCTCTATTTATAGTCTTGTGGGACTTAAAAACCCTCAGTCTATAGTCTTGGGGGACTCAAAACCTAAATCATAATGAAAGCACCAGAGATCAAACCATTAAAGACCAAAGAAATTAACTAACATTCTGTGGTAACTGTTCTACAGAGCATCCAGCTCATCAGTTACCCCAACACTTGCCTTAACTAAATTTAGAGACTCTTTCCTTGGATGCCCTCTTCAAGAATCACACCAACACCACATTATCAATTTATAGTCCTGAAGGACTCAACCATCAAACCACATTCAGTTTATAGTCTTGGGGAACTATAATATTCTTCAGTTTAAAGTCTTGATGAGCTTTCCACAGTGTTAAGTTTAAAGTCTTGACAGAGGACCCACATTTTTCATAAAAAGACAAAACCAATTCCATGTATACAGTCATGCAACCAACCTACTGAACTTCCAATTTCACTTCATCATCTACCCATCACTAATTAAAAATATCTTCTTATCTCTTCTCTCTTCATTTTTGTCTCATCACAGATCATGGCTGGATCCCCTGACTTTGACCCAGATCTTCCTTCCTTCTCTGCTACAAAGGACTATGCTTGCAAACAGTGCATTCACATGTGCAGACCTTGCACTTTCACTCTTCCAACTCCTGAGGCCAAAATCTACAACAGGGCCTGTAATTCTTGTAACTCCAAAAAGAAAATGTGACAGAGACCCCAATTATCATATACCACCACCTTCACCTTCACATAAATATATCTTCAGATCCCCCACTAGATCCCCAGAACTTGGTCCTGCTCTTCCTCTTTATCTTCAGCTCCATCCAGAAGATCCCGGCAATAAGTTCCCAGAACACTATCCAAAGGACCTACTTTTTCCTGTTAAGAAATAACTTTTATCTCTGCAAATTCTGATCAAAAAGCTTTAAAATTAGCTCCCAGGCTTCTAGACCGTTTCCAGGAAGCCCTCCTGCCTTTCTAGGAAGTGAAAATCAGGCTCAAAACCTTCAAATTCAGCCAGAAAATAGCTAAATTCAGCCAAAAAACACCAATAACTCCAAACAACAACCTTGTCAGTGTATGTAAGCATCTAAGTATAATTTAATAATAATTATTGATGGTACTACTACTTATTGATGAATGATTTAATGAGTAAACCTCAGGGGAAGACTAATAAAATAGTTATTCTTAATATAAACTCACAATACTTGGATTTTTATGTGTGATAGTGGTGGAAAATAGATTAATAATATATAGTTATAGCTTATATAAAGATAATCTCAAATTATAAATGCTTTATAATATAATTATATATGATAATAATTTTGTTATATTATTTATTTGAATTGTAGTAAGTAAGTGATGTCCAATAACCCATCAAATATTCCCTTACTTATACCAAAATTCACTGGTGTGCACAGACCTTCAATCCAGATGATGTTACTGCTATCCCTGGCAATTAAAGCACTGTGATAGGCCCAACACCTCCCCATGGCTTCCACTTCAAGAAATGTTAAAACCCAGACCTCCAGTAAGGACCCTACATCACAATTAATAATACCACAGACCCATACCATAAATAGAATAAACAGATAAAAGCCAATACCATAAAGAAATAGGTAAAATAACTCATCCAAAGAGTATATAATGAAACCCTAAGAATATAAAGAAAAAAAAATCAATTTTCCAAGCCCCCAATAGCATCCCCAAGCATCCATATTAACCCAGTAATTATATCCCAGCCCATAATTCTGTGAAAATCCATCAAAGTAATCAGATTAAGTTGTCCAAACTGGATATATGTGCCTGAAAATGTTATATATGCTTGTGTAGGCCTTTTGAGTCTACTAAATACATGCATATGACCTAAAATAATCATAAAAAAGGTTATAGGCTATTAAGAGGGTAAAACCTACTTATAGACCTAAATATACATAATATAACTACATATTTCAGTGAATATGAGGTTTATGTATACATATAAGCTTATGTATGTTTAAAATTACTTAATTTTACTTAAGATAAGTATATTATGACTCCATTAACACCTTAATAAGAATTATTAGGATAATGATAAGCTATTTAAGCTACTATAAGTTATATGATAGTGTAATAATTATATATATATGTATTATAAACATATATATAAGCATTTTAACCTTATTTTCATGTTATAAACTTAATGTAATTTAATTTATCTTATTTTAATCATAAGAATAAATCATTCCTGATGATACATAGGCTGAAACTCAAAAAAAAAAAAAATAAAGATAATTTAATTAATAAGTAAGGAGTGAATAGAAAAATAATTTTTAAATTTTCTATGATACATATACTGAATTAAACAGTATGATTTGGATTAAAATTTTTTCAAGAGATTTTTAAGATCAGAGATTTCATTTTCTTGAATCCACTGGTCATATCCACTTGATTTATTTTAAAACCTTATTAGATACTCAACTCCCTTTTCTTTAGTAAGGTTTCATTTTTAAGTATCTTTTCAATTTCTGCCTCTTCAAATATTTCTTCAGGTTGCTGTTTATTTCTTACTAATTTTCTTAGATATAGAGCAGTATCATCAGAATGGTATAGTTTTTTAAGAGAAATAGGAAATACTGGATGTTTTCTATCATATGGCTCATATAGAATAACTTAAACCGCTGTGGTAGCCTAAAGTTTAGTATGGCACCTAAGTACGTAAATGGAGTTATTTCGGCGTGCAAGATTGGTGTTATTATTTTATAAAAGGGTTTTATTAAATTTATTTGAGTTTTAAATATAAAGAAAATTGGATAAAAGCAAATGCCTACGCAAAAATAATATATTTTACGGAGAAGACTCATTTTTTACGGTCTGAAAAATTTATAAGTATCAATTCGAGTCACTCAAGAACCTTGGGAAATTTTCCCAGAATTTATACTATTTTTCCTATATTTTTAAATGAATTTAAAGGTTTATAGAAATACTTACGTTTTTAGAAAAATACTTAACTTTGATGAATTTTCACAGGGTGCTTAGAGCTGCGCAGGCTACGAAAATTAGTTGGGAATGTAGAGAAGAAGTGGCTCTATCATGTGTAATTTTTCTATATTTTTTATTATAGTTTAAAGGGTTTTAATTGAGTCCAGAGGTCCAGACGGACTCCGTTTGGACTCCGCTTGGACTCCGGACGGACTCCGTTTGGACTCTGGACGGACTCCGGAGGCTCTGGATTGACTCTGGGTGAGCACTGGAGGGAAAACTTAGGCACGTGACTAGGAATACTTAAGAGTCTCTCAGACTTGAAATGGGGCATCATCAAAGAATCATCAGAGAACATACAGCTTAATCATTAACCACCACAGTCTCATTTTTTATTACTCAACAAATTAAATAAATTTTAATACCCTTATAACTTTATATTTTATATATAACATTTTAGAAATACTACTCAACAATTTAAATCACACTTCATACAAGGTATCTTTAGAAAGGTCTTCATCACTGGGACTTGATTATTGCTGTCTCATAAAAATTCAAATTATTTTAAAAACATAAAAGTCAATCTTTTCAGATCTTTCACTGCTACTCCTTAATTGTTGTTATCAGTATTTCTTTTCTCAACAGCCACTTTTATTTAAATCTCAATAAGCGTTAAATATTTTAGAGTTTCATTATTTTTTATCAATCAGATCCAAGTAGACTGGTTAGCTTAGTGATTTAGAACACCTACTTGTTATTTTTGTTGGAAGGACGGGGTTTTCAGCTAAATCCACATATCTCCTCCGGATTCTGCTTACAGCAAGGCGACTGTAAGAGTTTACCTTACCATAGTTGGCGCCCAACGTGGGATTAGAAATCTCTAGCTTTTTCTAGGACTTTCTTAGCCTGCAAGAGGCTTATTCTCTGGAACTCTAATTGGATTTTTGTTATTGGCCTGCAAGAGGCTTGTTATTTTATCGATTTTTAACGCTTTTCTTTACTTATTGGGATGTCTTCTGCTGTTGCTTCTGGATCTTCTAACCCTCTTACTCCCTCAGTTAGAATTGTTTCTTGGGATGGCCCAAATTTTGATGGGGAGGAGGTTAAATGGTTCATTAGCAGGTATGAAGCTGCTGCTGCTGTTGATGGTGCTTCTTATGTGGATATGGTGAAGCAAGTTAGGTTTTTTATTGCTGATAGGGAGGTGGAAAAAGAGGTTATTGCTATGCAGGCATTTAAGGACAAGGATTGGGTTAAGCTTTCTAAAGCTATGGTTGATAGATGGGGTGTTAGGTTTACTATGATGGACCTCAATAAAATAGTTGGAGACTGGCAATCAAAAGGTGGAGTTTCTTCTATTGCTGACTTCAAAAAGCTCTGTGTTCAGTTTGATGAAGTGGTGGAATATCTCATACTGGTGGACGAGTTAGTGCATGAGAACCAGGCAAAAGATTTGTTTTGGTCAGCATGCAGCAGGAATAATTAAATGGATGTCTTGAAGGATCTTTCAAGAAAAGATTTGATGAAGGAACTGCCTAATGGTGAGCAGAAATTTCCGGCTTTGGAGGTTATAAAGGACAACATTCAAGCCCATCTCAAGCTGTTAGCATTGGAAAAATATCAAGAGTCCTGCACTCAATATGTTAGCAAGGTTAGCAAAGTTTTGGCCGAAAACAACGATATTATGGTCAAAGCCCAGGAGGCCAAGAAGGCTCAAATGGGACTACCAGCTGCAAAAGTTGAGGGCAATGTAGATAATAAGATGGTTGATCACTTGGCCGATTTAACGAAACAATTAAAAATATTTTTTCAAGAGACACAGAAGGCTAACAAGGCCCCAATCGCTTCTTCGTCGATGTTGACTTCTTATCAATCTAGAGGCTATAAACGTCAAAATTATAATGACAATAACAACGGTAGTCGCTTCCCAGGCAATGGGAGAAATGGTGGGAATGGTGGTAGTAGTTATAGAGGTGGCTACGATGAGCCAAAGGTGTGCTCCTATTGTAATAGGAGGGGGAACAGAGCAACAGTTTGTTTTGCTCTTGATAAGGATATGGATGCTGGGCAAGTTTTATTTGATGGTAAAGTTCATAAATTTCTGGATGGTTTGTTCATCAAGCCCAGTGATGGACAGTCTCCTTCTGATTTGGTCAGAAGAAGTTTAATGGCTGAAAGGAGAGCCAGATTTGAAGAGGTGACGGATGAAGATGTTAATGCCAAGGGTGGAAAAAATGGTAATGGTAATGGTGGAAAAGCTGACAAAGTTATAGAGAAAGAGGTCAGTAAAGCAATGTTTTCTACTTCTTTTGGTGGTTTAGAGCTGGCAACGGCTGCCCAGGTGGAGGGTAGCTGTATGGCTGGCGAATACAATGTTAATGCTGCTAGAAGAGCAGCTGCTACTAAGGCGAAGAGTAGCATTCAGAGCCAATTGAGAACTAATCCTGGCAAGGTGAATAACAAAGTTAACCCTTACTCTAAGGACAAGAATTCTAGTGCTCAAACTGCCGCCAGCAAATTGAACCCTTACTCTAAGGACAAATTATATAAAATGCAGAAGGGGATTGCTGATATGGGGCCCCCTAGTTATGGCAAGTTTGATTTAAATGGTGAGCCTATTCCAGAGGATGATTCGGATTCTGAGGAGGACGTACCGTTGGCGTCTTTACCCAGACCAAGTTTTAGCGGTCCCATCCCAATGGAGGGTGTAAGAAGGACTAGCGATGGTTCAGGATTAGTGCAAGAAGCTGGTGACGGAGTCAGGGTTATAGAAAGTGAAGATGTTATAATGGGGGGTGAAGATGGCTCGGTTGGACCTCAAGAGGTACCCAGAGCCAAGGTTGTTAAATCAAAGGTCCAGTATGAGCGGCCAGTAGTTTCTGGTCAAGCTAATGCGATGGACGAAGTTTTGAATAGGGTGAATCAACTGCAGATTCCCTTATATTTGGGGGAGTTATTTACGATTAGTCCGGCGCTTGCTGAAAAGCAAAAGAAGCATTTGACGAGGCGTTGGGTTTCCACTGGAGAGGTGGAATAAATTTGTGAAAATGTTGAAAAGTTTGGGGAAGATGTAGATACACATTTTTCCGCTCCCCTGGGTTGCCTGGTGGTAACTCTTAATGGTAAAGAAGTAAAGGCCTTGGTCGATTCGGGGTCTCAAATTAATATAATTTCATTGGAGAAAGCGACGAGTATAGGCTTGCCAATTAAAAGTGGAACTGGGGGAAGCCTCAGAGGCATTGGAGGGCATGCAAGGGAGCTGATGGGTACAGCTGAGCATGTCAGGTTAGGCATTGGTGGATCTGTTGGTAAGCTTCACTTTTATGTGGCCAGAGGAGCAGTCAAAACTGTTCTTGGTGGTCCTTTTTTGATGGATTTTGAGGCCAGGATAGGGTATCAAGCTGGAATGGGAATTAGTTTGGAGATCACTGGTGAAGATATGCGGAGGTTACATATGCAGTTAGCGCCTCCTGGAAATGAAGGTTGGGAAACACAGCCAGGGATTACTACTCTGTGCCAGTGTTGTGTTTGCACCAAGAAGCGGCATATAAAACGGACGGCTTCTGGTGAATTATGTTTGTTGGAAAGGGATAAATGCCCTCATTTTTTGGGGTAGTTGGGGCTGATCACTCTAATGTTGTAATCTCTCCTCAGGATGAGATCCCGGATTGCAATAGGTCAGCTCACTTGGAGATAATTCAAGTGAATTCTCAATTATTTTCTGTTAATATTACTTTGGAGTGCAAATACGTTTTGAACTTTTCTATATGTTTATTGAATTTACCCAGTTTTTCTATTAAATTTAAAAACGGCGAAAAAGGCAAAATGGGCCAAATTAGGTTGGATAAAAATTGGAAGGGTATGTTTTATGACCTCCAGAAAGAGGGTAAACAGCAAAAAGCACATCTAAATTCGATTAAAATTCTCAGTATAATTAAAACACAAAAAAATAATTTTTGTGAACATTCAATTCCGGTTCACCAGCAAGAGGTTAAACTGCCAACTTTCTTTACGGGTGATTTACTGTTGGATAAGGGAAGCAATGGTGTTGAAAAATCTGTTTATAAATTAGACGAGGGAAAGGAGAAAAGGGTAAATTTTAAAAATGAAATAAAATATTTTTCTAATTTTTCTTATTCCGATTCTGACGATGAAGAAGAAAAATTTGATGAAATTTTTAATGGGGAATCAAAAGTAAATGTTTTACCTCAAGTTTATTTAGATGTGGATGCAGCCAAATATAAGAAAGTAGCCAATAAAGTTCGACCTATTAATGAACCACTACCTGCCTAATTAAATCCACTCTTGAGAAGACCAAGGTTATCAAGAGATCCTTATGAAAGTCCCTTGGTAAAGAATCCGCCTGAATTTTCTGAGACGTCAAGAATCACTTTTGAGAGACTGGGTGTTGTTAATTTTGGACTTGATGGTTGGTTGTCTGGAGAAGAGAAGAAGTTGTTGTTGGATGTGATGGTCAAGTGAGAGAAGGCTATTACTTTTGTAGAAGAGGAGAGGGGTGTGTTGAAGCATTCCTATGGGGAGCCTTACAAGATTCCTGTGGTATGTCATGAACCGTGGCAGAAGAAGCCGATTCCTATTCCGGCTGCATTAAAAGAAGCCTATATTGAAGTTGTCAGAGAACGGATACGCACTGGACTGTATGAGCAATCAATGTCAAGTTAGTCTAGTCCGGTATTTTGTATCAAGAAACCGAATGGGAAGCTTAGAGTTGTTCATGATCTTAGGGAATTAAATAGGGTTACAATAAAGGATGCTGGGATACCGCCTAGTGCTGAGGAGTTTGTGTAAGCGTTTTCAGGGAGAGTGTGTTATGGTTTGGGAGATATTATGGGTGGATATGATGAGAGAGAGTTACATCCGGACTCAAGGCCTCTCACTACATTCGATACACAAATAGGGTGTTTACAGTTAACAAGATTACCTCAAGGAGCAACAAATTTGGTTGCAGTTTATCAAGCTCAGATGGCTTGGATCCTTCAAGACGAAATTCCACAATATTCTGGGATCTTTAAAGATGATGGAGGAATTAAGGGACCAACAACCGACTATGCTAACCAGGTGTTGGAAGAGAATCCCGGGATACGCAAATTCATTTGGGAGTTTTCAATTACATTAGAAAGAATCTTGTTTTGAATTGAAGAGGCTGGTTTAACTATTTCAGGTTCAAAATTTTCATGTTGTGTGCCAGCCTTAAAAATATTAGGCCATGTGGTATGTAGAGAGGGTAGGATTATGTCCAAGAAGAAAGTTAAAAAAATTCAGTCCTGGCCAAGACCCAAGAATAGGACCAAAGTTAGAGGGTTTTTAGGTGTTTGCCTATATGTTAGAATGTTTATTAAGGACTTTTCTTCATTGGCAGCTCCATTGAGACGGTTAACAAGAAAGGATGCAGACTGGGAGTGGGATGAAGAGTGTGAGAAGGCATTTGTGAAGTTGATGGAGGTTTTGGGGAAGGATTTAGTCCTGCACAAGTTGGATTATGGAAAATATGCTGGCAGAATTTATTTAGCAGTTGATTCAAGTCAGATTGCAGCTGGGGCGGTTTTGTCTCAGATGGATAAAGCTGGTTAAATCAGGCCCATTAGGTATGAATCTGTAGTATTTACTGAGGTTGAATCAAGATATTCTCAACCAAAATTGGAATTATGTGGTGTGGCAAAAATACTGAAGAAACTTCAGCATATTTTGTGGGTGCAACATTTTGAGTTGCAAGTGGATGCGAAATCGTTAATCCAGATGATTAATTCCCCAAGTTTACCGAACGCACCCATGACAAGATGGGTAGCTTTTATTCAACATTTTTTGTTCAATTTAGTTCATAAGCCTGGCAAAACTTTTACTATGCCAGATGGTTTATCAAGGAGACCACCCACTGAAGAGGATTCAGACTCAGAAGAGTTTGATGAAGATATACCTATTATCAAAGCTAGCACTAAAGGAGCTGAAGACTTTCCATACCTCCCCCATGAGGTTAAACTGACAGGATTATTGTGTTTAGATTATGGAGATGATCACCTCCACCAAGAGGATAAACTGGAAAATAGTTTTTATGTTAATAAAGGTGTTGGAAAAGGTGTAGATAAATTTGGTAGAAAGGAGGTAGAAGAAGATGTGGTGTATGTAGAGGAAGATGGATTGGTAGTGTGGGATAGTAGTAAATTGAGGAATGGTGTATATGTTGGAGAATTAGAGAATTTAAATAAAAAGGTGGATAAAGAGAAAGAGGTATTTTCAAATACGGTTTATGAAGGATCCAAAGGTTCAGAAAAAAAACGTCGACATAGCTCGATTAAAGATTTATTTAGGGGTCAACGATTATTGGCTCATTCATGTGCAGGTGATATTGGTGATAGAGAAGTCCCTATTGATGTTATATTAATCTATTTTCAAGATGAAGTCTGGGGTAAGACTGGTTTTTATTTTTTGTTAGTCAAATATTTGTTGACTTTAGAGAGGCCAGAAGAGTGTGAAGACGATTAATGGGTGGCTATCAAGAGGAAGTCATCTACATTTTACCTATCTGGTCGACGTTTAATGAGGAGAAGGTATCCAAATCCTCAAGTAGTTATAACTTAACATAAGGGGAAAGAATTAGTTTTGAAATCACTGCATGAAGATCTCGGGCATAGAGGTGTTGGAGAAACGTTTAGAAGAATTTCTGATCGATTTTGGTGGCCTGGCATGAAGATGGCTGTTAAAAAGTGGGTTCAGTCATGCGAAGAATGTCAAAGACAAAGTTATTTAAGGCCGAAAGAACCTGGATGCGCGACCGGTGAATATACGCTCTTTGGGAGAGTTAGTTTAGATGCCGTTCATATAAAACAGGGATGGTATAAATATTTAATTGTGGCCCAAGATGATTTATCTGGTTGGGTGGAGGCAGCGCCTCTTATTAATTTAACTGCCAAAAATGTTGCAGAATTTTTGTTGCATAATTGGGTATATAGGTATGGGGTGATGAAGTTGGTGATGGTAGATGGAGGTCCTGAATTTGGGACAGAGTTTAAAGAGGCTGTATTGAAAGTTGGATCAAAGGTTAGGGTAGCAACCCCATATTATCCTGAAGCTGAAGGCATGGTTGAAAGAGGGAATCAAGTTATCAAGGATGCTTTAGTTAAAATGTGTGGGACAAGTGCCATTAAGTGGAGGCACTATTAACCTTTAGTTTTATTTGCTGATTGAATCACTGCCAAAAGGACGACTGGATTTTCACCTTATGAACTTGTTTTTGGACAGAAAGCAGTTTTACCGGTTAATTTAGAAGCTGAATCATATCTTGGAGTTGAGTGGGACACGGTCAAAACTACTGATGAATTATTGTGTGCAAGAATGATGCAGCTGGAAAAGAAAGAAGAATATTTAGAAAAGGCATATTTGCGGATGATGAAGATCTGAAATCAATCAGTCAGATATTGGGATGAGCGGTTCACACATTGATTAAGGAAACCTTTGAACCCAGGTGATATGGTCCTGTTGTATAATAGGAGTTTGGAAAGTCAGTGGGGAAAGATGTTTGCAGATAGGTGGAATGGACCGTATAAAATTAAGGAGCAAGTTTCTGGCGGTTCATATGTGTTAGAAGAGTTGGATGGAGTTGAATTGAAGAAGAGGGTAGTGGCCAATCAAGTGAAGCGGTTCTATCCTAGAGACACCAGGAGTGCCAAAGTCTTCCTCCGCAATGAGGATAAACTATGATATTTATGATATTTTATGGACCCTCCACAACGAGCATAAACTATGATATCAACGAAATTTCATGGATTCCTCCGCAATGAGGATAAACTATGACATTTATCAAATTTTATTGACCTCTAAAACAAGGATAAACTATCTTCTTTTTATCAAAATACTTTACTATCGTTACACTGCATATGGGCAACGAAACTGTGATGAAACATAACAAAATGCGAGAAAAACTTCTTTGAAAATTTTCAAAATTTAAAATTCTTAAAATATGGGTGAAGATAGGGTTGGAAAATTTTAAAATTTTATTGGAAGAAGTGTTCACAGGGAAAACTTCTTAATTTAATATTGGCAAGTGTGGGGGTAATTGATGGGCTGGCTGCTCTATACACAATTACCCCCATAATGTTCGTTTCCAAAATTTTCCCTGTTTCTAGTTGAATCCTGGCTTTGTCTTTTAATTTTAGGAAGTCCACTAAGACTATAAACTGGAACAAATCAAGAGAAACCGCTCTCAACGACGGATTCAAGATTCTTTTTATTTTATTTTGTTTTTGATTTTTTTTATGTTAGATTGTGATTTCTTTTCTTTAATATATATTATGAATTATTGTAAAGGTGATGCTCACTGGTGGTCTCTAATCATTTTTATAAATTGGAGGGAGCCCATCCAGTGATCATCATTATAAAAATTATCTTCTAAAAACTTTCATTTATTTTCTTTCTTTTCAATTTCTTAAAATTGTGTAACCACATCAAGTTGCACTTGGATGTGGGTATGATGTCTAGGGTATGGCTCATCAAATGGCCGGGGGGCATCTTTTAAAATTTTAATTTTGTTAATTATTTTTACTTTTTTTTATCTTTCTTTTCACGTTCGTTTATCTTTCTTTAAAAATTAAATTTTAACTTTTATTTCAAAACTATCTTTTTTAAAAAATCTTTTATTTTAAATTAAATAAAACAATAAATAAAAAAAATATAAATAATAAAAATAAAATAAAATAATGAAAATAAAACAAAATAAATAATAAAATAACTAAAAAAAATATTAAAAAATATTAAAAAAAAAAAAATTAAAATCAAAGGTATTTTAGTTTTAGGTAATTTAGATGTTTATATTATTATTTTTCAAACATTATTCAAGAAAGCTACGTACCAGGAAGAACACCATAAAGGGTTGTTATCTTTTGAAGAATCAAAATTAGAAAATTTAGAAGGACCTTGATTGATTTCCTGGGATTTGAATCTTATTTCATGGTCACGATAGTGTTGAAGCCAGTTGGCTATTTTGAAAAGGTCTCTTAACAGTTGCTCTCTCATCCAAGATTCTGATCTATCAGAGGGCAGGTATTGTTGGAAATAAGCAATAAGGTTATTAAAATTAGCAAAGAGCTTTTCAGACACTAGGTGAATTGGAACTCTAGGGAAGCTTGGATTAGGTTCTGGTAGTTCATAAGCTGAATATGGAATTGGAGAACCAGTGGACGCTTATCAAATTAAAATATAAGCAATATTAAAACCTGAAGATTAAGAAAATAAAAAGGGACAACTAACCTGTGTCAAAACTATCAAGATCATAGATAAATGGCTTACTTGGTAATGGAGTGGGATTTTTTATGTTTAAAAAAGGATTTTTAATTTTTGATAGATGAGGAGGACTGGTGTTGGATTTGGAGTTTGAAGTCGATGTTCTGGGCTTTTAGGATGAAACAAGAGAAGATGAAGATTTCTGGCTATTATAGGACCTTTTGTGCTTCAAGATGTTGGAAGTAGGAGAAGAATTGTTTGAAGGTTGAAGCATGGACCTGGGAGCAGTAAGAGTTCTTGGGGGAGTAGCAGCAAGTCTAGATTGGAGAGAAGGACCCAGAGGATTAGGTGATGAAGAAAGATTTAAATAGGCTGATGGAGAAAAAGGGATGGGATCTTTAGAAGTTGATGGATTAGGGGGTGGAGTAGAAGGTGTAGAAGAAGGAGGAGGTTTGCAGAAGGAGGCAAAGCTAGTAGCAGTAATGGGGAAAGAACCACAATTCAAGCCAGAACATTTTCTTTTCTTCTCAAAACAGGATAAACAGGCCCTGTTATAAGTGTGCTTTTTCCAGTTGAAAGTGAAGATACATTCCCTATGGGTGAAAGCACAATATTTGCAAGATTGATCAGCTGAAGCAATGAAGTCAGTAGGTTTCATCTTGTTAGGAGATATTTTTTTGAAGAAGAAAACTTGAAACTAGGATGAAGAAAGCTGGTGGCAAAAATCTGGGTTCAAGGATAGAGAAGTTGTTAGGTCCACCAAGACCTTAAACTGGACTATTATCAAGCTGTTGGGTACACCATGACCCTAAACTGGATTTCTTATCGATCAAATGTTTGGTCCACCATGACTTTAAGCTGGTAGTTCATTCATTGTTTAGTCCACTATGACTTTAAACTGGAAAATTAATATCTGCAGGATAATTCAACATTCATTGGACCACTATGGCCTTATACTGGATTACTTGTCGATCAAATGTTTGGTCCACTATGACATTAAACTGGATTATCAAATTTATTCAATCTTTGGTCAAGCCTAGGCCTTATTTAGGAATATATCAAGTTATTTATGCACTTAAACGATCTTTGGTCCACCAAGACCATAAACTGGCAATCGATTATATGTTTGGTCCACCAAGACTTTAAACTGGAATTTAAATCTTGTTTGGATAACTCAATTCAATCTTTTAATTTATCACTGTCCACTAAGACTCTAAACTGGTTATTCAATCATTTCTGGAATTGGGTGCTGATAAGCCTTAGGAGGTTAAAATTTTAGGTGGTGATGATGCTAAGGAAAGCATAATGGTTAATTAGGTGAAATCTGTGGCGCTTTAACATGGTCTAAATTTAATATTATTAATGGAATCCTGGCAAAAGTATTTTATGGGTTTGCTGTATAGCAAAGTTTGAAAATTGTGATGAAGGAATCAGAAGTTAGGATGGTAGTTGGATTTTAGGGGATGAATTTTTTTTAGTGCCTCAGTGTTAGGCCAATTTTGGTGTGAAGCTTGGAGGACCTTATGGCGAGATTGGAATCATAGAATTCGGCTCAGTGGGGGGCCCTATGAGGTTGGAATCAGGAGTATTCGGCTCATAGGAAGATCCACTCTCTCAATGCTGTGACAAGAAGGAAGACTGGTATATGGGAGTCTGAAGGGATTCAAACCTTTCTCTCAGTAGTGGAATCATCACAAGATTTATATTATTTATTATTTTATGTTAAGCCAGAGAAGAAAGAAAACAAAATTTATGTTAAAGTTAAAGAAGACCAAGCAAAAACAAAATTTATCAAGTTATACTGTTAGAAAAGATAATTTCTTTGAAATTTTTCAACATCATTATCAAAGCCTTGCATTAAAATTCTTCTTTTCATGAGGTCTTTATGGTTATTAGCTGGAGTTTCTTGAAAATAGGCCAACATTTTTTGTTTCAACTCATTCGTAAAGTCAAGAAAAAGATAGCGATGAAAATTTGGATAATGATTGATATAGTTCGTCTTCACTTTGCCAACGTCATCAGTGTTGGTTATTTCGACAGCTAGAAGTTCAAATATGATATTAAGTTATAGGTTTAGTCAATTTTGATTAAAAGTTTTTTTTAGTAAGATAATAGGGTCTTACATTTAGAGCCAGGAAACATAGTCTCAGCAAAGTTGGTTGGGGGCACTGGCGTTATAGGATTAGGATCTTGTGAAGGCAAAATTAGGCGGGGATCCGCTGATGAAGATTGAACTTTTGAAGCTGTTTTTGATCTTATTTGTTTTAAGAGTACAGGAATTTTTGATTGTTTTTTAGAAGTTGTGGGATCAGGGAGAGCTGCTGGTCCTAAATATACGTTTGTTTTAGAAGGAACTATTGGCCGGTTACATTTGACTTTTTTCACACGGCATAAGTCGCAAGCTATCCTGCCAGGAGGATTAGGGTTGGAAATTAAACAAGGTACCTGGTAGCGAGCACAGAGTTCACATGGAGCGTCAAGTTCTTTGAAAGACATATTGATATAGATGAATTTTAAAGTTGATTAAAGAAGATGGTGTTTGAAGTTTAAAAAATGAATATTGTGTTCAACCACTTATGCAAAGTTTTAAGAATGGGAAAATTCTAAATTGGAGGGAGGATGTGGTAGCCCAAAGTTTAGTATGGCACCTAAGTATGTAAATGGAGTTATTACGGCGTGCAAGATTGGTGTTATTATTTTATAAAAGGGTTTTATTAAATTTATTTGAGTTTTAAGTATAAAGAAAATTGAATAAAAGTGAATGCCTACGCAAAAACAATATTTTATACAGAGAAGACTCATTTTTTAGGTCTTAAAAATTTATAAGTATCAAGTCGAGTCACTCAAGAACCTTAGGAAATTTTCCCAGAATTTATACTATTTTTCTTATATTTTTAAATGATTTTTAAAGTTTTATAGAAATACTTACGTTTTTAGAAAAATACTTAACTTTGATGAATTTTCACAGGGTGATTAGAGCTGCTCAGGTTACGAAAATTAGTTGAGAATTTAAAGGAGAAGTAGCTCTATCATGTGTAATTCTTCTATATTTTTTATTATAGTTTAAAGGGTTTTAATTGAGTCCAGAGGTCCAGACGGACTCCGTTTGGACTCCGCTTGGACTCCAGACGGACTCCGTTTGGACTCTGGACGGACTCCGGAGGCTCCAGATTGACTCTGGGTGAGCACTGGAGGGAAAACTTAGGCACGTGACTAGGAATACTTAAGAGTCTCTCAGACTCGAAATTGGGCATCATCAGAGAATCATCAGAGAACATACAGCTTAATCATTAATCACCACAGTCTCATTTTTTATTACTCAACAAATTAAATAAATTTTAATACCCTTATAACTTTATATTTTATATATAACATTTTAGAAATACTACTCAACAATTTAAATCACACTTCATATAGGGTATCTTTAGAAAGGTCTTCATCACTGGGACTTGATTATTGCTGTCTCATAAAAATTCAAATTATTATAAAAACATAAAAGTCAATCTTTTCAGATCTTTCACTGGTACACCTTAATTGTTGTTATCAGTATTTCTTTTCTCAACATCCACTTTTATTTAAATCTCAATAAGCATTAAATATTTTAGAGTTTCATTATTTTTTATCAATCAGATCCAAGTAGACTGGTTAGCTTAGTGATTTAGAACACCTACTTTGTTATTTTTGTTGGAAGGACGGGGTTTTCAGCTAAATCCACATATCTCCTCCGGATTCTGCTTACAGCAAGGCAACTGTAAGAGCTTACCTTACCATACCGCATTGTTACCAACCATCTTTTTTACTACAAATGGTACAATGAATAGATCCTTAAATTTAGCATTGCCAATTAAAATGAAATTTAGCATAGGCATAAGGACTTCATCACCCTCTTTGAACATTTGATCATTATGAAATTTATCCCATCTTTTCTTCTCATACTCAAATGCCTTATTTATATATTCTTGAGCATGCTTTCTGCATAATTCTTGAATCTGAAGAAAGAAATTTTGTACCTGGATGGATCTACAAGCTAGTTAATTTATTAGGAGTTTTAGCAGGTGTATTAGGCACATAACCCAACCATAACTCAAATAGATTTTTGCCATTGACAGAATGTACTGTACTAGTGTATGCAAATTCTAAACCTGGGATAAGGGTTAACAATCATGCGTGAATTTGTCATTGTATTTAAATTCAAGCCCAAAAGTTCAATATCTTCTTATCATTTTTTCTAAGGTTTGTATCATTCTATCTGCTAGCCCATCAGTTTGTGGATGGTGTGCTGTAAAAAGTTTAAATTGAAACACTGAAACATCCATAAGTGATGTACAGAACTCAGAAGTAAATTTAGGATCTCTGTCTGAAAATATTGCTTTGGGGAATCCTGCTTTATTTAAAATTTGTGTCCACCATAAAAAAGCTAAGTAATTTGCAGAAACCTTTTTGTGGGTAGGAATATATTTACACATTTTTGAAAATCTATCTACAATTACCCAACAGGAGTTATAAATCATATTCCCTGCTATTGGCAAACCTGTTACAAATTCCATGCTAACTATTTCTCATAGAGCTTTTGGTTGCTCAATTTGTTGTAATAAACCAGCTCTTTTTCCTGTTAACCTTTTATATTTCTGACAAGAATCACATGTCTCAAAATATTTTTGAACATCATTAGACATGTTAATACACCAAGCTGTATTTTTTCTTCTGTTTAATTTTTTATGGAAGTCAAAATTACCTTCTAATATATCATTATGACATATACTTAAAATTAACTCCTTTATTGAAGGGGGAATTACTACTAAATTGCTTAATTTCTTCCTGTAATAAATAAATTGATCCTCAATGGAAAATTTTCCTTTATTTAATTCTTCCTTATACTTTTGTGGTAATATTTTTATTAAAACACTCATTGAAGAATTAGATGGATCATTTAATATTGTTGTAAGCTTATTTGAGTCAGGATCTGAAGCATAATTATTAAGAATCCAATGCATATATTAATCCTCAAGATTTAAATATAAATTCTGTAAATGTTAATAATCTTTTTCAGAAACATAAGCAGGATTATCATTATTATTAGTAGAGGTACTCTAGATAAGAGATCTAAATTAGAGTGCAAGGTTCCTGAACTATGTGGAATAGGCATCCTTCCTCTGTTCTCTTGTACAGATAATTGCCATCTAAACATATGTCTATTAGGAGTTTTCATGTTTAAGAGTAACTTAACTGCACTACAGTCAGTTATTAAACTCAAATTTTTTGTCTTAAAGGTAATAATGTAGCTTTTCAAGAGACCTTACTACTGCCAAAAATTCAAGTTGAGTAGCACCATGTTTCATTTCACTACTTCTTAGAGTACGTGAAATATAGCAAATTACTACTTCTGACATTTTCCCTTCAATAAGTTGTTTTTGATGCAAAGAAGCACACAAACAAATAAAACTTGAGTAAGTATACAATAAAAAAGGTAATTGGAAATCTGGTAATCCTAATATAGGAGCTGTCATCAAACATTCTTTCAACTTATCAAAATCCTGCTGTCTTTCATTATTCCAAATGAAAGCTTCTGATAATTTTATCAGTGTGGTAGATGGTGCAGCAATTTATTGGTAGTTTTTTATTTATTTTCTATAATAACCACACATACCAGGAAAAGATTGTACATCCTTTAAATTTTAAGGAATTTTAATATTTTTGATTTTAGCCACCTTATTTTGTTCTACACATATTTTTAATCCAGATACAATATGACCAAGCACTTTTAAAGACTCAAACCCAAATTTACATTTTTTCAATGCAAGGGTCATTTTGATTTCTTTCATCTTCTGAAATACCTTCTTTAAATGGATTAAGTGTTCATCATATGTCTTAGAGAACACTATGATGTCATCAATGTATACCATTAACCATCCCTCAATCATTTCATTATAGAATGTTATATCCATTAACTTCTGAAATACTGATGGAGCATTTTTTGGTCCAAATGGCATTCTGACATATTTATATATTCCCATATGTGTTTTTATCAAAAAAAAGTTCTGTGAATTCTTTTCAACATGAATTTTATGGTAACCTTTATTTCCATCTAGGAAACTTATGTATTTATCACCTTTAAGGGTAGAATATATAGATCCAATCCTTGGAAATGGGTAAATATCATCTAATGTAAATCTTTTGAATGCTCTATAATCACAAAACAGTATTGCTTTATCTTGTTCATAAGAAATTAGCACTGGTGATATCACACAATATTTTGGTTTAGTTTCAACCTTTTTAATAATGTTCATCTTTAACAACATCTAAATATTTTTCTCTATGTCTTTCCTCTTCATTGGTGAAGCAGTGTATGGTTTCTTTTGAAGACTAGAAGTAATATTATCCATATAAAATGTTAAACTAATCTTCATTTCTTGATCTTTTACAAGGCTAACTTCATTGGCCCCATGTGCAAAAGCTAGTGGAAATTCTTTAATTAAGTCCAAAATAGTTGTCTTCTCAGCTTTACTTACCTGAGTGCCAAATGATGCTTTTGAAATTTCTGTTTCCAGAAGTTCCATCTCATTAGATTTTCTTACTTTGCAAGGAATATCTATAACTGACTCAACATTTAAGACTGAGTTAACAGAATTTATTTTAAATTTTCATTTCCCATAAATGCCAATTGTAAAATTACTATTATAAGGGTCTAACTTCAAACCAAACTTAGTCAGAATGTCATTTTCATTGATAAAACAGATACTATAATTGGTATTATCCATTACTACAAAGTCACAAGTTACTTTAACATAAAAATGTTGATGTTTAAAGAAAACAGAAGCTTTGTATCTACAAATAAGGTGTATTAATGATCCAAAACCTCTCCAATTTTTACTATGAAGGGTTTCAAGCTTTTACTTATAATCACTATCAATTTTCTGTAATTTATTTTCATAAACAACAGAGCCAGCAGCTCCGGTGTCCAATACTATATTTAAATTTTCTCCAGAAATGATAGCTGGAACAGTGATAGGTGTCATTTTTAAGTTATCAGCTTGTATATCCTAAATTATTTCAGCATCCTCAAAATTCATTTAAGATTCATTTGATTCCATACTTAATATTGGATTTTCAAAGATGGAAAATTCATCTTCCAACATACAGACTTCATTTTCATCACTATATAAGATATTACTGCTATAATCACTTGAATATTTACTGTTTTCTGTTTCATTTACAGATTAATGTTGATTTTAAAAAATATTTATATTTTTCTCACATTTGTGATCTTAACCCCAAGGCTTATTACACTTAAAACAAGTATTAGATTCATACTTTTTAGGTACTACAGGTGCAGTAGGTTTTTTCTTCTTTTGCTGCAGTGGTTTTGAATTCTGATTTTTTCCAGATTCATTATTTTGTTTATAAGTGGTGTACCTTGCTTCATACTTATGGATTAATAATATTTCATTAAAAATATTAATAAATTCAGATTATTCATTAACTGTTATTGTTCTAGCTACAACAATGTCTTTGACAGATATAGGTTATTTATATATTATTTTATATTTCAATAAGTTGAAATCCATATTTGTTTCAATGGCTTTTGATATTTTGTTTAAGTTCATTAAATTTGTCACCATTCAGCAGATTATACCTTATTTTCTCATATAATCTTTGCTGAGCTAGTCTGAATTTAGAACCTCCAACCTGTTTTTCAATCAGGTGTTTCCATTCAGCCCAAGAGTAATCTTTACCCTCACTTAAAACAGCTTCAAACCATAATAAAGCAATATCCTTCAATAATTAGATTAGTTTTGATGTTATTTATTCATCTGGTAACACTTATTTAAATAAAATTCTTCCAATCAGAGCTGGCCTCCCCATCATAAGTTGGGTACTGATCAATCTTTAGCCAGTTATTCTGATTGTACTTAATCTCACTAATTTTAAGTAAATTCAATAACTCATTCACTTTGGATAAATGGTCTTGTATTTCCTCTTGCACTGATTTGTGAATTACATTTTTCTTCTCAGCCTTGACACTTCCACCAGATGGTTTTACTTGTAGTTGCATTCGAAATGATTGAGATTAATTTTTGAAAATGAAAGGATTAATATTATACTGTGAATACTAATGATTATCCTGATTCATTAGTAGATTGGAAGTTTCAATCTCAACCTTAGTTAATCTTTGTAACAAATAAGAAGCACTCTGATATGTTTGTGCAAAAGATAATATTTTTCTTGATTCATATCTTAATAACTGTGCTTCATTCAACTTTTCTAACTCGCAGAATTGTTTTGAATTGTCACTATATTTTTTACTTAAGGAATCATATTTAAGAGTTAGAGCCAAGTTTTCATTCTCTAATTCTTTATTTCTTGTTACCAATTGGGAAATATTCAATTTCAAGAACAAAATTGTTTCACTTGTGAGATTAATTGTCTGTTCCTCACACTCAGTCATTCTATTCCATAATACTGAAACAATTCTATGTACAGTTGGGTTATTATTGAAATACTCCACATCTTCCATCTCACATTCTTCACTATTTTGTGAAATTCTCATCTCACTAATAAGTGGTGGCATCTGAAGCTTAACTTTATTATTATTGTAAATAGTACTATTGTTTTTAACAAAAGATAAATCAGGTGTATCTACATCAAAAATAAATTGTCTTAAGTCCTCCTCAATTTTTTGGACAGATTTCACATGTATAACATTACCTGAATTGTAGTCATTAGTATTGTATAAATCTGAGAAGGTAATCTACTTACAAAGGCATAGGAGCAATACCTGACTTTTGAAACTTTTGCTTTCCTCTGTAAGGGTGAGCTGAAGTTTTCTGGTGAGGGGGTAGATCCCTGTTGCAATTGTGGCTTGAGCACTGCTGATGGAACCAATCCCACTTCCATTTCTCTACCAGGACCTTGTCCTGTGACTGATATGATTCTCCTTGTGTAGGGGGTTTCTGATTTTGCTCTACTCCCTTAAAATCCACCAAATTTTGGCTCATCTACTGAAATTCCACCATGCAGTTGTTTTTCAGCCGTTCTACCTCCTTTAGTATGGAAGATCTTGACTCCTCTAGTTTCAGAACTTGTTTGGTTAGATAGGATAGTTGATCCTGAAGAGGAGGTGAAGTTTTTTTTATATTTACCTTTTTTAATAAGGGGTCCTTTTACTCTATGCTCATTGCTTCTGGCTGTGGGTAGTATTGGCCCTCCATAGTGATATCTTGGAACAGTGTTTTTAGCTTTTAACCTGATATTAAAAGCAGGTTTATCACTTACATTTACCATTGGAGCTCTCATTATGAATTTAAACAGATATTCTTCACATCTAAAATAGAAAAAACCTGTATGGTAATCGGAAGACAAAAATTATTATCAATATAAGTAATTATAAAAGCACTGGAGCTTACCATATATTTATATTTTTAATTATTTAAATAAAATATAAGAAAAACTTAAATAAATATGTTAAAAATTAAATAATAAGTTGAACTAGACCTTAATAAGGGTGAATAATTAGGTTACCAAGTTTAACCAAATACCAATTTAATTGGATGCTATATTGGTGACCAAATACCAAGTGAAATTGGGTTTATATTGGGTACAATTACTACTGTAAATAATGAATTTTTATTATAAAAAAAAGTACAATTAATATAAGGGTCCTTTATCACAATCTCATGTGCTTCAGACACAAATATTAGGTTTGTATGAGATATACTAGAGTAAAAATCATGTTTTAAGGCTTATAGTAAATAATAAGTAATAATTAAGGAAAGACCCCAAATCGTCAGTGTAAGCTAGAATCTAAGTATGATTTTATAGTAAATATTAATGTTCCTACTACTTATTGATAAATGATTTAGTGATTAAACCTCAGAGGAAGACTAATAATATAGTTATTCTCAATATAATCTCACAATGCTTGTATTTTTATGTGTGATAGTGGTGGAAAATAGATTAAATATATATTTATAGCTTATATAAAGATAATATAAATTTATCGATTCTTTAAAATATATTAATATATGATAGTAATTGTTTTATAGTGTTTATTTGAGTTGTAGTAAGTAAGTGATGTCCAATAACATGTCAAGTCCTCCCTTACTTATTTCAAAATCCACTGGAGTGCACAGACCTTCAATCCACATAATGTTACTGCTATCCATGGCAATTACAGCAGTTTGAGAGCCCATCACCTCCCCATGGCTTCAACTTCAAGGATTTTCAACACCCAGACCTCCAGTAAGGACCCTTTATCACAATTAATGATACCACAGACCCATACCATAAATAGAATAAACAGATAAATGTGGATAGCATAAAGAAACAGGTAAAATAACTCATCTGAATAGTATATAATGAAACCAAAACAATATAAAGGAACAATATTAACTGTACAAGCCAGCAATGACATCCTGAAGAATCTATATTAACCCAGTAGTCATATCCCAACCCATAATTCCATGAAAATCCATCAAAGGAATCAGATTAAGTTGTCCAAACTGGATATATGTGCCTGAAAAAGGTGTATATCCTTTTTTAGGCCTTGAGTCCACTGAATATGTCCATATGACCTATAATAAGCAGAAAAAAAAGGCTATAGGCTATTAAGAGTTCAAAATCCACTTATAGACCTAAATATACATAATATAACTACATATTTCACTAAACATGAGGTTTATGTATACATATAAGCTTTTGTATGTCTATAAATACTTAATATAACCTCAGATAAGTATATAATGACTCTTTCAACACCTTAATAAGTATTATTAGGCTAAGGATAAGCTATTTCAACAACTATAAGTCATATAATAATGAAATAATAATATATATATAATTATTATATCTATATATATAAGCATTTTAACCTTCTTTTTAAGTTATAAGTTTAATTTAATTAAGGTTATCTTATTTTAAAAATAATAATTAATCAGTCCTGGAGATAAATAGCCTGACAAACTTCCTAGTGCTCTTAGAGAAATGTGATCAAATTTTCCAATGGCTAAAAATGCCAAAAATTCCAAAACTTCTAGAAGACCTGCCAAAGGGTCCCAAGAGGACACCAGAGCACCAAACACTGCTCCAAGACAAAAAACTCCTTCTCAATCAAGAGAAGAAACTAAACCTCTCCTCTTAAAGCCAATTATTCATCTGAAAGTTCAACTTCTTGTAGAACTTCATCCAGAAGATCCCAATCAGCTTCCCAGCCACCTTCACATGCTCCAGCATACAAAAGCCCTGGTACTCCACCACAAGTAACCAACCAAACTGAACCAAGAAAAAATATTAGCAACAAAAAAAACAGCCTTTCTGCTCCAACTAATCCCCAGGAATGTCCTCATTCTACTTCATATTCTCAACACCATTTAGAGGATGACCATGAAAATACGTACCTCCACCTGGTTGATACTACTACTCCCTCCATTCAAAACCCTTCAAGAGTCCAAATTCAGGCCACATACAAATTTGATGAGCTTCCAATATGAAAATTACAGACTAATTCATCCAATTTCTTAAACAGAAAAAAATAACTTATCCAATACTTCTGTTTAGTTGGCACCCCGCCTCCTGAAGCTACTATTTAGATTGGCCAACCTTGGAAAACCCAGTGACACTGGCATAGGCAGATATGAAGCAACACCTAAGTATGATGTGCTCAAACATGCTTAAGTCCTTTTCTCTTAATGGGAAATTAAATGATTTTGAGAAGAACCTGAGTAAACAACTTTTTGACAACCACTGGAAGATTTCCAGGATAATTAAGAACACCTTTCAACACTCAATCCCAGCCTCTTCTGCTTCCACCCAAAAATGACCTTCAATTTCTGTTCCTGCCCATGAAAATCCCTACACTCTCTCCAGCTGACTACAAAAAAAGAAACACAGTGCTTCCTCCAATTCCAACAAGAAACATAAATGCCAACAAAATCCAGACCAACCTTCAGAAACTTTGTTTAGACATTAATTAAATAAAAAAAAGAAAATAACATAAGATAATAAATAGAGAAAAAAAGAATAGTTAGAAAATATATAAAAATTTATTTTATTTTTATTTTATCATTATTATTATTATTATTACTATTATTATTATTATTATTATTATTATTTTTAACAATGTTATTACTAAAAAGAACTAACATACTAAAAAAAAACTTGAAATGAATTAAAAAAGTTTCCCAAAAAAATATGAGTGCTGAGATAAAAAAATGAAATAAATAATAATAAGATGAACTAAATAATAATTAAATAAGATATCCTCCAGCCAATTGATGAGTTGATCCCCTAATACTTTACCCACATCTAAGTGCAAATTAATGTGGACCCACCTTCAAATAAATTTTTAAATGATTTAAGATAAAAAAATAGAAAATAAATTAAATAATAATTATGAAATGAAAGTAAAATGAAATAAAAATGAAAAAAAGATAAGAAAGGAAAATAGTGTTTCCGGCCAATGGATGAGCCTTTTCCCACCAATTCTTTCCCACATCCAGGTTACCCTGATTTGGAGACACTATATAATATAATTTTGTGATTTTTTCCCTCTTAACATCCCAATATTCCCCATATAAATTAAAAGAAAAAAAGAGTAAAAAAATAATCTAAAACCTCTATCTAACACAACTATAGCCACAAAATCAATGAAAGAAAAGGAAAAGTAGCTACATAGAAGGTCCAGTACAAAGAAATGATCGCTGGGTGGGCTCCCTCCAATAAGTAAAAATGATGGGAGACCACCAGTGATCCACTACCAATCCAAATAGACCAAAGACAAAGAAGCCAGTTCCAAGCTAGTTTAAAGTCATAGTGAACTTGAAACCTGAATAACAAAAACCAGAACTAGAATTTAACTATGACAAAAAATAATTGAAACAGACATTATGAGGTAACTGTTCTACAGAGCAGCCAGCTCATCAGTTACCCCCACACTTGCCAAAATAAAATCTAGAAGCCCCCCCTAGGAACCTTCTAACAAAAACCACAAAATTTAGCACAATAAACCAAAAAAATAAGCATGAAGGATCCAGCACTTAAAGACCTAAAAAATATTCAGTTTAAAGTCATAAAAGACTAAAACATGTTAAGATAAACCAATACTAGAGTTCAACCAAATTAAGAGATAGGGTTGGAAACAGACAATCTGGGGTAATTTTTTAAAGAGCAGCCAGCTAATCAGTTAAAACTACACTTGCCAAGATTAAATCTAGAAGCCCCACCCATTGGTACCTTCTAAAAACAAGTTTACAAAAAAACAGATGCACAGAATCACCAAAATCCAAAATTTAAAGAATGTTCCATAGTTTATCCTGATTGCAGAGTCAATCTTCATCACAGTTAGTGCCTCTTGTGTAAAATCTCTTCACTTAGTCAGCAGCCACTCTATTCTTTAAGACTTCACCATCTAACTTCTCCAAAAAAAAAGCCTTTAGACACTTCAGATCTGACTCTGTATGGCTCATTCCATCTGTCTGTAAACATTTTTCCCCACTGACTCTCCAAGCTTCTATTATACACCAAAACCAAACAACCAGATTTCAAGGGATTCCTGAATATATGAGCCAACTTCTTGTCAAAGTATCTGACTTATTGAATCCTTATCTTCATTATTATAGAGTATGCCTTCTCTTTACATTCCTCTCTTCATTCCAGCTGTTGTATACTGTTACAGAGCAAATTTTATGTTGAGCACACATCATCCCAATCAATTCCAAGATAAGAGACAGCTTCCAAATCCACTTGTAGAACAGTTTTCTTCCCAAACATTAATTTTTAAGGGTATTTGCTAGTTGCCCTTTTTACAGTGACCCTGTCAGCAAATAACACTAAGGGTAAAAAATGCCTCCACTTTTCTGCACTATCTCCACACATCTTCACCAAAGCCTTCTTGATAACTTGATGGCCTCTTTTAACCATGCTGTCAGCTTCAAGATAAGAAGGTGTAGACACTTTGACTTTAGAACCAATACTTACCGCAGCTTCTTTGAATTCAACTCCAAAGTCTGGCCCACCATCAACAGTAACCAAATTTATCAACCCATATCTAAACACCCATTCCTTCTTCAAAATCTCTTCCACATTTGTGGTAGTCAAATTAACCAGAGGAACTGCCTCAAACCAACCAGAAAATCATCCCTGGCAACAATCAAGTATTTATACCTGCCCTATTTGATATTGAAAGTCTCTAGACTGACTCTTCCAAAGAGATTTGATTCACCAGTAGCATGGCCAACCTCTTTAGTTTTCAAGTGACTTCTTTTTTGACATTCTTAACAAGATTGAACCCAACCCTGAACAGCCAACTTCATACTTGGCCACCAAAACCTGTCTTTTACTTTCCTATAAGTCTCCCCAAAGCCTCTATGATCAAGCTCATCATGAAAAGAAATCAATAAAAACTCATGAACCTTCTTCTGAGTCACCACTACTTGAGGATTTGATGTCTTCTTCTAATCAACTTCCTTCCTGACACATTGAAGTCAGGACTCTTCTTCTTTATTTCCACCAAAGTATAATCATCACAACTATCTGGTCTCTCCAAGGTTAACAGATATTAAACCATAGTATTATAAAACCCAGAATGACCCAAGGACTCATCTTCAAAATCCAACAAAAAAAATATCCAAGGGTAAAACCCTGTCTTCAAAATCAACAGTGTGCACATGAGCCACTTCACCAGCCCAAACAGGACATCATCACCTAAATTTTGGAAAATCCTCATCTTTTCACTGAATATTAAGAGAATACAGTTCAATAACAAAAACACCATCTTCCAATTTAGAGCTTTCCAAAACAAAAACTACATCTTCATCAATAAAAACATTCTGATCAACAGAATCATGATTATATCCAGCCAGTTTAACCTCTTGGAGAAGGAGAGAACAATCTTCCAGTTTAGCATCATGGGGGAGGAGATAAAAATCTTCAGCACCCTTTTTGCTAGCCCTAACTGCTGGGACATCTTCATCAGATTCTTCAGAAACATATTCTTCATCTGTGGGTTGTCTCCTTGATATTCCATTATGCATCATAAAATTTTCAGATTTGTGTACCAGGTCAAACCAAAAATGTTTAATAAATGCCACCTAACTAGTAATTGGAGCATTTGGAAGACTAGCTGTGTTAATCATTTAAACTAGAGATTTTCCATCCACATGAAGCTCAGAATGCTGTCCCCACAAAACAGTTTTCAGCTTCTTCAAAATTTTTGCCACACCACACAATTCCAACTTAGGTTGACAATATCTAGATTCAACCTCATTGATTACCACAGACTCATACCTTTCTGGCCTGACCCTCCCAGTTTTATCTTCCTGAGATAAAAACAGCACCAGCATCAATATAATTTGAGCCCATTGACAGATAAATTTTTCCAGCTCCCACACCATAATCCAACTTGTGTAGAATAATATCTTCACCCACCACCTTTTTTGAATTCTGAAAAGCCTTATCACACTCTTCAGCCCATTTCCACTCTGTTTCTTTCCAGGTCAACCTCCTGAAAGGTGAAGCCAACAAAGAAAAATCTGTGATAAAAATCCTGACGTAAACACAAACCCCCGAAAATCCCCTGACTTTGGTAGTATTTTTAGGCCTTGGCCATGAATGAATTTTATTAACCTTTTTCTTTACCCTAATTCTTCCCTCTTTACAAACCACATGACCCAAAATTTCCAGAGAAGGAACGCAACAACAAATCTTTGACCCAGAAATGGAAAAACTAGCCTCTTCAATCCTAAACAATACTCTTTCTAGAGTAATTGCATATTTCCAAACAAACCTCCTTATACCCAGGTTCTTTTTCACCAACTTATTTACATAATCAGTGGATGGTCCTTTGATTCCACCATCATCAATAAAAATACCAGCATGAGTAGGAGCCTCATCCTGAAAAATCCCAGCCATTTGTGCTTGATATACCCCTATTGAATTAGTTGCTCCTTGAGGCATAAAAACTTCCCAAAGGAGTCTCAAAGGTTTTAAGTGGCCATGAATCCGTGTGAAGTTCCCTTTCATCATATATACCCATAATATCACCCAACTCATAACACAGCCTTCCAGAAAAATCTTCAAAAAAGTCCTCTGCACTTGTTGGCATACCAGCATCCTTGATAGCGACTCTATTCAAGGCTCTAAGATCATGAACAACCCTCAGATTCTTAATCTACTTCTTTACACAGAAATACGGACTTGATTAAGTAGATGTTGATTGTTTATATGAACCAGTCCTGACCATTTCCTTAACAATATCTACAAATTCATCCCTGATAGCAGCTGGAATGGCAATAGGTTTGATTTTCAAAGGTTCATGACAAACCACAGGAATCAAGTAAGGTTGCTCATAAGAGTGCTTCAACACACCCCTTTTCTCCTCAACAAATTCCACCACTTTTTCCCTCAGTACAATAATGTGCAACAACAACTTCTTTCCTTATCAGACAACAACCTATCAGGAGCAAAAGTTAAAAACTTTCAACCTTTCCACAGTCACCCTATCTTTTTCTAAAAAATCAGCAGGATTCTTCACCAGAGTAGTGCAGTACAAATCTCTTGACAAAGAAGGTCTCTTCAAAGGAGGATTCAAACACACAGGCATAGGCTTATTGACAGGACTATTCTTCTGCACTAAGTTTGTATACCTTGTAGCTCCACCTTCCATTTCAGGGATTTCCAGGAAATCTTCACCACCAGACCTGGAACAAAAACCAAGGGTTTCCCCATTACTCATATGTGTGTCCAAGGTAATGTTTTTGAAAGGTGTAGAAGAAACCCTAGCAGTGCAGGATTGGTAGTACTTACTTTTATTCCCCAATCTCACCACTCCAAATCTTTTCAACAATTCCACATCTTCATCTTCACTTCCATCTTATAAATCTTCAAATCTATATTCATCTTCTGAATCACATTTTATGAAATTAAGCAGTTTATCCTCATGCTGCAGTCCCAAAAATTAATCTTAATGATCTTCTTTCTTCAAAATTTTGTGCAGTTTAACGTCATTCTGGAGGCCCAAAAATTGATCTTGATGATCTTCTCAAAAATATTTCTTGTCTTCCTTCTTAATTATCTTTAGATTTTTTTCTTGATTTTTTTCAGTTATCCTGAAATTTTTCTATTCTTTTCTTGAGTTTTCTTCTAACCTACAAAAATAACCAGGGATTTCCACAATTCTCACAGGAGAGGCCAAGGTAATGTTTTTGAAATGTGTAGAAGAAACCCTAGAGGTGCACAATTGGAAAAACTTACTTTCAGACCCCAATATCACTACTCCACAGCTTTTCTGTATATCTTTCAATTAAGATATATAGCCAATCTTCTTATTTGAAATTGAACAAAACATAATTGAGAATCTTGAAAGAGAACAGATACTTGATAAAAAACTTGAAGAAAACTTGCAGTGAAGAGAATTATTAAAAATAGAAAGTTGAATATCATTTTGGTATATCTCTAAGGGAGCTGACCTACTACAACCTGTGATTTGCTCATTTGGGGAGAGCTTGTAGCACTAGGGTGATCAGCCCTCATTAATCTAAAAAGACAGACTTCCACTAGAGCCTGAGACACACTCCAAAAAAAAAGAGGCAGAACCCACTTCTATTTTTCTCCTACAACAGTCCATGCACTGGCACATTGAAAAAAAACAAGCCTAGTCTCCCAACCATCCTCTCAAGGGGATGATAACCTCATGTGAAGTATATTTTCATCTTCACCAGTAAACTGCAAACTGATTCCCAAATAAAATTGATAGCCAATTCTTGCTTTGAAATAAATCAAGAATGGCCCACCTGAAACAGAAATTACTGTTCATTTGGCAATATAAAAATGAACCTTACCTTAGGCTACACCAAAATCTAACTTCAAAATCTCATATGTTCCAAACAATTTGGTGACATGGCCACCAATCCCTCTCAAATTTCCACCAAAACCTGTTTTGATGGGGAGGCCCAGATGAGTAGCCTCAAACAATGAAATCAGATTAATCTGAGAAACTGAATCCACCAATTCCCTAGCCTCCCTGCCATTCAAAGTGACATTTACATAACCTAGAGTTTCAAAAAATGAGTTTCCAACCCCTCATAAATTTTTAGGCATAATCAAAAATGTATTCTACCTCCCTAGATGAAACCCTTCTCCTGGTCAACAACTTTTTCTGCCTATCAGCCAACCCAGAACAGATAGCATACAACTCCCCATAAGTAAGGCAAACCTGACCCTGATTCATCCTTTCCAGGAAAGATTTCATAACATTTTCTTGGACAGAAACCACTGCCCCTCAAAGTAAGCCCTTTGTTTCACTACCTTGGTCCTAGAAGATTCTAAACAACCAGAACCACCAAATGATTTACCATCAACATGAACCAAACCAGATCTCCCTCCAGAACCTCTAACTCCAGCAGGCTTTTTCAATGAAGCCAAAGGGACATCCTCTTCAGAGTCATAATCAACATCCATAGGCATTGGCTCACCATTCATGTCCAATGCTCCAAAACTAGGGAGGCCCATATCAGCTATATTCTTCTGCATTTTATACAGCTCCTCTTTTCTGTACTTCTTCCTCGATGAGCTCAGCTTAGGATCCACCTTTGAAGACTTAGGCTTTGGCTAGGGCTGAGAACTGCTTTTAGGCCTTCTCACCTTCCCTGCTTCCACATCATAAACACCAGCCAAGCATTCCCCACTTGACTTTCCATCACAAGAATAAAACTCCAATCCACCAAAGGAAGATGTAAATGAGACTCTATTAGCCTCCTTTCTCTTTCCCTTTTGCTTTCCCTTTCCCTTTCCATCATCTCCACCTTTACCAGAAGAAGAAGCTTCATTAGGCAACTTTTAAAATATTGGTCTCCTGGAGTTAAAATTCTGTCTCCTACTCACCAAGTCCACTGAAGCCCGACCATCACTAGGCTACACAAAAGAACCATAAGGGAACTTGAACACTTTCCCTTCTGACACATCCCAATTCAGTGTCCAAAAATCATTGGAGTTGTTGCCTTTTCTGCTGAAATAAGAGCAGATCCAAGGATTAATCCTACTAGCCTTCTTATCAAAATCTCTAGGCTGAGAAGGAGCCTTATTGGCCTTCTGAGCCTCCTGAACAAATATATGCAGCTTTTTTGTCAGATATTCTAACTGCCCCATCACAGCATCAATTTCTTTAGGATTCTTAGAAGATATATTTCTACATAAGAATGTTAAATAATGTAGAAGAAGCTAAATCAGCACTGATGCTGATAATACTGAACCAGTGGGATGGCATACAAGACTACATTATACAAGTACAACAAGACCGTGACAAAAATATCTTAGAAAGCATAGTGGAGGAGCTGAATCAAAAGGATAAAATATCAGGACCAAGTCATAAAGCTCTGAACATTACTTTTAAACCTTAGATTTTGGCTCAGAACATGCTTCTGACAGTGGAAGTGGAAATTTGACCTATAACTTAAGGTAAATGAGTATAGGCATATCTGAAAGTAAAAGATCTAATTCATCCCTTGAGACTATTTGAAATAAAGAAGATAAAAAGAAGGGCAAAGGGAAAGAAAGAGAAAGAGCTAGAAATACACAATTGTCAGCCACTGAGATAGAGGCAGTTTGGAATGTGATTGAGCAAACAAAAAAACCCTCCTGGATCTCACAAGTGCCAAAGAAAGTAGGATCTAAAAATTCAGGTTCCCTCCAAGCTGCAGAGTGGCATTTAATTTATACTGTTTACTTTCCTTTGTGACTTATCACCATTTGGGTAGAAAAATTAAATCGAGCCAAGAAGTCAGTGACATCAGACCACAAACCTAGAGAATATTATCTTCTCAAATAATTCACCACTTTAAGTTCAATTACCAACTTTTTGACTTTAAAAAATGTATCAAACAATGAAGTTGATGAATTTAAACAACTTCTATAGGAGTATTGTCACTTCTTGGAAGAAGGTTGGAAAAATATCAGCTTTAAGCCGAATCTGAATTTCACTCAACATTTTCCAGAAACGATTAAACATTTTGGTCCACCCGTTGTGGTCTTCCAACATTGGCAGGGGCCTTTGTTGTGTTTTTTGGCGCTGTTTTTGCATGTCTTAATTGACATCTGTTGAAGAATTGGGTGTTTTTCTGGATTTATTCCGTGAATATTAGGACTGCTGGTATGTGGGTACTTTCATTAGATAGCCCCATTTTTTCTCTATATTTCATGTCTTGATGATATTTTTCATATTCTAAGTTTTAAGGGGTCATTTCCTCATTTTTCAGTTACAAAATATAGCTGTTTAATTTTGTTTTTTGCCTTTTACGGTGTGGTGATCCAAACCTGGGTAGGCCTTTGGAGTGCATATTTGGGGGTATTTGGTATGTAGGGTGTTATTGGGTTTATGGTGTTATTAGTGGTTTTTTTCATCTTAAGGTGATATTTAGTAGTATTTATGGAGGCTTAAGCTAGGGTCACTTATTATTTCTCAGATTAATGTCCATTCTTTTCTCTTCATTTTGGTATCCCTTATGTGTGGTTACCTTGCTTTATAGGGTAGTTATGGTGTTGTTATTGGTATTTATCAGATGTTTATTGCTTAGTTGCTTATGTAGGCTTAAGCTAGTGTCACTTATTATGTCTCAGATTATTGTCCTTCATTTTCTTTTCATTTTGGTGTTTCTTATGTGTGTTTATCTTGTTTATTAGTGAAGTTATGGGTTTTTAGGGTTTTTAGGGTTTTTATTGGTTGTATGGGTGTTTTAGGGCCTAGAAGTGGCCCGCACGCTCATTAGAGGAGCCGCCTCCAAGCGGCCTACCCAAATGGGGGCTGGGGAGGCGCTAAAATGCACCTTTATGCATGAAAAAGGCTGCCAAAGCTGGATTTTGGGTGGGGAATCGGTAAGGGTGGTCTGTGCACTGGCTGTATGATGCGTGTGTGGGAGGAATATTAGGGGAATCATCTTATCTCTTTACTCATTGCCTCTCTGTTTCTCACTGTCTCATTGCCTTGTGTTTTGTTGGCATATATTACTGTTCATTTCAACTCTTTCTGGTAGTCTGTCTGGGAGTATTATCTTCACTTTTAAAGGTGTCAAGTGTGTTTAATTAGAGGGTCTAGCAAAAAGATCTCCATTTTGCTGCAACAGGTAAATCTCACTTGTTTTTCTAAAGAGACAGGGGTTATTATTTCTGGTTTTACTCCAACTCCCTTGGTCAAGGCCTATAGCTAGTACTATAGGATTGTCTACAATGGGCTAACCTTAAGTCTTAGGGTTAAGTGCTTAGTACCATTACATAGGGCTGATTTAGCTCTATATTTCATGTCACAATGTTGTTATAGCATAATTTTGTGTTTTAAGGGTTTTAGTAGTTGTAGTGAATTTTTCTAAGTAGATTAGATGTTTTTATTGGTTTTCTGGCTTCAGGGAGGCCCGGCTGCTTCAGGAAGCACCTCCGACATTGGGCCGCCTGCCCGCCTCTGTTTTATAAGGTTGGGGAGCATTTCTGGAGGGTTTTTTATTCAATTTGGCTGGTACAGGTGCAAAATTTGTTGCTGTTCATGGATCTTAGATGGGTGGTCTGAGTGTACATACTGAATAAGACAGTTTGGGGCAACTTTAATTATCATACAACCATCCGGAGGTGATATCCTTGTTCCTCACTCAGTTTTCACTGTTTTTGGCCACAATTGGCTGTGTTTGTTGCAAGGTTAGCTCTTAATTTAACTCAACTTTGGAAACAGGTTCTCTGGTATAGTCTTGCAAGCTATATCAAGTATTATTTCTCTCTCTGGTGTGGATTTGCAGCTTACATCAAGTATCTTCGCTTTCTCTGGTGAGGAAAGTAGTCTACATTTCAGTTCTTTGGTCTGGTAGTCTGTCTGGGGACTACTTTCTTGGCTC
The DNA here is from genome assembly GCA_030280995.1 of Hemileia vastatrix. NCBI lineage: Eukaryota > Fungi > Basidiomycota > Pucciniomycetes > Pucciniales > Zaghouaniaceae > Hemileia > Hemileia vastatrix. Next base: position 18,500,590 of record JASXTE010000013.1, on the reverse strand, counting down.
ATGAAGCAGTTAAGTGTGTTGAAAAAGGGGCTTTATAAAACAGGAACCAACTTACTTTAGCAAATAAATCTCACTCTATTTTTCTAAAGGGACAGCAGTTATTCTTTCTGGTTTTTCTCCAACTCCCTTGGTCAAGACCTATAGCTAGTGCTATAGTATTGTCTACATTTCTGGAACACAACGTAATGGAGAACTTGCTAGTTCTTTGGAATCTCTGTTTCCTTTGGTTTGCTCTTTTTGGTGTTTTGGTCTGGAGGAATAGCTTCTGGTTCCTCTATTCCTGTGGTGACTGTCAGTGGGGGGGATGGTCCTCCTTCTGTGATGGTTAGGGAGTTTGTGAGGATTAAAACTTGGGATGGTACCTAGTTTAATGGGGAGGATTTCAAGTGGTTTATGGAGAAGTATGAAACTGCTTCTGGAGTTGATGGTGCTTCTTACCCAGACATGGTGAAGCATATTCTCTTCTTCATTGGTGATAGGGCAGTGGAGCAGGAGGTTGTGGCCATTCCTGGCTACAAGAAGAGGGATTGGAAGTTATTGTGTAGGGAGATGGTATATAGATGGGGTGTCAGTTTCACTATGGTGGATCTGAACAAGGTTGTCAGTGAATGGCAATCTTATGGTGGTGTTGGTAACTTGCATAGTTACAGAAAGTTTCTGCTACAGTTTGATCCTGTGGTGGAATACTTGGTGGAAGTGGAGGAGATGGCACACTTTGGTTGCTTTATCAAATGACTTGCAGCCAGCTTGTAACTGGCTTCAATTCAATAATATAAAATAAAATCAAGCAAAGTTTCTGCATGCTACTTTTCTTACTTTTAAAGATAATATCTTGCAGACAGTTTTAAACTGCCTGTAAGATGTATTATTAAATATACCAAAGCCACTAAAAGTGGCTTTAATCATTTTTTTAATAAACGCAGTTAGCTTAAATCTGAATTTTTGAAAAATTATTTCATTATTCAAAGCTGAGCCACTGCCTGTGGCTTGGGCTATTTTTTTATGCATTATCAAATTACTACCATCCAGGCTTCCTCTCTCTGGTAGTTTTATCTGAAATTCAAAATCTTAAAAAAAATCAGTGGAAATATAATATGCATATTCTTTGCTAAATTAAGAATTATGAGTGGTAGAGGATTGATAAAGGGATTAATGGCTCAAAAATAAAATAAGCCATTTCTGATAAGGAGAGTTCTAGAAAAATAGAGATTTTTTATGAAAATGAGATGAGTTTGAGTACATTAGGGGGTCTCAAACTTGATTAAATATGCCACATAAACACACCACAAAAAAGTATCAAACACACCTTCTTTTCAGCAAAAAAAATCCATCAAATCACTTCTCTCATTCATCTTGATTATTCAAAACTAGGTACAGACATGCCATCTACTTAGATTTTTTTCACCTAATTATTAAGGGCTTATTATTTAACATGTGGAAAACATGACTTCCCAACACTTAAGCATCCCCTTCATCATACACTCACCCTTAGCCTTCATTTTCATTCACTTATATGCCACTTTCAGTCTGCTGTCAGCTTGAGATCACTGCTACTGCTCTAACCTTTGATCAAATAGTTAATTCTGATAATGACTCCAATGCTGAGCTTCACTTGGCTTACTTGTATGACATGCTAGAGAATCACTACTTATTTTCCAAAATACCTTCCATACACCACCAACCACAATTTAACCTTGAGGGTCTTTACAACATTCCTGAAATTAGCTTTAAACAGATATTTTGCACAACCTTGTCTGGATTTTTCAGTTGAATTGAATTGATAAAAGATCACTCAATTTTCAGAAATGATTCTTTTTTTCCACAAAGAGATCCTGCTACTCAAATCTGTGTTTCAATTTGTCATTTTATTTCAAATTGAAATGGTGCCAGATTAACACATCTTGAAAACCTCTTCCAGATCAGAGATGGAAGTAAATATTTTGATTTTAAATCAATTCTTTGAATCAATCTTATATACATTGCATGCTTCTACTCTTGCTATTTTTTAGTATTTCAGTTGATTAAATGTTTTGTATTTAAATTATAAGTAATGTTGTTCTTTATATCTACATGACTAAAATTCATTCTGGATTCAAATTAATAATTTGGTTAAATATGGTTTTTCAACAGCTTCATTAACCAACCCTTATGCACAAGATACATAAATTCACAATTTTTTTTTTAAATCTAGAAATTTGGAAATAACCTCCCCTGCATTTAACTATATTAGGGGTAGGGATTTCCATTTTTTTCATGTCAAAAAAAATTTTTATGCCTGGAAAAAAAATATTTATGTCAGAAAATAAAATGGAAATATCTCTCCCTTCGATTTTTTGTGGGAGCAGGTAAAGATTACCAAATTTTCATTTTGATTTCATTAATTCTTAAATAAATAAATCAAAAAAGATGATTAACCACGTAAAAGTAATGTTATTCACAATATCACCTGAAAATGATTTCAGATGTGACCTGTCACGCTCCACGTGACACTCGAGGCAAAAGCAGCTCATTAAATCAATAATATTGAGTCATAAATCTATACTCGAAGCACAGAAAGCAATTCTCCATAGCAACTGCAATTCCCCTTTGTGTACTTACTATTTAACTGCGCTAGCCTAAACTCTAAATCTAAATTAGTCAATCTCCCAATAGGGTGCCTTAGTCTCATTTTCAATAAGCGACGCACAGTGCTAGGATCAATGTAATAGTACAGTAGTAGTTTTCATTAAAAGTTTTGTTAATTAATAAAAAGGGGTGAATTGAGCATGGACGGATTTTTAGCGAAGAGGGTCTAAGTGTATGTTAGTAATGTTCAATGGTATGGGAATGGTGCGATGAGAGGGAGGTCAATGCGAGGAGGAATAAAGGATATAAAAGGGTTGGGTATTTAGTTCGATATTCCTTAGAATTAAATTATAAAACGTATTTACATTTAATAGTGGTAAAATCTTTAAGTTAAATCATTGTTATTGTATCTTTCTTTTATTTTCTCAATAAATCATTTCTAAATCCTAAACCTTTGATTCTTGAGTTTCCAATCCTTCGTGAGATCTTAAGAATTCCTATTACCTTTGAAACTATCTTATAATTCTTCTTGAACATACCTTGAACCTGTAGCTCTTACTTTGAGTGACCTTCGAATCATTTCCTCGAATCATTCCTCTGTGCTTCAAAGAAGTTTCTAAATCCCTCATCTCACTTTCAGGAACATCCTTGACCTTGTGCGTAGGTCGTCCGGTGACAGTATAATTTAATTCTCCGTAGTTCTCATTCTTTGCACTACTACGTCCTTTTAGGTGTTTTTAAAGTTTTAAAATTGCACCTGTTCAACGCACTTCTCCTCTGGGTGCTACTACTAGAGCTTGCGCTAGGGGAAGGCCAACAGCCACAAGGTCTGTTTCCCGCACTCACTCTTTGGAACCACTCGACCTTAGGGAACGGCAACATTCAGTTCAATCTGTAGAAGACATCCCACAGGATTTTGAGGATTCTAGTGATGAAGAAGAAGGAGAGGATACAATGCACGAGGCACCATCAGCCCCAGCCAATCACCCTTCTGGTCAATCCTCAGAACCTGGACCATCTAACTCTCTGGAATATTTCATGAGACTTTTCATGAAAACCCTTTCAAATCCAATGTCTTCAGAGGGATCTAAGTTCAAAACTCCTTCTATGAAATCTCCTGACAAATTCGACGGAGATCACCCCGACAGATTGCGACCCTTCTTGCAAACCTGCAAGCTACTGTTCCATAATGACCCTCAAACCTTTAATAGCGACCGATCAAAGGTTGTTTACGCTTCTTCATTCCTAGCCAGAAAAGCAGAAAGATGGTTCGAACCTTATCTGCTCATGCTTTCTTTGACAGAAACCCACTTACTTATCAATAATTGGGAAAAATTCAAAGACCAACTTTTTACGTTGTTTGGGGACCCTAATGAAACTGACAACGCAGAAATTGAACTTGATTTTCTTCGCATGAGTGATAATGGTAAAGCCTCTGAATATATCTTGAACTTCAGAGCACTTCAAACTCGAGTAGGTTGGAATGATGCTGCCCTTAAGTATCATTTCAAAAAAGGACTTCCTTCAAGGATTCTGGATCAATTAAATCTTCACGGTCAGAAGATGACTACTTTAACGGATTTAATGGATTGAACCCTCGAACTTGACAGCGTTTATCAAGGACAACTTCAACATCATCGATACGCCAACAAATATCAAGGCCTAAATTTTAAATTGGGACCTTCTTCACACCCAGGACCAAATCAATCCTCCTGGACTCAATCCAAACCCAATAAGGAAAAGGATAAACCTTGACCAAAAGGCTCAACCCCAGGCAATATCAGCAAAGTACTGGATTCTAAAGGGGAACTTAAAGAAGCTGAGAGGAAGAGACGAGCAGATAATGGGTTATGTATGTATTGTGGGGGTAAGCACAAGTTGGAAGACTGTGTAAAGTTGAAGGAAAGAGAAGGTACTGGTTCGAAGTCAAAAAACTAGTAGATAGTTTACTTGTGTGCAAAGCAAACTATCTTATCTCTCCCAGTGCACAGAACCTCCATGTCTTAAGGACTGGAGTTGCCTTAAACCGCTTGAGATTCATTCTTTTTAAGGAGGATATCCCCTTCAGTTGTCTTATAGACTCTGGAGCTTCAATTTCTTTTGTTAGTTTATCTTTTGCCGAGAAGCTTCAACTAACATTTACAGATGTCGATCGAACTCCAATCTATTTGGTCGAATCAGAGGAACCCAAATATTGGGTAAGTAAGAAAGTTTTATGGGTTTTCAACTTTCCGAACTTTCCCCCCTTAGAGTGGGAATTATCAGTATTGGACGCCCCAAGGATGGACGATACCATTCTTGGCCATGACTTTTTAACGCATTGGAATCCCAAAATTGATTGGACTAAGGGATTGATCACCCCACGCTCTAAGTATATTTCTGATTCTTCAATGCAGGTCAATAGGGAGTTAAACAACCCGCCTGACAACGTCCTGCTAGAGGACAAATCTCTGCCAGATGACTTGCAAGCATCTGATCTTTCTCTAAATGAGCAATTGGCTAACCCTTCTAGCTCAATGACTTCACTGGAAGAGGATTTAAATTGCCTCAAAGTAATCGAATTCTGCTCTCTCAATACAGGTATCCCCTCGACAGATTCTCTTGAAGATGAAGAGGACAACCAAATCAACGTTGAAGCCATTAAATCAACTCTACCAGAAATCTACCACTATTTACTCGATTTTTTCTCAATCCGCAAGGCCGAAAAGTTACCACCTCATCGACCCTATGACCATCAAATAGAGTTAATAGGCCCAGTACCTCCGGCAGGTCCCGTCTATTCTTTGTTGAAGGACGAATCTCAAGTTCTTCGAGACTAAATTGCAGAGAATGTAGCCAAAGGTTTCATCAGAGCCAGTAAATCTCCAACCGGCTATCCTGTCCTCTTTGTAAAAAAGAAGGACGGTAGTCTTAGGTTGTGTGTTGACTATAGAAAGCTCAACACAGTCACTAAGAAGAATGCATATCCTGTTCCTCCTATGTCATTACTTCTTACCCTTTTCAAAGGTGCTAATTTCTTTTCTAAAATTGATCTTAGAGGCGCTTACAATCTGATTCGCATTGCAGAAGGTCATGAACCACTGACTGCAATGCGCACTTAATTTGGTAGTTTTGAATATTTAGTTATGCCTTTTGGATTATGTAACGCACCTTCAACTTTTCAAACCTTTGTTAATGACATCTTTCAAGATGTTGTTGAACAATTTGTAGTCGTCTATTTAGATGATATTGTAATATTCTTGAAAACACTAGATGAACATATTCATCATTTTGACAGGTCCTAAATTGTCTTCGAGATCATGGTCTCTACACCAAGCATAATAAATGCAAATTCCACCTCAAATAAATTTATTTTTTGGGTTTTACGTTGTCCACTGACAGTTTAGTCATGGATGACAAAAAAGTCAAGAAAATCCTGGAATGGCCTGAGCCCAAAAACATTAAATCGCTCCAAGGATTTTTGGGTTTTTCAAACTACTATAGAAGATTTATTAAAGATCACTCTAAAACTATTTCCAATCTTACTTCTCTTCTTAGAAAAGACATTCCTTTTGTTTTTACTTCTACAGCACGAAAGGAATTCAAAGCACTAAAAACGGCGTTCACCACAGCCCCAATTCTTCGACATTTTGATCCTTCTGCTTTGACAATAGTTGAGACAGATGCAAGCGATTATGCTATTGCAGGGGTCATCTCCCAATTAAATCCTGAAACAAAATTGTTTCATCCTGTTGCTTTTGAGTCACGCAAACTCATTGCAGCAGAATTAAATTATGAAACTCTTGACAAAGAGCTTTTAGCTATTATCCATTGTCTTAAAAAATGGCGTTCTTTTCTTCTCAGCCTAGATAGTCCTTTTCAAATTTTAACAGATCATAATGCTTTAAAATACTTCATGTCTTCCAAAGTGTTAACCAGGCGTCAAGCCAGGTGGGCTGAATTTTTTTCTAAATTTTCCTTCTCTATTTCCTATCGCCCAGGTAAAAACTGCATTGTCCCAGATATCTTGTCACATCGGGACGACGTTTACCCACAGCGGGGGGACGCATTTGCTGACAAGAACCCAGCAAATGTGAAATCAATCTTCAATAAATCAATGTTAACGACTCATAAACTTAATTCAATGACAATTCAATCTTTTCAAAATCCACTATCCAACATCCTCGAAGCTCAGTCAAAGGACGAATATTGTTTAGGGTTAAAAGACAAAATACTCTTGAAGCAAGGGGCCAAAAGATATAGTATTGAATCAGGTCTATTAGTCTTCAAAGGTAGAGTAGTCATACCCGACAACAATGAGATAAAATTATGGATTTTAAACAGTCGACATGATTCTCCATTAGCTGGTCATTTTGGGGTTGATAAAACCTACCAGTTAATAGCGAGGGATTTCCTCTGGCCAGGTATGACCAGGGAAATCAAGGCCTATATAAAAGCTTGTTACAAATGTAATAGGAATAAGGCTCCCTGTCACCGGAAGTATGGGTTGCTTCAACTACTTCCTATTACCTCTAAACCTTGGGAATCTTTATCGATGGATTTTATTTCTCAACTTCTTCTTTCTAATAATTTTGATGCTATATTAGTAATAGTAGATAGATTTTCAAAAAAATTTATTTTTATTAAAACCACTACTACTGCTACAGCAGAAGATTTTTCAAAATTGTTTCTAGAATATGTATTTTCCAAACAAGGCTTACCTAATGATATTATTTCAGATAGAGGCTCATTGTTTGTATCCACATTCTGGACCCAACTGTGTCGACAACTCAATATCACGAGGAACCTCTCCACGGCCTATCACCCTGAAACCAATGGTCAAACAGAAAGAGTTAACCAAATCCTCGAACAATATCTTCGAATGTATGTCAGTTTCCAACAAGACGATAGGACCACATTGTTACCATTGGTCGAATTTGCTTATAATAACTTGACTCATTCTTCGACACGACAATCTCCCTTAGAAACTATTTATGGACGACATCCTCGATTCAACTCAATCCATGTAGGAACTAATCATCCTGCGGAACATTATCTTCGAACTATATCACAACTCCAAGAAGAACTTAAAACAAATTTGGAATCAGCGATTTGCAGATACAAGGAACAGGCCGACAAACATCGACAATCTGCTCCTTCCTTTAAACCAGGCGACAAAGTATGGCTCAACGCACGAAACATTCGAACAACACGACCATCAAAGAAACTGGCTGAAAAGCGCTTGGGACCATTCAAAATTGACTCTGAAATCTCTAAAAATGCATTTCGACTCAAGTTACCTCCTAAATGTCAGGCAATTCACCCTGTTTTTCATGTATCTCTCCTGGAACTGGCTCGAGAAATATACCCGGGCAAGAACCAACCCCCTCCGGAACCGGTTGAAGTAGAAGATCATCTAGAGTAGGAAGTAAGTCGTATCCTTGATTCAAGAATACGCAAGGGGAAACTTCAATACCTCATGGAATGGGAAGGCTTCCTCAATTACTCAGACAAAACATCCTGGGAACCAGCCATAAATGTTTCTAACGCCCCTGAACTCCTAAAATCTTTTCATTTGAAATATCCTTTAAAACCAAAACCTTAAAATTTCTTTTATTTTAAATTTTCTTTTTCTTTTTCTTTCTTTCTTTTTCTCGTAAAAAATCTAAAACACCTCTTAAATTTCTTAGCCTTGTTTTCTTTTTTTTTCTCTCTTCTTTTTTTTTCTTCTCCTTCTATAAAATTTTCTCCAAAACCAACTAAAAGTAAAGTCAAAATTAAAATTAAATAAAATAAATAGAATAAACATAAATAATAAAATAAAAATAAAATAAAATAAATAGAATAAACAAAAAATAATAAAATAAAATAAAAAACTCTTAAATCTCTTAAAATATTTTCTTTCTTTTCTTTTTCAATTCTCTAAATACATTCTTTTCTTAAATTTAAAATTCTCTTTAAAAATTTCTTTTCTAAAAATTTATTCTCTCTTTAAAAACTTTCTTTCCTTTGAATCATCAAATCTTGTACGACACGACCATTTCCTTGAACTTAACTTCAACCTCTAAATCTCCCTATAAAAATTCTTTGAACAAATGATTCTTCTTTTCAAATTCTCTTTAAATTCTAAATTCTGTTTTTTTTCTTTTCTTTCTTCTTCCTCTCTTTTCAACTAAAATTTCCTAAAAAAATCAATCAACAACTTTTTGCAAAAAACAAATTCTTCTTTCATTAAATTCTCAATTCAACAAACTCATATCAATCACCAACCGTTTTTTTTTCTCTTCTCTTACATAAATTTTTTCTTTTAAAAAGTTAAAACTTCCTTCAATTAAATAACTTCTTTCTTTCTTATTTAAATTTCTTCTTTCAAATTCTAAAGCAAAATTTTATTTAAAACTTCTTTTTTTCTCTCTTTCCCAAATCTTATAAAATAATAATATTCACCTACAATAATAAAAAAAAATAAAAAAAATAAAATTAAATTAAATTAAATTAAATAAAACTAAAATACAATTCTATTTTTTTTTTACTTCTTTACATCTCTCCTTTTCATTTCAAATTTTTCTCTTTTAATTTTTCTCGAACCAATATTTTCATCTTCTCCAAAACTACCCTTATCTCCTTCCTGCATTTCTCAAATACCTCCTCCTCTCCTACCGGAACCACCTCTCCAATCTCCAAGAGTTCCTCTACCACGTCGAAGGAAGCAGCATTGATAATTGTATCGACCTCCCCACATAACTCTTCTGCAAACCTTACTTGTCGACCCTGAAGAGGTTTCTTCGACCACACCTGGTCCAGCGTGTCTTCAGGTTCTTTGTTTCCACCCATGACAGGAGGGTTTGCCTCAGTTGGTAAAAGCGATGCAGGCTCCCCAATCGGGTCTTCAACGGTATTCGATGTCTAAACAAAACTCATCAGTAACCTCATCTTTAAAAAAAACAACAACTAAAAGCTTACTTCGAAGATGGGGTCAGGTTCTAAGAATAACCTTGGCGCCACCTCTACCTCTACTTCTGCTTCTCTTTCCTCCTTGTCATCTTCAATGACCACCCGTCGTTTCTTGGGTGCCCGCCCTGGAACAGGGACTTCATCTTCATCTTCCTCTACCAATTCGTTGACTTCTTCTTCGACACCCCGCTTCAAACTCGTGGCCTGGGTTACCCAGGTTGTGATCTCGTTGTTGAGCTCCTTATCATTCTCCCCCACCAATTGATAATCTCCAACCGAGACATCCCAAATGTCTTCGACCACCTCTTTTGTTTTAGGGATCACCCAAAACTTGGTCTTGGTAAATCGTTGTTCAATCTCTGCATTCTTTGTCAACGCATCGCACGCCACTCATCGCCAACGGCAAAACTCGCATTTCTGGCGAGGGCCTCGAGTCGCCGCACTTTCGACACAGAAGTATTCCATACCTTCACAAGCCGTGCAAGCTTGGGAAAATTGTTGCATAATCATTCCCCCATCTGCTTTAGGGTGTGGAGGCGTAAGTGTGGGAGTAGTACAATTCATTATAATAGGGAAATTAATAAATAAGGGAAAAAATATATATAGAAGAAGGGAAAGTAGTGTGAGAAGATGGCTCAAGCTCAACAGAGCTCGCGATTCTTATACCCGGGCATCTGTCACGCGCCACGTGACACTTGAGGCAAAAGCAGATCATTAAATCAATAATATCGAGTCCTAAATCTACACTCGAAGCGCAGAAAGCAATTCTCCATAGCAACTGCGATTCCCCTTTGTGTACTTACTATTTAACTGTGATAGACTAAACTCTAAATCTAAATTAGTCAATCTCCCAATAGGGTGCTTTAGTCTCATTTTCAATAAGCAACGCATAGCACTAGGATCAACGTAATAGTACAGTAGTAGTTTTCATTAAAAGTTTTGTTAATTAATAAAAAGGGGTGAATTGAGCATGGACGGATTTTTAGCGAAGAGGGTCTAAGTGTATGTTAGTAATGGTCAATGGTATGGGAATGGTGCGATGAGAGGGAGGTCAATGCGAGGAGGAATAAAGGATATAAAAGGGTTAGGTATTTGGTTCGATATTCCTTAGAATTAAATTATAAAACATATTTACATTTAATAGTGGTAAAATCTTTAAGTTAAATCATTGTTATTGTATCTTTCTTTTATTTTCTCAATAAATCATTTCTAAATCCTAAACCTTTGATTCTTGAGTTTCCAATCCTTCGTGAGATCTTAAGAATTCCTATTACCTTTGAAACTATCTTATAATTCTTCTTGAACATACCTTGAACCTGTAGCTCTTACTTTGAGTGACCTTCGAATCATTTCCTCGAATCATTCCTCTGTGCTTCAAAGAAGTTTCTAAATCCCTCATCTCACTTTCAGGAACATCCTCGACCTTGTGCGTAGGTTGTCTGGTGACATGACCTAAGCCATAGAAATCGTTTCACAAGCATTTACCACACAATATTTAGGGGGTACTTGCTAGCAAGTCCTCAACTTGAACTCAGATGGAACTCAGACTGAACTGTGAATGAAAAACAACTTGAACTCTTGTGGAAATATAATTGAATATTTTTTGGTATCATACTGAAATTGAAATTAACTCATTCTAAAATTTGAATGACATGAATTTTAGAAATTATTCCAAACACTTTACATATTGAGGCCATATATCTTACTTGGTTTATAAACTACCATTCTTGATGGGGCTGAAAAGACATTTAAATTGTCTATTTTTCAAGTTTTAATTTTATTTTAAGTTGTTATTCTTGTAATATTAATCAAACCATATTAAAAGCCATAATTGATTGTTTGAAATTACATCAAGGATTTTACTCAATTTTTGCATTTAGTTATTGTTAGAAAATTCTGATAAATTAAGGGGCTTTTAGATAAAAATTTTGATATTTTACAATTATTCAAAATGATTTTGATTTAGGGAAAGTTTAATTGAATATTCACCTAAAAGGTGGTAATTTGTATGTGAAGGTCAATTAAAAATTTATACTTATATATTTAAATCAATATGGAATATCCATACAAAAAAATGATTATTCAAATTAAAATTCATATTTAATATTCATATGAAGATTTATACTTTCAACGTCATGTTACTGTCACGCGCCACGTGACACTCGAGGCAAAAGCAGCTCATTAAATCAATAATAAGAGGCTCAAATCCATACTCGAAGCGCAGAAAGCAATTCTCCATAACAACTGCGACTTTCCTTTGTGTACTCGCTATTCAACCGCGCTAGCCTAAACTCTAAGTCCAAATTAGTCAATCTCTCAATAGTGTGTCTTAGTCTTTTTCTCAATAAGCAATGCACAGCGCAATAGTTAATATAATAGTACATTAAAAGGTTTATGAAATGTCTGTGGGTTATTAAGGGGTAGTGAGCATGGTCAGAATGGTTAGTGGAGGATTAAGGTGTTAACGGATGTTAGTGAGGAGGGTCCAGGTGTAACCAATGTATTTTAATGGTTTGTGGTGTGCGGAATAGTGGATGGGTATGAGGTCAATGCGATGAGGTGTAAAGGATATAAAAGGGGTTGTGTGATTAGTTCAAGCTTCTTTAGAATTAAATTATAAAACGTTGTGGTAGCCTAAAGTTTAGTATGGCACCTAAGTACGTAAATGGAGTTATTACGGCGTGCAAGATTGGCGTTATTATTTTTTATAAAAGGGTTTTATTTAATTTATTGGAGTTTAAAATATGAATAAATTGGTCACAAGCGAATGCCTACACAAATACAATTTATTTTACGGAGAAAACTTATTATTATGGTCTGAAAAATTTATAAGTATCAAGTCAAGTCACTCAAGAACCTTGGGAAATTTTCCCAGAATTTTTACTATTTTTCCTATATTTTTAAATGAATTTTCAAGTTTTATAGAAATATTTACGTTTTCAAAAATTACTTAACTTTGATGAAATTTCACGGGGTAATTAAAGCTGCGCAGACTACGAAAATCAGTTTGGTATGTAAAGGGGAAGTAGCTCTATTATGTGTAATTTTTCTAGATTTTTTGCTATAGTTTTAAGGTTCTAATTGAGTCCGGAAGTCCGGACGGACTCCGTACGGGCTCCGGATTGACTCTGGAAGAGCTCTGGAGGGGAAAACTTAGGCACGTGACTAGGAATACTTAAGCGCTTCTCAAACTCGAAATTGAGAGGGGGGACACATCATACAGCTTAATCTTTAACTACCACGGTCTCATTTTTTATTACTCAACAAATTAAATAAATTGTAATACCCTTATAACTTTATATTATTTTACATAACATTTTAGAAATACAATTCAACAATTTAAATCACACTTCATATAGGGTATCTTTAGAAAGGTCTTCATCACTGGGACTTGATTATTGCTGTCTCATAAAAATTCAAATTATTATAAAAACATAAAAGTCAATCTTTTCAGATCTTTCACTGGTACACCTTAATTGTTGTTATCAGTATTTCTTTATCAACAGCCACTTTCTTTAAATCTCAATAAGCGTTAAATATTTTAGAGTTTCATTATTTTTATCAATCAGATCTAAGTAGACTGGTTAGCTTAGTGATTTAGAATTCCCATTTTGTTATTTTTATTGGAAGGACGGGGTTTTCAGCTAAATCCACACATCTCCTCCAGATTCTGCTTACAGCAAGGCAACTGTAAGAGTTTACCTTACCATAGTTGGCGCCCAACGTGGGGTTCGATTTCTCTAGCTTTCTTTAAAGACTTACTTGGATCAAGAACGGTCTTAGCCTGCAAGAGGCTTATTTTCTGGAACTCTAATTGGATTTTTGTTATTGGCCTGCAAGAGGCTTGTTATTTTATTGATTGTTAACGCTTTTCATTACTTATTGGGATGTCTTCTTCTGCTGTTGCTTCTGGATCATCTAACCCTCTTACTCCCTCTGTTAGGATTGTTTCTTGTGATGGCCCAAAGTTTGATGGGGAGGAGGTTAAATGGTTCATTAGCAGGTATGAAGCTGCTGCTGCTGTTGATGGTGCTTCCCATGTGAACATGGTGAAGCAAGTTAGATTTTTTATTGCTGATAGGGAGGTGGAAAAAGAGGTTATTGCTACGCAGGCATTCAAGGACAAGGATTGGGTTAAGCTTTCTAAAGCTATGGTTGATAGATGGGGTGTTAGGTTTACTATGATGGACCTCAATAAAATTGTTGGAGACTGGCAAGCAAAAGGTGGTGTTTCTTCTATGGCAGACTTCAAAAATCTGTGTGTTCAGTTTGATGAAGTGGTGGAATATCTCATATTGGTGGACGAGTTAGTGAATGAGAACCAGGCAAAAGATTTGTTTTGGACAGCATGCAGCAGGGATATTCGAATGGACGTCTTGAAGGATCTTTCAAGAAAAGATTTGATGAAGGAACTGCCTAATGGTGAGCAGAAACTGCCGGCTCTGGAGGTTATCAAAGAGAACATTCAGGCCCATCTCAAGTTGTTAGCATTGGACAAATATCAAGAGTCATGCACTCAATATGTTAGCAAGGTTAGCAAAGTTTTGGCCGAAAATAACGATATTATGGTCAAAGCCCAGGAGGCCAAGAAGGCTCAAATGGGATTACCTGCTGCTAAAGTTGAGGGCAATGTAGATAATAAGATGGTTGATCACCTGGCCGATTTAACTAAACAATTAAAAATATTTGTTCAAGAAACCCAGAAGGCCAATAAGGCCCCAATCGCTTCTTCGTCGACGTCAACTTCTTATCAGTCCAGAGGTTATGAACGTCGAAATTATAATGGCAATAATAATGGTAACCGCTTCCCAAGCAATGGGAGAAATGGTGGGAATGGTAGTAATGGATATAGAGGTGGCTATGATGAGCCAAAGGTGTGCTCCTATTGAAATAGGAGGGGGCATAGAGCAACAGTTTGTTTTGCTCTTGATAAGGATATGGATGCTGGGCGAGTTTTATTCGATGGTAAAGTTTATAAATTTCCTGATTGTTCGTTCATCAAGCCCAGTGATGGACAGTCTCCTTCTGATTTGGTCAGAAGAAGTTTAACGGCTGAAAGGAGAGCCAGATTTGAAGAGGTGACGGATGAAGATGTTAATGCCAAGAGTGGCAAAAATGGTAATGGTAATGGTGGTAAAGCTGACAAGGGCAAGTAGAAAGAGGTCAGTAAAGCCACATTTTCTACTTCTTTTGGTGGTTTAGAGCTGGCGACGGTTGCCCAGGTGGAGGGTAGCTGTATGGCTGGCAAATACGATGTTAATGCTGCTAGAAGAGCAGCTGCTACTAAGGCAAAGAGTAGCATTCAGAGCCAATTGAGGGCTAATCCTGGCAAGGCCAATAACAAAGTGAACCCTTACTCAAAGGACAAGAATTCTAGTGCTCAAACTGCTGCCAACAAATCAAACCCTTACTCTAAGGACGAATTATATAAAATGCAGAAGGGGATTGCTGATATGGGGCCCCCTAGTTATGGCAAGTTTGATTTAAATGGTGAGCCTATGCCAGAGGATGATTCGGATTCTGAGGAGGACGTACCATTGGCGTCTCTACCCAGACCAAGTTTTAGCGGTCCCATCCCAATGGAGGGTGTAAGAAGGACTAGCGATGGTTCAGGATTAGTGCAAGAAGCTGGTGACAGAGTTAGGGTTATAGAAAGTGAAGATGTTATAATAGGGGGTGAAGATGGCTCGGTTGGACCTCAAGAGGTACCCAGGGCCAAGGTTGTTAAATCAAAGGTCCAGTATGAGCGGCCAGTAGTTTCTGGTCAAGCTAATGCGATGGACGCAGTTTTGAATAGGGTGAATCAACTGCAGATTCCCTTATACTTGGGGGAGTTATTTACGATTAGTCCAGCTCTTGCTGAAAAGCAAAAGAAGCATTTGACAAGGCGTCAGGTTTCCACTGGAGAGGTGGAATATATTTGTGAAAATGCTGAAAAGTTTGGGGAAGATGTAGATACACATTTTTCCGCTCCCCTGGGTTACCTGGTGGTAACTCTTAACGGTAAAGAAGTTAAGGCCTTGGTCGATTCAGGGTCTCAAATTAATTTAATTTCATTGGAGCAAGCGACGAGTATAGGCTTGCCAATTAAAAGTGGGACTGGGGGAAACCTCAGAGGTATTGGAGGGCATGCAACAGAGCTGATGGGTACAGCTGAGCATGTCAGGTTAGGAATTGGTGGATCTGTTGGTAAGGTTCACTTTTATGTGGCCAGAGGAGCAGTCAAAACTGTTCTTGGTGGTCCTTTTTTGATGGATTTTGAGGGGTGGATAGGGTATCAAGCTGGCATGGGGATTAGTTTGGAGATCACTGGTGAAGATATGCGGAGGTTACATATGCGGTTAGCTCCTCCTGGAGATGAAGGTTGGGAAACACGGCCATGGATTTCTACTCTGTGCCAGTGTTGTGTTTGCACCAAGAAGCGGCATATTAAACGGACGGCTTCTGGTGAATTATGTTTGTTGGAAAGGGATGGATGCCCTCATTTTTTGGGGTAGCAGGGGCTGATCGCTCTAATGTTGTAATCTCTCCTCAGGATGAGATCCCGGATTGCAATAGGTCAGATCACTTGGAGATAATTCAAGTGGATTCTCAATTATTTTCTGTTAATATTACTTTGGAGTGCAAATATGTTTTGGACTTTTCTATATGTTTGTTGGATTTACCCTGTTTTTCTATTAAATTTAAAAATGGTGAAAAAGGCAATATGGGACAAATTAGGTTGGATAAAGGTTGGAAGGGTATGTTTTATGACCTCCAGCAAGAGGTTAAACTGCAATTATCTCCTTCTATTATGGACCTCCAGCAAGAGGGTAAACTGCGAAAATCTTATCAAAATCCAATAAAAAATCTCAGTATAATTAAAACACAAAAAAATAATTTTTGTGAAAATTCAATTCCGGTCCTCCAGCAAGAGGTTAAACTGCCAACTTTCTTTACGGGTGATTTACTGTTGGATGAGGGAAGCAAAGGTGTTGGAAAATCTGTTTATAAATTAGATGAGGGAAAGGAGAAAAGGGTAAAATTTAAAAATGAAATAAAATATTTTTCTAATTTTTCTTATTCCGATTCTGGCGATGAAGAAGATTCATTTGATGAAATATGTAATGGCAATACAAAAGTAAATGTTTTACCTCAAGTTTATTTAGATGTGGACGCAGCCAAATATAAGAAGGTAGCAAATAAAGTTCGACCTATTAATGAACCGCTACCTGCCGAATTAAATCCACCTTTGAGAAGACCAAGGTTATCAAGAGATCCTTATGAAAGTCCCTTGGTAAAGAATCCGCCTGAATTTTCTGAGACGTCAAGAATCACTTTTGAGAGACTGGGTGTTGTTAATTTTGGACCTGATGGTTGGTTGTCTGGAGAAGAGAAGAAGTTGTTGTTGGATGTGATGATCAAGCGAGAGAGGGCCATTGCTTTTGTAGAAGAGGAGAGGGGTGTGTTGAAGCATTCCTATGGGGAGCCTTACAAGATTCCTGTGGTATGTCATGAACTGTGGCAGCAGAAACCGATTCCTATTCCGGCTGCATTAAAAGAAGCCTATATTGAATTTGTCAGAGAACGAATACGCACTGGACTGTATGAGCAATCAACATCAAGTTATTCTAGTCTGGTATTTTGTATCAAGAAACCGAATGGCAAGCTTAGAATTGTTCATGATCTTAGGGAATTAAATAGGGTTACAATAAAGGATGCTGGGATACCGCCTAGTGCTGAGGAGTTTGTCGAAGCGTTTGCAGGGAGAGTGTTTTATGGATTGGGAGATATTATGGGTGGATATGATGAGAGAGAGTTACATCCGGACTCAAGGCCTCTCACTACATTCGATACGCCACTTGGACGTTTACAGTTAACAAGATTACCTCAAGGAGCAACAAATTTGGTTGCAGTTTATCAAGCTCAGATGGCTTGGATCCTTCAAGACGAAATTCCACAATATGCTGGAATCTTTATAGATGATGGAGGAATTAAGGGACCAACAACCAACTATGATAACCAGGTGTTGGAAGAGAATCCCGGGATACGCAAATTCATTTGGGAGTTTGCAATTACTTTAGAAAGAATCTTGTTTCGAATTGAAGAGGCTGGTTTAACTATTTCAGGTTCAAAATTTTCATGTTGTGTTCCAGCCTTAGAAATATTAGGCCATGTGGTATGTAGAGAGGGTAGGATTATGTCCAAGAAGAAAGTTAACAAAATTCAGTCCTGGCCAAGACCCAAGAATACGACCGAAGTTAGAGGGTTTTTAGGCGTTTGTGTATATGTTAGAATGTTTATCAAGGACTTTTCTTCATTGGCAGCTCCATTGAGACGGTTAACGAGAAAGGATGCAGACTGGGAGTGGGATGAAGAGTGTGAGAAGGCGTTTGTGAAGTTGAAGGAGGTTGTGGGGAAGGATTTAGTCCTGCACAAGTTGGATTATGGAAAAGAAGCTGGCAGAATTTATTTAGCAGTCGATTCAAGTAAGGTTGCAGCTGGGGCGGTTTTGTCTCAGATGGATAAAGCTGGTTACATCAGGTCAGTTAGGTATGAATCTGTAGTATTTACTGAGGTCAAATCAAGATATTTTCAACCAAAATTAGAATTATGTGGTGTGGCAAAAATACTGAAGAAACTTCAGCATATTTTGTGGGGGCAACATTTTGAGTTGCAAGTGGATGCGAAATCGTTAATCCAGATGATTAATTCCCCAAGTTTACCGAACGCACCCATGACGAGATGGGTAGCTTTTATTCAACATTTTTCTTTCGATTTAGTTCATAAGCCTGGCAAAACTTTTACTATGCCAGATGGTTTATCAAGGAGACCACCCACTGAAGAAGATTCAGACTCAGAAGAGTTCGATGAAGATATACCTATTATCAAAGCCAGCACTAAAGGAGCTGAAGACTTTCCATACCTCCCCCATGAGGTTAAACTGGCAGGACTATTGTGTTTAGATTATGGTGATAATGACCTCCACCAAGAGGATAAACTGGAAAATAGTTTTTATGTTAATAAAGGTGTTGGAAAAGGTGTAGATAAATTCGGAAGAGAGGAGGTAGAAGAAGATGTGGTGTATGTAGAGGAAGATGGATTGGTAGTGTGGGATAGTAGTAAATTGAGAAATGGTGTATATGTTGGAGAATTAGAGAATTTAAATAAAAGGGTGGATAAAGAGAAAGAGGTATTTTCAAATACGGTTTACGAAGGATCCAAAGGTTCAGAAGAAAAACGTCAACATAGCTTGATTAAAGATTTATTTAGGGGTCAACGATTATTGGCTCATTCATGTGCAGGTGATATTGGTGATAGAGAAGTCCCTATTGATGTTATATTAATCGATTTTCAAGATGAAGTCTGGGGTCAGACTGGTTTTTATTTTTTGTCAGTCAAATATTTGTTGACTTTAGAGAGGCCAGAAGATTGTGAAGACAATGAATGGGTGGCTATCAAGAGGAAGTCATCTACGTTTTACCTATCTGGTTGACGTTTAATGAGGAGAAGGTATCCAAATCCTCAAGTAGTTATAACTCAAGAGAAGGGGAAAGAATTAGTTTTGAAATCACTGCATGAAGATCTCAGGCATAGAGGCGTTGGAGAAACATTTAGAAGAATTTCTGATCGATTTTGGTGGCCTGGCATGAAGATGGCTGTTAAACAGTGGGTTCAGTCATGCGAAGAATGTCAAAGACGAAGTTATTTAAGGCCAAAAGAACCTGTACGCACGACCGATGAATATACGCTCTTTGGGAGAGTTAGTTTAGATGCTGTTCATATAAAAGAGGGACAGTATAAATATTTAATTGTGGCCAGAGATGATTTATCTGGTTGGGTAGAGGCAGCGCCTCTTATTAATTTAACTGCCAAAAATGTGGCAGAATTTTTTTTGAATAATTGGGTATATAGGTATGGGGTGATGAAATTGGTAACGGTAGATGGAGGTCCTGAATTCGGGACAGAGTTTAAAGAGGCCGTATTGAAAGTTGGATCAAAGTTTAGGGTAGCAATTCCATATTATCCTGAAGCTGAAGGCATGGTTGAAAGAGGGCATCAAGTTATTAAGGATGCTTTAGTTAAAATGTGTGGGACAAGTGCCGAAAAGTGGAGGCACTATTTACCTTTAGTTTTATTTGCTGATCGAATCACTGCCAAAAGGACGACTGGATTTTCACCTTATGAACTTGTTTTTGGACAGAAAGCAGTTTTACCGGTTGATTTAGAAGCTGAATCATATCTTGGAGTTGACTGGGACACGGTCAAAACTACTGATGAATTATTGTGTGCAAGAATGATGCAGCTAGAAAAGAAAGAAGAATATTTAGAAAAGGCATATTCGCGGATGATGAAGATCCGAAATCAATCAGTCAGATATTGGGATGAGCAGTTGGCACATCGATTAAGGAAACCTTTGAACCAAGGTGATATGGTCCTGGTGTATAATAGGAGTTTGGAAAGTCAGTGGGGAAAGATGTTTGCAGATAGGTGGAATGGACCGTATAAAATCAAGGAGCAAGTTTCCAGCGGTTCATATGTGCTAGAAGAGTTGGATGGAGTAGTATTGAAGAAGAGGGTAGCAGCCGATCAAGTGAAACGGTTCTATCCTAGAGGCACCAGGAGTGCCGAAGTCTAACTCCGAAATGAGGATAAACTACAATTTTAATGAATTTTATTAAATTTATACCTCCGCAATGAGGATAAACTATGACATTTTAAAAAAAAAATCTTATCGAACTCCGAAATGAGGATAAAATACAATTTTAATGACATTTATCAAATTTTATGGATTCCTCCGCAATGAGGATAAACTATGATATCGACAATATTTTATGACGACCTCCACAACGAGGATAAACTATCTTCTTTTTTTATCAAAATACTTTACTATCGTTACACTGTATATGGTCAACGAAACTGTGATGAAACTTAACGAAATGCAAGAAGACCTTCTTTGAAATTTTCGAAAACTTAAAATTCTTAAAATATGGGTGAAGATAGTGTTGGAAAATTTTTAAAATTTATTGGAAGAAGTGTTCACAGGGGAACCTTCTTAATTTAATATTGGCAAGTGTGGGGGTAATTGATGGGCTGGCTGCTCTATACACAATTACCCCATAATGTTCGTTTCTAAAATTTTCCCTGTTTCTAGTTGAATCCTGGCTTTGTCTTTTAATTTTAGGAAGTCCACTAAGACTATAAACTGGAACGAATCAAGAGACACCGCTCTCAAAGCCGGATTCAAGATTCTTTTTATTTTATTTTGTTTTTGATTTTTTTATGTTGGATTGTGATTTTGTTTCTTTAATATATTTTATGAATTATTGTAAAGGTGATGCTCACTGGTGGTCTCTAATCATTTTTATAAATTGGAGGGAGCCCACCCAGTGATCATCATTATAAAAATTATCATCTAAAAACTTTCATTTTTTTTATTTTCTTTCAATTTCTCAAAATTGTGTAACCACATCAAGTTGCACTTGGATGTGGGTATGATGTCGAGGGTACGGCTCATCAAATGGCCGGGGGGCATCTTTTAAAAATTTTATTTTGAAATTTTTTTATTATTATTACTTTTTTTATCTTTCTTTTCACATTTGTTTATCTTTCTTTAATAATTAAATTTTAACTTTTATTTCAAAACTATCTTTTCTAAAATCTTTTATTTTAAATTAAAAACAATTTAAAATTAAAAAAATAAATAAAAATAAAATAAATAAAATAAAATAAAAATAAAGAAATAAAAAAAAATTAAAATTAAAAAATAAAATAAAAATAAATAAATAAATAAATAAAATAAAATAAAAATAAATAAAATAAAATAAAATAAAATAAAAAAATTAATTAATTAAATAAAAATTATTATATTTCTCAGTTTTATTTTTTTAGTTTTCATTCTTTTTAGTTTTAATCATTTAGTTTAGACAGGAAACAGGGTCTAGGGGAGCTCAATACCTATGGGATTTTACTTCAAGACAGCTGTTAGTCCTCCAAGACTTTAAACTGGCTACTGTTCAAAACGTTCTTTAAGGTTTTTTATACCTATTTTGGATCTGTTAGTCCACCAAGACTTTAAACTGGCTACTGTTCAAGACTTTCCTTAAGGTTTTATACAAATTTTGGAGCTGTTAGTCCTCCAAGACTTTAAACTGGCTAATTTTCAAGACTTTCATTAAAGATTTTATATTGGAGCTGTTAGTCCTTCAAGACTTTAAATTGAATTTCAAGGATGTTCAAGATTTTATGGATATTTTTGGAGACAGATTTTTTTATTTTTTTTATCAATCAAATGTTAGGTCCACCAAGACCTTAAACTGGAGTGTTATCAAATGTTAGGTCCACCAAGACCTTAAACTGGACTGTTATCAAGCTGTTGGGTCCACCATGACCTTAAACTGGATTTCTTATTGATTAAATGTTTGGTCCACCATGACTTTAAACTGGTAGTTCATTCATTGTTTAGTCCACTATGACTTTAAACTGGAAAATTAATATCTGCAGGATAATTCAACATTCATTGGACCACTATGGCCTTATACTGGATTACTTGTCGATCAAATGTTTGGTCCACTATGAAATTAAACTGGATTATCAAATTTATTCAATCTTTGGTCAAGCCTAGGCCTTACTTAGGAATTTATCAAGTATTTATGCACCTAAACAATCTTTGGTCCACCAAGACCATAAACTGGCAATCGATTATATGTTTGGTCCACCAAGACTTTAAGCTAGAATGTCAATCTTGTTTGGATAACTCAATTCAATCTTTTAATTTATCACTGTCCACTAAGACTCTAAACTGGTTATTCAATTATTTCTGGAATTGGGTGCTGATAAGCTTTAGGAGGTTAAAATTTTAGGTGGTGATGATGCTAAGGGAAGCATAATGGTTAATTAGGTGAAATTTGTGGCACTTTAACATGGTCTAAAGTTAATATTATTATTGGAAGCCTGGCAAAAGTATTTTATGGGTTTGCTGCATAGCAAAGTTTGAAAATTGTGATGAAGGAATCAGAAGTTAGGATGGTAGTTGGATTTTAGGGAATGATTTTTTTTAGTGCCTCATAGTTAGGCCATTTTTTTTTGGTGTGAAGCTTGGAGGACCTTATGGGGAGATTGGAATCATAGAATTCGGCTCAGTGGGGGGCCCTATGAGGTTGGAATCAGGAGTATTGGGCTCATAGGAAGATCCACTCTCTCAATGCTGTGACAAGAAGGAAGACTGGTATATGGGAGTCTGAAGGGATTCAAACCTTGCTCTCAGTAGTGGAATCATCACAAGATTTATATTATTTTATTTTATGTTATATCAAGCCAGAGAAGAAAGAAAACATCAATTATGTTGAAAGTTTAAGAAGACCAAGCAAAAACAAAATTTTATCAAGTTATACTGTTAGAAAAGATAATTTCTTTGAAATTGTTCAACATCATTATCAAAGCTTTGCATTAAAATTCTTCTTTTCATGAGGTCTTCATGGTTATTAGCTGGAGTTTCTTGAAAATAGGCTAGCATTTTTCGTTTCAACTCATTAGTAAAGTCAAGGAAAAGATAGCGATAAAAATTTGGATAATGATTGATATAGTCCGTCTTCACTCTACCAACATCGTCAGTGTTGGTTATTTCGACAGCTAGAAGTTCAAATATGTTATTAAGTCATAGGTTTAGTCAATTTTGATTAAAAGTTTTTTTTAGTAAGATAAATAGGGTCTTACATTTAGAGCCAGGAAACATAGTCTCAGCAAAGTTAGTTGGGGGTACTGGCGTTATAGGATTAGGATCTTGTGAAGGCAAAATTAGGCTGGGATCCGTTGATGAAGATTGAACTTTTGAAGCTGTTTTTGATCTTATTCGTTTTAAGAAGACAGGAATTTTGGGTCGCTTTTTAGAAGTTGAAGGATCAGGGAGAGCTGCTGGTCTTAAATATACGTTTGTTTTAGAAGGAACTAATGGACGGTTACATTTGACTTTTTTCACACGGCATAAGTCGCAAGCTGTCCTGCCAGAAAGTTTAGGGTTGGACATTAAACAAGGTACCTGGTATCAAGCGCAGAGTTCACATGGAGCAAAAAGTTCTTTCAAAGACATATTGATGAAGATGAATTTTATAGTTGATTAAAGAAGATGGTGGTTGAAGGTTAAAGATGAATATTGTGTTCAACCACTTATGCAAAGTTTTAAGAATGGGGACATTCTCGATTGGAGGGAGGATGTGGTAGCCTAAAGTTTAGTATGGCACCTAAGTACGTAAATGGAGTTATTACGGCGTGCAAGATTGGCGTTATTATTTTTTATAAAAGGGTTTTATTTAATTTATTGGAGTTTAAAATATGAAGAAATTGGTCACGAGCAAATGCCTACACAAATACAATTTATTTTACGGAGAAAACTTATTATTATGGTCTGAAAAATTTATAAGTATCAAGTCAAGTTACTCAAGAACCTTGGGAAATTTTCCCAGAATTTTTACTATTTTTCTTATATTTTTAAATGAATTTTAAAGTTTTATAGAAATATTTACGTTTTTAAAAATTACTTAACTTTGATGAATTTTCACGGGGTAATTAGAGCTGCGCAGACTACGAAAATTAGTTTGGTATGTAAAGGGGAAGTAGCTCTATTATGTGTAATTTTTCTAGATTTTTTATTATAGTTTTAAGGTTCTAATTGAGTCCGGAAGTCTGGACGAACTCCGTACGGACTCTGTTTAGACTCCGTACGGACTCCGCTTTGACTCCGTACGGACTCCGTTCCGGCTCCGTACGGACTCCGTAAGGGCTCCGGATTGACTCTGGAAGAGCTCTGGAGGGGAAAACTTAGGCACGTGACTAGGAATACTTAAGCGCTTCTCAAACTCGAAATTGAGAGGGGGGACACATCATACAGCTTAATCTTTAACTACCATGGTCTCATTTTTTATTACTCAACAAATTAAATAAATTGTAATACCCTTATAACTTTATATTATTTTACATAACATTTTAGAAATACAATTCAACAATTTAAATCACACTTCATATAGGGTATCTTTAGAAAGGTCTTCATCACTGGGACTTGATTATTGCTGTCTCATAAAAATTCAAATTATTATAAAAACATAAAAGTCAATCTTTTCAGATCTTTCACTGGTACACCTTAATTGTTGTTATCAGTATTTCTTTATCAACAGCCACTTTCTTTAAATCTCAATAAGCGTTAAATATTTTAGAGTTTCATTATTTTTATCAATCAGATCTAAGTAGACTGGTTAGCTTAGTAATTTAGAATTCCCATTTTGTTATTTTTATTGGAAGGACGGGGTTTTCAGCTAAATCCACACATCTCCTCCAGATTCTGCTTACAGCAAGGCGACTGTAAGAGTTTACCTTACCATAACGTATTTATATTTAATAGTGATAAAAGCTTTAAATTAAATCATTATTATTGTATCTTACTTTATTTTCTCAATAATCATTTCTAAATCCTAAATCTTTGATTATTGAGTTTCCAACCCTTCGTGAGATCTTAAGAATTCTAACATCACCTTTCAATTATATTAGAATCCTTCTCCAACATAACTTGAAGCAGTAGTTCTTCCTTAGAGTCATCTTCAAATCACTTCCTCGAATCATTCCTCTGTGCCTCGAAGAAGTCTCTAAACTTCTCATCTCACTTACAGGAACATCCTTAACCTTGTGCGTAGGTCGTCTGGTGACAGTATAATTTAATTCTCCGTAGTTTTCATTCTTTACACTACTATGTCCCTTTTCAGGTGTTTTCTCTAAATTCTTAAAATGGCACCTGTTCAACGCACTCCTCCTACGGGCGCTACTACTAGAGCTTGTGCCAGAGGCAGGCCACCACCACTTGGCCTGTTTCCCGAACTCACTCCTTGGAGCCACTCGACCTTAGGGAACAGCAACATTCAGTCCAATCTGTAGAAGACATCCCACAAGATTTTGATGATTCTAGTGACAATGAAGAAGGAGAGGATACAATGCACAAGGCACCTTCCACCCCTGCTAATCACCCTTCTGGTCAACCTTCAGAACCTGGACCATCCAATTCTCTGGAAGATTTCATGAGACTTTTCATGAAGACCCTTTCAACTTCAGCGTCTTGAGAGGGATCTAAATTCAAAACTCCTTCTTTGAAATCTCCTGATAAATTCGATGGAGAACATCCAGACAGATTGCGACCCTTCTTGCAAACCTTCAAGCTCCTGTTCCATAATGACCCTCAAACCTTCAATAACGACCAATCAAAGGTTGTTTACGCTTCTTCTTTCCTAGCCAGAAAAGCAGCAAGATGGTTTGAACCTTATCTTCTCATGCTCTCTTTGACCGAAACCCACTTACTTATTAATAACTGGGAAAAGTTAAAAGACCAATTCTTCACCTTTTTCAGTGACCCTAATTAAACTGACAATGCCGAAATTGAACTTGATTTTCTTCACATGAGTGATAATGGAAAAGCCTCAGAATATATCTCGAACTTCAGAGCACTTAAAACTCGAGTAGGTTGGAATGATGCTTCCCTCAAGTATCATTTCAAAAAAGGACTTCCTTTGAGGATTCTGGATCATTTAATTCTTCTCGGTCAGAAGATGACTACTTTAAGGGATTTAATGGATTGAACCCTCGAACTTGACGGTTTTTTTCCAAGGACGACTTCAACATCGTCGATACACCAACAAATATCAAGGCCTAAATTTTAAATCAGGACCTTCTTTACACCCATGACCAAATCAATCCTCCTCGACTCAATCCAAACCCACTAAGGGAAAGGACAAACCTCGACCGAAAAGCTCCACCCCAGGCGATATCAGTAAAGTACTGGATCCTAAAGGGGAACTTAAAGAAGCTGAGAGGAAGAGGCGAGAAGTTAATGGGTTATGTATGTATTGTGGGAGTAAGCACAAGCTGGAAGATTGTGTAAAATTGAAGGAAAGAGAAGGTACTAGTTCAAAGTCAAAAAACTAGTAAATAGTTTACTTGTGTGCAAAGAAAACTATCGTATCTCTCCCAGTGCACAGAACGTCCATGTCTTAAGGACTGGATTTCCCTTAAATTGCTTGAGATTCATTCTTTTAAAGGAGGATACCCCCTTCAGTTGTCTTATAGACTCTGGAGCTTCAATTTCTTTTATCAGTTTATCTTTTGCTGAGAAGTTACAGCTGAAATTTACAGATATTGATCGAACTCCAATTTATTTGGTCAAATCAGAGGAACCCAAATATTGGTCCAGTAAGAAAGTTTTATGGGTCTTAAACTTTCCGAACTTTCCCCCCTTTGAGTGGGAATTATCAGTCTTGGAAGCCCCAGGGATGGACGATACCTTTCTTGGCCATGACTTTTTAACGTATTGGAATCCTGAAATAGATTGGACACAGGGATTGATCACACCACGTACCAAGTATATTTCTAATTCTTCAATGCAGGTCAATACAGAGTTAAACAACCAGCCTGACAACGTCCTGCTAGAGGAAAAATCTCTTCCAGATGACTTGCAAGCATCTGATCTTTCTTAAAATGAGCAATTGGCTAACCCTTCTAGCTCAATGACTTCACTTGAAGAGGATTTAAATTGCCTCGAAGCAAATCAATTATGCTCTCTCAATTCTGGTCTTCCCTCAACAGATTCCCTTGAAGATGATGAGGATGACTGAATTGAAGTTGAAGCCATTAAATCAACTCTACCAGAAATCTATCATGATTTACTTGATGTTTTTTCAATCCGCAAGGCTGATAAGTTACCACCTCATTGACTTTACAACCATCAGATAGAGTTAATAGGTCCAGTACCTCCGGCAGGTCCTGTCTATTCTTTGTCAAAGGACAAATGTCAAGTTCTTCGAGACTACATTGCAGAGAATGTAGCTCAAGTTTTCATCAGAGCCAGTAAATCTCCAACCGGCTCCCCTGTTCTCTTTGTAAAAAAGAAGGATGGTAGTCTTAGGTTGTGTGTTGACTATAGAAAGCTCAAAAAAGTCACTAAGAAGAATGCATATCCTGTTCCCACTATGTCATTACTTCTTACGATTTTAAATGGTGCTAATTTCTTTTCTAAGATTGATCTTAGAGGCTCTTCCAATCTTATTTGCATTGCCGAAGGTCATGAACCACTGACTGCAATGCGCACTAGATTTGGTAGTTTTGAATATTTAGTTATGCCTTTTGGATTGTGTAACGCACCATCTACTTTTCAAACTTTTGTCAATGACAACTTTCAAGATGTTGTAGAACAATTTGATGTTGTCTATTTAGATGATATTTTAATTTTCTTGAAGACACTAGATGAACGTATTCATCATGTTCGACAGGTTCTAAATCAACTTCGAGATCACGGTCTCTACACCAAGCACAATAAATGCAAATTCCACCTTAAATATATTAATTTTTTGCGTTTTACATTGTCCACTGATGGTTTAGTCATGGACAACAAAAAGATACAAAAAGTCCTGGAATGGCCTGAGCCCAAAACCGTTAAATCCATCCAGGGATTTTTGGCTTTTGCAAATTTCTATAGAAGATTTATTAAAGATTACTCTAAAACTATTTCCAATCTTACTTCTCTTCTTAGAAAAGATATTCCTTTTGTTTTTACTTCAACAGCATGAAAGGAATTCAAAGCATTGAAGACGGCGTTCACCACAGCTCCAATTCTTTAACACTTTGATCCTTCTGCTTCTACAATAGTCAAGACAGATGCGAGCGATTATGCCATTGCAGGTGTCATTTCTCAATTAAATCCTGAAACAAAACTGTTTCATCCTGCTGCTTTTGAGTCACGTAAACTCATTGCAGCAGAATTGAATTATGAAATTCATGACAAAGAGCTTTTAGCTATTAGTCATTGTCTTAAAAAAATGGCGCTCTTTTCTTCTCAGCTTAGATATTCCTTTTCAAATTTTAACAGACCATAATGATTTGAAATACTTTATGTCTTCCAAAGTATTAACCAGGCGTCAAGCCAGGTGGGCTGAATTTATGTCTGAATTTCATTTTTCTATTTCCTATCGCCCAGGTAAGAACTGCATTGTCCCAGATATCTTGTCACATCGGGACGACGTTTACCCACAGCGGGGGGACGCATTTGCTGACAAGAACCCTGCAAATGTGAAATCAATCTTCAACAAATCAATGTTAACGACTCATCAACTTAATTCAATGACAATTCAATCTTTTCAAAATCCACTATCCAACATCCTCGAAGCTCAGTCGAAGGACAATTATTGTTTAGGGTTAAAAGACAAAATACTCTCAAAGAAAGGGGCCAAAAGATTTAGTATTGAGTCAGGTCTATTAGTTTTTGAGGGAAGAGTAGTCATACCTGACATCAATGAAATAAAATTATGGATTTTCAATAGTCGACATGATTCTCCATTAGCTGGTCATTTTGGGGTTGATAAAACCTACCAGTTAATAACGAGGGATTTCTTCTGGCCAGGTATGACCAGGGAAATCAAGGCCTATATAAAATCTTTTTAAGATTGTAATAGAAATAAGGCTCCCCGTCACCGGAAGTATGGGTTGCTTCAACCACTTCCTATTACCTCTAAACCTTGGGAATCTTTATCGATGGATTTTATTTCTCAACTTCTTCTTTCTAATAATTTTGATGCTATATTAGTAATAGTAGATAGATTTTCAAAAAAAATTATTTTTATTAAAACCACTACTACTGCTACAGCAGAAGATTTGTCAAAATTGTTTCTAGAATATGTATTTTCCAAACAAGGCTTACCTAATGATATTATTTCAGATAGAGGCTCATTGTTTGTATCCACATTCTGGACTCAACTGTGTCAACAACTCAATATCACGAGGAACCTCTCCACAGCCTATCATCCTGAAACCGATGGGCAAACAGAAAGGGTTAACCAAATCCTCGAACAATACCTTTGAATGTATGTCAGTTACCAACAAGACAATTGGACCACATGGTAACCATTGGCTGAATTTGCTTATAATAACTCAACTCATTCTTCAACACAACAATCTCCTTTCGAAACTGTTTATGGAAGACATCCTCGATTCAACTCAATTCACGTAGGAACTAATCATCCTGCGGAACATTATCTTTGAACCATATCATGACTCCAAGAGGAACTTAAATCAAATTTGGAATTAGAGGTTCGAAGGTACAAGGAACAGGCTGACAAGCATCGACAAACTGCTCCTTCTTTTAAACCAGGCGACAAAGTATGGATCGACGCACGAAACATTATAACATCTTGAACATCAAAGAAACTGGCTGAAAAACGCTTGGGACCATTCGAAATCAACTCTGAAGTCTCTAAAACTGCATTTCAACTCAAGCTACCTCCTAAATGGCAGACTATTCACCCTGTTTTCCACGTATCTCTCCTGGAACTGGCTTGAGAAACATACCTGGGCAAGAACCAACCTCCTCCGGAACCGGTCGAAGTAGAAGACCATCTGGAGTGGGAAGTAAGCCGTATACTTGATTCAAGAATGCGCAAGGGGAAACTTCAATACCTCGTGGAATGGGAAGGCTTCCTCAATGACGCAGACAAAACATCCTGGGAACCAGCCATCAATGTTTCTAACGCCCCTGAACTCCCAAAATTTTTTCATCTTAAAAATCCTTTGAAACCAAAACCTTAAAACTCTCTTTTATTTTTCCTTTCTCTTTTTATTTCTTTCTTCTATTTTCTTTTTTTTGTTTAAAAAATCTAAAACATCTTTACTTCTAAAAAATTCTTTAATTTTGTTTTCTTCTTATTCTTTTTCTTTTAATAATTTTTCAACCTTCTTTAAAATAAATAAAATTAAATTAAAATAAGATGAAATGAAATAAAAATCAAATTAAAATAAATAAATAAAAAATCAAATTAAATTAAAATAAATAAAATAAAATAAAATAAAATCAAAATAAAATAAAATAAAATAAAAACAAACAAAATTAAAATCTTTTTCTTTAAAAAATTTACTTCTTTTCTTTTTTTCCTTCTCAATTTTCTATATACATTCTTTCTTTAAAATTTTCTTTTCCTCTAACTATCAAAATTCTTCATGAACGCAACACGACCATCTTCTCGAACCTCACTTTCAACCTCTAAATCTCTCTTTTAAATCCTTCGAATAAATTACTTCTTTCCTTTCAAAACTCTTTTGAAAATTTAATTTCTTCTCTTCTTTTCTTCCTTTTCCTTTTTCAAATAACTAAATTCCTCAAACCTTCAATTAACAAACTTTCATAAATAACAAACTGTTTCTTTTCATTAAATTTAATTTACAACAAAATTATTTCAATAAATTATTTCTTTCTTCTTTCTTTCTTCTTACTTAATTCTTTTCTTTTCAAACTTTAAAACCAAAACCCCTTCAATCAAATATTCTTTCTTTTACTCTCTCATTTAAACTTCTTCTTTCAAAATTTTAAAACAAACTTCTATTTTAAATCTATTTTCTGTCTTTTCCTTTTTCTCTCAAAATCTTATAAAAAAAATAAAATATTAAAATTTTTTAAATAAAAACAAAATAAAAATAACTAAATAAAAATTATTTCTACTTTCTTTTCTTTCTTTTTCTTTTTTCCTTCCATTTTAAATTCTCTCCTCTATTTTCCCCCAAACCAATTCCTTCATCTTCTCCAAAATTTCCCTTATTTCCTTCCTACATTTCTCAAAGACTTCCCCCTCTCCTACCGGAATCACATCTCCAATTTCCAGTAGCTCCTTGGCCACGTCAAAGGAGGCGGCATCGAATATTTTATCAATTTTGCTGCTTAAGTCTTCAATAAACCTCACTCACCGGATCTGGGGAGGCTTTTTTGACCATACTTGATCGAGGGTTTCTTCTTTCTCCTCCCTCGAGGTAACCACCGGTAATCTATCTTCAATCCACACCGCCGCTTCCACAAAAGTGGGTTCCACAATGGTTGCTTCTGCATTCGAAGCTTCTGCCGTAGGGATTTCTGTGATGACGTCTGAATTATAAAAACAAGACCATCAGTCACTAGATTTCTAAAATATCAGGGAATGGACTTACTTCTAAAAATAATTTTGGAGTAACATCCACCGCCACTTACTTCTCCACTTTGTCATCCTCAATGACCACCCGTCGCTTCTTTGGGGTCCGTCTCGAGATGGAGACTTCCTCTTCCTCCTCAACTAACTTGTCGATTTCATCTTCGACCACTCGCTTCTTGCTTGTAGGCCAAGTCACCAATGTTGCTACATTGGCTTCAGCTTCTTCTTCATTTTCTCCCACCGATTGATCATCCCCAATTGACACATTCCAAATGTCTTCGACTACTTCCTTTGTCTTGGGAATCACCCAATATTTCTTCTTAGTGAACTGACTCTCGATGTCGGCATTTTTCGACAAGGCTTTACACGCCACCCTTCTTCATCAGCAAAATTTGAACTTCTGGCGAGAACCTTGTGTCGCCCAGTTCTCTACGCAGAAGTACTCCATTGACTCGCAGGCCATGCAAGTCTTGGAATATTGTCGTGTAACGATCCCTCATCTGCTTTAAGGTGTGGAGGCATGGGAGTTGGAGTAGGGAAATCTGTCATAATAAATTAAAGAATAATTAAATAAGGAGGG
Source organism: Hemileia vastatrix (assembly GCA_030280995.1). NCBI lineage: Eukaryota > Fungi > Basidiomycota > Pucciniomycetes > Pucciniales > Zaghouaniaceae > Hemileia > Hemileia vastatrix. The sequence continues at coordinate 18,468,556 of JASXTE010000013.1, read as the reverse complement.
AAAAGCAATTAGTGTGGGAAGTATGTTTTACGCTCAACATAGCTCGTGTTCTTATACCCGGGCATCTGTCACGCGCCACGTTGTAGACAATCCTATAGTACTAGCTATAGGCCTTGACCAAGGGAGTTGGAGAAAAACCAGAGAGAAAATCCCCAGTCCCTTTAGAAAAATAGAGTGAGATTTACTTGCTAAAGTAAGTTGGTTCCTGTTTTGCTAAAGCTAGTTTTCAACACACTTGACTGCTTGATGAGCCAAGAAAGTAGTCCCCAGATAGACTACCAGACCAAGGAACTGAAATGTAGAACAAAGTCCACACCAGAGACAGCAAAGATACTTGATGTAGGCTGCAAATCCACACCAGAGACAGCAATAATACTTGCTATAGCTTGCAAGACTATAACAGAGAAAACAGTTGCTAAAGTTAAGTTAAATGAAGAACTCACTTGCAACAAACACAGCCAATTGTGGCCAGAAAACAGTGAAAACTGAGTGAGGAACAATGAGATCACCTCTGGATGGTTGTATGATGATTAAGGTTGCCCCAAACTGTCTTATTCACTATGTACACACAGACCACTAACTAAGAGCCCATGCGCACCCACCAATCTGGTGCCTGTACCTGCCAAATTGCATAAAAAACCCTCCTGGAGCGCTCCCCAACCTCCTAAAACAGAGGCGGGCGGGCCGCCCAACGTCAGAGATGCCGCCTGAAGCGGCCCAGTCTCCCTAAAGCCAGAAAACCAATAAAAACCACTAATCTACTTAGAAAAATTAGCTACAACTACTAAAACCTTTAAAACACAGAATTTCACTATAACAACATTGTGACATGAAATATAGAGAAAAATTAGCTCTATCCAATGGTACTAAGCACTTAACCCTAAGACTTAAGGTTAGCCCGTAAAACACGCAAAACAAAATTAAACAGCAATCTTTTATGAATGAAAAATGAGGAAATGACCCTTAAAACTCAGAATATGAAAAATGTCTTCAAGACATAAAATATAGAGAAAAACCAGGGCTATCCAATGATAGTACCCACATACCCGCAGACCCAATATCCACGGGATAAAACCAGAAAAATACCAAATTCCTTAACAGATGTCAATTAAGACATGCACAACAGCGCCAAATCACACAACAAAGGCCCCTGCCAATGTTGGAAGACCACATCCTCCCTCCAATTGAGAATGTCTGCATTCTTTCTTCATCCAACCACCATGTTTAACCTCCTTCCCAAATCTGCCTCTGAAATGGGCCCCTGCAAATACAGCATTGACAATAATTTAATCTGCACCATGACACCACCTGTCCATCCATACAGAACGTCCTGCGATGTCTGCCACTCCAGAAAGAAGACCTGCCACAGACCTGCTCCACTTTCTTCCACAACAGATTCACCTCCACCTCAACCTGGTCCTTATTCTGCCAGAACCAAAAGATCTAGGCCATCCATCCTGATACCCAGATTAATCAAAAAGCTCCACCCTTCCCAGAAGAGTGCCACAACTCATAAAACAACTAGTTCCCCCATCCCTGGTCCATCTGATGGTAAAGAACATTCATTCCTTCCTTCAACTTTAAAACTGATAACTTCTCAGTTCCATCATCTTCTGATAGTGATGATAAAAATGTAGGATCCATTGCACCACCAACACCAACGCACTTGCCCACTATCAAGGCCAAGTTCCAACAACACATATCTCAACAGAAACAACTTCTGCTTCACTACTTCCAATCCACTCCTGCTAGAGATCCACAGGACATTGATAACAGAAGACACCTCATTCACCAGTTCAAGGCTAATTCTGAACACTTCATTTCATCTCTTGATTCCCTCTGTAATTCAACTATTACTTGAGTTTGATTCAGAAAAAAAAAATTGACCACACCCTCTATAGGATGTAACCACAAACAACCCTCAGTTTTAAGTCTTGGGGGACCATCCTCATTTTATAGTCTTGGGGGACTCAAAAACCCTCAGTTTAAAGTCTTGGGGGACTCAAAAACCTAAATCATAAACCCAGAACCAGAGATCAACCACATTAAGACACAGAGAAAAAACTAACATTATGGGGTAATTGTGAATAGAGCAGCCAGCCCATCAATTACCCCCAAACTTGCCTTTGCTAAATTCGGAGGCTCCCCCTGTGGAAACCCTCCACCAATCTTTCAAAACAAACACCCCAACAAAAACTCCTTCCTCAGTTTATAGTCTTGGGGGACTTACAACCCTCAGTTTAAAGTCTTGGGGGACTAACACAGTGTTCAGTTTAAAGTCATGACGGACTACCTTGAAAAAATCTTGAAACCAGCCAGTTTAAAGCCTTGGAGGACTAACAGAAACCAGATTTCAGTTTAAAGTCTTGATGGACTGTCTTGATACCATAGCTTTTTCAGTTTAGAGTCTTGATGGACTGACTTGATACCATAGCTTTTTCAGTTTAGAGTCTTGATGGACTGAAAGAATTTAGCATAAAATGGACGCAGCCAATTTCATGCAGCACACCTCTACAGCCAACCTGCTGAACTTCCACCATCACTTCATCATCTACCCATCACTGAAAAAAATCTCCTCCTATCCCTTTTCATCATCTTTTCTCACCACAGATCATGGCTGGATCTCCTGATGTTAATTCTTCTACTCTCCCTTGCTTCACTGCTTCCAAGGACTATGCCTGCAAACAGTGCATCCACATGTGCAGACCTTGCACATTCACTCTTCCAAATCCTGAATCCAAATTCTACAACAGGGCTTGTGACTCTTGTTATTCCAAAAAGAAAAGATGTGACAGAGACGCCAACTACACTATTCCACCGCCTTCTCCTTCTCACAAATACATCTCCAGATCAACTACCAGATCCCCAGAGCTTGGTCCTTCCTCTTCCTCTCAATCTTCTGCTCCTTCCAGAAGATCCAGAAGCTCAGCTTCCTGCACTCTTCCCAAAAGACCAGCCTTAGCATCACAAGAAACTGCTTTTATCTCCTCCAAATTAGCTCCAAAAGCTTCAAAATCAACTCCCAGGCTTCTAGACCGCGTCCAGGCGGCCCGCCCGCCTCACCAAACAGTGAAAATCAGGGCCAAAACCTCCAAAAACGGCCAGAAAACAGCCACATTCATCCAGACAACAACAACAAAGTAACCCAACTACCTCCTAATGCTCCCAGAGCAATGAAATCCACTCTTCCAAAGTCCAACAGCACCAAAATTTACCAGATTTCTAAGAGACCTTCCAGAGAACCCCAAGAAGAAACCAGAACACCACACACTGCTCCACAACAACAACTTTGTCCCCAACTAAGACAAAGAAACTACACCTCTCCTCAGTCAGCCAACTACTCTTCTGAAAGTTCCATCTCTTCAAATTATCCATCCAGAAGAGAGCAGTCTGCTTCAAAATCCCCCTCTCCTGCTCCATCCTTTAACAACCCTGGTACTCTATCACCAGCACCTCCTCCAACTGAATCCAACAGAAATAACAACCACAACAACAACAACAATCACACTGCTCCAACTAGGCCGCAGGAACCTCAGCATCCCAGTTCACCTTCTCAGGATCCTTCAGAGGAAGACCATGAGAATCCATATCTTTCCCTAGTTGATCCACCCACTATGACCATTACAAAATCGTCAGAGATCAAAATCCCAGCTGCTTACAGATTTGATGAGCTTCCAATCTGTAAGTACCAAATTAATTATTCCATTTCTTCAACTAAAATAATTACTGATCCAATTCTTCTTGTCTAGTTGGCACCCCTCCTCCTGAATCTATTATTGGAGTTGGCCAACCTCTTGAAACTTCTTTGACCCTGGATTATGGAGACATGAAGAAACACCTAAGCACCATGTGTTCCAACATGCTAAAAGCCTTTGCCCTCCATGGACCCTTGAATGACTTTGAAAAATCTCTGAGAAAGCGCCTACTGGACGAACACTGGAAAATGTCTAGGATCATTAAACACACCCTCCAGCACTCCATTCCTGCCTCTTCTTCTTCCTCCTCTGAAATTCCCTCTAATCCAATCCCTATAATCTCTCCAGCAGGATGCACTTCAAAGAACACAGTGCTTCCCACAATCCCAACAAAAAACAAAAACTTCATCACAATCTGGACCAGCCTCCAGAAGCTTCATCATCCAGAAAATGAGCTCCTGAAAAAGATTAGAAACATAATAATAATATAAAACAATTAATAAAAAATAATTTCAGAATTTTTTTTTTTTTTTTTTTTTATTTTTTTTACTAATATACTAAATTAAAAAATTTATAAATAAAATGAAATGAAATAACATAAATGAAATAAAATAAAATATAAAAAATAATTAAAATGGTATCCCCCAGCCAATTGATGAGCTGATCCCCTGATACCTTACCCACATCCAAGTGCACCTTGATGTGGATACACAATTAATTCTTTTAAATGGTTAACAGAAAACAAATTCAAAAATATAGAGATTCAGAAAATAATAAAAAATAATGAAACACAGAAACACATGAAATAAATAATAAATAAAAATAAGAAAATAGCATTTCCCGGCCAATTGATGAGCCTTTCCCCACCAATGCTTGCACACATCCAGGTGACCCTGATGTGGTAACACCCTATATTTTTGATTTTATAATTTTAAACAACCCCCATAAAAAAATTAAAAGAAAAAAAAGAGAAAAAAAGAAAATAATCTAAAACTGCTATCTAGCAAAAACATAACTGAAAAATCAAAGAAAGACCAGCTCCACAAATTATCCAATAAGGGAAAGTCCGGTCCATAGAAATGATCACTGGGTGGGCTCCCTCCAATAAGTAAAAATGACAGGAGACCACCAGTGATCCACCACCAATCTGAAAGAACCAATGATAAAGAAGCCAGTCCCAAACCAGTTTTAAGTCATAGCGGACTTGAAACCTGAATAATAAACAACAGAACTAGAATTCAACTAGGAAAAACAAAAGACTTGAGACAGACATTCTGGGGTAACTGTTCTACAGAGCAGCCAGCTCATCAGTTACCCCCACACTTGCCAAAGTAAAATCTAGAAGCCCGCCTGGTTACCTTCTAACAAAAACACAACATCCAACACAAAAAACCAAAACCAATAAGAGTGAAGAGTCCGGCACTTGAAAACCAAAGCAATTTCCAGTTTAAAGTCATAGAGGACTAATACCTGTGAAAATAAACCAATACTAGGGTTCAACCAAATTAAGAAAAAGGGTTGGAAAAAGACAATCTGGGGTAACTGTTGATAGAGCAGCCAGCCCATCAGTTACCCCTACACTTGCCAAGACAAAATCTAGAGACCCCATCCATGGGTACCCTCTAACAAAAGTTTCCAACAAACAGATGCATAGCATCACCACAAAAAAAACCAAAATTAAAGAATGGTCCTTAGTTTATCCTCATTGTGGAGTCAATCTTTTTCATGCCTAGTGCCCCTGGGATAAAACCTCTTCACTTGGTCTGAAGCCACCCTCTTTTTCAAGACTGCACCATCCAACTCTTCCAAAACATAAGAACCTCCAGATGCCTGAGATCTGACTCTGTAAGGTCCATTCCATCTGTCAGCAAACATTTTGCCCCACTGACTCTCCAAACTTCTATTATACACCAAAACCAAACAACCAGGTTTCAAGGGATACCTGAGTCTATGAGCCAACTTCTTGTCCCAGTATCTGACTGATTGATTCCTAATCTTCATCATTCTAGAGTATGCCTTCTCTTGACATTCCTCTCTACATTCCAACTGTTGCATCCTGGCACAGAGCAAATCTTCTGTTGAGTGCATGTCATCCCAATCAATTCCAAGATAAGAGACAGCTTCCAAGTCCACTGGTAGAAAAGCTTTTGACCAAACATTAACTCATAAGGAGAATATCCAGTTGTCCTCTTCACAGTGACCCTATCAGCAAATAAAACCAAGGGTAAATAATGCCTCCACTCTTCGGCACTATCTCCCCACATCTTCACCAAAGCATTCTTGATTACTTGATGGCCTCTTTCAACCATGCCTTCAGCTTCAGGATAATACGGTGTAGCCACTCTAACCCTAGAACCAACACTAGCCACAGATTCTTTAAATTCGGCCCCAAACTCTGGCCCACCATCAACAGTCACCAACTTCATCAACCCATACCTATAAATCCACTCCTTCTTCAAAAACTCTGCCACATTCTTGGCAGTCAAATTAACCAGAGGCACTGCCTCAACCCAACCAGACAAATAATCCCTAGCAACAATCAAGTATTTATACCTGCCCTCTTTAATATGGACAGCATCCAGACTGACCCTTCCAAAGACAGTTGATTCACCAGTAGCACGGCCCACCTCTTTAGGTTTTAAATGACTTCTTCTTTGACATTCTTCACAAGATTGAACCCAACCCTGCACAGCCAACTTCATACCCGGCCACCAAAATCTGTCTGCTACTCTTCTATAAGTCTCCCCAAAGCCTCTATGACCAAGGTCTTCATGCAAAGACTTCAAAACCAATTCTTGACCCTTCTTCTGAGTCACCACCACTTGAGGATTAGGATGTCTCCTTCTCATCAACCGCCTTCCTGACACATAAAATCCAAGACTCTTCTTCTTGATTGCCAACCAAGTATCATCATCACAACTATCTGGTCTCTCCAAGGTCAACAGATATTCCACCAAAATAAAATAAAACCCAGACTGACCCCAGGTCTCATCTTCAAAATCCAATAAAACAACATCCAAGGGTACAACTCTGTCATCAAAATCACCAGTGTGAACATGAGCCAATTAAGCAGCCCAGCCAGGACACCAATCCTTAAACTTTCGCAGATCCTTCTCTTTCCACTGAACCTTGTGAGAATCCAGTTCACTAAAAAAACACCCTTTTCCAATTTTGAACTGTCCCAAACAACAACTCCATCTTCATCAACAAAATCATCCTGATCACCAGAATCAAGATCAGATCCAGCCAGTTTAGCCTCTTGGGGGAGGTCAGAACAATCATCCAGTTTAGCCTCATGGGGGAGGACAGAACAATCGTCCAGTTTAGCCTCCTGGGGGAGGAAAGAAAAATCCTCAGCACCCTTTGTGCTGGCCCTAATCACTGAAACATCTTCGTCAAACTCTTCAGAATCAGAATCCTCATCTGTAGGTGGCCTCCTTGATAATCCATCAGGCATAGTAAAAGATTTACCTGGTTTGTGTACCAGGTCAAAAGAAAAATGTTGAATAAATGCCACCCACCTAGTCATTGGAGCATTTGTAAGACTAGGTGTATTGATCATCTGAACCAAAGATTTTGCATCCACCTGCAGCTCAAAATGCTGCCCCCACAAAACCGTCTGTAGCTTCTTTAAAATTTTAGCTACGCCATACAATTCCAACTTAGGTTGAGAATACCTAGATTCCACCTCATTAAACACCACAGACTCATACCTTACTGGCCTGACCCTCCCAGTCTTATCCTCCTGAGACAAAACAGCACCAGCAGCAATATAACTTGAGTCCACTGCCAGATAAATCTTTCCTGCACCAACACCATAATCCAACTTGTGAAGAATTATATCTTCACTAACAACCTTTTTCAACTTCTGAAAAGCCTCTTCACACTCTTCAGTCCATTCCCAATCTGCATCTTTTCTGGTCAACCTCCTTAAAGGTGAAGCCAACAAAGAAAAATCCTTAATAAAACTCCTGACATATACACATACACCCAAAAATCCCCTGACTTCAGTAGTAGTTTTAGGCCTTGGCCGTGACTGGATTTTATTAATCTTCTTCTTCGCCATAATCCTTCCCTCTTTACATACCAATGACCCAGAATTTCCAAAGCAGGAACACAACAACAGAATTTTGACCCTGAAATGGTCAAACCAGCCTCTTCAATCCTGAACAACACTCTCTCTAGAGTTATTGCATATTCCCACACAAACCTCCTCATGCCAGGGTTCTCTGCTAACACCTCATTACCATAATAAAAGGATGGTCCTTTAATCCCACCATCATCAATAAAAATACCAGCATGAGTAGGAACCTCATCCTGCAAAATCCAAGCCATCTGTGCTTGATAAACTGCCACTGAATTAGTTGCTCCTTGACGCAACCTAGTGAGCTGAAATCTTCCCAAAGGAGTCTCAAAAGTTGTGAGAGGCCTTGAATCCGTATGTAGTTCCCTCTCATCATAACCACCCATAATATCACCCAAACCATAACACACCCTTCCAGCAAAAGCTTCAACAAAATCCTCTGCACTTGGCGGCATACCAGCGTCCTTGATAGTGACTCTATTCAAGGCTCTAAGATCATGTATCACCCTCAACTTTCCATTATACTTCTTTACACAGAACACTGGGCTTGAGTAACTGGATGTTGATTGTTCATATAACCCAGTCCTGACTCTTTCCCTACAATCTCTACAAAATCCTCTCAAATAGCGGCTGGAATCGGAATAGGTTTGATTTGCCAAGGTTCATGACAAACAACAGGAATCAAGTAAGGTTCCCCATAAGAGTGCTTTAATACACCCCTTTCCTCCTCAACAAATTCCATCGATTTTTCCCTAAGCACAATAACGTGCAACAACAACTTCTTTTCTTCCTCAGACAACCACCCATCAGGACCAAAATTAACAACTTTCAATCTTTCCACGGTCACCCTAGCCGTCTCTACAAATTCGGGAGGATTCTTCACCAAAGGAGTACAGTACGGATCTCTTGACAAAGGAGGTCTCTTCAAAGGTGGATTCAAACCCACAGGCCTAATCTTCTGCGCTACCTTCTTATACTTTGCCGCTCCACCTTCAACTTGAGGGATCTTCAGGAAATCTTCACCACCAGACCTGGAACAAAAACCAAGGGTTTCCCCATTGCTCACATGTGTGGCAAAGGTAATTTTTTTGAAAGGTGTAGAAGAAACCCTAGCGGTGCACAATTGGGAGGACTTACTTTTACACCCCAATCTCACCACTCCAAAAATTTTCCGCAATTCCACATCTTCATCCTCACTTCCAACTTCCGAATCTTCAAATCTTGATTCATCTTCTGAATCACATCTTCTAAAATTGTGCAGTTTATCCTCATGCTGGAGGTCCAAAAATAGATCTTGATGATCTTCTCTCTTCAAAATTTTCTGCAGTTTAACCTCATGCTGGAGGCCCAAAAATAGATCTTGACGATCTTCACAAAATATTTTGTATCTTCTTTCTTCATTATCTTCAGATTTTTTTCTTGATTTTCTTGAATTATCTTGAAATTTTTATCTTCTTTTCTTAAGTTTTCTTCTGTACTACAAAAATAACCAGGGGTTTCCCCAATGCTCACAGGTGTGACCCAGGTAATGTTTTTAAAAGGTGTAGAAGAAACCCTAGCGGTGCACAATTGGGAGGACTTACTTCTAGACCCCAATCTCACCGCGCCAAAACTTTTCCGCATATCTTTCAATAAAGATATATAACCAATCTTCTTCTTTAAACTTGAATTAAAAATAATTAAAAATCTTGAGAGAGAACAGAGACTTGATAAGAAACTTGATGAATACTTGCAAAGAAGGGAAACATTAAAAAGAGAAATTTGAAAATCCACTTGGTATATCTCCAAGGGAGCTGACCTACTACAACCTGTGATTTTCACGTCTTGGGGAGAGGTTTTAGCAGTAGGGTGATCAGCCCTCATTACTCTAAAAAAGACAGACTCTCAATAGAGCCTGAGCCGCACTCCAAAAAACCAGAGGCAGCACCCACTTCCTTCCTTCTCCTGCAGCAGTCCATGCACTGGCACATTGAAGATAAACCAGGCCTAGTCTCCCAACCATCCTCTCCAGGGTATGATAACCTCATGTGAAGCCTCCTTTCGTCTTCACCAGTCAACTCCAAACTAATTCCCAAATCAAATGGATAACCAATTCTTGCCTGAAAATCCATCAAGAATGGCCCACCCAAAACTGCTTTTACATTACCTTTAGCAATGTAAAAATGAACCTTCCCTGAGGCTCCTCCAACATCTAACTTCACAAACTCTGAAGTTCCAACCAATTCAGTGACATGGCCACCAATCCCTCTCAAATTCCCACCAATACCAGTTTTGATGGGGAGGCCCATATGAGTTGCCTCAAACAAAGAAATCAGGTTTATCTGAGAACCTGAATCCACCAATGCCCTTGCCTCCCTGCCATTCAGAGTGACATTGACATATCCCAGAGGAGCAGAAAAATGAGTTTTCAACCCCTCACCAAACTTTTCAGCAGAATCACAAATGTATTCTACCTCACCAGAAGAAACCCTTCTCCTGGTCAACAACTTCTTCAGCCTATCAGCCAACCCTGGACTGATAGCATACAATTCCCCATAAGATAGGGAAACCTGACCCTGGTTCATCCTTTCCAGGACAGAGTCCATAACATTAACTTGACAAGACACTACTGGCCTCTCAAAGTGAGCTCTTTGCTTCACCACCTTGGTCCTAGAAGATTCTTGAGGACCAGCACCACCAACAGATTTACCATTAACAGGAACCAAACCAGATCCCTCACCAGAACCTCTGACTCCAACAGGCTTTGGCAATGAAGCCAAAGGGACATCCTCCTCAGAGTCAGAATCCATCTCCATTGGCATTGGCTCACCATTCAGGTCCAATGCACCAAAACTAGGGGGGCCCATGTCAGCCATACCCTTCTGCATCTTGTACAGCTCCTCTTTGCTGTACCTTTTCCTAGCTACACTCAGCTTAGGATCACCCTTTGAAGAATTTGGCTTTGGTTGGGCCTGAGAACTGCTCTTAGTCCTACCCACCTTCCCTGCTTCCACATCATAAACACCAGCCAAGCATTCACCACTTGACTGTCCACCACAAGAATACAACTCCAAACCACCAAAAGAAGTAGAAAAAGAGACCTTATTGACCTCCTTCCCCTTTCCCTTGACGTCCTCATCTACCTTAACAGAAGACTTCCCCTGATCAGGAATCTCCTCAAACCTTGGCCTCCTTTGATAGAGACCACCCCTTCTCCTGACCAAATCCACAGGAGCCTGCCCCTCACTGGGCTTCACAAAAGAACCATCAGGGAACTTAAAAACCCTGCCATCAAACTGCACTTTTCCTTCAGACACATCTCTGTTCAGTGCCCAACAATCATTGGACCTGTGCCCCCTCCTACTGAAATAAGAGCAAACCCAAGGATCACTCCTACCAGCCTTCCTTTCAAAATCTCTTGGCTGAGAAGGTGCCTTATTACCCTTCTTGGCCTCCTGGACAAAAATGTGCAGCTGTTTTGTCAGATCAGCCAACTTCTCCACCATTGGGTCCCTCTCCTGTTAGGGAACCTGCACCAAATTTTTCTCCTCCTTCTTCTCCCTAACTTCCTCTTCAGCCAAAGCCTCACTGACTTTGATGACATACTTGGCACACCCCTTCTGATAGGTGTCCACAGCCAATAACTTTAAATGGGCCTCAACAGCCTCCTTCACCTTATCCAAGGCAGGCAACTTCTGGTCCCCATTAGAAAGAGTCTTCATCAATTCCTTTCTTTAAAACTCCTTCAACACATCAATCGTGAAATCTCTAGCCAGGGCAGACCAAAAAACATCCTTGGCAGCATTTTCATGTGCCAGCTCCTCCACTTCCACCAAATATTCCACCACAGGATCAAACTGTAGCAGAAACTTCCTGTAACTACGTAAGTTACCAACACCACCATAAGATTGCCATTCACTGACAACCTTGTTCAGATCCACCATAGTGAACCTGACACCCCATCTATCCACCATTTCCCTACACAACAATTTCCAATCCCTCTTCTTGTAGCCAGACATGGCCAGAATCTCCTTCTCCACTGACCTATCACCAATAAAGAAGATAATCTGCTTCACCATGTCCAGGTAGGAAGCACCATCCACTCCAGCAGCAGTTTTATACTTCTCTAGAAACCACTTGACATCCTCCCCATTAAATTTGGTACAATCCCAGGTTTTAATTCTCACACACTCCCTAACCATCACAGAAGGAGGACGATCCTCCCCACTGACAGTCACCACAGGAATAGCAGAACCAGAAGCCATTCCTCCAGTCCAAAACACCAAAAAGAGCCAACTGAAGAAAACAGAGATTCCAAAGAACTAGCAAGTTCCCCCCACGTTGGGCTCCAGAAATGTAGACAATCCTATAGTACTAGCTATAGGCCTTGACCAAGGGAGTTGGAGAAAAACCAGAGAGAAAATCCCCAGTCCCTTTAGAAAAATAGAGTGAGATTTACTTGCTAAAGTAAGTTGGTTCCTGTTTTGCTAAAGCTCCTTTTCAACACACTTGACTGCTTGATGAGCCAAGAAAGTAGTCCCCAGATAGACTACCGGACCAAAAAACTGAAATGTAGAACAAAGTCCACACCAGAGACAGCAAAGATACTTGATGTAGGCTGCAAATCCACACCAGAGACAGCAATAATACTTGCTATAGCTTGCAAGACTATAACAGAGAAAACAGTTGCCAAAGTTAAGTTAAATGAAGAACTCACTTGCAACAAACACAGCCAATTGTGGCCAGAAAACAGTGAAAACTGAGTGAGGAACAATGAGATCACCTCCGGATGGTTGTATGATGATTAAGGTTGCCCCAAACTGTCTTATTCACTATGTACACACAGACCACTAACTAAGAGCCCATGCGCACCCACCAATCTGGCGCCTGTACCTGCCAAATTGCATAAAAAACCCTCCTGGAGCGCTCCCCAACCTCCTAAAACAGAGGCGGGCGGGCCGCCCAACGTCGGAGATGCCGCCTGAAGCCGCCCGGCCTCCCTGAAGCCAGAAAGCCAATAAAAACCACTAATCTACTTAGAAAAATTAGCTACAACTACTAAAACCTTTAAAACACGGAATTTCACTATAACAACAGTGAGACATGAAATATAGAGAAAAATTAGCTCTATCCAATGGTACTAAGCACTTAACCCTAAGACTTAAGTTTAGCCCGTAAAACACGAAAAACAAAATTAAACAGCAATCTTTTATAAATGAAAAATGAGGAAATGACCACTTAAAACTCAGAATATGAAAAATGTCTACAAGACATAAAATATAGAGAAAAACCAGGGCTATCCAATGAAAGTACCCACATACCCGCAGACCCAATATCCACAGGATAAAACCAGAAAAATACCAAATTCCTTGACAAATGTCAATTAAGACATTCACCAACAGTGCCAAATCACACAACAAAGGCCCCTGCCAATGTTATGAGACCACAACGTGACACTCGAAGAAAAAGCAGCTCATTAAATCAATAATAAGAGACTCAAATCCATACTCAAAGCGCAGAAAGCAATTCTCCATAGCAAATGTGACTTTCCTTTGTGTACTCGCTATTCAGCCAGGCTAGCCTAAACTCTAAATTTAAATTAGTCAATCTTTCAATAGTGTGTCTTAGTCTTTTTCTCAATAAGCAATGCACAGCGCAATAGTTAATATAATAGTACATTAAAAGGTTTATGAAGTGTCTGTGGGTTATTAAGGGGTAGTGAGCATGGACAGAATGGTTAGTGGAGGATTAAGGGGTTAACGGATGTTAGTGAGGAGGGTCCAGGTGTAACAGATGTATTTTAATGGTCTGTGGTGTGCGGAATAGTGGATGGGTATGAGGTCAATGTGAGGAGGAGTAAAGGATATAAAAGGGGTTGAGTTTTTGGTTTGATATTCTTTAGAATTAAATTATAAAACGTATTTATAGTTAATAGTGGTAAAAGCTTTAAGTTAAATCATTATTATTGTATCTTTCTTTATTTTCTCAAAAATCATTTCTAAATCCTAAATCTTTGATTATTGAGTTTCCAACCCTTCGTGAGATCTTAAGAATTTTAATATTACCTTTCAATTATATTGGAATCCTTCTCGAACATAACTCGAAGCAGTAGTTCTTCCTTCGAGTCATCTTCAAATCACTTCCTTGAATCATTCCTCTGTGCCTCAAAGAAGTCTCTAAACTCCTCATCTCACTTACAGGAACATCCTCAACCTTGTGCGTAGGTCGTCAGGTGACAGTTACATATTAATATAAAAAATCATTTTAAATATCCATATGAAAAATTGTACTACACATTCATATGAAAACTATTTTGGGATGCACATATGAAGTATCAAACCTCATGTACATCTTAATATTCGTCTTGAAGACACAGATTGAAATTGTTGTTGAATAAAATTATTGAAATTATTTTTCAGTATTATTTTTTTGATGTTATATTATGAAATTTGTTTGATTTGATTTTAGTTTTTTAATTTAGCTTTAGTTTTCTGTATTGTATTATATTATATTGTATTTTAATTAATTTTATCATATTTGGTTACACTTACTTTATATACTTCATCACATTAAGAAATACTAAATTATGCTTTATTGCATTAAAATGTATTTTTTTGATTATTTGATATATTATATTATATTATATTATATTATATTATATTATATTATATTATTGTATTTTTATTTAATTATTTTTTCTCCCGTTTATCATATTCATTTTTATAACATCCTACTTTTTCTTATTTTGTTTTATCTCATTTTATCTCACTTGTCTTTATCTTTATGTTGCTTTTTTTCCTATAATCTTTTATTTATTTATTTATTTTCATTATGTCACATTATATTCTATTAAGTTCTAATTTATTTTATTTTTATGGATTAAGTGGTACAGCCATACAAAAGAATTCAGGCTCTAAAAATTGGCTTTTGACCTCTGTTTCAAGGCTGTATATCAAAATTCAAATGTATAAAATTTGATGGCAAACTTTTATGTATAGCTATTCATCAGAATTCACATATGTAAGATTGGCCTTTCAAATTTATAAAATTAGATGTTTAACTATGATGTAAGGCTGTAAATAAGAGCTCACATGCATAGAATTGATCAGTGAAATATGATAAAAAGTTGTACATAATTTTTCATGTGCTTAAAATTTTCTATTGAATTCAGTTTTATATCCATACATCAGCATTGACTGGCTAATTTTTGAAAATTAGAGCATTCTATTTTCATATAAAATTTGACCTTTTAAAAAAAATAATGAGTGAATAAAGTAAAATAAATTTTAATGTATTATATTAAAATATGTTTCAATAAAGTAAAATATAACTGAATAGAAAATAATTAAGTTGAATTAATTAAAACATATAATATTTCAATATTTTATTATTTAGTAGAATATGATAAAATGTATTATATTATAATATATTTTTATATAGTAGAATTCCATAAAATAAATTAAAATGAAATTAAATTAAATAAACTATACAAATAAAAATAAAAAATAAAAAATAAAGAATAGACATTAAAATTAAGAAAATCTTTAACTCCTTCTGACAATTCTTGAGAAAAATTACATTCTTCAGGAATCAATTCTTGTAAATTTAGTTGAAAGAAAATAAATAGTACAAGGTATTATATTATATATCATGAATAAAATTAATATTTGTAAAAGTTGTTTATGGCGTAGTTTAGTGGTAAGCAAAGTATAGTTTGTGAATAATACTTTCATAGCTCTCATTCAATCACAATTGAGTTTAGATGAGCTCAGTAGCTGTCTTTATTTCTTGAAAATTATGTAATTAAAATTGTTTCTTACCAATTAAAGTATATACCAGTTTTTTCATTAAAACAATTAGTGTGAAAAACTCAAAGAAAAAATTATTATTAGCTTTCAACTTAAGTTGAAAATTTATCATGACCATAATTATATTGGGATTTCAACCTAAGATAAATCAATAATGAGATATATCTAATTGTTAAAGATTAAATAAATTTTAAAAATATAAATTTATTAACAACTATTAATTGGAAACCAGATTATGTTACTTAGGCCACAGTAGAAGGAATATTCAAACAATATATTGAAATTATGTAATTTAATTTTCTAAAAATAAAAGAAATAAAATTTGTGTAGATGGTTACTTCAAAAGTAAAAACTAAAACTGAAATTGATGATATTTTAAAAGATCTTGTATAAAATGATACGTTTTATTTCATGGAGATGTTGCAAATTTTATGTACCTGATCAGCAATCTGAAAGAGATTAAAATTTATCATTTTTATTCTAATTTTTTTATTTTAAAATGTGGCATACTTTTTAGCCTTTGAACTCATCAAGGGCCAAGACCTTTTTTGAATTTTTACCATTTTCTTTTGGAGTTGTAACATTTTAATTTTAATTTTTTGTTCAAAATATTTTAATAATATATCAACTTTCCTTATTTCATCATCATATAAATCATAATAAAATATTTTAAATGAAATTAGTCTCAAAAATAAATGGCCTCCTGTGATATGAGTAAGTCTTATTTTTTATTATTTCTAATGCTTTGTATTTTTTATTTATATTAGTAGCAAGTACTTTTTTATGTTAAATTACTGGAGATTAATAGAAATAATAAGACCATAATTAATTATATTTTAATAATATAAGTTTACTTTAAGCTTTGATATAAAAGGTAAAAAAAGTTAATTCAATAAAAAAATTTTCATCTTAGTGAAATACATGTGTTTCTGTAGCCAGCAATAATCTAAGAAGGTGGACTCTGACTTTGTGGTCTTCCAACATTGGTGGAGCCCTTTTTTGGTCTATTTGTTGTTGTTTTGATTTGTCTTAAATGGCATTGTTTAATAATTGGGTGTTTTTCTAGAACTAATTGGCAAATATTGAGACTGCAGGGAAGTGGGTACTATCAATGGATAGCCTCGGTTTTTCTCTATATTTTATGTCTTGATGACATTTTTCATATTTTAAGTATTTAAGGGATTATTTCTCATTTTTCATTTTAAAAGATAGCTGTTTATTTATGTTTTTCACATTTTACGGCTAACATTAAGTCTTAGAGTTAAGTGTTTAGTACATTTAGAATGGGCTAATTTTTCTCTAAGTTTCATGTCCCAAAGTTGTTATAGGTTAATTATGTATTTTAAATGTTTTAGTAGTTGTAGTAGATTTTTCTAAGTTTTTTTTGGGTATTTTTGGAAGTTTTTGGTGGTTTTCTGGCTTCAGGTTTGTCCAGCAGCCTCAGTGTTAGAAGGCTGGGAAGCGTTTATAGAGGGGTTGTATGCAATTTGGCGCTCAGAAATGCCAAATTTGTTGGTATGCATGGGCTCTTAGATAGTGGTCTGTGTGTATATAGTGAATAAGACAGTTTGGGGAAACCAGTCTTGAGAAACATTTATTAATTTTTGTTACTATTTTCAAATCAACCAAAATTAGATAAAGAGGGTAAGTAAAGTTAGGCAAGAAGGTTTGATGAAAAGCAAAGCTACACAGAGGGAGGCTAAGTATGGTAAATAAAGGATTTCAAAAGATTTATTTTCATCTATTAAATTTATAATTAATCATTCATTAAAGATAATGATCAACTTTAAGTAATGGGCTATTGGGCCTTGCTGCTGTATTAAGGTAATCATTCAAACAATTAATTGATTTAATGAGCTCAAAATACAATTCCATTTAAATATATTCCTTGGCTTTGGTCACATCTGAACTCATTGGCTGGTAGTATTCTGAATTCCATTACTTTTACTTGGTTGATTATCTTTTTTAAACAATTTATATATTCATTTATGAAATAAAAATGAGAATTTGGCAATCATGACCCACTCCCATATTAAATTGCAAGGGATGGTATTGCCATTTTTTTCTTTGTGATTTGGTTGGAATTTTTTTTAAATGTATATACATGATTAAATGACAAAAAATCTTCCTTTAAAGATTAAATGCATGTTACATGCATTTACTTGCATGTTAAGCAGAAAGTGTGTAATCCAAAAAATACCCAACTAAATAGGTCTTGATCCTCAAGATGGTACAAACAAAAAAAAAATTTTAAAATAAAAATATTAACAGAAATAAGAGTGTGGAATATATAAAAGGTAGTTCCTTCCCTCAAAAAAGCATAGTAGATTTCTAGAAAAATTCAAATATCTTATCTTTTCCTTTCTAGAAAAATTTAAATATCTTACCTAGCTCTTTATAGCTTCTCAATATGACATCTCTAAAATCATCCTCATCCACTTCAAAAGAGCATAGAACAAAGGACTATAAGATTACATGGGTATACTGCAATACTTGCACTCATTGGAAAGGCACAATTACTATTGTGTTAAAAACACTGGAGTAAAGAGGTTTACTTCAACTTGTGAATGTTGTTGATGGTTTTATTTACAATTTGATGTCCTTAAGATCAATCCAAATACTAAAGGAAAATTTACTTCTTCTAAGTACTGGTCTAATGAGGCAGAAAGAAAGATACTGTAAGATAACTTCCAGTATTATCTATCATGGATATCTGTTGAATTGATATGTATAAATTCTTCTAGGCCATTAGATAAAACTACTCATACTGAACAAGTGGTTATTGATGATGATGAAGATTCAACAGAAGAACATAGTCAAAGAAAAAGGATAAATATAAATATCCTAAGTGATTTTAAGGTATTATTTTGAAATATAAAACAAATGTCTAAAGAATGGAACATATTTAGGTAAAAAAAAGTCACTAATTTATAGTATAGACTCAGAGAATATAAAGAGTGTTTGGAATAAGATATTGAATTACAAGGATACTAAGCAAGAAGAATCTATCATTAAGGTAATTGATAAGAATATTGAAGGATTAAAAGAAGGATTAGGCAAAACTTTATTAGAAATTAGTAGGTTATTAAGTGACAAACATATAGAAAGGTTTAATTATGTACAAAAAATATATGAGATATTTTAAAGACTTTCATAATAATATCAAAGAAAAAATAAAGAAAGAACTTTAGTGCTAGTAGATAATCAATCTGTGCTTAAAAAGTGAGCTAGAGTGATAGGGAGAATTTTTAGTGTGCATTCCACTAGGCTTGGATGAAGAACTGGAGGATGATTCAATAGTTGGGGGTCATTCAGGAATTTTGTCTTCATAAAGATTTTTCCATTCATCCTTTAGGTTTTCAAGGAGATTATGTGGTATCAAGCATGAAATGATCCAATCAATCATAACCTTCATTTATTTCTAGTTATGAAAAAGACTCCTGATTTCCCTTAGTACAGAAAATCTACCTTTCAAAACTCTAATCACATGTTCAATGATTACTTGAGACTTGAAAAGATGAGTTTTGAATCATAATTTTTCACTATTTTCATCACTAGCCCAACAAAATTCTGAGATCACATATGTGCCACTGGTTTAAGCAGAGTCAGAAAGAATATATTGATTTTCATCAAAGTAAATCTCAGGGTTTTTAGAAATCATCAATTGTTGTAAAACTGAATAGTAATGGAAAGCACCAGGAAAGCTTTCATGAAATGTAATAAACTACTTGTTTATATTTTAAACCAATTGGAGAGCAATGGAATACCTGAAAAAAGAAGAAGTAAGAGAGGATTAGTATTATATCTAAGAATTTGTAATATATAGATAAGAACTGAACTCTTCTTCCAATCAAAATAATTATTTCCATCCCTTTCAGTCTTTTGGCTGAAAGGAATGGTTGTTCCAACAAAACTAATACATCCAGGGAAACCTTGATTTTGCATGACCTGTGAGTTTTCCTGCATAAACTCCTTAGTGGGCTATGTAAGGAATTGTGATTGAATTTAAAAGATGAATTTGATGGCTCTCTTGGTCTTAAATCTACTTTTCCATGACTTATACTGAATAGTCTAATTCAAGATGAGTTATGGAAGAACCATTCCACTGATATTTGTATTGCAGAGTCCCTCTGTGGTCAATGAGAATTATTGTGTAAAATAGAATGATAATGAATCAAATCATGTACATATTTGAAAAAATGATAATTAGTTTGTAAAGTGTATATTGTGGTTGATGGAGAACAGATGGGGTTTGGGAAGTAAGGCAGAAGTTCTCTCAAAGGTGAATCATATAAAAAAATCAAACTCAGCATTAGAATCTGGATCAGACTCAACCAAAAGATCAAGAGCTAGAGCATCAGTAGTTGTTTGAAGCTTTTGACAAAGAAAAGGAGTCACGTTAGTTTTTGGAGAAAAAAAAATAGAGCAAGAGTAATCAAAAATGGGATAAATCAAGTGTTGGAGTATGATTTTAGGGTGCCTTAAGACTTGATACACTTTAAACTGTGTGTGTATAAATAAGCTCATTAAGATTAGGTGAACAGAAAACTTTAAGGTATGAGCTTGTGTGTACCTAATGCTGACTAATCAAGTTAAGGGGAAGAAGTTCTTGAGGGGATTGGATGTACTCAACAGATGGCCTGTTGAGGGAAAAGCATGTTGTTGAAGTATACCTGTTAATGGGGTATGTAATTTGAATTAAAATGACTTACCTGGTACCTTTTTTGAGGCTTGCTTGAATGGGATATATGGTAATGTTTGACACCCCCTATTATTGAGAATTTTTCACTTATTGAATTTGTATCAAATGTTTCTCTTGGACAGAGGATGTTTTATGCTTCTTCTTTAAAGCATAGAGGTGTAAAAAAATTAAATTCCATAGTGCTCATGACCCCCAAAAGTCAATCAATCATTTTGAGATTATGCTTTTTAATTTTATTTTAAAATTTCACTAAAAACTATAAGGATATTTTATCAATTAAATTTTTTCAAAGTTCCACAACCATATTCCTAAAACATAAATAGTTTCACAATTTAAGATTTATGAAAATTTGAGTAAGATAGGATGAGATGCTTCAAATAAATAGTGGTTATCAAAGCTGAAAAAGTGAAAATTAAAATGTAGGATGTTGTTTTGATAACCATAAAAACAATTTAGGGTCACTCTCATGAAACACATCAGCATAAAAACTGGTGTATTTCAAAATATAAATAATCTACTTATGACAATTCAACCAACCATCTTTCAGTCAAAGGATGTGTCTCACCCAAAATGGCTGATTTAATAATATTTTAGTGACTCACATGCTTGAATTTAAAATAAATTCTTATCTTTAAAAAAAATTGATATCCTTGCTTATTATTAAAAGTGGCTTCTTGTCTCAAGAAAGACTAATATTCTTCATGCTACTCAATACAAATTGAATAGAATAGAATTCAGATATAAGGTGTGTGTTAGAAAATCTTATCCATTTTCACTATAATGATATTGGATCTCACAGAGTAGCCAATAACTAAGATAGACTTACAAAACTATGAATTTTGGTAGGAGATCTTCCAAAAAACTATAAGGTTTCCTACATTTTTAGGCTTAGCTTTTTAACCAAATATTTACCTTCAAGAATTTTTTTAATATTTGGGATATTTTGATTTCCACTAAGAATTAAATATTTATTCATTGAATGACTCATTGATAAATAAACCATAGTCTTCCCCTTTGTAATTACTTTCCATTTTTTTTCTGACTATCAATTATTATTTAGTATTTTAAACAATTTTATTTTAAGAATTTATCTGAATTATGTTATGTTTTTTTTAACAATAAATAGAGTGAATTAACTACTAAATCTATACAAAAAACTGGCTTGCTACACATCCAAAGCTATATATAATAAAATTAAGTGTAATAAAATATTCTAAAAAATCAAAAACATTGAGAACCATGTATCCAGTTATCTCCAATATTTTCTTGGCTTAAACTGGCCATATTAGGTCCAAAGACATGGTCCAGCCTAATTTATCCTGAAGATAAATTTTATACTAGAAATATTTTAAAATAGATCAATAAAAAAATTTAGAAGATCGGCCTTGAAAATTCTTATTCTTCCTAGAGCTCATTGGCCCATGACTATAAGAGTTTATTGAATATAACAAGGCCTAAAAATCCAATTTAAACCAAAGATTTACCCTAAACTAAAAATTATGATAATCAATCCTTAAAAAAAATTAAGACAAATTAAAATTAAAATATCCTAAACGTTGTAGACAATCCTATATTACTAGCTATAGGCCTTGACCAAGGGAGTTGGAGAAAAACCAGAGAGAAAATCCCCTGTCCCTTTAGAAAAATAGAGTGAGATTTACTTGCTAAAGTTAGTTGGTTCCTGTTTTGCTAAAGCTCCTATTTAACACACTTGACTGCTTGATGAGCCAAGAAAGTAGTCCCCAGATAGACTACCAGACCAAAGAACTGAAATGTAGAACAAAGTCCACACCAGAGACAGCAAAGATACTTGATGTAGGCTGCAAATCCACACCAGAGACAGCAATAATACTTGCTATAGCTTGCAAGACTATAACAGAGAAAACAGTTGCTAAAGTTAAGTTAAATGAAGAACTCACTTGCAACAAACACAGCCAATTGTGGCCAGAAAACAGTGAAAACTGAGTGAGGAACAATGAAATCACCTCCGGATGGTTGTATGATGATTAAGGTTGCCCCAAACTGTCTTATTCACTATGTACACACAGACCACTAACTAAGAGCCCATGCGCACCCACCAATCTGGGCCTGTACCCGCCAAATTGCATAAAAACCCCTCCTGGAGCGCTCCCCAACCTCCTAAAACAGAGGCGGGCGGGCCGCCCAACGTCGGAGATGCCGCCTGAAGCGGCCGGCCTCCCTGAAGCCAGAAAACCAATAAAAACCACTAATCTACTTAGAAAAATTAGCTACAACTACTAAAACCTTTAAAACACAGAATTTCACTATAACAACGTTGAGACATGAAATATAGAGAAAAATTAGCTTTATTCAATGGTACTAAGCACTTAACCCTAAGACTTAAGGTTAGCCCGTAAAACACGAAAAACAAAATTAAACAGCAATCTTTCATAAATGAAAAATGAGGAAATGACCACTTAAAACTCAGAATATGAAAAATGTCTTCAAGACATAAAATATAGAGAAAAACCAGGGCTATCCAATGATAGTACCCACATACCCGCAGACCCAATATCCACGGGATAAACCCAGAAAAGTACCAAATTCCTTAACAGATGTAAATTAAGACATGCACAAACAGCGCCAAATCACACAACAAAGGCCCCTGCCAATGTTGGAAGACCACATCCTCCCTCCAATTGAGAATTTCCGCATTCTTTCTTCATTCAACCACCATGTTTAACCTCCTTCCCAAATCTGCCTCTGAAATGGGCCCCTGCCAATACTGCATTGACAATAATTTAATCTGCACCATGACACCACCTGTCCATCCATACAGAACGTCCTGCAATGTCTGCCACTCCAGAAAGAAGACCTGCCACAGACCTGGTCCACTTTCTTCCACAACAGATTCACCTCCACCTCAAACTGGTCCTTCTTCTGCCAGCACCAAAAGATCTAGGCCATCCATCCTGATACCCAGATTAATCAAAAAGCTCCACCCTTCCCAGAAGAGTGCCACAACCCATAAAAAAACTAGTTCCCCCTTCCCTGGTCCATCTGATGGTAAAGAACATTCATTCCTTCCTTCAACTTTAAAACTGATAACTTCTCAGTTCCTTCCTCTTCTGATAGTGATGATAACAATGTAGGATCCATTGCACCACCAACACAAACGCACTTTCCCACTATCAAGGCCAAGTTCCAACAACACACATCTCAACAGAAACAACTTCTGCTTCACTACTTCCAATCCACTCCTGCTAGAGATCCACAGGACATTGAGAACAGAAGACACCTCATTCACCAGTTCAAGGCTAATTCTGAACACTTCATTTCATCTCTTGATTCCCTCTATAATTCCACTATTACTTGAGTTTAATTCAGAAAAGAAAAATTGACCACACCCTCTATAGGATGTAACCACAAACAACCCTCAGTTTTAAGTCTTGGGGGACCATCCTCATTTTATAGTCTTGGGGGACTCAAAAACCCTCAGTTTAAAGTCTTGGGGGACTCAAAAACCTAAATCATAAACCCAGAACCAGAGATCAACCACATTAAGACACAGAGAAAAAACTAAAATTATGGGGTAATTGTGAATAGAGCAGCCAGCCCATCAATTACCCCCAAACTTGCCTTTGCTAAATTCGGAGGCTCCCCCTGTGGAAACCCTCCACCAATCATTCAAAACAAACTCCACAACAAAAACTCCTTCCTCAGTTTATAGTCTTGGGGGACTTACAACCCTCAGTTTAAAGTCTTGGGGGACTAACACAGTGTTCAGTTTAAAGTCATGACGGACTACCTTGAAAAAATCTTGAAACTAGCCAGTTTAAAGTCTTGGAGGACTAACAGAAACCAGATTTCAGTTTAAAGTCTTGATGGACTGTCTTGATACCATAGCTTTTTCAGTTTAGAGTCTTGATGGACTGACTTGATACCATAGCTTTTTCAGTTTAGAGTCTTGATGGACTGAAAGAATTTAGCATAAAATGGACGCAGCCAATTTCATGCAGCACACCTCTACAGCCAACCTGCTGAACTTCCACCTTCACTTCATCATCTACCCATCACTGAAAAAAATCTCCTCCTATCCCTTTTCATCATCTTTTCTCACCACAGATCATGGCTGGATCTCCTGAT
Organism: Hemileia vastatrix; assembly: GCA_030280995.1. Classification (NCBI taxonomy): domain Eukaryota; kingdom Fungi; phylum Basidiomycota; class Pucciniomycetes; order Pucciniales; family Zaghouaniaceae; genus Hemileia; species Hemileia vastatrix. The sequence goes on along the minus strand of JASXTE010000013.1, from coordinate 18,444,181 downwards.
GTTAACCCTTCTACTCTCCCTTGCTTCACTGCTTCCAAGGACTATGCCTGCAAACAGTGCATCCACATGTGCAGACCTTGCACATTCACTCTTCCAAATCCTGAATCCAAATTCTACAACAGGGCTTGTGACTCTTGTTATTCCAAAAAGAAAAGATGTGACAGAGACGCCAACTACACTATTCCACCGCCTTCTCCTTCTCACAAATACATCTCCAGATCAACTACCAGATCCCCAGAGCTTGGTCCTTCCTCTTCCTCTCAATCTTCTGCTCCTTCCAGAAGATCCAGAAGCTCAGCTTCCTGCACTCTTCCCAAAAGACCAGCCTTAGCATCACAAGAAACTGCTTTTATCTCCGCCAAATTAGCTCCAAAAGCTTCAAAATCAACTCCCAGGCTTCTAGACCGCGTCAAAGCAGCCCACCCGCCTCACCAAACAGTGAAAATCAGGGCCAAAACCTCCAAAAACGGCCAGAAAACAGCCACATTCATCCAGACAACAACAACAAAGTAACCCAACTACCTCCTACTGCTCCCAGAGCAATGCAATCCACCCTTCCAAAGTCCAACAGCACCAAAATTTACCAGATTTCTAAGAGACCTTCCAGAGAACCCCAAGAAGAAACCAGAACACCACACACTGCTCCACAACAACAACTTTGTCCCCAACTAAGACAAAGAAACTACACCTCTCCTCAGTCAGCCAACTACTCTTCTGACAGTTCCATCTCTTCAAATTATCCATCCAGAAGAGAGCAGTCTGCTTCCAAATCCCCCTCTCCTGCTCCATCCTTTAACAACCCTGGTACTCTATCACCAGCACCTCCACCAACTGAATCCAACAGAAATAACAACCACAACCACAACAACAATCACACTGCTCCAACTAGGCTGCAGGAACCTCAGCATCCCAGTTCACCTTCTCAGGATCCTTCAGAGGAAGACCATGAGAATCCATATTTTTCCCTAGTTGATCCACCCACTATGACCATTACATAATCATCAGAGATCCAAATCCCAGCTGCTTACAGATTTTATGAGCTTCCAATCTGTAAGTACCAATTTAATTTATCCCATTTCTTCAACAAAAATAATTACTGATCCAATTCTTCTTGTCTAGTTGGCACCCCTCCTCCTGAATCTATTATTGGAGTTGGCTAACCTCTTGAAACTTCTTTGACCCTGGATTATGGAGACATGAAGAAACACCTAAGCACCATGTGTTCCAACATGCTAAAAGCCTTTGCCCTCCATGGACCCTTGAATGACTTTGAAAAATCCCTGAGAAAGCGCCTACTGGATGACAACTGGAAAATGTCTAGGATCATTAAACACACCCTCCAGCACTCCATTCCTGCCTCTTCTTCTTCCTCCCCTGAACTTCCCTCTAATCCAATCCCTGACCATTACAATCCCTATAATCTCTCCAGCAGGATGCACTTCAAGGAACACAGTGCTTCCCACAATCCCAACAAAATACAAAAACGTCATCACAATCCGGACCAGCCTCCAGAAGCTTCATCATCCAGACAATGAGCTCCTGCACACAAATTAGAAACATAATAATAATATAAAACAATTAATAAAAATAATTTCAGAATTTTTTTTTTTTTTTTTTTTTTAGAGTATGCTTTGTATCTACTAATATACTAAATTAAAAATTAATAACTAAAATGAAATGAAATAAAATAAATGAAATAAATTAAATGAAATAAAATAAAATATAAAAAATAATACAAATGGTATTCCCCAGCCAATTGATGAGCTGATCCCCTGATACCTTACCCACATCCAAGTACACCTTGATGTGGATACATAAGTAAATTTTTTAAATGATTAACAGAAAATAAAATTCAAAAAATTTATAAATTCAGAAGATAATAAAAATAATGAAACACAGAAACACATGAAATAAATAATAAACAAAAATAAAATAGCATTGCCCGGCCAAATGATGAGCCTTTCCCCACCAATGCTTGCCCACATCCAGGTGACCCTGATATGGTAACACCCTATATTTTTGATTTTATAATTTTAAACAACCCCCATAAAAAAATTAAAAGAAAAAAAGAGAAAAAAAGAAAATAATCTAAAACTGCTATCTAGCAAAAACATAACTGAAAAATCAAAGAAAGACCAGCTCCACAAATTATCCAATAAGGGAAAGTCCGGTCCATAGAAATGATCACTGGGTGGGCTCCCTCCAATAAGTAAAAATGACAGGAGACCACCAGTGATCCACCACCAATCTGAAAGAACCAATGATAAAGAAGCCAGTCCCAAACCAGTTTTAAGTCATAGCGGACTTGAAACCTGAATAATAAACAACAGAACTAGAATTCAACTAGGAAAAACAAAAGACTTGAGACAGACATTCTGGGGTAACTGTTCTACAGAGCAGCCAGCTCATCAGTTACCCCCACACTTGCCAAAATAAAATCTAGAAGCCCCCCTGGTTACCTTCTAACAAAAACACAAAATCCAACACAAAAAACCAAAACCAATAAGAGTGAAGAGTCCGGCACTTGAAAACCAAAGCAATTTCCAGTTTAAAGTTATAGAGGACTAATACCTGTGAAAATAAACCAATACTAGGGTTCAACCAAATTAAGAAAAAGGGTTGGAAACAGACAATCTGGGGTAACTGTTGATAGAGCAGCCAGCCCATCAGTCACCCCTACACTTGCCAAGATCAAATCTAGAAGCCCCACCCATGGGTACCCTCTAACAAAAGTTCCCAACAAACAGATGCATAGCATCACCACAAAATTCCAAAACAAAAAAGAACGTTCCATAGTTTATCCTCATTGCGGAGTCAATCTTCTTCATGCCTAGTGCCCCTGGGATAAAACCTCTTCACTTGGTCTGAAGCCACCCTCTTTTTCAAGACTGCACCATCCAACTCTTCCAAAACATAAGAACCTCCAGATGCTTGAGATCTGACTCGGTAAGGTCCATTCAATCTGTCAGCAAACATTTTGCCCCACTGACTCTCCAAACTTCTATTATACACCAAAACCAAACAACCAGGCTTCAAGGGATTTTTGAGTCTATGAGCCAACTTCTTGTCCCAGTATCTGACTGATTGATTCCTAATCTTCATCATTCTAGAGTATGCCTTCTCTTGACATTCCTCTCTACATTCCAACTGTTGCATCCTGGCACAGAGCAAATCTTCAGTTGAGTGCATGTCATCCCAATCAATTCCAAGATATGAGACAGTTTCCAAGTCCACTGGTAGAATGGCTTTTTGACCAAACATTAACTCATAAGGAGAATAGCCAGTTGTTCTCTTCACAGTGACCCTATCCTCAAATAAAACCAAGGGTAAATAATGCCTCCACTTTTCGGCACTACCTCCGCACATCTTCACCAAAGCATTCTTGATAACTTGATGGCCTCTTTCAACCATGCCTTCAGCTTCAGGATAATACGGTGTAGCCACTCTAACTCTAGAACCAACACTAGCCACAGCTTCTTTAAATTTGGCACCAAACTCTGGCCCACCATCAACAGTCACCAACTTCATCAACCCATATCTATAAATCCACTCCTTCTTCAAAAACTCTGCCACATTCTTGGCAGTCAAATTAACCAGAGGCACTGCCTCAACCCAACCAGACAAATCATCCCTAGCAACAATCAAGTATTTATACCTGCCCTCTTTAATATGGAAAGCATCCAGACTGACCCTTCCAAAAACAGTTGATTCACCAGTAGAACGGCCCACCTCTTTAGGTTTCAAGTGACTTCTTCTTTGACATTCTTCACAAGATTGAACCCAACCCTGCACAGCCAACTTCATACCTGGCCACCAAAATCTGTCTTCTACTCTTCTATAAGTCTCCCCAAAGCCTCTATGACCAAGGTCTTCATGCAAAGACTCTAAAACCAAATCTTGACCCTTCTTCTGAGTCACCACCACTTGAGGATTTGGATGTCTCCTTCTCATCAACCGCCTTCCTGACACATAAAATTCAGGACTCTTCTTCTTGATTGCCAACCAAGTATCATCATCACAACTATCTGGCCTCTCCAAGGTCAACAGATATTCCACCAGGATAAAAAAAAACCCAGACTGACCCCAGGTCTCATCTTCAAAATCCAACAAAACAACATCCAAGGGTACAACTCTGTCATCAAAATCACCAGTGTGAACATGAGCCAATTGAGCAGCCCAACCAGGACACCAATCCTTAAATTTTAGCACGTCCTTCTCTTTCCACTGAACCTTGTGACAATCCAGTTCACTAACAAAAACACCCTTTTCCAATTTTGAGCTGTCCCAAACAACAACTCCATCTTCATCAACAAACACATCCTGATCACCAGAATCAAGATCAGATCCAGCCAGTTTAGCCTCTTTGGGGAGGTCAGAACAATTGTCCAGTTTAGCCTCCTGGGGGAGGAAAGAAAAATCCTCAGCACCCTTTGTGCTGGACCTAATCACTGAAACATCTTTGTCAAACTCTTCAGAATCAGAATCCTCATCTGTAGGTGGCCTCCTTGATAATCCATCAGGCATAGTAAAAGATTTACCTGGTTTGTGTACCAGGTCAAAAGAAAAATGTTGAATAAATGCCACCCACCTAGTCATTGGAGCATTTGTAAGACTAGGTATATTGATCATCTGAACCAAAGATTTTGCATCCACCTGCAGCTCAAAATGCTGCCCCCACAAAACCGTCTGTAGCTTCTTTAAAATTTTAGCTACGCCACACAATTCCAACTTAGGTTGAGAATACCTAGAGTCCACCTCATTAAACACCACAGACTCATACCTTACTGGCCTGACCCTCCCAGTCTTATCCTCCTGAGACAAAACAGCACCAGCAGCAATATAACTTGAGTCCACTGCCAGATAAATCTTTCCTGCACCAACACAATAATCCAACTTGTGAAGAATTATATCTTCACCAACAACCTTTTTCAGCTTCTGAAAAGCCTCTTTACACTTGTCAGTCCATTCCCAATCTGCATCTTTTCTGGTCAACCTCCTTAAAGGTGAAGCCAACAAAGAAAAATCCTTAATGAAAATCCTGACATATACACATACACCCAAAAATCCCCTGACTTCAGTAGTATTTTTAGGCCTTGGCCATGACTGAATTTTATTAATATTCTTCTTCACCATAATCCTTGCCTCTTTACATACCACATGACCCAGAATTTCCAAAGCAGGAACACAACAACAGAATTTTGACCCTGAAATGGTCAAACCAGCCTCTTCAATCCTGAACAACACTCTCTCTAGAGTTATTGCATATTCCCACACAAACCTCCTTATTCCAGGGTTCTCCGCTAACACCTCATTACCATAATCAGTGGATGGTCTTTAATCCCACCATCATCAATAAAAATACCAGCATGAGTAGGAACCTCATCCTGAAAAATCCAAGCCATCTGTGCTTGATAAACTGCCACTGAATTAGTTGCTCCTTGACGCAACCTAGTGAGCTGAAATCTTCCCAAAGGAGTCTCAAAAGTTGTGAGAGGCCTTGAATCCGTATGTAGTTCCCTCTCATCATAACCACCCATAATGTCACCCAAACCATAACACACCCTTCCAGCAAAAGCTTCAACAAAATCCTCTGCACTTGGCGGCATACCAGCGTCCTTGATAGTGACTCTATTCAAGGCTCTAAGATCATGAACCACCCTCAACTTTCCATTCTGCTTCTTTACACAGAACACCGGACTTGAGTAACTGGATGTTGATTGTTCATATAACCCAGTCCTGACTCTTTCCCTCTCAATCTCTACAAAATCCTCTCAAATAGCGGCTGGAATCGGAATAGGTTTGATTTGCCAAGGTTCATGACAAACAACAGGAATCAAGTAAGGTTCCCCATAAGAGTGCTTTAATACACCCCTTTCCTCCTCAACAAATGCCACCGCTTTTTCCCTTAGCACAATAATGTGCAACAACAACTTCTTTTCTTCCTCAGACAACCACCCATCAGGACCAAAATTAACAACTTTCAATCTTTCCACGGTCACCCTAGCCATCTCTACAAATCTGGAGGATTCTTCACCAAAGGCGCACAGTACGGATCTCTTGACAAAGGAGGTCTTTTCAAAGGCGGATTCAAACCCACAGGCATAGGCTCGTTGACAGGCCTAATCTTCTGCGCTACCTTCTTATACTTTGCCGCTCCACCTTCAACTTGAGGGATCTTCAGGAAATCTTCACCACCAGACCTGGAAAAAAAACCAAGGGTTTCCCCATTGCTCACATGTGTGGCAAAGGTAATGTTTTTGAAAGGTGTAGAAGAAACCCTAGCGGTGCACAATTGGGAGGACTTACTTTTACACCCCAATCTCACCACTCCAAAAATTTTCCGCAATTCCACATCTTCATCCTCACTTCCAACTTCCAAATCTTCAAATCTTGATTCATCTTCTGAATCACATCTTCTAAAATTGTGCAGTTTATCCTCATGCTGGAGGTCCAAAAATAGATCTTGATGATCTTCTCTCTTCAAAATTTTCTGCAGTTTAACCTCATGCTGGAGGCCCAAAAATAGATCTTGATGATTTTCTCTCTTCAAAATTTTATGCAGTTTAACCTCATGCTGGAGGCCCAAAAATAGATCTTGACAATCTTCACAAAAATATTTTGCATCTTCTCGCTTCATTATATTCAGATTTTTTTCTTGATTTTCTTGAATTATCTTGAAAATTTTATCTTCTTTTCTTGAGTTTTCTTCTGTCCTACAAAAATAACCAGGGGTTTCCCCAATGCTCACAGGTGTGGCCCAGGTAATGTTTTTGAAAGTGTAGAAGAAACCCTAGCGGTGCACAATTGGGAGGACTTACTTTTAGACCCCAATCTCACAGCCCCAAAACTTTTCTGCATATCTTTCAATAAAGATATATAACCAATCTTCTTCTTTGAACTTGAATTAAAAATAATTAAGAATCTTGAGAGAGAACAGAGACTTGATAAAAAACTTGATGAATACTTGCAGAGAAGAGAAACATTAAAAAGAGAAATTTGAAAATCCACTTGGTATATCTCCAAGGGAGCTGACCTACTACAACCTGGGATTTACTTATCTTGGGGAGAGGTTGTAGCACTAGGGTGATCATCCCTCATTACTCTAAAAAAGACAGACTCTCAATAGAGCCTGAGCTGTACTCCAAAAAACCAGAGGCAGCACCCACTTCTTTCCTTCTCCTGCAGCAATCCATGCACTGGCACATTGAAGATAAACCAGGCCTAGTCTCCCAACCATCCTCTCCAGGGGATGATAACCTCATGTGAATCCTCCTTTTGTCTTCACCAGTCAACTCCAAACTGATTCCCAAATCAAATTGATAACCTATTCTTGCCTGAAAATCCATCAAGAATGGCCCACCCAAAACTGCTTTTACATTACCTTTAGAAATGTAAAAATGAACCTTCCCTGAGGCTCCTCCAACATCTAACTTCACAAACTCTGAAGCTCCAACCAATTCAGTGACATGGCCACTGATCCCTCTCAATTTCCCACCAATACCAGTTTTGATGGGGAGGCCCATATGAGTTGCCTCAAACAAAGAAATCAGGTTTATCTGAGAACCTGAATCCACCAATGCCCTTACCTCCCTGCCATTCACAGTGACATTGACATATCCCAGAGGAGAAGAAAAATGAGTTTCCAACCCCTCACAAAACTTTTCAGCAGAATCACAAATGTATTCTACTTCACCAGAAGAAACCCTTCTCCTGGTCAACAACATCTTCAGCCTATCAGCCAACCCTGGACTGATAGCATACAATTCCCCATAATATAGGGAAACCTGACCCTGGTTCATCCTTTCCAGGACAGAGTCCATAACATTAACTTGACCAGACACTACTGGCCTCTCAAAGTGAGCTCTTTGCTTCACCACCTTGGTCCTAGAAGATTCTTGAGGACCAGCACCACCAACAGATTTACCATTAACAGGAACCAAACCAGTTCCCTCACCAGAACCTCTGACTCCAACAGGCTTTGGCAATGAAGCCAAAGGGACATCCTCCTCAGATTCAGAATCCACCTCCATTGTCATTGGCTCATCATTCAGGTCCAATGCACCAAAACTAGGGGGGCCCATGTCAGCCATACCCTTCTGCATCTTGTACAGCTCCTCTTTGCTGTACCTTTTCCTAGCTACACTCAGCTTAGTATCACCCTTTGAAGAATTTGGCTTTGGTTGGGCCTGAGAACTGCTCTTAGTCCTACCCACCTTCCCTGCTTCCACATCATAAACACCAGCCAAGCATTCACCACTTGACTGTCCACCACAAGAATACAACTCCAAACCACCAAAAGAAGTAGAAAAAGAGACCTTATTGACCTCCTTCCCCTTTCCCTTGACGTCCTCATCTACCTTAACAGAAGACTTCCCCTGATCAGGAATCTCCTCAAACCTTGGCCTCCTTTGATAGAGACCACCCCTTCTCCTGACCAAATCCACAGGAGCCTGCCCCTCACTGGGCTTCACAAAAGAACCATCAGGGAACTTAAAAACCCTGCCATCAAACTGCACTTTTCCTTCAGACACATCTCTGTTCAGTGCCCAACGATCATTGGACCTGTGCCCCCTCCTACTGCAATAAGAGCAAACCCAAGGATCACTCCTACCAGCCCTCCTTTCAAAATCTCTTGGCTGAGAAGGTGCCTTATTAACCTTCTTGGCCTCCTGGACAAAAATGTGCAGCTGTTTTGTCAGATCAGCCAACTGCTCCACCATTGGGTCCCTCTCCTGTTTGGGAACCTGCACCAAATTTTTCTCCTCCTTCTTCTCCCTAACTTCCTCTTCAGCCAAAGCCTCACTGACTTTGCTGACATATTTGGCACACCCCTCCTGATAGGTGTCCACAGCCAATAACTTCAAATGGGCCTCAAATGCCTCCTTCACCTTATCCAAGGCATGCAACTTCTGGTCCCCATTAGAAAGAGTCTTCATCAATTCCTTTCTTGACAACTCCTTCAACAAATCCATCCTGACATCTCTAGCCAGGGCAGACCAAAAAACATCCTTGGCAGCATTTTCATGTTCAAGCTCCTCCACGTCCACCAAATATTCCACCACAGGATCAAACTGTAGCAGAAACTTCCTGTAACTATGTAAGTTACCAAAACCACCATAAGATTTCCATTCACTGACAACCTTGTTCAGATCCACCATAGTGAACCTGACACCCCATCTATCCACCATCTCCCTACACAGCAATTTCCAATCCCTCTTCTTGTAGCCAGACATGGCCAGAATCTCCTTCTCCACTGACCTATCACCAATGAAGAAGATAATCTGCTTCACCATGTCCAGGTAGGAAGCACCATCCACTCCAGCAGCAGTTTCATACTTCTCTAGAAACCACTTGACATCCTCCCCATTAAACGTGGTACCATCCCAAGTTTTAATCCTCACACACTCCCTAACCATCACAGAAGAAGGACCATCCCCCCCACTGACAGTCACCACAGGAATAGCAGAACCAGAAGCCATTCTTCCAGTCCAAAACACCAAAAAGAGCCAACCAAAGAAAACAGAGATTCCAATGAACTAGCAAGTTCCCCCCCACGTTGGGTGCCAGAAATGTAGACAATCCTATAGTACTAGCTATAGGCCTTGACCAAGGGAGTTGGAGAAAAACCAGAGAGAAAATCCCCAGTCCCTTTAGAAAAATAGAGTGAGATTTACTTGCTAAAGTAAGTTGGTTCCTGTTTTGCTAAAGCTCCTATTTAACACACTTGACTGCTTGATGAGCCAAGAAATTAGTCCCCAGATAGACTACCAGACCAAAGAACTGAAATGTAGAACAAAGTCCACACCAGAGACAGCAATAATACTTGCTATAGCTTTCAAGACTCTAACAGAGAAAACAGTTGCTAAAGTTAAGTTAAATGAAGAACTCACTTGCAACAAACACCACGCAATATAGGGGGAGGACTTGCTAGCAAGTCCGCAACTTGAAGTCAGATGGAAATCAGATGGAACTCAGACTGAAGTAATACTGAACTTTCACTTGAAGTATCACACAAATAACAATGGATCTATATTGAAAACATAGTGAAAGTGTGAGGATAACTGAATGGAAGCCAGAAAAAATCATTCCATGAGTCTACTCAATGCAAAGTATTTTTTGAAACAGCTTATTAAAATAATACTTTATTAAATTAATTTGATCAATAAAAATTGATTGACAATATTGCAATTCTTAAATACAATAATTTTATTAAAAAATTTCAGATTACATATAAAAAAAATCAGTGACTTTTTCTATTACTTACAACTGTTTTTACAGAATTGAAAACTATGTTTCAGCTAATATTTTATGGAAGTGAACTCTGTTCTTCGCCCGAAGAACAGAGTTCATCCTCCTATTTTCACACTCTGTTTGCACCAATCTCCATCCCTTTCAATTCTATCAACACATGCTTGTCTTCCCTTCCCATGCCTTTCGCTATCCTCCCAGCCCCATTGTATGCCATCCTCTTTTGATCCCCATTTCACCCCTCTCAACCTCTCCCAGACCCTTTTCTTCATTTAAAATGCCTCGGAACCCTTAATCTTCCCTTTCAACTCTTTCCCAACCTTTTTGCTACCCCATACACCCTTCCTCACCCCTCTCTCCAGCCTTTCCAGCCCTTGTAGCCCCATTTGTGTTCACATGAGCTTCAAGGTGTGTTCAAAGTAAATTCAATACTTCTTCATGATGGTTTCATCACTTCCTCAATGTGTGCTCAAAAAGATATGAATTAGGGTTCAAGGTTGCGGACTTGCTAGCAAGTCCGCCCCCCATATTGCGTGGTGAAACACAGCCAATTGTGGCCAGAAAACAGTAAAAACTGAGTGAGGAACAATGAAATCACCTCCGGATGGTTGTATGATGATTAAGGTTGCCCCAAACTGTCTTATTCACTATGTACACACAGACCACTAACTAAGAGCCCATGCGCACCCGCCAATCTGGTGCCTGTACCCACCAAATTGCATAAAAAACCCTCCTGGAGCGCTCCCCAACCTCCTAAAACAGAGGCGGGCGGGCCGCCGGAAGTCGGAGATGCCGCCTGAAGCGGCCCGGCCTCTCTGAAGCCAGAAAACCAATAAAAACCACTAATCTACTTAGAAAAATTAGCTACAACTACTAAAACCTTTAAAACACGGAATTTCACTATAACAACATTGAGACATGAAATATAGAGAAAAATTAGCTCTATCCAATGGTACTAAGCACTTAACCCTAAGACTTAAGGTTAGCGCGTAAAACACAAAAAACAAAATTAAACAGCAATCTTTTATAAATGAAAAATGAGGAAATGACCCCTTAAAACTCAGAATATGAAAAATGTCTACAAGACATAAAATATTGAGAAAAACCAGGGCTACCCAATGATAGTACCCATATACCCACAGACCCAATGTCCACGGGATAAAACCAGAAAAATACCAAATTCCTTAACAGATGTCAATTAAGACATGCACAACAGCGCCAAATCACACAACAAAGGTCCCTGCCAATGTTGGAAGACCACAACGTCTATTAATCTAGAAAAACAAAAAAGATATCTGTTTACACAAGAAGAAAATAGGGGTTGCCTTTCCAGCAAGTCCCCAAGTTTAAACACAATGGAAAATTACTGATTTTATTTGCACTCTTGGGGAATTTTGGTATTTATTTTGGCGCACTTTTTCTTTCTTTTTGGCTTGTATTTTTTTTTAGCTTTATCATAGTGTTATTATGTTAAAATTAGTGAATATTCCATTTTTGAGAATTCTTAATGCAAAGTATGGGGTCAAAGAAGGCTGTTGTTTTTCTCTTTTAATGTCATAATTAAGCATATACAAGTCATTTATCCACTTCACTTACTTGAGGTTTTAGACTCTTGAGCCATGCTGCTGTGGTATTAAGTCCACATTCATTTGTGACTTGTTTTCTTGAATCTATTTGTAATTCACATTTATTTTCTTGAAGTCTATAACTTTATTATTGTGTCTTACTCTGAATGACTTGTTTATTGTTAATTTATTCATTTTAATTGAAATTTGGAAATCTGGACCCTCTACTAGGATAGAATGTAGGGGGGGGTATTGCTGTTTTTTGAATTGAGAAATTAAGGGAAAAAAATTAGAAAAAAAGAAATTTTTTGTATGTTATACTTATAAATTTGAGAGGAATATGGAATTACATTAGAGATATACAAATTTACATGCTCACATTGATATGTTTCAGATTAAAAACATGAATTCAACAATGTACCATACTATCATGGTACCTAATTACATTTTTTTCAAAAAAAATGACTCAGTAATGAAACATCAATGTACATAAATGATACAACTGATGTAAAAAATATTGTGTTTTTTCGAAATAAATTATATTTGCTTCCCATCCCACCCAAACCCAATATACACAATTCCCACTTGCCCCCCCTCCAGAATGCACTTTTTCCCTCCCACTCTGCTCATATCTTTCAGAGTTTGTATCATTCTCTCAGCCAGTCTATCAGTTCATGGATGGTGTGCATGTAGACAATTTCAATTGACAACCTGATACTTCCATAAAAGATGTCCAGAATTCTGAAATAAATTTAGGGTCTCTGTCAGAGATTATGGCTTTTGGGAACCCAGAAGTATTCATAATTTGAGTCCACCATAGTAATGCCAAGTCTTTTGCAGATACCTCTCTATGGGTAGTGATAAATTTACACATTTTTGTTAATCTATCTACAATTACCCAGCAAGAATTGAAACTTTCTTTTCCTGCTAATGGCAAGCCAGTGAAAAAATCCATGTTTATAATTTCCCATGGAGCTTTTGGCTGCTCTATTTGTTGAAATCACCCATCTCATTTTCCAGTCAATCTTTTAGATTTCTGACAAGAGTAAAATGTTTTAATGTATTTTTTCACATCTTCTTTCATGTTTATCCACCAGGCTGGGTTTTAACTCTAGTTAATGTTTTGTTAAAATCAAAATTACAAGCTAAGATGTCATAATGACAAGTACTTAATATTAACTCTTTCATAGAAGGTGGTATAACAATTACATTACTTAGCTTTCTCCTGTAATATATGTATCCATCTTCATTTGACATTTTACCTTTTTCAAAGGCAGTTTTATACTTTGGAGGTAAGGTTTTAATTAATGCACCCATAGATGCATTATTTGGATCATTCAAAATTGTAGATAATTTAGACAAATATTTATCAGATAAATAATTTTCCAATATAGTTTGCATAAATTCTTCCTCTAAATACACTAAATAAATCACAAATATATGTATTACCTCATTTTCAGGTACATAAGCTGGGTTGTCAGTATTATTTGGAAAAGAACTTCTGGATAATAAATCTACATTAGAATTTAATTTTTATGCTTTATGCTTGATTGTCATTCTTCCTCTGTACTCTTGTACAGCAATTTGCCATCTAAACATGTGCCTATTATGTGTTTTCATGTTCAGTAATGATTTTACTGCACTAAAATCTGTTATTAATTCAAACTTCTGGTCCTCCAGATAGTAATGAAGTCTCTACAGGGCCCACACAATGGCAAAATTTTCTGTTGTGTGGCACTGTACCTTAATTCTGTCTTTCTTAAGGTTCTGGATATATAACAGATAACTAATTCAGATAATTTACCATTTATTATCTGTTTTTTCTGTAAAGCAGCACCTAGCCCTGTGAATCTTGCATCAGTATACAAGATAAAAGGGAGGTTGAAATCTTGGAGTCAAAATATTGGAGCTGACATTAAAAATTCCTTTAATTTATCAAAGGCATGTTGTCTTTCATTATTCCAAATGATAGCCTCATTTTTCTTGATTAATGTTGTTAAAGGGGCTTCAATGGATTGGTAGTTTTTGATATACAGCCTATAATATCCACACATACCTAAAAAACTTTGAACATCTTTCACATTCTTAGGTATACTAATGTTTATAATTGCTTCCACTTTGTTCTGGTCAAAAAAAACTTGTAATCCAGATAGAACATGTCCAAGTACTTTAAAGGATTGAAACCCAAAATTACATTTCTTTAATGCAATTCTCATATTAATTTCATCCATCATTTGAAATACTCTTTTTAGGTGATTTAAATTTTCATCATATATTTTTGAGAACACTATGATGTCATCAATATAAACTTAAAGCCATCCTTCAACCATTTCCTGATGAAAAATACTATCCATCAATTTTTGGAAGACTGAAGGCGCATTCTTTGGTCCAAAAGGCATTCTCACATATTTATATATCCCCATATATGTGGTTATGAGTAAATAATTCTGAGAATTTGTTTCCACAGGAATGTGGTGGTAACCTTTCTTTCCATCCAGACAGGAAATACCTTTTTCTCCTTTTAAGGTAGCATGGATAGAAGATATCCTTGGTAGAGGTTAAATATCATCTACAGTGAATGTATTCAGAGCTCTGTAATCACCTCTTAATCTTGTCTTATCTTTTTCATAAGAGATTAAAACTGGTGAAATAACACAATACTTAGGTGTTGTGTCCACTTTTTCAACAATACCCATTTTTAGCAATATTTTAATGTTTTCTTCAATATCTTTCCTTTTTGAAGGAGAATCTGGGTAAAGTTTCTTTTTAAAGCTACCAGGAATATTATCAAGATCACAACTTAAAGATATTATCATCTCATGGTCTTTGACCAATCCTAGTTCATTAGAACCAAGAGAAAATGCCATAGGATAAGATTTTATCAATCTCAAAATATTTTTTTCCTAAAGTTTTAAGAGTTGAGGACTGAAAGAGGCTTTTTGGATTTCATTTTTTAATTCTACCACTTCAGATGTGGTTCTTCTACCTTTCAGTTGCTCTTCTTTAGGAGAGATGGAATAAACTAAAGTTTCAGAGCAAATCTTGAATTTTCTTTTCCCAGTTACACCTATAGTGAAGCAACTATTTTCAGGATCTAGTTTAATGCCAAATTTGGTCAATAAGACATTGCCAATAATAAACCAATCACTACCATTATTATTATCCATAACTATAAATTCACAAACTGCTCTTACATATCCATTATTATATTTAAAGAATACAGAAGTTTAGTATTTTCCAATCAGACTTAATACTGAACCAAAACCACTCCTGTTCTTTGTCTGTACAGGTTCTAGTTCTTCCTTATACTTACTATCTAGTTTCATTAAAGTGTTAATAGAAACTACACTACCTGCAGCCCCAGTGTCAAGAATGGAATTCATTTATTTTCCACATATAATAACAGGCACTCTAATAGGTGTGATTTTGTAAGTATCATGAGAAATTTCATTAATAATTTCAGCTTCTTCAATGGAAGTTAAAGATGTATCTGTATGAGGTATTTCATCATTCAGGAACATAATATCCTGTTCTACTACTTATATCTCATTTTCATCATCACTGTAAGAAATTTTACTTTTACAATCCTCACTAGCTTCTTCATTTTCATCCTCATGATTACTTTGTTCAAAATCTTGTGAGTTTTCAATAACATTTATTTTTTTAAAAAAGTATGACCTTTAGCCCAAGGTTCATTAAATTTGTAGCAAGTGTTACTTTCTTGTCTTTTAGGGACAAGGGGAGCTGAAGATTTTTTTGTTCTCTACTGGTAGCTGATTTGTTGCAGGTTTTACTACCTCAACACTTTGCTTGTGATTATTATACCTGGTTTCATATTTGTGGTTCCATAATATTTCATTGCATATATTAATAAACTCAGAAGTATCTCTGATGGTTTCAGTTCTAGCTACAATAATGTCTCTGACTGATATAGGAAATTTATGTATTACTTCTTCTTTCCAACCATCATAATCAATTTTTAAATCCATTTCTTTCATGATTTTTATTAAATTCATTAAAAATACCATGGTTTTATCTCCAGCATTCAAATTATATCTGGATTTCTCATACAATATTTGTTGATTGATTCTAAATTTTGGGCCACCAAATTGCCTTTCAATTAGTGCCTTCCATTCATTCCAAAAGTGGTTAATTCTCTCACTCAATACGGATTCAAACCATATTAAGGCCACATCTGTAAATAAAGATATCAATTTTGATGTAATTTTTTCATCAGGGAATTTGTATGAGAATTTTAAGTTATCAATTCTCTGAATGAGTTTTTGCCAATCAGACTTTGAATCCCCATAAAAAGAGGGTACTGATCTAACTTAGGCCAGTTCTTTTGGTTAGTTTTTGCTTCCCTAACCTGAGGTATATTAAGTAATTCAATTACTTTAGAAAGATGATCATTTATTTTATCCTTTACTGATTTTATATTCTCAGAGCCCGTGATACTATTTTCATGTTCAATTATTTGTTTCTCATCTGAGTGTTTCATAAAAACTGGTACTCTTTCCACATAGGACGTATTATCTTTTACTTTATCAGTATTTTTCAAAATTTTAGCTATTTCAATTTCTACTCTTTGTAACCTATCTTTTATTACAGCTACATGTGTTAAGGTATTAATCACATTTAAAAAAGACAATTATACATGTCCTTCTATGCTAGCCATAATATTTTGAGAATGTCCTAATTAATTTATTAAATACTTAATTTCAGAGTTTAATCTTTTGTTTTCATTGGTTAATTCACTATTTGAATTTTCAATCATTTTTAACCTATTGTCTATTGTACTCAATGATAAATTAAGGTTGAATAATACACTTTCTGTATTACTTTTTGACTCTCTTGAGAATTCTTCTCATTTTTCAATTATTTATAATAATTTTCTAATGATTTTTGATTCCATTGTATTTTCTTCTTAAAAATATTCAATTTTTTCTGTGTCCAATTTAGAAGACTCATCATTAGGCTCAAGATTTACTTCTTTGGTTCCATTTAAATGTGACTAGTATTATCCTGGTGATCAATAAAACTATGTACATTGTCATCATGTAAAGACAAGTTTAACATGTTATTTTCAAATGAATATTTTTTTAAATATTTATCAATTATATCCAGTAACTCTCTATCAATCTCATTACCTATAAGCAATTCATTGTTAGTATTATATAATTGATCATGAGAATATTGATAACTTACCAAGGTCTTATTCCATTTTGCCTGCCTCTCCTTGGCTTTCCCCTGTAAGGGTGACTGCTGGAGCACTGTTGTTGAGGGTTGTTAGAGTTCTGAGCATACAAGTCCCACTTCCATTTACTTACAGTAATCTTTTGGTCCTTCTCTTGGGCTGGAGGTGTGGCTGTGGAATTGTTGGGTGCAAATTTTGTTGATTAAGCATTTATTTCCACTAGAGCTTGATTGACTTCTACAAAACCCTGAGCAGTTCTTTTCTCCAGATTGTTTATCTGGTTTACTATGTTTTTGACTCTTATTGTTAGGGATTTTAGCAGAGTGGTTAGGGAGTGAATTTGTTCTTGTAAAGTATTTTTTGTTTTCTTTATTGATACTTGTTTTAACATTTTTTCCCTTTTCTCCAGAGACATCTGTGGAGTGTTTCTGTTGGTGAGAGAATCCTGGCTCTCCATTGGAATTTCTTGTAACAGGTTTTTCAGCTCCAGGTCTTAAGCTATAAGGTTTTGCCTTATTATTCACAATATCATTGTTGTTGTCACACATTTTTACATGGAATTTAAATCAAAAAATTGAAATTTGATATATTAAAACTTCAAAAGGAGTTTTATCATTATTGATCAATACAACTGAAGACAATTTTATTTCGTACTAGTAGGTGTTAAGTGAATTTTTAAGTGCCAAAAGTCAAATATGCTTTTATGTGGTCACTTGATCTAACTGGTCTACAATATGTAGCCGTTTTTTTATATTTAAAAAAGAAAATTTGTCAGTAAGATTCTTTCTAAATATTAAATTAATTTTACAAACCAATAAAAAGGGATTATGAGTCCTTTTAAAAGAAAACAACTAATCAGTTTTTATTAACTGGTTTATTATCTGAAATGATCACAAAATTAATTGGTCTATTGACAGACTCCCACTAATAACAATTTTTATGTTAAATTAGTGGTAAAATTATTGATTCAATCTCACAATTTTATTATATAACAGGGCTTCTTTTTCTGAAATCACTATATAAGTGACCCCAACCTGTTGTAATTATCCAAATATTTCTATAGGGATTTTATTTACTTGTAGCCTCTTTTTGAATTTTTGACTTACTGGAAGGTAACCAACAGAATTCTTGAGGAAAGGTCCCAAATTGTCAGGCTTAGGTCAAGTACAGAAATTTGAACTAGCTTTAATGGTCAGTTGTCTAGAAGATTTTAATTGTCCTATTTGAATACTGTAGTACAAATCCAATAAGTATTAAAATGTAACTCAATATAAGGGTCTCAGTCATTTAAATCTCACTAATTACATATATGGCTTACAATCTTATAGTTGTTAGATAAATATATTTAATAATTCAGATACTATTCAAAGACTTTATTAGTGCTATTGATATGTATTGTAATTTTATTGGTTATATGTTTGAATTTTAATGATAAATAATGTAGAAAACAAGACCAAAACCCCCTCCTTTTATACACAATAACATCCCCAATGAGCCCCTTGATTTACCAGCTCTATACATGATTAATGATGCCTCATTCCAGATAATAGAAATCTTCAACAATATAAAGAGTGACAATTAACATAATTAGAATGATATCACTTGCCAAAATCCTACAGTAATAGGGATAATCAATCAAAAATAAAGAAGAAGCAAAAAAGAGATTATATGGGTGTGATACAATTAAAATAAAAGACTAAAAAGAAAAATTAAGAATAATTATTACTGTATATTAAGAGGGATTAAAAGTAGAAATAATGGGGCTAATCATGAAATTATAATACATGAAATTCCCATTCAAAAATAACCAAAATTGACTGAGAAACAACTTAAAAACCCAAAAAAGGGTGTGAGATGTGGGGTAACTACATGCAGTCCTTGGAAGGAGCTTGCACGGGTAAATCCTTGACTAATTTAGGGGAATTTAAGTGTGGTAGTGAATTAAAGCACCAAGCTTGAGGTTATTAATGAAATTAGTGCATATAATAAGGGCCAATGCATTTATAATTAAGCTAGGACACTAAATAAGAGCCTGTCCCCTATTTTAGCGTGTTTCCCCACAGTGGGCGTAGAATGTGTGGTAATTATAGTGTGAAAAAGCTAACTTGACTAAAAATAAAGCTATTCACACGGGAAAACTGCAGGCAGTATGTGGCCAGTACACAGAAGCCATTTCTGGCATAAAAAACACCAAATTTGAAAAGTGTTATTTTTATGCATTTGAATAGCCAAATCAATAGCCCTAATTAAGAGAAATTGATCTGTCAAATCAAATTTTTAATATTATTAAATTTATAGCTCATAGAGTCAACTTTTAAATGATTTAAAGCACATTTTTTGTTTTTCACATAAAATAATGAAAACAACAGCTTTAAGTCTACTTAAAAATTATTTTCTCCACCTGACAGCCATCCTGGATTCTTTTTATGTTATAATTATATAAGTGACCCCAACCTGTTTTAATTATTCAAATGTTTCTATAGGGATTTTATCTACTTATAGCCTATTTTTTAATTTTTACTTACTTGAAGATAACCAACAGAATACTTGAGAATAGGTCCCCAATTGTCAGGCTGAGATCAAGTACAGAGATATGAAATAGCTTGAATATTCATTTTTTTAAAGATTTAAATGGTCCTATATGAAAACTGTAGTACAAATTCAAAAAGTATTAAAATGTAACTCAATATAAAGTTCTCAGTAATTTTAATCTCTTTATTTGTAAATGGTTTACAATCTTATATTTGGTAGAAAAATAGATAATATAATTCAAAAACTTTTCAAAGACCTCAAAAGTACTAATGAAATGTATTGTAATTTTAATGGTTATATATTGCAATTGTAAAGATAAAGAATGTAGAAAATAAGACAAAAACTCCCTTCTTTTACACCCAATAATTCTCCAATGTATCCCCTTTATTTGCCAGTCTTATACAATCCCAATGAAGCCTCATTCTAGCTAATACACCTTTCCATCAACATAAGTAATGACCAATAACACAATTAAAATGATATAACTTGCCAAAATACTGGATTAATAAGGATAATCCATCAAAATAAAAGTATAAGCAAAAAAAGAGAGTATATGCATGTAATACCTTAAAATAAAAGATCAAAGAAAGAAAGAATAACAATAATTATTACACAATATTAAGGGGGATTAACAGTAGAAATGAAGGGCCTAATTATTCTAAAAAACTATGTGAAATCCCCATCCAAGTATGACCAATATTGACTGAGTAATTACTGAGAAACCCAAAAAAGGACGTGAGATGAGGGGTAAATGAATGCAGTCTTTGGCAGCTGCTTGCATGGGTAAATCTTTTACTAATTTAAGTGAATTTAAGTGTGGTGGTGAATTTAGGGCACCATTACTGAGGTTTTTTGTGAAATTAGTGCATATAATGAGGTCAATGCACATATAATTAAATTATGACACTAAATAAGAGCCTGTCACCTATTTTAGCCTGTTTCCCAATATTGGGCATATAATGTGGGGTAATTATAGTGTGAAAATTCTAACTTTTCTAAAAATGAAGCTATTATTATGGGAAAAATGCAGGCAGTATGTGGCAAGTACACAGAAGCCATTTCTGGCATAAAAAACACCAAATTTGTAAAGTGTTATTTTTATGCATTTGAGTAGCCAAATCAATAGCCCTAATGAAGAAAAATTTACCTGTCAAAGCACATTTATATTATTATTAAATTTAAAGTGCATATAGTCAACTTTTAAATTATTTAAAGTGCATTACTTGTTTTTCACATAATATAATGAAAAAAACAGTTTCAAATCTACTTAAAAATTATGTAGCCTTATATTTAAGGCTCTTAAGATTACACAATCATATTCCAAACTAATATTAAGTAGAGAAGACTTATATAAGGTGGATATATGCATGTATATAAGGTTTTATAATGGCATATTTTGTATTTTATCATAAATTTTCTTATGTATACTATTTGTGTACTCTAATTTATTGCTCCCATGTATAGTCCATGTGTTTAACATAGCTTATGAGTACTTTTTACTTAGACCTAGGGATACCCACACTGAAAAATATTCTCTTCTCTCATACTCCTGTATATATAATTTTTATCTTCGTGGTTTCTCTCCTTTTTGCCTAGATAAGGCCTCCCATTTTGGTTGTTTTTCCTCATTTCCTTACCACTTAAAATTATATTATATAAAATCAAATCTTATAATTTATTACTACTTTTTTCTCTTTAGTATTTACAATAGTGTAATTCTAAAATCACAATGTAATAATAATAATCCATTCATACATTTTAATTGAGTAATAAAACATATAAGATAAAAACTAATTGCCTTAATTTATATTCTTGAGTTATCCCCCTTCACCACCATTTGTACCACCGTAAAATCTTCTAGACTATAATTACCCCTTGACAGAGCTGGACTTTTTCTTTTTCTTTCTTTGAATTTTGTGGCTATGGTGGTGTTAGATAGAAGTTTTAGATTATTTTCATTTTTCATTTTTTTTCTTTTCACTTTTTTATGGGGGTTATTAGGATATAAAGAGGTGGAAAAATCACAAAAGTCAATATTATATGGTGTCATCACATCAGGGTCACCTGGATGTGGGCAAGCATTGGTGGGGAATGGCTCATCAATTGGCCAGCAATGCTATTTTCTTTTTTATCTTTATTTCATATTTATTCTTTTTTTTAATTTCACTTTTATTATTTACTTTAATTTCTATTCATTTAATTTTGTCTTTATATTATTAATCTTAATTTATATTTATCTCAAATCATTTAAAAATTATTTAAAGGTGAATCCACATAAAGTTTCACTTGGATGTTGGTAATGTATCAGGGGATCAGCTAATCAATTGGATGGCAGATATTTTAATTATTATTTATTTTATCTTATTATTATTCATTTCCTTTTATTTTCTCAGCTTTCATATTCTTTTGGGGGGCAATTTTTTTTAGTTCTTTTCAAATTTTTTTTAGTATGTTAGTAGTTTTTACATATTAATCTGTGTAAAAAAATAAAAATAAAATAAAATAAAAATAAAAATAAATAAAATAAAAATAAAAGAAAATAAAAGAAAAAATAATAATAAATAAATAAAATAAGAATAATAAACTTTTTTATATATATTTGCTAATTATTATAGTTTTCTTTATTTATTAATTTATATTATTTTCTTATTTTTCTATAATTAAGGTTTTGAAGAAGAAGCTTCTGAATGTTGGTCTGGATTATGTTGGTGCTTTTGTTTCTTGTTGGGATTGGAGGAAGCACTTTTTTCCTTGTGGTGTAGTTTTCTGGAGAGATTGTAGTGATTGTAATGGTCAGGAACTGGATTTGAAAATGAATTTTGGGTTGAAGCAGAAGAGGCTGGGATGGAGTGTTGGAAGGTGTGATTTATTATCCTACACATCTTCCAGTGGTCTTCAATAAGTTGCTTTCTTAAGTTCTTCTCAAATTTATTCAGTGACCCATGAAGACAAAAGGCCTTAAGCATGTTGGGACACATCATACTTATGTTTTGTTTCATATCTGCATAATCCAGTGTCAATGTGGTTTCTAGAGGTTGGCCAATCCCAAAAGCTGCTTCAGGAGGAGGAATGACAACTAAAAAAAGAATTTGATCAGAAATTTTTCTCTGTTGAAGAAATCGGAGTAATTAATTTATTATTTAAAGATTGGAGGCTCATCAAATTTGTAAGAAGCCTGAATTTGGACTTCTGAAGGGTTTTTAATGGAGGTAGTAGGGGGATTATTTAGGTGGAGATATGGATTCTCTTGGACATCCTCTAAATGGTGTTGAGAATATGAGCTAGGATGAGAATGCTCTTGTGGCCTAGTTGGAGCAGTAGGGCTTTTGGTGTTATTGTTGATATTTTTTCTTGGTTCAGTTGGACTGGGTGCTGGTGGTGGAGTACCAGGGTTGTTGTAGGATGAAGCAGAAGAAAGTGACCTGGAAGCTGATTGGTCTCTTCTGGATAAAGTTCTTGAAGATATTGAACTTTCAGACAAATAATTGGCTGGAAGAGGAGAGGTGTAGTTTCTTCTTCTTGACTTAGAGGGAGAATTTTGTCTGGGAGCAGTGTTTGCTGCTTTGGTGTCCTCTTGGGGCCCTCTGTAAGGTCTTCTTGAGGTTTTAAAATTTTTGGCATTTTTGGACATAGGAAATTTTGAGCACATTGCTCTGGGAACACTAGAAGATTGTTGCATGGAGTTATTGGTGTTTTTTTGGCAATATTTGGCAGTTTTCTGGCTTAATTCGAAGATTTTGAGCCTGATTTTTGCTTCCTAGTGAGGTGGTCAGGGCTGCCTGTTCACAGTCTAGAAGACTGGGAGCTTATTTTGTTGCTATTTGAGCTGAATTTGCAGAGATCAAGGCTGTTTCTTGAAAGAATAAAGAAGTTCTTTTGGAGAGTGTTCTGGGAACTTATTGCCAGGGTTTTCTGGATGAAGCTGAATATAAAGAGGAAGAAGCAGGACAAAGCTCTGGGGATCTAGTAGGGGATATAGAGATGTATTTATGTGAAGGTGAAGGTGGTGGTATAGGATAATTGGGGTCTCTGACACTTTTTTTCTTTTTTTAGTTGCATGAATCACAAGCCCTGCTGTAGAGTTTGTCCTCAGGGGTTGGAAGAGTGAAAGTGCAAGTTTGGCACATGTGAATGCACCGTTTGCAAGCATAGTCCTTTAGAGCAGTGAAGCAAGGAAGATCTGGGTCAAAATCTGGGGATTCAGCCATGATCTGTGATGAGACATAAATGAAAAGGAAAAGAGATAAGAAGAAAATTTTCATTCAGTGATGTGTAGATGATGAATAAAAATTGGAAGTTCAGTAGGTTAGTTGTGGGGTATTGTGCGTGAAATTGGTTTTGTCTTTTTATGCAAAGTGTGGAAAGTTCGTCAAGACTTTAAACTGAACACTGTGGACAGTCCAGCAAGACTTTAAAGTGAAGAATGGTATAGTGCCCCAAGAATATAAACTGAGGATGGTTTGATGGTTGAGTCCTTCAGGACTATAAACTGATAATGTGGTGTTGGTGTGATTCTGGAAGAGGGCGTCCGAGGGGGGAGTCTCTGAATCTAGTTAAGGCAAGGGTGGGGGTAACTGATGAGCTGGCTGCTCTGTAGAACATTTAACCCAGAATTTTAGCTTATTTCTTTGGTCTTTAATGGTTTGATCTCTTGTTTGGTTTTTATGATTTAGGATTTGAGTCCCCCAAGACTATAAAATGAGGGCTGTTAGTCCCCAAGGACTGAAAACTGAGGATGAGTCCCCCAAGACTGTAAACTGAGGAATTTCTTATGATTGGCTACATTCAGGATTTCTGGAGGGTGGTAAAGAACTTTCATTTCTAAGTCTAAAGTTCAGTAAAGAGTCAAGTTGTAGAAGAGCATCAAGAGATGAAACAAAGTGTTCAGCATTAGGCTTGAACTGGTGGACATGGTTTTTCCTTTTCTCAAGGTCCTGTGGATTTCTAGCAGGAGTGGATTGGAAGTAGTATAGTAGAAGGTGTTTTTATTCAGAGGAGTGTTGTTTTAACTTAGCCTTAATGGTGTGCAATTGGTTAGTTGTTGGTGGTTCAATGAATCCCAAATTGTAATCATTAATGTCAAAATAGTGTAGAACTGAGAAGTCATCAGTTTTAAAAGTAGAAGGAAGGAATAAAAGTTTTTTACCATCAAATGGATCAAGCATTGTCAGTGTATCTAGTATTTAAGTATGATTTAATAGTATTTATTAATGGTCCTACTACTTATTAAAAATGATTTAGCAATTAAACCTCAGGGGAAGACTAATAAAATAGTTATTATCAAATAAAACTCACAATACTTGGATTTAAATGCGTGCTAGTGGTGGAAAATAGATGAATATAATATAGTTATAGCTTATATAAAGATAATATCAATTTATAATGGCTTTATAATATATCTTTGAATAAAAATGATTGTGTTATAATGTTTTTTTGAATTTTAGTAGGTGAATTATTTCTAATAAAAGTCAAAATCCTCCCTTACTTATACCAAAATCCACTGGAGTGCACAAACCTTCAATCCAGATGATGTTACTGCTATCCCCAGATATTACAGCACTTTGAGGGCCCAGAACCTCTCCATGGCGTCCACTTTAAGCAGATTCAACACCCAGACCTCCAGTAAGGACCCTTTATCACAATTAATGATAACACAGACCCACACCATAAATAGAAAATCTAGATAAAAGCAGATACCATAAAGAAACAGGTAAAATAACTCATCCAAAGAGAATATAATGAAACCCAAAGCATATAAAGGAAACAAATGAAATGTCCAAGCCCCCAAAAACATCCCCAAGCATCCATATTAACCCATAAATGACCTCCCAACCCATAAATCCGTGAATATTCATCCAAGGAAGCAGATTAAGTTGTCCAGACTGAGTGTATGCGCCTGAAATAGATGGTTGTGCTTCTTTAGGCATTGTGAGTCCACTGGGTACTTCCATATGACCTAAAATAAGCAGAAAAACAAAGGTTATAGGCTATTAAGAGGCTAAAACCCACTTATATACCTAAACATACATAATATACTGCATATTTCGCTGAATATGAGCTTTATGTATACAAATAAGCTTATGTATGTCAATAATTACTCAATATCACTTAAGATAAGTATATTATGACTCCATTAACACCTTAATAAGTATTATTAGGCTATGGATATACTATTTAAACTACTATAATTTATATAATAGAGTAATAATTATATATATATGTAATATAATCATATATATTATTGTTTTAACCTTATTTTTAAGATATAAGATTAATTTACTTAAGATTCTCATATTTTAAGTATAAGAGATACTCAGTCCTAGGGATATCTAGGCTGACACTCCCTCACCCAAAAAAAATTATAAAAAAATGTTAAGACATTTTAATTAAAAGTAAGGAGTGAATAGAAATTTTTTTTAAATTTCTATGTTACATATACTGAATAAACAGTATTATTTTGATTTAAATTTTTTCAATAGATTTTTAAGATCATAGATTTCATTTTCTACAATCCACTGGTCATATTCACTTGATTTATTTTTAAATCTTAATAGATATTCAACTCCCTTTTCTTTAGTAAGGTGTCTCTTTTTAAGTATCTTTTCAATTTCTTCCTTTTCAACAATTTTTTCAGGTTGCTGTTTATGCCTTCCTGATCTTCTTGTAAATAGAGCAGTATCATTAGAATGGTATGGTTTTGTAAGAGAAATAGGAAATACTGGATGTTTTCTATCATAAGGTGCATATAGAATAACCTCCACAGCATTATTAACAACCATCTTTTTAACTACAAATGGTCCAATGAATGGATCCTTCAATTTAACATTAACATTTAAATTAAAATGTAGTGTTGAAATAAGGACTTCATCACCCTCTTTGAACATTTGTTCTTTATGGGCTTTATCCCATCTTTTCTTCTCATACTCAAACGCCTTATTTATACATTCTTTAGCATGTTTTCTGCATAATTCTTGCATCTGAAGAAAATATTTATTACCTTGATGGATATCAAATCTAGGTAATTCATTAAGAGTTTTAGCAGGGGTATTTGGTGCATAACCCAACTGTAACTCAAATGGCTTTTTTCAAGTGACAGAATTTACTGTACTAGTGTATGCAAATTCTAAACCTGGAATAAGGGTTAACAATCATGCGTGAATTTGTCATTGTATTTAAAGTCAAGCCCAAAAGTTCAATATCTTATCATATCTTCTAAAGTTTGTATCATTCTTTCTGCTAGCCCATCAGTTTGTGGGTGGTGTGCTGTAGAAAGTTTTAATTGACACCCCAAAACATCCATAAGTGATGTCCAGAACTCAGAAGTAAATTTAGGATCTCTGTCAGAAACTATTGCTTTGGGGAAACTTGCTATATTTAACATTTGTGTCCACCATAAAAAAGCTAAGTCCTTTGCAGAAACCTCTTTGTGGGTAGGAATAAGTTTACACATCTTTGTAAATCTATCTACAATTACCCAGCAGGAGTTATAACTTATATTCCCTGATATTGGAAAACCTGTTACAAAGTCCATGTTAATTTTTTCCCATGGAGCTTTTGGTTGCTCAATTTTTTGTAATAAACCAGCTCTTATTCCTGTTAATCTTTTAGATTTTTGACAAGAATCACATGTCTCAACATATTTTTGAACATCCTCAGACATGTTAATCCACCAAGCTGTATTTTTTACTCTGGTTAATGTTTTATGGTAGTCAAAATGACCTTCCAATATATGATCATGACATATACTTAACATTTACTCCTTCATTGAAGGGGAAATTACATTAATTTTTTTTTAATATATAAAACCATCCTCAATGGAAAATTTTCCTTTTTCTAATGCCTCTTTATACTTATTTGGTAATGTTTTTATTAAAACATTCATTGAAGCATTAGATGGATCATTTGATACTGTAGTGAGTTTACTCAAGTCAGGATCTGAAGCATACATATCAAGAATTGATTGCATGAATTCATCCTCAAGATCTACTATATAAATGCCATAAATTTTAATAATCTCTGATTCAGGAACATAAGCAGGATTATCATAATTATTAGTCAGAGGTAATCTAGATAACAGATCTACATTAGAGTGTAAGGTTCCTGCTCTATGTGTAATAGTCATCGGTTCTCTGTACTCTTGTACAGCTAATTGCCATCTAAACATGTGTCTATTAGGAGTTTTCATGGTTAAGAGTGACTTAACTGCACTAAAGTCAGTTATTATTTCAAATTTTTGGTCTTCAATGTAATAATGTAGCTTCTCAAGAGCCCATACTTCTGCCAAACATTCAAGTTGAGTAGCACCATATTTCAATTCACTACTTCTTAGAGTATGTGATATATAGCAAATTACTACTTCTCACATTTTGCCTTCAATAAGTTGTTTTTGATGCAAAGCAGCACCCAGACCAATAAAACTTGCATCTGTATATAATACAAAAGGAAATTGGAAATCTGGTAATCCCAAGATAGGAGCTGTCATTAAACATTCTTTCAACTTATCAAAAGCCTGTTGTCTTTCATTATTCCATTGAAATCTTCTGATTTCTTTATCAGTGTGGTCAATGGTTCAGCAATTAATTGGTAGTTTTTTATATATTGTCTATAATAACCACACATACCAAGAAAAGATTTTACATGCTTTAAATTTTGAGGAATGCCAATATTCTTTATTGCAGCCACTTTATTTTGGTCTACACATCTTTGTAAGCCAGATACAATATGACCAAGAACTTTTAAAGATTCAAACCCAAATTTAAATTTTTTCAATGCAAGGGTCATTTTTATTTCATCCATTTTTTGAAATACCTTCCTTAAATGGATTAAGTGTTCATTATAAGTCTTTGAGAACACTATGATGTCATCAATGTATACCATTAACCATCCCTTAATCATTTCATTATGGAATGTTATATCCATTTATTTCTGAAATACTGATGGAGCATTTTTTGGTCCAAATGGCATCCTGACATATTTATAAATTCCCATGTGTGTTGTTATCAAAAAAAAGTTCTGTGAATTCTTTTCAATAGGAATTTGATGGTATCCTTTATTTCCATCTAAGCAACTTATATACTTAGCACCTTTAAGGGTAGCATGTATAGAGGAAATCCTTGGAAAGTGATACATATCATCTACTGTAAATGTAACTAATGCTCTATAATCACCGCACAGTCTTGCTTTATCTTGTTCATAAGAAATTAGCACTGGTGATATTACACAATATTTTGGTGTAGTCTCAACCTTTTCAAGAATGTTCATTTTTAATAACATTTTAATAATATTCTTTATGTTTTTTCTCTTCATTGGTGAAGCAGGGTATGGTTTCTTTTTAAGACTAGCAGGAATATTATCCATATCACAGGTTAAACTAATCTTCATTTCATGATCTTTTAAAAGGCCAAGTTCATTTGTACCATGTGCAAAAGCCATTGGAAATGCTTTAATTAATTCCAAAATATTATTTTTCTCAGCTTTACTTATCTTAGTGCCAAATGATGCGTTTGAAACTTCTGTTTCCAGAAGTTCCATCTGATTGGATTCTCTTCCTTTGCACGGAATATTTTTTACTGACTCAATGTGTAAGACTGTGTTAAAAGAATTTTTTTTTTAAATTTCCTTTTAACATTCATTCCAATTGTAAAATTGTTATTAGCAGGGTCTAATCTCACACCAAATTTAGTCAGAATATCATTTCCAATGAAAAAAAGTTACTACAGTTATTATTATCCATTACTACAAAGTCACAAGTTACTCTTACATAACCATGTTGATGTTTAAAGAAAACAGCAGCTTTGTATTTACCAATGAGATTTATTACTGATCCAAAACCTCTCCAATTTTTACTTTGAAGGGGTTCAAGCTTAGACTTATATTCACTACCAATTTTCTGTAATGTTTTAGTAGAAACAACAGAACCAGCAGCTCCTGTGTCCAATACTATATTAAAATTTTCACCAGAAATGATAGCTGGAACCGTCATAGGTGTCATTCTAAAGTTATCATCTTGTATATCTTTAATTATTTCAGCATCCTATAAATTCATTAAAGATTCATTTGAGTCCATATTTAATATTGTATTGTCAAATATGGACAAATCATCTTCCAACATACAGACTTCACTTTCATCACTATATGAGATATTACTGTCATAATCACTTGAATCTTTATATTTCTCTGTTTCAATTTCAGATTCATGTTGATTTTCAACAATATTTATATTCTTCTCACATTTGTGACCTTTAACCCAAGGTTTGTTACACTTATAACAAGTATTTGTCTCATACTTTTTTGGTACTACAGGTGCAGTAGGTTTTTTCTGCTTTCTTTGAAATGTTTTTGAATTCTGATTTTTTACAGCTTCAATATATTGTTTATAAGTTGAATATCTTGCTTCATACTTATGGTTTAGTAATATTTCATTGCAAATATTAATAAAGTTAGAATATTAAGTAACATTAATTGTTCTAGCTACAACAATGTCTCTGACAGATATAGGTAATTTATATATTATCTTATCTTTCCATAAGTTAAAATCCATGTTAGGCTCAATGGCTTTTAATATTTTATTTAAATTCATTAAAAATACCATAGGTTTGTCACCATTCAACGGATTGTACCTATTTTTCTCCTAAAGTCTCTGCTGAGTTAGTCTGAATTTAGAGCCTCCAAATTGTTTTTCAATTAGTTGTTTCCATTCAGTCCAAGAGTAATCTTTACCCTCATTCAAAACAGATTCAAACCATAATAAAGCAACATACTTAAATAAAGAGATCAGTTTTGATGTTATTTCTTCATCTGGTAACTTATATGAGAATTTTAAATTTTCAATTCTTTGGATAAAATGTTGCAAATCAGAGCTGGCTTCCCCATCATAAGTTGGGTACTCATCTATCTTAGGCCAGTTCTTCTGATTGGATTTTATTTCACTAATCTTAGGTAAATTCAACAGCTCATTTACTCTTGATAAATGGTCTTGTGTTTCCTCCTGTACGGATTGGTGACTTACATTTTCGGATTTGACACTAGCACCAGATGGTTTTAGTTGTGGTGCTATAGGGAAGGAATGAGATTCACTTTTGCCAATGAGAGGATTATTATTATACTGAGTATACTTATGATTATCCTGGTTCATTAGTAGATTGGCAGTTTCAATAAAAACTTTAGTAATTCTTTGTAGCAGCTCAGAGACACTTTGATTTGTCTGGGAAAAAGATAACTTAGTTCTTGATTCAGTTTTCAATAAATGTGTTTCATACAATTTTTCCAACTCACAGAATTTTTTTTAAAGTTCATTATATTTACTACTCAATGAATAATATTTAAGAGTTAGAGACAAATGTTTATTCTCCAATTCTTTATTACGTGTTTCCAGTTGAGAAATATTTAATGTTAAGGATGAAATTGTATCACTCGTGAGCTTAACTGTCTTTTCCTCACAATCAGTCATTCTATTCCACAATGCTGAAACAATTCTATGGACATTTTTATTATTGTTAAAATACTCCATGTCTTCCTTCTCAATTCTTTCACTCTCTTGTGAACTTCTCATCTCACTAGTAAGTGGTGGCAACTGAGGATTAACTGTATTATAAATACTACTGTTGTTATTGACAAAAGACAAGTCAGGTGTATCTACATTAAAACCTAATTTTCAAAAGTCCTCCTCTATTTTCTGCACAGATTTTACATCAATAATATTACCTACATTGTAATTATCAGTATTGTTTTAAATCTGAGAGGATAATCTACTTACCACAGAATTTGTTTGAGCCCTGATTTTTGGCGCCTTTGTTTTCCCTTGTAGGGGTGAACTGAGGAGATCTGATGAGGAGGAGGATCCTTGTTGCAGTTGTGACTGGACCATTGTTTTTGGAACCAATCCCACTTCCATTTGTCTACCAGTATTTTCTCCTGGGAGTGATGTGATCCTCCTTGGGTAGAGGGTTTCTGAATTGGCTGGCCTCCCTTTAGCTCTGCCAATTATTGGTTCATCTGCTGAATTCCTACCTTGCAATTGTTCTGTAATTGCTCTACCTCCTTGAGAATGAGGGACTTTGATTCCTCCAACTTCAATACCTGTTTTGCCAGATGGGATAGTTGATCCTGAAGAGGAGGAGACATCTTTTTTATAGTAATCTTTTTTAAGAAGGCGTCTTTTTCCTCTATGCTAATTTGTTCTGCCTGGGGGTATAACTGACCCTCCATGGTTATGTCCTGGAGCAATGTTTTTGTTAGCTTTAGACATGGTATTATAAGCAGGCTTTTCACTTACATTGTCCTGAGGAGCACTCATATTGATAAATATAACAATATATCACATCTACAGAAAAGGAAAACCTATTGGAATTAGTAGATTAAAATTATTAGCAATGATATTACTAATAATAAAGCACTTGAGCTTACCCTGAATTTAAATCTTTATTTCTTTAAATAAAATGTAATAAAAATTTGAAAAAATCTGTTAAAAATAAAATAATAAGTTTAACTAGACCTTTATAAGGGTGAATAAATAGCTTACTAAGCTTTAACCAAATACCAATTTAATTTGGTGTTATATTGGTGACCAAATACCAAGTGAAATTGGGTTTATATTGGGCACAGTTACTACTGTAAATACCTAATTTTTATTATAAAAAATTAGTAAAATTATTATAAGGTTTCATTTACGCAATCACTGAGTTATGATGACCAATTTATATGCAGCAGACCCAATTATTTGGTTTTTTTTGACCTATACTAAAGTAAAAATCAAGTCCCAAGGCTTATACTAAATAATAAGTAAAAACTAAGGAAAGACCCCCAATTTTCAGTGTATCTAGTATTTAAGTATGATTTAATAGTATTTATTAATGTTCCTACTACTTATTAATAAATGATTTAGTGATTAAATCTCAGGGGAAGACTAATAAAATAGTTATTCTCAAATAAAACTCACAATACTTGGATTTAAATGCGTGCTAGTGGTGGAAAATAGATGAATATAATATAGTTATAGCTTATATAAAGATAATATCAATTTATAATGGCTTTATAATATATCTTTGAATAATAATAATTGTGTTATAATGTTTTTTTGAATTTTAGTAAGTGAATTATGTCTAATAACAGTCAAAATTCTCCCTTACTTATACCAAAATCCACTGGAGTTCACAGACCTTCAATCCAGATGATACCACTGCTATCCCCGGCAATTACAGCACTTTGAGGGCCCATCACCTCCCCATGGCGTTCACTTCAAGCAGATTCAACAGAACGACCTCCAGTAAGGACCCTCCATCACAATTAATGATAACACAGACCCATACCATAAATAGAAAGTCTAGATAAAAGCAGATACCATAAAGAAACAGGTAAAATAACTCATCCAAAGAGAATATAATGAAACCCAAAGCATATAAAGGAAACAAATGAAATGTCCAAGCCCCCAATAACATCCCCAAGCATCCATATTAACCCAGCAATGACCTCCCAACCCATAAATCGGTGAATATCCATCCAAGGAAGCAGATTAAGTTGTCCAGACTGAGTGTATGCGCCTAATATAGATGGTTATGCTTCTTTTGGAGTTTTTAGTCCACTTTATACGTCCATATTACCTAAAATAAGCAGAAAAATAAAGGTTATAGGCTATTAAGAGGCTAAACCCCACTTATATACCTAAATATACATAATATACTGCATATTTCACTGAATATGAGATTTATGTATACATATAAGCATATGTATGTCAATAATTACTTAATATCACTTAAGATAAGTATATTATGACTCCATTAACACCTTAATAAGTAATATTAGGATATGGATAAGCTATTTAAACTATTATATTTTATATAATAGAGTAATAATTATATATATATGTAATATAATCATATATATTATTTTTTAACCTAATTTGTAAGATATAAGCTTAATGTACTTAAGGTTATCTTATTTTAAGTATAAGAAATACTCAGTCCTAGGGATATCTAGGCTGACAAGCATGGTGAATTTGGTTGCTGTGGTGGTGTTGACACTCTTTTTTGAAGGATGTAGTTTATTGACTAATCTTGGTATCAGGATGGGTGGCCTGGATCTTGAAGTGGAGGTGAAGCTGTTGAAGATTATAATAAACCGGGTCTGTAGCAAGTCTTTTTTCTGGATTGGCAGACATCACAGGAGTTTCTGTATGGATGAGCTGGTGATGTCATGGTGCAGATCAGATTTTTGTCAATGCAGTACTGGAAAGGGCCCATGTCAGAGGCAGATTTTGAAAGAAAACTGAACATGGTGGATCTGATAAATAAGAATGGGGACATTCTCAATTGGAGGGTTTATGTGGTCTTAAAACATTGGCAGAGGCTTTTTTTGGGTTATTCAGTGCTGTTTGTGTATGTCTTTATTGACATTGGTCAAAGAATTAAGTGATGTTTTGGTTTTATTCAGTGAATATTGGGACTATGCATATGTGGGTACTACCATTGGATAGCCATGGCTTTTTTCTATATTTGATGTCTTTTTGATATTTTTCATATTCCATGTTTTTAGAGGTCATTTCCTCATTTTTCATCTCTAAAAGTTAGCTGTTTAATTTTGTTTCTTGCTTTTTGCGGGCTAACCTTCATTCTTAGGGTTAAGTTCTTAGTACCATTAAGTAGAGCTAATTTGGTTCTATATTTTATGTCCCAATGTTTTCATAGCTGAATTTAGTGTTTCAAGGGTTTTAATAGTTGTGGTGGATTTTTCTAAGTATTTGGGGCTTTATTTGATGTTTTTTGTTGGTATTTTGGCTTCTGGGAGGTCTGCCCTCCTCATTTATAGATAGCTGGGGAGCGTTTCTTTAGGGATTTTACTCAATTTGGTTATCAAAGGCACCAAATTAGTTTCTGTGCATGGATCTTAAATAGGTGGTCTGTTTGTACATACTGAATAAGACAGTTTGGGGCAACTTTAATTATCATACAACTATCTGGTAGTTATATCATTTTTCCTCACTCAGTTTTAACTCTTTTTTGGCCACAATTGGCTGTGTTTTTTGCAAGGTAAGTTATTCATTTAACTTAAATTTGGTAACTGATTTCTCTCTTGCAGCTTTGCAACCTTTATCAATTATTTTTCCTGTTTTTGTGCAACAAGTTCACTGTGTCTTTGGTTTCTGGTGTGGATCTTTCTGCATTTCAGGTTTCTGGCTCATTATTTCTCAGTGGCCTGATATTGGCTACTTTCTTGACTTGTAAAGCAGTCAAGGAGTTGTTTGGAAGAGGGAATTTTTACAGTCTCTAAATTTCTGTAGTAAATTTATCTCACCTGGTTTTTCTCAAAGGTACATGGGTTTTTCTCTCCAGTTTTACTCCAACTCACTTGTTCAAGGCCTATAGCCAGTACTATAGGATTTTCTACATCACTAATTCTATCCTTACTGTAGTAATAAAATAACTCTATAGTGATACTTATGGCTATTTAAACCCACTATGCACACAAAAATAAAATATATCTACATTTCTTTATTTCTATTATAATACTCTTATAACTACACAATCTGTTTCCTTTTCTAACTATTTGGAACACCCCCCTTTATCAAAGAGTGAGTCCTCTTTTTTATATACACTGTAGGTCTAGCATCCTCTCCCTATGATTCTTCCCCTACAAGATTTCCTACAAAATTTTAACACTAATCTAAGTGTATCAAAAATTAATCTAAATATCTTAGTAATCTAAGTACAACATTAGTATCAGTCCATTCTAATAGTGTTTGAATTATCTAGAAAAAATCAACTATTACTGCCTTAAACTATACTTCCTAAGAAGTACTTTACCACCTTCTATACTTTCTATAGGAAAGTGTGCTGCCATTGTAGAAAGACTCTTACAGTCACCTTTCTGTATGCAGAATCCAAGGGAGTCGGATAAAAAGAAGAAAACCTTGTCTGTTTATGTAAAATAAGAGTTCTCAATTAACTAAGCTAAAGCATATATTTTATATTAAAAGACCAGTTGACAAATTTCAATTAAAATTTTAGAGATGCAGAATTAGTTTTCTTAAATTTTGGGTGAGAAATACAGCAATAAAGTTGTACTGAGAAAAGTTATTTAAATAATTGAATATTTATGTTTTTATATATCATTAATTTTTATAAGAAGATGTTATAAATGAGTCCCTGAATATGAGAGTATAAAATTATAGTCTATTAGTATATTTTTTTGAGTTGTTGAGTAATATTTATGATTAGTTATATAAAAGTGTTATTTTATAAGGGTATAAGAAGTTATGAAATGTTATGTAAATGTGATGATGGTAGTTTTTTATTATGCCTTGTTTTTCAGTAGGTATATTTTATTTTTCTACTAATTTCAAGTCTGCAAACTTTATATGCATAGTCATGTCATTTGCCTAGCTTTTCCAGCTGGAGCTCATCTGGACTTCCAGACTCAATTAGAACCCTAAAACCCATATTAAAAATCTAGAAAAATTAAAGATTATAGAGCCACTTCTATTTAAAACTTCCAAAAAGCTTCTGTAGTCTGTGCATCCCTATTAATCCAGCTAAAAGTCATAAAGATTAAGTAATATATCAAAAATAAAAATATTTAGTAAACTTTATAAAATAATTAAAAATATAAGAAAAATACTAATCATTAAAAAAAATGTTCTTAGTCTTCTTGACTTTTATTTTCATATACTTTCTAGTCTGTAATTATAATTTTGGCCTATTAAATTAATGTTTTATCTTTACTAAATTTATTTACCCACTTTTTTACATTAAAACCATCCATTCTCTTATTAATAAAAAAAATTTAAAATTAGATTGGCTTTTCCAATCTCAATAAAGACTATAACATATTAAATTAAAAGTATGTTTTAAGGGCCATACTAAACTTTAGACTGCCACATTCTCCCTACAATAAAGAATCTTCTCGTACTTAAATTGGCACAATTAATCAATTATATATTCATCCATTCTTAATCCTCTTCAACCATCTCCTTCAATACATATATTTGGCTTCATCTTCATCATCATCATTATAAAAGGTCTTCAAATGATTTAGCTGTCCCATGAAATTTATGTGCCAGATACCAGGTTACTTGCTAAATATCTAATCCTGGCCTCCCTGGAAGAACTGCCTGTGATCTCTACAGGCTAAAAAAAGTAAAATGTATTTTTCCAAGACTTCCTTCCAGAACCAGCTTCTACACAGGCCCAAAAGCTTTACCTGATCCTATTATATGTAAAAATAGACTATCCAAAATTATAACTTTCTTTATAAATTTTACGGCAATAATGGCCTCCTCTTTCAAAAATCCTAATCCTGATCCTAAGCTTCCACATCTATCTCAGGATCCTAGTCCTATTATGTCAGTTTCTCCATTAAATTTTGCTGAAACTTTATTTTCTGGCTCCAAAATTCTTTCCATTTCTTTAAAATGTTTAAGTCCACCTACTAACTATCCACTCCTATCTTTAAGCTATTAAAATCACCAATACAGATGATGTTGGCCTGGTTCAAATTCACTATAAAAATAATTATTGCCAATTTCATAGATACCTCTTTTTAAATTTTTGTGATTATGTGAAGAAAATATTTTTACCTTATTTTCAAAAAAGTACGCTAATAATAATGATAAAAATTATGAAGAGAAGATGGCTTAAGTAAAGTTTTGATGCTGTTGTAGAAAGATTTCAAATATATTATTTGTTTTTATTTTTATTCTCTTCTTTAAAATTTGTTTCTTTAGTGCTGTTAAACATGCTGTCTGGTTGATCCTATCTTATATATGAATTCTATTGATATAAACCTGAAGTAAAACCATGTTTTCCTTATGATTATTCCACTACTGAGAGCAAGTTCTGAATCCCTTAAGACTCCCCTGTACCAATCTCTAATTCTCACAGCATGAGAGAGTGGGCTCTTTTCCCACTGAGACATATACTTTAATTCCATTCTTACCATAAGGTCCTCCATGCTTCCTCCAAAATATTTTACCAATGAGACCTACTAAAAATCCAAATACCTTTCCAACTTCAAAAGATTTAAGATCCCAAATTTTAAATAAATTTCCAACACCTTAAACCACTTTTAAAATTTGTCAGATTTTTTCATATTTTTCCAGACTTTCATAGCACCTTTATTTCAAGCCTTTGTTTGCATCCCATTTCTGCACCCTATCATCCAAAACCTCTATACTATACATAGTTCAGGGCATCTATATCCAGATTAATGATCTGTGAAAATAACCCTTTTAAATTTCTACCTTTCTTTAACCATTATAAAATTAGATCCATTTTATGACATCTTCATTTTCTAAAGTTAGCTTCACCATATCCATCAATGATTGAGTTTTCTAAATGACTGATTTCAGTTTGAGTACTGATGAATCTGTGAAAAATTAAAAAAATGATTGAATTAATTTTACCAAATAGATTAACAATCCCAGTTGAATGCCTTGGTGAACCAAATATTTAATCAATCCTCAGTTTATAGTCTTGATGCACTATAAAGAAAGTAATTTCCAGTTTTAGTGTCATAGTAGACCAAATATTGATGACTTGAAAGTTTTACCTCATGGGGGAGGACCAAGGAGTGCTTACTTGAATTTTCAGTTTAAGGTCATGGTGGACCAAACTTTCAATCAATCATAAAATCTTGAAATATCTTCTAAAATATTCAGTTTTAAGTCTTGATGGACTGAAGAGATCCCATAAAGAGCCAAAAATATTCATAACTTTTCAGTTTAAAGTCTTGAATGACTGGAAGATCCAAAATTTTTTACAAAATCTTTAAAACCAGCCATTTTAAAGTCTTGGAGAACTAAAGAAAGTCTTGATGTATAATCCTGTATTTTTCAGACATTGGTAAATCCCATTTTCCATCTCAAAATATAATAAAAGGAAATGATATAATTAAAATAAAATAAAATATAGGAAAAAGAAAATTTAATTTTATATATTATAAAATTTTAAGTAAAAATAATTTAAATTAATGGTTTGATTTGATTTTTTGATTTTTTTTATTTTTTCATTTTTTTTAAGATGCCCCCGTCATTTAATGAGCTATACCTCTTACATTATACCCACATCCAAGTGCACCTTGATGTGGAATACACAGGAAAAAAATTGAAAATAAAACATAAATAATTTTGAAAATTTTGAAAAACATTAATGAAAAAATAGAGAAATTATCACTGCATGGGCTACCTCCAATTTGTAAAAAATGATTGGAGACCACAAGTGAAAATTATCCCTGAACAAATTAATTAATAAAATTTAAAATTGAAACAACATAAAATTCAAAGGATAAAAACTCAAACATAAAATATATATAAAATAAAATCTTGAATCTGGCTTTTGAATGAGTGTGGTTGTTTTGATGTGGTAGTAATCCAGTTTACAGTCTTAGAAGACTAACTATATGATAAAAAAAAACCAAGATTCAACTAGAAACAGGGAAACTTTGGTAAAAAACATTGTTTGGTAATTGTATATAGAGCAGCCAGCCCATAAATTACTCCCAAACTTTCCAATATTTAATATAGAAGGCTCCCCTGCGAGCACTTCTACCAAAATAATTACACTCCAACCCCATTCCTCACCATAAAATTTTGAAATTCAAATTTTTTAATGATTGACTTTTCATAATGATAGATGTTAGTATATAATATTTGTGGAGTATATCTTCATAAATGATAGTTGGTAGTTTATCCTCATTTTGGAGATATTTTTTGTATCAATAATTAGAAGCTTACCATAAATTCAGAGTTAAGGATAGAATGGCTTGACTTGTTCAGCCACTACCCTCTTTGGAAATAAATTTCCATCCACCTCCTATATTACATAGTAGCAAAAAGAGACTTATTCTCTCACTTTATATGGTCTATCACACCCATCTTAAAACATCTTTCCCCATTAAGTTTCTAAACATCTATTATACACCAAACCATATTTCCAGGTTTCAAAGGTTTCCTAAGTATAATATCCAACCGCTGTGGAAGGATAAAGATTAGTAAAGCACTAAGGATTATTTTAGGATAATTTTGGATGGATATTATAAATATTTGAAAGGCCATTATAATTTCATAAAATTTTTATTTGTAAGAATGGATAGTTATTTGTTATTTAAAAGGGTTAATTTTACAAGTCAAGATTAAATAGATATTTAATGGTCATGAAATGAAAGTATAGGCTTTAAAGTGCATGGAAATTAATTTCAGGAGTCTCAGGAACCTTTTAAAAATTTTGGGAAGTTTTTACATTTTTTCTACTATTTTCAATAATTTTATAAATTATTTTCATTTATTTTTAATTTTTCATAATTTACTTAACTTTGATGATTTTTAATTAGATGAATAGGGCTGGGTGGACTCAAAAAGTTAGTTGGAGACATAAGGGGGAATTGGATCTATCATTTGTAGTTTTTCTAGACTTTTAATAAAGTTTTAAGGTTCTAATTGAGTCTGGAAGTACATAAAAGCTCTGGAATGCTCTGGATGAGCTCTGTACAAACTCTAGGATACTTCTGTTGAGCTCCTGCATGTTCCCAGTGGGAAAAATATTGGAAGTGACCTAAATTTGCATAAAAATTTGCAGACTTAAAATTTGATTAGATGTCTTAGGGCTCAGACATAAAAAAAATCATATCATTTTATCATTAACAACAACACATAACAACAATTAATAATTTGTAATACCCTTGTAGAAATAAAACTTTTATATAAAATTTCATAAATAATATTTTACAAAACATTTACATATACTTATAGTGTATCATTGTAAATGACTCATCTTCAGAGACTTGATTTATAACATCTGTTCAAAAAAATATAAACTTCATAAAAATATAAATATTCAAACTTTTAAATGACTTTTCTGGTAAAACTTTTCCATCGTATTTTCTTCATCCAAACTTAAAAAACACTAATTCTACATCTCAAAACTTTTATTTTTAAATATTCAGCTGGTCTTTCTTTATCAAGTAATCATATTGGCTTAGATTATTGTTAACTCGTATTTAGCTTTAAGGGACATGTTTTTCTTCTGTTTATCCAACTCCTTTTGATTCTACTTACAGAATAGCTAATTTAAGAGTCTTTCTACATTGGTGGTGTCCAGTGTGGAGCTTTAATTCTCTTGCTTTTAATCAATCTTACTTGGTATCTGTACATGCTTAGCCTGAAAGAGTCTTATTTAACAAACACTTGTTTTATTTTAAGGGTTTAAACTTATACTTTTGGGATTTCCTCTTTTTCTGGATCTGGTGTTGCTGGTGCTGCTATTTCTGTCATGGCATTAGTTAGGATTGTATCTTGGGATGGCCCCAAGTTCAATTGTGAAAAATTTAAATGGTTCTTAAGAAGGTATGAAGCTTCTGCTGCTGTAGGTGTGGTTTCTCATTTGAATATGGTGAAGCACATACAATTTTTATTGTGGATAGCAAGGTATAGAATGTGGTCATTTCTATGGATGGATATAAAAACGGGATTTGTTAATGTTGTCAAAAGAGATGGTTGGTAGATGGGGTGTTAGGTATATTATGGTGGAACTCAACAAGATTGTTGGTGACTGGCTGGGAAAGGTGGTGTTTCTACTATGGTGGAATTTAAAAATTTGGTTGGACAGTTTGAGGAAGTGGTGGAATATTTGATGCTGGTGGAGGAGATAGGCCATGAAAATCATGCCAAGAATCTATTCTGGTCATCTTTGAGTAGGGATATAATTATGGATGTGTTGAAGGAAC
Source organism: Hemileia vastatrix (assembly GCA_030280995.1). Lineage (NCBI taxonomy): Eukaryota > Fungi > Basidiomycota > Pucciniomycetes > Pucciniales > Zaghouaniaceae > Hemileia > Hemileia vastatrix. Next base: position 18,402,928 of record JASXTE010000013.1, on the reverse strand, counting down.
TTTCTAGGAAAAACTTGATGAAGGATATTGCAAATGTGGAAAAGAAGCTTCCTGTTCTAGAGGTCACTAAAGAAAATATCCAGGTGTATCTAAAACTTATGGCTCTGGAAAAATATCAATAATCTTGAACTCAATATGTTAGCAAGGTAAGTGAATTTTTGGTTGAGAATAACAATATTATGGTCAAAGATTAATAGGCAAAGAAGGGTCAAAAGGGTCAGCCTGCTGCTAAGTTTGAGGGAATGTGGAAAACAAAATGGTTTATCACTGGGCTGACTTAACAAAGCAGCTAAAAATATTTTTTCAAGAAACTCAAAATGCCAGCAGAGTTCCTGTGGCTTCATCCTCTATTTATTCTTCTTATTTATCTGGGGGTTATGAAAGGAGGAACTATGGCTTGAATGGCAATGGTAACTGTTCTTTGGAAAATGGCAATGTCAATTTTGGATGTAATATGAATGGTAATAGTGGAAATTGATTTGGAGGTAGATATGGAAATCCCAGGGTATGTTCCTATTGTAATAGGAGGGTGCACAAGGCAGCAGAATATTTTTTGCATAATGAATTGCAGGCTGGTAGAGTAAAATTTGATGGAAAGGTTTATAAATTTCCTAATTGATCTTTCATTAAATACAGTGATGGGAAAGCTCCTTTGGATTTGGCTAGGTATAATATGATGGCAGAAAAAAGGGCCATATTTGAAGAATTAGCTGGTGTGGAGGATGATGATGATGCAAAAGATGGAAAAAAGAATGGTGATAATGAAGGTGGAAAATTTGATAAGGGCAAAGAGAAGAAGATCAGTAAGTCCAGATTTTCAACTTATTTTGGTGTTTTGGAGTTGTTTTATGTTTCTAGAGTGGATGGTAACTGTTTGGTGGGTGAATTGGATGTTGATACTGCTAGAACAGCAGCTGTTACTAATGCTAAGAGTAGCATTCAGAGACAATTAAGGGATGAACAAGGTAAGGCAGATATTAAAAAAATTTAAAACAAACCATACTCTATGGAAAAAATTTATAGGATTCAGAAGGTGATAACAGATATGGGGCCTCCCAATTTCGGAAAGCTGGATCTAAATGGTGAGCCTATGCCTGTAGAAGAAGAATAAGATTCCAAGGAGCATGTACCATAGGCATTTCACATCTGATCAAGTTTTAGTGGTCCTACTTCTAGGGAAGGGGTAAGAAGGATCAGTGATAGATCTGTATTAGGGAAAGTAGTAGGTAATGGAACTAGGTTTATTGAAGATGAAGATGTTATTATGGGTGGTTAAGATGGAAATGTGGGTCCTCAAGAGGTTCCCAGGGTCAAGGTTAATAAATGTAAAGCTCAATATGAAAGGCCAGTAGTATCTGGTCAAGAAAATCTTATGGATGTGGTGTTGGGAAGAGTGAATCAAATTCAGATTCCTCTATTCTTAGGAGAATTATTTACAAAAAGTCTGGGGCTTTCATAGAAGCAAAAGAAGCATCTGAAAAGGAGACTGGTAGCACCTGGAGATGCAGTTTATATGTGTGAAAATTTTAAAAATTTGGTAAGGAGGTGTAAAATCATTTTTATGCTCCACTGGGATATTTATTGATTACTTTAAATTGTAAAGAGGTAAAGTCCTTGGTCAATTCCGGGTCTCAAATAAATTTAATTTTATTAGAGAAAGAAAGAAATATAGGCTTGCCAATTAAAAATGGTGCTGGTGTTAATTTAAGAGGAATTGGTGGCCATGCTACCTAACTTATGGCAATGGCAGAGGATGTCAAGTTATTATTTGGTGGATCTGTTGGTAGGGTGCACTTTTATCTGGCTAGTGGAGCTTTGAAAATAGCTCTTGGTGGGCCATTTTTGATGGATTTTGAAGCAAGAATAGGTTATCAGACTGGTATGGGTATTTGTTTGGAGATTACTGGTGATGACATGAGAAGGCTTTTTATGTGGTTGGAAAACCCAGGAGATGATGGATGGGAAACAAGGCCTGGCCTTATTATTATGTGCAAGTTTTGAGTATGCACTAAGAAGAGACAGATAAAAAGGTAAGATTCTGGTGAATTTATTCAAAATTATGATTGTGGAAACCTCCATTTTTTGGGGTATGTAGGGATTATTGCTCCAATTTTTTAATCTCTTCTAAACAAGAGATCCTGGATTGCAATAGGTCAGCTCACTTGGAGATAATTAAAGTGAATTTTCAATTAATTTCTGCTCATATTTTTTTGGAATGTCATTATGTAATGTATTTTTCTATATTTTTCCTATCTTTTTCAATATATTTTATAAAATTTAAAAATGGTGTCAAGGGAAAGATGGGATTCTTTGTGTTGGATAAAAATTGGAAAGGAAATTGGGGAAATAGTGGTGATATATTTTCTGGATTATTTTATGGCCTCCAGCAAGTAAATAAACTGCAATTAACACATCAAAATCACAAAAAATTCTTAGTATAATTAATTCACAAAATAAAAATTGTGAAAATTATATTTCTGTCCTCTAGAAAGAGGTGAAACTTCTAAATATTTACCAGGGATTTTGTGAAAGAAAAAGGTGATAATGTTGTTGGAAAATCAGATGTTAAATTAGACAAAGAAAAATGGGAGAAATTTTAATATTAACAATAAAAATTAAATTTCAACTTATTTTGTTTCTGGTTCTGATAAAGAAGAAAGTTCTGATAACAAATTTTTTAACAGTAAATTTAGAAGAGATTGTATACCTCAAGTCAAAGTGCATGTTGACACAGAAAAATATTAAAAGGTAGCTAATAAGGTCAGACCAAATAATAAGCTTCTACCTGCTGAATCAAATCCACCTTTTAGGGGCCAATTTTATTAAGAGATCTGTTGTAGAAAATCCTATAGTACCAGATATAGGCCTTGACCAATGGAGTTGGAGAAAAACTAGAGAGAAAAACTGCTTTCCCTTTTAGAAATACCAGGTGAGATTTATTTGCTACAGCAAATTTAAGACTGTTACAATACCCCTTCCAACACACTTATTGGCTGCTTAACAAGTCAATAAAGTAGCTTAGATAGGCCACAAACCAAAAAAACCTGAAATGCAGAAAGATCCACACCAGAAAACTAAAACACTGTGCACTTGTCACACAGAAAATATCAAGAATACTTGATGCAGGTCACAAAGCTACACCAGAGAAAAAGTTGCAAAATTTGAGTTAAATGAAGAACTAACAATGCAACAAACCCAGCCAATTGTGGATAAAAAACAGTGAAAACAGAGGAAGAAACAGTGATCTAATTACCAGATTGTTGTATGATAATTAAAGTTTCCCCAAACTTTCATATACAGTATGTACACAGAGACCCCCATCTAAAAATCTATGTTACAGCAACTAATTTGGCATTTTTGCCAGCCAAATTGCATATAAACCCTCTAGAAGAGCTTCCCAGAATGCTACGGTAGAGGCAGGCAGGCTGTCCAACGCCAGGTAGCCCACCTGAAGGTGGCTGGGCCCCCTGAAGCCAGAAATCTAATAAAAACAACTAAAAAACCAGAAAACAACAGAAAACACCTTAAACCTTTAAATATACAAAAAAAATCAGAAAGACATAAAACATAGAGAAAAATCAGGGCTATCTAATGGTACTAAAAACTTAACCCTAAAATTTAAGGTTAGTCCAGAAAACATAAAAAACAAAAGTAAACAGTTAAATTAAAAACTAAAAGTGACCAAAAGAGCACTTAAAACTTAGAATATAAAAATATCATAAAATCATAAAATGTATATAAAAACACAGGCTATCTAATTATTATTGCCTTTTCCCTTTAGCTCCAATATTCAGCTTTGAATTCAGAAAAATACCATAAACAGAAACCAATTCAATTTAAGACATCGCCAAACCATACCAAACTACACAACAAAGGCTCAAGACAATGTTTGATGACCACATAATTGTAGAAAGATTCTTACAGTTGCCTTTCTGTAAGCAGAATCCAAGGGAAATGGATAAACTGGAGAAACCCCTTACCCTTTAAGTAAATAAAGAGTTCACAACTTACTAAGCTAAATCCTCCACTTGATATGAAATGAGAAATAAACTTTTTTTATTAAAAGTTTGAGATTTAGAATCAGTTTTTTTAATAATGAGGATGAGAAACACAACAATGAAGCAGTATTTAGAAAAGTTATATAAATGATTGAATAATACATTTTTTGAAGCTTTTATTTTTATGATTTAGTTGTAAAAATCAGATACCTAATAATGAGACCTTTATAATGTTACTGTATAAGTTATTATTTATGATGATTAGTTTAATTAATAAATTGTTATGTAAATGTGTTATTTTTATAAGGGTATTACAATTTTTATAATTTGTTATGCAAAAAATAATATTTGTTCTTAATATGCATTGTTGTGGTTTGTGTTAAGTTTTCTGAAACTATCTCCCTATATGTAATTTTGAGTTTACAGGCTTTATATGCATAGTTTGTCATGTGCCCTACTTTCTCTAAACGGAGCATTCCGGAGCTTGTATAGAGCTTGTCCAGAGATTACCAGAGTTCCTACAGAGCTTTTACAGACTTATGGATTTAATTAGAACCTTTAAAATATTAATAAAAAATCTTAAAAATTATAAATATTAGAGGTACTTCTCCTTTACAATCCACTTTAATTTTTGTCATTTTCACAGCCCTATTCACCTGGGAAAAAATTATCAAAGTTAAGTAAATTATGAAAATCAAAAATTACCAAAAATACTAAATAAAATTATAAAAAATTGTAGAAAAGTAGTGAAAATTCAACAAAAATTCCCAAAGGTTCATAAGACTCCTGAATTTAATGTCATGCACTTTAAAACCTATATTTGCATTTCCTATCCAGTAATTATTTGTTAAATCTTGAATTGTAAAATTTACCCCTTTTAACCACTTTTAATCCTCATTCTTTTAAATATACCCATCTTAAAATTAGATTGGCTTTTCCAATCTCAATAATCATCCCACAAAATTACTTTTAAAATAAAATTTAGGGCCCTAATAAGCTTTAGACTACCACTGTGGTGATCCAAACCTGGCTAGGCCTTTGGAGTGCATATTTAGGGGTATTTGATATGTAGGGTGTTATTTGGGGTTATGGTTTTATTAGTGTATTTTTTCATCTTGAGGTAATATTTAGTAGTGTTTATGGAGGCTTAAACTAGGGTCACTTATTATTTCTCAGCTTCATGTCCTTTCTTTTATCTTCATTTTGGTATCCTTATGGGTGGTTAACTTGTTTTATAGGGTAGTTATGGTGTTGTTATTGGTATTTATCAGAAGTTTATTGCATAGTGGTGCTAGAAGACTGGGAAGCGTTTCTAGAGGGGCTTTATGCAAGTTGGCACTCAGAAACCCCAAATTTGTTTGTGTGCATGGGCTCTTAGATAGTGGTCTGTGTGTATATAGTCAATAAGACAGTTTGGGGAAACCTTATCATCATACAATTATCCGGAGTTAATATCCTTGTTTCTCACTCAGTTTTCACTGTCTTTTGGTCACAATTTGCTGTGTTTGTTGCAAGGTTAGTTTTTCATTTAACTCAACTTTAGCAACTGTTTTCTCTGGTGTATTTTTGCAAGCTATATTAAGCATTATTTCTGTCTCTGGTGTGGATTAGCAACCTACATCAAGTATCATTGCTTTCTCTGGTGTGGACATTGGTCTACATTTCAGTCCTTTGGGTTTGTAGTCTGTGTGGAGACTACTTTCTTTGGCTGATCAGGCAGTCAAGAGTGTTTAATTAGAGGGTCTAGCAAACAGATCTCCAATTTGCTGCAACAGGTAAATCTCACTTGTTTTTCTAAAGGGGCAGGGGTTTTTCTTTCTGGTTTTTCTCCAACTCCCTTGGTCAAGGCCTATAGCTAGAACTATAGGATTATCTACATTTCTGGTGCCCAATTTAGGGTTGAATCTTTTGGCTTTTTAGAATCTCTGTTGATCTAGGCTTCTCTCTTTGGTGGATCTCCTTTGGTGGATTTTGAATTTGGTGCTATATCTCTTTGTGGTTGGTCTAGGGGTCTACTTTTCTTTTGGATTTGGTCCCTTCTAGGTCTTTAAGGCTATTGGGGGGGACTTTGGCTATCTTTGGTGGAGATTGGAGGCTGTAGCTTGGATTTGCTAGGATGGTTAGGATTCAGGCTTGGGATGTTTCAAGGTTTTCAGGGGAGGATGAAAAGGGGTTTTCGGCTAGTTTTGAGGTTGCTGCTGAGATTGATGGGCCCTCACTGTTAGACATGGTTAGGCAAGTAATCTTTTTCATTGGTAATAGGGAGGTGGAGAAGGAAGTTTCTGGTATGGCAGGATATAGGAGTCAGGACTGGGGAAAGTTGAAGATTGAAATGGTTAAAAGGTGGCCTACTACTTTCTTAATGGTGGATCTTCATGGGATTGCTAGGAAGTGGGAATTGAAAGTTGGTGTAACTTCTCTTTCTCAATATGGGTAATTTATGGAGGAGTTTGGGGAGGCTCTGGATTATCTGGTATATAGTGATATATTACCACATGAAGATGGAACCAAGTATGTATTTTGGAGTGCCATGGGTAGGGATGTAAGGGTGGAGGTTATGGAGATTCTTTTCAAGGCTGACTTGATGAAGACTCTTCCGAATGGGGAAAATAGGATTCCTGCTATGGCTGTTTTAAAGGAGGTTATTTTGGTATATTTGGATGGTATGAAGGATAGGGATGTGGAATATGGAGAGGAAATACTGTTGGACAGAGAGGTTCAGAAGACTGTTGTGGAAATTTCAGCTTCTGGGGAGGTGTTGGAGCAATCAAATTTAGAAGATGGTGATTCTGATGATGTTTGTGAATCTTATTTTTCTTTTCCAGAGGATACCATGGGAACTAAGGAATGTGTTTCACTGTATGTCTTGGAGATGTATGCGCTAGAGGATAAGTGTAATTCCTTAAGTTTGGATGAATTATGTGGGAAGGAGGATTTTTCAGGTCATAATGAAGGATTTTGGGATATTGAGAAGGAATCTGTGGTGGATGAATGGTTGTTGAGGGATGATTATTTTTCTTTCTCAAGTTCAGATAATGGCTTATTGGAGGAGGATGTATCAGTTGAATATTTGGATGGATAGAAAGATCCTTTCTTAGAACTTTTTTTAATAGAGGAAGATTATTTTCAGGTGGCTCCCTCAAGATCAGAAGTTCTCTGCTTGGAGGAGGATTTTTATTTTGATGTTATGGATTTTATTCTGGAGGATTTTGCAGATTCTATCACCACACAATATGGGGGACGGACTTGCTAGCAAGTCTGCAACCTTGGACCCAAACTCACCATAGATTGAACACACATTGAGCTATTGATAAAGGAGCCATACAATCAGGAATGAACACCACTCAGAAGAACAGTTTTAGGTGGGTGTTCAAGTAGAGTTCAGTATGGGTTCAGTATGAGTTCAGTCTGAGTTCCATCTGAGTTCCATCTGAGTTCAGGTTGAGGACTTGCTAGCAAGTCCACCCCCTATATTGCGTAGTGTATGCAAGATTCCTATAGGTAAAAGGAAAATTGTGATGTTTTGGATGTCACTGGTATGTAAGTTGATTTTAAAGATGTGGTGGAGGTTCCAGATGTTTCACAGGGTGTAGAATTTATTTATTCTGGTGATGTGAACTATGGTAGACTCAGTGTATGGAGTAGGATGGAAGATTTGTTTGGAGGTCTGATGTTGGGATATCAGAATTGGAAGAGGAGCTTAGGGGGTTCAGGTCCTAGGGGCAAACTTATTGGTTTCAGCCTTTGGATTTCAAGAATCTGATTCCTCCAAAATGAGGATATACTAATTAATTGTTTTGGTTTTGCTTAATTTGTCCTCTATTTATTTTTTCAGGATTTTTTTTGTTTTATCCAATTCTTATCAGTCTCTCTGGTTCAAGTCTCTATATAAAAAAGGAAAAAAAATCTTAGTAGAATGAAAACGGAAGAAAAGAAAAATTCAAGTGAAGATGGGTACTTTATTTAAAAGAAAATGAAGATAAAAATGATGGTCATTGGTTTTATCTAACCTCCAGCATGAGGTTAAACTGCAAAATTATATTTCTAAATTGGATTTTTTTGGCTTTCAAGTATTTTAATGGTTTTTTATGGGAGAAGATTTGTGTTGGAAGATCTTTTTTTTGTTAGAAGGTACACAGGGGTGGAACTTCTAGATTTTATTTTGGCAAGTGTGGGGGTAACTGATGGGCTGGCTGCTCTAACAACAGTTACCCCAGACTGTCTGTTTCCAACCCCTTCTCTTAATTTTGTTGAATTCTAGTATTGGTTTTTTTTCTTTAACAGGTTTTTAGTCCACCATGAATTTAAACTGGAAATTCTTTTGGTCTTCAAGTGCTGGACCTCTCATGCTTATTGGTTTTGTTTAATTGTTTTGGATGTTGTGTTTTTGTTAGAAGGTAACTAGGGGGGGCTTCAAGATTTTATTTTGGCAAGTGTGGGGGTAACTGATGATCTGGCTGCTTTGTAGAACAGTTACCCCAGAATTTCTGTTTCAAGCCTTTGGTTTTTTTCTAGTTGAATTCTAGTGTTGTTCTTTGTGATTCAGGTTTTTATTCCTCTATGAATTTAAATTGGATTGCCTTGTATGTCTTTTGGAAATTTTGGATTGATGGTGGATCACTGGTGGTCTCCCATCATTTTTACTTATTGGAGGGATCCCACCCAGTGATCTTTTCTGTAGACCTGGAGCTGGCTTTGCTATGTGGCTTTAGGGTGTTGGCTGTGAAAGTGGTGGATTTAAGATTATTTTCTTTTTTCTCTTTTTTTCTTATAATTTTTTTATCAAGGCTATGTTTGTTCAAAGGCTCAGGATAGGGCTCTGGAGATGTTTTTGGTAGAAGAGGAGGAGTCAAAATCAAAAAGAAAAATTTATAAAAATTATTTTTTAGGTGTTACCACATCAAGGTGCACTTGGATGTGGGTAAGGTATCAGGGGATCAGCTCATCAATTGGCTGGGGGATACCATTTTATTTTGTTTTATTTGTTAAAGGAGGCTAAATTTTTTGGCTTTGATGGTTTTTGGTTTGGGATTTATTGGCTATATCTTCATGATTTTTTTTTCTGGAATGTCCTTCAAGACTTTAAACTGATCTTTTATTTATGGGATATATCTTCAAGATTTTTTTCTGGAAATTCCTTCAAGACTTTAAACGGATCTTTTAATTATGGGCTCAAGATTTTTTGATGGAAAGTCCCCCAAGAATAAAAACTGAGGAATGTTAGGCAGTGTGAGGTGGAAGTTTAAAGGCAGAAGGATCCAAGGGGAACTTCTGAATTTTGTAATGGCAAGTTTGGGGGTGACTGATGGGCTGGCAGCTCTATATACAGTTTCCTCAGAAATTCAGTTACTTCTCTAAATTTTTTTCTGGTTGATCTCTGGTTCTGGATTCTGTGATTCTGGTTTTTGCGGTCCCCCAAGACTATAAACTGAGGAGTTTTTAAGTCCCCCAAGACTTTAAAATGAGGGCTGTTAGTCCCCCAAGACTTTAAACTGAGGGTTGTGAGTCCCCCAAGACTAAAAAATGAGGAAATTTTCATGCTGGTAGAAGGTTATAGTTGGGAAGACTGGTCAACTGGATATCACTTTTCATTGTTAGATGCTGGTAAAGCCAGAGTTGGAATTCAGGAACAGAAGAAAGAGGTTTTTTTCACAGGGATAGATTGAATTTAAAGGCATGGTGCAAGAGAAATTTTAAAGAAAAAGCTTTGAAGTCTGGTTCATAAGTTCACTTAGGATGGAAGAGGTAAATGGGCTGTTTTTAAAGATTCTGGAGAGGTGTTTGAACATGGTTGTTGGCAAAGGAAGAATGGGGACATCCGGACTGTTGAAGAATGTTGAATGGATGTGGAAGGAGGATCAACCAGATAGAGGTATGGATTCTCATGATCATTCTCTATATGGTGTTGAGAAGATGAAGGATAAGAAGGGAGCTCCTGTTACCTGGTTGGAGCAGCAGGGCTGCTGTTGTTGTTGTGGATATTATTATTTCTTGGCCCAGTTGGGTTAGACACTGGTGGTGGAGTACCAGGGTTGTTGAAGGAAGGATCAGGAGAAGGTGACCTGGAAGCTAATTGTGATATGCTAGATGAAGATCTAGATGAAAGGGATCCATTAGAGGAATAATTGGTGGCCAAAGGAGAGGTGTAGCTAGTTCTTCTTGAAGTAACAGGAGATTTTTGTTTGGAACCAGTTTTGCATGCTCTGGTGTTTTCAGAAGGTCCTCTGGGAGGTTTTCTTGAGATTTTGGAACTTTTGGGGTTTTCTGAAAAAGAAATTTTGTGTGTAAGCATTTCTCTGGGAGCACTAGGAGGTGCTTGCATAGAGTTGTTGGTTTTTAATGGTGTATTTTGGCTGTTATCTGGCTGAATTTGGGAGTTTTGAGCCTGATTTTTGATTTCTGGAAAGGCGGGCGGGCTTCCCAACGTCGGGAGGGCCGCCTGGGAGCTTATTTTGAAGCTGATTTGGAAAAATTTGCTGAGATAAAGGAATATTATTGAGAAGATAAATCAGGTATTTTAGGGAGTGATTTGGGAGTAGAGCGGCATGATCTTCTGGAAGGAGTGGAAGATAAAGAAGAGGAAGCAGGTCCAAGTTCTGGTGACCTGGTAGGAGATCTGGAAATATATTTGTGTGAAGTTGAAGGCAGAGGTATTGGATATTTGGGGTCTCTGTCACATCTTTTCTATTTAGAGTTGGAAGAATCACAGGCTCTGTTATAGAATTTGGCTTGAGGAGAAGGAAGAGTGAAGGTACAAGGCCTGCACATATGGATGCACTGTTTATAAGAAAATTCCTTTGGAGCAGTGAAACAGGGAAGGTCTGATGGGTCAAAGTCTGGGGATTCAGCCATGATCTGTGAAGGAAAAATAATGAAGAGAAAGAGATGAATGAAAATTTTGTCAGTGATGTGTAGATAATGAAGAAAGAGTGGAAGTTCAGCAGGTTGGCTGTGGAGTACTGTGCATGGAGGTGGCTCCACCCTTATATGCAAAATGTGGGTAGTCCTTCAAGACTTTAAACTGAACATTGGTTGTCCTCCAAGACTTTAAACTGGCTGATTACAATTTTATTTCAAGAATTTGAATCCTCTATGGGATCTGTAGTCTGTCAAGACTTTAAACTTAACACTTGTAGTCCCCCAAGACTTAAAACTTGCTGTTTATTTAAAGATTGCTTCAATATTTTTATTTTTTATTACTAATGTGGATCTGCAGTCCATAAAGACTCTATACTGAGAAATTTTATAGTCCCCCAAGACTTTAAACTTTGGATGGTTTAATAGTGGAGTCCTTCAGGACTATAATCTGATAATGTGGAGTTGGTGTGATTCTGGAAGAGGGCATCTAAGGGGGAGTCTCTGAATTTTGTTAAGGCAAGTGTGGGGGTAACTGATGAGCTGGCTGCTCTGTAGAACAATTACCCCATAATGTTAGTTTGTTTCTTTGGTATTTAATGTTTTGATCTCTGGTTCTGTATTTTTGATTCAGGTTTTTAAGTCACCCAAGACTGTAAACTGAGAGTTTTTGATTCCCCCAAGACTATAAAATGAGGGCTGTTAGTCCCCCAAGACTTAAAACTGAGGACTAGTCCCCCAAGACTTTAACATGAGGAGTTTTATTTTTTTTAATTCTAAATCAAGATTTTCAGGAAAGAAGTAATTACAGAAAAGAATCAAGAGATGTAACAAAATGTTCAGCATTGGCTTTGAACTGGTGGATGAGGTTCTTCCTTTTCTCAAGGTCCTGTGGGTTCCTGGTAGGAGTGGATTGGAAGTAATTTAGGATGAGATGCTTCTGTTGAGAAGAATGTTGTTGGAAGTTTTCTTTGATGGTGAGAAATGGAATAGGTGGGGGTTCTTCAATGGTTCCCACATTGTCATCATCACTGTCTGGATGGAAATGAACTGGAAATTTTTCAGATTGAATTTCTGTATGAATAAGTATTGGACTTACCATCAGAAGGACCAGGGATGGAAGAGCTTGTGTTTGTAGTGAGGTTTGCACTCTATTTTGAAGGGTGTAATTTTTTGACCAGTCTGGGGATCAGGATGGATGGTCTGGATCTTTTGGTGCTGGTGGAAGGTGGATCAAGTTGTGGAGGAGGAGAAGATTTTAGAGAGGACAATGGACCAGGTCTGAAACAAGTCTTCTTCATAGAGTGACAGGCATCACAGAAGGCTCTGTAGGGATGAACTGGAGGTGTGATGGTACAGATGAGATTGTTGTCAATGCAGTATTTGAAAGGACCCATGTCAGTAGCAGATTTGGAAAGAAAGCTGAACATTGTGGTTGTGATGAAGGAGAATGTGGAAATTCTCTATTGGAGGGAGGTTTTGGTGATCCAAACCTGGGTAGGCCTTTGGAGTGCATATTTGGGGGTATTTGGTATGTAGGGTGTTATTTGGGTTTATGGTGTTATTAGTGGATTTTTTCATCTTTAGGTAATATTTAGTAGTGTTTATGGAGGCTTAAGCTAGGGTCACTTATTATCTCTCAGCTTAATGTCCTTTCTTTTATCTTCATTTTGGTATCCTTATGGGTGGTTACCTTGTTTTATAGGGTAGTTATGGTGTTGTTATTGGTATTTATCGGAAGTTTATTGCTTAGTGGTGCTAGAAGACTGGGAAGCATTTCTAGAGGGGCTTTATGCAATTTGGCGCTCAGAAACACCAAATTCATTGGTGTGCATTGGCTCTTAGATAGTGGTCTGTGTTTATATATTGAATAAGACAGTTTGGGGCAACCTTAATCATCATAAAACCATCCAGAGGTAATATCCTTGTTCCTTACTCATTTTGCACTGTTTTTTGGCCACAATTGGCTGTGTTTGTTGCAAGGTTAGTTTTTCATTTAACTCAACTTTAGCAACTGTTTTCTCTGGTGTAGTTTTGCAAGCTATATCAAGTATTATTTCTGTCTCTGGTGTGGATTTGCAACCTACATCAAGTATCATTGCTTTCTCTGGTGTGGACATTGGTCTACATTTCAGTCCTTTGGGTTAGTAGTCTGTCTGGAGACTACTTTCTTGGCTTATCAGGCAGTCAAGAGTGTTTAATTATAGGGTCTAGAAAAAAGATCTCCAATTTGCTGCAACATGTAAATCTCACTTGTTTTTCTAAAGGGACAGGGGTTTTTCTTTCTGGTTTTTCTCCAACTCCCTTGGTCAATGCCTATAGCTAGTACTATAGGATTTTCTACACCATATCCTCCCTTAAATGAAGAATTTCCACATTCTTTAAATTTGCATAATTGATCTAACACATATTCATCATCTCTTCATCCTCTTCAACTAATTACCTTAACTAGTCCTGAATATTTCCACATTTTTATTTTTAAAATCAATATAATCATCAATATGTCATCAAAAGACTTTGCTGTCCCATGTGAAATGTGTGCCAAATACTAGGTTCCTTGTTTGATTTCTAACCCTGGTTTTCCTTGAAGAACTTCCTGTGATGTTTTCAGGCTTAATAAAATCAAGTTTAATCTTCTGACTTTCCTTCCAGAACTAAAGCCTATACTGGAACAGCCACTATTCCTGATCCTACTATTCCTAAGAAGATAATATCAAAATTTCCCGCCTTCTTTTGTAATATAAAGGCTAAAACAGCTTCTATATCTAAAAAATCCCAATCCTGAGCTTCCTCCTCCATCTCAAGATCCTAATGCTATTATTCCAGTTTCTCCTTCCAGTTTTCCTAAAACATTATTTCCTGGCTCAAAAAGTTAGTCTTCTAATTTTAATTTTAATAATTCTCCTACTTATTCCAAATCCAACTATAATCTATTTGAACTCCTAAACTATTGAAATCACCAATACAGATGATGTTGGCCAGGTGCAGAATGATTACATTAATCATTATCCTAAGTTTCATAGATATCTCTTTCTTTATTTTTGTGATGATATGAAGCTTAAAGTTTTAACTTATTTTCAGAAAACTCCTGCTACTAATACTTAAGATTTAATGAAGAGAAGAATTTTGATGCCATGCTTTAATAATGATGTTGAAATATTCCAAAGAGATTAATTATTTCTATTGTCTTCTCTTATTTAAAGATCTTTAAACTTTAAATCTTTAATTAATTTGGTGCTGATAACCGTTATTGTCTGGTTGATTTCAATTCTTTTTAATCTGTCATATTTTGAAATATATTTTAATAAAATTTATTTTTTTTGTGATGATTCAATCACTGAAAGCATGGTTTGAATACCAACAGACTCTCCTCTACCATTCTCCATTGTTTTTACAGAATGAGAGAGAGAGGGCCTCCTTAATGAGACAAATACATTTGATTCCATTCCCATTGGGCTGCCCATGAGCAAAATACTATTATTCTATTATTGTCATAAGGTCCTTCATGCTTCCTCCTAATCATTTTACCAAAGAGACACACTAAATCTAAATCCTATCCTTCTTCTATGATTCAGCATCACAACATTCAAATAAATTTCTAACCCCATAAAATAACTCCTACTTATATCATAAATTATAATTTCCAGAAGTTCTTGAAACCTTTATTTTATTAATTTTTTTAAACAATCTCCATCTTTCTTTAATCCTATATAACTCCATTTAATGACATCTCTATTTCCTAAAGTTAGTTTCACTATTTCTATTAATGAGTGAGTACAAGTTTGAGTATGGATGAACCAGTGATAAACTAAAAATGACAAAATTGAATATCTCACTTGATTAAAATTCCCTACTAATATCCTTGAAATCTAAACTTTGAATAAATTGCCAGTTTATAGTCTTGGTGGACCAAAGTGAAATTAATTTGCCAGTTTAAGGTAATAGGGGATCAATGATTGAAATTTTGCTGTTTGTTTCCAGTTTAAGGTTTTAGAAGACCAAATTCCTATAGCTAATTTCCAGTTTTAAGTAATAGTGGACCAAAGATTGTGTTGATTCTAATTGCCTACTACTATCCTTGAACTCATTTTCACCATATTTTTCCCCCTTTTTTATTTTCCTATCCAGGTTATCCCTTCCATCCTAATTTTCAAATTTTGAAGATGAATCCTTCCAACTTCACTTCTTCTAGTGACCAAGCCTGTGATAAATTTTCCTTAAACCATCAAGAGTGCACCTTCACCTATAACCAGAAAAGATATACATACAACAGGGCTTGTTTCAACTGCTTTGAGAAGAAGAGAAAATGCTCTGGCATTAAATATTGCTCATTACCCTTTCCTAATGCCAGCTTTGCTTCTTATTGAAAGCCTTCTACTCATTCTCTAAGATCATCCACCTCTTAAATTCCTACTCCTTTCACACCATCAGCCTTTTTAAATATTCCTTCTGAATCTAAATATCTTGGTCCACCTCCTTCTGCTCTTTATACTGCTCCTTTTCTCCAATCAAGACTCTCTTCTATCATCCCTATAACTCCCACTAATCCAAAAGCAATGAAGAATCTACCTAAATTAGCTCTAGATATTTCTTCTTCTCCTTATTGTTTCTCTCCACCTTTTATAACAGAGACTATTCCTCCTCAACCTAAATTTAGCAGCCCTCATTTTCCTTCCTCTTCATCAAAAAGACCCAGATCTTCTAGTCCTCTGATAATTTTCTATAAGAAAAGAAATATTCCAGCAGTTCTTGGATCTCCAATCCCTTCTCCTTCCAGAGACATACTATTCTTTCTAAACCACCCTCATATCTGAACATTAAAAATACATACTCTTCTTTTCTTGAAGAAATATTTTTTCAAGCTTTCCCTTACATGTTAAGATTGACACAGTTGACTCTAGTAAGCAATTAATATTTTAATTCTTCTTTTAAAATTTATCTCTTGATTTTTATTGATTACCTGATCTAGATTCTTCTTAATCCTGTTATTCTCCATCTACTTATTTTATTCCTGAACTAGAACCCACTTCAGCTATAGTAAAATGTAATGAGGTCACTGAAAAATTATATTATATTTCAACATTAACTTGGCCCATTAAAAAGATTATCCACCAAAAGTTCTTGCAGAAGTATTTGCAAGAATGAAGGTTTTGAAATGTCGCTTTAAACTGACCACTTTGCTTGACCATAAAAAACATCTTCAATTTGAAGAGATTGAAAGATTTAATAGAGACTCTCCTGAAACCTTCACTTTGCTATCTTCATTGAAAAAGAAACTACCTTAATTCTTCAGGCTTCTACTAGAAATTTTAAAGAAACTAAAATATATATATATATATATATATAAACTAAAAAACAACATACTACTGATTTTATTATCTTATCTATTTTTTTAATTTTTTTTGGTGAGGTTATAAAATTTGTATTTTAAAATTAAAAATTTATATAAAATAATTGTCCTAAAATTTGAAAATAAAAATTAAATATATGAAGATACCCCCCAGGCATTTGATGTACCATACCCCTGAAATAATACCCACATACAATTGCACCTTGATGTGGGATGCACAATAAAATAAATAAAAAATAAACATAAATGATTTTTAAAAAATTTGAAAGTCATAATAAATAAAAATTGAAATTATCACTGGGTGGGCTCCCTACAATTTGTAAAAATGATTGGAGACCACCAGTGATCATTATATCTGAACCATTAATTTTAATAAATTTAAAATTAAAAAAGAATAAAATTCTAACATAAAAAATTCAAAATTAAAATTTCATAAATCTAAAATGAATCATAAAAAATCCTTGAGTCTAGTTTAAAATGAATGTAATTGTTTGACGTCGTGCTGATCCAGTTTATAGTCTTGGTGGACTTCCTATATAACAAAAACAAAGCCAGGATTCAAATAGAAACAGAGAACCTACGGTGACAAACAATGTGGGGTAATTGTGTATAGAGAAGCCATCCCATCAATTACCCCCGAAATTTCCAATATTAAATTTAGAAGGTTCCCCTGTGAACACTTCTACCAAAAATAAATACAGTCCAACACAATTCTTCACCATAAAATTTGATACATTCTAATATAATTATCTTTAATTTTAATGATAGTTTTTAATTTATACTCTTTTGAAGAGTAAATCTTCTTTAAACAATGAAAATGTAGTTTATCCTCATTTTGGAGGAAATCTTCTTAACAATGGTAGAAAGTTTATCCCCATTTTATATTTATACTTCAGCACACCTTGTGCCCCTAGGATAGAACTGCTTTACTTGATCAGCAGTTACCCTCTTTTTAAAAACAACTCCATCCAATACTTCTAAAACATATGAACCACCAGATGCCTGTTCTCTAACTCTGTATGGTCCATTCCAACTATCTGAAAACATTCTTTCCCACTGAGTTTCCAAACTTCATTTATACATCAATACCATATCTACAATTTTCAAAGGATTCCTTAACATATGAGCCAACCTCCTATCCCAATATCTAGCTTACTGGTTCCTAATATTCATCATTTTTGAATATGTCTTTTCTTGAGTTTCTTCTTTCTTTTCTAACTGAACCATTCTTGCACATAATAATGCTTCAATAGTTTTGACTGTGTCCCAATCTACTCCAAGATATGATTCAACCTCTAGATCAACTGGCAAAACTTCTTTCTCTCCAAAAACTTGTTTCTATGGTGACTAATTTGTACTTTTGGAAGTGATTCTGTCAGAAAACAAAACTAATGTTAAATAGTGCCTTCAATTTTTAGCACTTGATCCACACATTTAAAATAAAGCATCCTAGATAACATGATGTCCTCTTTCTACATTTCCTTCAGCTTTGGGATAATATGGGGCTCCTACCCTAACCTTTGTTCCAAATTTTTATATAGCCTCTCTAAACTCTGTCCTGAATTCAGGACCTCCATCAACTATTACCAACTTCATCACTCCATACCTATATACCCAATTTTTCATCAAAAAATTTGCCACATTCCTGTAATTCAAATTAATAAGAGGCTCTGCCTCTTCCCAACCACATAAATCATCTCTGGCTATAATCAAATATTTATTACTCCCCTACTTAATATGAACAGCATCCAAACTAACCCTACCAAAAAGAGAATTTTTACCAGTTGCATGTCCAGGTTCCTTTTGCCTTAAATAAATTCTCCTTTGAGATTCTTCACATGACTGAACCAATTTTTTAACAGTCAACTTCATTTCTGGCCACCTAAATCTATCAGAAGTTTTTCTATATGTTTCACCAACTTCTCTATGCCCAAGAACTTCATGCAGTGATTTCATAACTATATCTTGGCCTTTCTTTTGAGTAATAATTTTTTGAGGATTTGGATATCTCCTCCTCATTAATATTCTACCAGATAGATAAAATGCTGGTGACTTCCTTTTGATAGACACCCATTCATCATTATCACAATTATCAGTCCTTTCCAATGTTAATGAATATTTAACCATTTTAAAATAAAATCCTGTCTGTCCCCAGACATCATCTTGAAAATTGATTCATATTATTTTAACAGGCACTTATCTATCTTCTAAATCACCTGCACAAGAATGAGCCAATAATTTTAATCACAGACTTTACTTTTTTATCAATAAAAATTTTTAATTTTCCAACTTTGAACCTTCCAAACTTTTATCAACAACATTCTCTTCTTTTTCCCCTTTACCCTTTTCAGAACCATCATCTTCATCTTTGTCCAACCTCCTTTTAACCAAAATTTTATTAGCACCCAACCTCTCTTTAAATGATTTTCTAAAACTCAAACATATACAACATTCACCAAATTTTTACTATCACACACTATTTTACCATCTTCATCCATATACACAACATCTCCAACCTCTTTTTTACCTAATTTATTTACACCATCATCAAAATCTCCAAGAACATAATTTATCATATTTTTCTTATTTTCCTGTTTATCCTCATGTTGGAGGTATTCATCATCTGTATCCAGATATATAAATCCTGCTAATTTATCTCATGAGGGAGATAAGTAAAGTCTTCAGCAAACTTTGTACTGGCCTTAGTCACATGTATATCTCCATCAAATTCCTCTGAGTCAGAATCCTCTTTAGT
The DNA here is from genome assembly GCA_030280995.1 of Hemileia vastatrix. Taxonomy (NCBI): domain Eukaryota; kingdom Fungi; phylum Basidiomycota; class Pucciniomycetes; order Pucciniales; family Zaghouaniaceae; genus Hemileia; species Hemileia vastatrix. The sequence continues at coordinate 18,383,970 of JASXTE010000013.1, read as the reverse complement.
AGGTGGCCTTCTTGATAATCCCTCTGGAATAGTAAAAGTCTTTCCAGGCTTGTGAGCTAAATCAAAAGAGAAATTCTGAATTAAAGCTACCCATCTAGTCATGGGCACATTAGGTAATCTTGGGGAATTGATCATTTTAAGTTAATATTTTGCATCAACTTGTAATTCAAAGTGTTGTCCCCATAAGCTATTTTAAAGTTTCTTTGAGATTTTTTCCACACAACAAAGTTCCAATTTAGGTTGAGAATATTCTGATTCCACCTCAGTAAAAACCAAAGATTCATACCTGACTGGTCTAATATAATCAGTTTTATCCATTTGAGACTGAACCACCCCAGAAGCAATCTGACTTGAATCCACTTCTAAATAAATTGGGCCTGCTTCCTTCCCATAATTTAAATTGTGCAGGATAATATCTTCTCCAACTACTTTCTTTAACCTAATAAATGCTTCTTCACAATCTTCATCCCATGCTGTGGCATTCCAAATCTGGGTAGGCTACTTAGGTGAAAATTTTATTGGACCTTGCGTGGAAGAAAATCATGGTGTTAGCAGGTGTTAATTTGGTTGAAGGGAGTTAACTGGATTTTTTTTTTTTTTGGGTGGATTTATGGTGGTTTTTGGAGGATTTATGGTGATTTTTTGGAGGATTTATGGTGTTTTGGAATGGATATATGTTGGTATTCTTATAGTTATTTGATGGTTTCATGGATTGGGTATTGGTTTTACTGGATTTTCTAGGGCTCTCTTGGTATTTTTGGTGGATGCAGTGTGCTCATGGAGTAGCCATTTTTTTCCAGTGCGCTCCGGTGCGCTCCGGTGATTTTCCGGTGCAAAAGCAAAGTCACTGTGGCAAAATTGGTCATTGTGGCAAAGTTTGGTCATTGGTGCAAAAAGTCTGGGCACTGTGGCAAAGTTTGGTCACTGCAGAAAAGTCTGGGCACTGTGGCAAAGTTTGGTCACTGTAGAAAAGTCTGATTACCAGTGCAAAGTTTGGTCACTGTGCCAAAAGTTTGTCTATTGTGGCAAAATTTGGTTAGAAAGTTATTATGCTTACTAGATCAATAGTTTATTGTAGATCATATGCATGTAGGGTATTGTTCAAAAGGTCTGGGGAAGGAAAATCATATGGGGAAGGGGGAATCTTAGTCTTCTACATGTTTTTGTCTTTTAGTTTTTATAATAAGGGTCTTTTTTGATAATTAACAGTATTTAACATATAACAACAATTATAATAAAAAATATCAACATATAGGGTACCATTGGATAGCTCTCATCCTGGGTGACTCAAATTTATTTCTTTTCTTATAAAATTTATAAATTAAAAATATAATAAAGAACACTCTTTATTTTTGGTGGGAAACTGGGTAAATCTGGGGCAGACCTTTAATAAGGCACCTTTGAACAGATCATCCCAAGGGTAGTTTCTGGGGTACTTTACTGTACTTTTCAGTCTCTGGGGCAAGTGTTGCGGCTTGTTCTAAGTATTTGCTGTGACTTGTATCAGTGTAATCTGGTATAAGGTATTTGTTTTAGGGGTGTAATCATTTATTGCACTTATTTTTTTTCTATATTATAGGTTTCCAACCCTTTCAAAGTCTTTCTCTCAGATTTTCAACTTATCTAACTCTTCAAGCAGATCTTCAAGATTAGTTAATTGAGTCTTACATTTACTTAGAGGGACAGGGATTTCCTTATGTTTTTCCAACTCCCTTGGATTCTGCCTGCAGCAAGGTGACTGTAGGAGTCTACTCTACATTTTTGGCGCCCAACGTTGGGTTTGAATTTTCTAGCTTCTGAAGAAACTTACTTGTTGGACTTCTGGATTTTGGTTTTCTGGTTGTTGGATTTTGATTGGTTAGTTATTTGGTGATTCTGGTAACTGGCTGAACCAGTACAGAATCTGTGGTAGTAGGGATCTAGGTATAGGGCTGAACCCTTTCTAGATCTGTTGTTTTTGTTTTTGTTTGTTGTTTTATCCTAGTAAAGGGCTGAACCCTTGTAGGATATTGTCAGTTGTCTGGTAAAGGGCTGAACCCTTGCAGATTTTATTGGTTTCTGGTTCTATTTGGGATGTCTTCTCCATCTGGTGCTGGTGTTATTACTGCTGCTGCTGATGGTGCCAGGCCTTCAGTAAGGATTCAAACTTAGGATGGGCCCAAGTTTGTTGGTGATGATGTAAAGTGGTTTTTGGGCAGATATGAGGCTGCTTCTGAAATTGATGGGGCTTCTCATTTAGATATGGTGAAGCAGGGAATCTTTTTCATTGGTGATAGGGAAGTTGAGAAGGAGATTACTGGTATGAAGGGTTATAAGACTAGAGATTGGAAAAGGCTTAGTAGGGAAATGGTGGACAGATGGGGAGTCAGATATTCAATGTTGCATTTAAATAAGGTTGTTGGAGAATGGCAATTGCAGGGTAGAATAACTTCTTTGGTGAGTTATAGGAATTTTTTTGGTAGTTTTGAAACTGTGGTGGAATACCTGGTGGAGGTAGAGGAATTGGCTCATGAAAATTCAGTCAAAGATTTATTTTGGTCAGCTTTTGGGAGGGATGTTAGGATGGATGTGTTAAATTAGTTGTCTAGGAAGGGTTTGATTAAAACCTTACCTAATGGGGAGCAGAAGTTGCCTGCTCTTAAGGTGTTTGAAGAATTGGTGGAGTCTCACCTCAAGCTTTTGGCTGTGGAAAGTTATCAATAAACCTGTACACAGTATGTCAGCAAAATTAATGAAGTTTTGGCTTATAACAACGATATTATGAAGAAGGCTCAGGAGGTAAGAAAATCTCAGTTGGGGAAACCGGTTCCTAAGGTGGATGAGAATGTGGATAAGGAGATGGTGGATCAATTGGCTGACTTAACAAAGCAATTAAAAATTATTGTTCAAGAAACTCAGAAGGCCAGCAGGGTTTCAGCTTCTTGTTCATCATCTTATTCAAGTAGAGGTTATGATAGGAGGAATGGTGGTACTGTTGATGTTTGGATTTGTTTCTACTGTAACCAGAAGGGACATAAGTCTAATGATTGTTGGACTTTGAATAGGGATCAGGCTGCTGGTAGAGTAAAATTTTCTGGAAAGGTATTTAGGTTTCCTGATGGATCTTTTATCAAGCCCAGTGAAGGTCAGGCTCCTTTGGATTTGGTGAGGAGGAATAGTATGGGTGAAAAGAGAGCTAGGTTTGAGGAATTGCCTACTGAGGCTTCTTCTGGTACTGGAAATAATTCTGGAGATAAGGGGAAGGAAAAAGAGGTTAGTAAGGCTAATTTTTCTACTTCATATGGTAATTTGGAGTTAGTAAAGGTTGTTAAGGCGGATGGTGAGTGTATGGATGGTGTATATGATGTGGAGGCTGCTAGGAGGGTGTCTGCTTCTAAAGCTAGAAGCAGTATTTCTAATCAGTTAAGGTAAAGAGGTGGAAAGGCGGATTCTAAGAAGGCTGAAGATCCCAAGAAGATTTATACACCTGAAGAGATTTGTCAGATGCAGAAGGGGATAGCTGATATGGTTCCCCCTGGTTTTGGTGCTTTTGATCTTAATGGTGATCCTATGCCTTTGGATGATGGTTCAGATACAGAGGAGGATGTTCCTTTGGCTTCTTTGCCTAGGCCAAGTTCTAGTGGGCCAATGGAGGGAGTTAGAACTACTGTTGATGGTTCTGGTTTGGTCTCTGTGGATAGAAATGTTCATGGGGATAATTCTTATGTGGAGATGTGTGATGTTGTTGGTAATGTGGGACCTCAGGAGTCTTCTAGGGAAAAGTTTGCTAGGAGTAAGGCTCATTATGAGAGGGAAGTTGTTTCTGGTCAATAGAATGCTATGGATGTTATTTTGGGAAGGGTGAATCAGCTTCAGATTCCATTATCTTTGGGTGAATTGTTGACTATTAGCCCAGCCCTTTCTGAAAAGCAGAAGAAGAATTTGACTAGGAGAAGAGTGGCTACTGGTGAGGTGGAGTATATGTGTGAAAATGTGGAGAAGTTTGGTAATAAGGTATATACTCATTTTTCTGCTCCTTTGGGATATTTGGTGGTTTCTTTAAATGGCAAAGATGTGAAGGAATTGGTTGATTCAGGCTCACAAATAAATTTATTTTCATTGGATCAAGTAACTAGTCTGGATTTGCCAATTAAAGCTTGTTTTGGAGGAAATCTCAGAGGGATAGGTGGGCATGCTACTGATTTGATTGGTACAGCGGAGCATTGAAAGTTAGGTGTAGGTGGATCTGTTGGAAAAGTTCATTTTTATGTGGCTAGAGGAGCTGTGAAGACAGTTTTAGGAGGGCCATTTTTGATGGATTTTGAGGCCAAGATTGGTTATCAGTCTGGTGTTGGGATTAGTTTGGAGATTACTGGGGAGTATATGAGGTGGTTACATATGAGGTTGGCACCCCCAAGTGATGAAGGTTGGGAAACTAGGCCTGGTGTTTCTGCATCTTGTCAGTGTTGCACTTGCACTAGGATGAAAAAAGAATTGAAGTCCTCTTCTGGTGTATTTGAGGATAGTGGTGATCATTTTGTTGGTGACCCTTCTTTTTTAGGGTAGATAGGGCTGATAAGTCTAGTGCTGTAATCTCTCCTCAAGAAGAAATCCCGGATTGCAGTAGGTCAGCTCAATTGGAATCTCAACTTTTTGTAGATAATATTACTTTATTATGTCAATTTTTGTCAAATTATTTGTCTGGTTTCAGTTTTTCTTCAAGTTTTTCTCTCAAGTTTATTTCAAGTTCTGAAGATGTTTTAGGGAAAATTTTGTTGGAGCAGAAAAGTTTTGGAGTGGTGGAAAATGGGTCTTAAAGTAAGTCCTCCCAATTGTGCACCGCTAGGGTTTCTTCTACACCTTTCAAAAACATTACTATGGCCACACATGTGAGCATTGGGGACACCCCTGGTTGTTTTTCTAGATATAGCAAGAAACCATTAGACAAAAATCAAGAAAAAAATCTCAAGATAACTGAAAATCAGCAAAAAAAAAATTTATGTAAAGATGTTGTCAGTAGGAAGGATCCTACTTGGTTTACTGGTAGCCTCCAGCATGAGTAAAAACTGCACAATAATTCTCAACTAATGTCTCATTCTGGTTTCTCTCAAGAAAAATTGAAAATGCAAAAAAAATTTCTGAATAGCGAAAAGCAAGAAAAGGTGTTTGTTGATTTGGGTTCTGTGATGTGTGGTGATGATTTGGTTGGTGGTTTTGTTGGCAACACTGGTGTGTCTGTGTCTAGTTGCAGAAGAGAGTTACTCCAGAATGAGGATAAAAGGCATGACTTTCTAGCTTCTGGTGGGGTGGTCACTGCAGTGCAGGACCTATCTGAAGGTAACATGGACAGTCTCTGTGATGAGAATCCTGAACCTAATGATGATGTTTATTTCCCTAGGGGTATTTTTGATTTGGTTGGTGATTTGGGTACTGGTGAAGTGGATAAGCAGAATTTGGTACCGAAAAGTTTTGAAGTGGTGGAAAATGGGTCTAAAAATGAAGATTCTGTTGATGAAAGGAGCTCAATTCCTCAAGTAAATGTGGAAGTGGAAGCGGCAAAATATAAGAAGGTTGCTGTGAAAGTTAAACCAATCAATGAAGTGCTACCAACTGGATTGAATCCACCATTGAAGAGACCACTTTTGCAAAGAGATCCATATGAAACTCCTTTAAGAAAGAATCTGCCTGAATTTTCTGAAATGTCAAGAATTACTTTTGATAGGATTGGTGTTGTAAATTTTGGGCCAGAGGGATGGTTATCTAGTGAGGAGATGAATTTGTTGTTGGATGTGATGGTGTTGAGGGAGAAGGCTATTGCATTTTTGGAAGAAGAAGGGGTGTTTTAAAGCATTCTTATGGTGAACCTTACAAGATTCCAGTTGTTTGTCATGAACCTTGGCAACTCAAGCCAATTCCGAATCCTGCTGCTCTTAAAGATGATTATATTGAAGTTGTTAGGGAAAGGATTAGGACTGGACTTTATGAACAATCGTCATCAAGTTATTCAAGTCCAGTTTTCTGTATCAAGAAGCCTAACGAAAAGCTTAGAGTGGTTCATGACCTTAGGGAATGGAATACGGTGACTATAAAAGATGCTGGTATTCCTCCAAGTGCAGAGAAATTTGTTGATGCTTTTTCTGGAAGGGTATGTTATGGTTTGGGTGATATTATGGGTGGCTATGATGAGAGAGAATTACATCTGGATTCAAGACCTCTGGAAAATTTTGATACTCCTCTTGGATGGTTACAGATGACTAGATTACCTCAAGATGCTACTAATTCTGTTGCTGTTTATCAAGCACAAATGGCTTAGATTCTTCATGATGAAATTCCACAGTATGCTGGTATATTTACTTATGATGGTGGAATTAAAGGTCCTTCAACTGATTATGATAATGAAGTGTTGGAGGAGAATCCAGGTATTAGGAGGTTTATTTGGGAGTACACAGTAACTTTGGAAAAGATGTTGTTTAGGATTGAAGAAGCTGGTTTAACTATTTCCGGTTCTAAATTTTCTTGTTGTGTTCCAGCTTTAGAGATTCTTGGTCATGTGGTGTGTAGGGAAGGCTAAATTATGTCAAAGAAGAAAGTCAACAAAATTCAATCTTGGCGGAGACCTAGAAACACTACTGAAGTTAGAGGATTTTTGGGAGTATGTGTTTATGTTAGGATGTTTATTAGGGATTTCACATTATTGGCTGCTCCATTGAGAAGGTTAACTAGGAAGGATGCTGATTGGGATTGGGATAAAGCTTGTGAAGAAGATTTTGTTAAGTTGAAGAAGGTGGTTGGTGAAGATATTATTCTTCATAAGTTGGATTATGGTGAAGGAGCTGGTAGGATTCATTTAGCTGTTGATTCTAGTCATCTGGCTGCTGGTGCAGTGCTTTCTCAGATTGATAAGGGTGGTTATATTAGACCAGTTAGGTATGAATCTGTCGTTTTTACTGAGGTGGAATCAAGATATTCACAACCAAAGTTGGAACTCTGTGGTGTGGCAAAAATTTTAAAGAAACTTCAAATTATCTTATGGGGTCAACATTTTAAACTTCAAGTGGATGCTAAATCTTTAATTCAGATGATTAATTCACCTAGTTTCCCTAATGCTCCAATGACTAGGTGGGTAGCTTTTATTCAACATTTTTCATTCGGTTTAGTGCACAGGCCTGGAAAATCTTTCACTAGGCCTAATGGATTGTCAAGAAGACCACCTACAGTAGATGATTCCGATTCAGAAGAGTTTGATGAAGATATACCTATAATCAAGGCCAGTACCAAGGGTGCTGAGGACTTTCCATACCTCCCCCATGAGGTTAAACTGGCTGGTTCCATTTTTGTTGAAGTTGATGAAGTTGATGATCTAGTTGATCATGAGGTTTTTGTAGATGAGGATAGTGTGGTTGTTTGTGATAATTGGAAGTTGGTTAATGGTGTTTATGTTTGGGATCTGAAGGAGGATAGTGGTAGCATGGAAAAATGTTTGAATGAGGTGGATTATGTGAATTTCAGAAAACAGTCAAATGCTCAGAGAATGATTGCTCATTCACAAGTGGGAGATATTGTGGACAGGGAGGTTCCTTTGGATGTTATAATATTGGATTTTTCTGATGAAATTTGGGGCCAGACTGGGTTTTATTTTTTAATGGTGAAATATTTGTTGTCTCTGGGAAAACCAGAAGAATGTGATGAAGCTGAATGGGTGGCTATCAAAAAGAAGTCACCTGGTTTTTATTTTTCTGGTAGAAGGTTGATGAAAAGAAGACATCCAAATCCTCAAGTTGTTGTATCTCAAAGAAAAGGTCAAGAATTGGTGATGAAATCTCTTCATGAAGATTTAGGGCATAGGGGCTTTGGAGAAACTTATAAGCGGATCGCTGATAGATTTTGGTGGCCTGGAATGAAGATGGCTGTTAGATCTTGGGTTCAGTCATGTGAAGAATGTCAGAGAAGAAGTTATTTAAGGCCAACAGAACCTGGAAATGCTACTGGTGAAAATACTATCTTTGGACGGGTTAGTTTGGATGCTGTTCACATCAAGGTAAATATAAGTACTTGATTGTGGCAAGGGATGATTTGTCTGGTTGGGTTGAGGCTGTCCCTCTTATTATTTTATCTGCTAAAAATGTAGCAGAATTTTTGATGAAGGAATGGGTGTATAGGTATGGTGTTATGAATTTGGTAACTGTTGATGGCGGCTCTGAGTTTGGTGCAGACTTCAAGGAAGCTGTTTTAAAAATTGGCTCAAAGGTTAGGGTGGCGACCCCATATTATCCTGAAGCAGAAGGAATGGTTGAAAGGGGGCATCAAGTTATTAAGGATGCTTTGGTTAAAATGTGTGGAAAAAGTGCTGAAAAGTGGAGGCATTATTTACCCCTTGTTTTATTTTCTGACAGGATTACCACCAAGAGGACAACTGGTTATTCTCCTTATTAATTAGTTTTTGGTCAGAAAGCTGTTTTACCGGTTGATTTTGAAGCTGAATCTTATCTTGGTGTTGATTGGGATATAGTCAAAACTACTGAAGATTGGCTCTGTGCTAGAATGCAACAGTTAGAAAAGAAGGAGGAATATTTGGAGAAGGCATATGATAGGATGATCAAGATCAGGGATCAGTCTGTCAGGTATTGGGATCAAAGGTTGGCTCATAGACTCAGGAAGCCTTTGAGGCCTGGCGATATGGTGTTGGTGTATAATAGGAGTTTGGAAAGTCAGTGGGGGAAAATGTTTGCTGATAGATGGAATGGGCCATATAGGATTAGAGAGCAGGTTTCTGGTGGTTCATATGTTTTGGAAGAACTGGATGGTGTTGTCTTAAAGAAGAGGGTAGCTGCTGATCAAGTGAAGAATTTTTACCCTAGGGGCACAAAGAGTGCTGAAGTTTGACTCTGAAATGAGGATAAACTACAACATCAATTTTTTAGGAAATCTCACAGTCTTTCAAAAAATCAATCATTACTTCAATTTTAAAATTTTATTATGTGGTTAAAATATGAGGGGGGAACAAATTTTGTTAGGAGTGTTCACAGGGGAACCTTCTAGATTTTATATTGGCAAGTTTAGGGGTAATTGATGAGTTGGCAGCTCTATTCACAATTACCCCATAATGTTTGTTTCCAACCCTTCTCTGTTTCTAGTTGAATCCTGGCTTTGTTTTTTGTTATATAGGTAGTCCTCTATGACTATAAACTGGAACCTTACGTCGACACAGCACAATCTTTTGGAAGTCTGGATTCAAGAATTTTGTTTTGTTTCATTTTTTTTGTTGTATTGGGGTGGATGATCACTTGTGGTCTCCAATCATTTTTACAAATTGGAGGGAGCCCACCCAGTGATTATTAGTTTGTTTCCTTGATTTTCATTAAATTATCATTTTTCAAATCTTTAAATTTTCAAAATTTAATTTAAAAAAAAAAAATTATTTTCAAAAATTAATTTTCAAAAAAAAAAAAATTATTATTTTCAAAAATAATTTGTTTTTAAAAATTTCATTTTATGTTATATTTTTAATTTTTCTTTCCTGTGTATCCACAATCAAGGTGCACTTGGATGTGGGTATGATGTCAGGGGTTCAGCTCATCCAAATGGCTGGGGGACATCTTTTATTTTTTTATTTATCTTTAATTTTATTTCTCTTTTTCTTTTATTATATATTTATTTTGTTTATTCTGCTAGTCCATCAAGACTTAAAACTGAAATTCTTTTCAAGATCATTTATTATTGGCCCTAAACTTCAAGACCGTGGAGAACTGAAGATGTCAATAAAACTAGGAATTATAATGGTCATGATTTGAGGAGGATTTCTTTTAGTTAGAAGTGTTCATTGGGGAACCTTCTAGATTTTATATTGGCAAGTTTGAGGGTAATTGATGAGTTGGCAACTCTATACATAATTACCCCACAAAGTTTGTTTATATGCTTTATTGTTCATAGATTGATCTCTAGCATTGGTTTTGTGATGAAGGTGGAAGTCCTCTAAGACTATAAACTGGTGATTTTTGCGCTTGATGACTCAAGAAAATTCAAGTGGAGGTTGTTTTTGGAAATTGGAGGACCTCATGGAGATGTCCAGATCATTGCAGTTCTGGCTCAGTGGAGATGAAAGCCCACTATCTAAATTTTCTTTTCTGTATTTGGTAATTTTAGAAATTGGAGGACCTCATGGCGATGTCCAGATCATTGCAGTTCTGGCTCAGTGGAGATGAAATGCCACTCTCTTAATTTTCTTTTTTTTTTTGGAGGTGAATGGTAGAGGAGTTTGGAGGACCTCATGGTGGTGTCTAGATCATTGCAGCTCTAGCTCAGTAGGGTTTAAAGCCTACTCTTTCATACTCAGCAGATTGAAGCATCAAAAATCAAGTGGAGTCAACTTTAGAAGCAAAATTTTTATTGAAATGATGGTAGAAAAGTTTTTTATGTGATTCAGAATGGAATGGGGACATTCCATATTGGAGGGAGGATGTGGCATTCCAAATCTGGGTAGGCTACTTAGGTGAAAATTTGATTGGACCTTGGTTAGAAGAAAATCATGGTTTTAGCAGGTGTTAATTTGGTTGAAGGGAGTTAACTGGATTTTTTATTTGGGTGTATTTATGGTGATTTTTGGAGGATTTATGGTGATTTTTTGAAGGATTTATGGTGTTTTGGAATGGATATATGTTGGTATTCTTATTGTTATTTGATGGTTTCATGGATTCGGTATTGGTTTTACTGGATTTTCTAGGGCTCTCTTGGTATTTTTTGTGGATGCAGTGTGCTCATGGAGTAGCCATTTTTTTCCGGTGCGCTCCGGTTCGCTCCAGTGATTTTCCGGTGCAAAAGCGAAGTCACTGTGGCAAAGTTGGTCATTGTGGAAAAGTTTGGTCATTGGTGCAAAAAGTCTGGGCACTGTGGCAAAGTTTGGTCACTGTAGGAAAGTCTGGGCACTGTGGAAAAGTTTGGTCACTGTAGAAAAGTCTGATCACCAGTGCAAAGTTTGGTCACTGTGCCAAAAGTTTGGCTATTGTGGCAAAATTTTGTTAGAAAGTTATTATGCTTACTAGATCAATAGTTTATTGTAGATCATATGCATGTAGGGTATTGTTGGAAAGTTCTGGAGCAGGAGGATCATATGGGGAAGGGGGGAATCTTAGTCTTCTACATGTTTTTTGTCTTTTAGTTTTGATAATAAGGGTCTTTTTTGATAATTAACAGTATTTAACATATAACAACAATTATAATAAAAAATATCAACATATAGGGTACCATTGGATAGCTCTCATTCTGGGTGACTCAAATTTATTTCTTTTTTTATAAAATTTATAAATTAAAAATATAATAAAGAACACTCTTTAATTTTGGTGGGAAACTGGGTAAATCTGGGGCAGACCTTTAATAAGGCACCTTTGAACAGATCATCCCAAGGGTAGATTCTGGGGTACTTTACTGTACTTTTCAGTCTCTGGGGCAAGTGTTGCGGCTTGTTCTAAGTATTTGCTGTGACTTGTATCAGTGTAATCTGGTATAAGGTATTTGTTTTGGGGGTGTAATCATTTATTGCACTTATTTTTTGTCTATATTATAGGTTTCCAACCCTTTCAAAGTCTTTCTCTCAGATTTTCAACTTATCCAACTCTTCAAGCAGATCTTCAAGATTAGTTAATTGAGTCTTACATTTACTTAGAGGGACAGGGATTTCCTTATGTTTTTCCAACTCCCTTGGATTCTGCCTGCAGCAAGGTGACTGTAGGAGTCTACTCTACAACGCCCATTCAGTATTCTTCCTAGTCAACTGTCTCAAAGGAGTAGCCAATGAAGAAAAGTCCTTGATAAACATTTTAAAATAAACACAAACACCTAATAACCCTATGACTTTGGTCATATTATTGGGTCTTGGCCAGGAATTAACTTTATGTACTTTCTTCTTTGACAAAATCTTACCCTCTCTACATACCACATGACCTAAGATTACCAAATCTGGCGCACAAAAAGATAATTTTGAACCTGAAATCATTAAACAAGCCTCTTCTATCCTTGAGAAAATCCTGTCTAAAATAACGGTGTATTCCCAGATAAATTTTTATATACCTGGATTCTCCTTCAGTACCTCATTACCATAATCTGTTTATGGTCCTTTTATTACACCATCATTAATAAATATACCAGTATTTTGTGTAATTTTGTCTTGTAGAATATAAGCCATCTGAGCTTGATATACAGAAACTAAATTTGTTGCTTCTTGAGGTAATATTGTTGGTCGTAGTCATACAAGTGGTGTATCAAAAGTTGTAAGAGGTCTAGAGTCCTGATGAAATTCTCTTTTGTCATATCCCTTCATTATATCTCCTAAACCATAACACACTCTCCCTGTAAACAATTCTAAAAATTCCTTTGCACTAGGTGGTATTCCTGCATCTTTTATAGTAACCCTATTTAGTTCCATTAAATCATGAACTACCCTAAGCTTGAAACTGGATTTTTTAATATAGAATACTGGACTTGAATAACTTGATGATATTTTTTTATATAATCCAGTTCAAATTCTTTCTCTAATGACTTCAATATAACCTTTTTTTAAAGCAGCGGGTATTAGAATTGGCTTCTGTTGCCATGGTTCATGGAAAACAACTGAAATCTCATAGGGCTCCCCATAAGAATGCTTTAACACACCTCTATCCTCTTCTACAAATGCAATGGCCTTCTCCCTCTTAGCCATTACATCCAAAAAAACCTTTTTTCTTCACCTGAAATTCATCCTGGCTTCCCTTTCTAATATAATTATATAAGTGACGCCAACCTGTTGTAATTATTCAAATATCTCTATAGGGATTTTATTTACTTATAGCCTCTTTTTGAATTTTTACTTACTTGAAGATAACCAACAGAATACTTGAGGAAAGGTTTCCAATTTTCAGGCTGAGATCAAGTACAGAGATGTGAAATAGCTTTAATATTCATTTTTTTTGAAGATTTTAATGGTCCTATATGAAAACTGTAGTACAAATCCAATAAGTATTAAAATGTAACTCAATATAAAGGTCACAGTAATTTAAATCTCATTATTTTTAAATGGGTTACAATCTTATATTTGGTAGAAAAATAGATAATGTAATTCAAACACTATTCAAAGACTTTAAAAGTACTAATGAAACATATTTTAATTGTAATGGTTATATATTGCGATTGTAAAGATAAAGAATGTAGAAAATAAGACCAAAAACTCCCTCCTTTTGAACCCAATAATTCTCCAATGTATCCCCTTTATTTTCCAGTCATATACACGCCCAATGATACCTCATTCTAGCTAATACCCCTATCCATCAACATAAGGAATGACCAATAACACAATTAGAACGATATCACCTGCCGAAATACTGGATTAATAAAGATAATCCATCAAAATAAAAGTATAAGCAAAAAAGAGAGTAAATGCATGTAATAACTTAAAACAAAAGACCAAAAAAAGAAATAATAACACTAAATATTACACAATATTAAGGGGGATTAACAGTAGAATTTAAAGGGTCTAATTATTCTAAATAACTATGTGAATTTCCCATCCAATTATGACCAATATTGACTGAGTAACCACTGAGAAACCCAAAGAAGGATGTGAGATATTGGGTAACTGAATTCAGTGCTTGGAAGGTGCTTGGACGGGTAAATCTTTGACTAATTTAAGTGAATTTAAGTGTGGTAGTGAACTTATGGCACCATTACTGAGGTTGTTAATGAAATTAGTGCATATAATGAGGTCAATGCACTTATAATTAAATTATGACACTAAATAAGAGCCTTCCACCTATTTTAGCCTGTTTGCTAATAGTGGGAATATAATGTGGGGTAACTATTGTGTGAAAATGCTAACTTTACTAAAAATGGAGCTATTCAAATGGGAAAAATGCAGGTAGTACATGGCCAGTACACAGAAGCTGTCAGTTTATGCTAGTATTTAAGTATGATTTAATAGTAAATATTAATGGTCCAAATACTTATTGTTAAATGATTTAGTGATTAAATCTCAGGGGAAGATTAATAAAATAGATATTATCAATTATACTCACAATACTTGGATTTTTATGTGTGCTATTGGTGGAAAATAGAATAATAAAATATATTTATAGCTTATATAAAGATAATATCAATTTATAAATGCTTTATAATATATTTCTATATGATAATAATTGCTTGATAATGTTTTTTCAATGTTTATTAAGTAAGTGATGTCTAATAAACCATCAAAATCCTCCCTTACTTATACCAAAATCCACTGGAGTGAACAGACCTTCAATCCAGATGATATCACTGCTATCCCCGGCAATTACAGCACTGTGAGGGCCCATCACCTTCCCATGGCGTCTACTTCAAGAAGTTTCAACATCCAGACCTCCAGTAAGGACCCTCCATCTCAATTAATAATACCACAGACCCATACCATAAATAGTATAAACAGATCAAAGTGGATACCATAAAGAAACAGGTAAAATAACTCATCCAAAGAGGATAAAATGAAACCCAAGCATATAAAGGAGCCAAATTAACTGTCCAAGCCCCAAATAACATCCGCAAGCATCCATATTAGCCCAGTAATTGTATCCCAACCCATAAATCTGTGAAAATTCATCCAAGGAAGCAGATTAAGTTGTCCAAACTGGATATATGCACCTGAAATAGGTGTATATGCTTGTGTAGGCATTGTGAGTCCACTGAATATGTCCATATGACCTTAAAAATAGCAGAAAAGTAAAGCTTATAGGCTATAACAGGTTAAAACTTACTTATTGACCTAAATATACATAATATAACTACATATTTCACTGAATATGAGGTTTATGTATACATATAAGCTTATGTATGTCTATAATTACTTAATATCATTTAATATAAGTATATTATAACTCCATTAACACCTTAATAATTATTATTAGGCTATGTAAAAGCTATTTAAACTACTATAAGTCATATAATAGTGTAATAATTATATATATGTGTATTATAACCATATAAATAAGTATTTTAACCTTTTTTTAAGTATTAAGCTTAATGTAATTAATGTTATATTATTTCAAACATTAGAATTAGTCAGTCCTGGAGATAAGTAGGCTGACACTTCTTCACCCAAAAAAAAACAATAGAAAAAATGTTAAGATATTGTAATTTATAAGTAAGGAGTGAAATGAAAAATAATTTTAAAATTTCAATGATACATATACTGGATTGAACAGTATTATTTGGATTTAAATTTTTTCAAGAGATTTTTAAGATCATAGATTTCATTTCCTGGCATCCACTGGCCATATTCACTTGATTTATTTTTAAACCTTAATAGATACTCAACTCCCTTTTCTTTAGTAAGGTGTCATTTTTAAGTATCTTTTAAATTTCTGCCTTTTCAAATATTTCTTCAGGTTGCTGTTTATGCCTTCCTAATCTTCTTGGAAATAGAGCAGTATCATTGGAATGGTATGGTTTTATAAGAGAAATAGGAAATACTGGATGTTTTCTATCATATGGTGCATATAGAATAACTTCAACAGCATTGTTACCAACCATCTTTTTTACTACAAATGATCCAATGAATGGATCCTTCAATTTAAAATTACCATTTAAATTGAAATGTAGTGTATAAATAAGGACTTCATCATCCTCTTTGAACATTTGTTCTTTATGGGCTTTATCCCATCTTTTCTTCTCATACTCAAATGCCTTATTTATAACTTCTTGAGCATTCTTTCTGCATAATTCTTGCGTCTGAAGAAAAGATTTAGTACCTGGATGGATATCTAATCTATGTAATTTATTAAGAGTTTTAGCAGGCGTATTAGGTACATAACCCAACCATAACTTAAATGGCTTTTTGCCAGTGACAGAATGTACTGTACTATTGTATACAAATTCTATGCCTGGGATAAGGGTTACTCAATCATGCCTGAATTTGTCATTGTTTTTAAAGTCAAGACCAAAAGCACAATATTTTCTTATCATATCTTCTAAATTTTGTATTATTCTTTCTGCTAGCCCATCAGTTTGTGGATGGTGTGCTGTAGAAAGTTTTATTTGACACCCTGAAAAATCCATAAGTGATGTCCAGAACTCAGAAGTAAATTTAGGATCTCTGTCTGAGACTATTTCTTTCGGGAAACCTGCTATATTTAACATTTGTTTCCACAATAGAAAAGCTAAGTCCTTGGCAGAAACCTCTTTGTGGAAAGGAATAAATTTACACATTTTTGTAAATCTATCTACAATTACCCAGCAGGAGTTATAACTCTTATTTCCTGCTATTGGCAAACCTGTTACAAAGTCCATGTTAACTATTTCCCAAGGAGCTTTTGGTTGCTCAAGTTGTTGTAATAAACCAGCTATTTTGTCTGTTAATCTTTTATATTTTTGACAAGAATCACATGTCTCAACATATTTTTGAACATCATCAGACATGTTAATCCACCAAGCTGTATTTTTTACTCTGGTTAATGTTTTATGGAAGTCAAAATGACCTGCTAATATATGATCATGACATATTCTTAACATTAACTCCTTCATTGAAGGGGGAATTACAATAACATTGCTTATTTTTTTCCTGCAATATATAAAACCATCCTCAATGGAAAATTTTCTTTTTTCTAATGTTTCTTTATATATTTGTGGTAATTTTTTTATTAAAAAACTCATTGAAGAATTAGATGAATCATTTAATATTGTAGTAAGTTTACTCAAGTCAGGATCAGTAGCATAATTATCAAGAATTGATTGCATGAATTCATCATCAAGATCTACAATATAAATTCCATAAATGTTAATAATCTCTGTTTCAGGAACATAAGCAGGATTATCATCATTATTTGGTAGAGTTACTCTAGATAACAGATCTACATTATAGTGTAAGGTTCCTGCTCTATGTGTAATAGTCATCCATCCTCTGTATTCTTTTACAGCTAATTGCCATCTAAACATATGTGTATTAGGAGTTTTCATGTTTAAGAGTGACTTAACTGCACTACAGTCAGTTATTAACTCAAATTTTTTGTCTTCCAGGTAATAATGTAGCTTCTCAAGAGCCCATACTACTGCCAAACATTCATGTTGAGTAGCACCATATTTCGATTCACTACTTCTTAGATTACGTGAAATATAGCAAATTACTACTTCTGAAATTTTTCCTTCAATAAGTTGTTTTGGATGCAAAGCAGCACTCAGACCAATAAAACTTGAATCTGTATACAATACAAAAGGCGATTGGAAATCTGGTAATCTCAAGATAGGGGCTGTCATTAAACATTCTTTCAACTTATCAAAAGCCTGTTGTCTTTCATTATTCCAAATGAAAGCTTCTGATTTCTTTATCAGTGTGGTCAATGGTGCAGCAATTAATTAGTAGTTTTTTATATATTGTCTATAATAACCACACATACCAAGAAAATATTGTACATCCTTTAAATTTTGAGGAATGCCAATATTCTTTATTTCAGCCACTTTATTTTGGTCTACACATATTTGTAAGCCAGATACAATATGACCAAGCTATTTTAAAGATTCAAACCCAAATTTACATTTTTTCAATGCAAGGGTCATTTTTATTTCATCCATTTTCTGAAATACCTTCTTTAAATGAACTAAGTGTTCATTATATGTCTTAGAGAACACTATAATGTCATCAATGTATACCATTAACCATCCCTCAATCATTTCATTATGGAATGTTATATCCATTAATTTCTGAAATACTGAAGGAGCATTTTTTGGTCCAAATGGCATCCTGACATATTTATATATTCTCATATGTGTTTTTATCAAAAAAAGTTCTGTGAATTCTTCTCTACAGGAATCTGATGGTACCCATTATTTCCATCTAGGCAACTTATATATTTAGCACCTTTAAGGGTAGCATGTATAGAGGCAATCCTTGGAAAGGGATAAATACCATTCACTGTGAATGTATTTAATGCTCTATAATCACCGCACAGTCTTGCTTTATCTTGTTCATAAGAAATTAGCACTGGTGATATTACACAATATCTTGGTGTAGTTTCAAACTTTTTAAGAATTTTCATTTTTAATAACATCTTAATATTATCCTCTATGTCTTTCCTCTTCATTGGTGAAGCAGGATATGGTTTCTTTTCATGACTAGCAGGAATATTATCCATATCACAGGTTAAGCTAATTTTTATCTCATGATCTTTTACAAGGCTAACTTAATTGGTTCCATTTTCAAAAGCCATTGGTAATGATTTAATTAAGTCCAAAATATTTGTTTTCTCAGTTTTACTTATCTGAGTGCTAAATGATGCTTTTGAAATTTCTGTTTCCAGAAGTTCCATCTCATTGGATTCTCTTCCTTTGCAAGGAATTTTTATTACTGACTCAATGTTTAAGACTGTGTTAAAAGAATTTTATTTTAATTTCCTTTGACCATTCATTCCAATTGTAAAATTATTATTAGAAGAGTCTAATTTCACACCAAACTTAGTCAGAATATCATTTCCAATGATAAAACCGTTACTACAATTAGTATTGTCCATTACTGCAAAGTCACAGGTTACTCTAACATAACCATGTTGATGTTTAAAGAAAACAGCAGCTTTGTATCTACCAATGGGGTGTAGTGCTGATCTGAAACCTCTCCAATTTTTACTTTGAAGGGGTTAAAGCTTTTACTTATACTCACTATCAATTTTCTGTAATGTATTTGTTGAAAGAACAGAACCAGCAGCTCCTGTGTCCAATACTATATTTACATTTTCTCCAGAAATGATAGCTGGAACAGTGATAGGTGTCATTTTTAAGCTATCAGCTTGTATATCCTAAATTATTTCAGCATCCTCAAAATTCATTAAAGATTCAATTGAGTCCATACTTAATGTTGAATTTTCAAAGATGGACAAATCATCTTCCAACATACAGACTTCATTTTCATCACTATATGAGATATTGCTGTCATAATCACTTGATTCTTTACTTTTTTCAGTTTCAGTTTCAGATTCACGTTGATTTTCAACAATATTTATGTTTTTCTCACATTTGTGACCTTTTACCCAAGGTTTGTTACACTTATAACAAGTATTTGTTTCATACTTTTTAGGTAGTACAGGTGCAGTAGGTTTTTTCTGCTTCTCCTGAAGTGTTTTTGAATTCTGAATTTTTACAGGTTCAACATTTTGTTTATAAGTGGAATACCTTGATTCATACTTATGGTTTAATAATATTTCATTGCAAATATTAATAAAATCAGAATATTCAGTAACATTTAATGTTCTAGCTACAACAATATCTCTGACAGATATAGGTAATTTATATATTATCTTATCTTTCCATAAGTTATAATCTATTTTTGGCCCAATCGCTATTAATATTTTATTTAAATTCATTAAAAATACCATAGTTATTTCACCATTTAACGGATTATACCTAGTTTTCTCATACAGTCTCTGCTGAGTGAGCCTAAATTTAGAACCTCCAAATTGTTTTTCAATTAGTTGTTTCCATTCAGCCCAAGAGTAATCTTCACCCTCACTCAAAACAGCTTCAAACCATAATAAAGCAACATCTTTAAATAAAGAAATTAATTTTGAGGTTATTTCTTCATCTGGTAACTTATATGAGAATTTCAAGTTGTCAATTCTTTGGATAAAATGTTGCCAATCAGAGCTGGCTTCCCCATCATAAGTTTGGTACTGATCTATCTTAGGCCAGCTCTTCTGATTGGATTTTGTTTCACTAATCCTAGGTAAATTCAGTTACTCATTTACTCTGGATAAATAGTCTTGTATTTCCTCTTGCATGGATTTGTGACTTAAATTTGTATTTTCAGACTTGACACTACCACCAGATGGTTTTACTTGTGGTGGTATGGGAAATGATTGAGATTCATTTTTGCCAATGAAAGGATTATTATTATACTGATTATACTTATGATTCTCCTGATTCATTAGTAGATTAGCAGTTTCAATCTCAACTTTATTCAATCTTTGTAGCATATCAGAGACACTATAATTTGTCTGGGCAAAAGATAACTTTGTTCTTGATTCAGTTTTCAATAAATGTGCTTCGTACAACTTTTCTAACCCACAGAATTTGTTTGAAAGTTCACTATATTTATTACTCAAAGAATCATACTTAAGAGTCAGAGCCAAGTGTTGATTCTCTAATTCTTTATTTCTTGTTTCCAGATGAGAAATTTTCAATTTCAAGGACAAAATTTTATCACTTGTGAGCTTAACTGTCTGTTCCTCCCAATCAGTCATTCTATTCCATAATGCTGAAACAATTCTATGGACAGTAGGGTTATTATTAAAATACTCCATGTCTTCCTTCTCAATTTTTTCACTGTTTTGTGAACTTCTCATCTCACTAGTAAGTAGTGGCAACTGAGGATTAACTTTATTATTATTATTAATAGTACTATTGTTATTGACAAAAGATAAATCAGGTGTATCTACATCAAAACCTTATTTTCCCAAGTCCTCCTCAATTTTTTTTACAGATTTTACATCAATAATATTACCTATATTGTAATCATCAGTATTATGTTCAATCTGAGAGGGTAATCTACTTACCACAGAATTTGTGCAAGCCCTGATTTTTGGCACTTTTGCTTTCCTTTGTAGGGGTGAGCTGAGGAATTCTGATGATGGGGAGGATCCCTGATGCGATTGTGACTGGTCCATTGCTGGTGGAACCAATTCCACTTCCATTTCTCTACCAGGATTTTTTCCTGGGAATGATGTGAACCTCCTTGGGGAGGGGGTTGTTGACTTGGCTTCCCTACCTTTAACTCTGCAAAGGTTTGATTCATCTGTTGGAAACACACCTTGCGGTTGTTTTGCAACTGCTCTACCTCCTTTAGCATGAAAGACTTTGATTACTCAAGTTTCAGAACCTGCTTTGCCAGATGGGACAGTTGATCCTGCAGAGGAGGTGAAGTCTTTTTGATTTTTATCTTTTTTAAGAGGGTTTCCTTTTCCTCTATGCTCATTGACTCTAGTTGTGGGTAGGATTGAATTTCCATGGTGATGTCCTGGAGCAATGTTTTTAGCTTTAGACCTGGTGTTATTAGCAGGTTTTTCACTTACATTGTCCTGTGGAGCACTCATTGTGTCTTTAAATAACAATTTTACATGTCTACAAAAGGGAAAACTTATATGGTAATTAGTAGACAAAAAATATTAGCAATACAATTACTAAAAAAGCTTGGAGCTTACCCTGAATTTATATCTTAATTTATTTAAATAAAATATAAGAAAAATTTGAAAAAATCTGTTAAAAATAAAATAATAAGTTTAACTAGACCTTTATAAGGTTGAATAATTAGCTTACCATGCTTTAACCAAATACCAATTTAATTGGGTGTTATATTAGTGACCAAATACCAAGTGAAATTGGGTTTATATTTGGTACAGTTACTGCTGTAAATACCTAATTTTTATTATAAAAAATTAGTACAATTATTATAAGGGTTCTTTTCCGCAATCACTGAGTTATGATGACCCACTAATGTGCTGCAGACCCAATTATTTGTTTTGTTTGATATATACTAGAGTAAAAATCATGTCCTAAGGCTTATACTAAATAATAAGTAATAACTAAGGAAATACCCCCAATTTTCAGTTTATGCTAGTATTTAAGTATGATTTAATAGTAAATATTAATGGTCCAACTACTTATTGTTAAATGATTTAGTTATTAAACCTTAGGGGAAGATTAATAAAATAGATATTCTCAATTAAACTCACAATACTTGGATTTTTATGCATGCTAGTGGTGAAAAATAGAATAATAAAGTATATCTATAGCTTATATTAAGATAATATCAATTTATAAATGCTTTATAATATATTTCTATATGATAATAATTGTTTGATAATTTTTGTTTAATGTATAGTAAGTAAGTGATGTCTAATAACCCGTCGAAATCCTCCCTTACTTATACCAAAATCCACTGGAGTGCACAGACCTTCAATCCAGATGATGTCACTGCCATCCCCGGCAATTACAGCACTGTGAGGGCCCATCACCTCCCCATGGCGTCCACTTCAAGAAGTTTCAACACCCAGACCTCCAGTAAGGACCCTCCATCTCAATTAATAATACCAAAGACCCATACCATAAATAGAATAAACAGATCAAAGCGGATACCATAAAGAAATAGGTAAAATAACTCATCCAAAGAGGATAAAATGAAACCCAAAGCATATAAAGGAACCAAATTAACTGTCCAAGCCCCCAATAACATCCCCAAGCATCCATATTAGCCCAGTAATTATATCCCAACCCATAAATCTGTGAAAATTCATACAAGGAAGCAGATTAAGTTGTCCAAACTGGATATATGCACCTGAAATAGGTGTATATGCTTGTGTAGGCATTTTGAGTCCACTGAATATGTCCATATGAGCAAAAAATAAGCAGAAAAATAAAGGTTATAGGCTATTAAGAGGTTAAACCCCACTTATTGACCTAAATATACATAATATAACTACATATTTCACTGAATATGAGGTTTATGTATACATATAAGCTTATGTATGTCTATAATTACTTAATATCACTTAAGATAAGTATATTATGACTCCATTAACACCTTAATAAGTATTATTAGGCTATGGATAAGCTATTTAAACTACTATAAGTCATATAATAGTGTAATAATTATATATATATATATATATTATAACCATATATATAAGTATTTTAACCTTATTTATAAATAATAAGCTTAATGTAATTAAGGTTATCTTATTTTATACATAAGAATTACTCAGTCCTGGAGATACCTAGGCTGATAGAAGCCATTTCTGGCATAAAAAACACCTAAATTTGAAAAGTGTTATTTTTATGCAGTTGAATAGCCAAATCAATAGTCCTAATAAACACAAATTGATCCGTCAAGGCCCATTTTTAATATGATTAAATTTATAGCACATATACTCAACTTTTAAGTGATTTCAAGTGCATTTTTTATTTTTCACATAAAACAATGAAAACAACAGCTTTAAGTTTACTTAAAAATCATGTAGCCTTATGTTTAAGGCTCATAAGATTACCCTGACATATCTAACTTAATATTAAGTACACAAGACTTATAAAAGGTGGATATATATGTGTATATAAGGTATTATAATGTCATATATTGTATTTAATCATAAATTTCACTTATGTATACAACATGAGTACCTTTATTTATTTTTCCCATATGTACTACATGTGTTTAACATAATTTATAAGCAATTTTTACTCAGTCCTGGGAATATCCAGGCTGACAGTGCCAGAATATGCATCAAAGTAATAGTTAAGTATGCATGGAGTGGGGTGTTACCAACACGGTGGTAGATGCCCTAATACAAATTAAAATATTAATTATTATATATTCAAATATTGCTCTAGATTTCTAGAAAACTCTTTATTCATTCAGGACCACCACCTTCACCTTCTAGTGAATGATTTCTTCTATATTCCATACCTAATGTTTTGATACAATCTATCTAGAGAGCCGTGACCCCTTTTCCAACATTTTGACTCCACTATCACTTGTCATTCTTTACTCACACAGTCTCTCACTATGAATCATTTTTGTTTTGCCATGAGGTGTAACAATTGTGCAACAGTTACCAAACAATTTTTTTTTTTTTTTTTTTTTTTTTGCACTTAAGACCCACCTAAGACCTTTGAGTGCTAAAAATAATTGTTACATAACTGTTGCATAATTGTTGCGCCATTATTGCGCCCCAAGACGAAACAAACATTTGTTGCAGTGTCTTCCCACCTGAAACTTTAGCCACCAAGCACTCACCACGCAATATGGGGGGCGGACTTGCTAGCAAGTCCGCAACCTTGAACCCTAATTCATATCTTTTTGAGCACACATTGAGGAAGTGATGAAACCATCATGAAGAAGTATTGAATTTACTTTGAACACACCTTGAAGCTCATGTGAACACAAATGGGGCTACAAGGGCTGGAAAGGCTGGAGAGAGGGGTGAGGAAGGGTGTATGGGGTAGCGAAAAGGTTGGGAAAGAGTTGGAAGGGAAGATTAAGGGTTCCGAGGCATTTTAAATGAAGAAAAGGGTCTGGGAGAGGTTGAGAGGGGTGAAATGGGGATCAAAAGAGGATGGCATACAATGGGGCTGGGAGGATAGCGAAAGGCATGGGAAGGGAAGACAAGCATGTGTTGATAGAATTGAAAGGGATGGAGATTGGTGCAAACAGAGTGTGAAAATAGGAGGATGAACTCTGTTCTTCGGGCGAAGAACAGAGTTCACTTCCATAAAATATTAGCTGAAACATAGTTTTCAATTCTGTAAAAACAGTTGTAAGTAATAGAAAAAGTCACTGGTTTTTTTTATATGTAATCTGAAATTTTTTAATAAAATTATTGTATTTAAGAATTGCAATATTGTCAATCAATTTTTATTGATCAAATTAATTTAATAAAGTATTATTTTAATAAGCTGTTTCAAAAAATACTTTGCATTGAGTAGACTCATGGAATGATTTTTTCTGGCTTCCATTCAGTTATCCTCACACTTTCACTATGTTTTCAATATAGATCCATTGTTATTTGTGTGATACTTCAAGTGAAAGTTCAGTATTACTTCAGTCTGAGTTCCATCTGATTTCCATCTGACTTCAAGTTGCGGACTTGCTAGCAAGTCCTCCCCCTATATTGCGTGGTGACTAGCCAACAATAAAAAAGAACTATACAATAACAACTTCCATACATTATCTTTTCCATAAAAATCTCTCCCTCTCTTTCACCACTATCTGCAAACCCTTTCACGTCATTTGCAATCTCACAAAACTTAAAATCAAATCATCCTGTTCATTGAAACACAACACCATACGTCCGCAACAAGTCAACCACAAACTAAAACTACACAACACAGAAAAAAAAACATCCATTCTCATTGATTGCTGTTGAAAAAAAAATGTATATAATCAATAAGTTCTACTAAACAAATTATGGACGTCACTCTATCAGTCACATCACTTTCATAAGGGTGAAGAAAGTGAAATAATAAGGGCAATCAGGAGAAATCAGAATATAATAAGCTATTGGGCTCCCCTGGAGAGAGGAACCTTTATTACGACTGATTTTCCTACAGTGCTAAATGATGTATGATACACATGACCAATTCGACTGATATATTTATTGGTAATATGCACCATAAATCTGAGAAATTTCGATATAAGAGACTAATAAGACACTCAAACTTTCTATAAAGTGTCACAAGGACTGCACAAAGAGAAATATCGTTACCCAAATTCAACCAAACACCCCCCAGCTGTTTTCCTATTCTTGATGAATCGCTTCATTATTTTGAGAGTCTTCAATACAATTTGGGTCCGACAAAGAAACATTCTCCAAAAAGAATCCCAAGATTGTAATTGCGACAGCTAATAAACAATTCCAGATAAACACATATCTTAAACTTATTTCATAGCTACTAATCACATTTTGTTTCATATCATCCGGTAAAGTGTGTACGATTGAAAACCTATGTCGGATTTTTTCAATCCACTTTTTTTTTATTATGCCATAGAAAAAAAAATAAGAGTGAGATATTTTCATTCCTCAAAAAAAAAAAAAAAGAGTTCATCAAAACGCACCTGCTCAGCGTCAGGGCCTTGGATTCTGTTTCTGAGCTGTATCACAAGCACGAATTGTAAAATTGAGTTGCTCTAAAAGAATAGAATTCATAAACATTTTGCATTTGCAATTAATTGTAAGTTCATTAACGCACAGCTGCTACACCAAGGACTTGACCAGTATATCGAAACAAGTATGAAAAACTAGTGGAAACTGCCATATCAGACTTGGGTACGGAAGCAATCAATCCAACTGCAACAAAACATTTCAACAAAACTTGAAGAATGGAGTTTTGAAACATATATACAACAGAAAGAAAATTGCGGCGTATATATAGACAACATCAACGCACCTAATAATGCGGTTATCAGTGAGGAAAATCCCAAGCCGCACGGAATCTGGGTTGGATCGCATCACATCATTGTGTCTTCAAGTATTTGCCTACATGTGTTGAAAACAACCTACCACATAGAACCACTCTTGAAACCAATTGCTGTTTTGGTCTAAGCTTGCTAACAGAGCTAGTCCTATAGCTTCAAGTGAACAACAAAAAATACACAAATTCCGGTATCGTCCCGTTCTTTTCATCCACCAGCCAGCCACCAACGATCCAACAGATATCGCCATAGAATTGGGAATCAAGTGGAGCCCAGCAATTGGTGAAGGTAATAGCTTGACTACCTGAAACCATAGCGGATACATGTACCAAACGCTAGGGAGACGCAAAGACACAAACATTTGAACAGAAAACTTTTAATAAAAATTAAAACCTCGGGTTGTAAGTGTTAGTCCTTAAAAATTACCTAAAGGAGCACATGCTATATCAATGGTGAATAGACACAATTCAGTGGCTGATAAGGCTTGGAAGATGAAAAAAAGAACGCTAACCCCGATTGGAAATTCATCACACCAATTATGGCAGAAGATTTTATCCTAAGAATACGCAAAGGCAAGACAGGTTCTATAGCCCAAGAGCTTTCAACTTTAATGAAAAGAGCAAGAAAAACCGCAAAAAGAATCAGGAACCCCCAAACGAGTGGATTTGACCACTGTAAGAAATATCACGTGAACATCAAGATGTTATCAGATAAAATTGTTGGACCCTGAAAATATCCACTTACTTCATATTGATTGTTAGTTTTGAGGCTAAGAGCCAGCAGAAAACAAAGAAGCTAACAGACAAGCCCAACTCATTAGGCTCTTATCTAATTAGCAGTGGAGTTGAATACATTTTGTATTTACACATATAGTTAGAGTAAGACTCCCAAGATAGTCTATCCGTCTGACAAAGTCAATTTTGGAGTTGACCTGTCCAGGGACTCGATATCTGACAAGAAAAATCACCAAGAGTAAGGCTACAGATAAAAACGGGATTTGAACTGCACAATGATAATCAGTGTCAGAAAACAGTGAGCCAAAAATGATTGGTTCCAAGAGTAACAAACGTAAAAAGGCAGCTCTCCAGCCTAAACTATTATCCAACAAGCCACCAACCGGGCCTCCTAGACTGGCACCAATACCAAAGCAAATATTGGCGGCACCTTGAATCAAGCCTCTCTTCCGTAAAGACACCAAGTCAGATGCAATAATACTGCTCAAGGTCAAGATGCCCCCGCCTCCCAAGCCAGCAGTGAACCTGGCAAGAATGAACTGTATCATTGTGTGAGAAAACCCGCATGCCAACGTGCCGACAATGAAAAGGCCCAAGGCTGTGACAAGAGCAGTTTGCCGGCCAATTAAATCAGACAATTTGCCATAAAATGGGCTTGTAAGAGAGATAGCAATGAGATAGGAAGTGGCCAGCCAGGAAGCTTGGTTGGAGGCTTGTAGATCGGAAGAAATTGAATTGAGAAGAGTTGCAACGATTGTTGCATCCGTAGCACTGAGGAAGACAACTGAGAGGATACAAGGATCAGTGGATTGAAGTATACGCAGATGGGGGCTAGCTACTTACCGGTCCACACAGCCGCAAAAACAACAAACTTGTGAGAGGTTGAAAACTGCTGGGGAGAGGGTTGAGAGAGAAGAGGGGTGGATTCCGTGGCGGGGGTCATGGGCAAGGGACAGGCTGGAAATCAACACGGATGAATTTGTACGTCTGATGATGTGCGGGTGCCTGGAAGATGGGAAAAATTGAGGCGAGCAAGTGGCCGATGGGGATCTTCAAGCTCGGCTTATCTTGCGATGATCAATAAATCGAAAAGTTGGATGAGATCCTCGGCAGACATTTGGGGCGGTGTTTGAGCCCTCCGCTCGGCAAAGCTGGCCAAAGCATGTCTCTGCCACTCAATCACCCCCAGATGCTGTATATCATCGGAATCCTCCTGGCAGTTGGATTTCTGCAGCGTCTGTGCCGTTCGGGATAGCGCAGCAGACAAACCTCAACTTGCAGCTGTCTTTAGCAAGAAGACTTTCACGCCAAACTGCTCATCTGCTCAATCATTTTAACTTGGATGGCCAAACCGATCAGAACTCTCATCCTCAATACACCCGAGCACATGGATAATCATCTCCATCTATGGCTTTCACAGGCTTAGGATTTGTCTGATTTTGACTATGTTGATGGTTAATCTCAGCTTGTCTTACTGATAGCACTATCATCACAATTTCTAGCCGGCAACGGAAAATAAATGTAATTCAAGCCTCGCGGCTATCTTCATCTCATGATTGCCAGCTTTAATAATTGATCATCTACCATTTTATTTACATTGTTTTGTCTGACGGCACCTCAAAACAGAAATCCTTCAAGTACAGCTAAATTGAAAAAGGTTGGTACAGCTTTTCAAAATTTTGCACAACATACCCAGCTATTTTGGCGGGCAACAGGCTAGCAGGATGAAATAACACTACGCACCAAGTAAGATATCCCTCATGGGGATATTGTTGTAGCACGGTGTCAGCCTGTAGAACTCCGGAAAGAACCGGAGAACAGGGGACGCCGCGACTACAGACTATACCAACAAATGACTATGTACATAAGGCGCTTAAGCACATAACATCCCCCCACATGGTCATTTAAACTATTCCGGTATAATTATCCTTCCCACTTATAATTAACCATCACAAAATTGAAAGAGAGGAACAAAAAAGATGAAAAGAAATATAAAAAAAAGAAATAAGAAAGAAGAAAGAAAAGAAATAATCCCCCCCATTCCACCATATTTCACCATACACAGACATCTTTCCTTTTGTTGAAGGTTAGAGATGGGCCCAGTGCTTTTGTTAGAACATCAGCACGCATTTTAGCAGTTGGAACCCATTCTAGAAAAGCTTTCTTAAGAAAGAGCTGTTCATTTACCAAGTAGTAACATCTGCTAATATGTCTTGTCCTCTTTTCTCCAGGATTATTTTTTGCATTGGAGACAGCCCCTTTATTGTCACAGTGAAGCCTGACAGGTGGAAAATCAGGGTATAGATCTTGAAGCAAGTTTGAGATCCAAATTGCATCCTTCATTCCACTACTAAGAGAAACATATTCAGCTGTCATAGAAGAGTCACTAACAGTTAGTTGCTGTCTTGATGTCCATACAACAGGGCAGCCATTGAGCAGTAAAAGATGACCAGATTGAGCTCTGGCAAACTCTTCGTTGTTCCATGTGGCATCAGTGTAAGAGAGCAATTCAAGGGGGCTGTCTCTATCAGGATGAATGTGGAAAGAGAGTTTAGCGGTGTACTGTACATAGCATAATAGGTAATTGAGTGCCGTCCAATGAGTCGCTGTTGGTTTTGAAGAGAATCTAGCAAGGAAATTTACTGGGAAAGAAAGGTCAGGCCTAGTTGCCACTGCCACATAGCTGAGAGCACCTAGAATAGAAAGATATTTAGTAGTTTCAATAGCATCCTCATCATCTGTTGCTGTCCTGATTTTCAGTTGCTGAGGTAGTGGAGATCTGGTGACTAATCCTGAGGGGTTGTGTTCTCTTAAAATCTTGTTAATAAGCTGAAAATTGTTGAGATTAAAGCCTTCAGGGACTTCTTCAATACCTACACCTACAATGCTGTTCACCTTTTCATTCCATTTTACCTTCAAAGATCCATCTAAACCATCCTCCAGCTCCTTTAACACCTCCTCACTACTACCAGTCACAATTCCATCATCAACATGTATCCAAACTACACCCAAACAACCTTTCTTCCTTAAGACATAGAAACTTTTGTCATATTGGCTAGCTTTATATCCTAAAGAGTCAAGTTTGTCAGCAATGTGTAACCACCAACATCTTGCTGCCTGCTTGGTGCCATAAAGAGCTTTCTTCAGGCGGAGGGCACTGTCTTTATCCTTCAGTTGATAACCTTCAGGAGGACGTACCCATATAGCTTCATCAATTGGGCTATGAAGATAGGCTGCTGTGACATCAAAAGACTTTACAGGCCACTTGTGATATGCTGCAAAAGTCAGGAGAACATGCTGTGATGCAAAAGTTGCAGTGGGAGCAAAAGTTTCAGTAAAGTCAATGCCATATTGTTGAAGGAAACCTTTTGCTACATATCATGCCTTGTATGTTGGTGAGTCTGAAGAAGGGTTTTTGATGGTGAATACCCATTTTGCATTGGTGATTTTACTTCCTGGTGGGACTTTTTCTTCATACCAAACATCCATATTCTTCATGTTAGCTAGTTCTCTTCTGCATGCCAGTTCCCATTTTTGACGGTCAGGAGATAGCATGGCTTGCAGATGAGTTCTAGGGATAATATCAGAGTGTGACAAACCTTTTTGGACAATTTCTGTAACAGCTTTTTCTTGTGACAGGAGTGCTTCTTCATCTTTGAAATCACCTAATTTCATATTGTTGAGAATGGACTGAAGGGAACCTTTTGATGGTGTTGTCATTGGAGCTTGTAGAGCAGTGTCATGATTGGGAAGGCGATCACCAGGGAAAACAGCCATGGCTGATTCAAAAAAGGTGTTTGATTCTTCATGCCAGAAAAGCCAGCCAGCATTGTTTAAGGAATAACCTACACACTTACAAATCAAAGCATGTTGATCTAGTTTTTGGCATGTCTCTTTGTGAATATGGACAAAAGCTGATTCACCAAAAATGAAAAAGTTGGAATAGTTTGGGGTGGCATTGTATAGTAGTTGAATGGGGGTTTTGCCACCTGTTTTAACATTAGGGATCCAATTGTGAATATGAGCCGCCCACTTGTATGCCAAACCCCAGAATGATTCAGGTAGTTTGCTGGTAAGGAGTATGGTTCTTGCAATGTCACAAACTGTTCTGTTAAACCTTTCAGCTGTTCCATTCTACTCGTGGTGATGGGGGCATGTAACTTCATGAGTAGCACCAATGTCGGCCAAGATCTGAGCCATTTTATTGCTGTGCATCTCACCTCCATCAGTGCGTAAGACCTGAAGCTTCTTCCCAGTGACATTTTCTAATTTTTTATAGAAAGAAACAAAGCAAGAAGTTGCCTCAGATTTGGCATTCAGTAAAAATACCTCACCATATGAAGTTCAGCTTTCTCTGAACATTGCTGCCCATCTGGCACTGTGAATAGTGGGATCCATGGGGCCAACAAGATCTCCCACAATTAAACTCATTAAGGATTCCAGCTTTGATTCACAAGTGGCTGATGGTTTTCTGGTGCTCTTTGCAATTAAACAATATTCACAGTCAATCTTACCTGCAGGCATAGATAATGGTAATACAGTGCCCATACCAGCATTGATTATTTTTCTGATGGTTTCAGCGCTGACATGTCCTAGTCTTCTATGCCAATCCATCAAGGAACCTTTGGCGGCAGGTGGACAATTGATATGATGATTCTTTTTCACAGTGCAAAGTAACGAAGGGTGCAAGGAATAGCAATAAGAAGGAACATCATTTGGATTGCAAGTACTAACACTAATTACATCCAAGACCCATCTTCCTCTGGTATTCTCTACCTGGCCAGTCATAATCAATTCCTCTTTCATATAAATCCCCAAATTTTTATTTTCAGAACACAAACCAAAACAGAAACCACAGTTCACTAAATCAAATAGAGAAATTAGAGTTGTCCTAACATCTGGACAATAGAAGACATTGGTAATAGTGACTATTTTAACATCCCCTTTAATTTTTAAATCTCCTATGCCAGTGATGAAGGAAGAAGGACTGTTAGTGGCCACTTTGACTGGAATCTGCTTTTTAAGAAGTTTGAAATTGCGGAGAAGGCTCACATTGCCGGTGACATGATGGGTTGCTCCACTGTCCAAGATAGCATAGTTATCAGCAATTGTGTTGGGAGACAATTCAGCACTATTCAGATCAATTTGTTTGACCATTTCATAAAGTGCCTCAATGTTTTGTTCAAAGATAGTGATTTCATTGGCTTCAATTTGAACATCTCTGGCATGAATGGGACCACATTGAGGGCGTTTGTATGGAATGTAGACTTTCTTGTTTCTTGCATTAGGGTCAGAAGCAAAAGCAGTAGCATGTTCCCGCATAATGTAGAGTTTAGCTGAGAAATTGGAAGAATGAGGGTTATATGGACAGTGTGCTACAACATGAGCAGTGGAGTGGCATTCATGACAATTAGGACGTGCACCAGGGGGCCTGTAAGAGTCAGTCTTCCTCTGGGGTTGAGTGGCAGCATGAAGAGACAGTTTGACAGTAAGGGTAGCAGCAGGTGATGAAACTCCTTCTATATCAATTCTGTTTTGTACCAGACTTGGAATGAGTTGACAGAAATCTTCAAAAGTGACTGATTCTGAGTCAGGTTGGTTATCAAGAGCAACACACAGATCAACATACAGGTCTTTCAGAGATGACGGGAGTAATGCATGGGACATCAGGGCTTTAAAAATTTTATGATCAAAAATAATGTCTTGTCGTTCAATGGCTTCAAAATATTTGTTGAAAGCTTCCAGATACTTGCTGTGAGACGTAAAAGGTGTTTGTTTTAAATTGATGAAATTTCAAATTGCCGTCATTGTAGAAGTATGGTTGGATCTGGTGAATTTGTTGTGAAGATGAAGATATGTTTGGCATGCTTTCCAATCAGTGGATATCTCATGTCTCAGACTTGTAGAGATGGAGTTTACCAGGATCAAATGGTAACTCTGTCTTCATAATCATCAGGACCAGTTTTGTCATTTAGTGCATATGCTATTGTCCCAACAAAGTCTTTGATTAATGCCATTACATTGCTGTGCCAGTCTGAATATTTATTTCCATGTGCATCAAGATTTGGTATGGACTTTGTGAATTCAATTACATTTCTCAGGGTGCGTTGTCTTTCTATCATGCTAATTGCTGGTGAAGATTGCACGTGGGGCGGTGTTTGTCGTGAATGAACAACAGGGCCAGTCATCCTAAAAGGGGAGACCGGTCTTACTGTTGGCTTTTCTCTATTCAGATTGCTCATATTTTGTGTTGGTAGCAGGGGGGGATGTGAGGTGGGGTTAGATGCCAGACCTAGTGTTAGGCCACCTATTGTTTGTGTTAGGTCCTCAATAATGTTGGGGACCTGCACCAGCAGTTGTGGTGCTGGAGGTGAGGGTTTGGAAAGGGAGGGGAGGCTAGAGGGAGTAGCAGTGGCGGGGGGAGGTGTAGTAGCAGTAGCGTGCGCAAGCAAGTTTCTCGCGGCAGGGGTACACGCTATTGGGTGGTTGGTGACAGTTTGTGCGAGCAAGTGGCTCGCGGCTTGTGTGCCCGAGTTGCTCACTGGTGGGGGTTTGGCTGGGGAGGTTACGCAAGAGGCAGGGTCAGTAGGTGTGGGAGGTAATGATGAAGTTGGGGCAGGGGTAAAGGATTTTTTGGAGGTGAGAGAGGTTTGGCGAGGGTTGATTCCGAGGCTACAGAGCTCTTGGTTGGATGTTGGACAGGTGTTTCAATTTTCACTAGCAATAGGTAAGTCTTTTTCAGACATGCGCTGGGGGTCTTTTGGCTACTAGCGTTCCTAGTGTCACTAACGCTGGTGGAGTTTTTATGGCTAACATTTCAGTGCCTGTGAGTACAGCCCATAACCTGTAGCATGGTGTCAGCCTGTAAAATTCCGGAAAGAACCAGAGAACAGGGGACGCCGCAACTACAGACTATACCAACAAATGACTATGTACATAAGGTGCTTAAGCACATAAAAATTGTAGGGAGGGACATAAGGATAGAAAAATATGTGCAAAGGGCATTTACCACCGTGTCGGTAACACCCTGCTCCATGCATACTTAACTATTACTTTGATGCATATTCCGGCACCATATCATTTACACCTCATATTAGCTATTCATTTTGGTAAATGTTGGGTACAAGTAAGTATATATACTTACAGATACTTACTTTGCATCATTAACTTGCACCTCTCCCTGCCAAATTTTTTTCATTTTGCATTGCTCATCAAGATACTTAATTTTGCCCTTGATTCCACCACTGTTTCACACATTATCTTTTCAAGTCACTTTACTCACTACTCATCACAAAATTTCCTCAATTTCAACTACTATAAGCTACTTGCAACAAATTCTCAACCAAAAATGTCAAATGATCCTAGGAAAAAGCAATATCTAAACTGGAACCCCCAGGAAGAAGAAAAACTAGCAATATCTTGGATATCAGTTAGCAAACAACCCAAGTTTTATACTTTGCAGTCAGGCAAAACATTTTACAAGAAAATAGAAGCACACTTTAATGCTCATAGTAAACTGAACTACAGAGATTTTGAACAGTTTAAAATCAGGTCAGTAAATTTTTGATTAGTACTACTGCAATATCTAACAACTGAATAATGGCTAATAGCACCTCTATCTAACACTAGATGGCAAACCTTGAACACATCAACTCTTAAATTCAGTGCTATATATCATGGTATTGAGAGAAATCCACCCAGTAGAACAAGCCCAAGCAATTGGATACAAAGTGCACTTTCAATCTATCAAGATCAATGTAAAACTACATTCAAGAGTTTATTAGGATGGGAGAAACTCAAATTTGCTCCAAAATCAGGTATAGAACCCAACAGAAACTCACCTTTAGACAGTTATTCAAGTGCACAAAGAATGGCCCCATTAGAAACCAGTTTGAGTACCAAAAGATTGTGTGTACATAGTTTTTCTATTCAAACAAGCACCCAAAAGGAATCAAGCAGCTGTCCAGCCTCACCATCTCCATCATATAATGAACATCCTCTTGGTCAGAAAGCAGCAAAAAAGCACCAACATGCAGAATTGTCTGAAGCAGAAAAGAAAAAAGGTTTTTCATATTACAATGATACACCTGAAAAAGAATTGAAGCTATGTTTGATAGTAATGAGTTAGCTGGAAAAAAATTAGTTATATCAGAAAGGCAACTCAACATAGCTCAAGACCAACTTGAACTCACAAAAGAGCAAATCTTGATTCAAAAGGAAAGACTAATTTATGACAATTGAATTTGAAGAATCAAATATGAAAATTAATCAGCGAAATATGAGAATAAATTTGGAAAAGTTGGACTGTAAGATGAGGAGAAGTGAGATTAAACAGCTTTTATTGTTTTAAGAAAATAATTTTTGCAATGCTGATGAAATGGAGAATTTATATAAAATGAAAGAAGATTTAAAAAAAATGTGGTGTGGTGGTAGATCTTAATATATTTGGTTTGTAATAAATATTTAAAATTAGATAAAACCCAAAAAAAATTGTTTTACTATTTTAATATGAAAAGGATGTTTAAAAATTAGTTAAAAATTCTATTCAATTAACAAAAATGAATAAAATTAATGCTTACCTTAAAATTTTTTGTTGAGGGTCCATTATAGTGCAATTTATTTGCAAAAGAGATGTGGAAATTAATAATTTGATATTCATAGGTTGAAATAGACGTTGGCACACATAATAATGTAAGGATTTTGAAATTGGGTTGTTTTTATAATATAAAACTAATAGTTACATAGCAAACAATAATTTTATAATTCATAGGCAGAAATGAGACATTGGCAGCAATAGTAATGTAAAATTTTTTCAATTTGGCTGTTTTTAAGTAACATAATATAATTACTATTAATAGAATATTTAAAAATATAATATATAATATAAATTATATAATATTTTAATTACATGGTATAAGGAGTGAATTTTCTGCAGAACAACCCTCTAAGGCCAGTGGAGTTTTCACTGTCCAGTCATGTTTAGAGTGGCCACCTGACGCCAATATTCCTTACTCCTGGTAGATTGAGGCAGTTTTTCATCTTTTCTGAGAAAAAAAATTACTTACCCTTACCTTGCCCAAAAAAACCCCAGGTATCTCCTGGAAAATATGGATAGTTATATTTTAGAAACTAAAAATCAAGAGCTAGCCAAAGGAAAAAAAATTAGTAAGAAAAACAAATTAAAAATAAAAGAGAAAAATATTTACCTACCAAAAAACAAGGTAGAGCCAAAGGAAAATGAAATAGTAAGAAAAACAAATTAAATCTAGTATAAAAAAGTGAGAGCCAAAGGACAAAAAAAATTAAGAAAAAAAAACTACAGAGAAGAGAAAAAAAAGATTTACCTACCTATGAAAAAAAGGAGAGCAGATGGAAACCAAAAAAAAAAGAAAAACAAATTAAAATTAAGAGAAAAAAATATTTATTTACCTAAAGAATAGGAGAGCCAAAGGAGTTCCAAAAAAAAAAAAGGAAATAGTAAAAAAAGCAAATTAAAAATAAGAGAAAAATATAATTACTTACTAAAAAATTAGGAGAGCCAAAGAAAAGGAAATAGTAACAAAAAAAATTAAAACTTTCTTGCTAATATTTTCTCCATTGGCTTACTATTTTCATTTCCTTTGGCTCTCCTATTTTTTTAGTAAGTAAATCTTTTTTTCTCTTATTTTCACCGCGCAATATGGGGGGCGGACTTGTTAGCAAGTCCACAACCTTGGACTCAAATTCACCACAGATTGAACAAACATTGAGCTATTGACAAAGGAACCATACAATCAGGGATGAACACCACTCAGAAGAACAGTTTTAGGTGGGTCTTCAAGTAGAGTTCAGTATGAGTATAGTATGAGTTCAGTCTGAGTTCCATCTGAGTTCTGTCTGAGTTCAGGTTGGGGAATTGCTAGCAAGTCCACCCCCTATATTGCATAGTGTTTGTATTTGCTTTTGTTACTATTTCTTTTTTCTTCATCTCTCCTTCCACTCTCCTTTTTTTTTTGTAAGTAAATCCTTTTTTTCACTTATTTATAATTTGTTTTTCTTTCTTTTTTTTAGTTTCCATTGGCTCTCCTTTTTTTTTAGGTAGGAAATTTTTTTTTCTCTTCTCTGTAATTTGTTTTTCTTAACTATTTTTGTCCTTTGGCTCTTCTTTTTTTTTTTACTAGATTTAACATGTTTTTCTTACTATTTCATTTTCTTTTTTCTCACCCTTCTTTTTTAGTAGGTTAATATTTTTTATCTTTTATTTTTAATTTGTTTTTCTTACTATTTTTTTTCCTTTGGCTAACTCTTAATTTTTAGTTTCTAAAAAATTACTATCTGTATTTTCCTGGAGATACCTGGGGTTTGTTTGGGCAAGGTAAAGGAAAGTAATTTTTTTTCTCAGAAAAAATGAAAAACTGCCTCAATCTACAAGGAGTGAGGAATATTGGTGTCAGGTGGCCCCTCTAAACATGACTGGACAGTGGAATATCCACTGGCCTTAGAGTGTTGCATTGCAATATATAAGCAGGGCTGTTCTGCCAAACATTTCCTCCTCATACCATGTTATTAAAATATAATATAATTTATAATATATAATATATTTATATATATTCTATTAATATTAATTATATTATATTATATAACAACAGCCAAATTGTGAAATTTTTACATTATTATTGTTTCCAATGTCTCATTTCTGCCTATGAATTATAAAATTATTGTTTGCTATGTAACTATAAGCTTTATATTATAACAACAACCCAATTTCAAAATCCTTACATTTTTATGTATGCCAATGTCCCATTTCTACCTATGAATTATCAAATTATTAATTACCACATCTCTTTTGCAAATAAATTGCACAATAATTGACCCTCAATAAAAAATTTTAAGGTAAGAATTTTTATTCATTTTTGTTAATTGGAAAGCAGTTTTAACTAATTTATTTTTAAATATTTATGTTTTCCTTGTAAAAAAAATTATTTTTGGGTTTTAATAATATTTGTTCACATTTTTTACATGGAAGAGACCATAGGACTCAATAAAAATAAAGGTACAATAATTTTAAACTAGACATCTTCTGTGGTTTTTTTATTTAAAGAAATTTTTTTTAATTACTCTTCATTTACAGTACCCCTACTAGCCTGGTTATGAATTTTTAAGTCTTCTTGAAGTTGGAAGTGGAGAGTTGAATTGTGTAGATCTTGACCCCTCTGCATATAATGTGATATACTGTTGAACAAGCCAGGATCATGATGAATTTCAACCATTTTACTTGATATATTGTGTATTTTGGATAGGAACTGATCTGTTGTAGATTTTGACTCAATGACCATGTTGTGTAATATTATACAACATTTCATTATTTGATTGACTATTTCTCTCCTCTATAGATGGAATGGATGTTTAATGATTCCCCATAGTGCACATAATACTCCAAAGAAATGCTCAATGTCTTTTTGTGAAGCTTCTTGTAGTTTGGCAAAGTATTGACTTTCTTTTTCTTGTAGGTGGGATATAGTCTTGACAAGCATGGTTCATGGAGGATAAATTCTGTCTGCCAGGTAATACACATTTTTATATCTATAATTTTTTATCTTAAAACGCCCTTCATCTTGAGTACCAGCCAATAATCTGTAAAATATTTTACTTCTATGGAGAACATTGATATCATTGAGTGCTCCAGGAGTACCAAAAAAGAAATGCCAAAAAAACAGGTTCTTTCTAGCCACAGATTCAAGTATAATTGTAGTTGTGCCTTCTTTTCCTTGAAATTGACCTTCCCAAGCTGCTGGGAAACTTTTCCATACCCAGTGCATCCCATCTATCAAACCAAGACATCCTGGGAATCATCGTTATTTATACTCTCTCAATATAATTTACTTTTCAGAAGAATTTGGATCTTGTAAGTATTCCTCTCCCTATAGGCTAATTATATCTTTTATGAAGAGTTAGTTCTCCCAGAGCAGTAGTTTTGCTAATACTGACATACTCATCAGTGCTATCAGCTGAAATACCATATTCTAGTTGTTGAAGAACAGCCATCATTTTCTGCTCTGGTTTCAAACCCACTTGGCCACAGAAATCCTAAATAAATGTAAGACGATTAAACTATGACTATACTTTTGAAATATTTCACAGCTTACCTTTTTCCATAACCAAAAACAGTTATGATTTTGTAGGTCCTGACAGATGCTGTCAAATAGATTCTTGCTTATCTAAAAAGGCTGCTAAAAAAAGATATTGTTGTATGTAAAATTGGGTATAAAGTAGTCACTCATTAGCTGTTGATTGCCTTCCATACGTTGTCAATTCAATTTTACTTTTTTTTCTCTTTGTATGTTTGATTTTGAAGTGTTGAATAAATAGAAAATAATATAGTCTTCTTCTTCCATATTGAGTAATTCATCAAGAACATTGAAAGGCATGTGAGATACTTGAGTTTTACTGAATGAGTGAAAGGGATGATTATTAATTAAAATGAGTGATTAGTAGAAGATACAGGGTAGGGTGGTTGAATATTGAAATTCATTATGTAATGCCCAAGTAAAATGCAATTATATACTTATTTTTTAGCAACACAGAGGTATATTCCCTAAGAAAAATATGTGCAAGAAAAATATGTGTATAGATATATGTGCAAAAACATATCTAATAAGAATAGGTACAAGAAAAATATCTTGCAACAATAGGAAATTTTTTTATTTAATTTTTTTCTCTCTGAAAAAATAATTTTTTATCTCATTTTTTTTTTAATTTTTTTTAACAACTTTTTTCTGAAAAAAAAAATATCTCATGTTTGCAAATGATTTCTCTTAAACTTTTTTTCTCACATTTAGTTCTCTTGCACTTAATTCTCTGAACTAATGTCCCTCCCTAAAATATCCCCATTAGGGATATCTTACTTGGTGAGTAGTATAAGTTAGGCAAAACTGTGGAAACCTGTGTAGTTGTGTAACTTAAGTACTCAAATACTAGACTTAACATATGTATACCAATGCAATGGTGAACTTAAGTAATAAGTAATGAAATTAGAATAAACTACCATATCAGGTTATGGGTATTTCCCCTATACATTCACCAGAAAAAAATTGTGGGCAACTGCTAGCAGGTGCTAATCCCTATCTTTAATTTAACACAATTTCAGCTCAGCTGTAATTCTTCTGGAAAGACTGTTCACTGAACAATGAGGACACTAGCTTGTGAAATATCAAATCAAATTTACTCTTAAATCATAACTGAATATAGGGATAGGCACCTGCTAGCAGGTGCCACTTAATTTTTTGCAGTGATTAAATCTCAATTTGTTTCTTTAAAATTGAGTGTCATTACCTTAGGGGATTATTTAGTTTAAATATTTTTATCTATAATTTAGTTTTCTTACCTTAAGAGATTATTAAAACAAGTCTCCAATTTTCTTTCATTTTTTATAATATCCTTTTGTCTTTTTTTTTCTTTTTCTCTTAAAACTCTATTTCTGTTTTTTTTCTCTCCCTATTGCTTCTCTTTATTTTCTTTTCACCTATTAAAAAAATAAAATAAAAATGAGGCTTTGACCAACATAATCAATTGATTAGGTTTATTTTAGTAACTTGAAATCAAGAGTGATACACCCAATTTCCAAAATAATTGTTTGTGTCAACAAATAAAAAAAATAATAAATAGAAAATAATAAAATTTTCCTTTTTTTTTCTTTTTTTACACCATGTTTTTTTCTCTCTTTTTTGATCTCTCTTTTTTGATCTCTCTTTTATTTTCTTATCCTTTATCTTTTATTTTATTTTATTCCTTTTCTTTTCCCTTTATTTTTCACTATGTCTTGTCCATCATCATCATCTAGACAAAATAGAAGGGCAACTGAAGCAATACCAACTCCACCAGCTGACCCAGTCCATGAAACCTTGTGCAAACAGGTGACTCATCAGTCAATACCCCATGCCAACACAGCAGAAAATTATTGTCAAATCTGGCCCACTACATCAGCTGATTTTACTCATGGTAACCAAGGTATGTTTTTTGCTCCAATTCCACCTTATGTCATTAGTTCAGTATCTTCTTGCAAGTAGCTTAGTCATCATACTCATGAGTTCAGCTCTTGACATGCATGAAAAATAGTTGGTGATATGTCATTAGTTTTGGATGTTGAAAAGGTAAGTTTTTGGAAGGACTCTAAAATCATGCTCTCTTGCTTTTGATGTTTTCTCCAAGTTTTGTGATGAGCATAAAATTCCTTTACTTGTTTGCTGTTTGGGTTTCAAATTGTAAACCTACTACAGCTTGGGCAATCACAAATCAGTTATACATTTTTTTATTCAGAATTAGAGCTGTCCATTATAGTAAAAAAGTGAAACAGCTTCATGGTGATTGAGTATTATGCTAAAATTATGGTAAAAATATTTAGGCTTAAGAGATAATTGAGAGTTGGAAAGGGTTTTCTCAACAATATTTTTAGCCTGGATATCCCCAGGATTGAGTAAAAAGTACTTATATTTTATGTTAAACACATGGACTATACATGGGACAATAAATTAGAGTACACAAATAGTATACATAAGTAAATTTATGATTAAATACAAAATATGCCATTATAACACCTTATATACATGCATATATCCACCTTTTATAAGTCTTATGTACTTAATATTAAAAGGAATATGCTAGGGTAACCTTAATAAACTTAACTATAAGGCTACATAATTTTTAAGTAGACTTAAAGCTGTTGTTTTCATTGTTTTATGTGAAAAACAAGAAATGCACTTTAAATCACTTAAAGTTGACTATATGCGCTATAAATTTAATAATATTAAAAATGCGCTTTGACAGATCAATTTGTCTTAATTAGGGCTATTTATTTGGCTACTCAAATGCATAAAAATAACACTTTTTAAATTTGGTGTTTTTTATGCCAGAAATGGCTTCTGTGAACTGGCCACATACTGCCTGCATTTTTCCTGTGTGAATAGCTTCATTTTCAGCAAAGTTAGCTTTTTCACACTATTATTACCCCAAATTCTACGCCCACTGTGGGGAAACATGCTAAAATAGGCAAGAGGTGCTTATTTAGTGTCCTAGTTTAATTACAAATGCATTGACCCTTATTATATGCACTAATTCAATTAATAACCTCAAGCTTGGCACTTTAATTCACTACCATGCTTACATTCACCTAAATTAGTCAAGGATTAACCTGTGCAAGAGCCTTCCAAGGACTGCATGTAGTTACCCCACATCTCATGACCTTTTTTGGGTTTTTTAAGTGGTTTCTCAGTCAATTTAGGTTATTTTTGAATGGGGATTTCACGTAGTATAATGTCATGATGTGGTCTTCCAACATTGGCAGGGGCCTTTGTTGTGTGATTTGGCGCTGATTGTGCATGTCTTAATTGACATCTGTTAAGGAATTTGGTATTTTTCTGGTTTTATTCCGTGGATATTGGGTCTGCGGGTATGTGGGTACTATCATTGGATAGCCCTGGTTTTTCTCTATATTTTATTTCTTGTAGACATTTTTCATATTCTGAGTTTTAAGGGGTCATTTCCTCATTTTTCATTTATAAAATATTGCTGTTTAATTTTGTTTTTCGTGTTTTATGGGCTAACCTTAAGTCTTAGGTTTAAGTGCTTAGTACCATTGGATAGAGCTAATTTTTCTCTATATTTCATGTCTCAATGTTGTTATAGTGAAATTCCATGTTTTAAAGGTTTTAGTAGTTGTAGCTAATTTTTCTAAGTAGATTAGTTGTTTTTATTGGTTTTCTGGCTTCAGGGAGGCCGGGCCGCTTCAGGCGGCATCTCCGACGTCGGGCGGCCCACCCGCCTCTGTTTTAGGAGGTTGGGGAGCGCTCCAGGAGGGTTTTTTATGCAATTTGGCAGGTACAGGCGCCAAATTGGTGGGTGCGCATGGGCTCTTAGTTAGTGGTCTGTGTGTACATAGTGAATAACACAGTTTGGGGCAACCTTAATCATCATACAACCATCCGGAGGTGATATCATTGTTCCTCACTCAGTTTTCACTGTTTTCTGGCCACAATTGGCTGTGTTTGTTGCAAGTAAGTTCTTCATTTAACTTAACTTTGGCAACTGTTTTCTCTGTTATAGTCTTGCAAGCTATAGCAAGTGTTAATGCTGTCTCTGGTGTGGATTTGCAGCCTACATCAAGTATCTTTGCTGTGTCTGGTGTGGACTTTGTTCTACATTTCAGTTCTTTGGTCTGGTAGTCTATCTGGGGACTACTTTCTTGGCTCATCAAGCAGTCAAGTGTGTTAAAAAGGGGCTTTAGCAAAACAGGAACCAACTTAATTTAGCAAGTAAATCTCACTCTATTTTTCTAAAGGGACAGGGGATTTTCTCTCTGGTTTTTCTCCAACTCCCTTGGTCAAGGCCTATAGCTAGTACTATAGGATTGTCTACAATGATTAGCCCCATCATATCTACTGTTAATCCCCCTTAATATGGAGTAAAAATTAATGTTAATTTTCCCTTTTAGTCTTTTATTTTAAATGTATTACATGCATATACTCTCTT
Source organism: Hemileia vastatrix (assembly GCA_030280995.1). Taxonomy (NCBI): domain Eukaryota; kingdom Fungi; phylum Basidiomycota; class Pucciniomycetes; order Pucciniales; family Zaghouaniaceae; genus Hemileia; species Hemileia vastatrix. The sequence goes on along the minus strand of JASXTE010000013.1, from coordinate 18,340,815 downwards.
TTTTACTTATTCTTTATTTTTCATGGATTATCCCTATTACTACAGGATTTTGGAAGGTGATATCATTCTAATTATGTTACTGGTCACTCTTTATGTTGTTGGACATGTCTATTAGTTGGAATTAGGCATCATTAATCATGTATAGAGCTGGTAAATCAAGGAGTTCATTGGGGAAGTTATTGTGTATAAAAGGAGGGGGTTTTTGGTCTTGTTTTCTACATTCTTTATCATTACAATTCAAATATATAAACAATACAATTACAATACATATCAATAGCACTTATAAAATATTTGAATAGTATCTGAATTATTACATCTATTTTTCTACCAACTATAAGATTGTAGCCCATTTATATTTAGTGAGATTAAAATTACTGAGACTCTTATATTGAGTTATATGTTGATACTTATTGGATTTGTACTACAGTATTCATATGGGACCATTAAATTTTTTTAGACAGCTGACGATTCAAGCTATTTCAGGTCTCTGTAATTGACCTTCAGCCTGAAAATTGGGGACCTTTCCTCAAGAACTCTGTTGGTTATCTTCCAGTAAGTAAAAATTCAAAAAGAGGCTACAAGTAAATAAAATACGTATTGAAATATTTGGATAATTAAAGCAGGTTGGGGTCACTTATATAGTGGTTTTAGAGAAATAATCCCTGTTATATAATAAAATTTTTATATTGAATCAACAATTTTACCACTAATAAAACATAAAAATTGTTATTAGTGGAAGCCTGTCAATAGACCAATTAATTTTGTGATCTTTGCAGATAATAAGCCAGTTAATGAAAACTGATTAATTGTTTTCTTTTAAAAGGACTCTCAGTCCCCTTTTATTGGTTTGTAAAATTCATTTAATATTTAGAAAGAATCTTACTGAAAGATTTTCTTTTTAATATAAAAACACGGCTACATATTGTAGACCAGTTAAATCAAGTGACCACATAAAAGCATATTTGACTTTGGTCACTTATAAATTCACTTAATAACTACAATTAAGTAATAAAATTGTCTTAAGTGGTAAAGATTAATACTGGTAAAACTTCTCTTGAAGTTTTAATATATCAAATTTCAATTTTTTGATTTAAATTACACATAAAAATGTGTGAGAACAACAATGATATTTTGAGTAATAAGGCAAAACCTTATCAATTAAGAACTAGAGCTGAAATACCTGTTACAGGAAATTTAAATGGAGGGCCAGGATTCTCCCACCAACAGCAACAATCCATAGATGTCTCCGGAGGAAAGGGAAAGACTTTTAAAACAAGTATCAATAAATAAAATAAAAAATACTTTACAAGAACAAATTCACTCCCTATCCACTCTGCTAAACACCCTTACAATAAGAGTAAACAACATAGTAGGCCAGATAAAAAATCTGGAGAAAAGAGCTTCTAAGGGTTTCATAGAAGTCAACCAAGCTCTAGTGGAAATAAAAGCTCATCCAACAACAGTCGCATCCAACAATTCTGCAGCCAAACCTCCAGCCCAAGAGGAGGATCAAAATATTACTAAAATCAAATAGAAGCGGGACTGGTATGCCCAAAACTACAACAACCCTCAACAGCAGGGCTCCAGCAGTCACCCTTACAGGAGAAAGGAAAGGAGAGACAAGGGAAATGGAATAAGACCTTGGTAAGTCATCCATCTTCTCAGGATCCATTATATAATACTAACAATGAATTACTTATAGGTAATGATATTGATAGAGAGTTACTGGATATAATTGATAAAGATTTAAAAAATTATTCATTTGAAAATAACATGTTAAAATTGTCTTTACATGATGACAATGTACATAGTTTTATTGATCACCAGGATAATAATAGTAACATTAAAATGTAACCAAATGAAGTAAATCTTGAGCCTGATGATGAGTCTTCTGAATTGGACATGGTGTAGAAAATCCTATAGTGCTAGCTATAGCCCTTGACCAAGGGAGTTAGAGTAAAACTGGAGAGAAAAACCCCTGTCCCTTTAGAAAAGTAAAGTGAGATTTACCTGCTACAGTAAATTGGTTCCTGTTTGCTAAAGCCCCTTATCCAACACACTTTAATGCCTGATCAGTAAAGAAAGTAGTCTCCAGACAGACTACCAAACCAAAGAACTGAAATTTAGACCAATTTCCGCACCAGAGAAAGCAATTATACTTGATGTAGGTTGCAAATCCACACCAGAGACAGCAATAATACTTGATATATCTTGCAAGACTATATCAGAGAAGCCAGTTGCCAAGTTAAGTTAAATGAAGAGCTCACCTTGCAACACACACAGCCAATTGTGGCCAAAAAACAGTGAAAATGAGTGAGGAACAAGTATATCACTTCTGTATGGTTGTATGATAATTAAAGTTGCCCCAAACTGTCTTATTCACTATATACGCACAGACCACTATCTAAGAGCCCATGCACACCAAATAATTTGGCATTCTTGACCACAAAATTGCATAAAACCTCTCTAGAAACGCTTCCCAGCCCTCTAGCACCAATGCAGGCGGTCAGCCCAACGTCAGGAGGCCTTCCCAAGGAAGCCGGACCACCCTGAAGTCAGAAAACCACCAAAAACTACCAAAAATATCCAAAATACTTAGAAAAATGTACTACAGCTACTAAAACATTCAAAACATGTAATTAGGATATAAAACCTTTGAGACATAAAATGTAGAGAACATTTAGCTCATTCTAAAGGTACTAAGCACTTAACCCTAAGACTTAAGGTTAGCCCTTAAAACACAAAAAACAAAATTAAACAGCAATCTTTTTAAATGAAAAATGAGAAATTATCCCCTTAATACTTAGAATATGAAAAATTTCATCAAGACACAAAATATAGAGAAACTCGGGGCTATCCAATGGTAGTATCCACATCTCCATAGTCCCAATATTTGTTGAGTAATTCCTGAAAACACACACAGTTATTAAACAATGCCATTTAAGACATTTCAAAACAACACCAAATTAACCAACAAACGACTCCGCCAATTTTTGAAGACCACATCCTCCCTCCAATCAAGAATGTCCACATTCTCCTTCATCAAAACCACCATTTTCAGATTTCTTTCCAAATCTGCTACTGACATGGGTCCTTGCCAATACTGCATTGACAACAATTTCATCTGTACCATCACACCACCAGCTCATCCCTACAGAACCTCCTGTGATTCCTGTCACTCTAGGAAGAAGAATTGTTTCAGACCTGGCCCATTGTCCTCTTCAACATCTTCTTCTCCTCCTAAACCTGATCCACCTTCTACCAGCACCAAAAGATCCAAACCATCAATCCAGATCCTCAGGCTGGTCAACAAATTACACCCTTCAAAAAAGAGTGCCAACCCTGCTAGAACCACTAGCTCTACCATTCCTGGTCCTTCTGATGGTAAGCCCAATACTTCTTCATACTGAAATTTGATCTGAAAAATTTCCAGCTCATTTCCATCTAGACAGTGATGATGACAATGTGGGAACCATTGAAACACCCCCACCTAATCCATTGCCCACCATCAAGGACAAATTTCAACAATATTCTTCTCAACAGAAGCATCTCATACTAAACTACTTCTGATCCACTCCTGCTAGGAATCCACAGGACCTTGAGAAAAGGAATAACCTCATACAATAATTCAAAGGCAATGCTGAACATTTTGTTACTTCTCTTGATTCTCTTCTGCCTCTTGACTTAGAAATAAAAAGTTCTTGACCTCTCTAGATTTCCTGAATTTAGCCAATCATCATAAAAAAATTTCCTCAGTTTACAGTCATGGGGGACTAATCTTCAGTTTTAAGTCTTGGGGGACTAACAGCCCTCATTTTATAGTCTTGGGGGACTCAAAACCCTCAGTTTATATTCCTGGGGGACTAAAAACCTAAACAAAAAAGACAGAACCAGAGATCAAAACATTTAAGACCCAAAAAAACAAACTAACATTCTGAGGTAGCTGTTCTACAGAGCAGCCAGCTCATCAGTTACCCCCACACTTTCTTTAACAAAATTCAGAGACTCCCCCTTGGATGCCCTCTTCCAGAATCACACCAACTCCCATTGTCAGTTTATAGTCCTGAAGGACTCAACCATTAAACCATCCTCAGTTTATAGTCTTGGGGGACTATTCCATTTCTCAGTTTAAAGTCTTGATGGACTGACCAGTGTTCAGTTTAAAATTTTGACGGACTGTCCGCAGTGTTCAGTTTAAAGTCTTGATGGACTACTGCAGTGTTCAGTTTAAAGTCTTGACAGAATAGTAGATACAAAAAAGGATAAGCCAACTTCTTGATAAATTCTTGAAAACCAGCTAGTTTAAAGTCTTAGAGGACTAACAGATCCACAGTAGTAACAAAAATATAAATCATGAAGCAATCTTAAGAAAAAACACCCAGTTTTAAGTCTTGGAGGACTAAAAGAATATCTTTAAGTAGTATCCAACAGTTCTTGAGTTCCACTAGACCCTTCATCCTGTCTAAAAAAAATAAAAAAATGGTTTCCCCCAGCCAATTGAGGAGCTGATCCCCTGATACCTTACCCACATCCAAGTGCACCTTGATGTGCATACACCTTTAAATAATTTTAAAATGATCTTGAAAAAAAAATTAGAAATTAAAGAAAATAATAGAAAATGAAACACAGAAAAAAAATGAAATAATAAAAAAAAAAGAAAATAGCATTGCCCCACCAATCGATGAGCCTTTCCCCACCAATGCTTTCCCACATCCAGGTAACCCTGATGTGGTAACACCATAATTTTGTGATTTTTCCCTCTTTACATCCTAATAACCCCCATAAAAAATTAAAAGAAAAAAAGAGAAAAAAGAAAATAATCTAAAGCTACTATCTAACACTACCATAAACACAAAAATCAGAAAAAAGAAAAAGAAAAAGTCTGGTTCAATAGAAAGTCCAGTCCAAAGAAATGATCACTGGGTGGGCTCCCTCCAATAAGTAAAAATGATAGGAGACCACCAGTGATCCGCCACCAATCTAAAAGAACAAAGAAGCCAGTCCCAAGCCATTTTAAAGTGATAGTGGACTTGAAACCTGAATAACAAAAACCAGAACTAGGATTCAACTAGGACAAACAAAATACTTGAAACAGACATTATGGGGTAACTGTTCTACAAAGCAGCCAGCTCATCAGTTACCCCCACACTTGCCAAAATAAAATCTAGAAGCCCCCCTGGGTACCTTCTACATAAACACAAAATCCAACACAAAAAAACCAAAACCAATAAACGTGAAGAGTCCAGCACATGAAGACCAAAAGAATTTCCAGTTTAAAATCATAGTGGACTAAAACCTGTAAGGAAAAACCAATACTAGGGTTCAACCAAATTAAGAGAAGGGGTTGGAAACAGACAATCTGGGGTAACTGTTGATAGAGTAGCCACCCCATCAGTTACCCTCAAACTTGCCAAGATCAAATCTAGAACCCCCACCCATGGGTACCTTCTAAAAAAGTTTCCAAAAAAACAGATGCACAGAATCACCACAAAAAAATACAAAATTAAAGAATGGCCATATTTTATCCTCATTGCGGAGTCAATCTTCTTCACTTCTTGTGCCTCTTGGGTAAAATATCTTCACCTGATCAGCAGCCACTCTCTTCTTTAAGACTGCACCATCCAACTCTTCCAAAACATAAGAACCTCCAGATACCTGAGATCTGACTCTGTAAGGTCCATTCCATCTTCCAGAAAACATTTTTCACCACTGACCCTCCAAACTTCTATTATACACCAAAACCAAACAACCAGGTTTCAAGGGATTCCTGAGTCTATGAGCCAACCTCTTGTCCCAGTAACTGACTAATTAATTTCTAATCTTCATCATTCTAGAGTATGCCTTCTCTTGACATTCTTCTCTACATTCCAACTGTTGCATTCTGGCACATAGCAAATCTTCTGTTGAGTATAAATCATCCCAATCAATTCCAAGATAAGAGGTGGCTTCCAAATCCACTGGTAGAACAGCTTTCTGACCAAACATTAATTCATAAGGAGAATATCCAGTTGTCATCTTCACGGTGAGCCTATCAGCAAATAACACCAAGGTTAAATAATGCCTCCACTTTTCAGCACTATCTCCACACATCTTCACCAAAGCATTCTTGATAACTTGATTGCCTCTTTCAACCATGCCTTCAGCTTCAGGATAATAAGGTGTAGCAACTCTAACTTTAGAACCAATACTTTCCACAGCTTCTCTAAATTCAGCACCAAACTCTGGCCCACTATCTACAGTCACCAACTTCATCAACCCATATCTAAACACCCATTCCTTCTTCAAAAACTCTTCCACATATTTGGCAGTCAAATTAACCAGAGGTGTTGCCTCCACCCAACCAGACAAATCATCCCTGGCAACAATCAAATATTTATACCTGCCCTCTTAAATATGGACAGCATTTAAGCTGACTTTTCCAAACACAGTTGATTCACCAGTAGCACGGCCAACCTCTTTAGGCTTCAAGTAAATTCTTCTATGACATTCTTCACAAGATTGAACCCAACTCTGCACAGCCAACTTCATACCTGGCCACCAAAATCTATCTGCTACTCTTCTATAAGTCTCCCAAAAGCCTCTATGACCAAGGTCTTCATGAAAAGACTTCAACACCAACTCTTGACCCTTCTTCTGAGTCACCATAACTTGAGGATTTGGATGTCTCCTGCTCATCAATCTTTCTCCTGACACGTAGAATCCAGGACTTTTCTACTTGATTTCCACCCAAGTTTAATCATCACAAATATCTGGCCTCTCCAAGGCTAACAGATATTCAACCAAAATAAAATAGAACCAGGTCTCATCTTCAAAATACAACAAAACAAAATCCAAGGGTACAAACCTATCATCAAAATCACCAGTGTGCACATGAGCACCACGACTGGCCCAACCAGGACACCAATCCCTAAACTTTGGTACATCCTTTTTCTTCCACTGAATCTTATGAGAATCCAGTTCACTAACAAAAACACCATTTTCTAAATTTTAGCCATCCCAAACAACAACACCATCTTCATCAACAAAAACATCCTGATCACCAGGATCAAGATCAGAACCGTCCAGTTGAGCCTCTTGGGGGAGGATAGAACAATCATCTAGTTTAGCCTCATGGGGGAGGTGAAAAAAATCTTCTGCACCCTTTGTGCTGGCCCTAACCACTGGGAAATATTCATCAAACTCTTCAGAATCAGAATCTTCATCTGTGGGAGGTCTTCTTGATAATCCATCTGGCATCATAAAAGTTTTACCTGGATTGTGCACCAGGTCAAAAGAAAAATGCTGAATAAATGCCACCCACCTGGTCATTGGAGCATTTGGAAGACTAGGTGTGTTGATCATCTGAACCAGAGATTTAGCATCCACCTGCAGCTCAAAATGCTGCCCCCACAAAACAGTTTGTAGCTACTTTAAAATTTTTTCTACACTACACAATTCCAACTTTGGCTGAGAATACCTAGATTCCACCTCATTAAAAACCACAGACTCATACCCTACTGGCCTGAACTTCCCAGCTTTATCTTCCTGAGACAAAACAGCACCAGCAGCAATATAACTTGAGTCCACCACCAGATAAATTTTTCCAGATTCCCTTCCATAATCCAACTTGTGAAGAATAATATCTTCACCCACCACCTTCTTCAACTTCTGAAAAGCTTCTTCACACTCTTAAGTCCATTCCCAATCTGCATCTTTCCTGGTCAGCCTCCTTAAAGGTTAAGCCAACAAAGAAAAATCTTTAATAAAAATCCTGACATACACACAAACTCCCAAAAATCCTCTGACTTCAGTAGTATTTTTAGGCCTTGGCCATGACTGAATTTTATTAATCTTCTTCTTTGCCATAATCCTTCCCTCTTTACATACCACATGACCAAGAATTTCCAAAGCAGGAACAAAACAACAAAACTTTGATCCAGAAATGGTCAAACTAGTCTCTTCAATTCTAAACAATACTCTCTCTAGAGTAATTGCATATTCCCAAACAAATCTCCTTATACCTGGCTTCTCCTTCAGCACCTAATTTCCATAACCAGTGGAGGGTCCTTAAATTCCAAAGTCATCAATAAAAATACCAGCATTAGTAGGAACCTCATCCTGTAAAATCCAAGCCATTTGTGCTTGATATACTGCTACTGAATTAGTTGCTCCTTGAGGCAACCTAGTGAGCTGAAATCTTCCCAGAGGAGTCTCAAACATTGTGAGGGGCTGTGAATCAGTGTGAAGTTCCCTCTCATCATAACCACCCATAATATCACCCAAACCATAACACACCCTTCCATCAAAAGCTTCCACAAAGTCTTCTGCACTTGGGGGTATCCCCACATCCTTGATAGTGACTCTATTCAAGGCTCTAAGATCATGTACTACCCTCAGCTTCCCATTCTGCTTCTTAACACAGAAAACCGGACTTGAGTAACTAGAAGTTGATTGTTTATACAATCCAGTCCTGAATCTTTCCCTAAAAATCTCCAAAAAATCATCCTTGATATCAACTGGAATTGGAATAGGTTTGATTTGACAAGGTTCATGACAAACCACAGGAATCAAGTAAGGTTCCCCATAAGAGTGTTTCAACACACCCCTTTCCTCTTCAACAAATGTCACCGCCTTCTCCCTTAGCACAATAATGTGCAACAACAACTTCTTTTCCTCCTCAGACAACCAACCATCAAGACCAAAATTAACATTTTTCAACCTTTCCACTGTCACCCTAGTAGTTTCCACAAAATCAGGAGGATTCTTCACCAGAGGAGTACAGGACGGATCTCTTGACAAAGGAGGATTCAAACCTAAAGGCATAGGCTCATTGACAGGCCTAATCTTCTGTGCCACCATCTTGTACTTTGCGGCTCCACTGTCAACTTGGGGATCTTCAGGACGTCTTCTCCACCAGACCAGGAACAAAAACCAAGTGTTTCCCCATTTCTCACATGTGTGGCCAAGGTAATGTTTTGGAAAAGTGTAGAAGAAACTCTAGCAGTGCACAATTGGGAGGACTTACTTTTACTCCCCAATATCACCACTCCAAAACTTTTCCGCAATCCCACATCTTCATCTTCACTTCCATATTCCAAATCTTCAAATCTTGATTCATCTTCTGAATCACATCTTCTAAAATTGTGCAGTTTCTCCTCATGCAGGAGGCCCAAAACTTGATCTTGATGATATTCATTCTTCAAAAATTTGTGCAGTTTAACCTCTTGCTGGAGGCCCAAAAATTAATCTTGATGATCTTTACAAAAATAATTCTTTTCTTCTTTCTTGATTATCTTCAGATTTGTTTCTTTATTTTCTTGAATTATCTTGTATTTTTATTTTATTTTCTTGAGTTTTCTTCTTTCCTTCAAAAATAAACAGGGGTTTCCCCAATGCTCACGGATGTGGCCAAAGTAATGTTTTTGAAAGGTGTAGAAGAAACCCTAGTGGTGCACAATTGGGAGGACTTACTTTTAGACCCCAATCTCACCACTCCACAGCTTTTCCGCATAACTTTCAATAAAGATATATTATAACCCAACTTCTTTTTTGAGCTTGAATTAAAATTAATAGAAAATCTAGAGAGAGAACAGAGACTTTATAAAAAAATTGAAGAATACTTGCAGAGAAGAGAAACATTAAAAAGATAAAGTTGAAAATCCACTTGGTATATCTCCAAGGGAGCTCACCTACTACAACCTGTGATTTCCTCATCTTGGGGAGAGGTTCTAGAACTAGGGCAATCAGACCTCATCACTCTAAAAAAGACAGACTCTCACTGGAGCCTGAGCCACACTCCAAAAAACCAGAGGCGGCACCCACTTCCCTTCTTCTCCTACAACAGTCCATGCATTGACACATGGAAGACAAACCAGGCCTGGTCTCCCAACCATCATCTTCAGGAGATGAAAACCTCATGTGAAGTCTTCTTTCATCTTCACCAGTCAACTCCAAACTGATTCCCATATCAAACTGATAACCAATTCTTGCTTGAAAATCCATAAAGAATGGTCCATCCAAACAGATTTTACATTACCTTTAGCAATGTAAAAATGAACCTTCCCTAAAGATCCACCAACATCCAACTTCAAAAACTCAGAGGTCCCCATCAACTCAGTGACATGGCCACCAATACCTCTTAAACTTCCACCAATTCCTGTCTTGATGGGGAGGCCCAAATGAGTAGCCTCAAAAAACAGAAATCAGGTAAATCTGAGAACCTGAATCCACCAATGCCCTATCCTCTCTGCTATTCAGAGTGATGTTGACATACCCCAGAGGTGCAGAAAAATGAGTTTTCAACCCCTCACCAAACTTTTCAGCAGAATCACATATGTATTCTACCTCCCCAGAAGAAACCCTCCTTCTGGTCAACAACTTATTTTGTCTATCAGCCAACCAATGACTGATAGCATACAACTCCCCATAAGTAAGGGAAACCTGACCCTGATTCATCCTTTCCAGGACAGAGTCCTTAACATTTACTTGACCAGAAACTACTGGCCTCTCAAAGTGAGCTCTTTTCTTCACTACCTTGGTCCTAGAATTTTCCTGAGGACCAGAACCACCAAAAGATTTTCAATCAACAGGAATAAAACCAGATCCCTCACTGGAACCTCTAACTCCAGCAGGCTTTGGCAATGAAGCCATAGGGACATCCTCCTCAGAGTCAGAATCATCTTCCATAGGCATTGGCTCTCCATTCATGTCCAATGCCCAAAAACTAGGGGGGCCCATATCAGCAATCCCCTTCTGAATCTTGCACAGCTCCTCTTTGCTGTACTTTTTCCTAGCTGCACTCAGCTTTGTATCCACCTTATAAGCCTTAGGCTTTGGTTGGGCCTGAGAACTGCTCTTAGGCCTTCCCACCTTTCCTGCTTTTACATCACAAACACCAGCCAAGCATTCACCACTTGACTGTCCACCACATGAATACAACTCCAATCCACCAAAGTAAGTAGAAAAAGAGACCATATTAACCTCATTCCATTTTCCCTTGACATCATCATCTTCCTTACCAGAAGACTTACCTTGATCAGGAATCTCCTCAAACCTTGGCCTCATCTGATTGAGACCACTCCTTCTCCTGACCAAATCAACAGGAGCCTGCCCCTCACTGGGCTTCACAAATGAAACATCAGGGAACTTTAACACTCTGCAATCAAACTCTACCTTTCCCTCTCTGTTCAGAGCCCAACAATCATTAGACTTGTGCCCCCTCCTGCTGCAATAAGAGCAGACCCAAGGATCACTCCTACCAGACCTCTTATCAAAATCTCTAGGATGAGAAGGAGCCTTACTGGCCTTCTTAGCCTCCTGAACAAAAATATGTAGCTGTTTTGTCAGATCAGCCAACTTCTTCAACACTGGGTCCCTCTCCTGTTTGGGAACCTTCACCATATTCTTCTCTTCCTCCTTCACTCTAATCTCCTCTTCAGACAAAGCCTCACTAACTGTTCTGAAATTTTTGGCACACCCCTCCTGATAGGTGTCCACAGCCAATAACTTCAAATAGGCTTCCACAGCCTCCTTCACCTTGTCCAAGGTAGGCAACTTCTGATCCCCATTAGAAAGAGTCTTCATCAATTCCCCCTTGAAAGCTCCTTCAACAAATCCATTCTGACATCTTTAGCCAGGGCAGACCAAAAAACATCCTTGGCAGCATTTTAATGTTCCAGCTCCTCCACTCACACAAAATATTCCACCACAGGATCAAACTGTAGCAGACACTTCCTGTAACTGTGCAAGTTACCAACACCACCATAAGACTGGCATTCACTGACAACCTTTTTCAGATCCACCATAGTGAACCTGATGCCCCATCTATCCACCATCTCCCTACACAATAACTTCCAGTCCCTCTTCTTGTAGCCAGGCATGGCCACAACCTCCTTCTCCACTTCCCTATCACCAATGAAGAAAATAATCTACTTCACCATGTCCAGGTAGGAAGAACCATCCACACCAAGCAGAAGTTTCATGATTCTCCAGAAACCACTTCACATCATCACCATTAAACTTGGTACCATCCCAAGTTTTAATCCTAACACACTCCCTAACCATCACAGAAGGAGGACCTTCCCCCCCCCACTGACAGTCACCATAGGAATAGAAGAACCAGAAGTCATTCTTCCAGACCAAAATCACCAAAAAGAGCCTACCAAAGACAACAGAGATTCCAAAGAACTAGCAGGTTCACATCCCCACTTTGGACACCAGAAATGTAGACAATCCTATAGTGCTAGCTATAGGCCTTGACCAAGGGAGTTGGAGTAAAACTGGAGAGAAAAACCCCTGTACCTTTAGAAAAGTAAAGTGAAATTTACCTGCTACAGTAAATTGGTTCCTGTTTGCTAAAGCCCCTTTTCCAACACACTTGACTGCCTGATCAGCAAAGAAAGTAGTCTCCAGACAGACTACCAAACCAAAGAACTGAAATTTAGACCAATGTCCGCACCAGAGAAAGCAATGATACTTGATGTAGGTTGAAAATCCACACCAGAGACAGCAGTAATACTTGATATATCTTGCAAGACTATATCAGAGAAACCAGTTGCCAAGTTAAGTTAAATGAAGAGCTCACCTTGCAACACACAAACCCAATTGTGGCCAGAAAACAGTGAAAATGAGTGAGGAACAAGGATATCACCTCTGGATGATTGTATGATAATTAAAGTTGCCCCAAACTGTCTTATTCACTATATACGCACAGACCACTATCTAAGAGCCCATGCACACCAAAGAATTTGGAATTCTTGACCACAAAATTGCATAAAACCTCTCTAGAAATTCTTCCCAGCCCTCTAGCACCAAGGCAGGCAGTCCGCCCAATGTCAGGAGGCCCGCCTGAGGCAGCTGGACCACCCTGAAGTCAGAAAACCACCAAAAACTACCAAAAATACCCAAACTACTTAGAAAAATGTACTACAGCTACTAAAACATTCAAAACATGTAATTAGGATATAAAAACATTGAGACATAAAGTGTAGATAAAATTTAGCTCATTATAAAGGTACTAAGCACTTAACCCTAAGACTTAAGGTTAGCCCTTAAAACACAAAAAATAAAGTTAAACAGCAATCTTTTTAAATGAAAAATGAGAAATTATCCCCTTAATACTTAGAATATGAAAAATGTCATCAAGACATAAAATATAGAGAAACCCGGGGCTATCCAATGGTAGTATCCACATCTCTGTAGTCCCAATATTTGCTGAGTGATTCCTGAAAAACACCTAATTATTAAACAATGCCATTTAAGGCATATCAAAACAGCACCAAATTAACCAACAAAGGGTTCATCCAATGTTGGAAGATCACAACGGAAAAAATTGAATATTTTTTTAAAGAAAATACAATGGAATCAAAAATCATTAGCAAATTATTATTAAGAATTGAAAAATTAGAAGAATTCTCTAGAGAGTCAAACAATAATGCAGAAAGTGTATTATTAAACCTCACACAATCATTGAGTACCACAGCGATAGGTTAAAAATTATTGAAAATTCAAATAATGAATTAACAAATGAAAATAAAAGATTAAACTCTGAGATTAAGGATTTACAAAAAAAATTAGAACATTCTCAGAATATTATGGCTACCATAGAGGGATGTGTAAAATTGTCTTTTTCAAACGTGAATGATACCTTGACACATGTGCCTGTAATAAAGGATAGGTTAAAAAGAGTAAAAATTGAAATAGATAACATATTGAAAAATACTGATAATGTAAAAGATAATACCTCCTATGTGGATAGAGTACCAGTTTTTATGAAACACTCAGATGATAAACCAATGATTGAACATGAAAATAGTGTCATGGGCTCTGAGAATATAAAATCAGTAAAGGATGAAATAAATGATCATCTTTCTAAAGTAACTGAATTACTTAATATTCCTCAGGTTAGGGAAACAAAACTAACCGAAAGAACTGGCCTAAGTTAGATCAGTACCCTTCTTTTGACAGGGATTCAAATCTGATTGGCAACAATTCATTCAGAGAATTGATAACTTAAACTTCTCATACAATTCACCTGATGAAGAAATTACATCAAAATTGATATCTTTATTTACAGATGTGGCCTTATTATGGTTTGAATCTGTAGTTTGTGAGGGAATTAACTACTCCTGGAATGAATGGAAGGCACTAATTGTAAGGCAATTTGGTGGCCCAAAATTTATAATCACTCAACAAAGATTGCATGAGAAAACCAGATATAATCCAAATTCTGGAGATAAACCCCTGGCATTTTTAATGAATTTAATAAAAATCATGAAAGCCATGGACTCAAAAATGGATTATGATGAGTGGAAAGAAAAAAATATATATAAATTTCTTATATCAGCCAGAGACATTATTGTAGCTAGAGCTGAAACCATCAGAAATACTTCTGGGCTTATTAATATATGCAATGAAATATTATTGAACCACAAATATGAAACCAGGTATAATAATTATAAGCAAAGTTTTGAGTTAGTAAAACCTACTAAAAATAAGTTACCAGTGGAGAAGGAAAAACCTTCAGCTCCCCTTTTCCCTAAAAGACAAGAAAAAAACACTTGTTACAAATATAATGAACCTTGGGCTAAAGTTCACACTTGTAAGAAAAGAATAAATGTTATTGAAAACTCACAAGATTCTGAAACAAGTAATCATGAAGATAAAAAGGAGGAATCTAGTGAGGATTGTAAAAGTAACATTTCTTACAGTGATGATGAAAATGAGATATATGTATTAGAACAGGATATTATGTTCCTGAATGATGCAATACTTCATACAGATACATCTTTAACTTCCATTGAAGAAGCTGAAATTATTAAAGATTTATCTCATGATACTTACAAAATCACACCTATTAGAGTGCCTGTTATTATATGTGGAAAATAAATGAATGCCATTCTTGACACTGGGGCTGCAGGTAGTATAGTTTCTATTAACCCATAATGAAACTTGATAGTAATTATAAAGAAAATGTAGAACTTGTACAGACAAAGAACTGGAGGGGTTATCGTTCAGTATTAAATCCAATTGGCAAATGCAAAACTGCTGTATTCCTTAAATATAATAATGGATATGTAAGAGCAGTGTGTGAATTTGTGGTAATGGATAATAATAATTGTAGTGATTGGTTTATTATTGGAAATGACTTATTGAACAAATTTGGCATCAAACTAGATCTTGAAAATAGTTTCTTCACTATAGGCATGAATGGGAAAAGAAAATTCAAGATTTGCTCTGAATATTCAGTTTATTCCATTGCTCCTAAAGAAGAACAACTGCAAGGTGGAAGAACCACCACTGAAGTTGTAGAATTGGAAAATAAAATCCAAAAAGCCTCTTTCAGTTCTCAACTCTCAAATTGAAGAAAACAATATTTTGAGATTGATAAAAGCTTATCCTATGGCATTTGCTCATGGTTCAAATGAACTAAGATTAGTCCAAGACCATTAGATTAAAATCTCTTTAAGTTGTGATTTGGATAATATTCCTGGCAGCTTGAAAAAGAAACCTTACCCAGATTCTCCTGAAAAAAGGAAAGACATTGAAGACAACATTAAAATGATTTTAGAAATGGGTATTTTTGAAAAAGTGGACACAACACCTAAGCATTGTGTTATTTCACCAGTTTTGATCTCTTACGAAAAAGATAAGGCAAGATTATGTGGTGATTACAGAGCTCTGAATACATTCACTGTACACTGCGCAATATAGGGGGTAGACTTGCTAGAAAGTCCTCAACCTGAGCTCAGATGGAACTCAGATGGAACCTAGACTGAACTCATACTGAACCCATACTGAACCCATACTGAACCCATACTGACCCTACTTTAACACCCACCTAAAACTTTTCTGCTGAGTGGTGTTCATCCCTGATTGTATGGTTGCTTTATCAATGGCTCAATGTGTGTTCAATCTGTGGTGAGTTTGGGTCCAAGGTTTCAGACTTGCTAGCAAGTCCGCCCCCTATATTATGTGGTGGTAGATGATATTCACCCTCTACCAAGGATAGCTTCTATCCATTCTACCTTAAAAGGAGAAAAATATATTTCCTGTCTGGATGGAAATAAAGTTTACCACCAGATCCCTGTGGAAAAGAATTTTCAGAATTTCTTACTCATAACCACACACATGGGGATATAAAAATATGTGAGAATGTCTTTTGGCCCAAAGAATGTGCCTTCAGTCTTCCAAAAATTGATGGATAGTATTTTTTATCACGAAATGGTTGAAGGAGGGCTTTTAGTTTATATTGATGACATCATAGTGTTTTCAAAAACATATGATGAACATTTAAATCACCTGAAAAGAGTATTTCAAAAGATGGATGAAATTAATATGAAAATTGCATTAAATAAATGTAAGTTTGGGTTTCAATCCTTGAAAGTACTTGGACATTTTGTATCTGGATTACAAATTTGTGTTGACCAGAACAAAGTGGAAGCAATAAAAAACATTAGTATACCTAAGAATGTGAAAGATGTTCAAAGTTTTTTAGGTATGTGTGGATATTATAGGCAGTATATAAAAAGCTACCAATCCATTGCAGCCCCTTTAACAACATTAATCAGGAAAAATTAGGCTTTCATTTGGAATAATGAAAGACAAAACGCCTTTGATAAATTGAAGGAATTTTTAATGCCAGCTCCAATATTGGGACTTCCAGATTTTAACCTCCCTTTTATCTTGTATACTGATGCAAGCTTCACAGGGTTAGGTGCTGCTTTAAAGTAGAAACAGATAATAAATGGGAAATTATCTAAGATAGTTATCTGTTTTATATCCAGAACCTTAAGAAAGACAGAATTAAGGTATGGTTCTACCCAACTGGAATGTTTAGCTGATGTGTGGGCCTTGGAGAAACTTCATTACTATCTGGAAGACCAGATGTTTGAATCAATAACAGATTGCAGTGCAGTAAAATCATTACTAAACATGAAAACACCTAATAGGCACATGTTTATATGGAAAATAGCTGTACAAGAGTACAGAGGAAGAATAACAATCACTCACAGAGCAGGAACATTGCATTCTAATGTGTATTTATTATCCAGAAGCCCTTTGCCAAATGATACTCAAAACTCAGCTTATGTACCTGAAAATGAAGTTATACATATATTTGGGATTTATATAGTGGATTTAGAGGAAGAATTTATGCAAAATATATTAGAAAATTATTCATCTGATAAAGATTTCTCTAAATAATCTACCATTTTAAATGATCCAACTAATGCCTCTATGAGTGAATTAATTAAAACCTTGCCTCCAAAGTATAAAAATGCATTGGAAAAAGATAAACTGTCAATTGAAGATGGATATATATTTTACAGGAAAAATCTAAGTAATGTAATAGTTATACCACCCTCTATGAAAGAGTTAATTTTGATTACTTGTCATGATGACATCTTAGCTGGTCATTCTGATTTTAGAAAACATTAACTAGAGTTAAAAATACAGCCTGGTGGATAAACATGAAAAAATATGTACAAAAATACATTGAAACATGTGACTCTTCTCAGAAATCTAAAAGATTAACTGGGAAGAGAGCTGAGTTGTTACAAAAAATAGAGCAGCCAAAAGCTACATGGGAAATTATAAACATGGATTTTGTCACTGGCTTGCCATCAGCAGGAAAAAAAGTTTCAATTTTTGCTGGGTAATTGTAGATAGATTAACAAAAATGTGTAAATTTATCCCTACCCATAAATAGGTATCTGCAAAAGACTTGGAATTACTATGGTCGACAAAATGATAAATACTGCTGGGTTTCCCAAATCCATAGTTTCTGACAGAGACCCTAAATTTACTTCAGAGTTCTGGACATCTTTGATGGAATTATCAGGTTGCCAATTGATATTTTCTACAGAACACCACCCACAAACTCATGGGCTGGTTAAAAGAATGATACAGACTCTTGAAGACATGGTCAGAAGATATTGTGCCTTTGGACTAGAATACAAAGACAATGAGAAATTCACACATGACTGGGTAACATTAATTCCTGGCCTTAAATTTGCTTATAGTAGCACAACTCATTCTGTAACAGAGAAAAAACCATTTGAACTCTGTCTGGGATATGTACCAAATACCCCAGTAAATCATTTAAGTAAATTACCAAGGTTAGATATACACCCTGGTACAAAATCCTTTATTAATATGCAACAAATGTGTAGAAAGAATGCAGAGGAATGGATCCAAAAGTCATATGAATATGAAAAGAAAAGGTAGATAAATCTCATAAAGAATTTGAATTCAAAAAAGGATATGAAGTCCTAATTTCAACACTACATTTTAACTTACAAGGTAATGTTGAATTAAAGGACCCCTATGTAGGACCTTTTATAGTAAAAAAAATTGTTGGTAATAATGCTTTGTAAGTCATATTATATGCCCCATATGATAGGAAACATCCGGTTTTCCTTATCTCATTATTAAAACCTTACCATGCAAATGATCCTGACTTATTTCCAAAAAGAAGACGAAGGCCTAAAAAGCAACCTAAAGAAATTGTGGAAAAAGAAGAGATTGAAAAAATACTCAAGAAAAGAATCCTTACTAAAGAAAAAGTAACTGAGTATCTATTAAGATTTAAGGGAGAATCTAATGAATATGATAAATGGATACCTGAAAAAGAAATTTCAAATTTATCCTCCTCAAGAAATTTAAACAGAAATAAATTTCTGTTAAACCAACTTAGGGGTTAAAAAACCAGTACTCATAATGTTTTATTATGTTTTATTACTTTAAAGGATTAATCTTTAATGCTACAGAATTTTCTGAATACCTGAAAATAACATAAAATAAAAAAAGTGTATAACTTATCATTTTTTTTTGTTTTTTTTGGGTGGGCAAGTTTCAGCCTGGATATCCCCAGGACTAAGTAAAAAGTATTTATAAGTTATGTTAAACACATTGACTATACATGGGACAATAAATTAGAGTACACAAATAGTATACATAAGTAAATTTATGATAAAATACAAAATATGCCAGTATAACACCTTATATACATGCCTATATCCACCTTTTATAAGTCTTATGTACTTAATATTAGGTGGAATATGTTAGGGTAATCTTAGGAACCTTAAATATAAGGCTAAATATTTTTTAAGTAGACTTAAAGCTGTGTTTTTCATTGTTCTATGTGAAGAACAAGAAATGCGCTTTAAATCACTTAAAGTTGATTATATGCGCTATAAATTTAATTATATTAAAAATGCTCTTTGACAGATCAATTTGTCTTAATTAGGGCTATTTATTTGGCTATTCAAATGCATAAAAATAACACTTTTTAAATTTGGTGTTTTTTATGCCAGAAATGGCTTCTGTGTACTGGACACATACTACCTGCATTTTTCCTGTGTGAATTACTTCATTTTTAGCAAAGTTAGCTTTTTCACACTATAATTACCCCGAATTCTATGCCCACTGTGGGGATACACGCTAAAATAGGTGACAGGCTCTTATTTAGTGTCCTAGTTTAATTACAAATGCATTGACCCTTATTATATGCACTAATTCAATTAATAACCTCAAGCTTGGTGCTTTAATTCACTACAACACTTAAATTTGCCTAAATTATTCAAGGATATACCCGTGTAAGCGCCTGCCAAAGGACTGCATGTAGTTATCCCAAATCTCACAACCTTTTTTGGGTTTTTTAAGTGGTTTCTGGTCAATTTCGGTTATTTTTGAATGGGGATTTCATGTAGTATAATTTCGTGATTAGACCCATCATCTCTACAGTTAATCCCCCTTAATATGAAGTAACAATTGGTCTTAATTTTACCTTTTAGTCTTTTATTTTAAATGTATTACACACATATACTCTCTTTTTTGCTTATTCTTTATTTTTGATGGATTATCCCTATTACTACCAGATTTTGGCAGGTGTATCATTCTAATTATGTTACTGTTCACTCTTTATGTTTTTGGACATGTCTATTAGTTGGAATGAGGCATCATTAATCATGTATAGATCTGGTAAGTCAAGGGGTTCATTGGGGAAGTTATTGTGTATAAAAGGAGGGGTTTTTTGGTCTTGTTTTCTACATTCTTAATCATTAAAATTCAAATATATAACCAATACAATTACAATACATATCAATAGCACTTATAAAGTCTTTGAATATTATATGAATTATTACATCTATTTTTCTACCAACTATAAAATTGTAACCCACTTATATTTAGTGAGATAAAAATTACTGAGACCCTTATATTGAGTTATATTTTATTACTTATTGGATTTGTATTACAGTATTCATATAGGACCATTAAAATCTTCTAGAAAACTGACTATTCAAGCTAGTTCACATCTCTGTACTTGACCTCAGCCTGAAAAATATTGTATTGGGGGACTAGTTTTTTTTGAATTAAAAAAATACGTGAGATTAATTACATTATGAATATTAGATTTTAAGTAAAAAAAAGTAGTATTCATTTTAAGAACTTAATTCATGAGTATGATGACTAAGCTACCAGAAAAAAGATACTGAACTAATGATATAAGGTGGAAGTTGATAAAAGCTTACCATGGTTACCATGAGTAAAAGCAGCTGATGTAGCGGGCCATATTTGAGAATGCCTTTCTGCTGCTTCAGAATGGGGTAGTGGCTGATGAGTTACCTGTTTGAATGGGGTGTGAGGAACAATACTAATGAACTGAAAAGGATCACAACATACTTGGAATAAGGATGGGGAAAAGACTATGCTTTTTCTAAATTAACAAAGGCCAAGTCATGGATTGACACAACCCCTAAGTTGAATTTGAATGGTGAAAACTTCCATGTGTGGGTAATGAAGATATGGCAATTACTTGTTAAATTAATAAGAGAAAAATACTAAGGTGACAACAGAAAATGGAGAATTAATCTACACAAGGATTAACTAGTTTGAGAAATATTAATTGAATGTGTTGAAGATTCAGTCAAATAACTAATTTTGAATGGAAATTATCCAATGGCTTTTGTATTATATGCTTTTCTGGGTACAAATTTTAATCAGAGCACTTGAATTCATCATCTGAATATATTTTAAGAAACTTTGTCTCTCTAATTAGCTTATTTTCCTTCACATTGTGGTAGTCTAAAGTTTAGTAGGGCACTTAATTATATTATAAAAGGATTTTTAGGGGATTATTACTGAGATTAGAAAGGCCAATATAATTTTTAAATGGTTATATTTAAGAAAATAGAGTATTAAAAGTGTCTAAAAAGGTTTAATTTTAGGGGTCAAGACTTAACAAATAATTACTGGACAGGATATGCAAGTATAGGTTTAAAAGTGAATGAAAATTAAAGTCAGGAGTCTCAAGAACCTTTGAGAATTTTTGTGGAATTTATACAATTTTTCAACTATTTTTTAATAATTTTATAATGTATTTTCAGTTATTTTAAATTTTTCATGATTTACTTAACTTTGATAATTTGTTTAATAGGTGAATAGGGCTGCGCAGGCTACAAAACTTAGAATGGATTATAATGCAGAAGTAGCTTTTTGATCTGTGATTTTTCTAGATTTTTTATTATTATTTTAAGAGTTCTAATTAAAACTAGAAGTCCATACAAGCTCTGGAATGCTCCAGACAAGCTTTGTGAAGACTACAGTGATCTTGGGATGAGCTAGGGATGAGCTCCGGAATGCTCTGGTTATGGAAAGTAGGGCACGTGACATACTATGCATATAAAGCCTTTAGACTCAAAATTATATATAGAGGATATACATATAGATACAGATCATAGAACAACATAGTAACTTAACAACCAACCACAACATTGCATATTATCAACAATCATGACTATTTACATAACAAATTATAAAATTGTAATACCCTTATAAAATAATATTTTTATACATAACAATATATTAAATTCACACACTATCATATATATTAACTTATAGGGTACCATTATAAATGTCTCATCATCAGGGATCTGAATTTAACAACTAAATCATAAAACAAAAGCTTCATAAAAAATATTTTTCAATCATTTATATAACTTTTCTGAATAAAGCTTCACTGTTGTGATTCTCAACCTCATTATAAAGAACACTGCTTCTACATCTCAACACCTTTAATAACAAATATTTTATTGGTCATTTCTTATCAAGTAGAGGATTTAAATTAGTTAATTGTGAACTCTTTATTTACTTATAGGGAAACGGTTTTCTTTGGTTTATCCAAATCCCTTGGATTCTGTTTACAGAAAGGCAACTGTAAGAGTCTTTCTACATTGGTGGATCCTAATGTGGGGTTCAAATTTTCTGGTTTTCAATCAATTATTACTTAAAATCTGGAATATCTTAGACTGCAAGAGTCTTATTTAACAAAAACTTATCTTATTTTAAAAATTTAATCTTACACTTTTGGGATGTCTTCTGCAGCTGTATCTGATGTTTCTCTTCCTGTCAATACTTTGTTCAGGATTGTTTCATGGGATAGGCCCAAGATTGATGGGGAAAAAGTAAAAGGTTGTTAAATTACTATGAAGCTGCTGCTGCTTTTGATGGGGATTCACATTTGAACATGGTGAAGCAGGTTAGGATCTTCATTGTTGATAGAGAGGTGTAATTTGAGGTTATTGAGATGGAGGGCTATAAGAAGTGGGGCTGGTTAAAATTGTCAAAAGAGATGGTTGATAGATGGGGAGTCAGGTATACTATGGTGGACCTCAACAAAATTGTCAGTGAATGGAAAGCTAAAGGTGGTGTCTCTAATATGGTTTACTTGAAAAAGTTATGTAGGCAGTTTACTGAAGTTGTGGATAACATAATTCTGATGGAGGAGATTGGTCATGAAAATCAGGCAAAGGATTTTTTTTGATCAGGATGGAGGTTTTGAAGGAACTTTCTAGGAAAAACAAGATGTAGGACATGCCAAATGGAGAACAGAAACTATCAGCTTTAGAGCTCATCAAAGACAGCATTCAGGAATATTTAAAATTAATGGCTTTGGACAAGTATCAAGAATCTTGTACTCAATATCTTAGCAAGGTTAGTTAAGTTTTGGCCAAAAATAATGATATTATGGTCAAGTCTCAAGAGGAAAAGAACACTCAGTTGGGTCAGCCTGTTGCTAAGGTTGAGGGGGGTGTTGATAATAAAATGGTGGATCATTTAGCTGAATTTAATAAGAATAAGGAATCCCGATAAATGAAATAAATCAATAAATATAATAATGATGATGAAGCAGAGAGAGCGGAAAGAAGATGGAGCAAAAAATACCTGATAAATAAAATAAATCAATAAATATAATAATGATGATGGAGCGAATGGAGCAGAAGGAGAAAAACTGAATAACAAAGGATCAAAACAACTAAGCAAATGGTGGATTTGATAATTAGGCAGTTAAGAGCACAAATACATACAATACCTGATAAATGAAATAAATCAATAGATATAATAATAATGATGAAGCGGAGAGAACGGAAAGGAGATGGAGAAAATGGAGCAGAAGGAGCAAAACTGAATAACAAAGGATCAAAAAAACTAACACCACAGGAAATCTGGGGGTGAACTGCTAGCAGTTCCCTCTATTTGAAACTATCAGGAATTTATCAGGAAACTGTTGGGAAACAATCCTGAAACTGTCAGAAATATGTTTTTAAATCAGATGAAAAAACATTGAAAAAATAAATTGTCACAGATTGAACCCAGAACAATCCCTCCTTGAGCAGAGCTTAGGGACCACATTGAACATCACTTAATCTAAGGTTTGGCAAAAGGTTGAACAACATCACTTAGCATACCTTAATATTCAAATATTAAACTTGAATATATGTTGTGTGTTTGATATAGATGCTTATGCATTTGAATTTGCATGGTGGATACTTATTGCATGTTAAAAATTGATGTGAAATGCCTATCCAAAGTGTATGCATAATGACTATGAAGAATAAATATGCATAAAAATATGCATAAAATATGCATAGTGATTATGCATAAAATATGCATATTGAATATGCATAAAAATATTAAAATTGAATATGCACTAAAAATATGCATATTGAATATGCAAAAAAAGGTACATATATGTATATGAATAAAATATATTAATATGCATTATGATTAAAAAATGCAAAAAAAATGATTCTTAACGAGTATATTTTATGCATAAATAGAAATATGCAATATGAATTCATATTGCATACAAATAACACTGGCAAACCAACTTGACCAAAACTCATACTAAATTTTCATTCTGGACTATATAGGTGTGAGGGAAGGAAGAAAAACAGTCTGACAGTAGAAAAATGCTACATGCACTCATTAGGGGGTATCAATGTTCAGGGATCTGCAATTAGGGATCAGGAATTTTTTTTGCCCGGATCTGACATTATTAATTGCAGAAGATTCTTATCAACTAGCCCCAGGGCTAGTGGATAAGGAATTCATGATAATACATTATCCTGCCTCTTATACCCCAATTTCCATTCCTAATTCCTGATCCCAAACTCATCACATCCATAATTGATTTGTATGCAAGTCACATGACATATAATTGCAGATGTTATGAATGAAAGTAGGCCAAGATGTGGTTATGAAATATTGAGGATAAAATGTTGGATAAGAGGTGAACATTGACAAGTAAAGTGTCTAATAACCCAATTATTAGCAAAAATAATTGCGGAAGATAATTGGGGTATAAGGATTTTTATCTGCAGTTAATTTAATTGCTGATCCCTGAACATTGATACCCCCTAATGTAGATTGGGTCACTTCCCTCTTAATCACTATCTTTACAGATTTAAAGCCTCCCCTTCTCCCATTTTTTTTATATCTTACAATCTCACCCGACAAGGGGCATGAAGGAGAAAAGCAGGCACATAAGATAGTAAATACATAATAGGGATGGACTAAAGATCATGGGGAGACACTAATGGCAATTTAGTAGGTAACATTTAGACAGAAGTCACTGGGGTGAAGACAGGTTGTTAGGGAATCTACGAGAATCAACTAAAAATTTAGCTACAGCCACCGTGGCAGGGGAGCTAGACAAGAGGGCTGTAGTAGTAAATGGTAACTTATGCTTTGCTACTTCTTTAATAATGAGTGGTGGATATCTGAGTGAGCAGGGCAAAAGAGTAGGAGGTGTTCAGGCGTGTCCTTTGCCCTAGAAGAGCAAAGTGAAGAGAGTGGAGAATCAACAGCCTTGAAGCAAAAGAGATAATTCTTTAGGGGGGAGTGACCAGAGTGGCATTGAGAGAAGGTGGTAGCATGTGCTCTTGGGAGCATAGAGAGAGATTTAAAAAGTTTTGATGGTTCACATTTTCCTCTGAGTTTCCTAAGAACCTCTTGAGGTGGAGGAGCAGATAGAAGCAACAAATGATGCATTTTTAATAATGATTTTAAAGATGAGACAGATGGAGAAGGAGGAGTAAAAGAAAAAAAAGACTGAGCAAGTGGGGCAAGGGGGTGAGAACCGGAGGCCAAGGAATCAGCCAGCTCATTTCCCGGTATGCCTAAGTGGCCAGGACACCATTGCAAAATAAGGATCAAGGAAGGATTGTGTTCACAAATAAGGCTAACTGTATCTGAAATAGCAAACAGTACAGAAGTGTTTGGGGAAGGCGATGATAGTGAGGATAGTTTTCTAATGACTGCTTGATTATCTGTAAGGATGGTGAGAGATGGAAGGATACTATGGAAAGGATTAGCTAAAAAGAGGCGGAGTCCTAACAAAATTCCTACTAGTTCAACTTCAAAAACTGAATAGAGGGAAGAGTCGCCAATTCAAGAAACCATAGGGAGAGGGAGGCCCGGATCAAAGGCTGCGGAAAAGACGCCTTCACTTGACCTGGAACCATCAGTGTAAATGAATTGAGAAGGTAAAGGGTGAGAGGAAAATGATTCAAGCAAATGCTCAAGGGATGCTTCCTTAGTTGGAGCAATAAGTGTCTCAAATAAGGGAGAAGCTCAAGGAGGGAAGGAGGCTAAAGTTTGCGTGTCCATACTTGTGAGTGGAAAATTTGAGGGAAAAGGGCAGGAAAGGGATAAAAGATGGAGGGGGTGCCTATGTAGTTTTGGTGGAGTGACGTGGAGGATCGACTTAGCCAACCGTGCCATTGGGTTGGAGGCAGGGATGGTGAGAAGCCTTGCCCATGCCTTGTGAACAACAATGTCGAGACGTTGTTTACAAGAGAGGGAAGCTGAATCATGTAGGAGGATGCATACCGGAGTGGAGTGAAAACATCCAATAGCTCTCCTGATAGCCCTGTTGTCAACAACCTGCAGCTTTCTTGATGTGTAAGAAGTGGTTGTGGGGTTGTTCCACACAATGGAAGCGTAGTCCGTTCTTGAATGAATAAGGGAATTAATGAGAAGCTTGTACTGACAAAGAGGGATGCCCCAGCCAGATGAAGCAAGCCGGTGTAGAGTAGTGGCAGCTTGAAGCCCTTTAGCAACAAGCTTGGTGCTGTTGGGTTTAAAAGAAAGCATTGAGTCAAGTTCCATACCCAACCATTTGATAGAAGGAGCTGGTTTAAGAGAGCGACCATCAAAAATTAGTGAGGGGGGATATTTTAGAAGATGGTGGTTTTTGGTCAGAAGTAACCACTTGGTTTTAGACACATCAAAAACGGCTGCGTGTGAGTGACCCCAACCAAGAGCCTCTTCACCTATTTGAGCTAGCGTATTGGTGAATTTATCAGGGTCATTGTTGGCAGAAAGAAATATGATGTCATCAATATATCCTATTGCCAAGCAGGACCTGGAGATGGAAGGAAGCATGAGTAATTTAGAGTTATATATAATATATAAGAGGGGGGATAAGGGGGAGCCCTGGTGGAGGCCTTTAGGGAAGAAAGAATGAGGTGATTCGTAAGAGGAGAATGAGAAATTGGTGCTGCAACCCGCCAGGGAATTGGTGATGAGGTATATTAAGTCCCTGGGGAGCGGGAGTGAAAGAAGGGTGTGATGGAGTCGCTGTGTGTTGATGCACGGAAAAGCTCCTTTAAAATCTAGGGAAAGAGCCCCAACAACATTACCCAGATGCCATTGGTCCTTGGTCCAAACAGTGAGATGGAGTAGAGCGTCAGATATGCTTCTCAGAGGACGACCACCATAATGATTTTCAGGGAGAAGGTTGCCTGATTCAATGTAGAAGGACAAACAGTTTGTTAGCATAGAGTCCAATAATTTTCCCATAGTATTGAGAAGTGCAATAGGGCGGAAAGCGCTGGGGATAGAGTAATTGGGGTGGCCTGGCTTGGGGATGATAACTGTTTTGGCTTGTTTCCAAGCTTTTGGGTAGTTTCCTGTGTTCAGGCACTGCTGAAACAGAGGTAACAGAATGTTAGCAATTGCCTGGGGATTACAGTGGAGAAATGCATTAGGGATTCCATCCAGGCCCGGAGCTCTGCCTTTTTTGGACTTGAGAAGGGTTGTTATGAGTTCATGTGTAGTGAAAGGGGGAGAGTGAGTAACATGGAGGGGAAAAAAGGGTGGTGAATCTGAAAAGTCACAGGGAATCAAGGCTACTGAAGTTCCTTCAAAAAGCATGGAGGCCTTTAAAAGGTTGTCAGTAATGATGGCCCCCCTTCATCTGTAAGGGGAGGGTTAGATCGTGGGTCAGAGGGGAGAGAGAGGTACTTAGCAGGCTTGTGAAGGGTGAGGGGAGTGAGAGAAGAGAGGAAATTTTGCCAGTGAGACTTGCAAAGGAATTTAATTTTGGATCGGAACAGTTTGCGCGCTGACAGAAACTTGGCTGTGTTGTGGGGAGTAGGAGAGGAGCGCATTTTTTGCTGGGCGCTGTAACAAGACTTCCTGAGGGGATCCAAGATATCTCTGTTCCACCATACACAACACGACAAGCCGGGCTGCTGCAGCCGGACAAAACTTTCCATTAGTTTGGTAAAAAGGGAAGTGATATTCTCGGAAGCCTGATCTATGTCAGAAGGGGAGGAAGAGGGGGAGAGAGGGGGAATAGCAGAGAGCAAAGATGAAAGAGAACACTCATCAAACTTTTTCAAGTTGCGAAAAGGTTTGTGCGTGTTTGGGAGGGGAGAGAGAAAGAAATGAGTGATGATTGATCAATGGTCAGAAAAATGTGAGGAGGATCCATTGCAATCTGTAACACAGCTAATCACCAAACATAGTGCCGAACTATTTGCAAACACAAGTTCAATTACTGAATTAAAATTCCTTGTGTTGCAAAATGTTGGGACACCTTGTTGCAAGATTAATGTCATGTTCAGGTCATTGATGGAGTCTAAAAAGGGGGTAGCTTCAGATTGATTGTAGGAGTGCTTGTCAGCACTAGCCCACAAGTCATGATGAAGGTTAGAGTCAGTGAAAAGGAGAGTAGGGATATTAATAAAAGGAGAGAGAGAAGGAAAAATATATTGCGTGGATGAAAAGATTTGAGGCGGGTTATAAACATTGACTAATAAAAGAGGTGAAGGATGGTGATTGATGAGAAGGAGCGTAAGATCTAGGGAAGGAGAAGGGAGGGAAGTAAAAATATGGAGGGGAAGTTTTTTATTGAGGTAAAAGCAACATTGGATGGGCGAAAGGTGAGGAGAGGGAGAAGGGAACTGGGGAACAACAAGGTTCCAACCCTGCGCAGGTGCAGGAGAAAAATGGTCTGGTGAAAGAAAAGGTTCTTGCACAGCAAGGATGTTATAGGACGGAGCTGCAGCATCATTAAACAGAGAATGAAAAACATAAAAAGAGCGGTGACAGTTTAGTTGAAAAACAGTGAAAGGAAACTTAGGCAATTGATTGGGTTGTCCTATCATAAGGCCTTATTGAGGGGGCAAGCAGGCAGGTGCAGGAGGTGGAAAATGAGGGGGGGTTAGGATCAGTAAGAAGGGCCAGGAGAGAAGTTTGAGCAGTCTTCACTGGGTGATCATGAGGTAGAGCGTTGATACATCTGAAGCACACTGGTGATGAAAGCTTCTGTGCTTTGCACAACTTGGAGCTATGATGGCCGGCACAGTTAGAGCACCTGGGAGGGAGATCACAGTGGATAGATAAGTGTCCCTTGCTCCAGCACCTGAAGCACGTACTACGTTTGTGATTGACAGCCTCAGTGCGGCAAACCTAACCCTCAATATATAGGGAAAAGGGAGAAGGAGAGGATAAGGTGTTAGCAATATATTTATCCAGTAGGTGAAGAACAGCAGAGGAATGATTTTTCCCCGCCCTTGCTTCAGGTCTTCTTAACCAGGTGACACGATATAACGACTTGAGAGTTTCAGGGTTGTCACTGATCAAAGTGTCAATATCTGTCTGACTATCAAAATCATAGTAAGTTGGAAACCCCTGGACCACCACAGAGTAAGTAGGAGTTTTGTAAATGAGGCCTTGTGGGATCCAAGATTGCCATGCATTGGTGAGGAAATGAAGGTCACTTGAGGTCGCAACAATGATTTTAAAATCATTGGATTTGTGCCAAATGATACCACAGATGCGAATGACAGAGTTCGTAGTACTGTTGATAATATTTTTGGCATTAATTTTTTTGTTTATCATGGTGAGGAGTTGAGAGTTGGAGACATCCGTGAGGACAGGGGAGGACGGGTTGGTCTGCTTGATAGTGAAATGGGGGAGGCCTTGTGGAGGTTGAGTATGTGTAGCAGAGGGAGAGGAAGAGGAGGAGACAGCTTGAGCAAAGGAAGGGCGGGTAGGAGGGGAAGGTGCAGTAGGGGACGGGAGTGAGGGAACACGGATGAGTGAGGAGATATATGGGGGAGGAGCATTAGGCGGAGCTTGATGGAAATCAGATTGGCTGGCTTGGTGGGAAATGGCTGCTGCAAGGGCCTTGATGTCAGATAGAACTGCCTTGTGTATTGTGATTTTCATGCCCTTGCGCGGTGGTTCCTTGATAGTGTCCAAAAGGTTTGTGAGGCAGGAGGACAGGGCAACTGCATTGGTAGCTTGGGAGATGCCCACAAGACAAACTACTCTGGCAGCGGGGGAGTCCGGGTTGACTGATGAAGGAAGGGGGGCAGTGAGTCCAAAATCCACAAATGGGTTGGCGGGGTTATGGCAAGAGTCGTTGAGAGTTTGAGGTTGGGGGGCAAGAGAAGGGTCCTGTGAAGTGACTGAGGGATCAAAAAAGAGCTCAGGGTGAGCGGCTCTTGCTTCTTCCAAGGAGCCAGGGGGGTCATCTCTAGGGGGCCTATAGGGGGAAGAGGGAGAGGAAAATCTACGTCTTTTGGCATGGCGAGTGGGTTTGGGAGGAGGAGGAGCAATTGGAGAGGAAGGGGGTTCAGGTGGACAAGTATCTTGAGCCATAGGAGGAATAGAGCTCGACAGTGGCTGGGATTCTGGAGCCAGAGGGAGATCAGGAGGAACAGGGGAGGGCGGTAAAAGCGGCGGCGCGTCTGCCGCGACTGGCGCGTCAATAAGTATAAGATCGTCATTCTGGTCAGAAGCCATGCCCCCTTCTCCCATATGCCCACTATGCTCCCTTTCATCTTTAGACACCCCTGAACATGTTTTACTATTTTGTCCCTCCCACTTAGTCCAACGTCGCGCTCTCTTAAAGGCTGCGCAAATTCACAAAATTCCCTTTACTACCTCCAACCTCCTCTCCCCCTCCCCCATCACCCCCTTAGTAGCTAAATTCCTAGTAACCACTGGCAGATTCCCAAATAACCTTCCTCTCTCCCATTAACGTCCTATGTTGCTCCCTATTTCATTGCCCTCTCTTTCCTAATTTGCTTCTCTGAACTCTGTACTTACAAACTTAGTTACTATATCTCCTTCATGCCCCACGTCGGGTGAGATTGTATGAAATAAAAAATAAATAAATAAAAAATCATTACATTTGTGATTAGGTATTTACTAATCCTCTTATTTGACTGTTATTTTCATCTGTTATTTACTTTATTTTATTATTTTACATTCTGTAGGTTGGCTCTGAGAGACTGGCCAATTCCTATTAATTTTGTAACTAACAAAAACGTTTATTTAACTTAAACGGTTAGAACTTAGTTTGTTGTTTTTCTTCATCAATTCTGTTATTTACCTATTAACAAATTTATCTTTGAACATCCACCTCATTGTTGCCACTCTCAACATCACTCCTGTAACTTATCGTTACATTCGTGATTAGGTTGGCTCTGAGAGACTCGCCAACTCCTATCGATTTTGTAACTAACAAAATTGTTTATTTAACTTAAAAGTCTTATAGTAGCCTATAAACTCAATAACTCTCTCACCCTTCACCAATTAATCAAAAATCAAATCTAGATTAATCATCATTATTGTCGTCATCATCATGATCTCATGTAAGTTGGTAGCCAATCATTTTAAAATATGGCGACACCCAAAACTCATAATCTTCTTCCTTGTTTACGTCGCCTCGAACTTTCAAAGCCCTGTGAGTAACATCACACCATCCCACAAAAGGCCATATCATGTCACACCATCATATCAAGAATGCCGGAAGCGCAGCGCATGTCAGATTCAATATTACTTAGTAGAGATATAATGAAGTTGAAGTTGGTCAAAGTCCAAGGGGTTGGCCAATTAACTTACCTTAACAAAAGTCGATACCGCCCATTCGTTAAATTAACATACCGTCCACATTCAGGCTCGATAATAGTTGTATTCCAGTCAAATGATTGTGAATCATTAAACCTATTGGACACATATAAATAACAAAAACAAAACAAGTTAGCAGGGGTTTTTTTTTCTTATTTCTGATATTCACTTTTATTAAAGGGCCTCTATAGCCATATAAAAAATTTACTAGTTAATACAAAAAGGCAAAACGAGAAGGGGAGGGGGGAAAGCCACATAAAAAAAGTGAGATTAAATAAAGAAAAACTCTTTCCGCACCCTGTTCTCCCTGTATAGTTTAATGATCCATCGACAACCATACCTTCCAAATCAAATCCTTTGAACTTTCGACTCATAATCTTCAAGAATCCTTCCGGTGGCGAACAAGGTTGATCAGAGGAAGCATTTTTTCCATTAGACTGCTTTTTATTTTTCTGAGTCTGCATTTCGCCTAATTTTTTTTCTGTCTGATTGACTTGATGATCCTCTTGAATCACATCGATTCTAACTAACTTTGTTCCCGCTATTTTTTTAATGTAATTTTTATTGAAAACAAAAATAAGTATACGAAAAAAACAAGAGAAAACAGAATGAACAAAAGTTCAAAGAGGTGTGAGGAACCCAAGAACACAAAAGATCAAATAGAAATCCAAATTATAAAGTGACTTACTCAGTAATGCATACTCAACAGACGGATAATCTTTTTTCGTAATATTGAACGTATTATTCTTCCTCGGGTTCCCCTGCTTTGAGGAATCAAGACTTGGTAGCTTATACATTTTACTATTATCTAGACCTCTGTCCAAAA
This sequence comes from Hemileia vastatrix, assembly GCA_030280995.1. NCBI lineage: Eukaryota > Fungi > Basidiomycota > Pucciniomycetes > Pucciniales > Zaghouaniaceae > Hemileia > Hemileia vastatrix. The sequence continues at coordinate 18,308,519 of JASXTE010000013.1, read as the reverse complement.
CTATTTTACAAACAAGAATAAACAGAAACACATAAATAAAATATAACAAAAGGATATAAAAATATAATCAACATTAATTTTATTAACACTTCATAAACAATCGTCATCTAAACGGTTGACCTGTCGCGCGAATTTCGTTTGCATTTTTCCCTTGAGAAATCTCGAGAGACAACTCATTGGCACATTTCTCAATGGAATAAGCCGTCTCCTGAGACGTCTAAAAGTTTAAAATGAATGACATCTTAATAGACAGGTCAACCATTCAGGTGACGCATTGCACTGATCTTATTATCCATTAATTGGGGGCAAAAGTATAAAAATAATCTGTTCAAATTACCTGGTAAATCTCGTATCCGACCTAAAATCCCAAAATAGGGCAAATGATGCGTTTCACACTTCTCCTTGGCTATCTGAATTAAATCAACGCAAAATGGTATATGTATTTAAGCCATATGGAATTGATAAATAGAGAAATTGCCAACCATTTTGATATACCCAGAATAAACTAGATACTCAGACCTGTCCACATTTTCCGGTACTGAAAACTTCACGTTAATGATTTGACATTGACCCTTCGTCAAAGAAAAATCAGATTTATCAAACACCACTTTGGCCTCTCCTTTCGAAACTGGAAGCACGCCCAAGTTAGCCCTGAAGGTTTTTTTATTTAAATACTTCGCAATGCCAGCTGGGATATGATCGAGATGATATTGGATGGGGTGAGGGACTTGATGTTTGCCTGTGTGACAAATTTTGAATGAATGATCTGGATTGAAGGCTTCAGAGTCGTTGAGTACAAGAGAGGAGACGGATAAGGTTGTGTTTGTAAATGCGGCGCAATAAGCATTAACCATCCCTCCGCCTTGATGTACTACAGCTGCAATTGTGTCATGCATGTTAGAAATGATCTTGGTTCTAAATAAATAGTACTGTCCTCACTATCATAGAATTGGGTATTCCGGATGTGCTTAATGGGAGTACCTGTGGTGGCTAATCTGATTCTGATTTCTTCATTGGAAATGTTTTTCCCGTGAACACTCCGTATTAATCCAACAATACCTGATAGCTTAATATCCCAAGAAAAATAGTAATGATCACTTATATATAGGTAGAAGCACACATATATGAATGAAAAAATGGTTTAGCTATGAGAGATATGGCTAACTTGTGGTGCAGACATGGATGTGCCGGAATCAATCGCCTAGTGAAAAAAAAAGATTTGATAAGCATTAAAAATATTTTTAAATTTTATAGAGTCAACCAACATATGAGCCGTGCAAAACGGGATAGGTAGCTTGAGAAAAACATGTATCAATTAGTTTATCGTACTTCTAATATTTAAAAATGATAATTTTGTTTCTTACACAAAACATTTTCACCTACTCCAACTATCAACGGATACGAAGTCTTGAGATCCCAGGTTGGCCCACTAAAATTAATGGATAAAGTTGAGTATACCACTTTCATCAGAAAGTATTGAATAAAACTAGACTGACTAGTCTGAATAGTTTGATATAGATCCACCATCTGCTGCAGGAACTATAAATCGAAGGAAAAACAAATGAAATGAGATAGATTGAATTAAAGGAGTTACTTTCGGTTTTAAAACGCTTGTGATTTCTAAAAATAAATAAATAAAATACCCCCATAGCGCGCCGAAATGTGCTTGGATGTGCAAGGTCAGCTGACATGCAAGCGCATTTCGGCAGGGGAAGAGTGGGTACTTATTTTTTGAAAAACTGCAAGCGTTTTTGGTATTGGCAGTATATGCGCGAAGATGGATTCAAGATAGGAATGACTAACTCCGCTCATAGTGCATGGATGGGAATGTCAACTTGAATCCTTTGAGATTTTTGCTAAATTGCTTAAAAATGTACTCTCCGACATCATTCGTCACTGCTGCTACCGTCACATTATCTTCTTGAGAAGGGATAATAAGCGATGTGTCATTCTACAACAATCATGCACAATTTGATCATTTTTGTGTGAGCCATCTCCCATCAAGCTCGTATACATATATACATGTTCTTTGCTTACCATATATAATAAAATTTGTTTAGCGCCTTTTTTACGTAAATTCTTGATCTTATCTGACAATAAGCAAGTCCTGCGAAATATATACATGTATATATATATAATAATAATCAGTTTCTAAGTTCTGTGGCGATTTTTGCACTCATCGAGACGTAAGAAGAAAGAGCCCATGCTCTTTTTCACGAACCCTCTACGAACCAAAACAACATATTTGCTCAAATCTTCAGTTCGGTTTGATAAAGGTTTACAGGCATCATCTTTCACAGAACTTGAATTGGCCGAAGCATAAACTTGCAAATCCTTTCCCATAAATCGATTAGCAGTAAAATAATAAAATTGTTTTCCAAGGGAGGTTGTGAGTTTATATGCAATCAACTCTTTGTTCCGTGCAGACCCCACAGCGATAGCACCACTGCTCGATGCAGGACTATCAGCGAAGAACATCCCCTTCTATAATATATCAAAAGATACAAGTAGAATAGTGAGTTCCATGAATTCAACGAGAGACACAATGTGATTAAGGTGGAATGATGTGTTTACTGTTCCTTCATTTCCCGCAGATATAATGATATGGATTCCCTTCCTTGTCAGCCGATCAATTGCAGAATTCAACGCAGTGCCCAATGCCCAACCTCCTCTTTCCCCCAGAGACATGTTTATAACATCAGCTAATGCAGAAAAAAAAATTGAAGTGAGATTTTTTCTGACTGTGACCGAGGAATGTTGAAAGAAGGTACAACTGATCATGGAAAGATTTCGGTTGTCTTGCCTATCATCTCCCGCCAAAAGCATAGCTCTGACCTCTACTCATGATTTTAACGGGGGTTGAGATGCAAGACAACCGCAAGCTTTCCAGGAATGGCTGGATATATAAATATGAAGATAAGTACCGCCGTCTGCATAAGCTCTCAAAACTGCTTTCAGAAGGACTTCCTGAGTAGATTTACTATTTTCTTGACATCCAAAGACTCTGTACATTCCAATTTGAGCCTTTGGTGCTACACCTTGAAATCCAAATCCAACATCATCCGCACCAATAATGCCAGTTACATGAGTACCATGATTCTATCAAGCCAATAAAATAAAAATGATAGCTCATGAGCTTTATATCTTAGAATAGTAAAAGAATACTAGAGTGAGAATAGCACGGGAAATGTATGCATGCACTAACCCCACAAGAGGTGCAAGGATCTGGTTTTGGCTTTTCTTTATTGGAGGCATTGTATGCGTCTCCTACAAAGTCGTAGCCAAATGTGATTTTAGAGTTTTTTCTGAAGGGTTTTCCACCTAAAGCAGGATGAAGACAATCTACTCCAGTATCAACAATGGCAATTTTAATTCCCTCACCAAAAACCCCCAAGTTGTGCAATTCAGTGATATTAGTTTGTATTTGAGGAGAATAGCTATCGGTAAGGGAATGATGGGCGATGTTTAGAGAGTTGGTCTTAGGTTTTGATATTTCCAGTATTGGATGGACGGCCTAAGCAAAAGAAGTAGTTTAATAGAAATAGGAAAAATATATGTCAATTATAGAGCCCGAGAGAAATTTCAAGGATGGATATAAGTACTTTGACGAATTTTGAATTGGAAAGATGAGTCAAGTGTGCGAGATCCTTAATATCATAAGAGTTTCCATGAAATATTTCAGTTGCTTCCGTTAATTGAGACTTGATCTCATAGTTTACACCTTTGAAGTCTAGTTCAGAATGAAACTAACACACAAAATTTTTTGAATATATTCTATCGATCTAAGCCCATCAATCATTACATATATAAGAGTGATTACTTACATTTGATGATACAGTTGTAGGGGAGTCTGATTGTACAAACTCGACAAGATATTGGGAAGAAGTTGAAGTTGACAAATAAAGGAGAATGGCAATGTGGGATACAACAAAACAAGAATTCCAAAAGATGGAATGAATACCATAACTAGAACAAGACACAATCATGGAAAATAAAAATAGGTTGATGACTTGATTCCTTTAAAAACGATCCTTGAATATAAAGTAGAAAATGCAGAGAAAGAGATTGAGGCTAATGGAGAATGGTATATAAGAAGAATGAATCATTAACACAGAGATTAAATAAGTAGTATTGTGTATGACAGAGTGAGAGTATTCTTAGTGTGATGGCAAACTATAAGTTCAGATAAACTCTACCAAAGGGGTCAATATTTTTTGTTGTTCAATAAAGGGCTTCGCACACTTTTCACGTAATATAATGCAATAATGTAATGAATGTAACGACCCAAAAATTATAGAGATAATGCGTCGGAATGTGCTTAGGGATGAGGTAACGTATAGCTTTAAGTTTAAAATGTAATTTGCATTACTAGACACCGCAAAAAATCAAGTGGCACCTGCTAGCAGGTGCCTATCCCTATATTCAGTTTTGATTTAAGAGTTGATTTGATTTGATGTTGCACGAGCTAGTGTGCTCATTGTTCAGTGCGCAGTCTTTCCAGAAGAATTACAGCTGAGCTGAAATTGAGTTAAGTCAAAGATAGGGATTGGCACATGCTATCAGATGCCCATGTTTTTTTTTCTGGTAAGAGTGAACCGAAATACTACGGTGAGGATATGATCTATGTAACAATCGCTTTATTATAGCGATTATGCTATTTCCTTATATCTCACGGATAATGTTACGGGTCAATATAAGTTGAAATTTAAGTATAATTGCTAGAGTGAACCGAAATACTTTGGTGAGAATATGATCTATCTGACAAGTGATGTTTATATAATGAAAACACAAGATTAATCATAACAAGATGTGACGTTCTGTAACATAATATAGGCTTAACATATACAGCTATTTGGGAGAAGCTTGCGGTGTTTTTGCCTTCCACTCCCCGCCAAAAACTTGAGTTTAAGCCGCTTTTGGCAGGGGATGAGGGGCGAAAAAAGAGCAAGGTTTTCCCAAATAGCTGTACTACAACTGTCATAGAGAACCTGCACGAAATGATTATCTCTAACATTTATAAGTTGTAAAGTAAGATAAACCATAACAAAATGTGACGTTACAGCTGATCCTGGAAAGCTTGCGGTCATTTTACCTTTCATCCCCAGCCAAAATCATGAATTTGGATCAGATGACCTATGCTTTTTTCTGGGGATGAGAGGTAAGACAACCGCAAGCTTTCCAGGAGAAAAAAAAGAAAAAAAAAAGTTATGTTTTTTATATTAACAATAAGATCAACATAAACAACTAATTACATGGCAAGTCTGTATAAGAAGACTGTCATTAACATAAATCAGGTCTACCTCTGGCCTCCTCTCTCACTCTCCTATTTCTCCACTAGTAGCTGAACTTCTTATTCAATCCCATAGATTAGCAAATAATGTCCCTCTCACCCGATAGTTTCTATTATTGTGTTTCTTCTTTTATTTCCCTGTGTTTTCCTCCAGTGAACCCACTCCTCGTGTACTTAAATCTTCATTGCCCTTAATCTTCATGCCCCTAGCTGAGTGGGATTGTGTGAAATAATTAAAATTCAGGTCAATATTTGACAGGGAAGTTGGAAAATTTATAGGAATTTCAGTCAAGAAATTCAGCTAAACCAAAAAAGCTTTTTGTTTTCTTGCCACTTATTCCCTGAAAAAAGCAACTTAAACTCATGTTTTTGCACTAACCATCATGTAGGATATCCCCAATGGGGATATCCATGTGCAATTAGGGGATATTTTATGGAGGAACACAAGGTCAGAAAAAAAAATGTAAGAAAGTAAGTGCAAGGGAAATAAGTGCAAAAAAAATAAGTGTAAGAAAAATCATTTGCAACCATGAGAGTTTTTTTTTTCAAAAAAAAAATTGTAAAAGCATGTACAGCCATGTTTTCAAATTTGTGAAAGTTAGAAACACAAAATGTCATTTTGTTATGATAATGCACCATCATCCCCAGCTGCTCCTTTTTCACTCCCAATCTGGACAGATAATATAAAGAAATGAAGGCCGATTACAGACACACTATTTATACTGTGTTTTTTTCTGCATCATTCAATGCTACCAGACAAAATCATATACACAAATCTTCACTTTGTTTCCTAAGCAATAAAACCTAGGTAGTAATTAAATTAAAAATCCCTCATTTTTCCATGGCACCAACCATACATGGAGTAACCATAGGAAAATTAAGATGAGAAGCATAAAACAAAAGATAATAAAATCCTCATTTTCACCTTAATATTTCCTAATCCCTACTTGTTTTATTACTGCTCCACCAATTTTACCCTATACATTACCCCCCAAGTCATCATGGATTGGGTGGATTTGTTAGGTGATTCTTTTGTATCTTGTCATCTCAACAATCTGCAACTACTTAATATTTTCCTGTACCCAAACCTCTATGAGCCACAAAATGAAAACATTTCACACAAACCCCGTTGCCATAAAGTACTACATGAATGATATCAAGGGAATGATCACATGATTGCTGACTATCTGGGACCCAACCCCAAATATTCAGATGCTATGTTTCAAAGAAGGTTCTGAAAAAATCATGATTTATTTTGTAAACTAGTAAATAGGGGGTATCAAAGTTGAGGGATCCACAATTAGGGATCAGTATTTTTTTTCCTGGTATCAGACATTATTAATTGCAGAAGATTCTTATCCACTAGCGCCTGGGCTAGTGGATAAGGAATACATGATAATGCTTTATCCTGCCTCTTATACCCCAATTTCCATTCCTAATTCCTGATCCCAAACTCATCACATCCATGATGGATTTTTAAGAAAGTCACATGACTTATAATTGCTGATGCCATCCTTAAGTCTTTGCTCACTCTAAGCTACTTAATTTTGGTGGTGAACACTTAAATTTTTTTTCTATCTACACACCCCAACTGCACATTTGGCAGTGAATTCCCACTTCCCTCATCACATAAGCCTTCCATTGACAACTATGAAACACCACTCTACTAGGAAGCTACTTCACTCAACTATGAATGCTATTGTTTTAATTTTAGCTCTTTACTATAAATCGGACTCTGATTTGGAAGATGCTTTAGCCTATATGTCTTTTCTTTCCAAAAAGTGCTACATAAACCCAAGGGGGCCAAATCTTCATCATGATCCCAGATATGATCTCCACTCCATTCTCAACATTCCTCAACTAAACTTCACTCAACTATTTTGAACTTCTCCCAATTCGTTCTTCAAAATTTATCAACTCATCTCCAAACATCCTATCTTTCATAAAAATTCTCAAAATAAACAGTGTGATCCTGCTATTCAACTTGCTGTTGCACTATCACTACAGAACATGTTTGTTTTGCCATGGGGTGCAAAAATTATGCAACAGTTGTGCAACAGTTAAAAAACAATTATTTTTTGCACTTAAGACATACTTAAGACCTTTAAGTGCCAAAAATAATTGTTATTTAACTGTTGTGTAATTGCTGCACCATTGTTGTGCCCCAAGACAAAACAAACATTTATTGTAGTGTATGTCACTTTGGCTAAAAAGGAAATGGTAGAGTGATGTTATACACAAAGCTCTGTATGATTTCTATCCTTTCCCTCAAGTCTCAAACACTTGCTTTGCCAACTCCACAACAGTGACTTGAATCCTGTCAAGTAATGCAACCCAAAGGTTTCCCTGGATGTGTATGTTTTGTTTATGGCACAACTATACCTTTGAGTCAAAAGCCTGCTCATGATGGCAACCATTATTTTAATTTCTGAAAAAGGTTTCTTCAAAATGTTCTCCAATTTCACATCTTCCATAAAAAAACTTTTTATCTTCTTTGTGGATACTCTATTGCCATTCAACTTGTCTGTGACATTGACAAAAAGTTTATTGCTTTTCATAGTGGCTGCCCTGGCTCATGTCATGAGTCTTCCATCTTCCAAAGAATGAGGATTTCTAAAATTCCTGACTCATACTTTGAAAAATCTCAGTACCTCCTTGCAGACTCAGAATATGCAAGTGGAAAGTACATTATACCTTCTTTCCGTGGTGAAAATTTAGAAAATGACCCCAAAAACACCTTTAATTATAACCTTTCCCAATCAAGAGTATGGATTGAACATGCTATTGGTATTTTAAATGGAATATTTTCTAGTCTCTGGGAGCTCAGAATACAATTTCAAAGAAAATTGGAGATCAAAACTGCAAATCATTGGATCATGACTTGTGTTATACTCCACAATATCCTAGCTGATTTAAGGGATGAGTGGAATGATCTTTATGAAGAAGAGGATCCTGAACCAACACTGGATCTTTCCTCCCTTGAATCACAAAACATTCATTCAACCAGCATACACTCTGTCATCATGAAAATCACCCTCCACCATTTTGACACACAACCCTTTTAATTTTTTGTTTTCATACTTTCCAAATTTCCACTTTGTATAATTTATTCACTTGGCTTGGTATTTTTGTTTGTTGCATATTGATTTTTTTTTTTGAATTTATGGTGAATATCTCTTTTTTGGATGGCTCATTGGTTTTCTTTCACCAGCTCAACATGAAATCACATATTTTCTGAAATTGCATATTTTTTCAGTGTATCTTTTTTTCATTCTTCACTAATATCCTTTTCCTCCTCTCCTCAAACACCCCTCAAATATTTTGGTTGCATTTTTTTTACTCATCTCACCAGGTAAGTCATTTTTTTCATTTTTATTGAATTTTTATTTGCTAATCATGATATTTTTTGGTAAGTGCTTCATTTATTTTTTTTCAAAGTTAAACTAATTTTTTTTTATTTTTTCTCTCCCTCATTTTTCTCCTTCTTTTCTCTCTTGTTCTGCTCTTTTCCCCTCTTTTCCCCCCTTCTTGACTGCCTCAATTCCCCCTTTCCCCCCTTATTCTCTTCCTCACCTTCCCCCCCTTTAGGCACTCTTTTTCCTCACTTTAACCCCCCTTTTCCCAATTTAGGCACTTTCCCCCCCTTTATCCCCTTTTAAACCCTTTAGGCCACCTCTCAACTTTCTCCCCCTCTCCCCCTCTCCCCCTCTCCCCCTCTCCCCCTCTCCCCCTCTCCCCCTCTCCCCCTCTCCCCCTCTCCCCCTCTCCCCCTCTCCCCCCTCTCCCCCTCTCCCCCTCTCCCCCTCTCCCCCCTCCCCCCTCCCCCCTCTCCTATCACCTCACCTCCACCGTCTACCTATTTGCTAATGAATCTCTTAGAAATTGTTAGCTAATTAATTTAATAGATAAATGAATTGCTTAGCAATTTGTTTAGCTATTAAAGGGGGGAGGAGGCAAGGTGAGAGGGGAGGGGAGGAAGCAGTGGAGGGGAGAGGGGGGAGAGGGGGGAGAGGGGGGAGAGGGGGGAGAGTTGAGAGGTGGCCTAAAGGGGGTGAAAAAGGGGTAAAGAATGGGGAAAAAGGGCCTAAAGAGGGGAAAAGGCTCCTCAAGGAGGGAAAAGGGGGGAGGACCTGGTAAAAAATGGGGAGAAGGGGGTTTTGAGGAGATCAAGAAGGGGGATGGGGGTTTGAGGACACTAAAAAGAGGTAAAAGAGGCAGAACAGGAAGGGTAATATGGGAGTATGTAAAAGAAAATATTTGTTAATTTTATTAACATTATTATTATTTTTTTTTACAGAATATTATAAAAAAAAAATTACGGTTCAAGCTGAATCAAAATTAAATTTGGTGTGTGTTTATAATTTTGATATTTATTTTTGGAAAAAAAATTTCTTATACAAATTTTTTTTTTTGGTTTAATTTTTTGATTATAATTTTTTTTATCATTTTTTTCAAGGACTTTAGTTGGTATATCTAACACCAAATAGCTTTAAAATTCATTTTTTTGGCAAAAAATTTTACCAATGTTTGGTTTTATTTTATTTTTGTTTCAAATTTTTTTCAAGGACAGTTTTAGTAATTGATTTCATCTCAAAAAACAACTATTTGGATTAATTTTTATCAATAAAATTCTTAAGGTTGAATAAACAAACTAAATTTTGTGAGTTTTATTTTTTTCCATTTTATTTTTTTGGTTTTTGACAATTTTTTTTTTTCACAGAAAAAACTGTCTGTTTCATCAGAATCACCTCTTTCTTCTCTATAATCATCCTCTTTATCATCTTTATCATCTTTTTCAAATTCAACTTCATTTTAATCATCATCCAAAATATCAAAAAAAAATAATGATGTTTGAATTCAGCAGAATAAAAGAAATTTAAAAAAGGAAATTAATTTGAATTTCTATTTGGCAATATATCAAATATTGAGTACTAAAAAACTAGAGTGGATCAAAAAAATTCTTATCCGATTGAATTACTAGAAGAATGAAAATATCTAACTGAATCAGGAGATGATAAAATTAAAGAAGTTATCAGTAATTCTTTTAAACCTCAATATATTTATGAAACTCATTCTTTTAATGGTTCAAAAGATGAAACTTTTAAAAATTTATCTGATCTTATAAGATTTTCCCATGAGCATTTCTCTTGGACAGGTAATGACTGGAAAAAGATTCTATGGACAGATGAGTCTACTTTTGAAATTGGAAAGCTATCACAGGCCACTCTAGTTTGGCAACAGGAAATGGAAAAGTATCTTCAAGCTTGTCTCCAACCTACCTTCAAAAGCTTATGCACCTCAAATATGGTCTGGGGTGGACTGTTTGGTACAACTAAGGCTCCACTGGTCTTTTTACCTCCTAAGCAGCAAAAGGTATTCAATCATATTGTTAATGTCTATCAAAACACCCTTATTCCATTCCTTAAAAAGAATGATCCTCGTCACAAGCTAACTCTTATTGAGGACAATGCCCCTGTGCACTATGCACTCGTTTCACATCAGTATTGCATTCAACATGGAATAAACAGGATTGAGGACTGGCCACCAGAATCCCCTGACTTAAACCCAATTGAAAATATTTGGAAATGTTTGAAAACAAAATGTTCAAAATCACTATCAACCGTTATCTTTTGCAGAGATGCAAAGTGCGATACTTCTGGCATGGGAAGCGTTCCCTACATCAACTTTGGTAAAATGTATAGTATCTATGCCTGCTAGGATGCAAGTAGTGTTTGATAATAATGGTGGATCAACACGTTGGTGACCTCCATAATCATTGAGAGCCTCTAAAATGCACGGGAGGTAAATCTAAATTTATCAAAAAAAATTAAATTTTTTTTTAGTACTTGCTTTTGGGGATTGATTATATGAACCATGGGCTATGTGATGGTAGGTATTTCATAGATATCTTATTGTTTCTCGCTAACTTTTATTTTTCACTCTTTGGATTTGTTTTAATTTTTTTATGTAGCTGATAATTTCAATTATATATATATATATAAACTTGTCTGAAACATGCTAACGAAATGGAATACAAAATTATGTGTTGATTGAGTAAATAATGAGTGAGATATTGCTAAAAAAAGTGCGACACAGATATATGGGAGGGCACTGTACATGCTCTTATGTCTATATATACATCTCCTTTTGTAGTTGAGTATTATGTCTTAGTATCTTAACTATGTCTCATCATGGGGAAACTCTCATGCAGCTGTTTTTGTATACCTAAAACCAAATGGCTATTTGTCAGTATAGTCTAGTATATAAGTATGATATAATAGTATTTATTTATGGTCCTACTACTTATTGATAAATGATTTAGTGATTAAACCTCAAGGGAAGACTAATAAAATAGTTATACTCAAATAAAACTCACAATACTTGGATTTAAATGCGTGCTAGTGGTGGAAAATAGATGAATAAAATATAGTTATAGCTTATATAAAGATAATATCAATTTATAATGGCTTTATAATATATTTCTAAATGTTAATAATTGTATAGTAGTGTTTGTTGGAGTTGTAGTAATTGAATGATGATAAATAACTGTCAAAATCCCTCCTTACATATACCCAAATCCACTGGAGTGCAGAGACCTCCAATCCAGATGATGTCACTGCTATCCCTGGAAATTACAGCACTGTGAGGGCCCATCACCTCCCCATGGCGTCCACTTCAAGCAGTTTCAACACCCAGACCTCCAGTAAGGACCCTCCATCACTATTAATAATAACACAGATCTATACCATAAATAGAAAATCCAGATAAAAGCGGATACCATAAAGAAACAGGTAAAATAAACAGTCAAAAAGAGATTTAATGAAACCAAAAGCATATAAAGGAAACAAATAAAATGTCCAAGCCCCCAATAACATCCCCAAGCATCCACATTAACCCAGAAATATCCTTCCAACCCTTAAATCCGTGAATAACCATCCAAGGAAGTAATTTTAGTTGTCCAAACTGGGTGTATGCGCCTGATATAGGTGTCTAAGCTTCTGTAAGCGTTGTGATTCCACTGATTTTGTCCATATGACCTAAAATAAGCAGAAAAACAAAGGTTATAGGCTATTAAGGGGCTAAAACCCACTTATATACCTAAATATACATAATATACTGCATATTTCACTGAATATGAGAATTATGTATACATACAAGCTTATGTATGTCAATAATTACTTCATATCACTTAAGATTAGTATATTATGACTCCATTAACACCTTAATAAGTATTATTAGGCCATGGATAAGCTATTTAAACTATTATAAGTTATATAATAGAATAATAATTATATATAAATATAATAAAATAATATATATTATTATTTTAACCTTATTTTTAAGATATAAGCTTAATTTAATTAAGGTTATCTTATTTTAAGCATAAGAAATACTCAGTCCTAAGGATATTTAGGATGACACTCCCTCACCCCAAAAAAACAATAAAAAAAATGTTAAGACATTTTAATTAAAACTAAGGAGTGAAAAAAAAATAATTTTTATAATACATATACTGAATGAACAGTATTATTTAGATTTAAATTTTTTCAAGAGATTTTTAAGATCAGAGATTTCATTTTCTGGAATCCACTGGTCATATTCACTTGATTTGTTTTTAAATCTTAATAGATACTCAACTCCCTTTTCTTTAGTAAGGTGTCTCTTTTTAAGTATCTTTTCAATTTCTGCCTTTTCAACTAATTCTTCAGGTTGCTGTTTATGCCTTCCTGATCTTCTTGGAAATAGAGCAGTATCATTATAATGGTATGGTTTTATAAGAGAAATAGGAAATACTGGATGTTTTCTATCATATGGTGCATATAGAATAACCTCAACAGCATTATTACCAACCATCTTTTTAACTACAAATGGTCCAATGAATGGATCCTTCAATTTAACATTACCATTTAAATTGAAATGTAGTATTGAAATAAGGACTTCATCACCCTCTTTGAACATTTGCTCTTTATGGGCTTTATCCCATCTTTTCTTTTCAGACTCAAACGCCTTATTTATACATTCTTGAGCATGTTTTCTGCATAATTCTTGCATCTGAAGAAAAGATTTAGTACCTGGATGGATATCCAATCTAGGTAGTTTATTAAGCTTTTTAGCAGGGGTATTAGGTACATAATCCAACCATAACTAAAATGGCTTTTTGCCAGTGACAGAATGTACTGTACTATTGTATGCAAATTCTAAACCTGGGATAAGGGTTACCCAATCATGCGTGAATTTGTCATTTTATTTAAAATTAAGACCAAAAGCACAGTATCTTCTTATCATATCTTCTAAGGTTTGTATCATTCTTTCTGCTAGCCCATCAGTTTGTGGATGGTGTGATGTAGAAAGTTTTAATTGACACCCTGAAACATCCATAAGTGACGTCCAGAACTCAGAAGTAAATTTAGGATCTCTGTCAGAAACTATTGCTTTGGGGAAACCTGCTGTATTTAACATTTGTATCCACCATAAAAAAGATAAGTCTTTTGCAGAAACCTCTTTGTGGGTAGGAATAAATTTACATATCTTTGTAAATCTATCTACAATTACCCAGCAGGAGTTATAACTCTTATGCCCTGCTATTGGCAAACCTGTTACTAAGTCCATGTTAATGATTTCCCATGGAGCTTTTGGTTGCTCAATTTGCTGTAATAAACCAGCTCTTTTTCCTATTAATCTTTTAGATTTTTGACAAGAATCACATGTTTCAACATATTTCTGAACATCCTCAGACATGTTAATCCACCAAGCTGTGTTTTTTACTCTGGTTAATGTTTTATGGTAGTCAAAATGACCTGCTAATATATAATCATGACATATATTTAACATTAACTCCTTCATTGAAGGGGGAATCACAATTACATTACTTTAATTTTTTCCTGTAATATATAAAACCATCCTCAATGGAAAATTTTCCTTTTTCTAATGCTTCTTTATACTTATTTGGTAATGTTTTTATTAGAAAATTCATTGAAGAATTAGATGGATCATTTAATATTGTAGAGAGTTTACTCAAGTCAGGATCTGAATTATAATTATCAAGAATTGATTGCATAAATTCATCCTCAAGATCTACAATATAAATGCCATAAATGTTAATAATCTCTGACTCAGGAACATAAGCAGGATTATCATCATTATCAGGCAGAGGTACTCTAGATAACAGATCTACATTAGAGTGCAAGGTTCCTGCTCTATGTGTAATAGTCATCCGGCCTCTGTATTCTTGTACAGCTAATTGCCATCTAAACATGTGTCTATTAGGAGTTTTCATGTTTAAGAGTGACTTAACTGCACTACAGTCAGTTATTAACTCAAATTTTTGGTCTTCAAGGTAATAATGTAGCTTCTCAAGAGCCCATACTACTGCCAAACATTCAAGTTGAGTAGCACCATATTTCAATTCACCACTTCTCAGAGTACGTGAAATATAGCAGATTACTACTTCTGACATTTTTCCTTCAATAAGTTGTTTTTGATGCAAAGCAGCACCCAGTCCAATAAAACTTGCATCTGTATATAACACAAAAGGTAATTGGAAATCTGGTAATCCCAAGATAGGAGCTGTCATTAAACATTCTTTCAACTTATCAAAAGCTTGTTGTCTTTCATTATTACAAATGAAAGCTTCTGATTTCTTTATCAGTGTGGTCAGTGGTGCAGCAATTGATTGGTAGTTTTTTATATATTGTCTATAATAACCACACATTCCAAGAAAAGATTGTACATCCTTCACATTTTGAGGAATGCCAATATTCTTTATTGAAGCCACTTTATTTTGGTCTACACATATTTGTAAGCCAGATACAATATGACCAAGCACTTTTAAAGATTCAAACCCAAATTTACATTTCTTCAATGCAAGGGTCATTTTTATTTCATCCATTTTCTGAAATACTTTCCTTAAATGGATTAAGTGTTCATCATAAATTTTTGAGAACACTATGATGTCATCAATGTATACCATTAACCATCCCTCAATCATTTCATTATGGAATGTTATATCCATTAACTTCTGAAATACTGATGGAGCATTTTTTGGTCCAAATGGCATTCTGACATACTTATAAATTCCCATGTGTGTTGTGATCAAAAAAAAGTTCTGTGAATTCTTTTTAACAGGAATTTGATGGTACCCTTAATTTCCATCTAGGCAACTTATATATTTAGCACCTTTAAGGGTAGCATGTATAGAGGCAATCCTTGGCAAGGAATAAATATCATCTACTGTAAATGTATTTAATGCTCTATAATCACCGCACAGTCTTTCTTTATCTTGCTCATAAGAAATTAGCACTGGTGATATTACACAATATTTTGGTGTAGTTTCAACCTTCTCAAGAATGTTCATTTGTAATAAAATCTTAATATTATCCTCTATGTCTTTCCTCTTCATTGGTGAAGCAGGGTATGGTTTCTTTTTAAGACTAGCAGGAATATTATCCATATCACAGGTTAAACTAATCTTCATTTAATGATCTTTTACAAGGCCAAGTTCATTTGTACCATGTGCAAAAGCCATTGGAAAAGCTTTAATTAATTCCAAAATATTATCTTTCTCAGCTTTACTTATCTGAGTGCCAAATGATGCTTTTGAAATTTCTGTTTCCAGAAGTTCCATCTCATTGGTTTTTCTTCCTTTACACCGGGAATTTGTTACTGACTCAATGTGTAAGACTGTGTTAAAAGAATTTATTTTAAATTTCCTCTTACCATTCATGCCAATTGTAAAATTGTTATTAGCAGGATCCAATTTTACACCAAATTTAGTCAGAATATCATTTCCAATGATAAAACAGTTACTACAGTTAGTATTATCCATTACTACAAAGTCACAAGTTACCCTTACATAACCATGTTGGTGTTTAAAGAAAACAGCAGCTTTGTATTTACCAATGGGGTGTAGCACTGATCCAAAACCTCTCCAATTTTTATTTTGAAGTGGTTCAAGCTTAAACCTATATTCACTATCAATTTTCTGTAATGTATTAGTGGAAACAACAGAACCAGCAGCTCCTGTGTTCACTACTATATTAACATTTTCACCAGAAATGATAGCTGGAACCGTGATAGGTGTCATTCTAAAGTTATCAGCTTGTATATCCTTAATGATTTCAGCATCCTCAAAATTCATTAAAGATTCATTTGAGTCCATATTTAATATTGGATTTTCAAAGATGGACAAATAATATTCCAACATACAGACTTCATTTTCATCACTATATGAGATATTGCTGTCATAATCACTTGATTCTTTACTTTTTTCAGTTTCAGTTTCAGATTCAAGTTGATTTTCAACAATATTTATGTTTTTCTCACATTTGTGACCTTTGACCCAAGGTTTTTTACACTTATAACAAGTATTTGTTTCATACTTTTTAGGTACTACAGGTGCAGTAGGTTTTTTCTGCTTCTCCTGAAGTGTTTTTGAATTCTGAGTTTTTACAGGTTCAAAATTTTTTTTATAAGTGGAATACCTTGATTCATACTTATGGTTTAATAATATTTCATTGCAAATATTAATAAAGTCAGAATATTCAGTAACATTTAATGTTCTAGCTACAACAATGTCTCTGACAGATATAGGTAATTTATATATTATCTTATCTTTCCATAAGTTAAAATCCATATGAGGCTCAATGGCTTTTAATATTTTGTTTAAATTCATTAAAAATACCATAGGTTTGTCACCATTCAACGGATTATACCTAGTCTTCTCATAAAGTCTCTGCTGAGTGAGCCTGAATTTAGAACCTCCAAATTGTTTTTCAATAAGTTGTTTCCATTCAGCCCAAGAGTAATCTTTACCCTCACTCAAGACAGCTTCAAACCATAATAAAGCAACATCCTTAAATAAAGAAATTAATTTTGATGTTATTTCTTCATCTGGTAACTTATATGAGAATTTCAAGTTGTCAATTCTTTGAATAAAATGTTGCCAATCAGAGCTGGCTTCCCCATCATAAGTTGGGTACTGATCTATCTTAGGCCAGTTTTTCTGATTGGATTTTATCTCACTAATCTTAGGTAAATTCAACAACTCATTCACTTTTTATAAATGGTCTTGTATTTCTTCCTGCACGGATTTGTGACTTACATTTTCAGATTTGACACTATCACCAGATGGTTTTAATTGTGGTGGTATAGGGAAGGAATGAGATTCACTTTTGCCAATGAAAGGATTATTATTATATTGATTATACTTATGATTATCCTGGTTCATTAGTAGATTGGCAGTTTCAATCTCAACTTTAGTTAATCTTTGTAGCAATTCAGAGACACTTTGATTTGTCTGGGAAAAAGAAAACTTTGTTCTTGATTCAGTTTTAAATAAATGTGTTTCATATAGTTTTTCTAACTCACAGAATTTGTTTGAAAGGTCATTATATTTATTACTCAATGAATCATATTTAAGAATTAGAGACAAATGTTCTTTCTCTGATTCTTTGTTACGTGTTGCTAATTGAGAAATGTTTAATGTCAAGGATGAAATTGTATCACTAGTGAGCTTAACTGTCTGTTCTTCCCAATCAGTCATTCTGTTCCACAATTCTGAAACAATTCTATGGACAGTTGGATTATTGTTAAAATATTCCATGTCTTCCTTTTCAATTCTCTCACTCTCCTGTAAACTTCTCATCTCACTAGTAGGTGGTTGCAACTGAGGGTTAACTGTATTATCATTGTAAATAGTACTGTTATTGTGGACAAAAGACAAGTCAGGTGTATCTACTCTAAAACCTAAATTTCTTAAATCCTCCTCTATTTTTTGCACAGATTTAACATCAATAGAATTACCTATATTGTAATTATCAGTATTATGTTCAATCTGAGAGGGTAATCTACTTACCATGGGATGGTTGCCAGTCCTGATTTTTGGTGCTTTTTTCCTTTGTAAGGGTGAGCTGAGGAAGTCAGATGAGGTGGTGGATCCCTGTTGCAACTTTGGCTTGTCCACTGTTGATGAAACCAGTCCCATTTCCATTTGTCTACCAGGATTTTCTCCTGGGAGTGAGTTGACCCGCCTTGGATAGGGGGTTGCTGATTTGACTGACTGGGCTGGCCTCCCTTTAACTCTGCCAATGCCTGATTCATCTGCTGAAACCCTACCTTGCAATTGTTTTGCAACTGCTCTACCTCTTTGAACATGAGTGATTTTGATTCCTCCAACTTCAGAACCTGTTTGGCCAGGTGGGACAGTTGATCCTGAAGAGGAGGAGACGTCTTTTTTATAGTTATCTTTTTTAAGAGGGCGTCCTTTTCCTCTATACTCATGCTTTCTGCCTGGGGGTATTGTTGACCCTCCATGGTGATGTCCTGGAAAGTTTTTGTTAGCTTTAGACCTGGTATTATAAGCAGGCTTTTCACTTACACTGTCCTGGGGAGCACTCATATTGTTAAGAATGACAATATTTTACATCTACAAAAGGAAAAAACTCTATGGAATTAGTAGACAAAAGATATTAGCAATTATATCACTAATAAAAAAGCAATGGAGCTTACCCTGGATTTATATCTTTATTTATTTAAATAAATTATAAGAAAAATTCAAAAAAATCTGTTAAAAATATAATAATAAGCTCAACTAGACCTTTATAAGGGTGAATAAGTAGCTTACCAAGCTTTAACGAAATACCAATTTAATTGGGTGTTATATTGGTGTCCAAGTACCAAGTAAAATTGGGTTTATATTGGGTACAGTTACTACTGTAAATATCTAATTTTTATGATTAAAAATTAGTACAATTATTTTAAGGGTTCTTTTCCGCAATCACTGAGTTATGATGACCCACTAATATGCAGCAGACCCAAATATTTGGTTATTTTGAGCTGTACTAAGGTAAAAATCACGTCCCAAGGCTTATACTAAATAATAAGTAAAATATAAGGAAAGACCCCCAATTGTCAGTATAGTCTAGTATATAAGTATGATATAATAGTATTTTTTTATGGTCATACTACTTATTGATAAATGATTTAGTGATTAAACCTCAGGGGAAGACTAATAAAATAGTTATACTCAAATAAAACTCACAATACTTGGATTTAAATGCGTGCTAGTGGTTGAAAATAGATGAATAAAATATAGTTATAGCTTATATAAAGATAATATCAATTTATAATGGGTTTATAATATATTTTTAAATGTTAATAATTGTATAGTAGTGTTTGTCGGAGTTGTAGTAATTGAATGATGATAAATAACTGTCAAAATCCCTCCTTACTTATACCCAAATCCACTGGAGTGCACAGACCTTCAATTCAGATGATGTCACTGCTATCCCCGGCAATTACAGCACTGTGAGGGCCCATCACCTCCCCATGGCGTCCACTTCAAGCAGTTTCAACACCCAGACCTCCAGTAAGGACCCTCCATCACTATTAATAATAACACAGATCTATACCATAAATAGAAAATCCAGATAAAAGCGGATACCATAAAGAAACAGGTAAAATAAACAGTCAAAAAGAGATTTAATGAAACCAAAAGCATATAAAGGAAACAAATAAAATGTCCAAGCCCCCAATAACATCCCCAAGCATCCACATTAACCCAGAAATATCCTTCCAACCCATAAATCCGTGAATAACCATCCAAGGAAGTAATTTTAGTTGTCCAAACTGGGTGTATGCGCCTGATATAGGTGTCTAAGCTTCTGTAGGTGTTGTGATTCCACTGATTTTGTCCATATGACCTAAAATAAGCAGAAAAACAAAGGTTATAGGCTATTAAGGGGCTAAAACCCACTTATATACCTAAATATACATAATATACTGCATATTTCACTGAATATGAGATTTATGTATACATATAAGCTTATGTATGTCAATAATTACTTCATATCACTTAAGATAAGTATATTATGACTCCATTAACACCTTAATAAGTATTATTAGGCAATGGATAAGCTATTTAAACTATTATAAGTTATATAATAGAATAATAATTATATATAAATATAATAAAATAATATATATTATTATTTTAATCTTATTTTTAAGATATAAGCTTAATTTACTTAAGGTTATCTTATTTTAAGCATAAGAAATACTCAGTCCTAAGGATATTTAGGCTGACACTATTGCTGACCAAAAAACATCCTCAGCTCAACTCTCCTACCTCCCTTCTTTTTGATGATTGCCTCCTCCTCCCCTTGCCCACACTAAAGTGGCTTGGAGTCCTGCTGGACTCAACACTATCCTTCAAACCAAATAAAACAAATGTGGTGGCTGCCAGTCTACAGGCCGCTTCTGTGATTCACCGCCTTGCCTCCTCCGGATGGGGAATCCCTCTCAAACAGTATAAGATCCTCATCTCCTCTCTTTTCCACTCTTTAACCATCATGCTGCAATTATCTGGAATAACCCTTTGAAATCATCTTTCTCTGAAAGATTGCTTCAGGTGGTGAACAACAAAGCAATCAGGTGTGCCCTTGGATGTTTTAGATCCACCCCTGTATGTTTTCTGCTTCATGACTCATCCTCCCTCTCAAGAAAACAGTGGCTCAACCTAGTTGTTTGCTGTGCTTGGGCTTGCCTCCTCACTGTCCAATCCTCAAATCTAATGGCAAGACTTGCAAACCAGTTGCTTGCTTCCCCTTCACCTAAATTCAACCTCCACCAACTCCACCGCCTCTCCTCCCCACCTTTGCTCACCCAGTCTCCCTCTTGGAAACTTGGCCACCCGTCTCCAAGACCTTCTTCCCCCTGGGTCCCCTTCTTTGTTTGAGGTTGTTATAGCTTTCTCAAAGGATGAGGCCTTGCGGGCTTTGTTCCAGTCTTTCCTTTCTCACTCACTTCCCTCTCGTTTCATATATACTGATTGCTTTAGGTCCAACTCTGGGACCTTTGCAGCTGCCTTTGACCCTGGGTCCTCCCTGCCTTCTGTGTTAAGATTAGGGGATGTCAACCTGTATTCAGTCTTTAAAGCTGCGAAGTTGGGGATTCGGCTAGGGCTTCATCTCTTATCTCTTGACACATATTATTTGCTCACACCTTCTCTTACCATACTTACTGACAACCAGGCAGCTATCCGGATCTGATCAGCTCCACCCTTCTCCTCGCCCTACTCCACTATTTTGTTATCAATCTTTTTGACCGCCTCTTGTTTCATTAGTGACCATCTCTCACTCCAAATCACCCTCCATTACCGCCTATGTTTTATCTACCTCTTGTAATTAGTTTGATTCATCATTACAGTGTTAGAGTTTCATGCCTATCAGGCGAGTGATCCTACGAAATGAAAAAAATCACCCTCCATTGGTGCCCAGGCCACTAAGGTGTCTCTGTCAATGAGGTGGTGAATTCACTTGCCAACCACACTCACCCTCTGGCTCACTCTGCTTAGTCCCTTTTCCCTTGGTTTCCTCCTCCGCCATCCAGCTTGACTATAAAATCTCACTTGAAAAATTGTGCACGCTCATCTCTCCTCACCACCTTTAACAAAAAACTTGGAAAAAACTCCGTAGCGAATTTCATCCTCACCATGTTCTAACAGCACTCATCCCTCCCCAGAGCTCACTTCACGGCTTTTGCTTAATGTCGATCTGGCCACCCTCCGCTAAAGATTTTCATATTCCGCTTCTAGGCGGTTGACTCTCCTCTGTGTACTCTACACTCCAGAACTTGTTCTGACTGTCTGTCCTGCGCATAATGAGGACCCCCTTCCTTTGATCATGGCAGCCTCCAAACACACATTAGAATTCTCTACTTCTGCGTTACTATCTCCCTATCCTATCATTTCCCAAGTGCCTTCTTTCTTAATTAACACAAAATGATTCCCTAATAACTTACTTCTAACAGATTAATAATATGATTTCACCTGATTACTGCTCACACACCTATTCCTACTTGTTTTCCCCTACCACAATGTACTTAGTTTAGTTGGTTATTCTTCCTTCATGCCCTTTGCTGGGTGAGATAGTGCGAAATAAAAAAAAAGATCTATCATCTGATCATTATTTTCTGGATATTTAATTCTCTTGCTTCCTATCACATCTCTTGCCTTTTCTCTATCATCCCACTGATTTTTCTTCCCTGGATCGACTAGTTTTAATAATAAATTTATCTTTTTTATCTTTTTTTCTTTCCTCTCTTTAACTCTTCTGGTTGAACTTTTTGAAATGTAGAATTGCTTTTTTTTTCCCCCGCTTTTAATCTGTAATTTTTACTAGCATCAATTCATAGGTTCAATATTCCTCAAAAAAGTCAAAGTTTCGCAGATACAATAGTCTTTAAAAAAATGTTGTTCGACAAATTCAAAGTATCTGCTGATTCGACACCATTCATTTCAAATTAGTTTTGCAAAAAGAGGATCAACTCACTTTGCTGAGCAATAATTCCTGTTCAAGCCTCTGCCTAATACTAAATTTCCTTCATTCAACCCATCAATCTCACCTTAAATGCTGAAAATTCACCATGAATTCTCCAGCAAATGTTTTTTCAGCTCACATAATCGGGATTAACCACAATTGGTAATCAAATTGATTTAAATACAAATCTTTTTACCTCAACAATCCAATTTCCCAGTCAATCAAGAAATTTTGACAAGCGTTAAACATTGTTTTTAGATCAAATTGTTACTTTATACTTCAGTTCAAGCATAAAGATATCAAATATTCATTATAGAAAGGGAAAATAAAGGTAATGCTAGTTTCTTCAAGAGTCTAAAGCCATGGCATCACCCAAATCAGGATCTTCGATTAACTCATTCAATTTTCTAGCATGCTCAGCATCTTTACTTGCATCTACGTCTTGCATCCAATAAAGCATTTTTTGATTAGATGAAGAAAATTTCAGTACGTAGACTCTTGAAGGGCTGACCGTAGGATGCGGAACTTGTTCAAAAGAGGCATCACCTGAAGTTTAACAAAAATAATATTGAAAATGAATATATTCAAAGTCAAATACCAACCAGTCAATGAGAAGACCCCAGACTGGGATATTACATTATAGATCAACCACCAATTTATGACACGTACCAGCAAAGAGGATGAGATCATCAATAACAGCGTCAGATTCCAGATCTTTGAAGCACACTACATGGTACCAAAAGAGTCACAATGACACAAATAATCACTTTGCATGTGCCATTGTGCCTAAACCGACATGCGCTAAGTAATAACTTACGGTGGTTAAGATCATCATCAGAATGTTCGATATACAGAAGCCTAAGTACATGATTGACTTTTTTAATCAATTTAAATTATTTTTGGGATGAGGAAAAGTTGTAGGCTTGATTGAAGAACTGACCCTGGTCCTGGGAGGGGGTCAATCATATTTGATTCACCACGTCTCATGCAGCGGCCAGCCTAAAAATTCCACAAAACGAAACAAATCCAGAATATAGGAATCGGTATTTAAATTCTTTCAACAGTCTTTGGAGCTTAGACCGATGGAGTTAAACGTACTCTGAATTGTAGAAGGCGAGTCATTGAGTGCGATTGGAAATCTGGGGATTCCCAAATAGGATGATTGTTATTGCATATCTGCTCGATAATGCATACGCCCTCTAAGCTGTTGGGACATAAGGGGTTGACATAGTTATTAAGAGCATCCACAGCCGCTTCAGCAAATATTAAGTAGCTATATGCATTTTACTGGCGCCATTTGTTACTTAATTGCAATATTCATCAGCCGTGTGCGAATTCTTTAACTAAACGCACGTTTAAAAAAATATTCATCAATCGTGTAACTCGTTCAATAACTGCTAGAGCATCCATTTCATACTTTAACTCAAACACACATCCTCAATAACATTGCACAAAGATTTATGCACATTATAGATGAACTACAATCTATTGAAGATGAAGAAATCATATTTAGAGATTTTTTAGAGTCAATGAAATCAAGTAATAAAGCCCATAAGAAATTATTTATTAATTGCTATTGCATTGATGGACATCACCAGCTTATAAAAGACTACTGTAATACAAATAGTACCTACAACTAAACCATGTTTCACCGCCATTTTTGCATTGGGAAAGCTCTATTTCTTTAAACTTCTAACAATATATAGCTACATAATGTCTATATTGGACACAGAGGACTGTAAGTCAAATGTGAAGCACTTGGGTTGCTCACTAATGCTTATCCATGACAAAGCAAGTTGTTCTTCTTGGGGGTGTCAATTAGGAGACCTTTTTTTTCTAGATTCAGTCAACATAAATGAGTTATTATTGAGCTATTATAGATGAGAAGGTGTAGCTGAAGTGTTTAATGCAAATATATGTAGTAATTGAATGAATAGTAGTGGCTATTGTTGTGTGAAGTGAGGGTGAAAAAATGGATAAGTAATTAATGAGGCGCCTCTGGCTTCAGTAGGTAATGATTGAGTCGAAAAAAGTGGCGCAAGGTTTTGGCAATTACAGAAGCTACTCAAGCAACTTTGCTCATTTGATTATATGACTACAGAATAAATCAGTTACTAAAGTCTAATCGAGCAACAATTGGGGAATAAGTCGGTAAAATATGCATACCAAACCACTTTACCGACATGGCTGGGGATGCTCTAAGTACTCAACTCCATAAGAATGTATATAAATATGATATAAATGAAATTCTAAATCTATTAGTGTGTGCAACAAACTACCACTTCACTAAAGGTTATGGGCTTGTCCCACTGAAAAAATAAAAAACCATAAAATATATATATATATATTTCATTTCTTCCACTTAGTGCTTCATCTTCTCTTATCTTGTTCTGTTTCCTCTCTTATCTTGCTCTGTGCTTCTTGCTCTTTCTTTGTGCTACGTCTTGCTATTGCTTGTGCTACATCTTGATCTCACTCCATGCTATATCTCGCTCTCACTCCATGCTACTTATTCCTTGCTTTTATTTCTTCATGCCTCTTTTTTCTCTTGCTCTGTGTTTCTCTCTTTTGTTTCTTTTCTTCTTTTCTCATTTTCTCATTCCTTATCATTATCTTTCTATCATCCATCTCTCATAAATTCTTATAATAATAAAAAGAAAGAAAATAAAAATAAAATGAATAAATATAAAATACACTAACATCATTTTCTTTTCTCTATAACGTATACGTAGCTTTCTTGTGAAACCAATTTAAGAGATTAGGTCTCTTTCCTGGCCAGGAAGAGAATTTAATTTTTTTTTGGCAGTGGTGGATACACTCCTGTCCTAGAATCTTTTTTGGCACCAATTATTTCTTTCTTTTTGTTTCTTTTTCTTTCCTCATTTTTTCTTTCTTCTCCTTATTTTCTATAAGAGCATTTTTTAGAACACTATGGCAGATAGAAACCCTATATTAAACAGGGTAGAGCGAGAAAGGGATTGTGCAAGGCAACATGCACAATCTTCACCAGCAACTCATGGTTTGAACACTCCTCAGGCTTCTGTGGAACCTTATACTGCTGAAGAATCGGCTCCACTTCCTCACAGTGAAGATCATGCAACCCCAATGAATACAGGAAGCAATTGAGGCCCCCAGGACAACAATGAGAAACTTCCATATGTAAAAAAACTTCCGCTGGATCTTGAGGAAGAATGGGACTCACAATCCTTTTTCCTGTGCTTTTTGAAGGCCAATTCAATGATTGATTTTGTGCCAAAACTGGCCGATAATGGCAAAAATGTATAATTATGGCATCAAAAACTCATGCAACTGTTTGGAAGAGTTATACATGAACCTTCATACCTTGTTACTTGCCCAACTCATGGAAACTTCAACCGATATAAGGACCATTTTTCTAGGGAAATGCTCCTAAAAACCATTGACAATGCTCTTCAGGAAATGGTTCATTCAGGGAGTTTCCCCTTGCTAACAATATCTACCAGTATCTTCTCACACAATTTAATCAGGGTACCCAATCTCAGAACTACACTCTCTGCTGTGAGGCAATTGAAATTTGCAGGGAGGACTTTAATAGTCCAATTGAATTCACTTCAGCTCTCAATGCTAAGTGTCTGGTACTCAAAACTTCAGGCCTTGTTCTTACAGCTGACAATCTTCTTGGACTTCAACTTCAATATGGCTCAAGAAGAAACCGTAAACTACATGAAGATGTAATGCTGGAAGTCAATCATGTCTACTGCTCAAAAAAACTAGTTCCTACCTCACAAGAAATAGCTTGTATGATTATTGACAGTGAAAAACAAATAACCGATTCTGACTGTTCTCATGATTGCCTTGTCTCTGTGAATTTGTTGTCTTTAACCCATGATATCTCTGATCCTGCTCTTGACCCTATACCTAAATTTATCACTTCTAATGCTGCTAGACCAATAAAAACCCGATATAAATGCCAAAGGCCTGGTCATCTAGCAGAAAATTGTTGTAATCCCCATGTGAACTCATTATCTCAACTGAATCCACAATCATCAGCTCAACCAATGCCCTTTTTCCCTGTCAGCTACCCAGCCCCATGGCCATCTCAAATTTCTTCCCCCATTCTAACCCAGCCTGTTCAATGTACCTCTTGTGTACAGAATGAAGACAGAAAACCTGACCTGTATTGACCTAATTACAAAATGATTTCAAAGTGAGGCAGCCAGTCTATGGCAGGCTTCTTGAACTAGGTAGTACTGACAAACCCAACAAAGTGCAAATTGACCATCTTCAAATGTCTAATTCCTTTCACCAACCCATACTTGATAGTGGTTCCACTCACAATGTATCAGGAGACTTAGACTGATTTGAAATATTGGTGCTGCTATCTCATCCTATTCCTTTAAAACAGCCACTAATGGTGATTCCAATTTCATTACAGCAAAGGGCTTGATGATATTCCTGGCCCTGGATGGGAATAACCTGTACATCAAATTTTTTTATTATTGTGAAAAATATAATGGAACCCTGATATCTCAAGCTGCTCTGATACTTGAAAAATGTAAGCTATCATTTGTTAATGGTGATATCATTGTCAATTCTGAATCTGGTTTACCACTTTTTATAGTGACTTTTGACAAATGATGCTGGGTGTTACCTTGGCCATTTCCACAGTCTGTATTAAATGCTATTGTAGATCCTATTTATTGTTATATATCTGTGACATGAATAATGTGCAATCTTTCCCACGTACTATTAATTTTGTATCCTGCCCCGTTTTCCCTTCCACTGAATGCCAGAAATTGAAACTTGATATTTGAACTGAGGAGGCCCTAATTTATTGGGATAAAGTTTTTGGTCATTGTAGTCTGAGAAGCATATCAAAATTGATAAATGGTAAATTAGCATTGGGTCTACCTGAGGACATACCTACTGGGATGATAGACTTTGAGGATTTCAGAATAGCCAAATCTGAATGAGGAGATGCTCTAATGGCATCAGACCAATTACATGAAGCCATTGAGATTCTTGCTGTTGATATAATGTGACCTTTTGAGGTATCAACCACAGATGGAGGTTTTTACTTACTCACCATGCTAGATGTAGGCTCAATATATGGAAATGTTGAATTTCTTAAAAAAAATCCAAGCAGGTAAAATCACACAAGAATATATCTACTGGACTGTAAGGCGTACTGGAGGAAAAGTAAAAATGCTAAAGTTGGAAAATGGTGGAGAATTTGTGAGTTGTGACATGGATGACTTTCTGAAATCTGAAGGCATATCTCACAAGAATTCTCTTCCCTACAATCATAGGAAAAATGGAGACATTGAAAGGTTCTACAAAACCATTTATGAAATGGGAAGGACACTCTTGCTTGATAGCCAGTTGCCTAAAGCCTTCTGGCGCCATGCTTTTAAATGGGAATTGTATGTCCACAATTGACTGCCAAAAACTTGTGCCTCTAATATCACTCCATATGAGCAGCTTCTCAAATGCACACCTAATCAAGAAAAACTTTGTATTTTTTGGGTTTATGGCCTATTTTCATATACCAAAAGAGGCCTGCAAAAAGCTAGATCCACAATCCAGAAAGTTCATGGTGATTGGTTATCTGGTAGAAAGCAAGGGTTGGCTATTTATTGATTACCAGTCGCAGAAGGACTATGTTTCTTCTCAGAAAACTTTCTCTTTCCAAAAAAGACTGACTGGTCTGACTGATGATTCACTTACTTGGGGAAGAAGCAATCATGAAAAAATGGAAATTGAATACATTAAAAACTCTTTATGCCTTAAGGATTTCACAACAGAACACCTGCTACTTGAAAAAGGGAAACTAGTATAAACTATTGTGCTGAAGTTAAAAATATTAGCCAATGACTCCCCAACCACATATATAAAAATTTTGAATTCTTCCAACAAGGAAAACTGGCTTGAGGTGTGTGGCAACAAGGTCAAAATGCTTGCTAATATGAGTGGGAGATAAACCCCCTTCAGGCACCTCAATCACTGATGGTAAACAGGTATTCACTACAAAACCAGATCAAGATGGACATCTTATTAAGAGGAAAATAAGATGTGTGGCCAAGGGCTCCACTTGTATTGAAGGTGTTGACTATAAGGAAAACTTTGCACCAACTGCCACCTTCACATCCATCTGTATGGTTCTGACCTTAGCAGCTGCTCAAAACTGGCCAGCACACATTTTTAAAGTAGTCTCTGCTTATTTTAACTCACCCCTAAAAGAAAATTTTTAGTTGAAAGCACTAGATGGCTTTGGAAGAGAAAAAGGTAAAGTAATGTTACAACAAAGTGCACTTTATGGTATTAAGAAGACTGCATGATTCTGGTGGAAACAATTGGAATCTAAATTAGCATCCATGGGTTAAATTTCAAGCACCTATGAAAGTTCCCTGTATATTTTGAAAACTTCCAATACTGGCCTCCTGTGGATCCATGTGGAAGATGGGACTATAAAGGTGTTGTAGAAAGACTCTTACAATAACCTTTCTGTAAGCAGAATCCAAGGGAGTTTGATAAACCAAAGAAACCCCTGTCACTTTAAGTAAATAAAGAGTTCACAATAAACTAATCTAAATCCTCTAATTGATAAGAAATGACCAATGAACTATTTTTTATTAAAAGTGTTGAGATGTAGAATAAGTATTCTTTATAATGGAGTTGAGAAACACAGCAGTGAAGCTGTATTCAGAAAATTTTAATAAATGATTGAAAATATGTTTTTATAAGATTTTATTTTTGTAAGATTTAGTTGTTAGAATCTGATCCCTGGTGATGAGACATTTGAAATGGTATCCTTTATGTTATTATATATGATGATGAGTGAGATTAATAAATTGTTATGTAAAAGTGTTATATTTATAAGGCTATATAAATTTTATAATTTGTTATGAAAAAAATAGATGATTGTTATAATATGCTTTGTTGTGTTTTTTTCTGTATGTATGTATATTTATCTATTTCTTCTTGAGATACTATCAGAATACCGTTATTTTATACTGTAAGTTATTCACATATATATATATATATATATATTTCTGTCTTTGTTAAAGCATTACTGTTTATCACCATTTATATGCATACTGTCAGCCTAGGTATCTCCAGGACTGAGTAATTCTTATGTTTAAAATAAGATAACCTTAATTAATTTAAGCTTATATCTTAAAAATAGGGTTAAAATACTTA
This sequence comes from Hemileia vastatrix, assembly GCA_030280995.1. Lineage (NCBI taxonomy): Eukaryota > Fungi > Basidiomycota > Pucciniomycetes > Pucciniales > Zaghouaniaceae > Hemileia > Hemileia vastatrix. The sequence continues at coordinate 18,278,735 of JASXTE010000013.1, read as the reverse complement.
TATATATGGTTATAATACATATATATATAATTATTACACTATTATATGACTTATAGTAGTTTAAATAGCTTATCCATAGCCTAATAATACTTATTAAGGTGTTAATGGAGTCATAATATACTTATCTTAAGTTATATTAAGTAACTATAGACATACATAAGCTTATATGTATACATAAACCTCATATTCAGTAAAATATGTAGTTATATTATGTATATTTAGGTCTATAAGTGGGTTTTAACCTCTTAAAAGCCTATAAACTTTATTTTTCTGATTATTTTAGGTCATATAAACATATTCAGTGGACTAACAATGCCTACACAAGCATATACACCTATTTCAGGCGCATATATCCAGTTTGGACAACTTAATCTGCTTCCTTGGATGGATTTTCACAGATTTATGGGTTGGGATATGATTACTGGGTTAATATGGATGCTTGGGGATGTTATTGGGGGCTTGTACAGTTAATTTGGTTCTTTATATGCTTTGGGCTTCATTATATACTCTTTGGATGAGTTATTTTACCTGTTTCTTTATGGTATCCACTTTGATCTTGATTTTCTATTTATGATATGGGTCTGTGTTATCATTAAATGTGACGGAGGGTCCTTACTGGAGGTCTGGGTGTTGAAACTTCTTGAAGTGGACGCCATGGGGAGGTGATGGGCCCTCACAGTGCTGTAATTTCCTAGAATAACAGTGACATCATCTGGATTGAAGGTCTGTGCACTCCAGTGGATTTTGGTATAAGTAAGGGAGGATTTGACAGGTTATTGGACATCAATTACTTACTACACTTCAACTAAAAATTATAAAACAACTATTATCATATATAAATATATTATAAAGCATTTATAAATTGATATTATCATTCACTACAGAAAAAATAAGGGGGTATTGCTAGCAATACCCCTTGCTTGAACTCCGTTGAGCCACAAATCTATGCTTGAATTATGCACACATCATCACCATGTAGGAAATTGTTTGGCCTTACATTTAGTCAGAGATTTGTCACAAATTGAGCTCAAGATGAACCTACATTGATCACCGTTTGATCTTGTAAAATCCTAATTTGATAATCAGTTAAGCTCCCTTTGATCTCACTTTGATCTAACATAAGCTTTTGCATATCCAATATGTCAACTATTCACTTTCAAAAAGATTTGTAATGAATTTCACATGGAATATTAGAAACAAAACCAGTAATTTTGAGTAAATGTCTCATCAAAATGATTAATATACAACAAAATACCATCAAAATTCAATCTGATTACTGAAAACTTTTGGTAAAATGACTAATAGATATTTAAATTGGAAAATAATATTCCATTTCTCAATTTCAAATTCAAATATAAATCCTCGTTTGAAATGTGAATTTTGTAGATTTGTTGCCTTCCTATATTATGAGTAATATTTGAGGTATTTTACACCTTTGTAAATATGGTGTTGTGCTGCTAGAAATTATCTCTGTTTCAATTCAACTTTATTGAAGCTTGATTCCAGAATGATACATATTTTATAACTATTTTGAGAAAAAAGTCACTAGTAATGAATTTAGCCTTTTATCTGTCCTTTATTAAACCTCACTTAATCCTACTTAAATCCAAATTGACCCACAAAAACCTTATTTGGGATATTTTTTAGCCCAGGATGATTCAAGATTGGAGCAAAATATTATTTTAAATATCCAATATGCCTATTGATTAAATTTCTTCAAGCTTACTTTAAATTCACATTAACATTAACTTTCACAGGAAATATTAAACACAAATCTTGAAAATATAGTATTTAAAATCAAAATAAATATAATATAATATGCTTACAACAAAATTTTCTTTCTGGATTAATTGAAACAAAAAATTGTTCATTTGTGAAAATAGAAAAAAAACTATCCATCCTGAATTTAGAATTCATTTTTAAAAATTTAATGCCCCCTCACTTTCAAGTTTATCATGTATTTCGAAAATTATATTTTTAATAATTTTGTGAATAGTACACCTGAGATATAAACTTGGGGATATCAAAAACTAAAACATCAGCAAATTGAAATGTTTTTTATTGTTATGAATGGAAATAATGATTGAAAAACACCATTAGAGCAAGTTTGATTTTGAATAATAGGCATACTTTCTCATGTAAATTTCAATAAAAATAATTTTTATTCTTACTTAAGTTGCGGTGGATACATTTGAGCTCAAAAAGAATTAAAATTGACAAAATAAGACTTCTATAATTCATATTCAAAAATGAAATCACCCTTCATTATCTACCTGTAAACTATTTTAAATTGAATAATTTCAAAGTCAGTATATACTGATGTTATTTTTTCTTCTAAAAAATTTATTATATAGATTAATAGTTATAAACAGTTGACATAGATGTTAAATTTATATAAGCAATCTTTAATTCATAAAATGATAAAACTATCTTTTATGTAAAAAGTGATGAAGGAAAAAAATATTATTAAATTTTTGATGCACTATCAATAAAATTGAAGATAGAGCATATCAAAAGTTTAAACTTAATTTAAATTTTGATATCATCATTTTATTTTATTTTACTTGAGTAGAAAACAGATTTTAAATCTCAATATAATTTTAAATCCCATTAGTTTGTAGATTTCAACATTTGAAACTATGAAATAAATATTTATGAAAAAATTTTACAATATTTGCCCTTCTAAAAACTCATAAATCCAACTTCAAATCTTCTAACCTTCACAAGTAACCCCAATGCATTCTGAAAATACTCTATATTTAAATAATTAAAGGTAAATAAAATTATGTTTTTATTCTTTATTTCAATTTTTGATAAATAATATATATATATACATATATATATATATATAATTTCTTAAAAAGTCTAAGAGGGAACTTAATAGTGGTTTTGGCATTAGATATATAGATTCAACTTTCAAAAAATTTGTTTGGAATAAATTACAAAGACAAAAAGGATATATTTTGATGAAAGAATAGTGATTTAGGTTCTCTTAAAATATTATTAACCATTTTTATGGAATATTAATCCATGGTTATCATTCTTTATGATATTATCATAGAATTTTTTCCTTTTTTAATATAATGATTTTCTATTGTGTGGTATGTAGGCTAAGATAAGTTTAAAAGATTTATTGAAGATATATATACCAGAAACAGTATAATCTGTAGATTTATAACTATAACTTACTTTTCTGATGTTTTACATCATTGATAAGTAGCTCATGCATTACACAAGTAAATAATTATAGTCTCTGGAAATAATTCCTTGTGAATTTCAAATTTTTGGTTATTCTTAAAATCATTACTCAAATAAACTAAAAATTTCTTCAAATATTGATTGAAAGAAGGAGTTACAAAATCTTATTTTGTAGTTATAAAAGTTTGAGTTATTTTTCATATTATCAAGTATAATGAACATTTGTAAATTTTAACTTGAAAACTAGTGATCATAGCAAAGTAATACTGGAAGAATCAGATAAAAAGGGTGGAATAAAGTCATAGCACAACAGGAAATGATACAAAATTGTTGATTTTTATCTCATAAAATTCAACTTATTTTTAACATATTTTACCACCTTTAGATAATGTTTAGTGGATTTTAACATTATTATAACAAGCAAACTTAACAATGTTTTGATTTTTTTAACAAAAATAAATATTGTTAGATCATTTTTTTAAAAAATATGACTTATTTTTATGCTTTATCTACAATAGTTAGTAGTTTTTTTTGCAGAAATTACTTGTTTTGATATTCTATTTTTGAATTTTTTAAGAGACTTCATTGCATTAAAGTTTTGTAATAATTTTTCATTAAAGCGTCATATTTTAAATCTAGAGAATTGGTTTTGAAATAATATATATTTTCATGTTAATTGACTCATTATTTTTGGATTGATAAATTATGTTAAAATTGGGATTGCTTATTTCTAGTGAGTGTACATCATAGTTTGTTTTCAAATCAAAGATTAATAAATGGTGAAATTTGGTAAAATTCTAAATATCTTTTAAACCTTTTTGATTTAAATAATGTTTAATGTTATGTAATCATTCTATAAGTAGAACACAGTTATAATCTGATAATGGTACATTGCTTTCAATTTCTAATACTAAAATTCTATTCTACTTGAAACAATGTAAACTAAAGCTTGGTATCTCATAAGAAACTCGCAATTTTCAAAAATCATATTTCCAACTTTTTAAAAATGATACACATTAAAATATATTTTTAGAATAATTTCCTAATTAGTTTCAAATACTAGAAAATAATGACCTCAATTTATTTTAATACTTAAACCATTCTGATGAGTGAATTTTACAATCCTCTAAGTAACATATGGTTACCATTTATACACATATGCATGATTTCTCCTTTTGTTTGATTTTAGCTGAATCTAAAAAGTAAAATCACATGTTGAACATCATCTATAGATAAACTTCTTATATTAGAAGCTAATATTCATATGAGAAATTTGTTATTGAGTTTGGGAAACATTAATAAGTGTTGGGTATTATAATTGAGCCATTTATTCAAGTAAATAAAAAAGGATGACCTTCTAAATATTTCATATATATATATATATATAATAAAAATTAATTATATAGTAGCATTTAACCATGTTTTTATACTAATGTCATATAAAAAAAGGGATTGAACTAAAACTTTCAGTAAAGAAAATAAAAATAAGATAAGTTAATATTCTTGTTTATATTCTCATATTTTTGAAATGGCTTACTTAAGGGAGAAAATTATTTGGTTTTAGAGTACAAGAATTTCTAGATAAAAATCTTCACAATATAGTTTGACCCTCTCAAAAAGAAAATTCCTCAAATTTTACTATCACAATTTATATATTTGTTAAGTAATAGAAAATGGAGTTGTGTCTTTGACAATGAAGCTTTAGAAAATGAAATAAATAATTTAAATTTATAATATAATTTTTGAAACAATAAATCATGTATTCAAAAAAAATTATATATCTTACAATCAAGATAACAGTATTAATTAAGCAACTCTAACAACTTTGGAAAGAAAATGTCGGTCAGTCGTCTAGAAGAGGTAAGAAAAATAGGAGAAAAAGGAGGAGAGAAGGAGGAGGACAAGGGAAAATAAAGAAATAAACCAAAGAATATATATTTAATTTATTTGAGAGGGAAACAACGGTGAGCAACTTTGAGAGGTGAAAAAAACTTAGATTTTATTAACAATAATATTATTAAATGTAAGGGTTCTGCGCGGCAAACAATTTTAATTACTATCAGACTTAAAGCAACCTTTGATTTGTTGTATAGAATTTTAAATTAGATTTGTATTACTAATAAAAAAATATAAACGTAATAAATTGGTTATTTAATTTGTTGAGTGTGTAATAAGTGATAAGGCTACAGGGGATTATCCAAGGCCCTTTTATAGGCAATGGGTCCTCTGAAGCGCTACTATATCAGTAAATACAATGATTAGAAAGGAATAAAACAAACATATCAAAAGAGTAAATGAAACATAACAATATAGAGAAAAACATGAAACAAATAATTAAAAACCCAATTAAGAATCCAATTTCCCCACCATTAATCCCCAAATCAGTAAGTGACAATAGTGAATAACTAAACAAGATTGGAAACATAGGAACTATGAGAAATATAATTCCCAACAGATGGTACATTCTGATTAAAGGATATTTTAAGTGAAACAAAAAATAATTTGATGCAACAAAACAAGCAATTAATCTCAATTTAGTCCAAATTAATTTATTTGTTTTTTCTAACACAATTAAGGGTCAAAAGAAGCGTCCTTAATTATTGTTTAGTATCATATGAGAGGTATTATTTAATATATAAATTTAAGTATTTAATTTAAATATATTATAAATCAAAATTACACTTGTAATTATAATATATGTTTTTTAATTAATTAAATATAAATTTATAATTATTAAATACATAAAAATGCGCCATTATTTGTAGAATATATTATATTATGCTCAATTTAATTGTATATATAAAAATATATATAACCAATAAATTTAATGTAACACTTGTATATAATAAAATTCTTATATAATTTCATTATGCAATAAAATATTAAGTTATATTCATTAAATACAAGTCTTACCCACTCTTTAAAGTTTTATAATTTATATATCATTTACTGGACTCCTGGAATAGCCTGGCTGACACTCCCTCACTCTAAAAAAAACAATAAAAAAAAAAAATGCTAAGATTTTTTCTTTTTGTATTTTTTCAACAGAGCAGGTAGATTTGAAATTTCCTTGCCAGGTATCCATGCATCATTTTCAGATGATTTGTTCTTATATCTCAATAAATATTCAGTACCTCTTTCAGAAGTGATAATTCTATCATTGAGAATTTTATCAATTTCTGCTGTTTCTGTGACTTCCTGAGGGTTCTTCTTAGGTCTTCCTCTTCTCTTTGGAAATAAGTCACTGTTGGAAGTATAAGGTTTAAGTAAAGAAATGGGAAAAACAGGATGTTTCCTATCATATGGAGAATACAATACAACTTCTACTGCATTATCACCAACCATTCTTTTAACAACAAATGGTCCTACAAAAGGATCTTTTAATTTGTGGTTACCTTGTAAATTGAAATGGACAGTAGAGATCAACACTTCATCACCCTTGTTAAATGTGTATTCTTTATGGGATTTATCCCATCCTTTCTTTTCATATTCAAATGCTTTATCAATACAACTTTGAGCATGTTTTCTGCAGAGCTGTTGCATTTGCATAAAAGATTTTACACCAGGGTTCAGTTCCAACTTAGGTAATTTATTATTGAGAATCTGAGCAGGAGTGTTTGGGACATAACCTAACCAGAGCTCAAAAGGCTTTTTCTCAGTGACAGAATGAACAGTGCTATTATATGCAAATTCAAGACCAGGCAAAAGAGTGACCCAATCATGAGTAAATCTGTCATTGTCTTTATATTCTAAACCAAAGGCACAATACCTTCTAATCATATCTTCCAGAGTCTGAATCATTCTTTCAGCTAGACCATCAGTCTGAGGATGGTGAGCTGTAGACAATTTTAACTCACAGCCACAAATATCCATCAAAGAGGTCCAAAACTCAGAAGTGAATTTTGGATCCCTATCAGAGATAATGGCTTTTGGAAAACCAATAATATTAAACATGTAAGACCACCATAAGAAAGCTAATTCTTTGGTGGATACATCTTTGTGGGTTGGAATAAATTTGCACATTTTTGTGAATCTATCAACTATTACCCAACAAGAGTTAAAGCTGTCTTTACCTGCAACAGGAAGACCAGTGACAAAATCCATATTAATGATTTGCCAGGGAGCACTAGGTGCTTCAATATGTTGTAATAACCCTGCTCTCTTACCTGTTAACCTTTTAAATTTTTGGCAGGAATCACAAGATTCAACATATAATTTTGTGTCTTCAGACATATTAGCCCACCATGCAGTGTTTTTGATTCTAATCAATGTTTTTTCAAGATCAAAATGTCCAGCTAATATGTCATCATGACAAAGTTTGAGGATAGTTTCTTTCATTGAAGGAGGAATAACAATTACATTGGTAAGCTTCCTTCTATAATATATATAACCATCTTCAATAGAAAACTTTCCTTTATTTAAAGCATTTTGGTACTTTGCAGGAAGAGTTTTTATTAATGCTTGAATTGAAGCATTCTTAGGATCATTCAAAATAGTAACTAATTTATTTAAGTCAGAATCTTTATCATATGAATCCAGTATTAACTGTAATAACTCTTCTTCCATATCAACTATAAATATACCATGTATATGAACAGTATCATCTTCAGGTACATAAGCAGGATTGGAGTCATTATTTGGCAGAGGCAATCTGGAGAGCATATCAACATTAGAGTGAACATTTCCAGCTCTATGGATAATAGTCATCCTTCCTCTGTATTCCTGAACAGCAAGTTGCCACCTGAACATATGTCTGTTAGGTGTTTTGAGGTTTAAGAGAGATTTTACAGCACTACAGTCAGTTACCAACTCAAATTTTTGGTCATCCAAGTAGTAATGAAGTTTCTCAAGAGCCCAAACAACTGCTAAGCACTCCAATTGAGTGGCACCATATTTCAATTCACTATTTCTTAAGGTTCTTGAAATATAACAAATTACAACCTCTGAGGATTTATCATTAATAATTTGCTTTTGGTGAAGGGCAGCACCCAGACCAATAAAGCTAGCATCTGTATAAAGTACAAATGGCTTGTTAAAATCTGGAAGAGCCAATATAGGGGCTGTCATTAAGCAACTTTTCAATGTATTAAAAGCTTTCTGACAGTCATTATTCCAGAGAAAAGCAACATCTTTTCTGGTTAGTTTTGTAAGAGGCAAGGCTATGACCTGATAATTTTTAATATATTGTCTATAATAGCCACACATACCCAAAAAACTTTGGATTTCTCTTACAGAAGTTGGTGCTTTCACATTTTGAATGGCAGCAACTTTATTATGGTCTACACAAATTTGTAAGCCTGACACAACATGGCCAAGGACTTTCAAAGATTGAAAACCAAATTTACACTTTTTTAAAGATAAGGTCATATTGATGTCATCCATTTTTTGGAAAACTCTATTCAAGTGAATCATATGTTCATCAAAAGTTTTAGAAAAAACAATAATATCATCAATATAAACCATGAGCCAACCTTCAATAATTTCTTGATGGAAAGTGTTATCCATAACTTTCTGGAAAACTGAAGGAGCATTTTTAGGGCCAAATGGCATTCTAACATACTTATATATTCCCATATGAGTAGCAATTAGCAAAAAATTTTGAGAATTTTTTTCAACTGGAACTTGATGATAACCTTTTATTACCATCCAGACAACTAATAAATTTTGCACCTTGCAAGGTAGCATGTATTGAATTAATTCTGGGTAAAGGATAAATATCATCAACAGTATAAGTATTTAAAGCTCTGTGATCTCCACATAATCTAGCTTTATCTTTTTCATATGAAATCAAGACTGGGGAGATGACACAATATTTGGGGGTGACATCCACTTTCTCAATGATATTCATTTTCAATAATGTTTCAATATTATCTTCAATATCTTTTCTTTTTGATGGAGAAGCAGGATATGGTTTTTTCTTAAGGGAAGGAGGAATATCACTCAAATTACAGGATAAGTTAATTTTCATCTCTTCCTGAACAATTCCCAAGACATGAGAACCATGAGCAAAAGCCATAGGGAAAGAGGTAATAGAGGCAACAATAGAATCCTTTTGTTCACTAGTCAACTGATCACCAAAAGAAGCGGTATTTATTTCATGTAATAAATCATCCATTTCAGTTGTTGTTCTACCTTTACATTGGGTCAGTGAGTTACAAGATTTCAACAAATGCCCAGAAGGTCTAGGAGAAGAAATTTTGAATTTTCTTTTCCCATTCATTCCTAAAGTAAAGCAATTATTTGCTGGATCCAGTTTCACACCAAACATGGTTAAAATATCATTTCCCATAATAAACCAATTGCTCAAATTATCATTTTTCATGACAACAAACTCACAAATAGCTCTGACAAAACCACCATTATATTTGAAGAATACAGAGGTTTTGTATTTGCCAATAGGAAATAAGGTAGAACCATACCCTCTCCATTTTTCAGAAGTTATAGGCAATAATTTACTCAAATATTCCTTATCCACTGAAGCCAATGCTTTTTCAGATACTACACTTCCTCCAGCACCAGAATCAAGAACTACATCAACATTTTTACCATTAATGATAATAGGTGCCTTTAAAGGGGATATAGGAATAGAATTGTTAGTAATATCTTTAATCATCTCAGCATTTTCTACTGAAGATAAATTCAATACACAATCTTCAGATATATTATTTAAATAATGGACATCATGTTCCAACATTAAAACATCTTTAACAGATTCATTTTCATAGGAGATATTACTTTCACAGTCACTGGAAGAATTATTGACATCAAGTTCAACTTCATCAGTGTCTTCATTTTGTTCAACAAGATGAATTTTCTTGTCACAAACATGACCCTTCTGCCACGGTTTGTTACATTTATAACAAGTATTTGTTGCATATTTTTTAGGTGCAACTGGGGCAGAGGGTTTACCAGATTTTTCTGGGAGCTTTATAGAAGGTTTATTCTGATCATTATAAGATTTACTAAGGTAATTCTTTGGTTCATATCTATGGTTGAGTAGTACTTCATTACAGATATTAATGAAAGAAGAATTTTCCCTTACATGCTCAGTTCTAGCAACAATCAAATCCCTAAGAGAATTTGGTAATTTATACAAGATTTTATCTCTCCAAATATCATAATCCATCTTTGGATCAATTGCTCTAAGGATTTTAGTTATTTTCATCAGAAAAACAATGGGCTTTTCAACAGAGGAGGATACATATCTAGTATTCTCATACAGTCTCTGCTGAGCTAACCTGAATTTTGAACCACCAAACTGATTCTCAATCAAGGATTTCCAATCATTCCATGTATAATGATTGTTATCTAAGAGGACAGATTCATACCACATCAAGGCTACATTGGAAAATAAAGAAATTAGCTTAGAAACAATTTCCTCATCAGGTAGTTTATAAGATCTCTTTAAATTATCAATTCTCTGGATAAAGTGTTGCCAATCAGAGGAAGAATCACCATCAAAGGTAGGATATTGGTCTAACTTAGGCCAATTTTTCTGACTACTGGGATGGTCCACTTTTTGGTTTGAATTATTCATTAGTAATAATTCCTGAAGTTCAGCCAGGTGTTCAGAAATTTCATTATTTACAGAAACAGCTGGTGCATGACCATCACAAGATTTTTTGCTAGTAGCAAAAGATTTTACAGACTCATTGTCAGTTTGTTTAATGGTTGAAATATGAGGAAGAAAGGATGAACTTTGTTCAGGTTTTTTCCCTTTATTTTTATGCAGCTTATTTGCAGAAATCTCATTTAATTCATTATTGATGGTTAAGGTTGAGAACTTTTCCTGTAGGTCAGACACATAGTTTCTTATTCTTGGAATTTCAGACATCTGGTCATTTACTTTTGCAAGAGATAGAACATTTCTGTCCTCAGAAACTGAGTGTTTGGTACTTAGTGCATGGAAATCATTTTTTAGCTTCTTAAACTCATTTTGCAGAGATTTTATTTCATTCTTGAATGAATAATTTTCCTCAATAAGGGGTTTCAATTCACTCAAGGTCTTATGTAGACTGATATTTCTATCTGAGATAGCTCTATGGTCACTTCTTATTTGTTTTTGTTGACTAAGAACAATATTCAAGGTTTCTTTGATTTTTAAATAAGCTGTATCTTGTACAGAAGAACTCACTTTACATTGCAAGTGTAAATTATTTAATCTATCATTTTCATGTATTAACACATCTCTCACATGTTTGTCTTTCACAATATTAAAATCAAGGGTATCTTTCAATATTTCCTCAGAAGTTTTTTCAATTAAGGTATAGATTTCAGGGGGAACAGAATCATTTTTAATTGCAAGAGAAGGATTAATTAAAGATGTAGAAGTTAAATGTAAAGGTTCATCAAATGACAATTTGCTAATTACATAAATAGGGCTACTAGTTACAGGAAGCTATCTTTAACAGGTTTAACTGTTCTTTCACCATATTCAATAATATTACCTGCAGAAGAAGATTTATTAGAAAACATACCCAAGTGACTATCAACCAAATTACTTACCATGGCAGAGGAGGAAACTTCCCCTGGGACTGGGTTTGGGATTGTGCTTGGGCCTTCTTTCTCCTGCCTTGTTGGTAGGGATGAGGAGGTGGATGGAAATTGGGTGTTCTGGATGGGCCAGGCTGATGATGAGGAGGGTGTTGCACATTCTGTTGGTAGTGACTCATTAGATAATCCCATTTCCATTGCTCTACTTCCATAGCATTTGGATTTTGGATGGTTGAGCTGGGTGGCTGTGAAGGTTGAGCCTGAAACTGAGGCTGATTGGGAGGCAACTGAGGAGGGGCCTGGGCCTGAATCTGGTTCCTGAGTTCTTGGACCTGATCCCACAATGTGTCTACCTTTGCTTTGTACGTCATATTTTCTGTCTTCAACTCTTTTATATGACTGGATAGGTTGCTGATTTGTTGTGGCAGAGGAAGCTTTTTTATTTTGAAGCCTTTTGGAAGACCTTCTTGAGGCACTAGAGGCTTTACTTCCTTCTGTGGTACTGGGGGAAGGGGGTTTGGTTTGTTTGCATTTCCTGTCATTTCCACATCCTGCAGTATGTGAATTCTTTGTGTTAGCATAAGATTTTTTATGACCAACTTTAGAAGAACTTACAGTGTCAGCATCATAGTCAATTTCTATCTCATCCACTTGCATGTTATCCAGTTTTTTTGCCAAATTGTTGGACATTCTAGTGGGAAGATTTATATTTTACTTTGTACTTTATAAAAAAAATAATCAAAGTTAGTCAATAATTGCTCCAAATAATATAAAAAAAAAAATTTTTTAATTAATTAAATTATAGAAAAAATAACTTTCAATATAAAGTAATAATTAAAAAAATTAATTTTTTTTTTTTAAAAAAAAAAATGGATTGCAAGTTTTAAATTGGGAATAACAAGTAAGTTAAGTCAACCAATTAATTATTAATATTAAATAAGGCAATATATTGGGACTAAGCACAATGTACTTTTAAGTCAACCAAAATTAACAATAATTAATAATAAAAAAAAATTAAATTAATAATTCGATTGTATTAATAATAATGTTAATTCTTCTAGGACTAAGAGGATTTAACACTCTATAATGGTCAACTAGGAAAAAAAATTTTTAAAATTGAACACTTACACTCAGTGAATCAGCAATTAAGCCACAATCACTGTTATTGCAATAAAAATATAGTAATATGAGTGAGAGGCGCAAAGGTGAACTTACTATAGTGATCGAAAAATCACTTCAAAATAATATAAAAATTAATATTATATAAACCTAAGATGTCGAACCCAAGTTCGAAACACAGTCGTGGCAAAAGTTTCGTTTTGCTAGGTGGTCCGTGCGTTTTGTCGTTCGTCGCCAGGCTCGATTGTCGTCGTCGTTTTGGAAAGGCCCTCAGTTGTCGGTCAGTCGTCTAGAAGAGGTAAGAAAAATAGGAGAAAAAGGAGGAGAGAAGGAGGAGGACAAGGGAAAATAAAGAAATAAACCAAAGAATATATATTTAATTTATTTGAGAGGGAAACAACGGTGAGCAACTTTGAGAGGTGAAAAAAACTTAGATTTTATTAACAATAATATTATTAAATGTAAGGGTTCTGCGCGGCAAACAATTTTAATTACTATCAGACTTAAAGCAACCTTTGATTTGTTGTATAGAATTTTAAATTAGATTTGTATTACTAATAAAAAAATATAAACGTAATAAATTGGTTATTTAATTTGTTGAGTGTGTAATAAGTGATAAGGCTACAGGGGATTATCCAAGGCCCTTTTATAGGCAATGGGTCCTCTGAAGCGCTACTATATCAGTAAATACAATGATTAGAAAGGAATAAAACAAACATATCAAAAGAGTAAATGAAACATAACAATATAGAGAAAAACATGAAACAAATAATTAAAAACCCAATTAAGAATCCAATTTCCCCACCATTAATCCCCAAATCAGTAAGTGACAATAGTGAATAACTAAACAAGATTGGAAACATAGGAACTATGAGAAATATAATTCCCAACAGATGGTACATTCTGATTAAAGGATATTTTAAGTGAAACAAAAAATAATTTGATGCAACAAAACAAGCAATTAATCTCAATTTAGTCCAAATTAATTTATTTGTTTTTTCTAACACAATTAAGGGTCAAAAGAAGCGTCCTTAATTATTGTTTAGTATCATATGAGAGGTATTATTTAATATATAAATTTAAGTATTTAATTTAAATATATTATAAATCAAAATTACACTTGTAATTATAATATATGTTTTTTAATTAATTAAATATAAATTTATAATTATTAAATACATAAAAATGCGCCATTATTTGTAGAATATATTATATTATGCTCAATTTAATTGTATATATAAAAATATATATAACCAATAAATTTAATGTAACACTTGTATATAATAAAATTCTTATATAATTTGATTATGCAATAAAATAATAAGTTATATTCATTAAATACAAGTCTTACCCACTCTTTAAAGTTTTATAATTTATATATCATTTACTGGACTCCTGGAATAGCCTGGCTGACAGAAAACAAGAAAAAAATAATTAGTAAAATGCATAAGTTATTTTTAGAATTTAAGAAAACTTAATAGCTCTACCTGTAAACTAGCCTTAAAGCAGGTTTGGATTTAACATGTGGAAATTCATACATAGTACCCTTCCATCATTAGAGCAGAATAAAATTTATGTAGTTTTATTTTTTTAATTTATAATAGTATTTTTATTTTTGGCTTTTTCATTAGTATAACTATATATTTTTTAACTTTTTTGTTTTTCATAACATAAGTTCAAAGCTGCACATCACTACTTCAAGATGAAACTCCATATAATGTAATCAATGAATGATATATTATAATGAATTTTACTAGAGACTTTTCAAAAATGGTGATTAAGAATACTTATTATAATTTTTTAAATTTTTATTATTATTCTATCTCTTGAAAGGAGATGGCCATATCTCAATTTAATTAGTTTTTCCTCAGAAAAATTTATTCTTGATCTAAATAAAATTGCATCACTATTAACTAGATGTTATTATACAATTTTAACAATTTTTTTATCTGAACATAGTTGAAAGTATGTATAAATTAAAGTGTTTCCACATAGTCTTACTATTATCCCACCATTATTTTCACATTTAGATTTCATTATAACTGTAAAATAAGTTTTTCAATAATTTTAATAATACCTTAATATTTAATAATTTATTTACATAGTAGATTTTTTATCCTTTTTTTTATATGAGGCTTATTATATAAACACCACTTTTAGATTTTATCCATTTTGATGTCTGATAATTTAAATTTTCATTTAACTACCCAAATTATATCAAAAAAAATTCAAAAGTATATTTTTTTAATGTACTCTTTTTGATAAACTTATCATTTCTTATAGGTTATTCTTCAACTATTTATTGTAATTAATTACCCACTCATTTATGGTCTGTTATTGTTGTTCATTACATACAGACAAAATAAGGATACTCTCATATTATATTGGAGTTTTAAATTAAAAAGTAAATACTAGTGGCTGGTATTAAATATGAAGTTGTTATAACTAAGTTGAACATTAATTAATTATTAAATGGCATTTTATATTACAAATTTTATTGAATGTATATAAAAATAACACTCAAGAAATATATATAAGATATATATATAACCATTGTATATCAAAAATGAAGTACTTATCAAAATGGTCTTTTTAAATGATTTTCAAATTTACTTAAAGAGACATTAATATTACCAATTCAAATTTTATATCAAATACAACAATATTATTATTTCATTTTTAATTATTTTACAAAAAATTTGAGTTTCAAAGTAATTTAATTCAGTATTTAATGAATGTTTTTGAAAAATATTTTTAAAAATAGAAATAACCCCTCACAAAAAAAAATATAATTTTTTTTACTTACAATTTGCACCATATTTCTACCCTTAAAATATTTGTATTCTTCTAACAAAAATATTTTTTAAATAAATTTAAAATTTTTTTCATTATTCAATTACAAAATGTCAAATTTATAATTTATTTTACCTTACTAAAAAATTTAGTTGAAAATTTAATTTTGTATTTCCAAAAAATAAACTTAAATGTCAAAAATTAAAAAAACAAAATTATAAATATAATTATGAGAAAGAGGCAGATTAAATTTATAATATTCATATAAAAAAAATTCATATATTTTATGGTGTTTGAATTTTAAATTTAATGTATTAAAAAATAATTATTAAATAACCAAGCCAAATGAAATTGGCTTGGATTTTTGGTATCACTAGCACTTATTTTTTTTCTTATACTCACATTTTAATTTTTAATTTTTTTTTTCTACATTTCTCATTTTTTTTTATGATTTTTAATGTTTTTAAGACCGAAGTTGCTTTCAAACAACTTCGGTCTAACGTTTCTCTCACTTTCCCACCAGATTGCACCTGGTAGGGAAAGTCGCTTCCATTTTAGAGACCAAAGTCCCTTGCAGGGACTTTGGTTTCTCGGTGTGCATTGCACAGCCAGAAAAAAACTGGCTGTGCAATGCACTGCATGCAGCACATGCAACACGCATCACTGCTGCAAGTAATGCGCATTGCACATGCTGCGCATATCTCATGCAGCTGACTTGATATCAGCTGCATGAGATATGGTAGTGATTGTGCAACGCGCGTTGCACACTGCTTTGGACACCTCCCAGCCTAGTAAATTAGCTAGGAGGGTGGCAAACATTACAGCAAGCAATCAAAGTCACTTTTAGCGACTTCGATTGCTTGAAAGAGACACTTCCAGCCAGGTTTCCCCTGGCTGGAAGTACTAAATTGCAATGTAAGGGACCCAAGCCAATTTCAAAGGCTTGGGTCATAAATTAAGGTTTCTAAAAAGCAGCCAGTATAAATCTGGCTGCAATAAAAAGTAAATTTTTTAAATAAAATACATAAAAAAATAAAAATTTGTTCAAATAAAATATACAACACTCTTCAGCCAGTAAGAAACAGCCTTCCATTGTTACACATAGAAACAAAATCAAATGTTTCTTTCATCAACATTGGCCATGTTTCAATATTTTGAACCAAGTAAGATCAGGAAAAAGGTCACGGCAAAAAAATTGCATAATTAAAAGTCTCCCAATTTAATATGGTGCGGAAGTTCATATTTTAGAAATAGGTGGTGCACATTATAGTTCCCTTTAAAAAAATTCAAAAATGAATTAATTTTGGCGCAATGTAAATTTAAATGTGATGAGTGTATGTTTTTTAGCTACGTGAAACATGGTAGCTAGAATTATGTGGCGTCAATTTTTTTTAGATGTGAAATTCAGTGTTCCACAAATGTGCATCCGTACAACATGCAGCCAAGTAAATTCTAGCTGGAATTAGTATATGCATAGGAAAAAATGATCATGCTGTGTACAGTGCCTTGGCAACATCATTCTTGGAATTTAGATGAAGTTTATCATATGACTTGGAGAGCTGCATTTTTTTGAAAATGTGATCAGTGAAAATTCATGATATATACATCTGTTTGCCACCCAATTTATTTTTCCTTTCTCTTTCTCACTTACCTTTTTCAAAAATTATCAATCATATTTTTGCTTTATCATTTTGAATTATTGGTACTATTTTCTTGACCTTATCTGACTACTGGTAAGCAAATTTTTCTTGCTATTGCATTTCATATCATTTTGGTTTGTTACACTTTTTTACACTTTTGACAAGTTAATCTAATGATTCTAATTCTGAATTTATTTTTATGGTATCTTTTACTGTACCCTTTCAATTCATTATAAAATAATTCTTTTTCAGTTAACTTAAAGTTTTTTTATTTGTTTGTCAATTTTCTTTTCTTTATTCCTTATCAAAAATGTTCAATTTATTTATCTAACCATTTATTTTTTAAAACAGTGATTATAAAATAAACTTTATAATTAATTTTGATCAATCAGCTACAAATGGAAGAAGATTTTATAGACATGTAAGTTCATGTTTTGCTTATCATTTTTCTATATTTCTTTAATACTTTCTCAACCATTATATTATTAATATGAAAAGTAAAACATCATCTTGTACTTGCTGAAAGCATACAGGATAATGTTTTGCTTTTCATAATAATAATTAGATTGTTTGTACTTTACCTTTAATTTATTGATTTTTAAGTTGTTTCAAAGTCTCGTACTTGCTGAAAGCATACAGGACAATGCTACAATTTAAAAATTAATAATTTATTGAAGTATAACTTTCTAAGTCAATATATTGATCAGAGCAAGATTTTTCATTTTATATATGTGGATATCATAATTCCGTAAATTTTTTAATATTACTAGTGTATTGGAGTTATACTTTCATTATATTATTAATATTAAGTGTAGAGCCAAATCTCGTACTTGCTGAATGCATACAGGATAAAGCTATACTCTTTATATGTATAATTTAATAAAGTATACCTTTGAAACGCTTTCTTAATATTTGAAATAAAGAAAAAGTATATAAATTTACTAATATGTAGATATGCTAACTTTTGTATTTCTAATATTGAAGATATGATAAAGTTAAAGGTATCATTGACTGATAATTGAAATTATGTTACTATTTTCTAATTTTTGATTTTTTTCTATTTTAAATCAAAATTGAATTCTCTTAAGATTGAACCATCAATGAGTAACGATTTGAAAAAAAAAAACGGCCAGGGAAGAACTCTAACTATAGGTGGGCGAAAGACATTGCTACTGGAATGAAACTTGTAAACACTCTTGGAATGGATACAAACGGGAAGAAGCCACATTTCTATGCACGATCTTATGCAAATAATATGACAGATTGCAATAATTATTACAATTTTTTTCCTTGATGTAGTATTTATAAACCAAAAGGTGTCTTAATACCTAATGTTCTTGTGCAGACTTTTGAAATTCATGAGCTCAAAGAACTAGATATGTTAGAAGCTACGGTGCGATGCATTAAGGATCTTTCTTACTGCGAACATGAAATTAAAAATAATGGTTATCATCAAAGAGCTGGTGGTTTTGGAAAATTGTTTGGTGGTGGCTTTATTTTAGATAGAAAGAAATCTTTACATATTCGTAAGTATCACTTTTTTTAATTTAAATACTGAATTTTTGAATGCTTTTCCTTGCAGATGAATACACTGATGATATTGTAAAAACGGATGAAGAGGATTGAAATGTACTTTGAATATTTTTTTAAAAAAATATCATATGTAAAGTACAATGAGGCAACTAATCTTTGCGCAACACTTGATATTCCTGGATTTTCAAAAGTTTCTAGTGAAGAAGAGGGTGTACCGTTTGCTAGTAATTTAACTTGGACATCTGGAGGGAATGGTAATGGGTTCTCTAATGAGGTTCATCTCGATAAGGATGCAAGTGAGTATACTTTAGGAATATTTTTTCTTAAAGATACAGAAAAAAACACCATTCATATGAAGTATGATAAGACCCAACCACGACAAATAGGTGGAGAACTTATGTTTCCCGAAATTCGAAGTAAAATCAACTTTGAAGCAACTAATGGAATAACAGTGACATTATGGCCTGCCAATCAACTAAGGCATTTTACCTCAAGATGTCATGAAATTCCTGGCTTCACTAGGATAGGTTCTTCTATTCAAATCAGCACTAGACTTTTTCATGCTATAGAAAAGCTTAATGTTTTTGATATTGATATTTCAGAATACTTAGAAATTAAAAAAGAAAAATTTAGGTTAGAATATTTGATTAGTGCTTTGAGAGTTTTTTTGAAAAGATTTGACTTAATAGAGGAAGAAATAGAATCAGCAAAGTATTATTTATCTAATGTTAAGACAAATCTAAAAAATCTAGATATATAAATATTAAAGATTTATATTATATATACACAACTTAATGCAAATTTAAACATGATAAATACTGGGAGTAGCTGTAACATTTTCAGTTTTGATAATTATAGTATTATCTATTTTTTTTATTTGTGAAATAAAATAATTTTTTTTCATAATATTATAAGAAAATTTGATTTACTTTTGAGGAAATATATAAGTTGTGAAATCTTTAAATGTCATTTTTATTAAATTGGTAGCAAAGTTTCTAAAATAAAAAAAACTATAATAAAGAATTTGAAATATATTAGCCATAAAAATGTGCTTTTAATGCTACCAAATTAACTGTATAGTATTTTAGGTCAAACAGGCTTATTAATAAAAAAGTTAATAATAAAGAGTTGAAGAAAGAATTTTGAATCAATAATAGATTAAATTGTATTTTTTTAAGAATGTACTCATTTAATTATTTAAATTGTTCTACTTCTGATTAAAAATGTTACAATCAACGAAAATATTTGTAATAATTAATAGATTATATAATATTAAAGGTAAAGTAACAAAACTAGAGCAGTTATCATATTTTTATATAAACAATAAAATATTTAAGAATTTAATACAAGTATTTGAAATCATATAAGTAGATTTTAAAATCTTTGTTATTGCTGGACTTACAATAATTTTTTTTAATAATTAATTTAGAAAATCATGTTAAAGGTTACTTAATAAATTTCAAAGATGGTCACATTTTTGACGTATTTGAAGGAAAATAACTTGAATTATACAAGATATATCATATAGACAGAACTTTATCTATTTACATGTTGGAATATTAATTTATTGAAAGGCTATGTTTAGCAAAAAAAGGTGATACTGGCTGAATGGAGCTCCAGTAATTAAGAAAATCTGCAGAAATAGCCCTAGCAATTCCCAGAGGACTTGGGGTATCAAATTTTAAAGGAAATGGATCACACTTGCCTATAAAAGGTTTTATTAATGTTAAAATATAGTTATTTAAATTTTTCCAAATTATTTCTTCCATCAAATGATTTTTTTTTTCATGTAAATTAAGAAACTTAACTTCTGATATTACCTTCAAGCAATCAGCTGCTGAAGCCAATCTATGATCTTGAGAGCTCAGAAATAAACCACGGACACCATCAATTATATAGAATGTGAAAGATTGATATCAGTGGTGGGAGTATTCAGAATTTATTTTGTTTAGTGCAGCCTTTTGTTTCTCTCTCATTATAGTCAGTTCAGTATTTTTGTTTTTCTCACTTGATTGTTGAGCTTCACTAGTCTTGCCACTTGATATTGTTGCAGCACAATATTTTGATTTAAGAATGATAATTGACATAATTATATCAATGATAATATTGCTGATTTGAAGAAGAGTTGACATTGATATATCACGGGGTTGAAGTGCAGTGGGACCAACTTCTAAGCCATCAGAAATCGGACTCTTCAGATTTGAAAGGTGAGCTAGAAGCTGAAGACCACGTTCAATTGGACAATCTGAGTTAATGTTTTGATGTGATGGAAGCTGGCTGAATTCATGTGCGGTCAGATAAAGTGAAGATGATATAAGAGATACCCATGAAGAACGGCAGTGGTCACTTGGGATCATTAATCTCATGAGCATTCGGATAAGATTGGATTCAGGGTGATCCGTTTTCTTTGTTGAGGAAAGAATTTAAGTATTTAAACCATCAGGATCACATAAATCTTCCATTTTTTTGAAATCAATATTATCGAGTACCCATAGCTGTGAGCTATCAATCTCTAAAAAAATATTTGCTACAAAAGGAAAAAAAAATAAGTAAAAGAACAAAAGTCAAGACTAAAAATTATGGTAACTTACATAACTCAGTAAGTTTTGAAAGCCAATCTTCTCCACAAGATTTTTCCCAATGAAAAGTAAACATTGGAATATTTGACATGGGTTCTTGGGAAGAAGTAGAAGAGCGTAATTCGAGGAGAGTAACAATTTCCAACCATGACCTGAGGACCTTTGCCGTGCTGATTCTACCTTTATAAAAATTATGAATTTTACAGAATTCCTCCTGCAAATCAGATTCTTTTACAACTGAGGGTGAATAAGTTAGAGGTTTTTTCGATATCTTGATTGGAGTTGATTTCATTGGTAGAGAAGCTTTCAAAGAGGTCAAAGTAGGTAATTTAGGAGGTGATGGGTATTGCTTCTTAGAAATGAAGGAATTTGGTGATGAGCTGTTTGAATCATCATCTTTATCAAACATATCAACATGTCTTGAAGAAGATTTTAAACTTTTCTTTTTTTGATGAACAAGCATAGCTTCATATTCTGACAGTTGATCATCGCTATTTTCATTGCTCTTTTCATCATCTTCATCAGGGAGAGGGCTTTTATGGATGGAACAATCTACAGCAGGTGAGTTTCTGGTACAAAATATCAAAAGAAAGATAAAAAGTACAATATGTAAGCAATAAAAGAGATATATGATAGAAATTTAAAGATAAAAGAATAACAATAAAAAAAAAAGGAAACAATAATATACTCATTATCAAAACCTTTGCTTTTTTTTTGAGATTTATTATTTGATACATCAGAAAATTCATTAGCAGAAGCCGGTTTAATATGTCGAACAAAAGAGGAGCCTTGGGATAATCTCTTTTTCTTGGAGCGGATAACAGGTGTTTCAAGATTTTCCTTAGAAGTTGAAGCATGAGTTGAAGCTGATGGTTCATCTGTCTCATCATCATCCCTAATGACAATGACTTCATCAGGAGGAATCATACCCTCCTCATAAGCTACAAATATATATGAAGAAAAAAAAATATTAATAATCTTATCTACTAATTTAAAAGGAGACAAAAAAGGTGATGAAAATACATTTTTCAAGGCTTTTCACATATTGGAGTAAGTCATTACAAGGGTTAGATAAATATGAAGGAGAAGGATTATTGTTAAGGATCTTGACAAGCTCTTCTGTTTTATCTCTAGCCAATTCAAGTAAATTGCAATACTGAACTCTTGTTATTTCCTGCCTCTCATTGCTAAGTACAGGAGGGTTAGGTGCCATGCCATGTGGCAGACATGGTGCAAGCTCAAAAGCTTCAAAGCGAGTATCAATCAGAGAGTGGGATGAAACACGTTTGGGTGCTGGAAAATCAAATTTTTGAAAAAAAAAGATATAGAACATAAGTGAAATATATAAATTAAGAGAGAGGAACATGATATACATACAAAGTGGAGGTGTAGGATTTTGTATACTAGACATATTGATTAATGAATATTAAAAAAAAGTATTTGATATCAAAAAATTATGATGTAATATGATGAATAATTATAAGAAACTCTATTCTAGAAAATTGAAGTTGATAATTTAATAGGATAAAAAATTGAATAAGATTAAAATTAAAGTGAGGATGAAAGAAACAGAAAACATAAAGAGGGGGATTTTATATTATTTGAGCTTTTTTTAACATGTATTATTCATAGTGGGGTAAACTGAGTAACATGCTAAATCACAATCTGTTTATATTGAAGCGAAATTTGATGTAGCTAACAGAAAATACTAGTAATTCTTTGGGGACTTTTAGTGTGAAAAACAAATAATAACAAATGTATATCCCATATGCAAATTGCCACGGGTAAATACAAAATTTTTTAAATTAGAATTTACTCCTAAACAATGGAGATACACTTAATTAGTATATTATATGAAAAAAAAGGATAATCCTTTATGAATATTTGTTAAATTTACTTTCAGATGACAATGCGAGATTCACATATATACTGATATGCCTCATCAAACAAGAAATAAATTATAAATATAAAATTGGTAACATTAGAATTTAAGATAAGAATTTGTTTTTTAAGTGACAGGAGGAGTGTCAGGCTAGGGTGTGGGCACCGTGACCAAACCTTTGATAAACTTGGATACAACTAAGGGAAAAAAAAAATTGAATAGTTTTATTTTGCAATATATCTTAGTCTGCACAAGATATTGCATTGTTGTCCCTAACTATACCAATATTTTTACTTTTCAAAAGTTATAGGACTACTAAGTTGATAAAATATTATTATGAATCACCCAATGAAATACCTTAAGCAACATTCAAAATTATTAAAATATTAATATTCAATTTGAGATTTGGATTAGCTAATTTTTCACAACATACCACAGTTTTGATTAATATAATAAAACTTGAAAAAAATTGTTGAGATAACCTAGAAATGGGTGCAAGAAAATGATGAAACATATGACTTGAAACTTAACTCATACACTATTGATAAACTTCATGGATCCTGATTAATTTCTATTGAAATTAATTTTGAGACTAGCATATGGAATTTTAGCTATGACCAAGTACTGTAAGTGCCATGGTTTGTATTCAATATATTGGTGTTGAAATTAATTTTGATAGGAATCAACAAGTATCATATGGCACCATGCATGAATCACTGACAGAAACCAACAAATTTATGAGGCAATGAACCTCATAATTTTGATCGAAATTAATATAGACCCCTGCATATTGAATACAAGCCATTTCACATGGACTACACAGACATAGATAAAATTCAACATGCATGGCTTAAAATTAATTTTGATCGAAATTAACCAAGGCATTAAAACATCAATTTTTATATGGTGTACTTGATCAAACCAGTTTATCTAACTGCTTAGCTTACCTATACTTATAGGAATTTTATGCATAGTCCATGTCCATATTAATTTCAATCGAAATTAATGTTGACTAATACATAATGAATACATGCTATGCCACTTACACTTGCCAGGCATAGCTACCATTAAATATGCCAGTATCAAAAATTAATTTCGATCGAAATTAATGAGCATGATAATCATGAATTTCTGGAGTCAACTGCTTATTTTTATGCATGGTGCCTTGCCAACATTAATTTCGATTGAAATTACTTTTGATACTGGCATATTGCATGTATATATGCCTGGAAAGTGTAAGTGGCATAGTGTGTATTCATTATGTATTGGTCAACATTAATTTCGATTGAATTTAATGTTGACATTTGCATATTGAACCCAAGCCAGAAAACAACCCAGAAGATTCTTTATAAAACTTCCCATTAATTTCGATCAAAATTAAGGCTGACCATATACATATTGAATGGTGGTTATATCTGGTCTGAGTAAGCAGAGATTACTTATATTCAATATGTATTGGTCAACATTAATTTCGATCAAAATTAATGAGCATTTTGATCATGAACTTTTTCAGTCAGTTAGTTGTTTCAATGCATAATGGCATGCCAACATTAATTTTGATCAAAATTAATGTTGAAATGATATAATGCTTTTTTGCATGGCATGTAAAGGACGGCAAGTATTTTTAAGTATTGAAATTTACTATACATGTTGAGGGTAAATATAAAATTTACATATCCATATTAATTTCTATAAAAATTAATGTTGACCAATACATAATAAATAGTAGATATGCCTGGCTAGTGTAAGTGGCATAGCTTTTTTTCAATCTGCACTTGGCAACATTAATTTCGATCGAAATTAAGGTTCATGATTATCATCAATTTATTCAGTCAGTTGCTTACTGTTATGCATGGTAACATGTCAACATTAATTTTAATAAAAATTGAATTTGACATGCCACCAAGCATTTTTATGTAAGATGAAAAGTAGGGCACTCTATTCTTAAGTAAACACATTACAATGCATATTGAGCATGTAAATATCATTTACACATTAATATTAATTTCAATCAAAATTAATGTTGACCAATAAACATTGAACACAAGCTTTACAACTTACACACACCAGATATAACTACCATTCAATATGTATATGGTGCTCACTAATTTTGATCGAAATTAATGAGCAGTTTTATGAAGAATTTTTTGGGTCGTTTGCTGGTTTGGGTTCAATATGAAAATGTCAATATTACATTCTATTGAAATTAATGTTTACCAATACGTATTGAATACACACTATGCCACTTACACTTTCCAGGAATAGACACCATGCAATATGCCAGTATCAAAAGTAATTTCGATCGAAATTAATGTTGGCAAGGCACCATGCATAAAAATAAGCAGTTGACTCCAGAAATTCATGATTATCATGATCATTAATTTCGATCAAAATTAATTTTTGATACTGGCATATTTAATGGTAGCAATGCCTGGCAAGTATAAGTTGCATAGCGTGTATTCACTATGTATTGGTCAACATTAAATTCGATTGAAATTAATATGGATACATAAATGTGACATAAAGAGGTATGGACCATCAATTTGTTGAAAATACATTTTTATATCTCATACATTATTTGTTTTTCTTAAATAAAATGTTACTCTCTCTCAATATCACTTTATAACATTTACCAAGCTGCTTTGAAAAAAAACAGAATACATAAAATTCAATATAAGATAGCTATATTACACAGAAGATCACCGTTATACCTAAGTTATGATGATGTTGATGCTCTATTAATTGATTCCCGAATCTTTACCAGATCAATATCAGCTCCAACCCCAAGTGACTCACGTTCATTCACAGATAATCCTTGCAAAAATGTTGCTGAATAGCAATTCTTGGGGAGGTATTTGGGAACATTGAATATACCATTTTGTGCAACTGTCCTTTCTGATGACCGTGAATATGTTTTTAATGCTGATTTTTCTTGAGCTGGTGTCTGGGCTAACTCCTTTGTCATCTTATCCATTTTTTTAAACAAATCATTGAGTTCAGGATTTCGCCATCCAGGAATAGCTCGGATAGGTGCAGTTGGGGCTGGTGCTGGGCCTTCCTCGATATCAGAGATGCACCTAGTATCATAAAAAAGCACAACAAAACCTGGCACATCACTGCAGAGATCTCTTGCTAACTTGTAGCGTGCACTAGCAATCTGAATTCCAACTAAATCAGCTTCATAATAACAAAAAGCAAAGTAAAATAAAAAACTTACCTTGGTCCGATAACGTTTTACTTGTGCCCTTGCCCTCTTTTCAATCTTTTCTCTTGCTACCCTTTCCTCTTCTTGCCCAAACAACCTTATCATCTCCTTCCCCTTATTAACTACCCATTTCTCAATAACACATTGAGTGAACTGAAGCTTTGACTGATCGATTGTATTCAAGGTGGTGAGCCATCTGGTACAGTGGTCACATACTATGCTTCCCATGACTTGATTCCAAGTTGATTCTGAAAAATCACGGCAAGTCCAATCAAACGCGAATTTCTGAAAACCTTTTTCTTGCAATTCACGCTCTAAGTTTCTTTTGACAGAAAGTGGGATCGGTGCTCCTCCTTTTAGTCCTCGAGGCTCAGGTGCTGGAAAAAATTCGGGTAGTCGAATTTTGGATCGCAAGAAGGCTATAGAATTGGTTATCAGAAATTGTCGATCAGCTGCAGAATTGGCACGGTTAGAAGATTGGACTTGGGTTAGGACAGTTTGAATGGTTTTTAGTTTGAATTGGCTCCAATCTTTCCAATTTTCAATCTCCAAAGGTGTTGGGCTCGCAGGATATTTTGATATTTTTGTTGGTCCCCCAAGACAATACTTCAGAAAGTGGTAAATATTTCTATTTAGACTGTCCGAGCTCCTGGGAACATCATTCCTTCTAACTAAGCCTCTTACAGCCCTTAACCCCCGTTCTCGCTCATGAGACTCTGCTGAATTGAGTCTGTGGTAATCACTGATACCCATAATGATTGAGGGATTCACTAACAATTCAAATAAGTTAATTAAATTGGTTATTTTTCAATAAAAGAATACACTACGAATTTGACTTACCTGCTCCACTTGTGCTTGCTCCTTGGTTAGGCTGAGCAGATGATGATTGGTCTCCGAAAAATTCCCTCAATACTTCACTAGCCCAATCTCTTCCTAGCTGATCAGCTTGCTGATTAGCACTTTCAGAAGCAGAAGGATGATTGGGATTAAAATTTCTTGGTTCTGAATGAGACTCTTGGCCTGGATTGGGATTAGGTGGTGGGTTAGAATTAGGTGGTACAGATTGAGATGCATCTGGAGGTGGATCAGCAGAGGGTGGTGGAGGAGTATTTCCAGTATTAGTATGTTGAGGCGGAAAAAAATCAAAATCGGTTGGGTCAACAGACATCCCTTCAAAATTATCATCCATAATGAACTGTAATAGAATAAAATAAAATAAAATTATCAGTTGTTAAAATTTATACCTATCAAAGCTAAAGTAAAAAAAGATACTATGTATATAGTCTTGTAAACGTGTATGTTCTCTTGTCAAAAAATAAAGTGAATAATATATAGCTATCAGCTTAAGTTGGAAGGTCAAACTATTTATAGTAGATGAATGAGCAAGAAGATCATTCATTAAGTAAAAATTTTATCATATTTCTCATTATCATGATTTTATTTCTTTCATTCTTACATTTAAGATAAAAATGACTCATTGAAAGCATGGGTTCTCTCGCAATAAAAGCAACCAAAGTAATTGTTCACTGATTTATGATAAGGTAAGTTGGATGCATTGAATTTTTTAATCGAGCATTGAATTATTTCTTTCACCAATTACAAATATCACCAATCCTAAAAATTTCCCCAATCCCAAATTAACACAAAGATGTTAGTCAACAGAAAATAAATTTGATTAATTTTTTCACTCACTACTGTCTGCAGTCCAATGGCAGTGACAACCTCGTCTTTGATTCCAAACATTCCTTTTTTGTGCTCGACAGTAGCTGCATGTCCAATTATTGCATCTTTCTTAATCACAATTTGAGTTGCTTTGGCTACTCTTACTAACCGACAATGCACTTGTGGGAAAAGCTCATAGGGATCCTTTGATGTTTCTTCTGGACGGAGCTCTTTGAAAGGACTTACTATTAAATATATTTGATCAATCTCTTCCTTTGATCTGAAAAGATCATCAATTTGCCCAAACTGGCTATCTTTTCCATAGTAGAATTCAATTGTTGAATTAGCAATGTGTCGATGGTAACTAGTAAACCTCTTTCCATGTATCAATATGCTTGCTACATTTTCAACTACCCGATCCCCACTTTTCTTCGATGGTGTCAAAGCCCGTCTTGAAGTTTCTTTTCCCATTCGTGCCCTTACCCATTTAGTAAATAATGCCATACTTAGATGGATCCATTTGTTTTGTTTATCGAGATCAATATGGATTTTTTTAGTCTCACATTGATCATTATCTTCATCTTCACCAAGATCTAATACCCTAGACTTCCGATACCAATGTTTGAGCATTGTTAGCGGTATCTCTCCTGTGGTAAATATTAATAAATTAGCACAGCTGAGTTTTTAAATCATTGCTTACAAACATTACATACGTGGATGGTGATTGTTTGGAATTTCAGATAATATATGATTCACCCGCTCTCCAGACCAAGTAGCTGTACCTGATGGTGGACCAAGACGCTTTATCATTTCAGGATAATGTTGAGTGATATGCAGATTTGGCTTTGCATTAATATTCTTCCAACCCTCTTCAAGGCACTCACGATACTCTAACAGAAATTGATCTAGATATTTAAGCTCATTAGTCTGTATATTTTTTAATGTCAAAAAATTGGTGATCGAGAATAATGTTACAAGTGACTTGAGAAGATAATATTCTCTTGGTCTATCAGCTGAGGAAGCTGAAGATTCAGATTCTTTAAATTTTTCAAACCAAAGGGGTATAAGTGACAAAGGGAAGTAGAGAGTATACAGCATGTGCCATTCTGCTGCCTTGAGGGATCCTGCCTTTTTAGATCCTACTGATTTTGGAACTCGTGTTAGCCAGGAAGGTCTTCTTACTTGATCAATCATCTTCCATACAACCTGTAGCTCTGCTGCTGTGATTCGTGGATTACTACTACCTTCATTTTCTTTCTCCTTACCTTTCCTTTTATTTTCTTCATCTCTAGCTGTCTCATTTGATGAGTGAGATCCTTCACTCTGTGATATGCTAATGCTTCTTTGCCTTAAGTTATACAATGAATTCCTACTGTCACTGCTGTGAGACTGTATTGAGGCCACATCGCTATATGGAGGAATAAATTTGGAGCTGGATGACCTACTCTGGCTTCTCGATCGATTTGTTCCCAATCCTTCATTATCTAGTCCATGATGACTTGATGACTGTCTTGAACTCGTACGTCTTTTCCGCTTGTGCTGTCTTGTGTGTCCTGTATCATCATCATCATTATTCATGGTGCTTAAGCTACTTCTACGTTTTTTCGAATGTTTGTGCAGTGAAGTATCAGAAAAGAAATCATCATCTTCTTCTCTTACATGCCAATTTTTATCCTTTTCCAGCTTTCTTTCTAGATCTTTTGCTGCATTTTGGATTTGAAAATAGCTTAGACTGTGATCTTTTAGGTTGCCAAGCATATGTGAATGCATAACATCAATTGAGCAATATTAAGTTGGACGCCAATATTCAAGGTTATTCAGCTCACTCTATCGTACCCCATGATTTTGAACAAATGATACACGCTCCCAATGTGACTTAGAATTTTTCCACTTTGTTGCCCAGCACATATGATCCTCATGATTCCGTAATGAAAAATTTCCCACATTCTTTTCACTAATTTGATCTTTAGAGATATTACAGAAAGAGCAGAACATTTTTGCAGAGTGACTCGAAAAGCCAGCCAATTTTCGTATTGCAGGAATGTCACCTATCAAAGAGAACAATGCAACTCTTAATTTCCGGCCTCGTGGATAAAGATGTGTCTTTTCAATCAATATACCATCCCATAGAGTTTGTAGATCATTAACCAGTGGTTTTAGAAGGTGATTAAGCTGTTCACTTGTGGGTTCTGTTGGTCCGGGTATAATAGCATACAAAAAAAGATTTTCCATTTTGTATCTATCTTCTTGAGGTAGGTTCATACACACCATCATAATATTGCCTACAGACTTCTGATGACCTCCAATCCTATTGCCACCAGGCCTAAACCAGTCAACATATAAAGTAAACATTAAGTTGCCTGAAGTTATCGTATATTCATCATCATTGCTATCCAGAGCTGGAGTGGTTATGGGAAAGTTTTTCCAAATTGAACCATCACAAACATCATTCATCAAATCACACTCTACACGTTCTGCCACAGGGGTTTTCTTCTCAATCAGAAGCTCAAATTTGAACAGTTTGATCTTTTCCTTAAGCCATTCGATAAAAGAATGGTGATGAAATGTTTTAAGAGATAAGTATTTTACATGTTCTTGATGTTCCTCCATCAAATACAGCCTTTCATCACATTTAACTGCAATTTGTCCTGCTCCAAACATTTTTAAATAGCTCTTTGATGATGAAAGAAACGGTTGATTGCAACATAGTATAGATGGTTGAGATTCAGAGTTATACTCATAAAGAGCAAAGCATTTAGGACAGCATGTTTTAGTGAAAAATGATTGATTGAGCTTTAATTGACTAAAAACTGTATCTATCGAGCATGGGACCAGGTGGACAATGCTATCAGAATCCAGTATTCCACTATCACCTAGAAGTTTGAGCTTCTTAATTTCTTCATCCAAAAATTGAGTACAACCTTCTTTGCTCAAATGATGAATCAGAGAAAGCTTTGCTGCCTGCCACATAATTATTTGGCTATACCGTTCCCCAAGATTTGAGTTTCTAGAGACTGTTGAAGATACTTCTGCCCCCAATAGCAACTGCCCCTATGTAATAAATCATTGAAACATCATAAAGACTTTAATTCTCACATTGAACAATAGATATACAGCTTACTGTTTCTGTGGAGCGGGAACTTCCAATGTTAAGTGGATTGTTGGAAGAAATAACCATCTGGGCCTTCCTATTTCTTTCCTCTTGATGTTTTGCATAAGAATTAGAGCTTTTGAAAGCCATACCAACTTCAAAGGACCCAGAAGAAGTTTGATACTTTCTATTGACACATCCAAGATCTTGACATTGACATACATGAAAAAATGGAGGCATTGTAATTGTGATAATTGTAGGAATAAGTTAGCTATTCGAAGTTACCGATTGAAGGTATTCCTTTTTTTGAAAGGCACTAGCTAATATAAGCTACATTTTTTTATCAAAAGAATATGATGGAATATGTGTTGAAATTATTTAAGTTTAAATGTTTAATTTTTAATCGGATAAATTATATATTAATTTAAAGTTATGCAGTCTACTTTATTTGTATTCTGTATACTCTCTGCATTTTTACAACAATGCATGCATGTTTATCAGAATATTTTCTATCATAGAAAAAATTCTGTTGTACGCACAAGCATCTTAATTATTTTTCTATCAAATGCCTTCTGAGTTATATCCAACTACCCTATAATTATTTGATTTTGATAAAAATTCTTAGTTATGGACTATAAGAAAAGTAATCCATATTTTTAACATAATTATTTAAAAAATTACCCCAAAAATCAAAGTTAAACCCAAAAATAAGTTTAATATTTTGTAAAAAACAATCACAAACATATTTCTTTCAATTTGAAAATTGGTCTGTACTAGGTAGAATTTTCTATAAAGAAAAAATCAAAAATACTTAAATAATAGATGCTACAAAAGTGTAAACCTTAAAGAATTACATAAAAGCTGAAACCTTGTATAACTTTTCATACATAAATGAGATGAAGTGACACTCTAGTCTATTTATTCAGGTTGAAAAAAATTACTCAATAGAATATGTATTACTATCATATTGGACCAAAAATAATTTTTTGGTAATCAAAAAATGAACATAGCCTCACATTTAACAAATTATTTTTGTGGAAGAATTTTTTGAAAAGAAAAAAAAATCCGTTTCTTAAATGAGTCTGCTTTTATCAAATAATAATTCTCTTTATTTTATACCATTCCTTTTGAGTTCAAGTTGCATATAAAAATATAATTTATGCATATTATAATTCCATAAAGTCGAAATATTTCTTATTCTTATTTTTTGTGATATTTCTCCTTAAATCAACTTTGATCATAAAGTTTTGGAGCTCAACAATTTATCCTTCCTCTTTGTTTAATTTAATTGAACACTTTCTTAATCTAATTATTTATGAACCCTAGTAGCTCTTACTTTCCTCATGGAAACCTGCCCACAAACACAAGAACACTTAATAGAATTTTTAATGAGACTTTGCCTCCATTCAATTCTCACTTTTGTAGATCTATACACAATTTTTGTCGTTCACTTTTGGATATGTCACCAGAATCAAATGGATGGAAACAAAACCCTACTGAAGAGCAATTAGACAGATTTTCATCATTCGACATGAATTCTTGCAACATTGTCTTTGAACTACCTCATCCAGAATCAAATTCAGCGGTTTCGGAAAAGTTTCCACCAATTTTCCGTGAATCTTTTATTGAGCACCTTCGCATGTGTGGTTTCCCAGGATCAACTTTCGCTTGGAACCTAGATTGGTTTGACAAATGGAACCAGGTCTTGGCAAATATTCTCATTAAACACTGGGACAATGCCTTAAAAACCAATAATTTGATTGCATATCCAATTGACTCAACTCAAATTAGCTTCTCAAATCAAAAAGGAGTTCTTCACTGTTGGTTTTTAGGTCATGCTGATAGATTAAGACTTGGGAAGGATTCTCATAGCTCTCAAGAAATAATCAAAGTGAGAAAGCATAAATATAGAATAAAAAAAAAGTATGAAAATCCCTTTTTTTTCAACCGTTTTTATTTATGACCTTTATTTCAAATAACAAAGATTCTTAGAATTCAGTAAACCGAACTAAACTTCTTAAACAACTACCACATTGTGAAACTTATCACAACCTTTTCACAAACATCAAGTGTTGTTCAGACACCGAAATTGATAATGATGGATCGTTAAGACGTATCTTAATGCAATGGAGGTCTGAAGATTTTTCTAAAGTTGCACAATATCTTGACCAACAACACTTTGATATTCGAGATAATTCAACCTACTCTGGAAGTGTGCTAAAGGACTTGGCCTTGTACAAAAGAATCAGTTTTGTTTCAACATTATCCCCTAACCTTAATCCTTCTCATGTCCCCCGGGGTTTGCCGAATGACTGTTATTCTCCCTTATATCTTGCATCTCTAAATCCTCAACAACTCAGACTTTTAAATCCTCAAAATCCCATAAATTTACCTGCTCTCCTTGAAATTCTTTCTTCTTCTAATGTGAGTGATTTACAAACTCCCTTAATAATAGGTTTGCACACTCATACTCCTCATTTCCACTGTTTGGGACACTTAGCCTTGAAAACAAAAACATAATTTTAATGATTACTATTATCATTAAAATTTATAGAAATGAAATTTGGCTTACATTGTTAGCTCCATTTTTTTCCTTTGAATCTTATACATGCTGAATTCTATACTTCCTTGTACAAAATAATTCAAAACATTTACTTCATTTTGCTGCCCCATTCTATACAGCCGATCAACAGCCTGTTGCTCAACTGCTGGATTCCAATTTGGCTCCTATTTCAACATTGAACATATAAAAAATTTAATATTTTTGTTCTTAATATGAAATAAAAGACATTGAGCTCACCATTATATATACATTTTGAGCACACCTGAGATCTATACCCACTCCTGCAGCCTGAATCGTTCCAACCAAAACTTGGCAATTTTTATTAAAATGGAATTCATGCATATTTTTGTCTCGCTTTGTCCTGCTGAGTTCACCCGTAAGCTGGGTATACCTAATATTGTGGTCATCTAAAGCCATTTTTATTCTATTTTGAAATATTAGAAAATTGTTTTTAATAAGCCAACACAATTTTGTAAAACAATTCATTATAGAA
Organism: Hemileia vastatrix; assembly: GCA_030280995.1. Classification (NCBI taxonomy): domain Eukaryota; kingdom Fungi; phylum Basidiomycota; class Pucciniomycetes; order Pucciniales; family Zaghouaniaceae; genus Hemileia; species Hemileia vastatrix. The sequence continues at coordinate 18,244,484 of JASXTE010000013.1, read as the reverse complement.
TCACTTACATCTGCAAAAAGTCTGCAAAGTTGGAGAATATAACAGCTTTTGGAAAATTTATACCCCTTTCACCAGACAAAAAGCTTTTTAAGTGGCCTATAAGATGAAAAATCTTTGCGGAATGCTGCCAGGTGAAATCAAAAGTTGGAGTTTCATCCAGATTTTCGTAGATTGGATGGTTGCAGAATTTTCTTAAAATCATCAGCTCTCTTAGAAACTCAGATGAGTCCCAAGGGAAGTCAGTGCTTCTGGAGGGCCCATATCGCTCAGTGAATCCTTCTTGAAGCACATCAAGTTTAGACCTCCATGGATCTGCTAATTGAACCGATATCCCCCTTTGAATCTTTTTTGGTAGAGACAAAATTGCATCCTTTGTTCTACGTAGGCTTATGACTTTCATTAAGTTATTGATTGATTTAATAGAATTAGCCTTTCCTTTTTGCAAACCTGGAAAAAGGAAATTCTTCCATAACCAGTCTTCTTGCCACTTTTCGATTCTAAGAAAAAATATGAGACTTTGAAGGTCAGCGGGCCTGTTCTGAAGTGGAGTTCCAGTCAAGCATAGTCGGTGTTGGGATTCCAAGTCAAATATTGTTTGAGCCCTCTGCGAGTAAGGATTTTTAATGTAACTAAAAGAATATTTATAAAAATTGATTATAAAAATTAAGTTTTAAGTTTTAGATATAGAAATGGGCACTAACTGAGCTTCATCTAAAACAACTCTATATTAAAAGAGCATTTGAGTCACCGGTATCTTTTTTTGGCTTTGATTTTTTGACATTGTTGGGCTAGCTATTTCATAGGTCGTTAAAACAATAGCAGTGTCCTGTAGCTCATTGACATTAGTATTTTGACAATCCTTCCCATAAAGAACCTTGAAAGGAAGCGCATTATCTTCAAAGTGCACACTTATTTCATTGATCCAATTCGATAGTGTTGCCAGGGGGCATATAATCAGTGTGGCTGAACTCCGATTAATACCTTCTTGATTTTCTGATACCTGGAATTGTCTTGCTTCACCTTGAGTTGCACTTATAAGAGAAAGAGTTGAAAGTGTCTTTCCCAAACCCATATCATCAGCAAGTATTGACCCGTTTCCTTCAGGCGTTAATTGATTGTTAGGAAACTGATCTTTATAGTCATCGAATCCAGTTCTAAGCCAATGGTTGTCCTGGTGCCTCCACATGATATCCAACTTCTCCTTTAACATTTGTTCATTGTCAATCATAAAATTTATTGCTTGAAGTTGATGTGTTTTGAGAACTGTTTTGATTCCTCGGATAAGTTGATCAGCTTTCCAATCTTGAGTACTCTGAGATATTTGGAAAGAGCCTTCAAAAATTACATGCGGGATATTAAAAAAGATAGTGGAGTCGTAGTTCAGGATTGGACATAAATCGATTTGTGCAGAAGAAAATGCTTCTTTAGCAAGACTGATTAGTGTACTTGAAGAAAAGAGGCATCCCCAAAGTTAACACTGATTACCAAAAACTGGAACCAAGTAAGCATGAAAATAGAAAGGCTTCATAGGATTCAAGGCACTTCTTTGGTTTAAATGGTGAGATCCAGAGCCAATGTCACCCAATAGTGGTCCAATGTGCTGACTCTGCACTTGAGAAAGATTACCGACAAGGGTTGGTTTTCTTTCTTCAAATAGTCCAAAAATATGAACATTCAAATGGCCTCGCTGTAAAATCGTGGGGGTTGGTGAGTTTTGAAATCTTGAAATTACATTCATATAAATTTGATCGATTGTTATTGAGAACTGTCCAACACATCTGAGACTTGACATATTAAGTAAGAATAGTATCTGAAGATAGTGGTTGTTAAAAGATGAATTGAAGCAAAAAATGAAGAATCAGTTTTGAATAAAACGACAAAATAACTTTTTAGCATATGCTATGCTAAGCTCATAATTCTTTCACATGTATTATTATTATCTTTTTAATAAATATTGGAAGTAAATCAATGATAAATGAAATGAATAATATGGCTTAAAAATAAATCTTGAGCCTATAAAGTAAATTTTGGTTTGTGGAGGAAGAAAAATTTTCTAAAATAAAAATGTGCTTTATTGTTACATTATAATCGCAAAATAGAATAATTTCACTCTTATTACACTTATTTATGTTTCTGTCTAACAGTAAAATGCTTTAGATGTCAGTTCAAAATCCAAATTGAAACTACTACCTAGAATGATGTCTTGATACTAACATACTTTTTGTAAGTCTTTGGACAGACACTTATTGTGATCTCAATAATATTAAAATTGATTTGAATTGTATGTTTTATCAAATATCTATGTAGTCTAGTGTAATAATTGAGATACTACAGTTTAACCTTCTGTTACCAACTTGGCAAGAAAATATATGTAGATATTCTTAGAACGAATATCAAATTTTGCTTTCCACAAGATGGGAAAGTGAATATTATGATATGTTAAGTGATATGTTCAAGCTTTTCTCAATCTGTGCTCAGCTCAAAATCAAAGTAATCACCAAGCTCCAAGAAACCTGTGATTGAGTTTGGTTGAACCTAGGTCTAACTGATTACCAAATCTTTGTTCAATTAATTTAAATCTGGTTTCACAATGAACTCCCAACAGCCTTCCAACAGCTTTCCAACCACTTCCCAACATTTTTAAATGAGGGGTATTGCTAGCAATACCCCCCCAACTTTTCTGTGGTGTTTATATAAGCTATAAATATATTTTATTGATCTATTTTCCACCACTAGCACGCATAACAATCTAAGTATTGGGAGTTTATATTGAGAATAACTAGTTTATTAGTCTTACCCTGAGGTTTAATCACTAAATAAATTATCAATAAGTAGTTTTACCATTAATATTTACTATTAAATCATACTTAGATACTAACTCACACTGACACATACCCTAACTTGAGTACATTTAAGAATGACCGCTCAATCCTGAATCAACATTCACTCCCTCCTTTTTCCTGCTCAACAATATCTTGTTGCTCATCTTTTTCTTTCTCTCAGTCTTTGTCCTCCTTTATTTCACTTTATCTTTTTTCCTCATTTGTTCTCTGTCCTCCCTAATCCCACTCTGTCCTCTGTCTATTGTCCAGTGTCCTTAAGTCCTTATTTATCTAACTTTATCTCTTTTCATTATTATCAGGTAACAAGTAGGTGCTCTATAACTGCAATGCAATTCACTCCTTCCTTTTTAATTCTCAACACTATCTTGTTGCTCATCTTATTCTTTCTCTCAGTCTTTGTCCTCCTTTATTTCACTTGATCTTTTTTCCTCTGTCATTCTCTGTCTTCCCTACTCCCACTCTGTCCTCTGTCCATTTTCCATTATCCATTGTCCTTAAGTGCTTATTTATCAACTTTATCTCTCTTGATTATTATCAGGTAACAATATTTGTCCTTATTTATTTCACTTGATCTATTGTCCTCTGTTTTTCTCTGTCCTCCCTTGTCAGCCAGGCTATCTCAGGAGCCCAGTAATTTATATAATAAATTACTGAAATCATGTAAGGGAATAACACTATGTAGTTACAATAAATTATTTTATTAAATAATAAAATTATAAATATTTTATGAATAAATAAAATAAATACTATATTTAATTTTATTATTAAATAAGTTTCATTACATAAACAAATATTATATTCTATAAAAACATGGCACATTTCTATGTATTTAATATTTCTAAAAAAATTAATTAAATAAATTATAATATTATAAGCTTAATTATATTTAACTTATAATGGAATTATAATTAATTTAATATAACTTAGATATTAAATCCAGCTCATCATATAATTTTATCCATAAATATTGGGCGCTTTTTTGACCCTTAACTGTGTCAATAGAATTAGTAAATAACTTAAAATACATCTTTCATATATTAATATTAAATTCTCACTTTAAATAAGTTACAATTAAACTAATTATTTGTTTCAATTAAATTAATTACTGAAAGTATTTAAAACAATTAATTAGCTTCTCTTTATAATTGAACTAAATTGATTACATAAGTTTTTGCATGAAAATAATTCAAGTTGTTTTAATTAAAAACTTTACATCTTATTATAATACTTGTTTAGGATATTTTTTCTCAAAATTCTCATGGCCTCATACTAATTTAGTTATTTATTAGATTAATTACATGTTTGAAGCTTTAAGACGGGAAAATTATTAACTTATTCACAGGTTTAATTTGTTGTTTCATTTTTTTCCTCAAAGTGTATGCTTTAATTAAGTTCTTTTGGTCTTTTTGTTTCACGTTATGGTAAGGTAAACTCTTACAGTCACCTTGCTGTAAGCAGAATCCGGAGGAGATATGTGGATTAAGCTGAAAACACCGTCCTTCCAATAAAAAATAACAAAATGGGAATTATAAATCACTAAGCTAACCAGTCTACTTGAATCTGATTGTTAAAAATAATGAAACCCTGATATGTTAAACGCTTATTGAGATTTAAAGAATGTGGCTGTTGAGAAAAGAGATACTGATAACAACAATTAAGGTGTACCAGTGAAAGATCTGAAAAGATTGACTTTTATGTTTTTATAATAATTTGAATTTTTATGAGACAGCAATAATCAAGTCCCAGTGATGAAGAACTTTCTAAAGATACCCTGTATGAAGTGTGATTTAAATTGTTGAGTAGTATTTCTAAAATGTTATATATAAAATATAAAGTTATAAGGGTATTACAAATTTATTTAATTTGTTGAGTAATAAAAAATGAGAACGTGGTGGTTAAAGATTGAGCTGTATGATGTATCCCCCCCCCCTCAATTTCGAGTTTGAGAGGCGCTTAAGTATTCCTAGTCATGTGCCTAAGTTTTCCCCTCCAGAGCTCTCCCAGAGTCAATCCGGAGCCCGTACGGAGTCCGTCCGGACTTCCGGACTCAATTAGAACCTTAAAAACTATAATAAAAAATCTAGAAAAATTACACATGATAGAGCTACTTCCCCTTTATATTCCAAACTAATTTTCGTAGTCTGCGCAGCTCTACTTACCCTGTGAAAATTCATCAAAGTTAAGTAATTTCTGAAAACGTAAATATTTCTATAAAACTTTAAAATTCATTTAAAAATATAAGAAAAATAGTAAAAATTCTGGGAAAAATTTCCCAAGGTTCTTGAATGACTCGACTTGATACTTATAAATTCTTCAGACCGTAAAAATAAGTTTTCTCCGTAAAATAAATGGTTTTCGCGTAGGCATTTGTTTTTAACCGAATTTCTTTATATTTAAGACTCAAATAAATTTAATAAAACCCTTTTATAAAATAATAACGCCAATCTTGCACGCCGTAATAACTCCATTTAGGTACTTAGGTGCCATACTAAACTCTAGGCTACCACAACGTACTATTATTTTTGTATATACATTGGAAGCGCCTCAGAAGTATCCTTGCCTATAAAAGGATCTTGTAATTCCTCTTTATTATCTATCACTTAATTCACACTCATACTTTATTATATTTCAAATATCATTCAAATTATTATTATTTTTATTAGTACTACAGCTCTAGTTTAAATTTTAAACAATACTAAGGTTGCTATAGGTTTATTAATAACAATAATTGATTGCCGCACATTGAGATATAGCTTATTAAGAATATTAAATACCATTTAAATCTACTGTAGTGTCATTACTCATAAAGTGTCATTGTATTCCTCTCCATAAACTCAATTTAATTAAATTTTCATTTTATTAAAAACTGCTTCTTTATATTTCCCTTCTACTTCCTCTTTTGTCCCTCTTCTCCTTCATCTTCTAGACTACCCGCCAATATCCCTCGTCCCACTCTGTCCTCTGTCCATTGTCCTTAAGTCATCGTTTATCTAACTTTATCTCTCTTCATTTTTATCATCTCTATCTGTTGTCTAATATTGAGTCTACAGGGTATATATGCATAAGTTTTCATGTGCCCTACTTTTCCTAACCAGAGCATTCAAGAGCTCATCCAGAGCTTATCCAGAGATCACTGGAGTTTGTATGGAGCTCATCCAGAGCATTCCAGAGCTCATAAAGACTTCTGGACTGAATTAAAACCTTAGAAATACAAGTTAAAAATTTAGAAAAATTATAGATGATAGAGCTACTTCTCCTCTATATCCCATTCTTATTTTCATAGTCTGAACAGCCCTATTCACCTAGTAAATAAATTATCACAGTTGAGTAAATTATGAAAAATCTAAAAAGACCAAAAATACTTTTTAAAATTATTAAAAAATAGTTGAAAAATAGTAAAAACTCCAGAAAATTATCACAGTTTATTAAGACTCCTGAATTTAATTTCCATTGAATTTTAAACCTATACTTACATTTCCTGACCAGTAATTATTTTTTAAATTGTGACTTGTAAAATTAACCCCTTTTAACCACTTTTAATACTCATTATTTTAAATATAACCATTTTATAATTAGATTGGCCTTTAAAATCTCAGTAATAATCACCCAAAAATCCTTTTATAATAAACTTAAGTGCCCTACTAAACTCTAGACTGTCCCATCCTCCCTCCAATGAAGAATGTCCATATTATTTAAATTTGCATAATTGATTAAACACATATTCATCCTCTCTTCATCCTCTTCAACCAATTACCTTAACTAGTCCTGAATATTAACACCTTTTTATTTTTTAAATCAATATCATCATCAATATGTCATCAAAAGACCTTGCTGTCCCATGTGAACTTTGCGCCAAATACCAGGTTCCTTGTCTGATTTCTAACTGGAATAACTTCATGTGATCTTTGCACTCTTAAGAAAATCAAGTTTAATTGTAAAATTATACCTTCCAGAACTAATGTTGTAGAAAGACTCTTACAGTTGCCTTGCTGTAAGCAGAATCCAAAGGAGTTAGATAATCCTGAGAAAACCCAGTCCCTCTAAGTAAATGTAAGATTCAATTAAATAAGCTTAAAGATCTGCTTGAAGATTTGGATGAGTTGAAATTCTGAGAGTTAGACTTTAAGTGAATTGGAAACCTATAATAAAGACAAATCTAAGTGCAAACAATAGTTACACCAGCCAACAAAATACCTAGTACCAGATTACACTGATACCAGTCACAGAAAATACTTAGAACAAGCCGCAACACTTGCCCCAGAGACTGAAAAGTACAGTAAATTACTCCAGAAACTACCCTTGGAATGACCTGTTCAAAAGTGCCTTATTAAAGGACTGCCCCAGGTTTATCCAGTTTTCCACCAAAATTAAAGAGTGTACTTTATTATATTTTTATTTTATGAATTTCATAAGAAAAGCAATAAATTTGAGTCACCTAGGATGAGAGCTATCCAATGGTACCCTATATGTTGTTATATTGTTATTATAATTACTGTTTTATGTTAAATATTGTTAATTATAAAAAAGACCCTTATTATCAAAACTAAAAAGTCAAAAACATCTAGAAGACTAAGATTCTGTCTTTCTCGTGAATCTCCTGCTCCAGACCTTTCCAAAAATACCCTACATGCATAGGATCTACAATAAACTATTTGTCTAGTAAGCATAATAAATTTCCAACCAAATTTTTCCACAATAGTCAAATTTTAACCCAGTGACCAGAATTTCCCATTGTGAGGAAATTTTGCCACAATGACCTAATTTTTCCAGATTGAGCTAAGTTTTCCACAGTGAGATAATTTTGCCACCATGAAAATTTTTTTCCAATACACTTCTCTTTTGAACCGGAAAATCACTGGAGCACCAGAGCTCAGTGGCCATTCCATCAGCACACCATATCCACCAATAATACTAAAAGACAGTAAATCAAGTAAAACACTAAAAAAAGTAAAATATGATAAAAAACCATAAAGAAATAAAAGATAGAGAAAAATCTGGGATATCCAATGATAATAATCAACTTCCAAAATTCCAAATATCCAGCCTAATTATCGCGAAAATTGCTACTAATCTTCCAAAAATAAACCCAAAAGAGCCCTAGAAAATACCAAAAAGATAGTGAATCACCCCAAAAATTCAATGAAACCATTACCAAATCCATAAATCCATCAAATCACAACAAAAATACCATCATATAACCATTCCATAATGCCACAAATAAATCCAAAAATATCCATAATGACCGAATTAACACCTGGTAACACCATAATTTCCTTTAAACCAATATTCAATCAAATTTTTACCTAGGAGGTATACCCAGATGTGGAATGCCACAATGTCTATAGTAGACCAGCCACCCTTCCTGTACCTACTATTCTCAAAAAGAGATTATTGAAAATTCCCACCTTCTTTCATAATATAAAAGCTAAAACAGCTTCTTCATCTAAGAATACCAATCATGAGCTACCACCTCCATCTCAAGATCCTAATTATATTATTCCAGTCTCTACTTCCAGATTTTTTGAAACATTATTTCCTGGCTCAAAAATTTTGTCTTTTAACTTTAACTTAATAATTCTCATACTAATTCCAAATCCAACAACAATCTCTTCCAACTCCTAAGCTATAGGAATAACCAAAACAGATGACTTTGGACAGGTGCAGAATTATTACACTAATCATTATCCAAAGTTTCATAGATATCTCTTTCTTGATTTTCGTGATGATATGAAGCATAAATTTTTTACTTATTTTCAGGAAAACTCCTGCTAATAATACTGAAGATTTAATCAAGGGAAGAATTTTGAAGCAAATATTTGATAATTATGTTGAAATATTCCAATAGGATTATTTATTTTGAATTTCTTCTCTTCCTGCAACTATCACCACAGAAAATTTGGGGGGGTATTGCTAGCAATACCCCTCATTTAAAAATGTTGGGAAGTGGTTGGAAAGCTGTTGGAAGGCTGTTGAGAGTTCATTGTGAAACCAGATTTAAATTAATTGGACAAAGATTTGGTAATCAGTTAGACCTAGGTTCAACCAAACTCAATCACAGGTTTCTTGGAGCTTGGTGATTACTTTGATTTTGAGCTGAGCACAGATTGAGCAAAGCTTGAACATATCACTTAACATATCATAATATTCACTTTCCCATCTTGTGGAAAGCAAAATTTGATATTCGTTCTAAGAATATCTACATATATTTTCTTGCCAAGTTGGTAACAGAAGGTTAAACTGTAGTATCTCAATTATTACACTAGACTACATAGATATTTGATAAAACATACAATTCAAATCAATTTTAATATTATTGAGATCACCATAAGTGTCTTTCCAAAGACTTACAAAAAGTATGTTAGTATCAAGACATCGTTCTAGGTAGTAGTTTCAATTTGGATTTTGAACTGACATCTAAAGCATTTTACTATTAGACAGAAACATAAATAAGTGTAATAAGAGTGAAATTATTCTATTTTGTGATTATAATGTAACAATAAAGCACATTTTTATTGTGAAAATTTTTCTTCCTCCACAAACCAAAATTTACTCTATAGACTCAAGATTTATTTTTAAGCAATATTATTCATTTCAGTTACCATTGATTTACTTCAAATATTTATTAAAAAGATAATAATAATACATGTGAAAGAATTATGAGCTTAGCATAGCATATGCTAAAAAGTTATTTTGTCGTTTTATTCAAAACTGATTCTTCATTTTTTGCTTCAATTCATCTTTTAACAACCACTATCTTCAGATACTATTCTTACTTAATATGTCAATTCTCAGATGTGTTTGACAGTTCTCAATAACAATCGATCAAATTTATATGAATGTAATTTCAAGATTTCAAAACTCACCGACCCCCACGATTTTACAGCAAGGCCATTTGAATGTTCATATTTTTGGACTATTTGAAGAAAGAAAACCAACCCTTGTTGGTAATCTTTCTCAAGTGCAGAGTCAGCACATTGGACCACTATTGGGTGACATTGGCTCTGGATCTCACCATTTAAACCAAAGAAGTGCCTTGAATCCTATGAAGCCTTTCTATTTTCATGCTTACTTGGTTCCAGTTTTCGGTAATCAGTATCAACTTTGGGGATGCCTCTTTTCTTCAAGTACACTAATCAGTCTTTCTAAAGAAGCATTTTCTTCTGCACAAATCGATTTATGTCCAATCCTGAACTACGACTCCACTATCTTTTTTAATATCCCGCATGTAATTTTTGAAGGCTCTTTCCAAATATCTCAGAGTACTCAAGATTGGAAAGCTGATAAACTTATCCGAGGAATCAAAACAGTTCTCAAAACACATCAACTTCAAGCAATAAATTTTATGATTGACAATGAACAAATGTTAAAGGAAAAGTTGGATATCATGTGGAGGCACCAGGACAACCATTGGCTTAGAACTGGATTCGATGACTATAAAGATCAGTTTCCTAACAATCAATTAAAGCCTGAAGGAAACGGGTCAATACTTGCTGATGATATGGGTTTGGGAAAGACACTTTCAACTCTTTCTCTTATAAGTGCAACTCAAGGTGAAGCAAGACAATTCCAGGTATCAGAAAATCAAGAAGGTATTAATCGGAGTTCAGCCACACTGATTATATGCCCCCTGGCAACACTATCAAATTGGATCAATGAAATAAGTGTGCACTTTGAAGATAATGCGCTTCCTTTCAAGGTTCTTTATGGGAAGGATTGTCAAAATACTAATAACAATGAGCTACAGGACACTGCTATTATTTTAACGACCTATGAAATAGCTAGCCCAACAATGTCAAAAAATCAAAGCCAAAAAAAGATACCGGTGACTCAAATGCTCTTTTGGTATAGAGTTGTTTAAGATGAAGCTCAGTTAGTGCCCATTTCTATATCTAAAACTTAAAACTTAATTTTTATAATCAATTTTTATAAATATTCTTTTAGTTACATTAAAAATCCTTACTCGCAGAGGGCTCAAACAATATTTGACTTGGAATCCCAACTCCGACTATGCTTGACTGGAACTCCACTTCAGAACAGGCCCGCTGACCTTCAAAGTCTCATATTTTTTCTTAGAATCGAAAAGTGGCAAGAAGACTGGTTATGGAAGAATTTCCCTTTTCCAGGTTTGCAAAAAGGAAAGGCTAATTCTATTAAATCAATCAATAACTTAATGAAAGTCATAAGCCTACGTAGAACAAAGGATGCAATTTTGTCTCTACCAAAAAAGATTCAAAGCGGGATATCGGTTCAATTAGCAGATCCATGGACGTCTAAACTTGATGTGCTTCAAGAAGGATTCACTGAGCGATATGGGCCCTCCAGAAGCACTGACTTCCCTTGGGACTCATCTGAGTTTCTAAGAGAGCTGATGATTTTAAGAAAATTCTGCAACCATCCAATCTACGAAAATCTGGATGAAACTCCAACTTTTGATTTCACCTGGCAGCATTCCGCAAAGATTTGTCATCTTATAGGCCACTTAAAAAACTTTTTGTCTGGTGAAAGGGATATAAATTTTCCAAAAGCTGTTATATTCTCCAACTTTGCAGACTTTTTGCAGATGTAAGTGATTCTATAATGAATTGTTTTACAAAATTGTGTTGGCTTATTAAAAACAATTTTCTAATATTTCAAAATAGAATAAAAATGGCTTTAGATGACCACAATATTAGGTATACCCAGCTTACGGGTGAACTCAGCCAGACAAAGCGAGACAAAAATATGCATGAATTCCATTTTAATAAAAATTGCCAAGTTTTGGTTGGAACGATTCAGGCTGCAGGAGTGGGTATAGATCTCAGGTGTGCTCAAAATGTATATATAATGGTGAGCTCAATGTCTTTTATTTCATATTAAGAACAAAAATATTAAATTTTTTATATGTTCAATGTTGAAATAGGAGCCAAATTGGAATCCAGCAGTTGAGCAACAGGCTGTTGATCGGCTGTATAGAATGGGGCAGCAAAATGAAGTAAATGTTTTGAATTATTTTGTACAAGGAAGTATAGAATTCAGCATGTATAAGATTCAAAGGAAAAAAATGGAGCTAACAATGTAAGCCAAATTTCATTTCTATAAATTTTAATGATAATAGTAATCATTAAAATTATGTTTTTGTTTTCAAGGCTAAGTGTCCCAAACAGTGGAAATGAGGAGTATGAGTGTGCAAACCTATTATTAAGGGAGTTTGTCAATCACTCACATTAGAGGAAGAAAGAATTTCAAGGAGAGCAGGTAAATATATGGGATTTTGAGGATTTAAAAGTCTTAGTTGTTGAGGATTTAGAGATGCAAGATATAAGGGAGAATAACAGTCATTCGGTAAACCCCGGGGGACATGAGAAGGATTAAGGTTAGGGGATAATGTTGAAACCAAACTGATTCTTTTGTACAAGGCCAAGTCCTTTAGCACACTTCCAGAGTAGGTTGAATTATCTCGAACATCAAAGTGTTGTTGGTCAAGATATTGTGCAACTTTAGAAAAATCTTCAGACCTCCATTGCATTAAGATACGTCTTAACGATCCATCATTATCAATTTCGGTGTCTGAACAACACTTGATGTTTGTGAAAAGGTTGTGATAAGTTTCACAATGTGGAAGTTGTTTAAGAAGTTTATTTCGGTTAACTGAATTCTAAGAATCTTTGTTATTTGAAATAAACACCACACAATATGGGGGGAGGACTTGCTAGCAAGTCCGCAACCTTGAACCCTAATTCATATCTTTTTCAGCACACATTGAGGTGGTGATGAAACAATCATGAAGAAATATTGAATTTACTTTGAAAACACCTTGAAACTGATTTGAACCTTCATTGAACCACAGTTGATTAATAGTTCAAAAAATATTCACAGCAGGAAAAAAGTGTGCACTAGATGTCTAGTGCTTTTTTTTGCTTCCTGAATTGATTCCTGGTAGAATTACAAGTGGGACTTCCAGCTGATGCCTCCCTCCCCTAATTCTCCCTTATCTTCAATCTGACTTCCTATCCTACCCCCTTATCTCATTTCTAAACTTGCCATCTACTTACCCATTTTCCCTATTCCTTTCCTTCACAGTGAGAAAACAACTCTCCTCTCCTTCCCCCCCTCTCCCTTCTCTTCTCTTCATTTCTCACACCTCCCCCAGACCCTCACTCACCTTTCCCAGCCCACTGTCATTATTTAGTTTTATTTTACTTTGTATTTTTTTCATTTTTCATGTTTCTTCCCTACAAAAATCTTCCTTTTTCAACGATTGGCCACATTTTTTTAGTAAACACAAGCAACTCAAATTCTGAAATATGTATTTAGTTACATTATTTACCACTTGGAATGGGTTATAATTCCTCAAAATTTTATTCCTTGTTATTTCTAATTTATACATATTAATTATTCTCAAGTTTATAAAAAGTTGGCTACTTCCCAAGCCCTTGCATGCCTCCCAACACTTTTTTCACCTCTTCAATCTCATCGCTCACCTCCCCCAGAAAAATAAAGGAACTGGGGAAGGCTGGGGAAGGTGAGAGAGGGGCTTTACAGGGCTGGGAGAGGTTATAAAATCCCCTAACCCACTTCGGGAAGGCTGGAAAAGGTGAGCAAGGGTCCTTAAAGGGCTAGGAGAGTTGATAAAAGCCTCTCACCTACTACTCACAGCCCTACTTAGTCTTTACAGCACCTCGTTCACATCTCCAGCCAAATTAAGGGACTTGGGAAGCTGGGGGAGGTGAGCGAGGGGCTTTGAAAGTCTGTGGGAGGTAATAAAAGCCTCTCACTCACTTCTCCCAGCCTTCCTTGAAAGAATAATAAAAGCCTTTAATCTAGCGTAAGTCTTCTCCTCTAGTAACACTGTGGATGAAGCTGAAATCGCTGATAGTAATGCGCTAACCTTTAATCTAGCGTAAGTCTTCTCCTCTAGTAACACTGTGGATGAAGCTGAAATCGCTGATAGTAATGCGCTAACCTGTATGATATGAGATCTACTCGTAAATAATATGGATCACAAGAGAACAGTGTTGTGCTAACCTTTAATCTAGCGTAAGTCTTCTCCTCTAGTAACACTGTGGATGAAGCTGAAATCGCTGATAGTAATGCGCTGTATATTCAAGTGAGTACGTGTAGAGAGATGAGATGAGATGATGAGCAAAAGAAGACAAAAGATATTTAATTGCAAAGATAAGCACACCTGTATGATATGAGATCTACTCGTAAATAATATGGATCACAAGAGAACAGTGTTGTGCTAACCTACAAACATAGTGGAGTATGAATATAATAGTAACAATAGGAAACTACAGTTAGAGCACACCTTTAATCTAGCGTAAGTCTTCTCCTCTAGTAACACTGTGGATGAAGCTGAAATCGCTGATAGTAATGCGCTAACCTATAACAATAACAATTAAATGTAAAAATCAACTTATGATAGTAATGGTACACACCTGTATATTCAAGTGAGTACGTGTAGAGAGATGAGATGAGATGATGAGCAAAAGAAGACAAAAGATATGGTAATAGATGAACACTTGATAGCTATATATACCATAACTACAACTTCTCACGCTAGCACAATACACTTCTCTCTCTTCTACATACAGTTAGTATCAGTCCACTTCGGGACAAGTAATGCAAAAAAGATTATAATAATAAGTATGAATTAGAATATTATGTATATACTAACACTCCACCTCATTACTTGAACCAATAGTGCGTCGACATTCATTCAGGCCTAGATCTGTTCTAAATTTTTCAAATTTTGTACGATCCAGTGCTTTTGTCATGATGTCTGCAACCATGTCGTGCGTAGAGCAGTATTTGAGATTTAATTCGCCATCAAGTACTTTTTCCCTGACCCAGTTGAAATGTACTTCAATATGTTTTGTTCGTTTGTGAGCTACGGGATTCTTTGACAATGCTATTGCTCCTTGATTATCTCCATAAAGTAACGTTCCTTGATTGTTTTCATACCCTAGTTCACTTAGCAGTTTTCGCAACCATACTCCTTCTAATCCTGCATCAAGATATCCCTTATACTCAGATTCAGTGGCTGATGTGGAAACAGTGTTTTGCTTTTTGCTCTTCCAAGAAATAGCACCTCCACCGAGCAGAAAGGCATACCCATTAGTTGATCTACGTGTTAGATTACATCCAGCCCAATCCGCATCACTGAAACCTGTAGGTGCTTGATTGCTAATATTGATTTTCGTGGGTATTAATGTTTTGAAGTCTCGTGAGTACAGTAGGCCAACATTGGCTGTACCCTTGAGATATCTTAGAATTCGGAGTGCCGCTTGCCAGTGAGACTGATTTGGTTTTATGAGGAACTGAGATAAATAGTTGACAGCATGGGTGATATCCGGTCGAGTACATTGTGCTAGATAGCCAATACTTCCAATGATACTTCGATAGTCATTTCCTGTTTTCAGAAACTGAGCGTATTGGTCATCATCAGAGGGTAACAGCTGGATATTTGATTGCATTGGAGTAGGATTAATTTTGCAGTCTGTCATACCGAAGGTTTCTAATAGATCTGCTATGTACTGACTTTGGTGTAGTTGAACAGAAGTACTATTTAGTCGAGTAATTTGTATACCCAGTAGATAAGTTGCTTTTGTGAAGTCATGTACCTTGAAATCCTTCGATAATTCAGCATGAAATTGATGAGCCCCGTGTCCAATGATAGCCATGTCATCCACCCAAATAAACACATATAAATAGTCATCATTTGAATCTTTTCTAATAAATAAACAGGGATCGCTATTGCTGGTTTTAAACTTATGTTTATGGAACCACTTAGATACCTCCTGATACCAGGCTCTAGGTGCCTGCTTTAAACCGTAGAGTGCTTTTTTTAATTTTAAAACTCTGCTACCACCATTTAATTGCTCTATCTCCTTTTTACAGTTCAAGTTTGATCTATCCAACCACTCAGTAAAACCTTCTGGAGGTTGAATAAAGATGTCTTCGTCAAGATTACTGTTTAGGAATGCAGTCTTTATATCAAGTTGATGCATCGGTAATCCTTCAATAGCAGCAAGCGCAAAGATCGTTCGAAGGGTTGCCAGTCTCCCGGTAGGTGCAAACGTTTCGTTGAAGTCTATTCCATGTCTTTGTAGATAGCCTTTGATAACCAGTCTTGCTTTAAATTTGTTAAGGACTCCATTTTCATCATACTTTGTTTTGAAGATCCAACGGGTAGGTATTGTTTTTTGATGATTAGCAGGGACGATACACCACACGTGATTTTCATGAAGTGAGTCAAGTTCTTCTTTAATTGCACTTATCCAGTGTGACCTTTGAGACCCACTGATTGCCTTTCTGTAATTGTCAGGATCTGTGTTTTGTTGTTCGACAAAGTTTATTAAAGCATTGTGGGTACCTTCAAGTTCATTTATCACCTTCCTGGTATGAGATCTCAGGGTGGGTCCAGAATACTGATCTGATTGATTTTCAGGTGGCGGTGGACCAAGGCGTAAGATTAGTCGTCTGGTTACTGGATTTTCAGTATCTGCTGACTGTTCTTCTATTTGTTCCTCTACTGCATCATGAAATTCCTCATCATCTTCAACATTTTGATTTGTTGGTGTCTCTGTTGTGTGACTTATGGTGACGATATTGAACATTTCTTTTGGGCTGTTGCAATCTTTCATAGGAAACACTGACTCATTGAATGTGGCGTTGTGAGTGAAGATTATTCTTTTTGTTTGAATTTCCATCAACTTATAGTTGTTGTTTCCTTCAGAATACCCAAGTAGAACACATCTGGTGCCTGTCGGAGCAAACTTATTTTTCCTCTGTTGTTTTGGAATATTGGCAATAGCTAGGCATCCAAACGGGTGTAGATGTGTTATTTTTGGTTTTCTGCCGGTAAGTGCTTCATATGGTGATATCATATTTGCAGCCTTACTAACTATCAGATTTTCCAAATATACTGCTGTTATTACTGCTTCTCCCCAATAGCTAAGTGGTAGCCCTGATTGGAACAGCATCGCTCGAGCTTTCTCGGTGGTGATTCGATTTCCTCGCTCGCTGATTGGGTTCTGCTCAGGTGTATAAGGCGCAGTGATTTGATGGAAAATACCATTGTCTTTAAGGTATGTTTCAAATTTATTCGAGCAGTATTCTCCTCCTCCATCTGTTACAATAGTCTTAATTTTTGATTCACAGATATTTTCATATTTTGTCTTAAATTCCGTTAATTTAGATAGTGCCTCATCTTTGTTTTTTAACAGGTATACTGCACGAGTTGAAGTTAATCCATCTGTGATCTTCATATAGTACTCATAGCCACTGTTGGTTGGTGGATTGATTCTGCCACTAAGATCGGTGTGGATCACTTCCAGAGGTTTCTTTGGTGTTGGAAAATGTCCTTGAAATGGTAGTTTCTTCGCTTTTGTCATTTCGCAGATTTCACAGAAGAACTGACTGTCGTCCAACGTCTCACCAACAGTTGACTTTGTATACTTCGAGTTTGGATGTCCCAGTCTATCATGCCACATTTTTACAGAGCAAATCAGTGCGGACTCAGCTGGTTTGAAGTTTCCACGCATTTTGCAAAGATTGTTCTCGATATCTGCATTGAATTTAAGATTTTTATTACTGATGATGCATCTTTCGGGATTCTTAGCAAATTCAACTTGATAATTTTTTCTCCAAAACTCAATAGTTGCCACAAGATCATACGGTAATTTAGGTACATGTAGTGCATTAAGAGTCACAACATTTTTCCCTTCAACCAATTTAACAGTTCCCTTTCCAACACATTCTGTGTTTTCATTTCCAGTCACAATATCGAACTTAGTACTCTGATATGTCCAGAAGTACTTTCGGTTTCTAATCATCGTTGACGTGGCTCCTGAATCAAGGATTGGTTTCAGGTTGGTGTTGTTGTCGATAGAAGAGATAAGAACATACTGATTGTACGCCATCATAGCTGACTCATTAGTTTTTTTATTCTTCTCAGCCATCTCTTTCTTCCATTGATCGCGTTGTTCGACCCAGCTTGGTTTTCCAACCTTCTCCCAGCATTCGCTTTCAAGATGTCCTGTTTTATTACAGTACGTGCATTTCTTTCGCGGTTTTCTTTCTCTGGACTTCGACGTTTCAGTTTTACTTGAGTCGGCAATAAGGGCTTTGCTAGTCTTAGATTCGTTCGATTGGTTGTCCTGAAGATTGTGAAATTTGCTAGTCTGTTCGAGTACTGCCAGGACATTCATCATGGTTACCTTTCCAGAAGCCAGGATATTTTGAGCTGTGGTTTGATATTGATCAGGTAATTTCATAATTATTTGAGTAGCTACAGTGTCGCCTTCATAGCTGATTTTAGCATTTCTCAAATTTCGTAGGACTTTTCGGATATCGTTAATAAAGGTTTTGAGATCCGTAGTGTAAGTCAGATCATTTAATGATTTGTAGGCAGCGGCTTTAGTGAATTGATTTACTTCAGCATGTTTCTCTTTCAGTTTCATCCATGTTTTGTATGGATCTCCTTTTAGCTCTGGACTGTCGCAAATTAGCATCGTGTTTTCATGGTCAAGATGTCGAAGAATCATTGAATACGCTTTCATGTTTGTCTTAAGGCGCTTCTTGATCTCATTTGCACTTGGAGACGTGATTGTTGTCCCATCTTCTTTTTCAGTAGTTGTTATTATAAACTCGTTTTCGGTTACTTCCCACAGTTCATTTTCGAAGAGAAGACCTTCCATGTGAGCAGCCCAGGTAAAGTAATTGTCACTTCCGAGTTTTGTGTCATTTTTGTTTTCAAGTGCAGAGATTAATTCACGGATGCTATTGTTGTCCATGTTACTAGTGTTACTAGTTGTTGTTTGTGCTTAAGTACGTGAGCTGGTACTGATAATGTGAAAGAATAATAAAAGCCTTTAATCTAGCGTAAGTCTTCTCCTCTAGTAACACTGTGGATGAAGCTGAAATCGCTGATAGTAATGCGCTAACCTTTAATCTAGCGTAAGTCTTCTCCTCTAGTAACACTGTGGATGAAGCTGAAATCGCTGATAGTAATGCGCTAACCTGTATGATATGAGATCTACTCGTAAATAATATGGATCACAAGAGAACAGTGTTGTGCTAACCTTTAATCTAGCGTAAGTCTTCTCCTCTAGTAACACTGTGGATGAAGCTGAAATCGCTGATAGTAATGCGCTGTATATTCAAGTGAGTACGTGTAGAGAGATGAGATGAGATGATGAGCAAAAGAAGACAAAAGATATTTAATTGCAAAGATAAGCACACCTGTATGATATGAGATCTACTCGTAAATAATATGGATCACAAGAGAACAGTGTTGTGCTAACCTACAAACATAGTGGAGTATGAATATAATAGTAACAATAGGAAACTACAGTTAGAGCACACCTTTAATCTAGCGTAAGTCTTCTCCTCTAGTAACACTGTGGATGAAGCTGAAATCGCTGATAGTAATGCGCTAACCTATAACAATAACAATTAAATGTAAAAATCAACTTATGATAGTAATGGTACACACCTGTATATTCAAGTGAGTACGTGTAGAGAGATGAGATGAGATGATGAGCAAAAGAAGACAAAAGATATGGTAATAGATGAACACTTGATAGCTATATATACCATAACTACAACTTCTCACGCTAGCACAATACACTTCTCTCTCTTCTACATACAGTTAGTATCAGTCCACTTCGGGACAAGTAATGCAAAAAAGATTATAATAATAAGTATGAATTAGAATATTATGTATATACTAACATTCCTTAGTCTTTACAGCACCTCGCTCACATCTCCAGCCAAAGTAAGGGACTGGGGGAGGCTGGAAGAGGTGAGTGAAGGGCTGGAAAGATTGGGAAGGTGAGAAAGGGCTAGGGGAGGTAAGCGAGAGCTGGGGGATGTGGACAATAAACTGGGGAGGTGAGTAATAGTTTTAGAATGTGAGAGAAAGGCTGGTGAGGGCTAATGGAGGTGAGTGGGGTGAGTGAGGGGAATGGGAGGTGAGCGAGAGGTTGCAAAAGGGGTGTAGTTGTGTTAAAAGTGAAAATAGAGTGGAGGGGAGTAGTGAGGAGGGCTTAAACATAGATTTTGAAGCTTAAAGGGTGTAGCAAATGTATCAGGAGGGCAATAAAAGGGTGGTGAGTGGTAATAGAATTAACAGAAATGAAAAAGCAGAAAAATTTGTGTGGAGAGATTGAGAGGTTGTCCATTGAGGTAGTGAAAAATGGAGTGTGAACTTTGTTCTTCGGGCGAACATCAGAGTCCACCCCCTCAATCTACAGCTCTATTCTGCCGATATGGAAAATGATTGATAATTATTTTTTATTGATATTTTTTAACTTAAACCTATAGTTTATACGTCTTTATTTTATATTTTTGATTTACAATGCACTTTAAGACTAAGAAAGTAATATAGTAAAATAATTGATAATGAAATACTATTTTGCTTTTTTACACAATAATTCACAGAATTCTTTTGATAACTATACATGATATAAATAAATAATATAATAGGAAAATTGTAGCAAAAAGTTAAAAACTAGAATAAAACATTTAAAGAAATTTTAAACTATTGAACTTATGTATTTTTTGAGTTTATTGTATTTATTTTTAAATGTAATAGTAAAATATGTTGGTTAGATTAAAAATAGCTTTGAATTAAATTAAATAATTAGGGTAAAGGTTGAGGAAAAGATTTATCCACATATATAACCATTTAGGCTTATTTCTTGTTTTGTGATTGCTATATATAACTGGATAATTGACTGTAATAACTGCAAATTTAAAAAACTTCAATAAGTTATCTACCTCAATATATTTATGATAATCTATTCAGTAACAGAATAAAATATCTGAGTCCTTTCTTTTACTAATTTTTTTTCATTTCAATGACTATATACATTTTCAAAAAAATTATTTATCATGTTTTTGGTGGAACTTAGATTGAACTCTCAATGCAATCTTGTTTCCAAGTGTGGTTCATAATAATTTAAGCCATGAAAAAATTTATACTTTTTTAGAAGTTTTATTAATTACTTTTAAATATAAAAATAATTATATTTTTATATCAAAATATTTTTATTAAACACTTTGAAGTTCTAAAAATAAGTACATATTAAGAATTATTTTTAGATAATATTATATTAAAAAAAGTTTTAAGTTGATTATATATTATTATGATATGATTTCTTTCCATATTATGTATTACAAAACTACCTAAAAATCAATTTTATACAACTATATTACATAAAAAAGATATCAGCTCTTCTGCTTAGATTTAAAGTACTTCAAAAAACATTATTTTTGCCTTAGGTACACATTATATAGAGTATTCAGAGCATCATATTAATTTTTTAGACTTACACATTTAAGTTGAATGGAAGCCTCACAGGATAAAATTGGTCATTTTGTGAAAAAAAAATAAGTAAATATCTTTTAAATCAATATATATTTTTATAAAAAGTCAAATTTTAATATTTATGTTTAGTTTAAAATCTGTTATGAAGATTTGAAATATTGCTATTTAAATTAATTTTTATAACAATATAACCATTCCAGTATTGCTTTGTGATAAGGCCAATTTCAAGAAAATTTTTAAATTCTTCTGTTTAAATAAAATATCAAAGGGATTGTTTTTCATACACTTAGAAACTGAATAGAAACATCATATAAGATCTACCAATCAGCATAAATATCATAATTCCAATAAATCATTGATAAATCTTGAACCCATATATATAATTTTACAATTGCGTGTAAGTGTTCAGTTGTGAATTACTCCTATCAAAACTTTGATTCTAATGACTAAAAAAGCGTACCTAAAATGTTTCATTTAATTTATTTTTCAAAACCATAGAATTGAAATATTTTTTCTTTTCATTTAAAACATGGAATAATATTATTTTTAATAAAAAGATGATTGCCTTTACAGCTGCTTTTCTACATGGGTATAATCTAAATTACCTATTGTGTCTTTTTTACAAAATGAATATCATATAATAGTTTTTTAATTTGAAACTGATAGAATTATGAAAAATTACCACTTTTACCTATTTAATTCAGTTCTTGAACAATAATACAATCAAAATATCTACCTGAAGCACATTTTTTAACATGAGATCACTTTTCAAATTATATGGTGCTTATTCCCAGGTTGACACTGAAATTATCCCACAATACCGCATTGAAGCAAAATCAAGTACTAAAATTAAAGTTTAAATAAATTTATACTACTTTGTTTTAATTATCTTTAAATTTTTACATCTAGCTTGAATTTCAGTCTTTCATATGAAAAATTCACTAAGTAGTGATTAATTATTTCAACTCATGAGATTACTCTACCAAATAACCATATTTACATTGAATTTTGATGAAATACATCATGAAGAGTTCCAGAAAATCATATGTGTATTACATTGAATAAATTAATATTGTGAAAATTCTTAGTAGTTGAATATTCGATAGAAAAAAAAAGAGCAAAAAGATATTTCCTTTTAATTTTAATCATCTTCTTGCATACAAAAATGGAAAAAACTGGATTAAAATTCACTTGTATAAGAATTATACTTTTTTCTAGACATATAATTAAACAATTTATCAATTATTAGTGCTAAGTGTAAAGAAGATATTAGAGAACTTCATTGAAACAGAAATTATGAAAACATATTTCTATCTTTTATTTTTCTTAATTATGAGTCTTTTCACAGTATTCTAGAATAGAAACTTGAGAATTTTTATGGTTCAATATTTTTATTAAATAATTCCATTGAGTTTAAAATAATTATATTGCATAATAAGAAATAATAAAAATACAAAAAAAAATATCAGGTAATATGGTTTAAATTAAAAAATAAAAGCTTCAAATTCTTGGTTAAAAGGAGTTATCATTAAAGAGAACCACTGATATTATTTTATATTTTTTCAAAAAAAATAGAATAAAATAATTAGAGAGGTTAAAAGTGATGTTTTTGAAATAAATAGTATAATTTTCAGTCTTTTAAGTGATCAGGTGAAATTCAAAATGAAAATGAAAATGAGTTTTGTGAAAAAAATTCTGTGAATGGATCAGATTATTAATCTTCCCTTGTTATTATTTCTATAAATTATTTATTAAACTTTCACTATTACTCAAGCACAGACTCATCCATGTTTGGTTAAGAGCCCAAGATGAGTTCAAAGTAAAGTTCAGTCTGAGTTCAGTCTGAGTTCAGTCTGAATTCCATCTGAATTCAAGTTGAGGACTTGCTAGCAAGTCCCCCCCAAATATTGCGTGGTGAAAGGTCATAAATAAAAACGGTTGAAAAAAAAGGGATTTTCATACTTTTTTTTTATTCTATATTTATGCTTTCTCACTTTGATTATTTCTTGAGAGCTATGAGAATCCTTCCCAAGTCTTAATCTATCAGCATGACCTAAAAACCAACAGTGAAGAACTCCTATTTGATTTGAGAAGCTAATTTGAGTTGAGTCAATTGGATATGCAATCAAATTATTGGTTTTTAAGGCATTGTCCCAGTGTTTAATGAGAATATTTGCCAAGACCTGGTTCCATTTGTCAAACCAATCTAGGTTCCAAGCGAAAGTTGATCCTGGGAAACCACACATGCGAAGGTGCTCAATAAAAGATTCACGGAAAATTGGTGGAAACTTTTCCGAAACCGCTGAATTTGATTCTGGATGAGGTAGTTCAAAGGCAATGTTGCAAGAATTCATGTCGAATGATGAAAATCTGTCTAATTGCTCTTCAGTAGGGTTTTGTTTCCATCCATTTGATTCTGGTGACATATCCAAAAGTGAACTACAAAAATTGTGTATAGATCTACAAAAGTGAGAATTGAATGGAGGCAAAGTCTCATTAAAAATTCTATTAAGTGTTCTTGTGTTTGTGGACAGGTTTCCATGAGGAAAGTAAGAGCTACTAGGATTCATAAATAATTAGATTAAGAAAGTGTTCAATTAAATTAAACAAAGAGGAAGGATAAATTGTTGAGCTCCAAAACTTTATGATCAAAGTTGATTTAAGGAGAAATATCACAAAAAATAAGAATAAGAAATATTTTGACTTTATGGAATTATAATATGCATAAATTATATTTTTATATGCAACTTGAACTCAAAAGGAATGGTATAAAATAAAGAGAATGATTATGTGATAAAAGCAGACTCATTTAAGAAACGGATTTTTTTTTCTTTTCAAAAAATTCTTCCACAAAAATAATTTGTTAAATGTGAGGCTATGTTCATTTTTTGATTACCAAAAAATTATTTTTGGTCCAATATGATAGTAATACATATTCTTTTGAGTAATTTTTTTCAACCTGAATAAATAGACTAGAGTGTCACTTCATCACATTTATGTATGAAAAGTTATACAAGGTTTCAGCTTTTATGTAATTCTTTAAGGTTTACACTTTTGTAGCATCTATTATTTGAGTATTTTTGATTTTTTCTTTGTAGAAAATTCTACCTAGTACAGACCAATTTTCAAATTGAAAGAAATATGTTTGTGATAGTTTTTTACAAAATATTAAACTTATTTTTGGGTTTAACTTTGATTTTTGGGGTAATTTTTTAAATAATTATGTTAAAAATATGGATTACTTTTCTTATAGTCCATAACTAAGAATTTTTATCAAAATCAAATAATTATAGGGTAGTTAGATATAACTCAGAAGGAATTTGATAGAAAAATAATTAAGATGCTTGTGCGTACAACAGAATTTTTTCTATGATAGAAAATATTCTGATAAACATGCATGCATTGTTGTACAAATGCAGAGAGTATACAGAATACAAATAAAGTAGACTGCATAACTTTAAATTAATATATAATTTATCCGATTAAAAATTAAACATTTAAACTTAAATAATTTCAACACATATTCCATCATATTCTTTTGATAAAAAAATGTAGCTTATATTAGCTAGTGCCTTTCAAAAAAAGGAATACCTTCAATCGGTAACTTCGAATAGCTAACTTATTCCTACAATTATCACAATTACAATGCCTCCATTTTTTCATGTATGTCAATGTCAAGATCTTGGATGTGTCAATAGAAAGTATCAAACTTCTTCTGGGTCCTTTGAAGTTGGTATGGCTTTCAAAAGCTCTAATTCGTATGCAAAACATCAAGAGGAAAGAAATAGGAAGGCCCAGATGGTTATTTCTTCCAACAATCCACTTAACATTGGAAGTTCCCGCTCCACAGAAACAGTAAGCTGTATATCTATTGTTCAATGTGAGAATTAAAGTCTTTATGATGTTTCAATGATTTATTACATAGGGGCAGTTGCTATTGGGGGCAGAAGTATCTTCAACAGTCTCTAGAAACTCAAATCTTGGGGAACGGTATAGCCAAATAATTATGTGGCAGGAAGCAAAGCTTTCTCTGATTCATCATTTGAGCAAAGAAGGTTGTACTCAATTTTTGGATGAAGAAATTAAGAAGCTCAAACTTCTAGGTGATAGTGGAATACTGGATTCTGATAGCATTGTCCACCTGGTCCCATGCTCGATAGATACAGTTTTTAGTCAATTAAAGCTCAATCAATCATTTTTCACTAAAACATGCTGTCCTAAATGCTTTGCTCTTTATGAGTATAACTCTGAATCTCAACCATCTATACTATGTTGCAATCAACTGTTTCTTTCATCATCAAAGAGCTATTTAAAAATGTTTGGAGCAGGACAAATTGCAGTTAAATGTGATGAAAGGCTGTATTTGATGGAGGAACATCAAGAACATGTAAAATACTTATCTCTTAAAACATTTCATCACCATTCTTTTATCGACTGGCTTAAGGAAAAGATCAAACTGTTCAAATTTGAGCTTCTGATTGAGAAGAAAACCCCTGTGGCAGAACGTGTAGAGTGTGATTTGATGAAGGATGTTTGTGATGGTTCAATTTGGAAAAACTTTCCCATAACCACTCCAGCTCTGGATAGCAATGATGATGAATATACGATAACTTCAGGCAACTTAATGTTTACTTTATATGTTGACTGGTTTAGGCCTGGTGGCAATAGGATTGGAGGTCATCAGAAGTCTGTAGGCAATATTATGATGGTGTGTATGAACCTACCTCAAGAAGATAGATACAAAATGGAAAATCTTTTTTTGTATTCTATTGTACCCGGACCAACAGAACCCACAAGTGAACAGCTTAATCACCTTCTAAAACCACTGGTTAATGATCTACAAACTCTATGGGATGGTATATTGATTGAAAAGACACATCTTTATCCACGAGGCCGGAAATTAAGAGTTGCATTGTTCTCTTTGATAGGTGACATTCCTGCAATACGAAAATTGGCTGGCTTTTCGAGTCACTCTGCAAAAATATTCTGCTCTTTCTGTAATATCTCTAAAGATGAAATTAGTGAAAAGAATGTGAGAAATTTTTCATTACGGAATCATGAGGATCATATGTGCTGGGCAACAAAGTGGAAAAATTCTAAGTCACATTGGGAGCGTGTATCAATTGTTCAAAATCATGGGGTACGATGGAGTGAGCTGAATAACCTTGAATATTGGTGTCCAACTGAATATTGCTCAATTGATGTTATGCATTCACATATGCTTGGCAACCTAAAAGCTCACAGTCTAAGCTATTTTCAAATCCAAAATGCAGCAAAAGATCTAGAAAGAAAGCTGGAAAAGGATAAAAATTGGCATGTAAGAGAAGAAGATGATGATTTCTTTTCTGATACTTCACTGCACAAACATTTGAAAAAACGTAGAAGTAGCTTAAGCACCACGAATAATGATGATGATGATACAGGACACACGAGACAGCACAAGCGGCAAAGACGTACGAGTTCAAGACAGTCATCAAGTCATCATGGACTAGATAATGAAGGATTGGGAACAAATCAATCAAGAAGCCAGAGTAGGTCATCCAGCTCCAAATTTATTCCTCCATATAGCGATGTGGCCTCAATACAGTCTCACAGCAGTGACAGTAGGAATTCATTGTATAACTTAAGGCAAAGAAGCATTAGCATATCACAGAGTGAAGGATCTCACTCATCAAATGAGACAGCTAGAGATGAAGAAAATAAAAGGAAAGGTAAGGAGAAAGAAAATGAAGGTAGTAGTAATCCACGAATCACAGAAGCAGAGCTTCAGGTTGTATGGAAGATGATTGATCAAGTAAGAAGACCTTCCTGGCTAACACGAGTTCCAAAATCAGTAGGATCTAAAAAGGCAGGATCCCTCAAGGCAGCAGAATGGCACATGCTGTATACTCTCTACTTCCCTTTGTCACTTATACCCCTTTGGTTTGAAAAATTTAAAGAATCTGAATCTTCAGCTTCCTCAGCTGATAAACCAAGAGAATATTATCTTCTCAAGTCAATTGTAACATTATTCTCGATCACCAATTTTTTGACATTAAAAAATATACAGACTAATGAGCTTAAAGATCTAGATCAATTTCTGTTAGAGTATCGTGAGTGCCTTGAAGAGGGTTGGAAGAATATTAATGCAAAGCCAAATCTGCATATCACTCAACATTATCCTGAAATGATAAAGCGTCTTGGTCCACCATCAGGTACAGCTACTTGGTCTGGAGAGCAGGTGAATCATATATTATCTGAAATTCCAAACAATCACCATCCACGTATGTAATGTTTGTAAGCAATGATTTAAAAACTCAGCTGTGCTAATTTATTAATATTTACCACAGGAGAGATACCGCTAAAAATGCTCAAACATTGGTATCGGAAGTCTAGGGTATTAGATCTTGGTGAAGCTGAAGATAATGATCAATGTGAGACTAAAAAAATCCATATTGATCTCGATAAACAAAACAAATGGATCCATCTAAGTATGGCATTATTTACTAAATGGGTAAGGGCACGAATGGGAAAAGAAACTTCAAGACGGGCTTTGACACCATCGGAGAAAAGTGGGGATCGGGTAGTTGAAAATGTAGCAAGCATATTGATACATGGAAAGAGGTTTACTAGTTACCATCGACACATTGCTAATTCAACAATTGAATTCTACTATGGAAAAGATAGCCAGTTTGGGCAAATTGATGATCTTTTCAGATCAAAGGAAGAGATTGATCAAATATATTTAATAGTAAGTCCTTTCAAAGAGCTCCGTCCAGAAGAAACATCAAAGGATCCCTATGAGCTTTTCCCACAAGTGCATTGTCGGTTAGTAAGAGTAGCCAAAGCAACTCAAATTGTGATTAAGAAAGATGCAATAATTGGACATGCAGCTACTGTCGAGCACAAAAAAGGAATGTTTGGAATCAAAGACGAGGTTGTCACTGCCATTAGACTGCAGACAGTAGTGAGTGAAAAAATTAATCAAATTTATTTTCTGTTGACTAACATCTTTGTGTTAATTTGGGATTGGGGAAATTTTTAGGATTGGTGATATTTGTAAATGGTGAAAGAAATAATTCAATGCTCGATTAAAAAATGCAATGCATCCAACTTACCTTATCATAAATCAGTGAACAATTACTTTGGTTGCTTTTATTGCGAGAGAACCCATGCTTTCAATGAGTAATTTTTATCTTAAATGTAAGAATGAAAGAAATAAAATCATGATAATGAGAAATATGATAAAATTTTTACTTAATGAATGATCTTCTTGCTCATTCATCTACTATAAATAGTTTGACCTTCCAACTTTAGCTGATAGCTATATATTATTCACTTTATTTTTTGACAAGAGAACATACACGTTTACAAGACTATATACATAGTATCTTTTTTTACTTTAGCTTTGATAGGTATAAATTTTAACAACTGATTATTTTTATTTTATTTTATTTTATTACAGTTCATTATGGATGATAATTTTGAAGGGATGTCTGTTGACCCAACCGATTCTGATTGTTTTCCGCCTCAACATACTAATACTGGAAATACTCCTCCACCACCCTCTGCTGATCCACCTCCAGATGCATCTCAATCTGTACCAACTAATCCTAACCCACCACCTAATCCAAATCCAGGCCAAGAGTCTCATTCAGAACCGAGAAATTTTAATCCCAATCATCCTTCTGCTTCTGAAAGTGCTAATCAGCAAGCTGATCAGCTAGGAAGAGATTGGGCTAGTGAAGTATTGAGGGAATTTTTTGGAGACCAATCATCATCTGCTCAGCCTAACCAAGGAGCAAGCACAAGTGGAGCAGGTAAGTCAAATTTGTAGTGTATTCTTTTATTGAAAAATAACCAATTTAACTAACTTATTTGAATTGTTAGTGAATCCCTCAATCATTATGGGTATCAGTGATTACCACAGACTCAATTCAGCAGAGTCTCATGAGCGAGAACGGGGGTTAAGGGCTGTAAGAGGCTTAGTTAGAAGGAATGATGTTCCCAGGAGCTCGGACAGTCTAAATAGAAATATTTACCACTTTCTGAAGTATTGTCTTGGGGGACCAACAAAAATATCAAAATATCCTGCGAGCCCAACACCTTTGGAGATTGAAAATTGGAAAGATTGGAGCCAATTCAAACTAAAAACCATTCAAACTGTCCTAACCCAAGTCCAATCTTCTAACCGTGCCAATTCTGCAGCTGATCGACAATTTCTGATAACCAATTCTATAGCCTTCTTGCGATCCAAAATTCGACTACCCGAATTTTTTCCAGCACCTGAGCCTCGAGGACTAAAAGGAGGAGCACCGATCCCACTTTCTGTCAAAAGAAACTTAGAGCGTGAATTGCAAGAAAAAGGTTTTCGGAAATTCGCGTTTGATTGGACTTGCCGTGATTTTTCAGAATCAACTTGGAATCAAGTCATGGGAAGCATAGTATGTGACCACTGTACCAGATGGCTCACCACCTTGAATAAAATCGATCAGTCAAAGCTTCAGTTCACTCAATGTGTTATTGAGAAATGGGTAGTTAATAAGGGGAAGGAGATGATAAGGTTGTTTGGGCAAGAAGAGGAAAGGGTAGCAAGAGAAAAGATTGAAAAGAGGGCAAGGGCACAAGTAAAACGTTATCGGACCAAGGTAAGTTTTTTATTTTACTTTGCTTTTTGTTATTATGAAGCTGATTTAGTTGGAATTCAGATTGCTAGTGCACGCTACAAGTTAGCAAGAGATCTCTGCAGTGATGTGCCAGGTTTTGTTGTGCTTTTTCATGATACTAGGTGCATCTCTGATATCGAGGAAGGCCCAGCACCAGCCCCAACTGCACCTATCCGAGCTATTCCTGGATGGCGAAATCCTGAACTCAATGATTTGTTTAAAAAAATGGATAAGATGACAAAGGACTTAGCCCATACACCAGCTCAAAAAAAATCAGCATTAAAAACATATTCACGGTCATCAGAAAGGACAGTTGCACAAAATGGTATATTCAATGTTCCCAAATACCTCCCCAAGAATTGCTATTCAGCAACATTTTTGCAAGGATTATCTGTGAATGAACGTGAGTCACTTGGGGTTGGAGCTGATATTGATCTGGTAAAGATTCGGGAATCAATTAATAGAGCATCAACATCATCATAACTTAGGTATAACGGTGATCTTCTGTGTAATATAGCTATCTTATATTGAATTTTATGTATTCTGTTTTTTTTTCAAAGCAGCTTGGTAAATGTTATAAAGTGATATTGAGAGAGAGTAACATTTTATTTAAGAAAAACAAATAATGTATGAGATATAAAAATGTATTTTCAACAAATTGATGGTCCATACCTCTTTATGTCACATTTATGTATCCATATTAATTTCAATCGAATTTAATGTTGACCAATACATAGTGAATACACGCTATACCACTTATACTTGCCAGGCATTGCTACCATTAAATATGCCAGTATCAAAAATTAATTTCGATCGAAATTAATGAGCATGATAATCATGAATTTCTGGAGTCAACTGCTTATTTTTATGCATGGTGCCTTGCCAACATTAATTTCCATCGAAATTACTTTTGATACTGGCATATTGCATGGTGTCTATTCCTGGAAAGTGTAAGTGGCATAGTGTGTATTCATTACGTATTGGTCAACATTAATTTCAATAGAATTTAATATTGACATTTTCATATTGAACCCAAACCAGCAAACGACCCAAAAAATTCTTCATAAAACTGCTCATTAATTTCGATCGAAATTAGTGAGCACCATATACATATTGAATGGTAGTTATATCTGGTGTGTGTAAGTTGTAAAGCTTGTGTTCAATGTTTATTGGTCAACATTAATTTTGATTGAAATTAATATTAATGTGTAAATGATATTTACATGCTCAATATGCATTGTAATGTGTTTACCTAAGAATTGAGTGCCCTACTTTTCATCTTACATAAAAATGCTTGGTGGCATGTCAAATTCAATTTTTATTAAAATTAATGTTGACATGTTACCATGCATAACAGTAAGCAACTGACTGAATAAATTGATGATAATCATGAACCTTAATTTCGATCGAAATTAATGTTGCCAAGTGCAGATTGAAAAAAAGCTATGCCACTTACACTAGCCAGGCATATCTACTATTTATTATGTATTGGTCAACATTAATTTTTATAGAAATTAATATGGATATGTAAATTTTATATTTACCCTCAACATGTATAGTAAATTTCAATACTTAAAAATACTTTTCGTCCTTTACATGTCATGCAAAAAATCATTATATCATTTCAACATTAATTTTGATCAAAATTAATGTTGGCATGCCATTATGCATTGAAACAACTAACTGACTGAAAAAGTTCATGATCAAAATGCTCATTAATTTTGATCAAAATTAATGTTGACCAATACATATTGAATATAAGTAATCTCTGCTTACTCAGACCAGATATAAATACCATTCAATATGTATATGGTCAGCCTTAATTTCGATCGAAATTAATGGGAAGTTTTATGAAGAATCTTCTGGGTTGTTTTCTGGCTTGGGTTCAATATGCAAATGTCAACATTAAATTCGATCGAAATTAATGTTGACCAATACATAATGAATACACACTATGCCACTTACACTTTCCAGGCATATATACATGAAATATGCCAGTATCACCACACAATATAGGGGGGGGACTTGCTAGCAAGTCTGCAACCTTGGACCCAAACTCACCATAGATTGAACACACATTGAGCTATTGATAAAGGAACCATACAATCAGGGATGAACACCACTCAGCAGAACAGTTTTAGGTGGGTGTTCAATTAGAGTTCAGTATGGGTTCAGTCTGAGTTCAGTCTGAGTTCCATCTGAGTTCCATCTGAGTTCAGGTTGAGGACTTGCTAGCAAGTCCACCCCCTATATTGCGTAGTGTATCAAAAGTAATTTCGATGGAAATTAATGTTGGCAAGGCACCATGCATAAAAATAAGCAGTTGACTCCAGAAATTCATGATTATCATGCTCATTAATTTCGATCAAAATTAATTTTTGATACTGGCATATTTAATGGTAGCTATGCCTGGCAAGTGTAAGTGGCATAGCATGTATTCATTATGTATTAGTCAACATTAATTTCGATTGAAATTAATATGGACATGGACTATGCATAAAATTCCTATAAGTATAGGTAGGCTAAGCAGTTAGATAAACTGGTTTGATCAAGTACACCATATAAAAATTGATGTTTTAATGCCTTGGTTAATTTCGATCAAAATTAATTTTAAGCCATGCTTGTTGAATTTTATCTATGTCTGTGTAGTCCATGTGAAATGGCTTGTATTCAATATGCAGGGGTCTATATTAATTTCGATTGAAATTATGAGGTTCATTGCCTCATAAATTTGATGGTTTCTGTCAGTGTTTCATGCATGGTGCCATATGATACTTGTTGATTCCTATCAAAATTAATTTCAACACCAATATATTGAATACAAACCATGGCACTTACAGTACTTGGTCATAGCTAAAATTCCATATGCTAGTCTCAAAATTAATTTCGATAGAAATTAATCAGGATCCATGAATTTTATCAATAGTGTATGAGTTAAGTTTCAAGTCATATGTTTCATCATTTTCTTGCACCCATTTCTAGGATATCTCAACAATTTTTTTCAAGCTTTATTATATTAATCAAAACTGTGGTAAGTTGTGAAAAATTAGCTAATCCAAATCTCAAATTGAATATTAATATTTTAATAATTTTGAATGTTGCTTAAGGTATTTCATTGGGTGATTCATAATAATATTTTATCAACTTAGTAGTCCTATAACTTTTGAAAAGTAACAATTTTGGTATAGTTAGGGACAACAATGCAATATCTTGTGCAGACTAAGATATATTGCAAAATAAAACTATTCAATTTTTTTTTTCCCTTAGTTGTATCCAAGTTTATCAAAGGTTTGGTCACGGTGCCCACACCCTAGCCTGACACTCCTCCTGTCACTTAAAAAACAAATTCTTATCTTAAATTCTAATGTTACCAATTTTATATTTATAATTCATTTCTTGTTTGATGAGGCATATCAGTATATATGTGAATCTCGCATTGTCATCTGAAAGTAAATTTAACAAATATTCATAAAGGATTATCCTTTTTTTTCATATAATATACTAATTAAGTGTATCTCCATTGTTTAGGAGTAAATTCTAATTTAAAAAATTTTGTATTTACCCGTGGCAATTTGAATATGGGATATAAATTTGTTATTATTTGTTTTTCACACTAAAAGTCCCCAAAGAATTACTAGTATTTTCTGTTAGCTACATCAAATTTCGCTTCAATATAAACAGATTGTGATTTAGCATGTTACTCAGTTTACCCCACTATGAATAATACATGTTAAAAAAAGCTCAAATAATATAAAATCCCCCTCTTTATGTTTTCTGTTTCTTTCATCCTCACTTTAATTTTAATCTTATTCAATTTTTTATCCTATTAAATTATCAACTTCAATTTTCTAGAATAGAGTTTCTTATAATTATTCATCATATTACATCATAATCTTTTGATATCAAATACTTTTTTTTAATATTCATTAATCAATATGTCTAGTATACAAAATCCTACACCTCCACTTTGTATGTATATCATGTTCCTCTCTCTTAGTTTATATATTTCACTTATGTTCTATATCTTTTTTTTTCAAAAATTTGATTTTCCAGCACCCAAATGTGTTTCATCCCACTCTCTGATTGATACTCGCTTTGAAGCTTTTGAGCTTGCACCATGTCTGCCACATGGCATGGCACCTAGCCCTCCTGTACTTAGCAATGAGAGGCAGGAAATAACAAGAGTTCAGTATCGCAATTTACTTTAATTGGCTAGAGATAAAACAGAAGAGCGTGTCAAGATCCTTAACAATAATCCTTCTCCTTCATATTTATCTAACCCTTGTAATGACTTACTCCAATATGTGAAAAGCCTTGAAAAATGTATGTTCATCACCTTTTTTGTCTCCTTTTAAATTAGTAGATAAGATTATTAATATTTTTTTTTCTTCATATATATTTGTAGCTTATGAGGAGGGTATGATTCCTCCTGATGAAGTCATTGTCATTAGGGATGATGATGAGACAGATGAACCATCAGCTTCAACTCATGCTTCAACTTCTAAGGAAAATCTTGAAACACCTGTTATCCGCTCCAAGAAAAAGAGATTATCCCAAGGCTCCTCTTTTGTTCGACATATTAAACCGGCTTCTGCTAATGAATTTTCTGATGTATCAAATAATAAATCTCAAAAAAAAAGCAAAGGTTTTGATAATGAGTATATTCTTGTTTCCTTTTTTTTTATTGTTATTCTTTTATCTTTAAAATTCAATCATATATCTCTTTTATTGCTTACATATTGTACTTTTTATCTTTCTTTTGATATTTTGTACCAGAAACTCACCTGCTGTAGATTTTTCCATCCATAAAAGCCCTCTCCCTGATGAAGATGATGAAAAGAGCAATGAAAATAGCGATGATCAACTGTCAGAATATGAAGCTATGCTTGTTCATCAAAAAAAGCAAAGTTTAAAATCTTCTTCAAGACATGTTGATATGTTTGATAAAGATGATGATTCAAACAGATCATCACCAAATTCCTTCATTTCTAAGAAGCAATACCCATCACCTCCTAAATTACCTACTTTGACCTCTTTGAAAGCTTCTCTACCAATGAAATCAACTCCAATCAAGATATCGAAAAAACCTCTAACTTATTCACCCTCAGTTGTAAAAGAATCTGATTTGCAGGAGGAATTCTGTAAAATTCATAATTTTTATAAAGATAGAATCAGCACGGCAAAGGTCCTCAGGTCATGGTTGGAAATTGTTACTCTCCTCGAATTACGCTCTTCTACTTCTTCCCAAGAACCCATGTCAAATATTCCAATGTTTACTTTTCATTGGGAAAAATCTTGTGGAGAAGATTGGCTTTCAAAACTTACTGAGTTATGTAAGTTACCATAATTTTTAGTCTTGACTTTTGTTCTTTTACTTATTTTTTTTTTCCTTTTGTAGCAAATATTTTTTTAGAGATTGATAGCTCACAGCTATGGGTACTCGATAATATTGATTTCAAAAAAATGGAAGATTTATGTGATCCTGATGGTTTAAATACTGAAATTCTTTCCTCAACAAAGAAAACGGATCACCCTGAATCCAATCTTATCCAAATGCTCATGAGATTAATGATCCCAAGTGACCACTGCCGTTCTTCATGGGTATCTCTTATATCATCTTCACTTTATCTGACCGCACATGAATTCAGCCAGCTTCCATCACATCAAAACATTAACTCAGATTGTCCAATTGAACGTGGTCTTCAGCTTCTAGCTCACCTTTCAAATCTTAAGAGTCCGATTTCTGATGGCTTAGAAGTTGGTCCCACTGCACTTCAAACCCGTGATATATCAATGTCAACTCTTCTTCAAATCAGCAATATTATCATTGATATAATTATGTCAATTATCATTCTTAAATCAAAATATTGTGCTGCAACAATATCAAGTGGCAAGACTAGTGAAGCTCAACAATCAAGTGAGAAAAACGAAAATACTGAACTGACTATAATGAGAGAGAAACAAAAGGCTGCACTAAACAAAATAAATTCTGAATACTCCCACCACCGATATCAATCTTTCACATTCTATATAATTGATGGTGTCCGTGGTTTATTTCTGAGCTCTCAAGATCATAGATTGGCTTCAGCAGCTGATTGCTTGGAGGTAATATCAGAAGTTAAGTTTCTTAATTTACATGAAAAAAAAAATCATTTGATGGAAGAAATAATTTGGAAAAATTTAAATAACTATATTTTAACATTAATAAAACCTTTTATAGGCAAGTGTGATCCATTTACTTTAAAATTTGATACCCCAAGTCCTCCGGGAATCGCTAGGGCTATTTCTGCAGATTTTCTTAATCACTGGAGCTCCATTCAGCCAGTATCACCTTTTTTTGCTAAAAATAGCCTTTCAATAAATTAATATTCCAACATGTAAATAGATAAAGTTCTGTCTATATGATATATCTTGGATAATTCAAGTTATTTTCCTTCAAATACGTCAAAAATGTGACCATCTTTGAAATTTATTAAGTAACCTTTGACATGATTTTCTAAATTAATTATTAAAAAAAATTATTGTAAGTCCAGCAATAACAAAGATTTTAAAATCTACTTATATGATTTGAAATACTTGTATTAAATTCTTAAATATTTTATTGTTTATATAAAAATATGATAACTGCTCTAGTTTTGTTACTTTACCTTTAATATTATATAATCTATTAATTATTACAAATATTTTCGTTGATTGTAACATTTTTAATCAGAAGTAGAACAATTTAAATAATTAAATGAGTAAATTCTTAAAAAAATACAATTTAATCTATTATTGATTCAAAATTCTTTCTTCAACTCTTTATTATTAACTTTTTTATTAATAAGCCTGTTTGACCTAAAATACTATACAGTTAATTTGGTAGCATTAAAAGCACATTTTTATGGCTAATATATTTCAAATTCTTTATTATAGTTTTTTTTATTTTAGAACCTTTGCTACCAATTTAATAAAAATGACATTTAAAGATTTCACAACTTATATATTTCCTCAAAAGTAAATCAAATTTTCTTATAATATTATGAAAAAAAATTATTTTATTTCACAAATAAAAAAAATAGATAATACTATAATTATCAAAACTGAAAATGTTACAGCTACTCCCAGTATTTATCATGTTTAAATTTGCATTAAGTTGTGTATATATAATATAAATTTTTAATATTTATATATCTAGATTTTTTAGATTTGTCTTAACATTAGATAAATAATACTTTGCTGATTCTATTTCTTCCTCTATTAAGTCATCTCTTTTCAAAAAAACTCTCAAAGCACTAATCAAATATTCTAACCTAAATTTTCTTTTTTAATTTCTAAGTATTCTGAAATATCAATATCAAAAACATTAAGCTTTTCTATAGCATGAAAAAGTCTAGTGCTGATTTGAATAGAAGAACCTATTCTAGTGAAGCCAGGAATTTCATGACATCTTGAGGTAAAATGCCTTAGTTGATTGGCAGGCCATAATGTCACTGTTATTCCATTAGTTGCTTCAAAGTTGATTTTACTTCGAATTTCGGGAAACATAAGTTCTCCACCTATTTGTCATGGTTGGGTCTTATCATACTTCATATGAATGGTGTTTTTTTCTGTATCTTTAGGAAAAAATATTCCTAAAGTATACTCACTTGCATCCTTATTGAGATGAACCTCATTAGAGAACCCATTACCATTCCCTCCAGATGTCCAAGTTAAATTACTAGCAAATGGTACACCCTCTTCTTCACTAGAAACTTTTGAAAATCCAGGAATACCAAGTTTTGCGCAAAGATTAGTTGCCTCATTGTACTTTACATATGATATTTTTTTAAAAAAATATTCAAAGTACATTGCAATCCTCTTCATTCGTTTTTTATATTCATCCGTTTTTACAATATCATCAGTGTATTCATCTGCAAGGAAAAGCATTCAAAAATTCAGTATTTAAATTAAAAAAAGTGATACTTACGAATATGTAAAGATTTCTTTCTATCTAAAATAAAGCCACCACCAAACATTTTTCCAAAACCACCAGCTCTTTGATGATAACCATTATTTTTTATTTCATGTTCGCAGTAAGAAAGATCCTTAATGCATCGCACCATAGCTTCTAACATATCTAGTTCTTTGAGCTCATGAATTTCAAAAGTCTGCACAAGAACATTAGGTATTAAGACACCTTTTGGTTTATAAATACTACATCCAGGAAAAAAATTGTAATAATTATTGCAATCTGTCATATTATTTGCATAAGATTGTGCATAGAAATGTGGCTTCTTCCCGTTTGTATCCATTCCAAGAGCGTTTACAAGTTTCATTCCAGTAGCAATGTCTTTTGCCCACCTATTGTTAGAGTTCTTCCCTGGCCGTTTTTTTTTTCAAATTGTTACTCATTGATGGTTCAATCCTAAGAGAATTCAATTTTGATTTAAAATAGAAAAAATTAAAAATTAGAAAATAGTAACATAATTTCAATTATCAGTCAATGATACCTTTAACTTTATCATATCTTCAATATTAGAAATACAAAAGTTAGCATATCTACATATTAGTAAATTTATATACTTTTTCTTTATTTCAAATATTAAGAAAGCGTTTCAAAGGTATACTTTATTAAATTATACATATAAAGAGTATAGCTTTATCCTGTATGCATTCAGCAAGTACGAGATTTGGCTCTACACTTAATATTAATAATATAATGAAAGTATAACTCCAATACACTAGTAATATTAAAAAATTTACGGAATTATGATATCCACATATATAAAATGAAAAATCTTGCTCTGATCAATATATTGACTTAGAAAGTTATACTTCAATAAATTATTAATTTTTAAATTGTAGCATTGTCCTGTATGCTTTCAGCAAGTACGAGACTTTGAAACAACTTAAAAATCAATAAATTAAAGGTAAAGTACAAACAATCTAATTATTATTATGAAAAGCAAAACATTATCCTGTATGCTTTCAGCAAGTACAAGATGATGTTTTACTTTTCATATTAATAATATAATGGTTGAGAAAGTATTAAAGAAATATAGAAAAATGATAAGCAAAACATGAACTTACATGTCTATAAAATCTTCTTCCATTTGTAGCTGATTGATCAAAATTAATTATAAAGTTTATTTTATAATCACTGTTTTAAAAAATAAATGGTTAGATAAATAAATTGAACATTTTTGATAAGGAATAAAGAAAAGTAAATTGACAAACTAATAAAAAAACTTTAAGTTAACTGAAAAAGAATTATTTTATAATGAATCGAAAGGGTACAGTAAAAGATACCATAAAAATAAATTCAGAATTAGAATCATTAGATTAACTTGTCAAAAGTGTAAAAAAGTGTAACAAACCAAAATGATATGAAATGCAATAGCAAGAAAAATTTGCTTACCGGTAATCAGATAAGGTCAAGAAAATAGTACCAATAATTCAAAATGATAAAGCAAAAATATGATCGATAATTTTTGAAAAAGGTAAGTGAGAAAGAGAAAGGAAAAATAAATTGGGTGGCAAACAGATGTATATATCATGAATTTTCACTGATCACATTTTCAAAAAAATGCAGCTCTCCAAGTCATATGATAAACTTCATCTAAATTCCAAGAATGATGTTGCCAAGGCACTGTACACAGCATGATCATTTTTTCCTATGCATATACTAATTCCAGCTAGAATTTACTTGGCTGCATGTTGTACAGATGCACATTTGTGGAACACTGAATTTCACATCTAAAAAAAATTGACGCCACATAATTCTAGCTACCATGTTTCACCTAGCTAAAAAACATACACTCATCACATTTAAATTTACATTGCGCCAAAATTAATTCATTTTTGAATTTTTTTAAAGGAAACTATAATGTGCACCACCTATTTCTAAAATATGAACCTCCGCACCATAGTAAATTGGGAGACTTTTAATTATGCAATTTTTTTGCCGTGACCTTTTTCCTGATCTTACTTGGTTCAAAATATTGAAACATGGCCAATGTTGATGAAAGAAACATTTGATTTTGTTTCTATGTGTAACAATGGAAGGCTGTTTCTTACTGGCTGAAGAGTGTTGTATATTTTATTTGAACAAATTTTTATTTTTTTATGTATTTTATTTAAAAAATTTACTTTTTATTTCAGCCAGATTTATACTGGCTGCTTTTTAGAAACCTTAATTTATGACCCAAGCCTTTGAAATTGGCTTGGGTCCCTTACATTGCAATTTAGTACTTCCAGCCAGGTTTCCCCTGGCTGGAAGTGTCTCTTTCAAGCAATCGAAGTCGCTAAAAGCGACTTTGATTGCTTGCTGTAATGTTTGCCACCCTCCCAGCTAATTTACTAGGCTGGGAGGTGGCCAAAGCAGTGTGCAACGCGCGTTGCTGCTGCAAGTAACGCGCGTTGCACAATCGCTACCATATTTCATGCAGCTGATATCAAGTCAGCTGCATGAGATATGCGCAGCATGTGCAATGCGCGCTGCATGCAGCAGAAACGCGCGTTGCATGCAGCCTGCATTGCTGCTGCATGCAACGCGCATTTCTGCTGCATGCAATGCGCATTACTTGCAGCAGCGATGCGTGTTGCATGTGCTGCATGCAGTGCATTGCACAGCCAGTTTTTTTCTGGCTGTGCAATGCACACAGAGAAACCAAAGTCCCTGCAAGGGACTTTGGTCTCTAA
Source organism: Hemileia vastatrix (assembly GCA_030280995.1). Lineage (NCBI taxonomy): Eukaryota > Fungi > Basidiomycota > Pucciniomycetes > Pucciniales > Zaghouaniaceae > Hemileia > Hemileia vastatrix. The sequence continues at coordinate 18,204,021 of JASXTE010000013.1, read as the reverse complement.
AATGGAAGCAACTTTCCCTACCAGGTGCAATCTGGTGGGAAAGTGAGAGAAACATTAGACCGAAGTTGTTTGAAAGCAACTTCGGTCTTAAAAACATTAAAAATCATAAAAAAAAAAATGAGAAATGTAGAAAAAAAAAAAATTAAAAATTAGAATGTGAGTATAAGAAAAAAAATAAGTTCTAGTGATACCAAAAATCCAAGCCAATTTCATTTGGCTTGGTTATTTAATAATTATTTTTTAATACATTAAATTTAAAATTCAAACACCATAAAATATATGAATTTTTTTTATATGAATATTATAAATTTAATCTACCTCTTTCTCATAATTATATTTATAAATTGTTTTTTTAATTTTTGACATTTAAGTTTATTTTTTGGAAATACAAAATTAAATTTTCAACTAAATTTTTTAGTAAGGTAAAATAAATTATAAATTTGACATTTTGTAATTGAATAATGAAAAAAATTTTAAATTTATTTAAAAAATATTTTTGTTAGAAGAATACAAATATTTAAAGGGTAGAAATATGGTGCAAATTGTAAGTAAAAAAAATTATATTTTTTTTTTGTGAGGGGTTATTTCTATTTTTAAAAATATTTTTCAAAAACATTCATTAAATACTGAATTAAATTACTTTGAAACTCAAATTTTTTGTAAAATAATTAAAAATGAAATAATAATATTGTTGTATTTGATATAAAATTTGAATTGGTAATATTAATGTCTCTTTAAGTAAATTTGAAAATCATTTAAAAAGACCATGTTGATAAGTACTTCATTTTTGATATACAATGGTTATATATATATCTTATATATATTTCTTGAGTGTTATTTTTATATACATTCAATAGAATTTGTAATATAAAATGCCATTTAATAATTAATTAATGTTCAACTTAGTTATAACAACTTCATATTTAATACCAGCCACTAGTATTTACTTTTTAATTTAAAACTCCAATATAATATGAGAGTATCCTTATTTTGTCTGTATGTAATGAACAACAATAACAGACCATAAATGAGTGGGTAATTAATTACAATAAATAGTTGAAGAATAACCTATAAGAAATGATAAGTTTATCAAAAAGAGTACATTAAAAAAATATACTTTTGAATTTTTTTTGATATAATTTGGATAGTTAAATGAAAATTTAAATTATCAGACATCAAAATGGATAAAATCTAAAAGTGGTGTTTATATAATAAGCCTCATATAAAAAAAGGATACAAAATCTACTATGTAACTAAATTATTAAATATTAAGGTATTATTAAAATTATTGAAAAACTTATTTTACAGTTATAATGAAATCTAAATGTGAAAATAATGGTGGGATAATAGTAAGACTATGTGGAAACACTTTAATTTATACATACTTTCAACTATGTTCAGATAAAAAAATTGTTAAAATTGTATAATAACATCTAGTTAATAGTGATGCAATTTTATTTAGATCAAGAATAAATTTTTCTGAGGAAAAACTAATTAAATTGAGATATGGCCATCTCCTTTCAAGAGATAGAATAATAATAAAAATTTAAAAAATTATAATAAGTATTCTTAATCACCATTTTTGAAAAGTCTCTACTAAAATTCATTATAATATATCATTCATTGATTACATTATATGGAGTTTCATCTTGAAGTAGTGATGTGCAGCTTTGAACTTATGTTATGAAAAACAAAAAAGTTAAGAAATATATAGTTATACTAATGAAAAAGCCAAAAATAAAAATACTATTATAAATTAAAAAAATAAAACTACATAAATTTTATTCTGCTCTAATGATGGAAGGGTACTATGTATGAATTTCCACATGTTAAATCCAAACCTGCTTTAAGGCTAGTTTACAGGTAGAGCTATTAAGTTTCCTTAAATTCTAAAAATAACTTATGCATTTTACTAATTATTTTTTTCTTGTTTTCTTTCCAAAGTTGTTAGAGTTGCTTAATTAATACTGTTATCTTGATTGTAAGATATATAATTTTTTTTGAATACATGATTTATTGTTTCAAAAATTATATTATAAATTTAAATCATTTATTTCATTTTCTAAAGCTTCATTGTCAAAGACACAACTCCATTTTCTATTACTTAACAAATATATAAAATGTGATAGTAAAATTTGAGGAATTTTCTTTTTGAGACGGTCAAACTATATTGTGAAGATTTTTATCTAGAAATTCTTGTACTCTAAAACCAAATAATTTTCTCCCTTAAGTAAGCCATTTCAAAAATATGAGAATATAAACAAGAATATTAACTTATCTTATTTTTATTTTCTTTACTAAAAGTTTTAGTTCAATCACTTTTTTTATATGACATTAGTATAAAAACATGGTTAAATGCTACTATACAATTAATTTTTATTATATATATATATATATATATATATATATATATGAAATATTTAGAAGGTCATCCTTTTTTATTTACTTGAATAAATGGCTCAATTATAATACCCAACACTTATTAATGTTTCCCAAACTCAATAACAAATTTCTCATATGAATATTAGCTTCTAATATAAGAAGTTTATCTATAGATGATGTTCAACATGTGATTTTACTTTTTAGATTCAGCTAAAATCAAACAAAAGGAGAAATCATGCATATGTGTATAAATGGTAACCATATGTTACTTAGAGGATTGTGAAATTCACTCATCAGAATGGTTTAACTATTAAAATAAATTGAGGTCATTATTTTCTAGTATTTGAAACTAATTAGGAAATTATTCTAAAAATATATTTTAATGTGTATCATGTTTAAAAAGTTGGAAATATGATTTTTGAAAATTGTGAGTTTCTTATGAGATACCAAGCTTTAGTTTAAATTGTTTCAAGTAGAATAGAATTTTAGTATTAGAAATTGAAAGCAATGTACCATTATCAGATTTTAACTGTGTTCTACTTATAGAATGATTACATAACATTAAACATTATTTAAATCAAAAAGGTTTAAAAGATATTTAGAATTTTACCAAATTTCACCATTTATTAATCTTTGATTTGAAAACAAACTATGATGTACACTCACTAGAAATAAGCAATCCCAATTTTAACATAATTTATCAATCCAAAAATAATGAGTCAATTAACATGAAAATATATATTATTTCAAAACCAATTCTCTAGATTTAAAATATGATGCTTTAATGAAAAATTATTACAAAACTTTAATGCAATGAAGTCTCTTAAAAAATTCAAAAATAGAATATCAAAACAAGTAATTTCTGCAAAAAAAACTACTAACTATTGTAGATAAAGCATAAAAATAAGTCATATTTTTTAAAAAAATGATCTAAAAATATTTATTTTTGTTAAAAAAATCAAAACATTGTTAAGTTTTCTTGTTATAATAATGTTAAAATCCACTAAACATTATCTAAAGGTGGTAAAATATGTTAAAAATAAGTTGAATTTTATGAGATAAAAATCAACAATTTTGTATCATTTCCTGTTGTGCTATGACTTTATTCCACCCTTTTTATCTGATTCTTCCAGTATTACTTTGCTATGATCACTAGTTTTCAAGTTAAAATTTACAAATGTTCATTATACTTGATAATATGAAAAATAACTCAAACTTTTATAACTACAAAATAAGATTTTGTAACTCCTTCTTTCAATCAATATTTGAAGAAATTTTTAGTTTATTTGAGTAATGATTTTAAGAATAACCAAAAATTTGAAATTCACAAGGAATTATTTCCAGAGACTATAATTATTTACTTGTGTAATGCATGAGCTACTTATCAATGATGTAAAACATCAGAAAAGTAAGTTATAGTTATAAATCTACAGATTATACTGTTTCTGGTATATATATCTTCAATAAATCTTTTAAACTTATCTTAGCCTACATACCACACAATAGAAAATCATTATATTAAAAAAGGAAAAAATTCTATGATAATATCATAAAGAATGATAACCATGGATTAATATTCCATAAAAATGGTTAATAATATTTTAAGAGAACCTAAATCACTATTCTTTCATCAAAATATATCCTTTTTGTCTTTGTAATTTATTCCAAACAAATTTTTTGAAAGTTGAATCTATATATCTAATGCCAAAACCACTATTAAGTTCCCTCTTAGACTTTTTAAGAAATTATATATATATATATATGTATATATATATATTATTTATCAAAAATTGAAATAAAGAATAAAAACATAATTTTATTTACCTTTAATTATTTAAATATAGAGTATTTTCAGAATGCATTGGGGTTACTTGTGAAGGTTAGAAGATTTGAAGTTGGATTTATGAGTTTTTAGAAGGGCAAATATTGTAAAATTTTTTCATAAATATTTATTTCATAGTTTCAAATGTTGAAATCTACAAACTAATGGGATTTAAAATTATATTGAGATTTAAAATCTGTTTTCTACTCAAGTAAAATAAAATAAAATGATGATATCAAAATTTAAATTAAGTTTAAACTTTTGATATGCTCTATCTTCAATTTTATTGATAGTGCATCAAAAATTTAATAATATTTTTTTCCTTCATCACTTTTTACATAAAAGATAGTTTTATCATTTTATGAATTAAAGATTGCTTATATAAATTTAACATCTATGTCAACTGTTTATGACTATTAATCTATATAATAAATTTTTTAGAAGAAAAAATAACATCAGTATATACTGACTTTGAAATTATTCAATTTAAAATAGTTTACAGGTAGATAATGAAGGGTGATTTCATTTTTGAATATGAATTATAGAAGTCTTATTTTGTCAATTTTAATTCTTTTTGAGCTCAAATGTATCCACCGCAACTTAAGTAAGAATAAAAATTATTTTTATTGAAATTTACATGAGAAAGTATGCCTATTATTCAAAATCAAACTTGCTCTAATGGTGTTTTTCAATCATTATTTCCATTCATAACAATAAAAAACATTTCAATTTGCTGATGTTTTAGTTTTTGATATCCCCAAGTTTATATCTCAGGTGTACTATTCACAAAATTATTAAAAATATAATTTTCGAAATACATGATAAACTTGAAAGTGAGGGGGCATTAAATTTTTAAAAATGAATTCTAAATTCAGGATGGATAGTTTTTTTTCTATTTTCACAAATGAACAATTTTTTGTTTCAATTAATCCAGAAAGAAAATTTTGTTGTAAGCATATTATATTATATTTATTTTGATTTTAAATACTATATTTTCAAGATTTGTGTTTAATATTTCCTGTGAAAGTTAATGTTAATGTGAATTTAAAGTAAGCTTGAAGAAATTTAATCAATAGGCATATTGGATATTTAAAATAATATTTTGCTCCAATCTTGAATCATCCTGGGCTAGAAAATATCCCAAATAAGGTTTTTGTGGGTCAATTTGGATTTAAGTAGGATTAAGTGAGGTTTAATAAAGGACAGATAAAAGGCTAAATTCATTACTAGTTACTTTTTTATCAAAATAGTTATAAAATATGTATCATTCTGGAATCAAGCTTCAATAAAGTTGAATTGAAACAGAGATAATTTCTAGCAGCACAACACCATATTTACAAAGGTGTAAAATACCTCAAATATTACTCATAATATAGGAAGGCAACAAATCTACAAAATTCACATTTCAAATGAGGATTTATATTTGAATTTGAAATTGAGAAATGGAATATTATTTTCCAATTTAAATATCTATTAGTCATTTTACCAAAAGTTTTCAGTAATCAGATTGAATTTTGATGGTATTTTGTTGTAGATTAATCATTTTGATGAGACATTTACTCAAAATTACTGGTTTTGTTTCTAATATTCCATGTGAAATTCATTATGAATCTTTTTGAAAGTGAATAGTTGACATATTGGATATGCAAAAGCTTATGTTAGATCAAAGTGAGATCAAAGGGAGCTTAACTGATTATCAAATTAGGATTTTACAAGATCAAACGGTGATCAATGTAGGTTCATCTTGAGCTCAATTTGTGACAAATCTCTGACTAAATGTAAGGCCAAACAATTTCCTACATGGTGATGATGTGTGCATAATTCAAGCATAGATTTGTGGCTCAACGGAGTTCAAGCAAGGGGTATTGCTAGCAATACCCCCCCATTTTTTCTGTGGTGTATACTTCTTTAATTCTTTTTGGTGCTGATAAATATTATTGTCTAGTTGATTTAAATTCTATTAAATTTGTCATATTTTGAAATAAATTTTTTATAAACTGTATTTGCCTTGTGATGATTTCACTACTGAGAGCAAGGTTTGAATCCCTTCAGACTCTCCTCTACCAGTCTCCAATGTTTTCACAGCATGAGAGAGCAGGCCTCCCTAATGTGCCAAATATTTTTGATTCCATTCCCATTCAGCTTTTCCCTGAGCCAACTACTAAGATTCCATTCTCCCCATAATGTCCCCCAAGCTTCCTCCTAAATAGTCTACCAAAGAGACCCACTAAATCTAAACCTTTTCATTCTTCTATGATTAAGCATCACAAAGTTCAAATAAATTTTCAAACCTTTAAAATCACTCCTACTTTTATCATAAATCAAAATTCTCCAGACATTCTTATTACCTATATTTTTTTGAATTTTAACAATCTTAATCAATAAGCATTAAAATTTAATCTTTCTTTAATCCTAAATAACTCCATTTAATGACATCTCCATTGCCTAAAGTTAGTTGCACTATTCTCATTAATGACTGAGTTGTCCAAATTAGTGAGTACCAGTTTAAGTACTGATAAACCAGTGATAAATTAAAAATTACTGAATTTAATATCCCACTTGATTAACATTTCCTCCTAATATCCTTTAAATCCAAACTTTTAATTGATTGCTAGTTTATAGTCTTGGTTGACCAAAGTGAACATAATTTTCCAGTTAAAAGTCATAGGGGACCAATGATTGATATTTTGATGTTTGTTTCCAGTTTAAGGTCATAGAGGACCAAATCCCTATAGTTCATTTCCAGTTTTAGGTCATAGTGGACCAAAGATTGTGTTGATTCAAACTGTCTACTATTTTCCTTGAGCCTATTTTCACCACATTTTTCTCCCTTTCCTATTTTCCTATCCAGGTTATCCTTTCCATCCCAATTATCAGATTTTAAATATGACTCCTTCCAACTTCACTGCTTCTAGTGACCAAGCCTATGATTATTGCTCCTTTACCCATCAAGAGTGCACCTACACCTATAACCAAAATAGATATACCTACAACTGGGCCTGTTTCAACTGCTTTGAGAAGAAGAGAAAATGCTCTGGACTTAAATATGGCTCATTCCCCCTTTGTGCTACCAGCTTTGCCTCCCATTCCAAGCATTCTACTCCTTCTCCACAATCAACCACCTCTAAATTTTATACTCCTTTCATGCCAGTAGGATTTTTAAATATTCCTTCTGACTCTGAATCTCTGGGTCCACCTCCTGCTTATTATGCTGTTCCTTCTCTCCAATAAACACTCTCTTCTGTCATTGCTAGAACTCCCACTTCTCCAAAAGCAATGTTGAATCCACCTGAATCAGTTCTGGATGTTTCTCTTTCTCCTTCTTTCTCAAACCTCCTATAATAGATTCTATTCCTCCTCAACCTAAATTTAGCAGCTCTCATTGTCCTTCTTCTTCATCAAAAAGACCCAGATCTCTTAGTCCTTCAATAATTTGCTGTAAGAAAAGAAATATTACAACAGTTAATGGATCTTCAATCCATACTCCTCCCAGAGACATCCTAAACATCCTAAAACCACTTTTTACCACAAAATTAAAAATACATACTCTTCCCTTCTTGAAAATAAAATTTCTGTAAAGCCTGCCCTTAAGTCTTGATATTGACACAGTTGACTCTAGTAAGCAATAAATATTTTAATTCTTCTTTTAAAATTTATCTCTAGATTTTTATTGATGACCTGATCTAGATTCTTCTGGATCCTGTTATTCTCCATCTGCTATTTTATCCCTGATCCAGAACCCACTTCTGCTATGGTGAAATGTAATAAATTCTCTCAACAATTATATTCTATTTTCAATATTAACTTGGCCCATCACAAAGATTATCTGCTAAACAATTGCACAGAAGTATTTTCACAAGAGAAGGCTTTGAAATGTCACTTTTAATTGGTCACTTGGCTTGACCATAAACAATGTTGTCAATTTGAAGATATTGAAAGATTTGATAGAGACTCTCCTGAAACCTTCACTGTTCCATCTTCATTTAAAGAGAAACTTCCTTAATTATTCAGGCTCCTCCTAGAACTTTTAAAGAAAACAATATATATATATATATATATAATCCTAAAAACAACATACTACTCATTTTACTATTATTATTTTTATTATTATTACTATTTTACTTTCTATTTTAGTATTTTTAAGATGATTTAAAATTTTTAATTTTTAATTAAAAATTTATATAAAATAATGTTATAAAATTTGAAAATTAAAATTAAATATATAAACGTTCCCCCCAGCCATTTGATAAGCCATACCCCTGGTATCATACCCACATCCAAGTACACCTTAATGTGGGATACACAAAAAAAATAAACAGAAAAGATCTATTTAAAAAAATAATTTTAAAGTCATAATGGACAAAAATAGAAATAATCACTGGGTGCCTTCCCTCCAATCTTTAAAAATGATTGGAGACCACCAGTGATCATTATATCTGAACCAATTAATTTTAATAATTTAAAAATAAAAATAAAATAAAATTCTAACATAAAAAATTTAAAAATAAAATTTCATAAATCAAAAATAAAATATAAGAATCCTTGAATCTGGCTTCAAATGAGCATAATAAATTAAAATTGTGTTGATCCAGTTTATAGTCTTAGTGAACTTCCTATATAAAAAAACAAATCCAGGACTTAACTAGAAACAATGAAACTATTGTAACAAACATTGTGGGGTAATTGTGTATAGAGCAGTCAGTCCATCAATTACCCCCAAACTTGAAAATATTAAATTTAGAAAGTTCCCCTGTGAACACTTCTACCAAAATTAAATACATAACATCATAATTATTCACCATAAACATTCAAAATTTGAATTTAATGATTGATAATTTTAACAATATTATTAGTTTATACTCTCTTGCGGAGTAAGTCTTCTTTAAACAATGATAAAATTGATCTTGATGATCTTCTTTCTTCATAATTTTCCGCAGTTTAACCTCATGCTGGAGGCCCAAAAATTTATCTTGACGATCTTCACAAAAATATTTTGAATCTTCTTTCTTCATTATCTTCAGATTTTTTTCTTGATTTTCTTGAATTATCTTGAAATTTTTATCTTCTTTTCTTGAGTTTTCTTCTGACCTACAAAAATAACCAGGGGTTTCCCCAATGCTCACAGGTGTGGCCCAGGTAATGTTTTTGAAAGGTGTAGAAGAAACCCTAGCAATGCACAATTGGGAGGACTTACTTTTAGACCCCAATCTCACCACTCCAAAACTTTTCCGCATATCTTTCAATAAAGATATATAACCAATCTTCTTCCCTGAGCTTGAATTAAAAATAATTGAGAATCTTGAGAGAGAGCAGAGACTTGATAAAAAACTTGATGAATACTTGCAGAGAAGAGAAACATTAATAAGAGAAAGTTGAAAGTCCACTTGGTATATCTCCAAGGGAGCTGACCTACTACAACCTGGGATTTCCTCATCTTGGGGAGAGGTTGTAGCACTAGGCGGATCAGCCCTAATTACTCTAAAAAAGACCGACTCTCAATAGAGCCTGAGCCACACTCCAAAAAACCAGAGGAGGCACCCACTTCTTTCCTTCTACTGCAACAATCCATGCACTGGAACATTAAAGATAAACAAGGCCTGGTCTCCCAACCATCCTCTCCAGGGCATGATAACCTCATGTGATGTCTCCTTTCATCTTCACCAGTCAACTCCAAACTGATTCCCAGTACAAATTGATAACCAATTCTTGCCTGAAAATCCATCAAGAATGTCCCACCCAAAACAGCTTTAACTGCTCCCTTAGCAATATAAAAATGAACCTTCCCTGAGGCTCCACCAACATCTAACTTCACAAACTCAGAAGTTCCAACCAATTCAGTGACATGGCCACCAATCCCTCTCAAATTCCCACCAATACCAGTTTTGATGGGGAGGCCCAAATAAGTAGCCTCAAACAAAGAAATCAGATTTATCTGAGAACCTGAATCCACCAATACCCTTGCCTCCCTGCCATTGAGATTGACATTGACATAACCCAGAGGAGCGGAAAAATGAGTTTCCAACCCCTCACCAAACTTTTCCGCAGAATCACAGATGTATTCCACCTACCCAGAAGAAACTCTTCTCCTGGTAAATAACTTTTTCTGTCTGTCAGCCAACCCTGGACTGATAGCATACAATTCCCCATAATAAAGGGAAACCTGACCCTGATTCATCCTTTCCAGGACAAAGTCCATAAAATTAACTTGACCAAAAACTACTGGCCTCTCAAAGTGAGCTCTTTGCTTCACTACATTGGTACTAGAAGCTTCTTGAGGACCAGCACCACCAACAGATTTACCATAACAGGAACCAAACCAGATCCCTCACTAGAACCTCTAACTCCAGCAGGCTTTGGCAATGAAGCCAAAGGGACATCCTCCTCAGAGTCAGAATCAACCTCCATTGGCATTGGCTCACCATTAATGTCCAATGCACCAAAACTAGGGGGGCCCATGTCAGACATACCCTTCTGCATCTTGTACAGCTCCTCTTTCTGTACCTCTTCCTAGCTGCACTCAGCTTAGGATCCACCTTTGAAGCATTTGGCTTTGGTTGGGCCTGAGAACTGCTCTTAGGCCTCCCCACCTTCCCTGCTTCCACATCATAAACACCAGCCAAGCATTCTCCACTTGACTTTCCAACACAGGAATACAACTCCAAAGCAAAAAAGGAAGTAGAAGAAGAGACCTTATTGACCTCCTTCCTCTTTCCCTTGACGTCATCATCCACTTTACCAGAAGACTTCCCCTGCTCAGGAATCTCCTCAAACCTTGGCCTCCTTTGATTGAGACCACCCTTTCTCCTGACCAAATCAACAGGAGCCTGCCCCTCACTGGGCTTCACAAATGAACCGTCAGGAAACTTGAAAACCCTGCCATCAAATTCCAACTTTCCTTCAGACACATCTCTGTTCAATGCCCAACAATCATTGGACCTGTGCCCCCTCCTGCTGCAATAAGAGCAGACCCAAGGATCACTCCTACCAGCCCTCCTATCAAAATATTTAGGCTGAGAAGGTGCCTTATTGACCTTCTTAGCCTCCTGAACAAAAATATGCAGCTGCTTTGTGAGATCAGCCAACTGCTCTACCACTGGGTCCCTCTCCTGTTTGGGAGCCTGCACCAAATTCTTCTTCTCCTTATTCATCCTAACTTCCTCTTCAGCCAAAGCCTCACTGACTTTGCTGACATATTTGGCACACCCCTCCTGATAGGTGTCCACAACCAATAACTTCAAATGGGCCTCAACAGCCTCCTTCACCTTATCCAAGGCAGGAAACTTCTGGTCCCCATTAGAAAGAGTCTTCATCAAGTCCTTCCTTGACAGATCCTTCAACACATCAATCCTGAAATCTCTAGCCAGGGTAGACCAAAAAACATCCTTGGCAGCATTTTAATGTGCCAGCTCCTCCACTTCCACCAAGTATTCCACCACAGGATCAAACTGTAGCAGAAAATTTTTGTAACTATGTAAGTTACCAACACCACCATAAGATTGCCATTCACTGACAACGTTGTTCAGATCCACCATAGTGAGCCTGACTCCCCATCTATCTACCATCTCCCTACACAATAACTTACAATCCCTCTTCTTGAAGCAAGACATGGCCACAATCTCCTTCTCCACTGCCCTATCACCAATGAAGAAGATAATCTGCTTCACCATGTCCAGGTAAGAAGCACCATCCACTCCAGCAGCAGTTTCATACTTCTCCAGAAACAACTTGATATCCTCCCCATTAAACTTGGTACCATCCCAAGTTTTAATCCTCACACGCTCCTTGACCATCACAGCAGGAGGACCATCTCCTCCACTGACAGTCACCACAGGAATAGAGGAACCAGAAGCCATTCCTCCAGACCAAAACACCAAAAAGAGCCAACCAAAGAAAACAGAGATTCCAAAGAACTAGCAAGTTCCACCCCACGTTGGGCGCCAAAAATGTAGACAATCCTATAGTACTAGCTATAGGCCTTGACCAAGGGAGTTGGAGAAAAACAAGAGAGAAAATCCCCTGTCCCTTTAGAAAAATAGAGTGAGATTTACTTGCTAAAGTAAGTTGGTTTCTGTTTGATAAAGCCCCTTTTTCAACACACTCAACTGCTTTATGAGCCAAGAAAGTAGTCCCCAGACAGACTACCAGACCAAAGAACTGAAATGTAGACCAATGTCCACACCAGAGAAAGCAAAGATACTTGATGTAGGCTGCAAGTCCACACCAGAGACAGCAATAGTACTTGATATAGCTTGCAAGACTATACCAGAGAACCTGTTGCTAAAGTTGAGTTAAATGAAGAACTAACCTTGCAACCAACACAGCCAATTGTGGCCAAAAAACAGTGAAAACTGAGTGAGGAACAAGGATATCACCTCCGTATGGTTGTATGATAATTAAAGTTTCCCCAAACTGTCTTATTCACTATGTACACACAGACCACTATCTAAGAGCCCATGCACACCGACGAATTTGGCGCCTGTACCAGCCAAATTGAATAAAAACCCTCCAGAAGTGCTCCCCAACCTTCTAAAACAGAGGTGGGCAGGCCACCCAATGTCGGAGGTGCCATCTGAAGCGGCCCGACCTCCCTGAAGCCAGAAAACCAATAAAAACACCTAATCTACTTAGAAAAATTAACTACAACTACTAAAACCCTTAAAACACAGAATTACGCTATATCAACATTAAGAGATGAAATATAGAGCTAAATTAGCCCTATCCAATGGTACTAAGTACTTAACCCTAAGACTTAAGGTTAGCCCGTAAAACACAAAAAACAAAATTAAACAGCTATCTTTGTAACTGAAGAATGAGGAAATGACCCCTCAAAACTTAGAATATGAAAAATATTATCAGGCCATGAAATATAGAAAAAAACCGGGGCTATCCAATGATAGTACCCACATTCCCGCAGTCCCAATATTCACGGAATAAAACCAGAAAAACACGCAATTATTCAACAGATGCCAATTAAGACATGCACAAACAGCGCCAAACCACACAACAAAGGCCCCTACTAATGTTGGAAGACCACAAAATGTGAATTTATAAATATCTCAGGATTCCATTTGGACCAAAAAATTCTCCTTCATTATTTCAGAAGTTAATGGATATAACATTCCATAATGAAATGATTGAGGGATAAATAATGGTATACATTGATGACATCATAGTGTTCTCATTGGACATATGATGAACACTTAATCCATTTAAAGAAAGTATTTCAGAAAATGGATGAAATAAAAATGACCCTTGCATTTAAAAAATGTAAATTTGGATTTGAGTCTTTATAAGTGCTTAGTCATATTGTATCTGGCTTACAAATATGTGTAGACCAAAATAAGGTGGCTGCAATTACGAATATTGGCATACCTCAAAATTTAATGGATGTAAAATCTTTTCTTGGTATGTATGGTTATTATAGACAATATATAAAAAACTACCAATTAATTGCTGCACCATTGACCACACTGATAAAGAAATCTGAAGCTTTCATTTGGAATAATGAAAGACAACAAGCTTTTGATAAGTTGAAAGAATTTTTGATGAAAGCTCCTATCTTTGGATTTCCATATTTCTGCTTGCCTTTTGTATTATATACAGATGCAAGTTTTATTGGTCTGGGTGCTGCTTTGCATCAAAAACAACTTATTGCAGGAAAAATGTCAGAAGTAGTAATTTGCTATATTTCACATACTCTAAGAAGTAGTGAATTGAAATATGGTGCTACTTAACTTGAATGTTTAACAGTAGTATGGGCTCTTGAGAAGCTTCATTATTACCTTGAAGACCAAAAATTTGAGTTAATAACTGACTGTAGTGCAGTTAAGTCACTCTTAAACATAAAAACTTCTAATAGACACATTTTTAGATGGCAATTAGCTGTACAAGAATACAGAGGACAGATTATTATAACACATAGACCAAAAACCTTATGCTATAATGTAGATTTGTCATCAAGAGTAACTCTGCCTAATAATGATGATAATCCTGCTTATGTTCCTGAATCAGAGATTATAAACATTTATGGCATTTATATTGTAGATCTTGAGGATGAATTTATGCAATCAATTCTTGACATGTATGATTCAAATCCTGACTTTAGTAAACTCACTACAATATTAAATGATCCATCTAATGCTTCAATGAGTGTTTTAATAAAAACATTACCAAATAAGTATTAAGAGGCATTAGAAAAAGGAAATTTTTCCATTGAGGATGGTTTCATATATTACAGGAAAAAATTAAGTAATGTAATTGTAATTTCCCCTTCAATGAAGGAGTTAATGCTAAGTATATGTCATGATGATATCTTAGCAGGTCATTTTGACTACCAAAAAACATTAACCAGAGTAAAAAACACAGCTTGGTGGATTAACATGTCTGAGGATGTTCAAAAATATGTTGAGACGTGTGATTCTTGTCAAAAATCTAAAATATTAGCAGGTAAAAGAGCTGGTTTATTACAACAAATTGAGCAACCAAAAGCTCCATGGGAAATAATTAACATGGACTTTGTAACAGGTTTGCCAATAGCAGGGCATAAGAGTTATAACTCCTGCTGGGTAATTGTAAATAGATTTACAAAAATGTGTAAATTTATTCTAACCCACAAAGAATTTTCTGAAAAGAACTTAGATTTCTTATGGTGGACATAAATGTTAAATATAAGAGGTTTTCCCAAAGCAATAGTCTCAGACAGAGATCCTAAATTTACTTCTGAGTTCTGGACATCACTTATGGATGTTTCAGGGTGTCAATTAAAACTTTCTACAGCACACCATCCACAAACTGATGGGCTAGCAGAAATAATGATACAAACTTTAGAAGATATGATAAGAAGATATTGTGCTTTTGGTCTTAACTTTAAAGACAATGACAAATTCACATATGATTGGGTAACCCTTATCCCAGGTTTAGAATTTGCATACAATAGTACAGTACATTCTGTCACTGGCAAAAAGCCATTTGAGTTATGGTTGGATTATGTACCTAATACCCCTGCTAAAACACTTAATAAACTACCTAGATTGGATATCCATCCAAGTACTAACTCTTTTCTTCAGATGCAAGAATTATGCAGAAACCATGCTCAAGAATGTATAAATAAGGCATTTGATTATGAGAAGAAAAGATGAGATAAATCCCATAAAGAGCAAATGTTCAAAGAGGGTGATGAAGTCCTTATTTCTACACTACATTTCAACTCAAATGGTAATGTTAAATTGAAGGATCCATATATTGGACCATTTGTAGTTAAAAAGATGGTTGGTAACAATGCTGTTGAGGTTATTCTATATGCACAATATGATAGAAAACATCCAGTATTTCCTATTTCTCTTATAAAACCATACCATTCTAATGATAATTCTCTATTTCCAAGAAGATCAGGAAGGCATAAACAGCAACCTGAAGAAATAGTTGAAAAGGCAGAAATTGAAAAGATACTTAAAAAGAGACACCTTACTAAAGAAAAGGGAGTTGAGTATCTTTTAAGATTTAAAAATAAATCAAGTGAATATGACCAGTGGATTCCAGAAAATGAAATATCTGATCTTAAAAATCTCTTGAAAAAATTTAAATCAAAATAATACTGTTTATTCAGTATATGTATTATAGAAAATCTAATGAATTTTCTATTCACTTCTTACTTTTAAATTAAAATGTCTTAACATTTTTTTTATTGTTTGTTTTTGGGTGAGGAAGTGTCAGTCTAGATATCCCTTGGACTGAGTATTTCTTATACTTAAAATAAGATAAACTTAAGTACATTAAGCTTATATCTTAAAAATAAGGTTTAAACAATAATATAAATGATTATATTACATATATATATAATTATTACTCTATTATATAACTTATAGTAATTTAAATAGCTTATTCATAGCCTAATAATACTTATTAAGGTGTTAATGGAGTCATAATATACTTATCTTAAGTGATATTAAGTAATTATTGACATACATAAGCTTATATGTATACATAAATCTTATATTCAGTGAAATATGCAGTATATTATGTATATTTAGGTCTATAAGTGGGTTTTAGCCACTTAATAGCCTATAAACTTTGTTTTTCTGCTTAATTTACATCATATGGACGTATTCATTTGATTCACAACGCCTAAAGAAGCATATATATCTATTTCAGGCACATGTACTCAGTTTGAACAACTTAATCTGTTTCCTTGGATGGATATTCACGGATTTATGGGTTGGGAAGTCATTGCTGGGTTAATATGGATGCTTGGGGATGTTTTTGGGGGCTGGGACACTTAATTTGTTTCCTTTATATGCTTTGGTTTTCATTTTATTCCTTTTGGATAAGTTATTTTACCTGTTTCTTTATTGTATCTGCTTTTATCTGGATTTTCTATTTATGGTATGGGTCTGTGTTATCATTAATTGTGATGGAGGGTCCTTACTGGAGGTCTGGGTGTTGAATCTTCTTGAAGTGAACACCATGTGGAGGTGATGGGCCCTCACAGTGCTGTAATTACTGGGGATAGCAGTGACATCATCTGGATTGAAGGTCTTTGCACTCCAGTGGATTTTGGTATAACTAAGGAGGGATTTGACAGGTTATTGATCATCACTTACTTACTAAAATTCAATTAAGAATTTAAACACAATTATTATCATTTATAAATATATTATAAAGCCTCTATAAATTGATATTATCATTATATAAGCTATAACTACATTCTATTTATCTATTTTCCACCACTAGCACGCCTTTAAATCCAAGTATGCTGAGTATTATTTGAGTATAACTATTTTATTAGTCTTCCCCTGAGGTTTAATAACTAAATCATTTGTAAATAAGTTGTAGGACCATTAATAAATACTATTAAATCATACTTATATTCTAGATACACTGGCAATATGTATTTTTAAGTGGGGTTTATTAGTTTTTAGCCCCCCCACCAACAAAATGAATTATTAATCATCAATCCCCAAGTGGTGAGAGTGAATCAGAAATATCTCCAAGTGGTTAGAGTGAATCAGAAAAAATTTTGAGTGTTGCAATTGACTTATAATAATCTCTGAGTTGTAAGAGTTACTCAGACAAATTTTTGAGTTTTACAATAAACTTAGGCAAATTTATGAGTGGTGCAAGTGACTCTAACAAATCTTTGAGTGAGCTGTACAAACAAAAATTTTTTTTTAGGGCTTAAGAACAGAAAAATATGTGTGTTATGCTCCTGAAAGACCAAATTTCAGGATCCATGATTTGAAACCATGTGACTTGTCAAGAAATCAATTATGGATGTGATGAGCTTGGGATCAGGAATTATGAATAGAAATTGGGTTATAAGAGGTTGGATAATGTATTATCATGCATTACTTATTCACTAGCCCAAAGGCTAGTGGGTAAGAATCTTTAGCAATTAATAGTTTCAGATCCTGGTGTGATCATCCAACATTGGCTAGGGCCTTTGTTGTGTACTAAGGCATGGTTTGGTGATGTCTTAAATGGCATTGATTTCTGTTTAAAATGTTTTTCTGAACTCATGGGCTGAATATTGGAGCTAAAGGGAGGAGGCTATTAAAGTTTGAATAGCCCAAGTTTTGCTCTATATTTTATGCTTTGATGATATTTTTATATTCTAAGTTTTAAGGGCTCTTTTGGTCACTTTTCATTTTTACTTTAACTGTTTAATTTTGTTTTTTTAAACTAACCTTAAGTCTTAGGTTTAAGTGCTTAGTACCATTAGATAGCCCTTGCTTTCCTCTATATTTTATGTATTGTTGATTTTTTAGTATATTTTAAGGTTTAAGGTGTTTTCTGTTGTTTTCTGGGTTTTTAGTTAATTTTAGAGGTTTTCTGGCTTCAGGGGACCATCCCGCCTCTTCCATAGAATGCTGGGAGCCCTTCTAGAGGGCTTTTACGAACTTTAGCTGGCAGAAGAGCTAAATTAGTTTCTGTAGCATAGATTTTTAGATGGGGGTCTGTGTGTACATACTGAATAAGACAGTTTGGGGCAACTTTAACTATCCTACAGCCATATGGTAATTAGATCACTGTTTCTTGCTCTGTTCTCACTGTTTTTTGGACACAATTGGCTTTGTTTGTTACAAGATGATTTCTTCATTAAACTCTACTTTGGAAACTGGTTTCTCTGGTGTATCTTTGCAGCCTGCATCAAGTATTATTTCTGTTTTCTGGGCAACAAGTGCACAGTGTTTTGGTTTTCTGGTGTGGATATTTCTGAATTTCAGGTTCTATTTGGTATGTAGTCTATTCAGGTAACAGTCTTGACTTGTAAAGCAGTCAAGAAATGTGTTAGAAGAAGTATTGTAACAGTCTTTAATTTGCTATAGAATATTATTCTCACCTGCTATTTTTCAAAGGGACATGGGATTTTCTCTCTTGTTTTTCTCCAATTCCCTTGGTCAAGCCCTATAGCTAGTATTATAAAATTGTCTACATTTTTGACGCTTAACATGGGGGTGAGGATTTTTTAGCTTTCTGAACTTTCTGTTAATGTTTATCTATTTTTTTTGGTTCAAAATCAGGTTTTCAGATTTAATCAGACCATGGCTTTTAGACCCTTTTTCTCTAGTGGTGGTACTGGCACTGTTGGTGCTGCTGACAATTTTAATCATCCTGTTTCTGTTAGGCCCTCTTTCTGTACTTTCTGTTACTGTTGATCTATCTTCTTTGGTTTGAAATTGTGTTTCTGGATTCCATCAGACCATGGCTTTTAGA
This sequence comes from Hemileia vastatrix, assembly GCA_030280995.1. Lineage (NCBI taxonomy): Eukaryota > Fungi > Basidiomycota > Pucciniomycetes > Pucciniales > Zaghouaniaceae > Hemileia > Hemileia vastatrix. The sequence goes on along the minus strand of JASXTE010000013.1, from coordinate 18,185,105 downwards.
TTTTCAGCCTAGGTATCCCCAGAACTAAAAACTTCTTATGTTTAAAATAAGATAATCTTGATTTCATTAAGCTTATAAGTTAAAATTAAGTTTATAATACTTATACATATAATTATTACACTATTATATGACTTATACACTACGCAATATGGGGGATGGACTTGCTAGCAAGTCCGCAACCTTGAACCCTAATTCATATCTTTTTGAGCCCACATTAAATTAGTGATGAAAGCACCAAGAAAATATATTGAAATTCTGGTAAACTCAATATGAATACAACCTGAAAATTTAATGAAGCATAGGTATTCATACTTTGAACAAATCTTGAGATATGAAGAATGAGATTTTTTTATAGAAATTTCAATACAGTGCAGACCACACCCAAATTATTCTGAAAATTACATATTTTAAACTATTTAAGCAGTTTCTTTGCAATTTTTTAAAAAAAGAACACCAATGTATAGATCTGGAAAGATACCATCTGACATTATTATATAAGTTTCTTTTGAAAGAAATACATTGAGAAACTATAATTTGAAATATGGCAATTTGCTCATGAAAGGTTATTTTGTGCATTTATATTATTTATTGTATAATTTTCAAGAATTTAAAAAAAATTATATACTTATTTTATGACTAGATAATAATGAATATTATAAATCATTAAAATATCTAAAGAAGGTGCAAAAATCTTAAAAATGATGTTACAATGACTTTACTTAGACATAAAATTTTCAAATTCAATTGACATACTATATTTTACTAGTAAATAAAAAAAATTTCATACTAATATTTATTAAAATTTATTTCCCTTCTTCTACAAAATTTTCAAAATATTAAAATGTAGATTTTTATTTGATTTAAGTAAATGAAGAAAATAACAGTATAGGATTTGTGGATTTTTAGGATTCAAGGAATTTATGTGCCCACTCTTTGTAACATATTTAATATATTTTATATTTTTTGTATATTTATTTTGTATTAATATCATCTTTTATTGTCTTTTTTTACTCCCTCTCAAGAATACCCCACTCTTTTCCCTTTGAAATATTTCTTTATCCTCACCTCATCTTTCTCCCCAACCTTTTCACTCCCTTCGTCTTCATTTTCAACACCTATCCACATTTGCCCTTACCTCTCCACTCCTCTCCTTCCAGTTTGCTTACCTCCCCATTCCTCCCTAACACTTTATTTTTATATACAGAAATAGGGACTGAGCTGAAAGGGAGGAAATTGGGGCTCAATGATTGTGGAGGAAAGGTAAAGAGGAGGAATGGGGCTAAAAGGGTTGGGGAGGCTGGAGAAAGGGGTGAGGAAGGGTATATGGGGTAGTGAAAAGGTTAGGAAAGAGTTGGAAGGGAAGATTAAGGGTTCCAAGGCGTTTTGAATGAAGAAAAAGGTTGGGGAGAAAATGAGAGGGGTGAAATGGGGATCAAAAGAAGATGGCATACAATGGGGCTGGGAGGGTAGACAAGCATGTGTTGATAGAATTGAAAGGGATGGGGATAGGTGCAAACAGAGTGTGAAAATAGGAGGATGAACTCTGTTCTTTGGGCAAAGAACAGAGTTCACTTCCATAAAATATTAGCTGAAACATAGTTTTAAATTCTGTAAAAACATTTGTAGGTAAAGGAAAAAGTCACTGATTTTTTTATATGTAATATGAAAGTTTTTAATAAAGTTATTGTATTTAAGAATTGTGATATTGTCAATCAACTTTTATTAATCAACTTAATTTAATAAAGTATTATTTGGATAAGTTGCTTCAAAAAATACTGTGCATTGAGTAGACTCATGGAATGATTTTTTCTAACTTCCATTGAGTTATCCTCACACTTTCACTATGTTTTCAATATAGATCAATTATTAATTGTGTAATACTTCAAGTGAAATTTCAGTATTACTTCAGTCTGAGTTCCATCTGATTTCAATCTGACTTCAAGTTGAGGACTTGCTAGCAAGTCCCCCCCAAATATTGCTTGGTGATAGTAGTTTAAATAGATTATCCATATCCCTATTATACTTATTAAGGTGTTAATGGATTCATAATATGCTTATCTTAGGTGATATTAAGTAATAATAGACATACATAAGCTTATATGTATGCATAAACTTCATATTAAATAAAATATATAGTTATATTATGTATATATATGTCTATAAACGGGTTTTAACTTCAAAATAGCCTGTAAGCTTTATTTTTCTCATAATTTAGGTCAAATAGATATATTCAGTGGGTTCAAAGAGCTTACTTAAGCATATACACCTGTTTCTGACACATATATCCAGTTTGGACAACTTAATCTGCTTCTTTTATGGATTTTCATGGATTCTGGTTTGGGATATGATTCCTGGGTTAATATGGATGCTTGGGAATATTATTAGGGGGCTTGGAAAGTTGATTTTTTCCTTTATATGCTTTGGGTTTCATTATATACTCTTTGGATGAGCTATTTTACCTGTTTCTTTATGGTATCTGCTTTTATATGTATTCTCTATTTATGGTATGGGTTTATGATATAATTACTTGTGATGGAGGCTCCTTAATGTAGGTCTGGGTGTTTAAAATTTTTGAAGTGGACCTCATGGGGAGGTGATGGGCCCTTAAAGTGCTGTAATTTCTGGGGAGAGCAGTGACATCCTCTGGATTGTAGGTCTGTGCGCTCCAGTAGAATTTGGTATAAGTAAGGGAGGATTCAATGGGTTATTGGACATCACTTACTTACTAAAAATAAAATATAAATAATAAAACAATTATTTTTATATAAAATATCATTTAAAGCATTTATAAATTGATATTATATTTATATTAGCTATAACTATATTTTATTAACCTATTTTCCACCACTAGCTGGCACAAAATCCAAGTATTGTGAGTTTAAATTGAGAATAACTATTTTATTAGTCTTCCCCTGAGGTTTAATCACTATATCATTTATAAAAAATAAATTGAAGCATTAATATTTACTATTAAATTATACTTAGATACCAGAATACACTGATAATTGGGGATCTTTCTTTAATTATTACTCATTAGTTTGTATAAGCCTTAGGATGTAATTATTACTCTAGTATATCTCATAAAAACCAAATATTTGAGTCTGCAGCACATAAGTGGTTCATCATAACTCAGTGATTGCGGAAAAGAAACCTTAAAATAATTGTACTAATTTTTTATAATAAAAATTAGAGATACACAGTAGTAAAACTGTATCCAATATAAACCCTGTTTCTCTTGGTATTTGGTCACCAATATAACAGCTAATTAAATTGGTATTTGGTTGAAGCTTGGCAAGCTAATTATTCATCCTTATAAAATTCTATTTAAGCTTATTTATATTTTAACAATTTTTTTTTGCATTTTCTTATATTTTATATAAATTAATAAAGATATAAATTCAAGGTTAGCTTAGTGCTTTTACTAGTATTTTTAAAACAATATATTTTTTGTCTAATAATTACCATACAGGTTTTCTCTTTTTTAGACGTGTTGAATAGTTATTTAAGTCATTATGAGTGCTACACAGGACAATGTAAGTGATAAAACTGCTTTTAACACCAGGTCTAAAGCTAAAAACACTGTACCAGGACATCACTATGGAAGGACAGCCCTACCCACAGCCAGAAGTAATGAGAATAGAGAAAAAGGACACCTTATTAAAAAAGATAGCTATACAAAATACTTCACCTCCTCCTCAGGATAAACATCCAATCAGGCAAAACAGGTTCTTAAACTAGAGGAGTCTAAATATTTTATAATAAAGAAAGTAGAGAAGGTGGAAAACAACTGCAATAGGATTTAAGAAACAAAACAAAACTTTGGCAGAGCTTAGGGGAGTAAAGCCAAACAAGAAACCTCCTATCCAAGGAGGATCAGGTCAGTTCCAGGACAAGATCTTGGTGTAAAAATGGAAGTGGGATTGGTTCCATCAGCAGTAGGAAAGCCACAATTGCAACAGGGATCCACCCCCTCATCAGACAACCTCATCTCACCCTTACAAGCCTAAGCAAAAGTGCCAAAAGTCAGGGCTTGCTCCTATCCCTTGGTAAATAGATTAACTTCTCAGATTACACAAAATACTGATGATTAAATTTCAGGTAATATAATTGATGTGAAATATGTTCAAAAAAATGAGGAGGACTCAAGACAATTAGGATTTAATTTAGATACACCTGATTTATCTTTTGTTAAAAACAATATTACTATTTACAAAAATAATACAGTTAACCCTCAGATGCCACCACTTATTGGTAGGTTGATAACATCACAAAATAGTGAAAAATGTGAGAATTAAGATGTTAAGTATTTTAATAATAGTCCAAATGTCAATAGAATTGGTTCAGAACTATGGAATAGAATGATTGAATGTGAGGATAAAAAAATTAAGCTCACAAGTAAACCAATTTTGTCCTTGACATTGAATATTTCTAAACTGGAAACAAGAAATAAAGAATTAGAGAAAGAACACTTGGCTCTAACTCTTAAATATTATTCTTTAAGTAATAAATATAGTGACCTTTCGAACGAATTCTGTGAGTTAGAAAAATTGTATGAAGCACATTTATTAAAGTATGAGTCAGGAACAAATTTATCTTTTGTCAAACAAATCAGAGTGTCTCTGATCTGATACAAAGATTAACTAAGGTTGATATTGAAAATTCCAATCTACTAATGAATCAGAATAATCATAAGTATACACAGTATAATAATAATACTTTCATTTGCAAGAATGAATCTCAATCATTCCCAATGCCACCACAAGTAAAACCATCTGGTGGAAGTGTCAAGTCTGAAAAAACAAATGTAAGTCACAAATTTGTGCAAGAGAAAATTCAAGACCATTTATTCAAAGTAAAGGAGTTATTGAAATTGCCTAAGATTAGTGATATTAAATCCAATCAGAAGAGCTGGCCAAAGATTGATCAGTAACCAATTTAGGATGGGGAAGCCAGCTCTGATTGGCAGCATTTTATTCAAAGAATTTACCATTTAAAATTCTCATATAAGTTACCAGATGAAGAAATAACATCAAAATTAATTTCTTTATTTAAGGATTTTGCTTTATTTTGGTTTGAAGTTGTATCAAGTGAGGGTAAAGATTAATCTTGGGCTGAATGGAAACACCTGATTGAAAAACAATTTGGAGGTTCTAAATTCAGACTAACTCAGAAAAGATTATATGAGAAAAAAAGGTATAATCTGTTGAATGGTGACAAAACTATGGTATTTTTAATGAATTTGAATAAAGTTTTGAAAGAAATTGAGCCAGATAAAAATTTTAACTTATGGAAAGGTAAAATAATATATAAATTACCTATATCTGTTGAGGACATTGTTTTAGCTAGATCAATAATGGTTAATTAATACTCTGAATTTATTAATATTTTTGATGAAATATTATTAAACCATAAGTAAGAAGCAATGTACACCACTTTTTAAAAAAATAATAAATCTTTAGAGAGTCAGAGTTCAAAACCACAGCAGGAAAAGCTGAAAAAACCTACCGCACCTGTAGTACCTAAAAAATATGAGACTAATACTTGTTATAAAGGTAATAAGCCTTTGTTTATAGGTCACAAATGTGAGTGAGAAAATATAAATATTGTTTAAAATAAGAAAAAATATGAAAATGAAGCAGAAAAAAGTAAAGATTCAAGTGATTATGACAGTAACATCTCATATAGTGATGAAAATGAATTCAGTATGTTGGAAGATGATTTGTCCATCTTTGAAAATCCAATATTAAATATGTACTCAAATATATCATTAATGAATTTTGAAGATGCTGAAATTATTAAGGATATACAAGCTGATAACTTAAAAATGACACATATAATGGTTCCAGAAATGATTTCTGGATAAAATGTAATTATAGTATTAAACACAGGAGCTGCTGGTTCTGTTTTTTCTGAAAATACATTACAAAAAATTGATAGTGATTATAAGTCAAAGCTTGAACCCCTTCAAAGAAAAAATTGGAGAGGTTTTGGATCAGTACTACACCTCATTGGTAGATACAAAGCTGCTGTCTTACCTTATCATAAATCAGTGAACAATTACTTTGGCTGCTTTTATTGCGAGAGAACCCATGCTTTCAATGAGTCATTTTTATCTTAAATGTAAGAATGAAAGAAAGAAAATCATGATAAAATTGTTACTTAATGAATAATTTTCTTGCTCATTCATCTACTATAAATAGTTTGACCTTCCAACTTTAGCTGATAGCTATATATTATTCACTTTATTTTTTGACAAGAGAACATACATGTTAACAAGACTATATACATACACCACGGGAAATCTGGGGGTGAACTGCTAGCAGTTCCCTCTATTTGAAACTATCAGGAATTTGTTAGGAAACTGTTGGGAAACCATCCTGAAACTGTCAGAAAGATGTTTTTAAATCTGATGAAAAAACATTGAAAAAATAAACTGTCACAGATTGAATCCAGAACAATCCCTCCTTGAGCAGAGCTTAAGAACCACATTGAACATCAGTTAATCTCAGGTTTGGCAAAAGGTTGAACAACATCACTTAGCATACCTTAATATTCAAATATTAAACTTGAATATATGTTGCCTGTATGATATAGATGCATATTCATTTGAATTTGCATGGTGGATACTTATTGCATGCTAAAAATTGATGTGAAATGCCTATCCAAAGTGTATGCATAATGACTATGAAGAATAAATATGCATAAAAAATATGCATAGTGATTATGCATAAAAAATATGCATATTGAATATGCATAAAAGTATGCATATGGAATATGCATAAAAATATGCATATTGAATATGCATTAAAAATATGCATATTGAATATGCAAAAAAAAGGTGCATATATGTATATGAATAAAATATATTAATATGCATATAAATCTGTATGATGAATATGCATATGAATATGCATAAATATGCATAATGATTGAAAAATGCAAAAAAATGATGCTTAACGAGTATATTTTATGCATAAATAGAAATATGCTATATGAATTCATATTGCATACAGATAACACTGGCAAACCATTTTGACCAAAACTCATACTAAATTTTCATTCTGGACTAAAGGTGTGAGGCAAGGAAGAAAAACAGTCCAACGTTAGAAAAATGCTACATGCACTCATTTTGTAGCAGAGCAAATGAGAAGTGCTGAATTATGGTTGGTGCCCATAATTTAGTATGACATCATAATTTTATTTAATTGTTTTCAATATTGAAAAGACTTTAGGTCGGTTGGTATGGATCTAGCTGTGCCAGGGTCTAATCTAATTATTTTAACAATTTCTTAATAATTAATGGGTTTTAATACAAAAAAAGGTTGTATTTTTTGTGGGATGTTGGATATGATAAGGTCTTTTGTAAAAAAAACTTATATTGTTTAAAAATATTCCTGAATCAGATGTGGGATAATCACTAGAAAAAATTGTAGTACTGCGGGCAATAAAATATATGCACAAGCAGTAAAGAAAGGACCGAGTGAACCCTTTTTGTGCAGTGGGAATCATTAGAGTGGAATTGTGGATGAAAAATATAATTCATTATTACCATTTTATTTAATCAAAAAATTTATAATATTAAAAAGAACTATTGATTAATTGGTATTTGACCTTTGTGCCTCACTCATATTTATCATTTGATTGATTTTTGTCACCATTATGTTATTAATATTATAAGTATAGCAAAAACTCGTGTGCCCAACGCATACCGGGTGATGTTACACCTTTTATAATATTATTAAATAAAGGTAAAAAAATATGAAAATGATTTGTTTTACAAAAAATAAATTGATATCCAAAAGCAATATGAGGGATAAAAAGGTAAAATTAAAGGGATCAAATATGAAATAAAAAATTAAAGTAAAATTCCTGCCATCAAGAGCAAGTAGACATGATGGGGTGAACACCCACCAGTGGCACTAAACTTGGACTATAATTTCTTTTTTGTAAAAATAAAAAAAAATCCACTTGAGCTTTACCAAAAATTCAGGATGACAATTTTGCCATATCAAACAACTTCTAGTGCAATTATTGAAGAAAAATTCATTTTCATTGCAATAGAGAGAATTGATCACATCAGACTGCATGTGACCAAAAGTGTCCAGCACAAGTTCGGCCGAACTTGTGCTGGACACTTTTATGATGGAGAGTAGCTAGGGTGGAATTTTTCTTCAGTTCATCTGGTATTTCTTATAAACATGTCCACTGGTATTTGATCTTTGTGCCTCACTCATATTTATTATTTGATTGTTTTTTGGTCCCCATTATGTCATTAATATTATAAGTATAGCAAAAACTCGTGTGCCCAACGCATATCAAGTGATGTTACACCTTTTATAATATTATTAAATAAAGGTAAAAAAATATGAAAATGATTTGTTTTACAAAAAATAAATTGATATACAAAAGCAATATGAGGGATAAAAAGGTAAAATTAAAGGAATCAAATATGAAATAAAAAATTAAAATAAAATTACTGCCATCAAGAGCAAGTAGACATGTTGGGGCAAATGTCCACCAGTGAGGCTAAACTTGGACTATAATTGCTTTTTTGAAAAAAAAAAAAGTGCCAATCTGAGGTTTAAAAAAATTTCAGCGGAACCATTTAGCCATATCAAACAACTTCTAGTTCAATGATTGAGAGAGAATTGATCACACCAGACTGCATGAGAAAAAAAGTGTCCAGCACAAGTTTGGCCAAACTTGTGCTGGACACATTTATGACGGAGAGTAGCTAGGGTAGAATTTTTCTTCAGTTAATCTGGTATTTCTTATAAACATGTCCATTGGTACTTGATCTTTGTGCCTCACTCATATATATCATTTGATTAATTTATTGTCACCATTATATTATTAATATTATAAGTATAGCAAAAACTTGTGTTCCCAACGCATACTGGGTGATGTTACACCTTTTATAATATTATTAAATAAAGGTAAAAAAATATGAAAATGATTTGTTTTACAAAAAATAAATTGATATAAAAAAGCAATCTGAGGGATAAAAAGGTAAAATTAATCTCAAAGAGATCAATTATGAAAAACAAAATACTAGTAAAATTCTTGCTCTCAATAGCCAGTAGAGGTGTTGAAACAAATGGGAGCCATCAGGGCTAAATTGTAATAAGTGACCTTTTTTTTAAAGATAAAAAATTATACACCTGAGGTTGGGAAGAACAAAAGGTGGATGATTTAGCTAAACAAAACTACTTGTAGTGAAGTTTAATAAGAAAATGTTTTTTTGTTGCCATATAGAGAATTGATCCCATCTGACTTCACATGACCAAAAGTGTCTGGCACAAGTTTGGCCAAACTTGTGCTGGACACTTCTATGATGGAGAGTGGCTGGGGTAGAATTTTTCTTCAGTTCATCTGGTATTTCTTACAAACATGTCTACTGGTATTTTATCTTTGTGCCTCACTCATACATATTGTTTGATTAATTTTTTGTCTTAATTATATTATTAATTATATAAGTATAGCAAAAAATTGTGTGCCAAAAGCATACTGAGAGACGTTACACCTTTTATAATATTATTAAAAAAATGTATAAAAATATTAAAATAATTTATTTTCAAAATTATTAATTGATATCCAAAAGCAATATGAGGAATAAAAAATTAAGTTAAAGGAATCAAATATGAAAAACAAACTCCAAGTATTATTCCTAATATCAAAGGCCAGTAGAGATTTTGAAGCAAATGAGAGCCATCAGGGATAAATTGTACTAAATTGACTGTTTTTAAAGATAAAAAATTGTGTACCTGTGGTTTGGATGAACTCTAGGTGGATAATTCAGCTATATCAAACTACATCTAGTGAAGTTTCTTATCAAATAATCTTTTTCATTGCCATAGAGAGAATTGATCCCATATGACTTCACCTGACCAAAAGTGTCCAGCACAAGTTCAGCCGAACTTGTGCTGGACACTTTTATGATGGAGAGTAGCTAGGGTGGAAGTGTTTCTCAGTACATCGGTTTTTTGTTTTTCACATTTCTAATGGGTTTTTAACTTTTTTTTATCATTCATATTTATCTTATAATTAATTTTTTGTCACCATATATATTATTAATTTTTCTAGTTTAGCAAAAACCTGCATGCCAAATGCAAAATTGGTGATGTTACACCTTTAATAATATTATTATATAAAGTTAAAAAAATAGGAATATGTTTAGTTTTTAAAAAAATAAAGTAATATTTAAAATTAAAAAGAGTAATAGAAAAGTAAAATGAAAATAAATGGGATCAAATACAAAATAAAAAATACAAGTAAAACTTTTACTATCAAGAGCCAGAAGTGGTGTTGGGACAGTTGGGGACCCCTAGGTCAAGACTTGGTCTAAACATACTTTTATGTATAGCTAACAAATTTTGACCTGAGGTTTGGACAGACTTCCAGGGGACAATTCTACAATATTAAACATTCTTTACTTCAATAATTGAGTGAAATATCATTTTTATTGCCATAGAGAGAATTTATCTCATATGAATTCATGCAACCAAAAGTGTCCAGCACAAGTTTGGCCGAACTTGTGCTGGACACTTTTATAATTGAGAGTAGGCATACAGCAAATCTTCTTAAACTCAAAAGGGATTTCTTATAAACATTTCCTCTGGAATTTGATCTTTCTGTGTCATTTAAATTTACCATTTGATTAATTTTTTGTCATCATTATATTATTAACGTTATTACTATAGTAATAACTTGTGTGAAAAATGCATACCAGGTGGTGTTCCACCTTTAATCATATATTATTAAATAAAGGTATAAGAGTATGAAAATTATTTATTTTAAAAATTAAAAATTGATATCCAAAGAAATATGAGCAATAAAAAAGTTTAATAAAAGGGATAAAATAAGAAAAAAAAATCTAAGGAAAATTCCCACTATCAATAACAAGTAGAGGTGTTAGATCAAATGTGCACCACCAGGGCTAAACTTGCACTATATTTTCTTTTTTGTTAAACCAAAGAAAGTGTCCTGATGAGTTTTGAAAAATCATCAGGAGGACATTTTGGCAATATCAAACTACTTATTGTGCAATGATTGAGCAAAATGTCATTTTCATTTCCATAGAGTAAATTTATCCCATCTGACTGCATGCAACCAAAAGTGTCCAGCACAAGTTTGGCCAAACTTATTCTGGACACTTTTATGATGGTGAGTATCTAAGGTACAGGTCTTCTTCAGTTCATCAGGTATTCCTTATAAACAAATCCACTTGTATATGATCTTTTTGTGTCATTCATATTTATCATTTGATTCATTGTTTTTCACCATTATACTATTAATGTTATTAGTATTGAAAAAACTTGTAAGCCAAATGCATACTGGGAGATGCTACATCTTTCATAATCTTATTAAATAAAAGAAAAAAAAATATGAAAAGTATTAGTTTTACAATAAATAAATTGATATTTGAAAGCAAAAAGAGGAATAAAAAAGTAAAATAAAAGTGATTAAATATGAAATTAAACATTCAAATAAAATTTCTGCCATCAAAGATAATTTGAGTTTTCAGACCAAATTTGCACCACCAGTTCTAGATTTCAAATATATTTTCTTTTTTTAAAATTAATAAAAGTGTCCACCTGAGGTTTTCCAAAAAATCAGGAGGATAGTATAGCAGTATAAAGCTACTTCTTGTGCAATGATTGAGCAAAAATTCATTTTAACTTCCATTGAGTAAATTTATCCCATCTGACTGCATGCAACCAAAAGTGTCCAGCACAAGCTCAGCTGAAATTGTGCTGGACACTTTTATGATGGAGAGTAGCTAGGGTGCAAGTCTTCTTCAGTTAATCTTATATTCATTTTAAAAATGTCTATGGGTATTTGATCTTTCTGTGTCATCCATATTTATTATTTGATTATTTTTTAGTCACCATTATATTATTAATGTTTTTAGTATAGCAAAAACATGTGTAATGAATGTACACTGTGTGATTTTACAACTTTAATAATATTATATAATAAATGTAAAAAAATGTGAAAGTTATCAGTTTTACCAAAATAAAATTGATATTTAAAAGCTAAAGGATAAATAAAAGGGTAAGATTAAAATTAAAGAAATCAAACATGAAATATAGATATTAAGTATAATTTCTGCTATCATGAGCCAGTAGAGGCTTAAGAAAAAATGGGCACCATCATAGATTAACATGGATCAAATTTACTTTTTACCAAAGTAAAAAATTGTCTACCTTAGGTTTGGACGAACTTCCAGGGGACAATTTTTCCATATAAAACTACTTTCAGTGCAATGATGGAGTGATAATTCAGTCTCATTTCTATAAAAAGAATTGATGGCATCTGAAGGCATGCAACCAAAAGTGTCCAGCACAAGTTTGGCCAAACTTGTGCTGGACACTTTTATCATGAAGAGTAGCCAGGGTGCAAGTCATTTTAAATCATCTGAAATTTCTTATAAACATTTCCACTGTTATTAAATCTTTGTGCCTCACTCATATTTATCAATTGATTAATTTTTTGTCACCATTATATTATTAATATTATCAGTATAGCAAAAACATGTGTGCCAAATGAATACTGGGTGATGTTACACCTTTTATTATATTATTAAATAAAGGTAAAAAAATATGAAAAGGATTTATTTTACAAAAAATAAACTTCTATCCAAAAGCAATATGAGAGGAATAAAGTAATATAAAAGAAATCAAAGATGAAAATTAAAATTCAAGTTAAATTCCTGCCATAAACAGAAAAAAGAGATGTTGAATCAAGTTAGCACAATCAGGGCTAAACTTGCACTAAATTTTCTTTTTTGTAAAAATAAAAATAAAATCCACTTGAGCTTTACCAAAACTTAAGCATGAAAATTTTGCCATATCAAACTACTTCTAGTGTAATTTTATATCAAAAATTTATCTTCATTTCCATAGAGATATTTTCTCCCATCTGACTGCATGTCAAGGTTCACTTTTGGTCTAGAAGCTTTGGTACGGTGTAATATGAAGATTTTAAGGATTTATTTGACTCTCAATAATTAGGTACGTATTTTCTCAATCAAGTATGATTTCTTTACCCAAAATAAGAGGTAGATTTGAATATTTATATAAGTTATAGAATTAGAATTACGTCTGGTGTAAATACTAAGGATATAAAATATAATAAATAAGTTTTTAACTGTTGTAGTTGTAGTAATAAATGAGTTGGTAAAAAAGAATGATTGAAAGAAAACAAAAAGAGAGGCCTTTTATAGGCAAAGGAGAGACAAAGCACGGCAATCAAATTCTAAAAACAGTAGGAAGAGAGAGAGAAAAGAACATTCCAGAAAGAGTATTTCAAATAATAAAGTTATTCTAAAAAGAAGGCGTCAAAAAGATGTATTTACAGAGTATTTCAGAAATACATCAATATATTTAATATTTACTGTAAAAGTCAATCCTAAATAAGAAATTTGATTTTTTTGTATATATTTAATATTATTTGAATATTTTTAAATCTTATTTTATCTTTGTATCTATTTTTTAATATAAAATTTTATTTTTTCCCAACCTGTCAAATGAGCACGGTGTTAGAGAAAAATATAAGGGACAAAATTATATTTTTAATTTTAATTATTTAATTAATTAATTAATTTTTTAATTTTAACATTCTGTAATTAGTTAATTTATTATAACTAATTTTAATGTAACTAAATTATAATTAAATAATAATTAAAATTATAAGGTGCGGCTTCATCCAGTAAATAATTAATTATTTCACTGGGTAAGTCTAGTAGCCTGGCTGACACTCCCTCACTCTAAAAAAACAATAAAAAAAAATGCTATGATTTTTTCTTTTTATACTTTTTTAGTAGAGTAGGAAGATTAGATATCTCCTTCCCAGGTATCCAAGAATCATATTCAGATGATTTATTCTTGAATCTCAATAAGTATTCTGTACCTTTCTCAGCAGTGACTATTCTGTCATTTAAATTTTTTTCAATTTCTGCTGTCTCAGTGATTTCATTTGGGGTTTTCTTTGGTCTACCCCTCCTTTTTGGAAATAAATCACTATTGGATGTGTAAGGTTTCAAAAGAGATATTGGAAAAACAGGATGTTTTCTGTCATATGGGGAATACAGAATAACTTCAACTGCATTATCTCCAATCATTCTTCTGATAACAAAAGGACCAACAAATGGATCTTTTAATTTGTTATTACCTTGTAAGTTGAAGTGGACTTTAGAAATCAACACTTCATCACCCTTTTTAAAAGTATATTCTTTATGGGATTTGTCCCATCTTTTCTTCTCATGTTCAAATGATTTTTCAATACATTTTTGAGAATGATTTCTACATAGTTGTTGCATTTGAAGAAAAGATTTTACTCCAGGATGTATATCCAATTTAGGTATTTTGTTATTGAGAATTTGGGCAGGAGTATTAGGAACATATCCAAGCCAGAGCTCAAAAGGCTTTCTTTGAGTAACAGAATGAACAGTGCTATTATAAGCAAATTCTAACCCAGGAAGTAAGGTAACCCAATCATGAGTGAATCTGTCATTATCTTTATACTCAAGGCCAAAGGCACAATATCTTCTTATCATGTCCTCTAAAGTCTGAATCATTCTTTCTGCTAAACCATCAGTCTGAGGGTGATTGGCAGTAGAAAGTTTCAGATCACAACCACAAACATCCATTAGAGACATCCAAAATTCAGAAGTGAATTTAGGGTCTCTGTCAGAGATTATGGCTTTAGGAAAACCAGAAGTATTAAACATATGAGACCACCATAAGAAAGCTAATTCTTTAGTGGAAACATCCTTGTGAGTAGGGATAAATTTACACATTTTTGTGAATCTGTCCACAATAACCCAACAAGAGTTATAACTGTCTTTTCCAGCAATAGGTAATCCTGTTACAAAATCCATGTTTATTATTTTCCATGGAGCATCAGGAGGTTCAATATGTTGCATTAATCCTGCTCTTTTACCAGTTAATCTTTTTGATTTTTGGAATGAATCACAGGATTCAACATATAATTTTGTGTCCTCAGACATATTAGCCCACTAAGCAGTGTTCTTAATTCTGATCATTGTTTTGTCAAGATCAAAATGTCCAGCTAATATGTCATCATGACAAATTTTCAAGATGATTTCTTTCATAGAAGGAGGAATAACAATAACATTACTCAACTTTCTTCTATAATATAGATATCCTTCATCAATTGAAAATTTTCCTTTTTCCAAAGCTTTTTGGTACTTTGGTGGAAGGGTTTTAATTAATGCTTGTATTGAAGCATTCTTTGGATCATTTAATATGGTGCATAACTTTTTCAAGTCAGTGTCCTTATCATATGATTCCACAATAAGCTGTAATAGCTCTTCCTCCATATAAACCACATATATCCCATGGATATGGATAATTTCATCCTCAGGATCATAAGCAGGATTAGAGTCATCATTTGGTAAGGGTAATCTTGATAACATATCCACATTTGAGTGACCAATACCAGCTCTGTGAATAATTGTCATTCTCCCTCTGTACTCTTGAACAGCCAGCTGCCATCTAAACATATGTCTATTAGGTGTTTTCAAGTTTAAAAGGGATTTAACTGCACTGCAGTCAGTGACAAGCTCAAATTATTGGTCATCTAGGTAATAATGAAGCTTTTCTAGAGCCCATACTACAGCTAAACACTCTAATTGAGTAGCACCATATTTCAAATCACTATTTCTCAAGGTTCTTGAAATATAACAAATTACTACTTCTGAAACTTTATCATTTATCACTTGTTTTTGATGGAGGGCAGCACCAAGACCAATGAAACTGGCATCAGTGTACAAAACAAATGGTTGATTAAAGTCAGGTAAAGCAAGAATTGGTGCTGACATCAAACAGTGTTTCATAGTGTCAAAGGCTCTTTGTCTTTCACTATTCCAGACAAAAGCAACATCCTTTCTAGTTAACTGGGTAAGGGGTAAAGCTATGACTTGGTAATTTTTAATATACTGTATATAGTATCCACACAATCCCAAAAAACTTTGGAGCTCTCACACTGTTGTAGGAGCTTTCACCTGTTGTATGGCTGCCACTTTGTTCTGGTCAACACATATCTGTAAGCCTGAAACAACATGACCAAGAACTTTTAAAGAATGGAAACCAAATTTACATTTCTTCAAAGCAAGTGTCATATTTATTTCATCCATTTTCTGGAATACTTTACACAGGTGTTTAAGATGGTCCTCAAATGTTTTTGAGAATATAATGATATCATCAATATAAACTATCAGCCAACCTTCAATTATCTCTTGATGGAATGTGTTATCCATTACTTTTTGGAAAACTGAAGGGGCATTTTTAGGGCCAAATGGCATCCTAATATACTTATAAATACCCATATGAGTGGCAATCATCAGAAAGTTCTGAGAATTTTTCTCAACAGGTACCTGGTGATATCCCTTATTACCATCCAAACAGCTGATATATTTAGCACCCTGTAAAGTAGCATGTATAGAGCTGATTCTAGGTAAAGGATAGATATCATCAACAGTATAAGTATTTAGTGCTCTATAATCACCACATAACCTGGCTTTATCTTTCTCATAAGAAATTAGGACAGGTGAGATAACACAATATTTAGGTGTTTCAACTACCTTTTCAATAATATTCATTTTTAAAAGGGTAGAGATATTATCTTCAATATCTTTTCTCTATGTGGGAGAAGCAGGATAAGGCTTCTTCTTTAAACTAGGTGGTTTATCAGTTAATGGGCAAGACAATGAAAGTTTCATTTCCTCTTTAACTAATCCCAGTTCATGTGAACCATGAGCAAAGGCCATAGGAAAATATTTTATCAAGTCAATGATGGAATCTTTATCCTCACCAGAAAGTTGTTCTCCAAAAGAAGCATTGTCAGTTTCAGACATAAGGGCATGCATTTCCTTTGTAGATCTTCCTTTATATTGAACCACAGAATTACATGTGTTCAATTCTGGTTTTAGTAATTTTTTAGGGGAGGAAATTTTAAATTTTCTCTTCCCATTCATCCCCATTTTGAAGCATTGGTTTGAAGGATCCAATTTTATGCCATACTTGGTTAAAATATCATTTCCTACAATAAACCAATTGCTCAAGTTATCATTTTTCATGACAACAAAATCACAAATAGCTCTTACAAAACCATGGTTATATTTAAAAAACACTGTGGCTTTGTATTTACCAATGGGGGACAAAACAGAGCCATACCCTCTCCAATTTTCAGAAATGATAGGCATCAGTTTAGATTTATAGTCTTGATCTACTGAAGCAAGTGCTCTTTCAGATACTACACTTCCTCCAGCTCCAGAATCCAGAACAACTTCAATTCTGGTTCCATTGATCAAGACTGGTGCCTTAAGAGGGGCAATAAAAATTGAGTTATCCTCAATGTTCTTTATGATCTCAGCATCCTCAACTGTAGATAAATCATTATTATCAATGTCAATAGTATTTAAATAATGAATATCTTCTTCCAGCATCAAGATTTCTTGTTGAGATTCATATGAAATATTGCTGGCACAATCACTTGATGTATCATCCAGTGCCACTGTGTCATCAGCATGCTCCTCTGTTTGTTCTACAAGATTTATCTTCTTGTCACAAACATGGCCTTTCTGCCATGGCTTGTTGCACTTGAAGCAAGTGTTTGTTGCATACTTCTTTGGTGCAACAGGGGCAGAAGGTTTACCAACCTTTTCTAGAGGTTTTTGTTGATAAGTGGAGGGTTTCTCCACAGGGGTCCTAGGAATTAATCTTCTTGCATCATACTTATTGTTTAGAAGTATCTCATTGCAAGTATTAATTAAAGAAGAGGGTTCTTTGGAGAACTCAGTCCTAGCCACTATCAAGTCTCTCAGAGACATTGGTAATTTATAGAGGATCCTGTCCTTCCATAAATCAAACTCCATATTTGGGTCCATTGCCCTTAAGATTTTTACAAGTTTCATTAAAAACTCAATAGGTTTATCAGTAGAAGAGCTATATCTAGTTTCCTCATACTTCCTTTGTTGAGCCATTCTGAACTTGGAGCCACCAAATTGTGCTTTAATTAATTTCTTCCAATCCTCCCATGAGTAGTCATTCCCATCCAGGAGAACAGATTCATACCACATCAGGGCAACATTAGTGAACAAAGAAATTAACTTGGACACAATTTCCTCATCTGGGAGTTTGTAAGAATTTTTTAAATTATCAATTCTGCAAATAAATTGTTGCCAATCAGAAGAAGAATCACCATCAAATGTTGGGTACTGGTCAAGTTTTGGCCAATTCTTTTGATTTGAAGGAGTCTCCTTAGTACTAGCTTGTTTCTGAGTAAGAATCAGCTGTAATTTCTCTAATTGTGCTGAAATCTCATTGTTTAATCCTTCTGTTGAAGATCCTGGTGCATCATCAGTTTTTGATGGAAACTCAGTGTTGTCAACAGGTATTTCTGGATCTATTTTTATTTTAGATGAACTAGCCACAGGTACTGTTTGAGCATCCTGCACTATATGTTCCTTCACTGAAATGTCACAATATTTTTGTTCATATAACAATGAGTTCAACTTTTCTTCAATGGTTGTTAGTCTTGTTTTCATTCTTGGAAGACTAGATTAACTCTCATTGATAGTTGCAAAAGATAATTGATTTTTATGTTGAAAAGATGACAAACGGTCACTCAATCTTTTCAGATTTATCTTATCTATCTCTACCTCCTGGCAACAGTCAGATACAGTATCTTTTAGTTTAGACAAATCATTTTTTATATTTTGCCATAAAGCAATTTTCTTTTCATGGGTTGCTTTGTAATGAGACAATTCATTAGAGACTCTCTGTGCTTCACTTTTTAATGCTTGATATCCTTGATCAGTTAACAAACTATTATATCTCTGAGTCAATTGCATATTGTTCATTATATGATTTTGCTTGGCAATAATATCTCTCAAGTGCTCATCATTAATTATTGCTACATCTGGAGTGTTTCTCAATAAGGAAACTGAGTAACTTTCCAGACTCTCATAGAACTCAGGGTCAAGAGTTTCATCAATCACAGCCATATCAGGATCAATCATTGAGGTAGCAATTAAAAGTAACACCACACAATATGGGGGGCGGACTTGCTAGCAAGTCCGCAACCTTGGACCCAAACTCACCATAGATTGAACACACATTGAGCTATTAATAAAGGAACCATTCAATCAGGGATGAACACCACTCAGCAGAACAGTTTTAGGTGGGTGTTCAAGTAGAGTTCAGTATGGGTTCAGTATGAGTTCAGTCTGAGTTCCATCTGAGTTCCATCTGAGTTCAGGTTGAGGACTTGCTAGCAAGTCCACCCCCTATATTGCGTAGTGTAATGGATTAGATACATGAGATATCTGTCTACTATTCCCAGCCTCTATAGGTCTCAAGGTTTCATCCTGCCTTCCAGATTTACCTGAAGGAACAGAGTCAGCCACAAGAAAAGGCACTTGAGAATCAATAGAGGGACGTACCAGGGTTTGCTGGGTATCACCATATTGGGCTTCCTTCTTCTTTTTCCTCCTTGATAAGGGTGGGGAGGAGTGGGGTTGGCCTGGGTGGGCCTTGATGGACCTACCTGAGGTAACTGATGCTGGTTTTGAGCCAAGTAGTCCCACTGAGTGTTGAGCCAGTCCCACTTCCACTTGGACACTTCCACCATCTCTTGGGATTGGGGAGCCAATTGTTGTTGATCCCTGGGAGGAAGAGGTTTCTTCTTCTCTTGGAGAAAAGTATCTGTTCTTTTCACCTTTTCTTCCAAGGCATCTACCCTTACCTTTAGTCTCAAGCTGTCTGTCCTTAACTCCTTTATGTGGGTAGACATATTCTTTACCTGCTGAGACAACAGCATCTTTTTTATCCTGAAGCCTTTTGGAAGCTCTTCTGGTGGGTTTGTCATGGGCTTCTGATCCTGAGTATTGTCCACTAGGATTTCTACTTCTTCCATTTCTACATCCTGTTTGGGGCAAGGATTTATTAGTTTGAGAAATTCTTCTTGTTAAAGGAGAACTTACAGAAGTAGGCTCATCATAATCAATTAAGTCTAGTTCTTCTTCACGTGCAGCAAAACCACTTTGATCAGTCATTTTAAGATTCTACTGAAATGAAGGAAAGAGACAAAAATTAATGAGTCTTTATTTTTAATTTTTATTTAACAGAAATAAAATAAAAATAATAAAAAAAATATTTTTAGGATAAAAATCAACTTAAATAAAATTAATAAAAAAAATTTAAAGCCAGGATAATACAATCAACTGTAGAAATAAATTAGAATTTCTATTAATTTTTATTTTCAGGATTTAAATCAACTAATTTATTACCAGGATTTATTGTCAACTGAAATAATAAAATATGAATCTTTATTAAAAAAATTTATTTTAACTGATCACTTAACTACCAGGACTTAATGTCAACTGAAGTAATTAAATATTAAGTTTTATTTTTAAATTTTATTACTGATCACTTAACTACCAGGACTTAATGTCAACTGAAGTAATTAAATATGAGTTTTATTAATTAAAAAGATTTATTGGATTACCAGGACTCAAAGTCAACTGAAGTAATTGAATGTGAATTGTTTATTAATAAAAAATATTATTGTCAGGACAATTTGTCAACTGGAACAATTAAAATTTAAATTAATCAGGACAAATGTCAACTGAAAAATTATAATAATTATTTTATTTAATAAAAAATATTATTGTCAGGACAATGTGTCAACTGGAACAATTAAAATTCAAATTAATCAGGACAATTGTCAACTGAAAAATGATAATTAATATTAAAATATAATTATTTTATTACTTCTGGGACTAAGAACAGTTATTGCTCCATTATGGTCAACCAGGAAAAATAAAAAAAATATAATAATAAAATTAAATTCCAAATTACCAGACACCTCCCCCTGCAAAATGAGCAAATTAATGCCACTTACAGAGTGCTGAGTAAAAGGAAATACGTAGCAAATGAAGAGTGAAGAGTAACCCACAAATAGTAATAACAATAATTACCACGATATATACAATCTTTAGTCAGTATATGAGCTTAAGTTTTGGAGCGCGGTTCGATTCCCGTTCGCAGCAAAAACTTTTATCACGTGACGTATGACGTTTGTCGTTTTCTCACCTCCACTTGTCCTTTACAGGAACTTGTACGCTGATGGTCCCCTCGATTACGCCTCAAGTAACGTTGCGCCGTCGATATTTCGGAAAGGATCCCAATTGTCAAGGTTCACTTTTGGTCTAGAAGCTTTGGTACGGTGTAATATGAAGATTTTAAGGATTTATTTGACTCTCAATAATTAGGTACGTATTTTCTCAATCAAGTATGATTTCTTTACTCAAAATAAGAGGTAGATTTGAATATTTATATAAGTTATAGAATTAGAATTACGTCTGGTGTAAATACTAAGGATATAAAATATAATAAAT
Source organism: Hemileia vastatrix (assembly GCA_030280995.1). Classification (NCBI taxonomy): domain Eukaryota; kingdom Fungi; phylum Basidiomycota; class Pucciniomycetes; order Pucciniales; family Zaghouaniaceae; genus Hemileia; species Hemileia vastatrix. The sequence continues at coordinate 18,163,681 of JASXTE010000013.1, read as the reverse complement.
AAGTTTTTAACTGTTGTAGTTGTAGTAATAAATGAGTTGGTAAAAAAGAATGATTAAAAGACAACAAAAAGAGAGGCCTTTTATAGGCAAAGGAGAGACAAAGCACGGCAATCAAATTCTAAAAACAGTAGGAAGAGAGAGAGAAAATAACATTCCAGAAAGAGTATTTCAAATAATAAAGTTATTCTAAAAAGAAGGCGTCAAAAAGATGTATTTACAGAGTATGTCAGAAATACATCAATATATTTAATATTTACTGTAAAAGTCAATCCTAAATAAGAAATTTGATTTTTTTGTATATATTTAATATTATTTGAATATTTTTAAATCTTATTTTATCTTTATATCTATTTTTAATATAAAATTTTATTTTTTCCCAACCTGTCAAATGAGCACGGTGTTAGAGAAAAATATAAGGGACAAAATTATATTTTTAATTTTAATTAATTAATTAATTAATTAATTTTTTAATTTTAACATTCTGTAATTAGTTAATTTATTATAACTAATTTTAATGTAACTAAATTATAATTAAATAATAATTAAAATTATAAGGTGCGGCTTCATCCAGTAAATAATTAATTATTTCACTGGGTAAGTCTAGTAGCCTGGCTGACACTGCACCTGACCATAAGTGTCCAGCACAAGTTTGGCAGAACTTGTGCTGGACACTTTTATGATTGAGAGTAGCTAGGGTAGAATTTTTCTTCAGTTCATCTAGTATTTCTTAAAAACATGTCTACTGGTATTTTATATTTGTTCCTCACTCATTAATATCATTTGATTAATTTTTGGTTGCCATTATATTATTAATATTATAAGTATAGAAAAAACTCATGTGCCAAATGCATACCAGGTGATGTTATGCCATTTATAATATTATTAAATAAATGTATAAAAATATGAAAATAGTTTATTTTAAAAACTATTAATTGATATCCAAAAGCAATATTAGGAATAAAGCATTAAGTTAAAGGGATCAAATATGAAAAAAAAAATCCAAGTAATATTCCTACTATCAAAGGCCAGTAGAGGTATTGAAGCAAATGAGAGCCATCAGGGATAAATCGTACTAAATTGACTTTTTTATAAAGATAAAAAATTGTGCACCTGTGGTTTGGATGAAATCTAGGTAGAAAATTTGGCTATGTAAAACTACTTCTAGTGAAGTTTTTTATCAAATAATTTTTTTCATTGCCATAGCAAGAATTGATCTCATATGACTGCAACTGACCAAAAGTGTCCAGCACAAGTTCGGCCAAACTTGTGCTGGACACTTTTTTGATGGTGAGTATCTAGGGTGCAGCTCTTCTTCAGTGCAACTGGTATTTTTTTAAAACATATCCACTGGTATTTGATCTTTCTGTTTTATTAATATTTTATCATTTGATTAATTTTTTGTTACAAGTATATTATTATTTTTATTAGTATAGCAAAAAAACATGTGCCAAATGCTTACAGGGTGATGTTAAACCTTTAATAATTTTTATTAAATACAGGTAAAAAATTATGAAAATGATTTGTTTTACATAAAATTAATTGATATCTAAAAGAAAAAAAAGGGACAAAAAGAAATAGGTTAAATAATATGGATTTTATATGAAATTCAAAATTCAAGCTAAATGCCTACTTTAAATGCTCAGAAGAGGTGTTGGATAAAATGGGCATCATCAGGAATAAAATTGTACTAAATTTGATTTTTTGAAAAACTAAATGAATTTTCAACTGATTTTTTTCCAATATTTAGTTGGACACTTTGTCTATATCAAATTACTTCTAGTACCATGATTGACCAAATTAAATCCTCATTTCCATATACATAATTGATCCCATATGGCTGGACCAGGCCAAAGGTGTCAACCACAAGTTTGAGAATTCTTCTGGTGGACACTTTTATGATTGACAGTAGTAGGGTGTAAGTCTTCTTTAGTTAATCTAGTATTCCTCATAAAACTTTCCAACTTATTTTTGGCCAAAAATCAGGTGGAAAGTTTGTCAATATAAAATTACTTCTAATGCCATGATTGACTAAAAATTGATTCTCATTGCCATATAGAGAGTTGATCCCATATGACTGGATCTGGCAAAAGTGTCACCACAATTTTTGATAAACTTAAGTTTGAAAATTTTATGATGGAAAGTAATTGCAAGTCTTCTTCATTTCATCAAGCAATCCTCATAAAAATTTCCACCTGTATTTTGGCTAAACTTCAGGTGGACACTTTGGCCATATTAAATTAATTCTAGTTCCATGTTGATAAAAAACTGATACTTATTGCCATATATAGATATTAAACCCATCAGACTGTGCCTTTCCAAAAGTGTCTACCTGAATTATGGCTAAACCTCAGTTGGACACTTTTATGATGCAGAGTAGCTAGGGCAAAAGTATTCTTCAGTTAATATGGTATTCATAATAAATTTATCCTCCTGAAGTTTAGCCTAACTTCAGGTGGACAATTTCGGAATGCACCAGTTAGTCACTATCCAGAAAAAAAGTGTTCACCAAAATTTTGGCTAAACTTGTGGTGGACCCCTTTGTCAGCCACAGTCAGATGAGATCAACTCTTTAGATGGAAATGAGGATGATGTTTTGGTCAATCATGGAAATAGAAGTAGTGTGATGTGGCCAAGTTACCCCCCTGAAGGTCAGACAAACCTCACAAGGACACTTTTTAGCATGGAGTAACTTAGAAAAATCCATTTATCAGAAGAAAAATTTTTTATTGGATAGATGCCAAGGTTTCATACTTGTGTATTATGGTCAGTATTAATTTTGAAAGTGTCTGTCCAAGCAATTTCGTTGCCCATCATGACACATTTTGTTTTAAATGTTTCAAACTGCATGATACAGTATTAAGGTGTCACATAGTATAATTAAGTTCTATTAAGTGCCCTCCTATGATGCCAAAATTTATAATTTAATATCTTACATAATAGTTTTTTTTATATAAATTCATCAATATTTTATTTTATTATCAAATTTAATAGAGCAAGTATCCTGAATTATTATATATGCATAAGCTTAGGTTAGATCAATTTGTGCTCAATTTGTGCTCATCAGAGGACCAAAATCAAGTTCTGGAGGATCAACTTGTGCATAATTTGGAATAAGTTGATATTCTGTCTATAATCAATCTGAGAATAAATGTAAATCTAACTCTAATTTACCTATGTTTATAAAGTATTCATAAACCTGGCATAATTAAGGGACACTCTAAATTTCAAGAGAGGGGATTGCTAGCAATTCACCCCTAGATTTCCCGTGGTGATAGTATCTTTTTTTACTTTAGCTTTGATAGGTGTAAATTTTAACAACTGATTATTTTTATTTTATTTTATTTTATTTTATTACAGTTCATTATGGATGATAATTTTGAAGGGATGTCTGTTGACCCAACCGATTCTGATTGTTTTCCACCTCAACATACTAATACTGGAAATACTCCTCCACCACCCGCTGCTGATCCACCTCCAGATGCATCTCAATATGTACCACCTAATCCCAATCCAGGCCAAGAGTCTCATTCAGAACCGAGAGATTTTAATCCCAATCATCCTTCTGCTCCTGAAAGTGCTGATCAGCTAGGAAGAGATTGGGCTAGTGAATTGTTGAGGGAATTTTTTGAAGCCCAATCATCATCTTCTCAGCCTAACCAAGGAGCAAGCACAAGTGGAGCTGGTAAGTCAAATTTGTAGTGTATTCTTTTATTGAGAAATAACCAATTTAATTAACTTATTTGAATTGTTAGTGAATATCTCAATCATTATGGGTATCAGTGAGTACCACAGACTCAATTCAGCAGAGTCTCATGAATGAGAATAGGGGTTAAGGGCTGTAAGAGGCTTAGTTAGAAGGAATGATGTTCCCAGGAGCTCGGACAGTCTAAATAGAAATATTTACCACTTTCTGAAGTATTGTCTTGGGGGACCAACACAAATAACAAAATATCCTGCAAGCCCAACACCTTTGGAGATTGAAAATTGGAAAGCTTGGAACCAATTCAAACTGTCCTAACCCAAGTCTAATCTTCTAACCGTGCCAATTCTGCAGCTGATCGACAATTTCTGATAACCAATTCTATAGCCTTCTTGCAATCCAAAATTTTACTACCCAAATTTTTTCCAGCACCTGAGCCTTGAGGACTAAAAGGAGGAGCACCAATCCCACTTTCTGTCAAAAGAAACTTAGAGCGTGAATTGCAAGAAAAAGGTTTTCGGAAATTTGCCTTTGATTGGACTTGCCGTGATTTTTCGGAATCAACTTGGAATCAAGTCATGGGAAACATAGTATGCGACCACTGTACCAGGTGGCTCACCACCTTGAATACAATCGATCAGTCAAAGCTTCAGTTCACTCAATGTGTTATTGAGCAATGGGTAGTTAATAAGGGGAAGGAGATGATAAGGTTATTTAGGAAAGAAGAGGAAAGGGTAGCAAGAGAAAAGATCGAAAAGAGGGCAAGGGCAAAAGTAAAACGTTATTGGACCAAGGTAAGTTTTTTATTTTACTTTGCTTTTTGTTATTATGAATCTGATTTAGTTGGAATTCAGATTGCTAGTGCACGCTACAAGTTATCAAGAGATCTCTGCAGTGATGTGCCAGGTTTTGTTGTGCTTTTTCATGATACTAGGTGCATCTCTTATATCCAGAAAGGCCCAGCACCAGCCCCAACTGCACCTATCTGAGCTATTCCTGGATGGCGAAATCCTGCACTCAATGATTTGTTTAAAAAAATGGATAAGATGAAAAAGGACTTAGCCCATACACCAGCTCAAAGAAAATCAGCATTAAAAACATATTCACAGTCATCAGAAAGGACAGTTGCACAAAATGGTGTATTAAATGTTCCCAAATACCTCCCCAAGAATTGCTATTCAGCAATATTTTTTCAAGGATTATCTGTGAATGAACGTGAGTCACTTGGGGTTGGAGCTGATATTGATCTGGTAAAGATTTGGGAATCAATTAATAGAGCATCAACATCATCATAACTTAGGTATAATGGTGATCTTCTTTTAAGAAGTTTCTTTGAATTTTTTAAAAAAAGAACATCAATTTATAGATCTAGAAAGATACCATCTGACATTATTATATAAGTTTCTTTGGCCAGAAATACATGGAGAAACTAAAATTTGAAATATGTCAATTTGTTCATGAAAGGTTATTTTGTGAATTTATATTATTTATTCTATTATTTTCAAGAATTGAAAAAATTGTATACGTATTTTATGACTAGATAATTTTGAAAAATATAAATCATTAAAATATCTAAAGAAGGTGCAAAAATCATAAAAATGATGTTACAAAGAATTTACTTAGACATATAATTTTCAAATTCAATCGACATACTATATTTCACTAATAAATAAAAAAAATTTCATACTAATATTTATTAAAATTAATTTTCACTCTTCTTCAAAATTTTCAAAATATTAAAATGTAGATTTTTAATTTATTTAAGTAAATGAAGAGAATAAAAGTATAGTAGTTGTGGATTTTTAGGATTTAAGGAATTTCTGTGCCCACTTTTTGTAACATATTTTATATTATATATATTTTTTGTATATTTATTTTGTATTACTATCTTCTTTTATCATCATTTTTTACTCCCTCTCAAGAATACCCCACTCTTTTCCATTTGAAAGATTTCTTTATCCTCACCTCATCTTTCTCCCCAACTTTTTCACTCCCTTTGTCATCATTTTCAGCCCCTATCCACATTTGCCTCTCACTCTCCACGCCTCTCTACCATTCTCTACTCCTCTCCTTCCAGTTTTCTTACCTCCTCATTTCTCCCTAACACATTATTTTTATATACAGAAATAGGGACTGAGTTGAAAGGGTGTAAATTGGGGTTTAAAGATTTTGGAGGGGAGATAAAGGGGAGAAATGGGGCTACAAAGGTTGGGGAGGCTGGAGAGAGGGTTTGAGGAAGGGTATATGGGGTAGCAAAAAGGTTGGGAAAGAGTTTGAAGGGAAGATTAAGGGTTCCAAGGCATTTTGAATGAAGAAAAGGGTCTGGGAGAGATTGAGAGGGGTAAAATGGGGATCAAAAGAGGATGCCATACAATGGCGCTGGGAGGATAGCCAAAGGGGTGGGGAGGGAAGACAAGCATGTGTTTATAGAATTCATAGGGATGGGGATTGGTGCAAACAGGGTGTGAAAAAAGGAGGATGTACTTTGCTCTTCAGGCAAAGAACAGAGTTCACTTCCATAAAATATTAGCTGAAACATAGTTTTCAATTCTGTAAAAACAGTTGTAGGTAATAAAAAAAGTCACTGAATTTTTTTATATGTAATCTGAAAGTTTTTAATAAAATTACTTTATTTAAAAATTGTGATATTTTCAATCAATTTTTATTCATCAACTTAATTTAATAAAGTATTATTTAAATAAGCTGCTTCAAAAAATACTGTACATTGAGTAGACTCATGGAACAATTTTTTCTGGCTTCCATTCAGTTATCCTCACATTTTCACTATGTTTTTAATATAGATCCATTATTATTTGTGTGATACTTCAGGTGAAAGTTCAGTATTACTTCAGTCTGAGCTCCATCTGATTTCAATCTGACTTCAAGTTGAGGACTTGCTAGCAAGTCCCCCCTAAATATTGCATGGTGTATAACTATATTTTATTGATCTATTTTCCACAACTAGAATGCATGAAAATCCAAGTATTGTGAGTTTATATTGAGAATAACTATTTTATTGGTCTTCCCCTGAGGTTTAATCACTAAATCATTTAACAATAAGCAGTAGGACCATTAATATAACTATTAAATCATACTTAGATACTAGCGCACACTGAGAGAAAGTTCAATAGGCTAACAAATCCTCACCCTACATTGGGAACCAGATATGAAGACAATCCTATAGTACTAGCTATAGGCTTTGACCATGGGAGTTGGAGAAAAACTAAAAAAAAAACCCCTGTCACTTTGAGAAATACTAGGTGAGATTTATTTGATACAGCAAATTGAAGACTGTTACTATATCCCTTCTAAACACTTCTTGACTACTTAAAAAATAAAGACAGTAGCCCAGATGACTAAAAACCAAAGAAAGCGACAAATTCAGAAAGATACACACCATTAAACAATAACACTTTTCACTTGTTGCACAAAAAACAGCAATAGTACTTGATGCATGTTGGTAAGCTACACCAGAGAAACCAGTTTTGAAAATAGAGTAAAATTGTCAGTCTAGGTATCACCAGGACTGTAGAATTCTTATGTTTAAAATAAGATAAGCTTAATTAAATTAATATTATAAGTTAAAATTAAGGTTAAAATACTTATATATATGGTCATAATACATATATATATAATTATTACACTATTATATGACTTATAGCAGTTTAAATATCTTATCCATAGCCTAACAGTACTTATTAAGGTTTTAATGGAGTCATAATATACTTATCTTAAGTGATATTAAATACTTATAGATATACATAAGCTTATATGTATACATAAACCTCATATTCAGTGAAATATGTAGTTATATTATGTATATATAGGTCTAATAGGTCTATAAGTGGGTTTTAATCTCTTAATAGCCTATAAACTTTATTTTTCTACTTTTTTTAGGTCATATGGACGTATTCAGTTAACTCACAATGCCTACACATGCATATACACCTTTTTCAGACACATATATCCAGTTTGGACAACTTAATCTGCTTCCCTTAATGGATATTCACAGATTTATGGGTTAGGATATCATTACTGGGTTAATATTGATGCTTGGGGATGCTATTGGGGGCTTGGAAAGTTAATTTGGTTCCTTTATATGCTTTGGGGTTCATTATATTCTCTTTGGATGAGTTATTTTACCTTTTTCTTTATGGTATCAGCTTTTATCTGTTTATTCTATTTATGGTATGGGTCTGTGGTATCATTAATTGTGATGGAGGGTCCTTATAGCAGGTTTGGGTGTTGAAAAATCTTGAATTGGACACCATGGGGAGGTGATAGGCCCTCACAGAGCTGTAATTTCCAGGGATAAAAGTGACATCATCTGGATTGAAGTTCTGTGCACTCCAGTGGATTTTGGTATAAGTAAGGTAGGATTTGACAGGTTATTAGACATCACTTACTTACTAAAAATCAAATAAACACTATAAAATAATTAGTATCATATATAAATATATTATAAAGTATTTATAAATTGATATTATCTTTATATAAGGTATAAACTATATTTTATTGATCTATTTTCCACCACTAGCATGCATAAAAATCCAAATATTGTGACTTAATATTTAGAAAAACTATTTTATTAGTCTCCCCCTGAGGTTTAATTACTAAATTATTTTTAATAAGTAGTAGGACGATTAATATTTACTATTTAATCATGTTTAGATACTGGCACACACTGACAATGGGGGTCTTTCCTCAATTATTACTTATTATTTATTATAAGCCTTAGGACATGATTTTTACTTTAGGATATCTCAAACAAACCAAATATTTGGGTCTGCAGAAAATTAGTGTGTTATCATAATTAACAAGGGACTCCTTTTGGTCTAGAAGATTTTTAATGGCGATTTACAGTATTGGCCGATGGATTTGGAGTTCTCAAGTCAAGTACGTATAATTTATCTTATGATTTTACTTTTACTCAATAGAAGAGGTAAGAATACAAATATTATTATAATCTATAATTTAGAATCACAATAACGTAAATAATAAAAGACAAACAATAGCAATTATTTACTTCAAAGTGTTTTAATAAAATAGTTAAGTCAAGGAATGAATCAAACAGCACAAATGGGGAGGCCTTTTATAGGCAAAAAGGAGAGAGAGAATACACGGGGTTAAAAAGTATCCATAAGGGAGTGTGAGAGAAAACTATTACAAAAATAAGAATGTGCAAGTTAAAAAATTGTGCTAAAATGATGCGTCAATAAAAGATATCACATTATATGATATAGTTTAAAGTTCACTTTAGATGTCACACTTAGTACAAATTAATTTGAATTTTAAGATACAATTTCAAAAATTTAAAATAAATTTATTTGAATTTTTAAGATTTAGTATTAATATTTTTATTTCTCTTTCAACCTTTTATTGAGAAGGGTGTTAGGGAATAAAAATATAAGGGACATTATTGTTAATTTAAATATTTACTAAATTTACTTATTGTAATTAGTTAGTGTATTTCAAGTAATACATAAGTAAATATAATATAATTAATAATAATAAATAAAAGGCATGGCTTCATCTCAGTAAATGATTAATTATTTTACTGGATAAGTCTAGAAGCCTGCCTGACACTCCCTCACTCTAAAAAAATAAAATAAAAAAATGCTATGATTTTTTCTTCTTATATTTATTTAGCAGAGTAGGAAGACTAGATATCTCCTTCCCAGGTATCCAAGAATCATATTCAGATGATTTATTCTTGAATCTCAATAAGTATTCTGTACCTTTCTCAGAAATAATTTTTCTGTTATTCAGAATCTTATCAATTTCTGATGTTTCAGTGATTTCATAAAGGATTTTTTTGGTCTTCCCCTCCTTTTGGGAAATATATGACTATTGGATGTGTAAGGTTTTAATAGAGATATTGGAAAAACAGGATGTTTTCTGTCATATGGAGCATATAAGATAAATTCAACTGCATTATCATTAACCATTCCTTTGACAACAAATGTACCTACAAATGGGTCTTTCAATTTGTTATTACCTTGTAAATTGAAGTGTACTGTAGAAATCAACACTTCATCACCCTTTTTAAAAGTTTATTCTTTATGGGATTTGTCCCATCACTTTTTCTCATATTCAAAGGATTTTTCAATACATTTTTGAGCATGACTTCTGAAAAGATGTTGCATTTGAAGAAAAGATTTTACACTGAGATGTAAATCCAATTTAGGTATTTTATTATTGAGAATTCGGGCAGGGGTATTTGGAGCATATCCAAGCCAGAGCTCAAAAGGTTTTTTCTGAGTAACAGAATGAAAAGTGTTATTATAAGCAAATTCAAAACCAGGAAGTAAGGTAACCCAATCATGAGCAAATCTGTTATTGTCTTTTTACTCAAGGCCAAAGGCACAATACCTTTTTACTATTTCCTATAAAGTCTGAATCATTCTTTCAGCTAATTTATCAGTTTGGGGGTGATGGGAAGTGGAAAGTTTTAGATCACAGCCATAAACATCCATCAGATACATCCAGAATTTAGAAGTAAATTTAGGGTCTCTATCAGAGATTATGGCTTTAAAAAATTCAGCAGCATTAAATATATGAGACCACCATAAAAAAGCTAATTATTTAGTCAAAACATCCTTGTGAGTAGGGATAAATTTACACATTTTTGTGAATCTGTCCACAATAACCCAACAAGAGTTATAACTCTCTTTCCCAGAAATGGGAAACCCTGTTACAAACTCCATGTTTATTATCTGTCATGGTACATCAGGAGGTTCAATATGTTGCATTAATCCAGCTCTTTCAACAGCCAATCTTTTTGATTTTTTAAAAGAATCACAGGTTCAACATATAATATGGTGTCTTCAGACATATTCACCCACCAAGCAGTGGTTTTTATTCTGACCATTGTTTTTTAAAGATCAAAATGTCCAGCTAATATGTCATCATGACAAATTTTCAAGATGATCTCTTTCATAGAAGGAGGAATAACAATAAAATTACTCAACTTTCTTCTATAATATAGATATCCTTCATAAATTTAAAATTTACATTTTTCTAAAGCCTTCTGGTACTTTGGTGGAAGGTTTTTAATTAATGCTTGTATTGAAGCATTCTCTGGATCATTTAATATGGTACATAACTTTTTGAAGTCAGTTTCCTTATCATATGAATCCAGAATAAGCTGTAATAGCTCTTCCTCCATATCAACCACATATATTCCATGAATATGAACTATCTAATCTTCAGGAACATATGCAGGATTTGAGTCATCATTTGGAAAAGGTAACCTTGATAACATATCTATATTTGAGTGAACAATACCAGCCCTATGAATTATTGTTATTCTTCCTCTGTATTCTTGAAATGCTATCTTCCATCTGAACATATATCTGTTAGGTGTTTTCAAATTTAACAGTCAGTGAAAAGTTCAAATTTCAGGTCATCCAGATAATAATGTAGCTTCTCTAGAGCCCACACTACTGCCAAACACTCCAGTTGACTGGCATCCTATTTCAATTCACTATTTCTCAAAGTTCTTGAAATATAACAAATTACTCCTTCTGATACTTTATCATTCATCACTTGTTTCTGATGGAGGGCAGCACCAAGACCAATAAAACTGGCATCAGAGTATAAAACAAATGGTTGATTAAAGTCAGATAAAGCAAGAATAGGTGCTGACATCAAACAGTGTTTCAAAGTGTCAAAGGCTCTTTGTCTTTCACTATTCCAGACAAAAGAAAGATCTTTCCTATGTTATTGGGTAAGGGGTAATTCTATGACTTTGTAATTTTTAATATACTATCTATAGTACCCACACATTCCCAAAAAACTCTGGAGCTCTCTAACTGTGATAGGAGCCTTCACCTGTTTTATGGCTGCCACTTTGTTTTGGTCAACACATATCTGTAACCCTGAGACAACATGACCAAGCACGTTTAAGGAATGAAAACCAAATTTGCATTTCTTCAAAGCAAGTTTCATATTTAACCCATCCATCTTATGGAACACTTTACACAGGTGGTTAATATGGTTTTCAAATGTTTCAAAGAATATAATGATATCATCAATGTAAACCATAAGCTATCCTTAAATTATTACTTGATGGAATGTGTTATCCATAACTTTTTGAAAAACTGAAGGGGAATTTTTAGGGCCAAATGGCATCATAATATACTTATAAATACCCATATGAGTGGCAATCATCAAAAAATTTATAGAATTCTTTTCAAAAAGTACCTGGTGATTTCCCTTTTTACCATCCAAACAGATTATATATTTAGCACCTTGTAGGGTACATGTATAGAGATAATTCTGGGTAAAGGATAGATATCATCAACAGTATAAGTGTTTAATACTCTAGAATCACGACATAAACTGGCTTTATCTTTCTCATAAGAAATTATGACAGGTGAGATAACACAATATTTAGTTGTTTTAACTACTTTTCCAATAATCACCACGCAATATGGGGGGCGGACTTGCTAGCAAGTCCGCAACCTTGAACCCTAATTCATATCTTTTTCAGCACACATTGAGGTGGTGATGAAACAATCATGAAGAAATATTGAATTTACTTTGAAAACACCTTGAAACTGATTTGAACCTTCATTGAACCACAGTTGATTAATAGTTCAAAAAATATTCACAGCAGGAAAAAAGTGTGCACTAGATGTCTAGTGCTTTTTTTTGCTTCCTGAATTGATTCCTGGTAGAATTACAAGTGGGACTTCCATCTGATGCCTCCCTCCCCTAATTCTCCCTTATCTTCAATCTGACTTCCTATCCTACCCCCTTATCTCATTTCTAAACTTGCCATCTACTTACCCATTTTCCCTATTCCTTTCCTTCACAGTGAGAAAACAACTCTCCTCTCCTTCCCCCCCTCTCCCTTCTCTTCTCTTCATTTCTCACACCTCCCCCAGACCCTCACTCACCTTTCCCAGCCCACTGTCATTATTTAGTTTTATTTTACTTTGTATTTTTTTCATTTTTCATGTTTCTTCCCTACAAAAATCTTCCTTTTTCAACGATTGGCCACATTTTTTTAGTAAACACAAGCAACTCAAATTCTGAAATATGTATTTAGTTACATTATTTACCACTTGGAATGGGTTATAATTCCTCAAAATTTTATTCCTTGTTATTTCTAATTTATACATATTAATTATTCTCAAGTTTATAAAAAGTTGGCTACTTCCCAAGCCCTTGCATGCCTCCCCAACACTTTTTTCACCTCTTCAATCTCATCGCTCACCTCCCCCATAAAAATAAAGGAACTGGGGAAGGCTGGGGAAGGTGAGAGAGGGGCTTTACAGGGCTGGGAGAGGTTATAAAATCCCCTAACCCACTTCGGGAAGGCTGGAAAAGGTGAGCAAGGGTCCTTAAAGGGCTAGGAGAGTTGATAAAAGCCTCTCACCTACTACTCACAGCCCTACTTAGTCTTTACAGCACCTCGTTCACATCTCCAGCCAAATTAAGGGACTTGGGAAGCTGGGGGAGGTGAGCGAGGGGCTTTGAAAGTCTGTGGGAGGTAATAAAAGCCTCTCACTCACTTCTCCCAGCCTTCCTTAGTCTTTACAGCACCTCGCTCACATCTCCAGCCAAAGTAAGGGACTGGGGGAGGCTGGAAGAGGTGAGTGAAGGGCTGGAAAGATTGGGAAGGTGAGAAAGGGCTAGGGGAGGTAAGCGAGAGCTGGGGGATGTGGACAATAAACTGGGGAGGTGAGTAATAGTTTTAGAATGTGAGAGAAAGGCTGGTGAGGGCTAATGGAGGTGAGTGGGGTGAGTGAGGGGAATGGGAGGTGAGCGAGAGGTTGCAAAAGGGGTGTAGTTGTGTTAAAAGTGAAAATAGAGTGGAGGGGAGTAGTGAGGAGGGCTTAAACATAGATTTTGAAGCTTAAAGGGTGTAGCAAATGTATCAGGAGGGCAATAAAAGGGTGGTGAGTGGTAATAGAATTAACAGAAATGAAAAAGCAGAAAAATTTGTGTGGAGAGATTGAGAGGTTGTCCATTGAGGTAGTGAAAAATGGAGTGTGAACTTTGTTCTTCGGGCGAACATCAGAGTCCACCCCCTCAATATACAGCTCTATTCTGCCGATATGGAAAATGATTGATAATTATTTTTTATTGATATTTTTTAACTTAAACCTATAGTTTATACGTCTTTATTTTATATTTTTGATTTACAATGCACTTTAAGACTAAGAAAGTAATATAGTAAAATAATTGATAATGAAATACTATTTTGCTTTTTTACACAATAATTCACAGAATTCTTTTGATAACTATACATGATATAAATAAATAATATAATAGGAAAATTGTAGCAAAAAGTTAAAAACTAGAATAAAACATTTAAAGAAATTTTAAACTATTGAACTTATGTATTTTTTGAGTTTATTGTATTTATTTTTAAATGTAATAGTAAAATATGTTGGTTAGATTAAAAATAGCTTTGAATTAAATTAAATAATTAGGGTAAAGGTTGAGGAAAAGATTTATCCACATATATAACCATTTAGGCTTATTTCTTGTTTTGTGATTGCTATATATAACTGGATAATTGACTGTAATAACTGCAAATTTAAAAAACTTCAATAAGTTATCTACCTCAATATATTTATGATAATCTATTCAGTAACAGAATAAAATATCTGAGTCCTTTCTTTTACTAATTTTTTTTCATTTCAATGACTATACACATTTTCAAAAAAATTATTTATCATGTTTTTGGTGGAACTTAGATTGAACTCTCAATGCAATCTTGTTTCCAAGTGTGGTTCATAATAATTTAAGCCATGAAAAAATTTATACTTTTTTAGAAGTTTTATTAATTACTTTTAAATATAAAAATAATTATATTTTTATATCAAAATATTTTTATTAAACACTTTGAAGTTCTAAAAATAAGTACATATTAAGAATTATTTTTAGATAATATTATATTAAAAAAAGTTTTAAGTTGATTATATATTATTATGATATGATTTCTTTCCATATTACGTATTACGAAACTACCTAAAAATCAATTTTATACAACTATATTACATAAAAAAGATATCAGCTCTTCTGCTTAGATTTAAATTACTTCAAAAAAACATTATTTTTGCCTTAGGTACACATTATATAGAGTATTCAGAGCATCATATTAATTTTTTAGACTTACACATTTAAGTTGAATGGAAGCCTCACAGGATAAAATTGGTCATTTTGTAAAAAAAAAATAAGTAAATATCTTTTAAATCAATATATATTTTTATAAAAAGTCAAATTTTAATATTTATGTTTAGTTTAAAATCTGTTATGAAGATTTGAAATATTGCTATTTAAATTAATTTTTATAACAATATAACCATTCCAGTATTGCTTTGTGATAAGGCCAATTTCAAGAAAATTTTTAAATTCTTCTGTTTAAATAAAATATCAAAGGGATTGTTTTTCATACACTTAGAAACTGAATAGAAACATCATATAAGATCTACCAATCAGCATAAATATCATAATTCCAATAAATCATTGATAAATCTTGAACCCATATATATAATTTTACAATTGCGTGTAAGTGTTCAGTTGTGAATTACTCCTATCAAAACTTTGATTCTAATGACTAAAAAAGCGTACCTGAAATGTTTCATTTAATTTATTTTTCAAAACCATAGAATTGAAATATTTTTTCTTTTCATTTAAAACATGGAATAATATTATTTTTAATAAAAAGATGATTGCCTTTACAGCTGCTTTTCTACATGGGTATAATCTAAATTACCTATTGTGTCTTTTTTACAAAATGAATATCATATAATAGTTTTTTAATTTGAAACTGATAGAATTATGAAAAATTACCACTTTTACCTATTTAATTCAGTTCTTGAACAATAATACAATCAAAATATCTACCTGAAGCACATTTTTTAACATGAGATCACTTTTCAAATTATATGGTGCTTATTCCCAGGTTGACACTGAAATTATCCCACAATACCGCATTGAAGCAAAATCAAGTACTAAAATTAAAGTTTAAATAAATTTATACTACTTTGTTTTAATTATCTTTAAATTTTTACATCAAGCTTGAATTTCAGTCTTTCATATGAAAAATTCACTAAGTAGTGATTAATTATTTCAACTCATGAGATTACTCTACCAAATAACCATATTTACATTGAATTTTGATGAAATACATCATGAAGAGTTCCAGAAAATCATATGTGTATTACATTGAATAAATTAATATTGTGAAAATTCTTAGTAGTTGAATATTCGATAGAAAAAAAAAGAGCAAAAAGATATTTCCTTTTAATTTTAATCATCTTCTTGCATACAAAAATGGAAAAAACTGGATTAAAATTCACTTGTATAAGAATTATACTTCTTTCTAGACATATAATTAAACAATTTATCAATTATTAGGGCTAAGTGTAAAGAAGATATTAGAGAACTTCATTGAAACAGAAATTATGAAAACATATTTCTATCTTTTATTTTTCTTAATTATGAGTCTTTTCACAGTATTCTAGAATAGAAACTTGAGAATTTTTATGGTTCAATATTTTTATTAAATAATTCCATTGAGTTTAAAATAATTATATTGCATAATAAGAAATAATAAAAATACAAAAAAAAAATATCAGGTAATATGGTTTAAATTAAAAAATAAAAGCTTCAAATTCTTGGTTAAAAGGAGTTATCATTAAAGAGAACCACTGATATTATTTTATATTTTTTCAAAAAAAATAGAATAAAATAATTAGAGAGGTTAAAAGTGATGTTTTTGAAATAAATAGTATAATTTTCAGTCTTTTAAGTGATCAGGTGAAATTCAAAATGAAAATGAAAATGAGTTTTGTGAAAAAAATTCTGTGAATGGATCAGATTATTAATCTTCCCTTGTTATTATTTCTATAAATTATTTATTAAACTTTCACTATTACTCAAGCACAGACTCATCCATGTTTGGTTAAGAGCCCAAGATGAGTTCAAAGTAAAGTTCAGTCTGAGTTCAGTCTGAGTTCAGTCTGAATTCCATCTGAATTCAAGTTGAGGACTTGCTAGCAAGTCCCCCCCAAATATTGCGTGGTGAATATTCATTTTTAAAAGGGTAGAGATATTGTCTTCAATATCTTTTCTCTTTGTGGGAGAATCAGGACAAGGCTTCTTCTTTAAAATAGTTGGTATTTAATTTAGTGGGTAAGATAATGAAAGCTTCATTTCTTCTTTTACCAATCCTAATTCATGTGACCCATGAGCAAAGGCCATAGGAATAGATCTTATCAATTTAATGATGGAATTTTTTTCTTCAACAGAAAGTTGTTGTCCAAAAGAAGCATGGTTAATTTCAGACATAAGGGCAGGCATTTCTTTTGTAGATCTTCCTTTATATTGAACTACAGAATGACATGTGTTCAATCCCGGTGTTAATAATTTCTTGGGGGAGAAAATTATAAATTTTCACTTCCCATTCATCCCAATTGTGAAACATTGATTTGAAGGATCTAATTTTATGCCATAGTTGGTTAAAATTTCATTTCTCACAATGAACAAACTACTCAATTTATCATTTTTCATGAAAAATAAATCACATATAGCTCTTACAAAACCATGGTTAAATTTGAAAAATACTGTGGCTTTGTATTTGCCAATGGGGGACAAAACAGAGCTGTAACCTCTCCAATTCTCAGAAATGATAGGAATAAGTTTTGATTTATAATTTTGGTCCACTGAAGCAAGTGCTTTTTCAGATACTACTCTTCCTTCAGCTCCAGAATCTAAAACAACCTCAATGTTTTTTCCATTGATCAAGACTGGTGCCTTGAGAGGGGAAATATTAATTGAACTGTCCTCAAGGTTTATTATGATCTCATCATCCTCTACTGTAGATAAATCATTATTCTCAATATTAATATTATTCAAATAATGGATATCCTCTTCCAGAATCAAAATTTCCTGATGAGATTCATATGAAATATTGCTGGCACAATCACTTGAAGTATCATACAGTGCTATTGTGTCATCAGCATTTTCCTCTGTCTGCTCAACAAGATTTATATTCTTGTCACAAACATGGCATTTTTTCCAAGGCTTACTGCATTTGAAGCAATTTTTTGTTGCATACGTTTTGGGAGCAACAGGGGAAGAAGTTTTACCAACCTTTTCCAGAGGTTTCTGTTGGTAATTGGGGGTTTTCTCCAATGGAGTTCTAGGAATGAATTTTCTAGCATCATAATTGTTGTTTAAAAGGATCTCATTACAAGTATTAATGAAAGAAGAAGGTTCTCTTGAGAACTCAGTCCTAGCAATTATCAAGTCTCTCACAGACATAGGTAATTTATAGAGGATCCTGTCTTTCCATAATTCAAACTCCATATTTGGGTCCATTTCCCTCATGATTTTAAAAAGTTTTATCAGGAACTCAATTGGTTTTTCAGTAGAAGAGATATATATGATTTCTTCATACTGCCTTTGTTGAGCTATCCTAAACTTGGAACCACCAAATTGTGCTTTAATTAATCTTTTCCAATCTTTCCATGAGTAGTCAATTTTATCCAATAGAAAATATTCATACCACATTAGGGCCACATTGGTAAATAAAGAAACTAATTTTGACACAATTTCCTCATCTGGGAGTTTGTAAGAATTTTTTAAGTTATCAATCCTGCAAATGAACTGTTGCCAATCTGAGGAAGAGTCACCATCAAATTTTGGATATTGGTCAAGTTTTGGCCAATCCTTTTGATTTGAAGTAGTCTCCTTATTACAAGCTTGTTTCTGAGTGACAAGTAGCTGTAATTTCTCCAATTGGGCAGTAATTTTATTGTTTAATCCTTCTGTGGATGATCCAGGTACATTATAAATTTTCTATGGAAACTCAGTGATATCAACAGGTATTTCTGGAACTAATTTTACTTTGGATGAACTAGGTACATGAAACATTGGGGTATTCTGAACCACATGTTCTTTCAAAGAAATTTCAGAAAACTTTTGATGATGTAAAAATGAATTAAATTTCTCTTCAATGGTTGTTAGTCTAGTCATCACTCTTAGAATACTAGATAAACTCTTATTGTTGGTTACAAATAATAACTGGTTCTTATTTTGTAAAGATAAATAATGATCAATCAATATTTTTAAGCTCAACTTATTTCCCTCTAGCTCTTCACAACAGATGGACACAATATCTGTTAATTTAGACAAATAATTTTTGATATTTTGCCATAAAGCAACTTTCTTTTCATGAGTTACTTTTTAATGAAACAAATCATCAGAAACTCTGTGTAGTTCACTCCTTAATGCTTGATAACCCTTTTCAGTTTACAAACTATTCAATTTCTGAGTTAATTGCATGTTTTTCATTGTATGATTTTGTTTAGCAATAATATCTCTCAAATATTCATCATTAATGTCAGCTACATCTGGAGTATTTCTCAATATGGAAACAGAATAACTTTCCAGATTCTCATAAAACTTAGGTTCAAGTGTCTCATCAATAATAGCCATATCAGGATTTTTCATTGAAGTAGCAATCAAAACCATAGGATTAGATACATTAGAATATTGAGTAACTTGTCTGCTACTCTCAGCCTCTACTGGTCTCATAGTCTCATCCCCTCTTCTATAATTACCTGAAGGAACTGAATCAGCAACAAGAAATTGTACTTGAGATTCAATAGAGGGACTTACCATGGTTTGGGTAATAATTGAATGTGATTTTTTTTCTTTCTTCCTCTTTGATAAGGGTGAGGAGGTGTGGGGTTGAACTGATTGGTTCTTGAAGGACCTGCCTGAGGTACTTGTTGTTGTTGTTGTTGTTGTTGGGACAGATAGTCCCACTGGGTGTTCAGTCAATCCCACTGCCATTTTGAGACTTCCACCTTTTCTTGTTGCTGTGGAGCCAATTATGGAAGGGCTTTTGGGGGATGGGGAGGTGCCTTTTTCTCTTGAAGAAAGGTTTCTATTTTTCTTACCTTTTCTTCTAGAGAGTCTGTTCTTGACCTCAACCTGAGATTTTCTGACCTCAATTTTTTGATGTGGGTGGAGAGATTTCTGACTTATTGATTCAAGGGCCTCTGTTTTTTGAAGCCTTTTGGAAGCTCTTCTGGGGGGTTGCTTGAAGGCTTTTGTTCCTGAGAAGTTGTCTCCACTAATATCTCTATATCTTGCATCTCCACATCCTGATTGGTCCAGTAATTAATTAATTTGAGCCAGTTTTATAGTCAAAGGAGAACTTAAAGAAGAAGCTTCATCATAATCAATTAAATCTAGTTCCTCATCATGGCCAGCAGAAGCACCTTTGTCATTCATAGTTGTAGTTAACCTGAGCTGAGAGAAAGAAATATTTAATCAGTTATTATTTTTACTTTATTTAAAGAAAAATAAGGAAAATAATTAACATATGAGTAATTATCAGGATTTTGAAATCTAAAGGAATAATTAGAATATAATGTTTTTAAGGACAAAGAATCAGCTGAAATAATAATCAAGATTTTATTAATCAATGTAGAGTAATTTTATAAGCAGGATTAAAATAAATCAACTGAAATAATAAAATAATTTAGTAATTAGTAATGTAAAAGTTGATAATTATCAGGACTAAATTCATCTGAAGAGTTTAATTACCAGGACTTAGTTTCAACTGAAAATAATTTTAATTACCAGGACTTAATGTCAACTGAAATAATTCAATTACCAGGACTTATTGTCAACTGAAATAATTTTAATATAATCAATTAAATTACTTTTAAATATTATTATTTCACTGCCAGGACAATTTTCAACTAAAAAAATGATACAATTTTTTTAATTATCAGGACAGAGGTCAACTGAAATAATTAGAAACAAAATATAAAATAATTATTTAATTTTAATATTACTTCTAGGACTAAGAACAATACAGTTCTATCTTGGACAATTAGGAAAATATTTTTTTTTGTTTACCAGGCACCTCCCCTTTTAAAATGAGCAACTTAATGCCACTTACAGAGAGATGAGTAAAAAGATATATGTAGACAATGAAATGTGAAAAGTGACCCACAAATAGTAATTAATATAATTACCACAAATATATATGGATATTTCCAATATATGAACCTAAGGTTTTGAGCGCGGTTTGATTCCCAGTGTAGAGAGTTCTAAAGTACTAAGCTGTAGACAAAATTCACGATGGGTTGGTTCTTCA
Source organism: Hemileia vastatrix (assembly GCA_030280995.1). Classification (NCBI taxonomy): domain Eukaryota; kingdom Fungi; phylum Basidiomycota; class Pucciniomycetes; order Pucciniales; family Zaghouaniaceae; genus Hemileia; species Hemileia vastatrix. Next base: position 18,142,841 of record JASXTE010000013.1, on the reverse strand, counting down.
TTTCAATTTCTAAAAAGAAGTGCCTGCCACTCTTATTTTAAAAGACAGCGCAATAATTTGTAACACTATTATGTGATTAGAAAGTTTATAAGTTGAGAAATGAGTTTTAGAAGAAAAAAAACAAATATTACTATCTGGATATTTCTATTCTTAACAAGCGCTAATATTCAAAGCTAATCCCTCCTGAAGCGCTCTCATTGAATATGCCTTATTATAGCAATAAAATAAATCTAATACTAGTCAATCCCACTGAATCTGTATATTTTCTCTATGTTGTGATCTTTCACTTATACTATAAGAAATACACACAGACGCACGAATGACAAAAAGACTCAGAAAAATCTCTAATATATTCTCAAACAAATGATCACAGAAAAACTAACATCTTATACTTGACTTCACAATTATTAACTGTTTTCCCATTAACTAAATATTTGTCAATTGTTCTCCTTTTTACATTTTTCCAGTGCTCAAAACACAGTTCCCTAGTGGATTTCCAGCGCTGACTCTAGCGCCACATTAGTAAAACAATAACAAATCTATTAGTAAACTACGTACACCACTTGTAACAACTACATCACCTAAACAAACCCTATGCTTACTAACACTAGTATTAACTTGTTTCACTCATACTACACATGGGCGCTCCTGACTGTACCTTTGTTTTGTTTCAGCGCTACTTCCAAGTTTTGACTCTTTCTAATGCTGGTCTTAGTAGCCTTGACTCTTGGGTAGCTTTGTGATTGAGTCCCCGCTCTCCTTACTTCATTACTAAATCCATAGTTCTGACAACTCACTTAACTAGTTAACCTCCTAAATTATTTATTTCAGTAAGTTACCACACTTGCCGCGGTGAAGTATACTATGCACTTGAGTCCTTCCTTAAGCCATAATTCCTTCCTTAATGTGTAACACACAATTATTGGAAAATAAAAATCCATATTGTTCAGCGCTTGCAGTCCTAAATTGATAACACACAATTCCTCATTGTGCAGCACATCCTTCTGCAAAATACAAGCGCACAGACCCTGAATCTTCTTCCGCACTTCTATTTCCCTTTGTTCTTGAAACACACAAATACGTATTATATTTTAGCACTACCTACAGCGCTATGAATCCTCTTTGTTCTTCCTGGACTATGCGACCTGATTGGTCCAAAATCAAACTGCCTGCAAGGCCCGTACCACATCCTCCCTCTACTCAGGACCGTCCCCAGGAGCCTATAAATATCCTGCTTCTTGAAGCTCTTTCATCCTCCATCTTCCAACTTCTTCCTTTACTTACTACAAATCCTCATCTTTACTTTCTAAAATTTATTTCCTTCAATGAATACTAGAAACACTACCATTAAAACCACCAATACCGCCAACATTGTGGATGCAATCCAACAGTTTTTGCGTACCCAGCCCGTAACTGCTCCTCCTACGATGCCAGTAACTACACTGATGGGTGGGAAAAGATGCACCCCCTGCATCAAGAATAGCATAACTGTCAGCCTAGATATCCCTAGGACTGAGTATTTCTTATACTTAAAATAAGATAACCTTAAGTAAATTAAGCTTATATCTTATAAATAAGGTTAAAATAATAATATATATGATTATATTACATATATATATAATTATTATTCTATTATATAAATTATAGTAGTTTAAATAGCTTATCCATAGACTAATAATACTTATTAAGGTGTTAATGGAGTAATAATATACTTATCTTAATTGATACTAAGTAATTATTGACATACATAAGCTTATATGTATACATAAATCTCATATTCAATGAAATATGCAGTATATTATGTATATTTAGGTATATAAGTGGGTTTTAGCCCCTCAATAGTCTAACACCTTTGTTTTTCTGCTTATTTTAGGTCATATGGACATATCCAGTGGACTTACAACGCCTACAGAAGCATAAACATCTATTTCAGGCGCATACACTCAGTCTGGACAACTTAATCTGCTTCCTCGGATGGATTTTCACGGATTTATGGGTTGGGATATGATTACTGGGTTAATATGGAAGCTTGGGGATGTTATTGGGGGCTTTTACATTTCATTTTTTTCCTTTATATGCTTTGGGTTTCATTATATTCTCTTTGGATGAGTTATTTTACCTGTTTCTTTATGCTATCCACTTTTATCTGGATTTTCTATTTATGGTATGGGTCTGTGTTATCATTATTTGTGATGGAGGGTCCTTACTGGAGGTCTGGGTGTTGAATCTGCTTAAATTGGACGCCATGGGGAGGTGATGGGCTCTCACAGTGCTTTAATTTCTGGGGATAGCAGTGACATCATCTGGATAAAAGGTCTGTGCACTCCAGTGGATTTTGGTATAAGTAAGGGAGGATTTTGACAGTTATTGGACATCATTCGCTTACTACAATTCAAAAAAACATTATAACACAATTATTATTATTCAAAGATATATTATAAAGTCATTATAAATTGATATTATCTTTATATAAGCTATAACTATATTATATTCATCTATTTTCCACCACTAGCATGCATTTAAATCCAAGTATTGTGAGTTTTATTTGAGTATAACTATTTTATTAGTCTTCCCCTGAGGTTTAATCACTAAATAATTTATCAATAAGTAGTAGGACCATAAATAAATACTATTATATCATACTTAAATACTAGATACACTTACAATTGGGGGTCTTTCCTTGATTATTATTGATATTTTAGTATAAGCCTTAGGATGTGATTTTTACTTTAATATAGATAAAAACAAACCAAATATTTGGGTCTATTTCATATAAGTGGGTCATCATAACTCAGTGATTGCGGAAAAGAACCCTTATAATAATTGTACTAATTTTTTATAATAAAAATTAGGTATTTACAGTAGTAGCTGTACCCAATATAAACCCAATTTCACTTGGTATTTGGTCACCAATATAACACCCAATTAAATTGGTATTTGGTTAAAGCTTAGTAATCTATTTATTCAACCTTATAAAGGTCTACTTAAACTTATTATTTTATTTTTAACAGATTTTTTCGAATTTTTATTACATTTTATATAAATAAATAAAGATTTAAATTCAGGGTAAGCTCCAGTGCTTTGTATTAGTAATATCATTGCTAATACTTTTAATCTACTAATTCCAATCTTTCTGTAGACTTAATATATTGTTAATTTTATCAATATGAGTGCTCCCCAGGACAATGTAAGTGAGCAGCCTGCTTATAATACCAGGTCTAAAGCTAACAAAAACATTTCTCCAGCACATAACCATGGAGGGTCAGTCATACCCCCAGGCAGAGCAAATGAGCATAGAAGAAAAGGACGCCCTCTTAAAAAAGATTACTATAAAAAAGATGTCTCCTCCTCTTCAGGATCAACTATCCCATCTGGCAAAGCAGGTATTGAAGTTGGAGGAATAAAAATCCCTCATGCTCCAGGAGGTAGAGCAATTACAAAACAATTGCAAGGTAGGATTTCAGCAGATGAACCAATCATTGGCAGATCTAAAGGGAGGCCAGCCAAGTCAGCAAACACCTACCCCAGGAGATTCAAATCACTCCCAGGAGAAAATCCTGGTAGACAAATGGAATTGGGATTGGTTCCATCAACAATTGGCCAGTCACAATTGCAACAAGGATCCTCCTCCTCATCAGACTTTCTCACTTCACCCCTACAAGGGAAAACAAAGGCGCCAAAAATCAGGGCTCATACAAATCCTGTGGTAAGTAGATTACCCTCTGATATTGAACACAATACTGATAATTACAGTGTAGGTAATATTATTGATGTCAAATCTGTGCAGAAAATAGAGGAGGACTTAATAAATCCAGGTTTTAGTGTAGATACACCTGACTTGTCTTTTGTCAATAACAACAGTAGTATTTATAATACAGTTAATCCTCAGTTGCCACCACTTACTAGTGAGATGAGAATTTACAAGAGAGTGAAAGAATTGAGAAGGAAGACATGGAGTATTTTAACAATAATCCAACTGTTTAAAGAATTGTTTCAGAAATGTGGAATAGAATGACTGATTGTGAGGAACAGACAGTTAAGCTCACAAGTGATACAATTTCATCCTTAACATTAAATATTTCTCAACTGGCAAAACATAATAAAGAATTAGAGAATGAACATTTGTCTCTTACTCTTAAATATGATTCGTTGAGTAGTAAATATAATGAACTTTCAAAAAAATTCTGTGAGTTGGAAAAATGGTATGAAACACATTTATTGAAAACTGAATCAAGGACTAAGTTATCTTTTGCCCAGAAAAATCAAAGTGTCTCTGAGTTGCTACAAAGATTAACTAAAGTTGAGATTGAAACTGAAAATCTACTAATGAACCAGGATAATAATAAGTATACTCAATATAATAATAATCCTTTCAATGGCAAAAGTGGATCTCATTCTTTCCCTATATCACCACAGCTAAAACCAACTGGTGGTAGTGTCAAATCTGAAAATGTAAGTCACAAATCCGTACAGGAGGAAATACAAGACCATTTATCAAGAGTAAATGAGTTGTTGAATTTACCTAAGATTAGTGAAATAAAATCCAATCAGAAGAACTGGCCTAAGATAGATCAGTACCCAACTTATGATGGGGAAGCCAGCTCTAATTGGCAACATTTTATCAAAAGAATTGACAACTTAAAATTCTCATATAAGTTACCAGATAAAGAAATAACATCAAAATTGATCTCTTTATTTAAAGATGTTGCTTTATTATGGTTTGAAGCTGGTTTGAATGAGGGTAAAGATTACTCTTGGGCTGAATGTAAACAACTAATTTAAAAACAATTTAGAGGTTCTAAATTCAGACTCACTCAGCAGAGACTTTATGAGATAACTAGGTACAATCTGTTGAATGGTGACAAACCTATGGTATTTTTAATGAATTTAAATAAAATATTAAAAGCCATTGAGCCTAACATGGATTTTAAATTATGGAAAGATAAGATAATATATAAATTACCTATATCTGTCAGAGACATTGTTGTAGCTAGAACAATAATGGTTAATGAATATTCTGACTTTATTAATATTTTCAATGAAATATTACTAACCCATAAGTATGAAGCGAGGTATTCCACTTATAAACAAAATGTTGAACCTGTGAAAAATCAGAATTTAAAAACACTTCATGAGAAGCAGAAAAACCTACTGCACCTATAGTACCAAAAAAGTATGAGACAAATACTTGTTATAAGTGTAACAAACCTTGGGTTAAAGGTCACAAATGTGAGAAGAATATAAATATTGTTGAAAATCAACATGAATCTGAAATTGAAACAGAGAAAAGTGAAGATTCAAGTGATTATGACAGTAATATCTCATATAGTGATGAGAATGAAGTCTGTATGTTGGAAGATGATTTGTCCATCTTTGACAATCCAATATTAAATATGGACTTAAATAAATCTTTAATGAATTTCGACGATGCTGAAATCATTAAAGATATACAAGCTGATAACTTTAGAATTACACCTATCATGGTTCAAGCTATCATTTCTGGTGAAAATGTTAATATAGTATTGGACACAGGAGCTGCTGGTTCTGTTGTTTCTACTAATACATTACAGAAAATTGATAGTGAATATAAGTCTAAGCTTGAACCCCTTCAAAGTAAAAATTGGAGAGGTTTTGGATCAGTACTACATCCCATTGGTAGATACAAAGCTTCTTTTTTCTTTAAACATCAACATGGTTATGTAACAGAAACTTGTGACTTTGTAGTAATGGATAATACTAACTTTAGTAACTGTTTTATCATTGGAAATGATATTCTGACTAAGTTTGGTGTGAAATTAGACCCTTCTAATAACAATTTTACAATTGGCATTAATGGTAAAAGGAAATTTAAAATAAATTCTTTTAACACAGTCTTACACATTGAGTCAGTAACAAATATTCCGTGCAAAGGAAGAGAATCCAATGAGATGGAACTTCTGGAAACTGAAATTTCAAAAGCATCATTTGGCACTCAGATAAGTAAAGCTGAAAAAATGATATTTTGGACTTAATTAAAGCATTTCCAATTGCTTTTGCACATGGTACAATTGAACTTGGCTTTGTAAAAGATCATGAAATGAAGATTAGTTTAACCTGTGATATGGATAATATTCCTGCTAGTCTTAAAAAGGAACCAAACCCTGCTTCACCAATGAAGAGGAAAGACATAGAAGATAATATTAAGATGTTATTAAAAATAAACATTCTTGAAAAGGTTGAAACTACACCAAAATATTGTGTAATATAACCAGTGCTAATTTCTTATGAACAAGATAAAGCAAGACTGTGCTGTGATTATAGAGCATTAAATACATTTACAGTAGATGACATTTATCCCTTGCCAAGGATTGCCACTATACTTACTACCCTCAAAGGTGCTAAGTATATAAGTTGCTTAAATGAAAAAAAGCGTACCATCAAATTCCTGTTGAAAAGAATTCACAGAAATTTTTGTTGATAACAACACTCATGGGAATTTATAAATATGTCAGGATGCCATTTGGACCAAAAAATGCTCCATCAGTATTTCAGAAGTTAATGGATATAACCTTCCATAATGAAATGATTGAGGGATGGTTAATGGTATACATTGATGACATCATAGTGTTCTCTAAGACTTATGATGAACAATTAATCCATTTAAAGAAGTTATTTCAAAAAATGGATGAAATAAAAATGACCCTTGCATTGAGAAAATGTAAATTTGGGTTTGAATCTTTAAAAGTGCTTGGTCATATTGTATCTGGCTTAAAAATATGTTTAGACCAACATAAAGTGTCTGCAATAAAGAATATTGTCATTCCTCAAAATTTAAAGGATGTACAATCTTTTCTTGGTATGTGTGGTTATTATACACAATATATAAAAAACTACCAATTAATTGCTGCACCATTGACCACACTGATAAAGAAATCAGAAGCTTTCATTTGGAATAATGAAAGACATCAGGATTTTGATAAGTTGAAAGAATGTTTAATGACAGCTCCTATCTTGGGATTACCAGATTTCCAATTGCCTTTTTTATTATATACAGATGCAAGTTTTATTGGTCTGGGTGCTGCTTTGCATCAAAAACAACTTATTGGAGGAAAAATGTCAGAAGTAGTAATTTGCTATATTTCACGTACTCTAAGAAGTAGTGAATTGAAATATGGTGCTACTCAACTTAAATGTTTGGCAGTAGTATGGGCTCTTGAGAATCTACATTATTACCTTGAAGACCAAAAATTTGAGTTAATAACTGACTGTAGTGCGGTTAAGTCACTCTTAAACATGAAAACTCCTAATAGACACATGTTTAGATGGCAATTAGCTGTACAAGAATACAGAGGACGGATGACTATTACACATAGAGCAGGAACCTTACACTCTAATGTAGATTTGTTATCTAGAGTACCTCTGCCTAATAATGATTTTAATCCTGCTTATGTTGCTGAATCAGAGATTATTAACATTTATGGCATTTATATTGTAGATCTTGAGGATGAATTTATGCAATCAATTCTTGATATGTATGCTTCAGATCTTGACTTGAGTAAACTCACTACAATATTAAATGATCCATCTAATGCTTCAATGAATTTTTTAATAAAAACATTACCAAATAAGTATAAAGAGGCATTAGAAAAAGGAAAATTTTCCATTGAGGATGGTTTTATATATTACAGGAATAAATTAAGCAATGTAATTTTAATTTCCCCTTCAATGAAGGAGTTAATCTTAAGTATATGTCATGATGATATATTGGAAGGTCATTTTGACTACCATATAACATTAAGCAGAGTAAAAAACACAGCTTGGTGGATTAAAACGTCTGAGGATGTTCAAAAATATGTTGAGACAAATGATTCTCGTCAAAAATCTAAAAGATTAACAGGCAAAAGAGCTGGTTTATCACAACAAATTGAGAAACCAAAAGCTCCAGGTGAAATAATTTACATGGACTTTGTAACAGGTTTTCCAATAGCAGGGCATAAGAGTTACATCTCCTTCTGGGTAATTGTAGATATATTTACAAAGATGTGTAAATTTATTACTACCCACAAAGAGGTTTCTGCAAAGGACTTAGCTTTTTTATGGTGGACACAAATGTTAAATACAGCAGGTTTCCCCAAAGCAATAGTTTCTGACAGATATCCTAAATTTACTTCTGAGTTCTGGACATCACTTATGGATGTTTCAGGGTGTCAATTAAAACTTTCTACAGCACACCATCCACAAACTGAAGGGCTAGCAGAAAGAATGATACAAAATTTAGAAGATATGATAAGAAGATATTGTGCTTTTGGTCTTAACTTTAAATACAATGACAAATTCACGCATTATTGGGTAACCCTTATCCCAGGTTTAGAATTTGCATACAATATTACAGTACATTCTGTCACTGGCAAAAATCCATTTGAGTTATGGTGGGTTATGTACCTAATACCCCAGCTAAAACTCTTAATAAATTACCTAGATTGGATATCCATCCAGGTACAAAATCATTTCTTCAGATGCAAGAATTATGCAGAAAAAATGCTCAAGAATGTATAAATAAGGCATTTGATTATGAGAAGAAAAGATGAGATAAATCCCATAAAGAGCAAATGTTCAAAGAGGTTGATGAAGTCCTTATTTCTACACTACATTTAAATTCAAACGGTAATGTTAAATTGAAGGATCCATTCATTGGAACATTTGTAGTTATAAAGATGGTTGGTAACAATGCTGTTGAGGTTATTCTATATGCACCTTATGATAGAAAACATCCAGTATTTCCTATTTCTCTTATAAAACCATACCATTATAATGATACTGCTCTATTTCCAAGAAGATCATGAAGGCATAAACAGCAACCTGAAGAAATAGTTGAAAAGGCAGAAATTGAAAAGATACTTAAAGAGAGACCCCTTACTAAAGAAAAGGGAGTTGAGTATCTATTAAGATTTAAAAATAAATCAATTTAATATGACCAGTGGATTCCAGAAAATGAAATCTCTGATCTTAAAAATCTCTTGAAAAAATTTAAATCAAAATAATACTATTTATTCAGTATATGTATTATAGAAATTTAAAAAATTTTCTTTTCACTCCTTACTTTTAATTAAAATGTCTTAACATTTTTTTTATTGTTTTTTTGGGTGAGGGAGTGTCAGCCTAGATATCCCTAGGACTGAGTATTTCTTATACTTAAAATAAGATAACCTTAAGTACATTAAGCTTATATCTTATAAATAAGGTTAAAATAATAATATATATGATTATATTACATATATATATAATTATTATTCTATTATATAAATTATAGTAGTTTAAATAGCTTATCCATAGACTAATAATACTTATTAAGGTGTTAATGGAGTAATAATATACTTATCTTAATTGATACTAAGTAATTATTGACATACATAAGCTTATATGTATACATAAATCTCATATTCAGTGAAATATGCAGTATATTATGTATATTTAGGTATATAAGTGGGTTTTAGCCCCTCAATAGTCTAACACCTTTGTTTTTCTGCTTATTTTAGGTCATATGGACATATCCAGTGGACTTACAACGCCTACAGAAGCATAAACATCTATTTCAGGCGCATACACTCAGTCTGGACAACTTAATCTGCTTCCTCGGATGGATTTTCACGGATTTATGGGTTGGGATATGATTACTGGGTTAATATGGAAGCTTGGGGATGTTATTGGGGGCTTTCACATTTCATTTTTTTCCTTTATATGCTTTGGGTTTCATTATATTCTCTTTGGATGAGTTATTTTACCTGTTTCTTTATGCTATCCACTTTTATCTGGATTTTCCATTTATGGTATGGATCTGTGTTATCATTAATTGTGATGGAGGGTCCTTACTGGAGTTCTGGATGTTGAATCTGCTTGAAGTGGATGCCATGGGGAGGTTATGGGCCCTCACAGTGCTGTAATTTCTGGGGATAGCAGTGACATCATCTGGATTGAAGGTCTGTGCACTCCAGTGGATTTTGGTATAAGTAAGGGATGATTTTGATGGTTATTGGACATCATTCACTTACTAAAATTTAAACAAACATTATAAAACAATTATTATTATTCAAAGAGATATTATAAAGCCATTATAAATTGATATTATCTTTATATAAGCTATAACTATATTATATTTATCTATTTTCCACCACTAGCACGCATTTAAATCCAAGTATTGTGAGTTTTATTTGAGTATAACTATTTTATTAGTCTTCCCCTGAGGTTTAATCACTAAATCATTTATCAATGAGTAGTAGGACCATAAATAAATACTACTATATCATACTTAAACACTAGATACACTGACAATAACTCCCTGCCACTTCTCAAAAGCCCACTGTGGAAATACTTTCTTTAGTGTAAGTTTTCTTCATTTCTCTTCCTTCCTTCCATCCTATTACTTATTTCTTTTTCTTTCTTTCCTAGTAATGCGAATACTGTTAACAACGCAAAAAGAAGTTTATTTACGATGGGCGGCCCACTGTTGAGCCCCTGGATCCCAACACTTCCACTTCAAATATGATGAGTCAGATGGCCATCAAGCGCCCTGAACCCACTTCTTCGACCCCACCTGGCAACAAGAGAGTCAATTTTGATTACCATACACCTACACCTAGTAGTGTCACCTCTATTCCTAACTCTCTCTTTTTGAGGAGAGTACAGTAAGTCGTCTTTTTCTTTCTTCTCCCTTTTCTGATCTAACACTAACATTCTCTCTTTCCTCTTTTAGAATGCGCCAAACACCTTACACTGCATCACCTCCACCTCCTAACGCTCCTCTGTTCCTTCCAGTCTTGGAAGAAGATCCGGCCTGGGATACCAACCCTATCCCGGAGTGTACTGCACGCACTCCAACTCCTGACTGGACCACTCTTCAGCCAGTTTATGACACCATCATCCCAGATGATTGGCCAGCCAACGTCTCTCCTAAAAACAATGAGAAAGAGCCCACCATAGCTCAAAACTGGGATTTCGCAGAGCACATTGCCTGCGCACCATACAATTCAACTATGAGTTGTATGAACAATATAATAGCTGCCGTCAAGGAATTTCTCAAGGTGGTCCCGGTTTATACTTGCGCCAAGTACAATAAACAAAAAAAGCTAAAGACCACCTTGAAACAAAACGTGCAAGAGACTGTTAACCACTGGGCCTTCTGCATCCCAATCTATGATGACACAGAATACTAAAAAAAATCTTCCTTATATATTCCTAATAAATTGTGCATTGCTTTGTAAGATAAATGCAACAATAATAATTTTTTTCCTTTCTTTTTAATTCTGCTTGACCCCAAGTTCCTTGTGAGAACCCAACATCTGCAAGATGAGTTGCCCCAAAAAATATCATCCTTTTTCCAAACAGCGCACCTTACTACTAAGTGACTATGAAAGATAAAACAATAAACACAAATTCTTTTGAGATTGGCGCTACTCCCTATAGCAGCAAATACATCCCCTGCGTCATATATGCATGTGTTCCCTTGAAATCTTCAGATCTTTTCAACGTATGACTTTCCTTTGACTGCGATGTATTTGCCTTTACTTAGGTCCCTTATTTTTATCTTTCTTTCTTTTGATGAAAATTCTTCATATCCTTCTTAGAAACCATTCAGTACTCATGTCAGTTATTGCACAACTGATGTCTTTTCCATAATGCAATTATTAACCTATAAATAGCCTGTCTAATAACCCAGATTACCTTTATCCAAACATCATGACTCAATATTGGACAGTTCCCAAAGATCAAGCCTGCTCTTTTTTTAAACACCACAAATTTAATTGTACATTTTCTAGACCTCAGGGGTATGCCTCCTTTAGACCTGCCTGTGACAACTGCTTTAGATACCACAAAACTTGCAATATCTCTCTAAACCAAAATACTCCTCAGCCTACTGGCTATATTTGCTTTCCACCTAGTTCTACCTATAGCGCCCCCATAATTACAACCACTAGTCCCGCTGTAGACAATCCTATAGTACTAGCTATAAGCCTTGACCAAGGGAGTTGGAGAAAAACCAGAGATAAAATCCCCTGTCCCTTTAGAAAAATAGAGTGAGATTTACTTGCTAAAGTAAGTTGGTTCCTGTTTTGCTAAAGCTCCTTTTCAACACACTTGACTGCTTGATGAGCCAAGAAAGTAGTCCCCAGATAGACTACCAGACCAAAGAACTGAAATGTAGAACAATGTCCACACCAGAGACAGCAAAGATACTTGATGTAGGCTGCAAATCCACACCAGAGACAGCAATAATACTTGCTATAGCAAGCAAGACTATAACAGAGAAAACAGTTGCCAAGGTTAAGTCAAATGAAGAACTCACTTGCAACAAACACAGCCAATTGTGGCCAGAAAACAGTGAAAACTGAGTCAGGAACAATGATATCACCTCTGGCTGATTGTATGATGATTAAGGTTGCCCCAAACTGTCTTATTCACTATGTACACACAGACCACCAACTAAGAGCCCATGCGCACCCACCAATCTGGCGCCTGTACCCGCCAAATTGCATAAAAAACCCTTCTGAAGCGCTCCCCAACCTCCTAAAACAGAGGCAGGCAGGCTGCCCGATGTCGGGGGTGCTGCCTGAAGCGGCCCGGCCTCCCTGAAGCCAGAAAACCAATAAAAACAACTAATCTACTTAGAAAAATTAGCTACATTTACTAAAACCTTTAAAACATGGAATTTCACTATAACAACATTGTGACATGAAATATAGAGAAAAATTAGCTCTATCCAATGGTACTAAGAACTTAACCCTAAGACTTAAGGTTAGCCCGTAAAACACAAAAAACAAAATTAAACAGCAATCTTTTATATATAAAAAATGAGGAAATGACCCCTTAAAACTTAGAATATGAAAAATTTCTTCAAGACATAAAATATAGAGAAAAGCCAGGGCTATTCAATGATAGTACCCACATACCTTCAGACCCAATATCCACGGAATAAAACCAGAAAAATACCCAATTCCTTAACAGATGTCAATTAAGACATGCACAAACAGCGCCAAATCACACAACAAAGGCCCCTTCCAATGTTGGAAGACCACATCCTCCCTCCAATTGAGAATTTCCACATTCTTTCTTCATCCAACCACCATGTTTAACCTTCTTCCCAATTCTGCCTCTGAAATGGGTCCTTGCCAATATTGCATTGACAATAATTTAATCTGCACAATGACACCACCTGTCCATCCATACAGAACGTCCTGCGATGTCTGCCAATCTAGAAAGAAGACTTGTCACAGACCTGTCCCACTCTCTTCTGCAACAGATTCACCTCCACCTCAACCTGGTCCATCTTCTGTCAGCACCAAAAGGTCTAGGCCATCCATCCTGATACCCAGATTAATCAAAAAGCTTCACCCTTCCCGGAAGAGTGCCACAACCCAGAAAACAACTAGTTCCACCATCCCTGGTCCATCTGATGGTAAAGAACATTCATTTCTTCCTTCAAATTTAAACTGATGACTTCTTAGTTCCTCCATCTTCTGATAGTGATGGTAACAATGTAGGATCCATTGCACCACCAACACCAAACCACTTTCCCGCTATCAAGGCCAAGTTCCAACAACACACATCTCAACAGAAACAACTTCTGCTTCACTACTTCCAATCCACTCCTTCTAGAGATCCACAGGACATTGAGAACAGAAGACACCTCATTCACCAGTTCAAGGCTAATTCTGAACACTTCATTTCATCTCTTGATTCCCTCTGTAATTCCACTAGTACTTGAGCTTGATTCAGAAAGAAAAAAATTACCACACCCTCTACAGGATTTAACCACAAAACAACACTCAGTTTTGAGTTTTGGGGGACCATCCTCATTTTATAGTCTTGGGGGACTCAAAAACCCTCAGTTTAAAGTCTTGGGGGACTCAAAAACCTAAATCATAAACCCAGAACCATAGATCAACCACATTAAGACACAGAAAAAAAACTAACATTCTGGGGTAATTGTAAATAGAGCTGCGAGCCCATCAATTACCCCCAAACTTGCCTTTGCTGAATTTGGAGGCTCCCCCTGTGGATACCCTCCACCAATCTTTCAAAACCAACTCCAAAAACAAAACTCCTTCCTCAGTTTATAGTCTTGGGGGACTCACAACCCTCAGTTAAAAGTCTTGGGGGACTAAACCAACAACAATCCTCAGTTAATAGTCTTGGGGGACTAGCACAGTATTCAGTTTAAAGTCTTGATGGACTAATCTTGATAGAATCTTGAAACCAGCCAGTTTAAAGTCTTGGAGGACTAACAGAAACCAGATTTCATTTTAAAGTCTTGATGGACTGGCGGAAGTTTGCATAAAATAGACGCAGCCAATTTCATACAGACCACCCCTACAGCCAACCTGCTGAACTTCCACCTTCACTTCATCATCTACCCATCACTGACAAAAATCTCCTCCTATCCCTTTCCATCATCTTTTCTCACCAAAGATCATGGCTGGATCTCCTGATGTTAAACCTTCTACTCTCCCTTTCTTCACTTCTCCCAAGGACTATGCCTGCAAACAGTGCATCCACATGTGCAGACCTTGAACATTCACTCTTCCAACTCCTGAAGCCAAATTCTACAACAGGGCTTGTGATTCTTGCTATTCAAAAAAGAAAAGATGTGACAGGGATGCCAACTACCCTAATCCTCCTCCTTCACCTTCTCATAAATACATCTCTAGATCCCCTACCAGATCCCCAGAGCTTGGTTCTTCCTCTTCCTCTTTATCTTCAGCACCTTCCAGAAGATCCAGAAGCTCAGCTTCCAGAACTCTTCCCAAAAGACCAGCCTTAGCTTCCCAAGAAACTTCTTTTATCTCCGCCAAGTTAGCTCCAAAAGCTTCAAGATCAGCTCCCAGGCTTCTAGACCGCGTTCAGGCGGCCCGCCCGCCTCACTGGACAGTGAAAATCCGGCTCAAAATCTCCAAAAAAAACCGGAAAACAGCCAAATTCCATCAATCAACAAAAACAACTCTACACAATAACCTCCCACTGCTCCCAGAGCAATGCAGCCAACCCTTCCAAGGTCCAAAAACTTCAAATTTTCCCAAACTTCTAGGAGACCTGCCAGAGAACCCCAAGAAGAAACCAGAACACCCCACACTTCACCCAAGCAACAACTTCGTCCCCAACTAAGACAAAGAAACTACACCTCTCCTCTGTCAGCCAACTATTCTTCTGACAGTTCCATCTCTTCAAAAGCTCCATCCAGAAGAGATCAATCTGCTTCTAAATCACCCTCTCCTGCTCCATCTTTTAACAACCCTGGTACTCCATCACCAGCACCTCCTCCAGCTGAATCAAACAGAAATAACAACAACAACAACAACAACAATCTTACTGATCCAACTAGGCCCCAGGAACATCAGCCTCCTAGTTCACCTTCTCAAAATCTTTCAGAGAAAGACCAAGAGGATCCATATCTTTCCCTAGTTGATCCACCCACTATGACCATTACAAAATCTTCAGATATCCAAATTCCAGCTGCTTAAAAATTTGATGAGCTTCCAATCTGTAAGTACCAAATTAATTTATCCCATTTCTTCAACAAAAATAATTACTGATCCAATTCTTCTTGTCTAGTTGGCACCCCTCCTCCTGAATCTATTATTGGAGTTGCCCAACCTCTTGAAACTTCTCTGACCCTGGATTATGGAGACATGAAGAAACACCTAAGCACCATGTGTTCCAACATGCTAAAAGCCTTTGCCCTCCATGGACCTTTGAATGACATTGAAAAATCCCTGAGAAAGCGCCTGTTGGACGACCACTGGAAAATTTCTAGGATCATTAAGCACACCCTCCAGCACTCTATTCCTGCCTCTTCTTCTTCCTCCTCTGAACTTCCCTCTAATCCAATTCCTGACCATTACAATCCCTATAATCTCTCCAGCAGGATGCACTTCAAAGAACACAGTGCTTCCCATAATCCTAACAAAAAACAAAAACGACATCACAATCCGGACCAGCCTCCAAAAACTTCATCATCCAGACAATGAGCTCCTGAAAAAAGATTAGAAACATAATAATAATATAAAACAATTAATAAAAATCATTTCAGAATTTTTTTTTTTTTTTTAAGTTTTATTTTTATTTTTTTTTACTCTACTAATATATTAAAATTAAAATTTGATAAATAAATCAAATAAAATAAATGAAATATAATATAATATAAAAAATAATAGAAATGGTATCCCCCAGCCAATTGATGAGCTGATCCCCTGATACCTTACCCACATCCAAGTGCACCTTGATGTGGATACACAATTAAATCTTTTAAATGATTAAAAGAAAACAAAATTCAAAAAATTTAGAAATACAGAAGATAATAAAAATAATGAAGCACAAAAACACATGAAATTAATAATAAATAAAAAAGAAAATAGCATTGCCCGGCCAATTGATGAGCCTTTCCCCACCAATGCTTGCCCACATCCAGGTGACCCTGATGCAGTAACACCCTAAATTTTTGATTTTATAATTTTAACAACCCCCATAAAAAATTAAAAGAAAAAAAGAGAAAAAAAGAAAATAATCTAAAACTGCTATCTAGCAAAAACATAACTGCAAAATCAAAGACAGTCCAGCTCCATAGATGGTCCAATAAGAGAAAGTCCGGTCCAAAAAAAAATCACTGGGTGGGCTCCCTCCAATAAGTAAAAATGATGGGAGACCACCAGTGATCCACCACCAATTTGACGGAACCAAAGATAAAGAAGCCAGTCCCAAACCAGTTTAAAGTCATAGTGGACTTGAAACCTGAATAATAAACAACAGAACTAGAATTCAACTAGGAAAAACAAAAGACTTGAGACAGAAATTCTGGGGTAACTGTTCTACAGAGCAGCCAGGCCATCAGTTACCCCCACACTTGCCAAAATAAAAATCTAGAAGCCCCCCCCCCTGGGTACCTTCTAAAAAACACAACATCCAACACAAAAACCCAAAACCAATAAGAGTGAAGAGACCAGCACATGAAAACCAGAGGAAATTCCAGTTTAAAGTCATAGAGGACTAAAACCTGTGAAAAGAAACCAATACTAGGGTTCAACCAAATTAAGAGAAAGCGTTGGAAACAGAAAATCTGGGGTAACTGTTGATAGAGCAGCCAGCCCATCAGTCACCCCTACACTTGCCAAGATCAAATCTAGAAGCCCCATCCATGGGTACCTTCTAACAAAAAGTTTCCAACACAAAAGTTGCTCTGCAACACCAAAAAAAATTTCAAAACAAAAAAAACGTTCCATAGTTTATCTTCATTACGGAGTAAATCTTCTTCATGCCTAGTGCCTCTGGGATAAAACCTCTTCACTTTGTTTGCAGCCACCCTCTTTTTCAAGACTGCACCATCCAACTCTTCCAAAACATAAGAACCTCCAGACGCCTTAGATCTGACTCTGTAAGGTCCATTCCATCTGTCAGCAAACATTTTCACCCACTGAATCTCCAAAATTCTATTATACACCAAAACCAAAAACCAGGTTTCAAGGGATTCCTGAGTCTATGCGCCAACTTCTTGTCCCAGTACCTGACTGATTGATTCCTAATCTTCATCATTCTAGAGTATGCCTTCTCCTGACATTCCTCTCTACATTCCAACTGTTGCATCCTGGCATAGAGCAATTCTTCTGTTGAGTGCACATCATCCCAATCAATACCAAGATAAGAAACAGCTTCCAAGTCCACTGGTAGAACGGCTTTCTGACCAAACATTAACTCATAAGGAGAATAGCCAGTTGTCCTCTTCACAGTGACCCTATCAGCAAATAACACCAAGGGTAAATAATGCCTCTACTTTTCAGCGCTATCTCCACACATCTTCACCAAAGCATTCTTGATAACTTGATGGCCTCTTTCAACCATGCCTTCAGCTTCAGAATAATAAGGTGTAGCCACTCTTACTTTAGAGACAACACTAGCCACAGCTTCTCTAAATTTGGCACCAAACTCTGGCCCGCCATCAACAGTCACCAACTTCATCAACCCATACCTATAAATCCACTCCTTCTTCAAAAACTCTGCCACATTCTTGGAAGTCAAATTACCCAGAGGCACTGCCTCAACCCAACCAGACAAATCATCCCTAGCAACAATCAAGTATTTATACCTGCCCTCTTTAATATGGACAGCATCCAGACAGACCCTTCCAAAAACAGTTGATTTGCCAGTAGCACGGCCTACCTCTTTAGGTTTCAAGTGACTTCTTCTTTGACATTCTTCACAAGATTGAACCCAAACCTGCACAGCCAACTTCATACCTGGCCACCAAAATCTGTCAGCTACTCTTCTATAAGTCTCCCCAAAGCCTCTATGACCAAGGTCTTCATGCAAAGACTTCAAAACCAATTTTCGACCCTTCTTCTGAGTCACCACCACTTG
Source organism: Hemileia vastatrix (assembly GCA_030280995.1). Taxonomy (NCBI): domain Eukaryota; kingdom Fungi; phylum Basidiomycota; class Pucciniomycetes; order Pucciniales; family Zaghouaniaceae; genus Hemileia; species Hemileia vastatrix. The sequence goes on along the minus strand of JASXTE010000013.1, from coordinate 18,124,463 downwards.
AGGACTTGGATGTATCCTCCTCATCAACCGCCTTCCTGACACATAAAATCCAGGACTCTACTTCTTAATTGCAGACCAAGTATCACTACGCAATATAGGGGGTGGACTTGCTAGCAAGTCATCAACCTGAACTCAGATGGAACTAAGACTGAACTCATACTGAACTCATACTGAACTCATACTGAACCCATTCTGAACTCTACTTGAACACCCACCTATAACTGTTCTGCTGAGTGGTGTTCATCCCTGATTGTATGGTTCCTTTATCAATAGCTCAATGTGTGTTCAATCTGTGGTGAGTTTGGGTCCAAGGTTGCGGACTCGCTAGCAAGTCCGCCCCCCATATTGTGTGGTGTATAATCATCACAACTATCTGGCCTCTCCAAGGTCAAAAGATATTCCACAAAAATAAAATAAAACCCAGACTGACCCCAGGTCTCATCTTCAAAATCCAACAACACCACATCCAAGGGTACAATTCTGTCATCAAAATCACCAGTATGAACATGAGCCAATTGAGCAGCCCAACCAGGACACCAATCCTTAAATTTTGGCACTTCCTTCTCTTTCCACTGAACCTTGTGAGAATCCAGTTCACTAACAAAAACACCCTTTTCCAATTTTTAGCTGTCCCAAAGAACAACTCCATCTTCATCAACAAAAACATCCTGATCACCAGAATCAAGATCAGATCCAGCCAGTTCAGCATCTTGGGGGAGGTCAGAGAAATCTTCAGCACCCTTTGTGCTGGCCCTAACCACTGGAACATCTTCATCAAACTCTTCAGCCTCAGAATCTTCATCTGTAGGTGGCCTCCTTGATAATCCATCAGGCATAGTAAAAGTTTTGCATGGTTTGTGTACCAGGTCAAAAGAAAAATGTTGAATAAATGCCACCCACCTAGTCATTGGAGCATTTGGAAGACTAGGCGTATTGATCATCTGAACCAAAGATTTTGCATCCACCTGCAGCTCAAAATGCTGCCCCCACAAAACCGTCTGAAGCTTTTTTAAAATTTTAGATACACCACAAAATTCCAACTTAGGTTGAGAATACCTAGATTCCACCTCATTAAACACCAAAGACTCATATCCTACTAGCCTGACCCTCCCAGTCCTATCCTTCTGAGACAAAACAGCACCAGCAGCAATATAACTTGAGTCCACTGCCAGATAAATTTTTCCAGCACCAACACCATAATCCAACTTGTGAAGAACAATATCTTCACCAACAACCTTTTTTAACTTCTGAAAAGCCTCTTCACACTCTTCAGTCCATTCCCAATCTGCATATTTTCTGGTAAACCTCCTTAAAGGTGAAGCCAACAATTAAAAATCCTTAATAAAAATCCTGACATATACACATACACCCAAAAATCCCCTGACTTCAGTAGTATTTTTAGGCCTTTGCCATGACTGAATTTTATTAATCTTCTTCTTTGCCATAATCCTTCCCTCTTTACATACCACATGACCCAGAATTTCCAAAGCAGGAACCCAACAACAGAATTTTGACCCTGAAATGGTCAAACCAGCCTCTTCAATCCTAAACAACACTCTCTCTAGAGTTATGGCATATTCCCACACAAACCTCCTTATTCCAGGGTTCTCCGCTAACACCTCATTACCATAATCAGTGGATGGTCCTTTAATTCCACCATCATCAATAAAAATACCAGCATGAGTATGAACCTCATCCTGTAAAATCCAAGCCATCTGTGCTTGATATACTGCCACTGAATTAGTTGCTCCTTGAGGCAACCTAGTGAGCTGAAATCTTCCCAAAGGAGTCTCAAAAGTTTTGAGAGGCCTTGAATCCGTATGGAGTTCCCTCTCATCATAACCACCCATAATATCACCCAAACCATAACACACCCTTCCAGCAAAAGCTTCAACAAAATCCTCTGCACTTGGTGGCATCCCAGTGTCCTTGATAGTGACTCTATTCAAGGCTCTAAGATCATGAACCACCCTCAACTCTCCATTCTGCTTTTTTACGCAGAAAACCAGACTTGAGTAGCTGGAAGTTGATTGTTTGTATAACCCAGTCCTGACTCTTTCCCTAACAATCTCCACAAAATCCTCTCTAATAGCGGTTGGAATCAGAATAAGTTTGATTTGCCAAGGTTCATGACAAACCACAGGAATCAAGTAAGGTTCCCTATAAGAGTGGTTCATTACACCCCTTTCCTCCACAACAAACACCACAGCTTTTTCCTTTAGCACCATAACGTGCAACAACAACTTCTTTTCTTCTTCAGAAAACCACCCATCAGAACCAAAATTAACAACTTTCAACCTTTCCACGGTCACCCTAGCCATCTCTACAAATTCTGGAGGATTCTTCAACAAAGGAGTACAGTACGGATCTCTTGACAAAGGATGTCTCTTCAAGGGCGGATTCAAGCCCACAGGTAGAGGCTCATTGACAGGCCTAATCTTCTGCGCTACCTTCTTATACTTTGCCGCTCCACCTTCAACTTGAGGGATCTTCAGGAAATCTTCACCACCAGACCTGGAACAAAAACCAAGGGTTTCCCCATTTCTCACATGTGTGGCCAAGGTAATGTTTTTGAAAGGTGTAGAAGAAATCCTAGCGGTGCACAATTGGGAGGACTTACTTTTACACCCCAATCTCACCACTCCAAACTTTTCCGCAATTCCACATCTACATCCTCACTTCCAACTTCAAAATCTTCAAATATTGATTCATCTTCTGAATCACATCTTCTAAAATTGTGCAGTTCATCCTCATGCTGGAGGCCCAAAAATTGATCTTGATGATCTTCTTTCTTCATTATCTTCAGATTCTTTTCTTGATTTTCTTGAATTATCTTGAAATTTTTTCCTTCTTTTCTTGAGTTTTCTTCTGACCTACAAAAATAACCAGGGCTTTCCCCAATGCTCACGGGTGTTGCCCAGGTAATGTTTTTAAAAGGTGTAGAAGAAACCCTAGCGGTGCACAATTGGGAGGACTTACTTTTAGACCCCAATCTCACCACCCCAAAACTTTTCCGCATATCTTTCATTAAAGATATATAACCAATCTTCTTCTTTGAACTTGAATTAAAAATAATTAAGAATCTTGAGAGAGAACAGAGACTTGATAAAAACTTGATGAATACTTGCAGAGAAGAGAAACATTAAAAAGAGAAAGTTGAAAATCCACTTGGTATATCTCCAAGGGAGCTGACCTACTACAACCTGGGATTTCCTCATCTTGGGGAGAGGTTGTAGCACTAGGGTGATGAGCCCTCATTACTCTAAAAAAGACAGACTCTCAATAGAGCCTGATCCGCACTCCAAAAAACAAGAGGCAGAACCCACTTCCTTCCTTCTCCTGCAGCAGTCCATGCACTGGCACATTGAAGATAAACTAGGCCTGGTCTCCCAACCATCCTCTCCAGGGGATGATAACCTCATGTGAAGTCTCCTTTCATCTTCACCAGTCAACTCCAAACTGATTCCCAAATCAAATTGATAACCAATTCTTGCCTGAAAATCCATCAAGAATGGCCCACCCAAAACTGCTTTTACATTACCTATAGCAATGTAAAAATGAACCTTCTCTGAGGCTCCGCCAACATCTAACTTCACAAACTCTGAAGTTCCAACCAATTCAGTGACATGGCCACCGATCCCTCTCAAATTCCCACCAATACCAGTTTTGATGGGGAGGCCCATATGAGTTTCCTCAAACAAAGAAATCAGGTTTATCTGAGAACCTGAATCCACCAATGCCCTTGCCTCCCTGCCATTCAGAGTGACATTGACATATCCCAGATGAGCAGAAAAATGAGTTTCCAACCCCTCACCAAACTTTTCCGCAGAATCACAAATGTATTCTACCTCACCAGAAGAAACTCTTCTCCTGGTCAACAACTTTTTCTGTCTATCAGCCAACCCTGGACTGATAGCATACAATTCCCCATAAGATAGGGAAACCTGACCCTGATTCATCCTTTCCAGGACAGAGTCCATAACATTAACTTGACCAGACACTACTGGCCTCTCAAAGTGAGCTCTTTGATTCACCACCTTGGTCCTAGAAGACTCTTGAGGACCAGCACCACCAACAGGTTTACCATTAACAGGAACCAAACCAGATCCCTCACCTGAACCTCTAACTCCAGCAGGCTTTGGCAATGAAGCCAAAGGGACATCCTCCTCAGAGTCAGAATCAACCTCCATTGGCATTGGCTCACCATTCATGTCCAATGCACCAAAACTAGGGGGACCCATGACAGCCATACCCTTCTGCATCTTGTACAGCTCCTCTTTGCTGTACCTCTTCCTAGATTCCCTCAGCTTAGGGTCCAACTTTGAAGCATTTGGCTTTGGTTGGGCCTGAGAGCTGCTATTAGGCCTTCCCACCTTTCCTGCTTCCACATCATAAACACCAGCCAAGCATTCACCACTTGACTGTCCACCACAAGAATGCAACTCCAAAACACCAAAGGAAGTAGAAAAAGAGACCTTATTAACCTCCTTCCCCTTTCCCTTAGTATCCTCATCCTCCTTACCAGAAAACCTCCCTTGATCAGGAATCTCCTCAAACCTTGGCCTCCTTTGATTGAGACCTCCCCTTCTCCTGACCAAATTAACAGGAGCCTGCCCCTCACTGGGCTTAACAAAAGAACCATCAGGGAACTTGAAAACCCTGCCATCAAATTCCACCTTTCCTTTAGACACATCCCTGTTCAATGCCCAACAATCATTGGACCTGTGCCCCCTCCTGCTGCAATAATAGCAGACCCAAGGATCACTCCTACCAGCCCTCCTATCAAAATCTCTGGGCTGAGAAGGTGACTTATTGACCTTCTTAGCCTCCTGAACAAAAATATGCAGCTGCTTTGTAAGATCAGCCAACTGCTACACCATTGGGTCCCTCTCCTGTTTGGGAACCTGCACCAAATTCTTCTACTCCTTCTTCTCTCTAACTTCCTCTTCAGCCAAAGCCTCACTTACTTTGCTGACATACTTGGCACACCCCTCCTGATAGGTGTCCACAGCCAATAACTTCAAATGGGCCTCAACAGCCTCCTTCATCTTATCCAAGGCAGGAAAATTCTGGTCCCCAATAGAAAGAGTCTTCATCAATTCCTTTCTTGACAACTCCTTCAACACATCCATCCTGAAATCTCTAGCCAGGGCAGACCAAAAAACATCCTTGGCAGCATTTTCATGTGCCAGCTCCTCCACTTCCACCAAGTATTCCACCACAGGATCAAACTGTAGCAGAAACTTCCTGTAACTATGTAAGTTACCAACACCACCATAAGATTGCCATTCACTGACAACCTTGTTCAGATCCACCATAGTGAACCTGACACCCCATATGTCCACCATCTCCCTACACAACAATTTCCAATCCCTCTTCTTGTAGCCAGACATGGCCAAATATCCTTCTCCACTGACCTATCACCAATGAAGAAGATAATCTGCTTCACCATGTCCAGGTAGGAAGCACCATCCACTCCAGCAGCAGTTTCATACTTCTCTAGAAACCACTTGACAACCTCCCCATTAAACTTGGTACCATCCCAAGTTTTAATCCTCACACACTCCCTAACCATCACAGAAGGAGGACCATCCCCCCCACTGACAGTCACCACAGGAATAGAGAAGCCAAAAGCCATTCCTCCAGACCAAAACACCAAAAAGAGCCAACCAAAGAAAACAGAGATTCCAAAGAACTAGCAAGTTCCACCCCATGTTGGGCTCCAGAAATGTAGACAATCCTATAGTACTAGCTATAGGCCTTGACCAAGAGAGTTGGAGAAAAACCAGAGAGAAAATCCCCTGTCCCTTTAGAAAAATAGAGTGAGATTTACTTGCTAAAGTAAGTTGGTTCCTGTTTTGCTAAAGCTCCTTTTCAACACACTTGACTGCTTGATGAGCCAAGAAAGTAGTCCCCAGATAGACTAACAGACCAAATATGTCAGCCTAAATATCCTTAGGAATGAGTATTTCTTATGCTTAAAATAAGATAACCTAAACTAGATTAAGCTTATATCTTAAAAATAAGGTTAAAATAATAATATATATTATTTTATTATATATATATATAATTATTATTCTATTATATAATTTATAATAGTTTAAATATCTTATCCATGGCCTAATAATACTTATTAAGGTGTTAATGGAGTCATAATATACTTATCTTAAGTGATATGAAGTAATTATTGACATACATAAGCTTATATGTATACATAAATCTCATATTCAGTGAAATATGCAGTATATTATGTATATTTAGGTATATAAGTGGGTTTTAGCCCCTTAATAGTCTATAACCTTTGTTTTTCTGCTTATTTTAGGTCATATGGACGAAATCAGTGGACTCACAACGCCTACAGAAGCATAGACACCTATATCAGGTGCATACACCCAGTTTGGACAACTAAAATTACTTCCTTGGATGGTTTTTCACGGATTTATGGGTTGGAAAGATGTTTTTGGGTTAATGTGGATGCTTGGGGATGTTATTGGGGGCTTGGACATTTTATTTGTTTCCTTTATATGCTTTTAGTTTCATTAAATCTCTTTTTGATCATTTATTTTACCTGTTTCTTTATGGTATCCGCTTTTATCTGGGTTTTCTATTTATGGTATGACTCTGTGTTATTATTAATAGTGATGGAGGGTCCTTACTGGAGGTCTGGGTGTTGAAACTGCTTGAAGTGGACGCCATGGGGAGGTGATGGGCCCTCACAGTGCTGTAATTGCCGGGGATAGCAGTGACATCATCTGGATTGAAGGTCTGTGCACTCCAGTAGATTTGGGTATAAGTAAGGAGGGATTTTGACGGTTTATTATCATCATTCAATTACTACACTTCAAACAAACACTACAATACAATTATTAGCATTCAGAAATATATTATAAAGCCCTTATAAATTGATATTATCTTTATAAAAGCTATAACTATATTTTATTCTTCTATTTTCCACCACTAGCACGCATTTAAATCCAAGTATTGTGAGTTTTATTTGAGTATAACTATTCTATTAGTCTTCCCCTGAGGTTTAATCACTAAATCATTTATTAATAAGTAGTAGGACCATAAAATAATACTATTATATCATACTTACATACTAGACTATACTGACAAAATAAGTGAAATGTAGAACAATGTCCACACCAGAGACAGCAACAATATTTTATGTAGGCTGCAAATCCACACCAGAGAGAGCAATAATACTTGCTATAGCTTGCAAGACTATAACAGAGAAAACAGTTGCCAAGGTTAAGTTAAATGAAGAACTCACTTGCAAAAAACACAGCCAATTGTGGCCAGAAAACAGTGAAAACTGAGTCAGGAACAATGATATCACCTCCGGATGGTTGTATGATGATTAAGGTTGCCCCAAACTGTCTTATTCACTATGTACACACAGACCACCAACTAAGAGCCCATGCGCACCCACCAATCTGGCGCCTGTACCCGCCAAATTGCATAAAAAACCCTTCTGAAGCGCTCCCCAACCTCCTAAAACAGAGGCAGGCAGGCCGCCCAATGTCGGAGGTGCTGCCTGAAGCGGCCCGGCCTCCCTGAAGCCAGAAAACCAATAAAAACAACTAATCTACTTAGAAAAATTAGCTACATTTACTAAAACCTTTAAAACATGGAATTTCACTATAACAACATTGTGACATGAAATATAGAGAAAAATTAGCTCTATCCAATGGTACTAAGAACTTAACCCTAAGACTTAAGGTTAGCCCGTAAAACACAAAAAACAAAATTAAACAGCAATCTTTTATATATAAAAAATGAGGAAATGACCCCTTAAAACTTAGAATATGAAAAATGTCTTCAAGACATAAAATATAGAGAAAAGCCAGGGCTATCCAATGATACTACCCACATACCCGCAGACCCAATATCTACAGAATAAAACCAGAAAAATACCCAATTCCTTAACAGATGTCAATTAAGACATGCACAAACAGCGCCAAATCACACAACAAAGGCCCCTTCAAATGTTGGAAGACCAGACCTCTAGCCCCAACTCTTCTACCAATAATAAAGTTCCTTATGAGTTGCCATTGCTTCCTACTTTTCCCAGGCACAAAACATCTATCCAGCCTACCACTGCGCCTTCTTCCACTCCGAGCTCTAATGCTTCTATGCACTTAGGCTCCGCTAAAGCTGCTCCTGAAGTGGTCACCATTTTATTTTTCAGGCTTCAATGAATCCATCTCCCTGAGATGGGTTCCTATTCCTTTACCTTTTGTTCATTCCATGCAAATGTTTTCCAGGCTTTGTCTTATATATGATGCTATGTCTCTATCCTATTATAATGCACCAGCTTTTTCTAAAACTGAACTTGAAGCCTGTTACACCCATATAGAAATGATAGGTCAACTAATGAACAAAATCAGCTCATCAACTATTCTTGGATTCCCCACCAATCCTTGTCATTTTGTCATGCCTGAAGACTGGAAAGTATATCCTAATAGCTTTCACCCCGATACTGAATAATCCACTAGTGCTCTCCATATGAGCCTTCTCTGTCCATTATCCCTGTACATAGTCTTCATTTCTTTTTCTTGCTATGCCTTTAAATAATTGTTTTAGACACAGCACTATTCTTCTACACCTGTCTTCCATACTACTTGTCTTCTAATTTTAGAGCGCCTAACTTTGCTCCCTCTACTTTCTTTAAAAGACTGTAAACCCTATAAAATAATTCATAAATAAACTTTTAAATCATAAAACTGTACAACCTTTACTGCAATACAAAAATACATGATGTAAATAAGAATCTAACTGTAGAGCTTCCCATCTATAAATCTTTATTCCACTCCTGGTTAGTTAACTCATTAGCTAAATTCCCAGCGTCTTTTGCGTTTACATGGTATGCGCCTCCTTTAATCCAATTGCCTATGTTATCATGTCCCCTCGAACATTGAAAATATAATATTTCATTTTCCTCTACACCCTCCTCTGAGCGCTTATGCCAGTTGCCTGTTCAGCCATAGTGCACCTAACCTCCAGTTAGCGCCCTCTATCCGTCACAACTGTGTCAAAGCCTCCTGTGTGTCCTTTAAGAAAAACAAAGCTTAACATAACTTGTTAGTTTAACCTCTTTCCGGAGGTCATTCTGGTAGTTTTTCCTCATTCCGGAGGTTATCTTGCTTACTGGAACACCCCTTGGGTAGAATCTTTTGATCTGATCTGCCCCCACACGTTGCTTCCATTCAGTATCATCCATTTCCTCCAGTAAGTAAGACCCCCCAGTTATCTGCTTTCTTATCCTATATGGACCGTTCCATCTGTCAGCAAACATCTTCCCCCATTGGCTTTCTAAACTTCTGTTATAAACCAAAACCAAATCTCCTGGGTTCAATGTCTTCCTTAACCTATGCGCTAAATGCTCATCCTAATATTTAACCGACTTGACCTGGATCTGCATCATTCTATCATGTGTCTTCTCCACAAAATCGTCTTTCCTTTCAAGCTGGGCTACCCTTGCTAGAATCAAATCTTCAGTCAAGCGCACTTGATCCCAGTCACATCCTAGAAAAGATCCAGCCTCCAGATCAATAGGTAATACAGCCCTTTGACCAAACATAAGTTCATATGGTGAAAACCCTGTTGTCCTTTTAACTGAAATCCTTTCTGAAAACAAAACTAATGACAAGTAGTTCTTCCACTTTGCCCCATTATTCCCGCATAATTTAACTAGCGCATCCTTTATAACTTGATGCTATCTTTCTACCATCCCTTCTGCTTCAGGATAATATGGTGTTGCAACTCGCAGCCTTGGGCCAATACCTTTGACTACTTCTTGGAATTCTCCAGAAAATTCAGCGCCACCATCTATGGTCACCATCTTCATTACCCCATACCTATAAACCCATTCTTTCTTCAATAATTCAGCTACATTACTCACCTTAAGATTTACCAACGGCACTGTTTTGACCCATCCTGATAGATCATCCCTGGCTACTACCAAGTATTTAAAGTGTCCTTCTTTTATATGAACTTCATCTAAACTGACCCTACCAAAAACAGTATCTTTGCCCGTCACTCTACCTTTCTCTTTTGGCTTTCTGTAACTCCTACACTGACATTCAGGACAAGATTTAACCCAATCTCTTACTTCATTCTTCATATTGGGCCACCAGAATCTTTCCCTAACTCTGCGATATGTCTTGTCTTGTCCTCTATGTCCTAAATTCTCATGTAACTCCCTGAGTATCTTCTCCTTCCTTTTCCTAGTTTGGACAACTAACTGAGGAAACAAAGCTTGATCCTTCCATAACTTCCCATTTTTAATAAAATAGCCTTTAGCATGCTTTTCAATTTTGTGCCAAACCTTTTCATCACAAAAATCTGGTCAACTACTACCTTTCAGATATAACCTTAACGACTCTACTCCCTCATCAGTAGATTCTTTGTCTTCAGAATACTCACCCTCTTTGAAATGAGTAATACTATCTTGACTTCCCCTTGAATCATCTTCATCATCTTACTCTTCCAGTGCCTTGCCTAGTGCACTCCTTGTCGCTATGTTAGCTTCAGCATTACCTAAATCCAGTTGCAGACTACCTTTGCTATAAACATCTTTAGCATCTTCATCACTAGTTTTATGTCTTTACCGACTTTCCATGCTACTAATTTATTGTCATCGCAGAAGATGTTGTTGAATCTTTCATAACAATAATCTATCCCATTTACCCATCTCTTATCTTCTTCAAATTCTTTGGCTTCGGAGTCTTCTTCACACTGCGGTCTTCTAGATAATGAATCTGGAATAGTGAACAACTTTCCTGGTTTGACATTCCAAATCTGGGTAAGCTACTTAGGTGAAAATTTGATTGGAACTTGTTTGGAAGAAAATCATGGTGTTAGCAGGTGTTAATTTGGTTGAAGGGAGCTAATTGGATTTTTTTGGGTGGATTTATGGTGATTTTTGGAGGATTTATGGTGTTTTGGAATGGATATATGTTGGTATTCCTATTGTTATTTGATGGTTTCATGGATTGGGTATTGGTTTTACTGAATTTTCTAGGGCTCTCTTGGTATTTTTGGTGGATGCAGTGTGCTCATGGAGTAGCCATTTTTTTTCCGGTGCGCTCCGGTGTGCTCAGGTGTGCTCAGGTGATTTTCCAGTGCAAGAGCGAAGTCACTGTAGAAACGTCTGATCACCAGTGCAAAGTTTGGTCACTGTGCCAAAAGTTTGGCTATTGTGGCAAAATTTGGTTAGAAAATTATTATGCTTACTAGATCAATAGTTTATTGTAGATCATATGCATGTAGGGTATTTTTGGAAAGGTCTGGAGCAGGAGAATCATATGGAAGGGAGAATCTTAATCTTCTACATGTTTTTTGTCTTTTAGTTTTGATAATAAGGGTCTTTTTTGATAATTAACAATATTTAACATATAACAACAATTATAATAAAAAATATCAACATATAGGGTACCATTGGATAGCTCTCATCCTTGGTGACTCAAATTTATTTCTTTTCTTATAAAAATTATAAAATAAAAATATAATAAAGAAAACTGTTTAATTTTGGTGGGAAACTGGGTATATCTGGGGCAGACCTTTAATAAGGCACCTTTGAACAGATCATCCCAAGGGTAGTTTCTGGGGTTCTTTACTGTACTTTTCAGTCTCTGGGGAAAGTGTTGCGGCTTTTTCTAAGTATTTTCTGTGACTTGTATCAGTGTAATCTGGTATTAGGTATTTGTTTTGGGGGTGTAATCATTTATTGCACTTATTTTTTTTCTATATTATAGGTTTCCAACACTTTTAAAGTCTTTCTCTCAGATTTTCAACTTATCCAACTCTTCAAGCAGATCTTAAAGCTTAGTTAATTGAATCTTATGTTTACTTAGAGGGACAGGGATTTCTTTTTGTTTTTCCAACTCCCTTGGATTCTGCCTGCAGCAAGGTGTCTGTAGGAGTCTACTCTACATTTTTGGCGCCCAACGTGGGGTTCGAATTCTCTAGCTTTTGGAGAAACTTACTTTTTGGACTTCTGGATTTTGGTTTTCTGGTTGTTGGATTTTGATTGGTTGGTTATTTGGTGATTCTGGTAACTGGCTGAACCAGTACAGGATCTGTGGTAGTAGGGATGTAGGTATAGGGCTGAACCCTTGCTAGATCTGTTATTTTGGTTTTTGTTTGTTGTTTTAACCTAGTAAAGGGCTGAACCCTTGTAGGATATTGTCGGTTGTCTGGTAAAGGGCTGAACCCTTGCAGACTTTATTGGTTTCTGGTGCTATTTGGGATTTCTTCTCCATTTGTGCTGGTGTTATTGCTGCTGCTGCTGATGGTTTCAGGCCTTCAGTAAGGATTCAAACTTGGGATGGGCCCAAGTTTGTTGGTGATTATGTAAAGTGGTTTTTGGGCAGATATGAGGCTGCTTCTGGAATTGATGGGGCTTCTCATTTAGATATGGTGAAGCAGGTAATCTTTTTCATTGGTGATAGGGAAGTTTAGAAGGAGATTACTCTAATGGAGGGTTATAAGACTAGGGATTGGAAAAGGCTTAGTAGGGAAATGGTGGACAGATGGGGAGTCATATATTCAATTGTGGATTTAAATAAGGTTGTTGGAGAATGGAAAGTGCAGGGTGGAATAACTTCTTTGGTGAGTTATAGGAAATTTGTTGGTAGTTTTGAAACTGTGGTGGGATATCTGGTGGAGGTAGAGGAATTGGCTCATGAAAATGCAGTCAAAAATTTATTTTGGTCCGCTTTTGGGAGGGATGTTAGGATGGATGTGTTAAAGGATTTGTCTAGGAAGGGTTTGATGAAAAACTTACCTAATGGGGAGCAGAAGTTGCCTGCTCTTAAGGTGGTTAAATATTTGGTGGAGTCTCACCTCAAGCTTTTGGCTGTGGACAGTTATCAAGAAACCTGTACACAGTATGTCAGCAAAATTAATGAAGTTTTGGCTGATAATAACGATATTATAAAGAAGGCTCAGGAGGCAAGAAAAGCTCAGTTGGGAAAACCGGTTCCTAAGGTGGATGAGAATGTGGATAAGGAAATAGTGGATCAATTGTCTGACTTAACAAATCAATTTAAAATTTTTGTTCAAGAAACTCAGAAGGCCAGCAGGGTTTCAGATTCTTCTTCATCATCTTATTTAAGTAGAGGTTATGATAGGAGGAATGGTGGTAATGTTGATGTTTAGATTTGTTCCTACTGTAACCGGAAGGGACATAAGTCTAATGATTGTTGGACTTTGAATAGGGATCAGGCTGCTGGTAGAGTAAAATTTGATGGAAAGGTATTTAGGTTTCCTGATGGATATTTTATCAAGCCCAGTGAAGGTCAGGCTCCTTTGGATTTGGTGAGGAGGAAAAGTATGGGTGAAAAGATAGCTAGGTTTGAGGAATTGCCTACTGAGGCTTCTTCTGGTACTGGAATTAATTCTGGAGATAAGGGGAAGGAAAAAGAGGGTAGTAAGGCTGCTTTTTCTACTTCATATGGTAATCTGGAGTTAGTAAAGGTTGTTAAGGCGGATGGTGAGTGTATGGCTGGTGTATATGATGTGGAGGCTTCCAGGAGGGTGGCTGCTTCTAAAGCTAGAAGCAGTATTTCTAATCAGTTAAGGTCAAGAGGTGGAAAGACGGATTCTAAGAAGGCTGAAGATCCCAAGAAGATTTATATGCCAGAAGAGATTTGTCAGATGCAGAAGGGGATAGCTGATATGGGTCCCCCTTGTTTTTGTGCTTTTGATCTTAATGGTGATCCTATGCCTTTAGATGATGGTTCAGATACAGAGGAGGATGTGCCTTTGGCTTCTTTGTCTAGGCCAAGTTCTAGTGGGCCAATGGAGGGAGTTAGAACTACTGTTGATGGTTCTGGTTTGGTCTCTGCGGATGGAAAGGTTCATGGGGATAATTCTGACGTGGAGATGCGAGATGTTGTTGGTAATGTGGGACCTCAGGAGTCTTCTAGGGCAAAGGTTGCTAGGAGTAAGGCTCATTATGAGAGGCCAGTGGTTTCTGGTCAAGAGAATGCTATGGATGTTGTTTTGGGAAGGGTGAATCAGCTTCAGATTCCATTATATTTGGGTGAATTGTTCACTATTAGTCCAGCCCTTGCTGAAAAACAGAAGAAGCATTTGACTAGGAGAAGAGTGGCAACTGGTGAGGTGGAGTATATGTGTGAAAATGTGGAGAAGTTTGGTAATGAGGTGGAGACTCATTTTTCTGCTCCTTTGGGATATTTGGTGGTTTCTTTAAATGGCAAAGATGTGAAGGCATTGGTTGATTCAGGCTCACAAATAAATTTAATTTCATTGGATCAAGCAACTAGTCTGGATTTACCAATTAAAGCTGGTGTTGGAGGAAATCTCAGAGGGATAGGTGGGCATGCTACTAAGTTGATTGGTACAGCGGAGCATGTAAAGTTAGGTGTAGGTGGATCTGTTGGGAAATTTCATTTTTATGTGGCTAGAGGAGCTGTGAAGACAGTTTTAGGAGGGCCATTTTTGATGGATTTTGAGGCCAGGATTGGTTATCAGTCTGGTGTTGGGATTAGCTTGGAGATTGCTGGGGAGGATATGAGGCGGTTACATATGAGGTTGGCACCCCCAGGTGATGAAGGTTGGGAAAATAGGCCAGGTCTTTCTGCATCTTGTCATTGTTGCACTTGCACTAGGAAGAGAAAAGTTTTAAAGTCCTCTACTGGTTTATTTGTGTATTGTGGTGATCATTTTGTTGGTGACCCTTCTTTTTTAGGGTAGATAGGGCTGATCAGTCTAGTGCTGTAATCTCTCCTAAAGAAGAAATCCCGGATTGCAGTAGGTCAGCTCAAGTGGAGATATATCAAGTGGAATCTCAACTTTTTTTAGATAATATTACTTTATTATGTCAATTTTTGTCAAATTATTTGTCTGGTTTCAGTTTTTCTTCAAGTTTTTCTCTCAAGTTTATTTTAAGTTCTGAAGATGTTTTAGGGAAAAGTTTGTTGGAGCAGAAAAGTTTTGGAGTGGTGGCAGCTGGGTCTAAAAGTAAGTCCTCCCAATTGTGCACCGCTAGGGTTTCTTCTACACCTTTCAAAAACATTACCATGGCCACACATGTGAGTATTGGGGACACCCCTCGTTGTTTTTCTAGATATAGCAAGAAACCATTAGACAAAAATCAAGAAAAAAATCTCAAGATAACTGAAAATCAGCAAAAAAAATATTTATGTAAAGATGTTGTCAGTAGGAAGGAGCCTACTTGGTTTACTGATGGCCTCCAGCATGAGTATAAACTGCACAATAATTCTCAACTAATGTCTCATTCTGATTTCTCTCAAGAAAAATTGAAAATGCAAAAAAATTGTCTGAATAACAAAAAGCAAGAAAAGGTGTTTGTTGATTTGGGTTCTGTGATGTGTGGTGATGATTTGGTTGGTGGTTTTGTTGGCAACACTGGTGTGTCTGTGTCCAGTTGCAGAAGAGAGTTACTCTAGCATGAGGATAAAAGGCATGACTTTCTAGCTTCTGGTGGGGCGGTCACTGCAGCACAGGACCTATCTGAAGGTAACATGAACAGTCTCTGTGATGAGAATCCTGAACCTAATGATGATGTTTTTTTCCCTAGGGGAATTTTTGATTTGGTTGGTGATTTGGGTACTGGTGAAGTGGATGAGCAGAATTCGGTACGGAAAAGTTTTGGAGTGGTGGAAAATGGGTCTAAAAGTAAGTCCTCCCAATTGTGCACCGCTAGGGTTTCTTCTACACCTTTCAAAAACATTACCATGGCCACACATGTGAGAATTGGGGACACCCCTGGTTGTTCTTCTAGGAATAGCAAGAAACAATTGGACAAAAATCAAGAAAAAAATCTCAAGATAAATGAAAATCAACAAAAAAATTATTTATGTAAAGATATTGTCAATAGGGCTGAGCCTACTTGGCATGCTGGTAACCTCCTGCATGAGGATAGACTGCCAACTTTTCATACTTTTGATTATTCTTTTCTTATTTCTAAAAATAAAAATCAAATTAAAAATTGTCTGCATAATGAAAAACTAGATAACAAAAATTTTGAAAATTCCAATAATTCTGTTTCTAAAAACTTTAATAATTCTTTTTAAAAAAATAAAAATAAAAATAAAACTGATAAAATTTCTTTATCTGATTCTAATAATTTATTTTGTAAAAATTCTGTTACTCTTAATTCTGATGAAGATGAAGATTCTGTTGATGAAAGGAGCTCAATTCCTCAAGTACATGTGGAAGTGGAAGTGGCAAAATATAAGAAGGTTGTTGTGAAAGTTAAACCAATCAATGAAGTGCTGCCAACTGGATTGAATCCGCCATTGAAGAGACCTCTTTTGTCAAGAGATCCATATGAAACTCCGTTAAGAAAGAATCTGCCTGAATTTTCTGAAACGTCAAGAATTACTTTTGATAGGATTGGTGTTGTAAATTTTGGGCCAGAGGGTTGGTTATCTGGTGAGGAGATGAATTTTTTGTTGGATGTGATGGTGTTGAGGGAGAAGGCTATTGAATTTGTGGAAGAAGATAAGGGTGTTTTAAAGCATTCTTATGGTGAAACTTACAATATTCCAGGTGTTTGTCATGAACCTTGGAAACTCAAGCCAATTCCGATTCCTGCTGCTCTTAAAGATGATTATATTGAAGTTGTTAGGAAAAGGATTAGGACTGGAATTTATGAAAAATCGTCATCAAGTTATTCAAGTCCAGTTTTCTGTATCAAGAAGCCTAATGGAAAGCTAAGAGTGGTTCATGATCTTAGGGAATTGAATAGGGTGACTATAAAAGATGCTGGTATTCCTCCAAGTGCAGAGGAATTTGTTGATGCTTTTTCTGGAAGGGTATGTTATGTTTTGGGTGATATTATGGGGGGCTATGATGAAAGAGAATTAAATCCGGATTCAAGACCTCTGAGAACTTTTGATACTCCTCTTGGACGGTTACAGCTGACTAGATTACCTCAGGGTGCTACTGATTCTGTTGCTGTTTATCAAGCACAAATGGCTTGGATTCTTCAAGATGAAATTCCACAGTATGCTGTTATATTTATTGATGATGGTGGAATTAAAGGTCCTTCAACTGATTATGATAATGAAGTGTTGGAGGAGAATCCAGGTATTAGGAGGTTTATTTGTGTGTATGCAGTAACTTTGGAAAGGATGTTATTTAGGATTGAAGAAGCTGGTTTAACTATTTCCGGTTCTAAATTTTCTTGTTGTGTTCCAGCTTTAGAGATTCTTGGTCATGTGGTGTGTAGGGAAGGCCAAATTATGTCAAAGAAGAAAGTCAACAAAATTCAATCTTGGCCAAGACCTAGAACCACTACTGAAGTTAGAGGATTTTTGGGAGTATGTGTTTATGTTAGGATGTTTATTAGGGATTTCTCATTATTGGCTGCTCCATTGAGAAGGTTAACTAGGAAGGATGCTGATTGGGATTGGGATGAAGCTTGTGAAGAAGCTTTTGTTAAGTTGAAGAAGGTGGTTGGTGAAGATATTATTCTTCATAAGTTGGATTATGGTGAAGGAGCTGGTAGGATTTATTTAGCAGTTGATTCTAGTCTGCTGGCTGCTGGTGCAGTGCTTTCTCAGATGGATAAGGGTGGTTATATTAGACCAGTTAGGTATGAATCTGTAGTTTTTACTGAGGTGGAATCAAGATCTTCACAACCAAAGTTGGAACTCTGTGGTGTGGCAAAAATTTTAAAGAAACTTCAAAATATCTTATGGGGTCAACATTTTGAACTTCAAGTGGATGCTAAATCTTTAATTCAGATGATTAATTCACCTAGTTTACCTAATGCTCCAATGACTAGGTGGGTAGCTTTTTTTCAACATTTTTCATTTGATTTATTGCACAGGCCTGGAAATTCTTTCACTATGCCTGATGGATTGTCAAGAAGACCACCTACAGTAGATGATTCCAATTCAGAAGATTTCGATGAAGATATACCTATAATCAAGGCCAGTACCAAGGGTTCTTAGGACTTTCCATACCTCCCCCATGAGGTTAAACTGGCTGGTTCTATTTTTGTTGAATTTGATGAAGTTGATGATCTAGTTGATCATGAGGTTTTTGTAGATGAGGATGGTGTGGTTGTTTGGGATAATTGGAAGCTGGTTAATGGTGTTTATGTTTGGGATCTGAAGGAGGATAGTGGTAGAATGGAAAAATGTTTGAATGAGGTGGATTATGTGAATTTCAGAATACAGCCAAATGCTCAGAGAATGATTGCTCATTCACAAGTGGGAGATATTGGGGACAGGGAGGTTCATTTGGATGTTATATTATTGGATTTTTCTGATGAAATTTGGGGCCAGACTGGGTTTTATTTTTTAATGGTGAAATATTTGTTGTCTCTGGGAAAACCAGAAGAATGTGATGAAGCTGAATGGGTGGCTATCAAAAAGAAGTCAGCTGGTTTTTATTTGTCTGGTAGAAGGTTGATGAAAAGAAGACATCCAAATCCTCAAGTTGTTGTATCTCAAAGAAAAGGTCAAGAATTGGTGATGAAATCTCTTCATGAATATTTAGGGCATAGGGGCTTTGGAGAAACTTATAAGCCGATCGCTGATAGATTTTTGTGGCCTGGAATGAAGATGGCTGTTAGATCTTGGGTTCAGTCATGTGAAGAATGTCAGAGAAGAAGTTTTTTAAGGCCAAAAGAACCTGGAAATGCTACTGGTGAAAATACTATCTTTGGACGGGTAAGTTTGGATGCTGTTCACATAAAGGAAGGTAAATATAAGTACTTGATTGTGGCAAGGGATGATTTGTCTGGTTGGGTTGAGGCTGTCCCTCTTATTAGTTTATCTGCTAAAAATGTAGCAGAATTTTTGATGAAGGAATGGGTATATAGGTATGGTGTTATGAAGTTGGTAACTGTTGATGGCAGCTCTGAGTTTGGTGCAGACTTCAAGGAAGCTGTTTCAAAAATTGGCTCAAAGGTTAGGGTGGCGATCCCATATTATCCTGAAGCAGAAGGAATGGTTGAAAGGTGGAATCAAGTTATTAAGGATGCTTTGGTTAAAATGTGTGGAAAAAGTGCTGAAAAGTGGAGGCATTATTTACCCCTTGTTTTATTTGCTGACAGGATTACCACCAAGAGGACAACCGGTTATTCTCCTTATGAATTAGTTTTTGGTCAGAAAGCTGTTTTACCGGTTGATCTTGAAGCTGAATCTTATCTTGGTGTTGATTGGGATTTAGTCAAAACTACTGAAGATTTGCTCTGTGCTAGAATGCAACAGTTAGAAAAGAAGGAGCAATATTTGGAGAAGGCATACAATAGGATGATCAAGATCAGGGATCATTCTGTCAGGTATTGGGATCAAAGGTTGGCTCATAGACTCAGGAAGCCTTTGAGGCCTGGTGATGTGGTGTTGGTGTATAATAGGAGTTTGAAAAGTCAGTGAGGAAAAATGTTTGCTGATAGATGGAATGGACCATATAGGATTAGAGAAAAGTTTTCTGGTGGTTCATATGTTTTGGAAGAACTGGATGGTGTTGTCTTAAAGATGAGGGTAGCTGCTGATCAAGTGAAGAAGTTTTACCCTAGGGGCACAAAGAGTGCTGAAGTTTGACTCTGAAATGAGGATAAACTACAACATCAATCTTTTAGGAAATCTCACAGTCTTTCGAAAAATAAATCATTACTTCAATTTTAAAATTTTATTATGTGGTGAAAATATGAGGGGGAAACAAATTTTGTTAGGAGTGTTCGCAGGGGAACCTTCTAGATTTTATATTGGCAAGTTTGGGGGTAATTGATGAGTTGGCAGCTCTATTCACAATTACCCCATAATTTTTGTTTCCAACCCTTCCCTGTTTCTAGTTGAATCCTGGCTTTGTTTTTTGTTATATAGGTAGTCCTCTATGACTATAAACCGGAACCTTACGTCAACACAGCACAATCTTTTGGAAGTCTGGATTCAAGAATTTTGTTTTGTTTCATTTTTTTGTTGTATTGGGGTGTATGATCACTTGTGGTCTCCAATCATTTTTACAAATTGGAGGGAGCCCACCCAGTGATCATTAGTTTGTTTCCTTGATTTTCATTAAATTATCATTTTTCAAATCTTCAAATTTTCAAAATTTAATTTTAAAAAAATAAAAAATTATTTTCAAAATTTAAGTTTCAAAAAAAAAAGTTATTATTTTCAAAAATAATTTGTTTTCAAAAATTTCATTTTATGTTATATTTTTAATTTTTCTTTCCTGTGTATCCACAATCAAGGTGCACTTGGATGTGGGTATGATGTCAGGGGTTTAGCTCATCCAAATGGCTGGGGGACATCTTTTATTTTTTTTATTTATCTTTAATTTTAATTCTCTTTTTCTTGTATTATATATTTATTTTATTTATTCTACTAGTCGATCAAGACTTAAAACTGAATTTCTTTTCAAGATCATTTATGATTGGTCCTAAACTTCAAGACTGTGGAAAACTGAAGATGTTTATAAAACTAGGAATTATAATGGTAAAGATTTGAGAAGGATTTCTTTTAGTTAGAAGTTTTCATTGGGGAACCTTCTAGATTTTATATTGGCAAGTTTGGGGGTAATTGATGAGTTGGCAACTCTATACACAATTACCCCACAAAGTTCGTTTATATGCTTTATTGTTTATAGATTGATCTCTAGCATTGGTTTTGTGATGCAGGTGGAAGTCCTCTAAGACTATAAACTGGTGATTTTTGCGCTTGATGACTCAAGAAAATTCAAGTGGAGGTCGTTTTTGGAAATTGGAGGACCTCATGGCAATGTCCATATCATTGCAGTTCTGGCTCAGTGGAGATGAAAGCCCACTCTCTAAATTTTCTTTTCTGTAGTTGGTGATTTTGGAAATTGGAGGACCTCATGGCAATGTCCAGATCATTGCAGTTCTGGATCAGTGGAGATGAAGGCCCACTCTCTTAATTTTCTTTTTTTTGTTGGAGGTGAATGGTAGAGGAGTTTGGAGGACCTCATGGGGGTGTCTAGATCATTGCAGATCTAGCTCAGTAGGGTTTAAAGCCTACTCTTTCATACTCAGCAGATTGAAGCATCAAAAATCAAGTGGAGTCAACTTTAGAAGCGAAAATTTTATTGAAATGATGGTGGAAAAGTTTTTTATGTGATTCAGAATGGAATGGGGAAATTCCATATTGGAGGGAGGATGTGGCATTCCAAATCTGGGTAGGCTACTTAGGTGAAAATTTGATTGGACATTGGTTGGAAGAAAATCATGATGTTAGAAGGTGTTAATTTGGTTGAAGGGAGTTAACTGGATTTTTTTTGGGTGGATTTATGGTGATTTTTGGAGGATTTATGGTGATTTTTTGGAGGATTTATGGTGTTTTGGAATGGATATATAATGGTATTCCTATTTTTATTTGATGGTTTCATGGATTGGGTATTGGTTTTACTGGATTTTCTAGGGCTCTCTTGGTATTTTTGGTGGATGCAGTGTGCTCATGGAGTAGTCATTTTTTTCTGGTGTGCTCCGGTTCGCTCCAGTGATTTTCCAGTGCAAAAGCAAAGTCACTGTAGAAAAGTCTGATCACCAGTGCAAAGTTTGGTCACTGCAGAAAGTCTGGGCACTGTGGCAAAGCTTGTTCACTGTAGAAAAGTCTGATCACCAGTGAAAATTTTGGTCACTGTGCCAAAAGTTTGGCTATTGTGGCAAAATTTGGTCAGAAAGTTATTATGCTTACTAGATCAATAGTTTATTGTAGATCATATGCATGTAGGGTATTTTTGGAAAGGTCTGGAGCAGGAGAATCATATGGTAGGGAGAATCTTAATCTTCTACATGTTTTTTGTCTTTCAGTTTTGATAATAAGCGTCTTTTTTGATAATTAACAATATTTAACATATAACAACAATTATAATAAAAAATATCAACATATAGGGTACCATTGGATAGCTCTCATCCTTGGTGACTCAAATTTATTTCTTTTCTTATAAAAAATATAAAATAAAAATATAATAAAGAACACTCTTTAATTTTGGTGGGAAACTCGGTAAATCTGGGGCAGACCTTTAATAAGGTACCTTTGAACAAATCATCCCAAGGGTAGTTTTTGGGGTACTTTACTGTACTTTTCAGTCTCTGGGGCAAGTGTTGTGGCTTGTTCTAAGTATTTGCTGTGAATCGTATCAGTGTAATCTGGTATTAGGTATTTGTTTTGGGGGTGTAATCATTTATTGCACTTATTTTTTTTCTATATTATAGGTTTCCAAAACTTTCAGAGTTTTTCTCTCAGATTTTCAACTTATCCAACTCTTCAAGCAGATCTTCAAGCTTAGTTAATTGAATCTTACGTTTACTTAGAGGGACAGGGATTTCTTTTTTTTTTCCAACTCCCTTGGATTCTGCCTGCAGCAAGGTGACTGTAGGAGTCTACTCTACACCGGCTTATGGACTAAATCAAAAGAAAACAAATTAATCTGCACCACCCATATCTTCATGGGCACATCTGGTATACTCGGGCTACTAATCATTTGCACCAACGATAGCGCATCAACCTGCAACTCAAAATGTTGGCTTCAAAGCATCCATGGTAGCTTCCTAAGAATCTTCACTACTCCGCATAACTCCGGCTTAGACTGAGAGTACCTAGACTCTACTCTAGTTAAAGTCTAAGATTCATAAAGAAAAGGTCTATCATTACCTTCCTCATCCTCCTGCATCAAAACTGCGCCCACTGCAGTTAAACTAGAATCTACCGCAAGAGTAATTTTCCCAGCGCTTGGTCCATACTCCAATTTCTTCAAAAGAATATCTTTTCCTACAATCCTTTTCAACAACTCAAATGACTCATCACATTCCTCCGTCAAATCCCATACAACATCTTTTCTTGTTAAGCGCCTCAAAGGTGAGGACAACAAAGCAAAATCTCAAAAAAACATTCTTACATATTTACAAATGCCTAAAAATCCTCTAACTTCCGTAGTATTTCTTGGCTTTTGCTATGTAAGCACCTTATTCTTCTGCTTTTCCGCAATGATCCTTCCTTCTTTGCATAACACATGTCCCACTATA
The DNA here is from genome assembly GCA_030280995.1 of Hemileia vastatrix. Lineage (NCBI taxonomy): Eukaryota > Fungi > Basidiomycota > Pucciniomycetes > Pucciniales > Zaghouaniaceae > Hemileia > Hemileia vastatrix. The sequence continues at coordinate 18,101,467 of JASXTE010000013.1, read as the reverse complement.
TCTAGCTCTGGAACACAACAAGCAAACTTGAATCCAGAGATCTTTAATCCTGCCTCCTCTATCCTAGATAGCACTCTTTCCAGGTTAATCACATATTCCCAAACAAACCTTCTAATATACGTATTCTCCTCTAACACCTCCCCATCATAATTGCTGGCTGGTCCTTTTATACCACCATCATCAATGAAAATTCCCACATGATCTGAAATTTCATCCTGCAATATCCACATCATCTGTACTTGGTATATTGCCACAGAATTTGTTTCACCTTGCGGTAACCTTGTCAACCTGGAGCGCCCCAGTTGGGTTTCAAATGTCATCATGGGTCTGGATGATTTGTCCAATTTGCGCTCATCATATCCTCCCATAATATCACCTAATCCATAACATGCGCGTCCCGCAAAAGAATCCACAAACTCCTCTGGCTTTGGTGGCATTCCTGCGTCCATTACTGTAACCTTGTTCATATCCCTAAGATCATGAACAGCCCTTAATTTACCATTATGTTTAACAACACAAAACACTGGAATTGAATAACTAGACATAGACTGTTCATACAGGCCAGACCTTAACCTTCCCCTAATTTATTCCGTATACTCTTCTCTTATAGCGGCTGGTATTGTAAAAGCCTTCTTTTGCCACGGCGCATGAGGTATAACTGGAACAATATAAGGTTTACCATAAGAGTGTTTCAAAAAACCACTTTCCTCTTGAGAAAACGCAATAGCCTCTTCTCTGAGAACCATAACATGTAACAACAACTTTTTTTCTTCCCGCAACAACCAATCCTCTGGTCCAAAATTAACTGTCTGAAGTCTCTCCATCGTGATTTTACTAGTAGGCACAAATTCAGGTGGAAACTTTGTTAAAGGAGTATCATAAGGATTCCTAGACAGCGCCGGCCTCTGCAAAGGAGGATTAAAATCCGGCATTGGTACATTTACTGGTTTAACCTTGACAGCCACTGGTTTATACTTAGATGCTAAACAGTGCTTGCTGCTCCCTTCATTACTTAAAATCAAACCCTTTCTAATATAACTACAGGTTACACCTAAATACTGTTTTTGTCTTTTCTTTTTAATATAAGTATAACGAAATCCATAACCAAAGAAATCAAAAAGCTTAGTTATAATACATTCTACTGTAGTATTCCCAAGACACCTATGAAGTACTGCTTTACATATCCCTTCTTGTTGGACTGACTGTTCACTATCCGGTTCCTCTCATCCTGGGAGATAGTAACACCTAAAACTCCAGTCCATAATGAAAATTTTGGCACCTTCCTGGTGGCCGCCCTATCTCATCATCTGAGACCTCCTCATAAAACTCTCTTTCTTTCTCTAACCGCGCAGCTCCAGAGTACTTAGTTTCCCAGCCACAATCCTTGGGCACTACTAAGACTGCTGTTACTAGAATACCATCATCACCCATAATCCTTATTCCAATAGTCTTATTTAAACAATAATCAATAGTTTCAGAATAATCCATTAAAAATGGCATTCCTAAAACTGGTTTAACTCCACCCATTGGAACAGAAAAACGTATATCCCTTGTCGCTCCCGCAACTCTAGTGCATACATACTCTGCTACACGTATAACAGGCAACCTACCTCCACTGGTTCCTGCAACAGTACCCTCATCATCTTTAGCAGGAAGACCTAACTCCACAGCATCATTTACTGACACCACGTTGATTTGCGAACCTTTATCCACTAATGCTCTAATTTGCTTACTATTTACAGTAATTGTTAAATACCCTAAAGGTCCTGCATAATGTTTCACCCTAGTTAATCCAACAACTGGGTGAAATGACTGCTCTCCAACATTACACTCAGCACAATTATCAACCCTTTTCTTCCTGCACTTATCCACAATTCCATTTGCTACATCCGGCGCTACTGCTGTCAGAACCCCCAATGGAACAGAAACTGTAGTCTTCAAATATTGCGCAACTAAATCCTTAGCTGCCTTAAGAAAATCAGAGTGAACCGGGTTCTGCATCCTCCATTTAGTCTGAGTTGCCTTCGCTTCTTGACCTACTAATTGTAGGTGGGGCCATTTTCTTGTGCTTTGCTGCAAACATCTCCAAACACGCTGCAGTAAGTGGCGCTGCCACCACTCCTTCTTTTACTTTAATATCCAACACTGCACAAGTAACTTCAAAATTGACTGAATTTGCATCCTTGCCTTTCTCTTTTGCTTCAGGCTCCTTGCCCTTGATTGACCTGCCCTCCATAGACTTTTGATTAATATGATCAATGACCATGGCTCGCATCCCTTGATCCTTGTCTTTGACAAGCTTACTCCCATCTTCCAAAATAAGCGTAGTTCAATCTTTGTAAACTACCCTCTCCTCTTTATCCTTTTGAAGCGCATTACACATCATCCTAGTATGTCCCTCCTTATTACAATAGGAACATACCATAGTAGCAAAACACAATGTTTGAGGCGAACTCTTGGGCCTAAAAAATTCTTTTGCCTTCCCTGCTTCATTTATTTTCTTCTCCAACTTGTCAATCCTTGCCATAACTGAATCTGGCCCCTTGGTGAGAACTCTAACTTTAGGAGACAACATCTGAGGAGGTGATTTCACACCAGACACATGTTTGTCCATTTCCTCGTTATCCAAATTAAATCTAGCTGCGTGATTCTCAACTGGGTGCAACTTTATTTCAGCTTCCACTTCCATTTCTACTTCTTCTAATCCAGGGTACTTATAATTACAATCTCTCTTCTTGACTAGCTTTCCTTCGTTATCCAAGCGCCTCTTCACCCAGTTTTCAACTTCTGGTTCTAGCGCTTCACAAAACAAAGGTAAAGACACATTAGTATCACTAAAATCTTTGTTACTGACTAAATATTCCACTATTCAATCAAAATCTTCTTTAAAACTTTTAAATTCCCTAGGGTCTCAAACACCCCCTTTAGCTTTGACCCTCTTCACCAAGACCTCCAGATCCTTTATTTTATACTTAGTTTACTCGGTAACCTTGATCCATCTCTTGAGCATCTGTTCTTTTAGTGCTGACCAATTGTGCTCTTCATGCCCCTTTAATTCCTCTAAATTGTCTTTGCACTCATTAGAGACAAAGAAAAGCACTTGACGCACTATATCATACTCGGTCGCTCCATGCACTTCAGCCACTTGTTCAAACCTTTGTAAGAACTTCTTGGTATTAATACCAGCAAAATGCAAACTTTCATCTTTAAATCTAATTATTGTAGTTACCCTCTGTGGCAAGGACGCCGTCGAATTAGGCGTTTTAACCTTCTCCTGACATCCCTTAGATGTAGTTGCAACAGGATCCATTTCTGAAATATGAAATCAAAACAGAGATCACAAAAATAATAAACACACACTTGGTATTTAAACCTGACTATATTCACAATACTGTCCTACGCTATCCTCTGATAACGGCTATTGATCCACTTGTTGTAGACCCTACAACTCTTCCGCTAAAGCGCCGGCTTGATCACGTCCTCTTGAAAAAACCCTGAAAACCAAACAATCTAATCAAAACACTAGTTACAATTATGCAACTGTTGGGACACCAATTGTAGAGAGTTTTAAACTACTAAGCAGTAGACACAATGCGATATGGGCTGGTTCTTCTTTTCAATTTCTTAAAAGAAGAGCCTGCCACTCTTATTTTTAAAGACAGTGCAATAATGTGTAACACTTTTAGGTGATTAGAAAGTTTATAAGTTGAGAAATGAGTTTAAGAAGAAAAAAAAACAAGTATTAATATCTGGATATTTCTATTCTTAACAAGCACTAATATTCACAGCTAATCCTTCCTGAAGCGCTCTCTTTGAATATGCCTTATTATAGCAATAAAATAACTCTAATAATAGTCAATACCACGGAATCTATATATTCTCTCTATGTTGTGATCTTTCACTTATACTATAAGAAATACACACAGATGCAGGAATGACAAAAAGACTCAGAAAAATCTCTAATATATTCTCAAACAAATGATCACAGAAAAACTAACATCTTATACTTGACTTCACAATTATTAACTATTCTCCCATTAACTAATTATTTGTCAATTGTTCTCCTTTTTATATTTTTCCAGTGCTCAAAACACAGTTCCCTAGTGGATCTCCAGCACTGACTCTAGCGCCCCATTAGTAAAATAATAACAAATCTATTAGTAAACTACGTGCACCGCTTGTAACAACTACAGCACCTAAACACACCCTATGCTTACTAACACTAGTATTAACTTGTTTCACTCATACTACACATGTGCGCTCCTGACTGTACCTTTGTTTTGTTTCAGCGCTACTTCCAAGTTTTGACTCTTTCTAATGCTGGTCTTAGTAGCCTTGACTCTTGAGTAGCTTTGTTATTGAGTCCCCGCTCTCCTTACTTCATTACTAAATCCATAGTTCTGACAACTCACTTAACTAGTTAACCTCCTACATTACCTGTTTCAGTAAGTTACCACACTTTCCGCGGTGCAGTATACTATGCACTTGAGTCCTTCCTTAAGCCATAATTCCTTCCTTAATGCTTAACACACAATTATTGGAAAATCAAAATCCATATTGTTCAGTGCTTGCAGTCCTAAATTGATAACACACAATTCCCAATGGTGTGGCGCATCCTGCTGCAAAATCTGAGCACACAGACCCTGAATCTTCTTCCGCGCTTCTATTTCCCTTTGTTCTTGAAACACACAAATACGTATTATAGTTTAGCACTACCTACTGCACTATGAATCCCCTTTGTTCTTCCTGGACTATGCGAGCTGATTGGTCCAAAATCAAACTGCCTGCAAGGCGCGTATCACACTGGTTTCAGCAAAAATAAAGTACGTCACGCGGTCTTTGACATTCTTTGTTTTTGTCGTCCAATTGTTCTATCAGGTACCTCGACATCAAACTGTCCCTTGGTTGCTGGTGTGGTCTTCCAACATTGATGGAGCCCTTTGTTGGTCTGTTTGGCATTGTTCAATAATTGGGTGTTTTTCTAAAATTATTCAGTGAATATTGGGACTTCAGGGATGTGAGTATTACCATTGGATAGCCCCTTTTGTTTCCTATATTTTATGTCTTATTGACATTTTTCATATTCTAAGTATTTAAGAGATTATTTCACATTTTTCATTTTAAAAGGGAGAAGGGTTTCTTCTGGGGAGGTGGAATACATTTGTGATTCTTCTGAGAAGTTTGGTGAGGGGTTGGAGACTCATTATTCTGCACCTCTGAGTTATGTCAATGTCACACTGAATGACAGGGAGGCCAGGGCATTGTTTGATTCAGGCTCTCAGATTAATCTGATTTCTTTGTTTGAGGCTACTTATATGGGCTTCCCCATCAAGACAGGAATTGGTGGAAATTTAAGAGGGATTAGTGGCCATTTCACTTAGTTGATTGGAACAGTTGAATTTGTGAAGCTGGATATTTGTGGAGCCTCAGGGAAGGTTTGTTTTTACATTTCCAAAGGTAATGTTAAAGCTGTTTTGGATGGACCATTCTTGATGGATTTTCAAGCAAGAATTGGTTATCAGTTTGATATGGGAATCAGTTTGGAGTTGACTGGTGAAGATGAAAAGAGGCCTCACATGAGGTTGTCATCTCATGGAGATGATGGTTGGGAGATCAGGCCTGGCTTGTCTTCAATGTGCCAGTGCATGGATTGTTGTAGGAGAAGAAGGGAAGTGGGTGCTGCGTCTGGTTTTTTGGAGTGTGGCTCAGGCTCTAGTGAGAGTCTGTCTTTTTTAGATTGATTGGGGCTGATTGCCCTAGTGCTACAACCTCTCCCCATGTTGAGGAAATCCCAGGTTGTAGTAGGTCAGCTCCCTTGGAGATATACCAAGTGGATTTTCAACTTTTTCTTTTTAATGTTTCTCTTCTCTGCAACTATTCTTCATTTTTTTTGTCAAGTATCTGTTCTCTCTCAGGATTTTCAATTATATTTAATTCAAGTTCAAAAATATAGATTGGTTATATATCATTATTGAAAGATATGCAGAAAAGTTTTGGAGTGGTGAGATTGGGGTCTAAAAGTAAGTCCTCCAAATTGTGCACCTTTAGGGTTTCTTCTAAGCCTTTCAAAAATATTACCTTGGGCACATCTGTGAGCAATAGGGAAACCCCTGTTTTTTTATGTAGGATGGAAGAAAACCTAAGAAAAGAAGAAAAAAATTTCAAGATAGCTGACAAAAAGCAAAAAAAAAAAAACTGAAGATAATCAAAAGAGAGGAAAAGAATTATTTTTGTAAAGATAGTCAAGATCAATTTTTGGGCCTCTGGCATGAGGATAAACTGCATAATTTTAGAATATGTGATTCAGAAGATGAATTAAGATTTGAAGATTTGGAAGATGGAAGTTAGAATGAAGATGTGGAATTGCAGAAAAGTTGTGGAGTGGTGAGATTGGGGTCTAAAAGTAAGTCCTCCCAATTGTGCACCACTATGGTTTCTGCTACACTTTTCAAAAACATTACCTGGGCCACACATGGGAGAAATGGGGAAACCCTTGGTTTTTGTTCCAGATCTGGTGGTGAATATGTCCTGAAGTTCCCTCAAGTTGACGGTGGGGCCGCAAAATACAAGAAGGTAGTGCAAAAGATTAGGCCTTTCAATAAGCCTATGCCTGTGCATTTGAATTCTCCTTTGAAGAGACCTCTGTTGTCAAGCAATCCGTACTTTACTCCTTTGGTGAAGAATCCTCCTGATTTTGTTGAAACCGCTTGGGTGACTGTGGAGAGGTTGAAAGTTGTTACTTTTGGTCCTGATGGGCGGTTTTCTGATGAGGAAAAGAAGTTGTTGTTGCATGTTATTGTGCTCAGGGAGTAAGCGGTGGCATTTTTTGAAGAGGAAAGGGGTGTGTTGAAACACTCTTATGGGGGAACCTTACTTGATTCCTGTGGATTGTCATGAGCCTTGGAAAATCAAACCTATTCCAATTCCAGCTGCTATTAGGGATAATTTAGTGGAGATTGTTAGGGAAAGAGTCAGGACAGGATTGTATGAACAATCAACTTCTAGTTACTCAAGTCCGGTTTTCTGTGTTAAGAAACAGAATGGGAAGTTGAGGGTGGTGCATGATCTTAGGGCCTTAAATAGAGTCACCATCAAGGATGCGGGGATGCTTCCAAGTGTGGAGGACTTTGTTGAAGCTTTTTATGGAAGGGTGTGTTATGGGTGGTTATGATGAAAGTAAACTTCACACTGACTCACGGCCACTCACAACATTTGAGACTCCTCAGGTAGGATTTCAGCTTACTTGGTTGCCTCAAGGAGTAACTAATTCATTAGTAGTATATCAAGCTCAAATGGCTTGGATTTTACAGGATGAGGTTCCGGCTCATGCTGCTATTTTTATTGATGATGGTGGAATTAAAGAAACATCCACTAATTATGTAAATGAGGTTCTGAAGGAGAACCCAGGTATAAGGAGATTTGTTTGGGAATATGCAATTACTCTAGAGAGAGTATTGTTTAGAATTGAAGAGGCTGGTTTGACCATTTCTGGGTCAAAGTTTTGTTGTTGTGTTCCTGCTCTCAAAATCCTGGATCATGTTGTATGTAAGGAGGGAAGGATTATGGCAAAGAAAAATGTTAATAAAATTCAGTCATGGCCAAGGCTAAAAAATACTACTGTAGTTAGGGGATTTTTGGGAGTTTGTGTGTATGTCAGGATTTTTATTAAAGATTTTTCTTTCTTGGCTTCACCCTTGAGAAGGTTGACCAGAAAAAATGCAGAGTGAGAATGGACTGAAGAGTTTAAAGAGGCTTTTCATAAATTGAAGAAGGTGGTAGGTGAAGATATTATTCTTCACAAGTTGGATTATGGAAGGGAATCTGGAAAAATTTATCCGGCAATGGACTCAAGTTATATTGCTTCTGGGGGTGTTTTGTCTCAGGAAGATAAAGCTGGGAAGGTCAGGCCAGAAAGCTATGAGTCTGTAGTTTTTAATGAGGTGGAATCTAGGTATTCTCAGCCAAAGTTGGAGTTGTGTGGTGTAGCAAAAATTTCAAAGAAGCTACTAACCGTTTTGTGGGGGCAACATTTTGAACTGCAGGTTGATTCTAACTCTTTGCTTCAAATGTTGAACACACCTAGTCTTTTAAATGCTCCAATGACTATGTGGGTGGCATTTCTTCAACATTTTTCATTTTACCTGGTGCACAAGCCAGGTAAGACTTTTACAATGCCAGATGGATTATCAAGAAGACCACCCACAGATGAAGATTCTGATTCTGAAGAATTTGATGAAGATGTTCCAGTGGTTAGGGCCAGCGCAAAGGGTGCTGAAGATTTTTCTATACTCCCCCAAGAGGCTAAACTGGATGATTTTTCTTGCCTCCACCAAGAGGTTAAACTGGATGTTTCTGATATTAATTCTGGTGATCAGGATGTTTTTATTGATAAAGATTGGGCTGTTCTTTGGGATGGCTCAAAATTGGAGAATGGTGTTTTTTTTGGTGAACTGGATTCTCTTAAGATTCAGTTGAAGAAAAAGGAGGTGCCAAAGTTTAGGGATTGGTGTCCTGGATGGGCCGGTCATGTTGCTCATGTGTACACTGGAGATTTTGATGACAGGGTTTTACCCTTGGATATTGTTTTTGTTTTATTTTGAAGATGAACCTGGGTTCAGATTGGGTTTTATTTTTTTATGGTTGAATATCTGTTAACGTTAGAGAGACCAGATACTTGTGATAATAATACTTGGTTGGAAGTCAAGAAGAAGATTCCTGGCTTTTATGTGTCAGGAAAGAGGTTGATGAGGAGGAGACATCCAAATCCACAAGTAGTGGTGACTCAGAAGAAGGGTCAAGAATTGGTTTTGAAGTCTTTGCATGAAGAACTTGGTCATAGAGGCTTTGGAGAGACTTATAGAAGAGTAGCAGATAGATCATGGTGGCCAGGTATGAATTTGGCTGTGCAGGGTTGGGTTCAATCTTGTGAAGAATGTCAAAGAATAAGTCACTTGAAACCTAAAGAGGTTGTTCATGCTACTGGTGAAGCAACTGTGTTTGGAAGAGTTAGTTTGGATGCTCTCCATATCAAAGAGGGAAGGTATAAATACTTGATTGTTTCCAGGGATGATTTGTCTGGTTGGGTTGAGGCGGAGCCTCTGGTGAATTTGACTGCCAAAAACATGGCACAATTTTTGAAGAAGGAATGGGTGTTTAGGTATGGGCTTATGAAGTTGGTGAATGTTGATGGCAGGCCAGAGTTTGGAGCTGAATTTAAAGAAGCTGTGGCAAGTATTTACTCTAAAGGCAGAGTGGCTACACCTTATTATCCTGAAGCCAAAGGCATGGTTGAAAGAGGTCATCAAGTTATCAAAAATGCTTTGGTAAAAATGTGTGGAGATAGTGCTGAAAAATGGAGGTATTATTTCCCATTGGTGTTATTTGTTGGTAGGATCACTGTGAAAAGGAAAACTGGCTATTTCCCTTATGAATTAATTTTTGGGCAGAAAGCTGTTCTACCAGTGGATTTGGAAGCTGTCTCTTATCTTGGAATTGATTGGAATGATATGTGCTCAACAGAAGAATTACTCTGTGCCAGGATGCAACAGTTGGAATGTAGAGAGGACTGTCAAGAGAAGGAATACTCTAGAATGAAGAAGATAAGAAATAAATCAGTCAGATACTGGGACAAGAAGTTGGCTCATAGACTCAGGAATCCCTTGGAACCTGGTTGTTTGATTTTGGTGTATAATAGAAGTTTGGAGAGTAAGTGGGGAAAGATTTTTTCTGACAGATGGAATGGACCTTACAGAGTCAGATGTCAGTTGTCTGGAGGTTCTTATGTTTTGGAGGAGTTAGATGGAGCAGTCTTAAAGAAGTGAGTGGCTGCGGATCAGGTGAAGAGATTTTATCCTAGAGGCACCAAAAGTGAAGAAGATTGACTCTGCAATGATGATAAACTATGGACCATTCTTTAATTTTGGATTTTGGTGATGCTGTGCATCTGTTTTGTTGGAAACTTTTTGCTAGAAGGTACCCATGGGTGGGGCTTCTAGATTTTTTTTTGGCAAGTGTGGGGGTAACTGATTGGCTGGCTGCTATATCAACAGTTACCCCGGATTGTCTGTTTCCAACCTCTTCTCTTGATTTGGTTGAACCCTAGTATTAGTTTATTTTCACAGGTTTTAGTCCTCTATGACTTTAAACTGGAAACTCTTTTGGTCTTCAATGGCGGGACTCTTTATGCTTATTGGTTTTGGTTAAATGTTTTGGATTTTGTGTTTTTGTTAGAAGGTACCCATGGGGGACTTCTAGATTTTATTTTGGAAATTGTGGGGATAAATGATGAGCTGGATGCTCTGTAGAACAGTTACCCCAAAATGTCTGTTTCAAGTATTTTGTTTGTCCTAGTTGAATCCTAGTTCTGGTTTTTGTTATTCAGGTTTTAAGTCCACTATGAATTTAAACTGGCTTACTGGCTTGGGACTGGCTTCTTTCGTCTATTTGGTTTGGTGGGGGATCACAGGTGGTCTCCCAGTATTTTTACTTATTGGTGGGAGCCCACCCAGTGATCATTTCTTTGGACTGGACTTTCTATGGAGCCAGACTTTTTCTTTTCTTTAATTTACATGTCTACATTTGTGTTAGATAGTATCTTTAGATTATTTTTTTTCTCTTTTTTTCTTTTAATATTTTATGGGAGTTATTAGGATATAAAGAGGGAAAAATCACAAACTATATTATATGGTGTCACCACATCAGGGTCACTTAGATATGAGCAAGAATTGGTTGGGAAAGGCTCATCAATTGGCTGGTCAATGATATTTTCTTTCTTTTTCTTATTATTCTCTCAATTTCTATTTATTTCATCTTCATTTTTCATTTCAATTCATTTAAAAATTATTGAAAAGTGTATCCACATCAAGGTGCACTTGAATGTAAGTAAGGTATCATAGGATCAGCTCATCAATTGGCTGAAGGATACCATTTGTAATTATTAGTTATCTCATTTTATTATTTTTTCTCATCTCATTTTAATTTCTCAGTTCTCTTATTTCGGGGTAACTTTGTCTATTTATTTTAAAGTGTTTAGTTTAGTATGATTAGTAGTTTAAATAAAAAATAATAATAAAAATAAAAATAAAAATAAATAAATAAATAAAATAAAATAAAAAAATAAAAATTATATATCTGTTAATTATTATTGTTCTCTCTATTTATTGGCTTATTGATTTCTTTCTTGTTTATTTTAATTTCTGGAAGAAGAAGCTTCTGGCGGTTGGTCCGGATTATTGTGGCGTTTTTGCCTTTTGTTAGGATTGGATGAAGAACTGTGTTCTTTGTGGTGTAGGCAACTGGAAATAGTATATGGATTGTAATGGTCAGGGACTGGAGTGGAAGGTAATTTTTGGGAAGAAGTGGAAGAAGCTGGGATAGAGTGTTGGAAGGTGTGCTTAATTATTCTAGACATCTTCCAGTGATCATCAAGGAGCTGTTTTCTCAGATTCTTTTCAAACTCATTCAATGGACCATGGAGAGAAAAGGCCTTAAGCATGTTTGAACACATCATGCTTAGGTGTTGTTTCATGTTGGCGTAATCAAGCGTTAAGGTAGTTTCTAGAGGTTGGCCAATCCCAATTGTAGTTTCAGGAGGCGGGGTTCAAACTAAACAGAAGAATAGGATCAGTAATTCTTCTCTGTTAAAGAAATTGGATTTATAAATTTGGTAATTTCAGATTGGGAGCTCATAAAATTTGTAATTGGCTGGGATTTGAGCTGTTGAAGAAAGTTTAATGGATGTTGAAGGAGGATCAACCAGATAGAGGTATGGATTATCATGATCATTCTCTAAATGGTGTTGAGAAGATGAAGGAGAAGATGGGTGTTCCTGTGGCCTGGTTGGAGCAGCAGGGCTGTTGTTGTTGTTGTGGATATTATTATTGCTTGGCCCAGTTGGGTTGGACACTGGTGGTGGAGTACCAGGGTAGTTGAAGAAAGATCAGGAAAAGCTGACCTGGAAGCTGATTGTAATTTTCTAGATGAATATCTTGAAGAAAGGGAACTATGAGAGGAATAATTGGTGGCCAGAGGAGAGGTTTAGTTGGTTCTTCTTGAAGTCAAGGGAGATTTTTGTTTGGAAGTAGTCTTGCGTGCTCTGGCGTTTTCAGAAGTTCCTCTGGCAGGCCTTCTAGAGATGTTGGGATTATTGGGGTTGTTCGAGGAAGAAATTTTGTGTGTATGCATTTCTCTGGGAGCACTAGGAGTTGGTTTTGTAGAGATGTTGGTGTTTAATGGTGTATTTTGGCTGTTATGTGGCTGAATTTGGGAGTTTTGAGCCTGATTTTTGCTTTCTGGCAAGGCGGGTGGTCCGCCCGACGTCTGGAGGGCCACCTGGACGCAGTCTAGCAGCCTGGGAGCTGATTTTGAAGCCGATTTGGCTAAATTTGCTGAGATAAAAGCAGATTCTTGAGAAGATTAATAAGGTCTTTTAGGGAGTGATTTAGGAATAGAACAGTGTGATCTTCTGGAAGGAGAAGAAGATAAAGAAGTGGAAGCAGGTCCAAGTTCTGGTGACCTGTTAGGAGATCTGGAAAAATATTTATGGGAAGGTGAAGGCAGAGGTATTGGATAGCTGGGGTCACTGTCACATCTTTTCCTTTTAGAGTTGCAAGAATCACAGGCTCTGCCATAGAATTCACCCCAAGGAGTTGGAAGAGTGAAAGTACAAGGCCTGCACATGTGGATGCACTGTTTACAAGCATAGTCATTTGAAGCAGTGAAACAGGGAAGGTCCAATGGGTCAAAGTCTGGGGATTCAGCCATGATCCGTGAAGGAAAAATGATGAAGAGAAAAGAGATGAATGAATATTTTATCAGTGATGTGTAGATAATGAAGAAAGAGTGGAAGTTCAGCAGGTTGGCTGTCGAGCACTGTGCAGGGAGGTGGCTCCGCCCTTATATTCAAAATGAGGATTAGTCCGTCAAGACTTAAAACTGAACACTGGTAGTCCTCCAAGACTTAAAACTGGCTGGTTATTTAAAGATTTCTTCAAGATTTTTATTTTTTATTACTACTGTGGATCTGCTAGTCTATCAAGACTTTAAACTGAGCACTGTGGACAGTCCATCAAGACTTTAAACTGAGAAATGGTACAGTCCCCCAAGACTAATAACTGAGGATGGTTGTTGATTGAGTCCTTCAGGACTATAAACTGATAATGTGGAGTTGGTGTGATTCTGGCAGAGGGCATCCAAGGAGGAGTCTCTGAATTTTGTTAAGGAAAGTGTGGAGGTAACTGATGAGCTGTCTTCTCTGTAGAAAAGTTACCCCAGAATGTTAGTTTGTCTCTTTGGTCTTTAATGTTTTTATCTCTGGTTCTGTCTTTTGATTTAGGTTTTTGAGCTCCCCAAGACTATAAACTGAGTGTTTTTTGAGTTCCCCAATACTATACAATGAGGGCTGTTAGTCCCCCAAGACTTAAAACTGAGGATTAGTCCCCCAAGACTTTAAAATGAGGAGTTTTTTTAATTTTTTTATTTCTAAATAAAGATTTTTGGTCAAGAAGTAATTAGAGAAAAGAATCAAGAGATGTAACAAAATTTTCAGCATTGGCTTTGAACTGGTGAATGAGGCTCATCCTTTTCTCAAGGTCCTGTGGACTCCTGGCAGGAGTATATTGAAAGTAATTTAGGATGAGATGCTTCTGTTGAGAAGAATGTTGTTTGAATTTGTCTTTGATGATGGGAAATGGATTAGGTGGGGGTGTTTCAATGGTTCCCACATTTTCATCATCACTGTCTGGCTGGAAATGAACTAGAGATTTGTAAGATCGAATTTCAGTATAAAGAAGTATTGGGCTTACCATTAGAAGGACCAGGGATTGTAGAGCATGTGGCTGTAGCAGGTTTGGCACTCTTTTTTGAAGGGTGTAATTTGTTGACCAGTCTGGGGATCAGGATGGATGGTCTAGATCTTTTTGGTGCTGGTAGAAGGTGGATCAGGTTGTGGAGGAGGAGGAGATGTTGAAGAGAACAATGGACCAGGTCTGAAATAAGTATTCTTCCTAGAGTGACAGGCATCACAGGAGGTTCTGTAGGGATGAGCTGGTGGTGTGATGGTACAGATGAGATTGTTGTCAATGCAGTATTCGCTAGGACCCATGTCAGTAGCAGATTTGTAAAGGAAACTGAACATGGTGGTTGTGATGTAGGAGAATGTGGAAATTCTCTATTGAAGGGAGGATGTGGTCTTCCAACATTGGTGGAGCCCTTTGGTGGTCTGTTTGTTGTTGTTTTGATATGTCTTAAATGGCATTGTTTAATAATTGGGTGTTTTTCTGTAATTATTTGGTGAATATTGGGACTTCAGGGATGTGGTTATTACCATTGGATAGCCCCGGTGTTTCTCTATATTTTATGTCTTGATGACATTTTTCATATTCTAAGTATTTAAGGGATTATTACTCCTTTTTCATTTTAAAAGATTGCTGTTTAATTTTTTCGCGTTTTACAGGCTAACCTTAAGTGTTAGGGTTAATTGCTTAGTACCATTAGAATTGGCTAATTTTTTTCTATGTTTCATGTCTCAATGTTGTTTTAGCCTAATTATGTGTTTTAAAGATTTAAGTAGTTGTAGTTTATTTTTCTAAGTATTTTGGGTATTTTTGGAGGTTTTTGGTGGTTTTCTGGCTTCAGCGTGATCCGGCCACCTCAGGCAGGTGGTCTGCCCGCCACAATGCTAGAAGGCTGGGAAGTGTTTCTTGAGGGGTTTTATGCAATTTGGCACTCAGAAACACCAAATTTGTTGGTGTACATTGGCATTTACATGGTGGTCTGTGTGTATATAGTGAATAAGACAGTTTGGGGAAACCTTAATCATCATACAACCATCTGGAGGTGATATCCTTGTTCCTCACTCAGTTTTCACTGTTTTATGGCCACCATTGGCTGTGTTTGTTGCAAGGTGAGTTCTTCATTTAACTCAACTTGGAAACTGGTTTCTGTGGTGTAGTCTTGCAAGCTATATCATGTATTTTTTCTGTCTCTGGTGTGGATTTGCAACCTACATCAAGTATCATTGCTTTCTCTGGTGTGGACATTGGTCTACATTTCAGTTCTTTGGCTTGGTAGTCTGTCTTGAGACTACTTTCTTGGAAGATCAGGCAGTCAAGTGTATTGGAAAAGGGGCTTTAAACAACAGGAACCAATTTACTTAAGCAGGTAAATCTCACTTATATTTTTCTAAAGTGACAGGGGAATTTCTCTCTGGGTTTTCTCCAACTCCCTTAGTAAAGGCCTGTAGCTAGTACTATAGGATTGTCTACACAGGCTTCAATTTAAAGATGCGCCGTTGATGATTTGGAAAGGGCCTCAAGTATTGGGGGACTCCTTTTGGTCTTGAAGATTTTTGGTGGCAATTTACAGTATTGGCCAATGGATTAGGAATTCTCAAATCAAGTACATATAATTTATCTTATGATTTTACTTTTACTCAATAGAAGAGGTTAGAATATAAATATTATTATAATTTAGAATTTAGAATCACAATAACATATATACTAAAAGACAAATAATATTAATGCTTTACTTTAAAGTTTTTTAATGAAATAGTTAAGTCAAGGAATAAATCAAACAGCACAAAAGAGGAGGCCCTTTATAGGCAAAAAGGAGAGAGAGAATACACAGGGTTAAAAAGTATCCATAAGGGAGTGTGAGAGAAAACTATTACAAAAATAAGAATTTGCAAGTAACAAAAGTGTGCTAAGATGATGCGTCAATAAAAGATATCATATTATTTGATATAATCTAAACTACACTTTAGATTTCACACTTAGTACAAGTTGATTTGAATTTTAAAATAGAATTTCAAACATTTAAAATAAAGTAATTTGAATATTTAAGATTTAGAATTAATATTTTTATTTCTCTTTCAACCTGTAATTGAGAACAGTGTTAGGGAATAAAAATATAAGGGACATTATTATTAATTTAAATATTTACTAAATTTACTTATTGTAATTAGTTAGTGTATTTCAAGTAATACATAAGTAAATATAATATAATTAATAATAAGAAATAAAAGAAGTGGCTTTATCTCAGTATATAATTAATTATTTAACTGGATAAGTCCAGTAGCCTGGCTGAAAATAACTCAGTGATTTCAGAAAAGAACCCTTATAATAAATGTACTAATTTTTTAAAATTAAAATTAGGTATTTACAGTAGTAACTGTACCCAATATAAACCCAATTTCACTTGGTATTTGGACACCAAGATATAACCCAATTAAATTGGTATTTGTTTAAAGCTTGGTAAGATAATCATTCACTCTTGTAAAGGTCTATTTAAACTTATTATTTAACTTTTAACAGATTTTTTAGAATTTTTCTTAAATTTTATTTTAAATAAATAAAGATATAAATTCAGGGTAAGATCCAGTGCTTTTATTAGTAATTATATTGGTAATAATTTTTGTCTACTAATTACCATATAGGTTTTTTCTTTTTTAGACATGAAGAATAGTTATCCAAAGTCATAATGAGTGCTCCACAAGACAATGTAAGTGGTAAACCTGCTTTTAACACCAGGTCTAAAGCTAAAAGAACTGTTCCAGGACATCACTATGGAGGGCCAATCCTAACCACACCCAGAAGAAATGAGAATAGAAGAAAAGGACTCCTTATTAAAAAAGATAACTATTAAAAAGACTTCATTTCCTCTTCAGAATCAACTTTCCCATCTGGCCAAACAGGTTCTGAGACTGGAGCAGTCAAGATCTACCATAATTAAGGAGGTAGAGAAGCTGCAAAACAACTGCAAGGTGGGATTTCAACAAATGAATCAAACTTTGGTGGATTTAAAGAAAGGGCAGTCAAAACAACAACCCCCTACCCAAGGATGATTAAATCAGTCCAAAGATAGGTTCTTGGTTGATAAATGGAAGTTAAATTGGTTTCATCAGCAGTGGTCAAGCCACAATTGAAACAGGGATCCACACCCTCACCAGAAAATCTCAGCTCACCCCTACAGAGGAAAGAAAAAGTGCAAAAGTTAGGGCTTGCTCCTATCCTGTGGTATGTAGATTACCCTCTCAGATTAAACACAATACTAATGATTAAAATGTAGGTAATTTTATTGATGTGAAATCTGTCCATAAAATTGAGGAGAACTTAAGACAATTAGGATTTTATGTAGTTACACCTGATTTATCTTTTGTTAATAACAATAGTACTATTTAAAACAATAATACAGTTAACCCTCAGATGCCACAACTTATTAGTGAGATGAGAACTTCACCAAATATTGAAGAATGTGAGAAGAAAGACATGGAGTATCTTAATAATAACCCAACTGTCCATAGAATTGTTTCAGCATTATTGAATAGAAGGACTGAGTGTGAGGAACAAACAATTAAGCTCACAAGTGAAAAAATTTCGTCCTTGAAATTGAATATTTCTCATTAGGTAAAAAGAAATAAAGAATTAGAGAATGAACACTTGGCTCTAACTCTTTAATATAATTCTTTAAGTAATAAATATAGTGACCTTCCAAACAATTTCTGTGAGTTAGAAAAATTGTATGAAGCACATTTATTAAAGTATGAGTCAGGAACAAAGTTATCTGTTTCTCATACAAATCAGAGTGTCTCTGATCTGTTACAAAGTTTAACTAAGGTTAAGAGTGAAACTTCCAATCTACTAATGAATCAGGATAATTATAAGTATACACAGTATTATAGAAATACTTTCCTTTGCAAGAATGAATCTCAAAAATTCCCAATTCCACCAAAAGTAAAACCATCTGGTGGAAGTGTCAAGTCTGAGAAAACAAATGTAAGTCACAAATCCATGCAAGAGGAAATACAAGACCATTTATCCAGAGTAAATGATTTATTGAAGTTACCTAAGATAAGTGAGACTAAATCCAATCAGAAGATCTGGCCAAATATTGATCAGTACCCAACTTATGATGGGGAAGCCAGCTCTGATTGTAAACATTTTATTCAAAGAATTTACCATTTAAAATTCTCATATAAGTTACCAGATGAAGAAATAACATCAAAATTAATTTCTTTATTTAAGGATTTTGCTTTATTTTGGTTTGAAGCTGTATCAAGTGAGGGTAAAGATTAATCTTGGGCTGAATGGAAACACCTGATTGAAAAACAATTTGGAGGTTCTAAATTCAGACTAACTCAGAAAAGATTATATGAGAAAAAAAGGTATAATCTGTTGAATGGTGACAAAACTATGGTATTTTTAATGAATTTAAATTAAGTTTTGAAAGAAATTGAGCCAGATAAAAATTTTAACTTATGGAAAGGTAAAATAATATATAAATTACCTATATCTGTTGAGGACATTGTTTTAGCTAGATCAATAATGGTTAATTAATACTCTGAATTTATTAATATCTGTAATGAAATATTATTGAACCATAAGTATGAAGCAAGGTACACCACTTATAAACAAAATAATTAACCTGTGAACAATCATAATTTAAAAACCCTGCAGCAAAAGCAGAAAATAACTACTGCACCTGTAGTACCTAAAAAGTATAAGACTAGTACTTGTTATAAGTGCAATAAGCCTTGGGTTGAAGGTCACAAATGTGAGAAAAAAAAATATTGTATAAAATCCACATGAATCTGAAATTGAAACAGAAAAAAGTAAAGATTCAAGTTATTATGACAGTAATATCTCATATAGTGATGAAAATGAAGTCTGTATGTTGGAAGATGATTTGTCTATCTTTGAAAATGCAATATTAAGTATGGACTCAAATGAATCTTTATTAAATTTTGAGGATGCTGAAATCATTAAGGATATACAAGCTGATAACTTAAAAACAACACCTATCATTTTTTCCAGCTATCATTTCTGGAGAAAATATAAATATAGTATTGGACACAGGAGCTGCTTGTTCTTTTGTTTCTACAAATAGATTACAGAAAATTGATAGTTATTATAAGTCAAAGCTTGAGCCCATTCAAAGTAATAATTGGAGAGGTTTTGTATCAGTAACACACTTCATTGGTAGATACAAAGCCGCTATTTTCTTTAAACATAAACATAGTTATGTTAGAGTAACTTGTGACTTTGTAGTAATAGATAATACTAATTGTAGTAGCTGTTTTATCATTGGAAATGAAATCTGACTAAGTTTGGTGTGAAATTAGACCCTGAAAATAATAAATTTAAAATTGGCATGAATGTTTAAAGAAAATTTAAAATAAATTCTTTCAACACAGTCTTATACATTGAGTCAGTGATAGATATTCCTTGCAAAGGAGCAGAATCCAATGAGATGGAACTTCTGGAAACAGAAATTTCTAAAGCATCATTTGGCACTCAGATAATAGAAGTTGAGAATACAAATATTTTTGACTTAATTAAAGCATTTCCAATGTCTTTTTCACATGGGACAAATGAGCTTGGCTTTGTAAAAGATCATGAGATGAAAATTAGTTTAACTTGTGATATGGATAATTTTCCTGTTAGTCATAAAAAGAAACCACACCCTGCTTCACGAGTGAAGAGGAATGTCAGCCAGGCTTTCCCAGGAGCCCAGTAAATAAACATACAATTTATTGGAATTAAATAAAGACATAATAATTGCAGAGTATGCATTTAACATTAATATTATATTACATGATAAATTTATATTAATATTTTATTTATATAAATAAAGTAAATATTATTTTAATTTTATTATAAGATAATTTAAAAGCATTTAATTATATTCCATAACAAAGGGCACATTGTTTATTTAATAATTATAAATTAATTAATGAAAAACTTATAAGATAATTATATTTAAGTGTTTATCTTATATTGTAATTACTTTAATTAATTAAATTTAATTATTAAAATATACTTTTTCATATACTATTATCCATAATTATTGCCGCTGTTTTTTGGACCCTTAATTGTGTCAATAAAAAATTAAATAAATTATAATACTTATTTTATAAAATAGTATTAAAATTCTCAACTTAATTTAGTAATAAATTAATTACTTGTTTCATTTAAATTAATTATTTAATTAAATAGTTGGAACAATTAATTAATTTCTTTATACTAAATTAAAATTGATTAAATATTTTGTTGCGTCAAAATATTTTTACTTGTTTCACTTAAAAACCCTTAAAGCATACTGTACCATCTGTTTTGAATTTTTTTTTCTCATAGATCCTATGTCTCAGGCTGGTTTAGTTACTCACTATTTTTACTTACTGATTTGGGAATTAGTTGTGGGGAAATTTGGTTCTTATTTGGGGTTTTAATTATTTGTTTCATATTTTTCTCTAAATTGTTATGTTTCACTTATTCTTTTATTTTCTTGTTTCATCTTATTATAACTCTTGTATTTACAAATGTAGTGGTGCTTCAGAGGACCCATTGCCTATAAAAAGGCCTTGGATAATCCCCTGTAGCCTCATCACTTACTATACAAACAAAATCTGAACAAATTGTCAATATAATATGTTTTTATTATTATTTTTATTAGTATGAAATTTCTAATTTAAATTCTTTATAACTATTTAAAGGTTTCTTTAAGTCTGATAGTAATTATAGTGTTTTCCGCGCAGAACCCTTACTTTAAATAATATTGTCATTTAAATACCTCAATTTTGTGTCATCCCTCAAGTAACCCGTCGTTGCCTCTCTTTAAATTAATCCAATTATTTTATTACCTTATTTTTTCTACTTTCTATAAACCCTTCTTCCCTATTTTCCTTTCCTCCTCTTTTTCTTCCCCCTTTCTTTCCTTCTTCTAGATGACTGGCCGACAAGGAAAGACTTAGAGGATAACATTAATATGTTATTATAAATGAACATTCTTGAGAAGGTTGACACTACACCATAATATTGTGTAATATCAGTTCTAATTTCTTATGAACAAGATAAAGCAAGGCTATGTGGTGATTCTAGAGCATTAAATACATTTACAGTAGATGATATTTACCCCTTGCAATGATTGCCTCTATACATTCTACCCTTAAAGGTGCTAAATACATATGTTGCCTAGATGGAAATAAATGATACTATCAAATTCATGTTGAAAAGAATTTACAGTTTTTTTTGTTGATAAAAACACATATAAGAATATATAAATATGTCAGGATTTAATTAGGACTAATAAAAGCTCCTTCAGTATTTCAGAAGTTAATTGATATAGCATTCCATAATGAAATGATTGAGGGATGGTTAATGGTATACATTGATGACATCATTGTGTTTTCTAAGACATATGGGGAACACTTAATCCATTTAAAGAAGGTATTTCTGAATATAAATGAAATAAAAATGACCCTTGCATTGAAAAAATTTAAATTTGGGTTTGATTCTTTAAAGGTGTTTGGTCATATTGTATCTGGCTTACAAATATGTGTAGAACAAAATAAGGTTGCTGAAATCAAAAATATTGGAATTCCTCAAAATTAAAAGGATGTACAATCTTTTCTTGGTATGTGTGGTTATTATAGACAATATATAAAGAACTACCAATTAATTGCTGCACCATTGAACACACTGATAAAGAAATCAGAAGCTTTCATTTTGAATAATGAAAGACAACAGGCTTTTGATAAGTTGAAAGAATGTTTGATGAAAGCTACTATCTTGGGATTACCATATTTCCAATTACCTTTTGTGTTGTTTACTGATTCAAGTTTTATTGTTTTAGGTTCTGCTTTGCATCAAAAACAACTTATTGAATGGAAGATGTCAGAAGCAATAATTTGCTATATTTCACGTATACTAAGAAGTAGTGAATTGAAACATTGTGCTACTCAAATTGAATGTTTGGAAATATTATAGGCTCTTGAGAAGCTACATTATTACCTTGAAGATCAAAAATATGAGTTAATAACTGACTGTAGTGCAATTAAGTCACTCTTAAACATGAAAGCTTCTAATAGACATATGTTTAGATGGCAATTAGCTGTAAAAGAGTACAAAGGACAGATGACTATTACACATAGATAAGGAGCCTTACACTCTAATGTAGATCTGTTATCTAGAGTACATCTACCTAATAATGATGACAATCCTACTTATGTTCCTGAAACAGAGATTATTAAAATTTATGGAATTTATATTGTAGATCTTTAGGATGAATTTATTCAATCAATTCTTGATAATTATGCTTCAAATCCTGACTTGAGTAAACTTGTTACAATATTAAATGATCCATATAACACTTCAATGAGTTTTTTAATAAAAACATTGCCACATAAGTATAAAGAAGCATTAGAAAAAGTAAAATTTTCCATTGAGGATGGTTTTATATATTACAGGAATAAATTAAGCAATGTAATAGTAATTTCCCCTTCAATGAAGGAGTTAATGTTAATTTTATGTCATGATGATATATTAGTAGGTCATTTTGACTTCCATAAAAAATTAAGCAGAGTAAAAAATACAGCTTGGTGGATTAACTTTCTGATGATGCTCAAAAATATGTTGAAACTTGTTATTCTTGTCAAAAATCTAAAAGATTAACAGGAAAAAGAGCTGGTATATTAAAAGAAATTTAGAAAACAAAGCTTCATGGAAAATAGTTAACATGGACTTTGTAACAGTTTTGACAATAGCAGGACATAAGAGCTATAACTCCTGCTGGGTAATTGTAGATAGATTTTCAAAAATGTGTAAATTTATTTCTAGCCACAAAGAGGTTTCTGCAAAGGACTTGGCTTTTTTATGGTGGACACAAATGTTAAATATAGAAGGTTTTCCCAAAGCAATAGTTTCAGAGAGAGATCCTAAATTTACTTCTGAGTTCTGGACATCACTTATGGATGTTTCAGAGTGTCAATTAAAACTTTCTACAGCACACCATCCATAAACTGGTGGGCTAGCAGAAAGAATGATACAAACTTTAGAAGATATGATAAGATATAGTGGTTTTGGTCTTGACTTTAAAGACAATGACAAATTCAGGCATAATTGGGTAACCCTTATCCCAGGTTTAGAATATACATACAATATTACAGTACATTCTGTCACTGGAAAAAAGCCATTTGAGTTATGGATGGGTTATGTACCTAATACCCCTGCTAAAACTCTTTATAAATTACCCAGATTGGATATCCATCCAGGTACAAAATCTTTTCTTCAGATGCAAGAATTATGCAGAAAGCATGCTCAAGAATGTATAAATATGCATTTGAGTATCAGAAGAAAAGATGGGATAAAGCCCATAAAGTGCATGTGTTCAAAGAGGGTGATGAAGTCTTTATTTCTACACTACATTTCAATTTAAATGGTAATGTTAAATTGAAGGATCCATTCAATGGACCATTTGTAATAAAAATGATGATTGGTAAAAATGCTGTTGAAGTTATTCTATATGCACCATATAATAGATAACATCCAGTATTTCCTATTTCTCTTATAAAACCATACCATTCTAATGATACTGCTCTATTCCCAAGAAGATCAGGAAGGCACAAAAATCAACCTAAAAAAATAGTTTAAAAGGCAGAAATTGAAAAGATACTTAAAAAAAGACACCTTACTAAAGAAAAGGGAGTTGAGTATCTATTAATGTTTTAAAATAAATCAAGTGAATATGACCAGTGGATTCCAGAAAATGAAATCTCAGATCTTAAAAATCATTTGAAAAAATTTAAATCAAAATAATACTGTTTAATTCTGTATATGTACCATAGAAAATTTAAAAATTATTTTTCTATTCACTCCTTACTTATTAATTAAAATGTCTTAAATTTTTTTTTTTGGGTGAGGGAGTGTCAGCCAAGGTATCCTCAGGACTGAGTAATTTGTATGTTTAAAATAAGATAACCTAAATTACATTAAGATTATAAGCTAAAATTAAGTTTAAAATACTTAAATATGTGGTTATAATACATAAATAAATAATCATTACACTATTATATGACTTATAATAGTTTAAATAGCTTATCCATAGCCTAATAATACTTATTAAGGTTTTGATGTAGTTCTAATATACTTATCTTAAGTGATATTAAGTAATTATAGACATATATAAGCTTATAAGAATACATAAACCTCATATTCAGTGAGATATGTTGTTATATTATGTATATATAGGTCTATAAGTGGGTTTTAACCTCTTAATAGCCTAAAAACTTTATTTTTCTTCTTATTTTGGGTCATATGGATGTATTCAGTGGACTAACAACTCCTACACATGCATATCCACCTTTTTCATGCGCATATATCTAGTTTGGACAACTTAATCTGCTTCCCTTAATGGATTTTCATGAATTTATGGGTTAGGATATCATTACTGGTTTAATATTGATGCTTGGGGATGCTATTGGGGGCTTGAACAGTTAATTTGGCTCCTTTATATGCTTTGGGCTTCATTATATACTTTTTGGATGAGTTATTTTACCTGTGTCTTTATGGTATCGACTTTTATCTGTTTATTCTATTTATGGTATGGGTCTGTGGTATCATTAATTGTGATGGATGGTCCTTACTGGAGGTCTGGGTGTTGAAACATCTTGAAGTGGAAGCCATGGGGAGGTGATGGGCCCTCACAGTGCTGTAATTTTCAGGGATAGCAGTGACATCATCTGGATTGAAGGTCTGTGCACTCCAGTGGATTTTTGTATAAGGGAGGATTTGACAGGTTATTAGACATCAATTACTTAATACCCATAAAATAAAAACTATAAAACAATTATTATCATATATAAGTATATTATAAAGCATTTATAAATTGATATTATCTTTATATAAGCTATAAACTATATTTTATTTATCTATTTTCCACCACTA
The DNA here is from genome assembly GCA_030280995.1 of Hemileia vastatrix. Classification (NCBI taxonomy): domain Eukaryota; kingdom Fungi; phylum Basidiomycota; class Pucciniomycetes; order Pucciniales; family Zaghouaniaceae; genus Hemileia; species Hemileia vastatrix. The sequence goes on along the minus strand of JASXTE010000013.1, from coordinate 18,076,751 downwards.
GCATGTATAAAAATCCAAGTATTGTGAGTTTATATTGAGAATGACTATTTTATTAATCTTACACTGAGGTTTAATCACTAAATCATTTATCAATAAGCATTGGGACCATCAATATTTACTATTAAATCATACTTAGATACTAGCACACACTGACATAAATGAAGTGCTCACTTTGAAACAAACACAGCCAATTGTGGCCAAGAAACAGTGAAAACACAGTAAGAAACAGTGATCTAATTACCAGATGGTTTTATAATAATTAAAGTTTCCCCAAACTGTCTTATTCAATATGTACACACAGACCCCCCATCTAAAAATCTATGCATAGCAACTAATTTGACTTTTCTGCCGGCCAAATTGCATAAAAACCCTCTAGAAGACCTCCCCAGAATGCTAAGGTAGAGGTAGGCATGCTACCTTGAAGCAGCCTGGCCTCCTGAAGCCAGAAAACCACTAAAAACAACTAAATAAATCTGAAAACAACAGAAAACACCTTAAACTGTAAAATATTCTAAAAAATCATCAAGACATAAAACATAGAGAAAAATCAGGGCTATCTAATGGTACTAAGAAATTAACCCTAATACTTAAGTAAGCTCAAAAAATGTAAAAAACAAAATTAAACAGTTATAGTAAAAAATGAAAAGTCACCAAAAGAGCGCTTAAAACTTGGAATATAAAAATACCATCAAAAAATATAATATAGAGAAAAACCAGGGCTATCTGATGATAATAGTCTCATTCCTGTAGCTCTAATATTCATCCTATGAATCTAGAAAAACATCATAATAAAAATCAATGCTATTTAAGACATCACCAAACAGTACCAAACTACACAACAAAGGCCCCCACCAATGTTGTATTGCCACAGCGTTTTTGGTAAGTTTTTTTTCTTTTTTTCTTTTAGCCTCAGAAATTTACTAGAAGTATGCCCAACACATTTTTGAGCATATTTACTAACTGTTTTTTTAGTTTTTTTATTTTCCAAATTGATTTGGAAACAGCACCAGAACATTTTGAGAGTGTTTCCAAGAATTTTTGTAAGTTTTTTTTTAGCCTCAGAAACATTCTGGAAGCATGCCTAACACATTTCTGAGTTTTTTTATAAACTTTTTTTAATATTATTATTTTTTCAAATTGATTTGGAAACAGCACCAGAACATTTTTAGACTGTTTTTGAGCATTTTTGGTAACTTTTTTTTTCCTTTTTTTGTTTTTTAGCCTCAGAAACATGCTAGAAGCATGCCCAGCACATTTCCAAGCATTTTTACTAACTTTTTTTTTAGTTTTTTTATTTTTAAAATTTATCTGGAAACAATACCAGAACATTTCTAGACTCTTTCCAAGCATTTTTTGTAAGATTTTTTTTCTTGCTTTTTGGTTTTTAGTCTCAGAAACCTGCTGGCAGCATGCCCAGAACATTTCTGAGCATTTTTACTAATTTTTTTTTTCCAAATCAATTCAAAAACAGTACCAGAACATTTCTAGACTGTTTCTGAGAATTTTTGGTAAGTTTTTTTTCCAGTCTGGTGGAAACAATTTGGGACTATTAACAAGACAGCCATCAAAAAACTCAAGCTTCTCCTGGGTTATAATCTTGTGAAAATTTTACTCATTTTGGTTTCTCTTTTCAGATCAACCAAAATTTGATAAAGAGGGTATGTTAAGTGAGGCAAGAAGGTTTGGTGAAAAGGAAACTGCATGGAGGGTGGCTAAGTATGGTAAATAAAGGATTTCCAAATATTCATTTTTATTTCTTAAATTTATACTTAATCATTTATTATAGATAATCATCAACTTTAAGTAATGGGCCGTTGGGCCTTGCTGCTGTATAATGGTAATCATTCAAACAAATAATCTGAACACATTGGCTGGTAGTATTTTGAATATCATTACTTTTACTTGGTTGATTATATTTTTTGAACAATTTATTTATTCATTTATGAAATAAAAACAAAAATTTGGAAACTTATGACCCCCTCCCACAGTAAATTATAGGGGAGGGCATTTCCAATTTATTTTCTTTATGATTTTTTAGGGGAGGGTATTTCCATTTATTTTCTTTGTGATTTGATTGGAAATTTTTTATATGTATATACATGATTAAAAGACAAAAAATCTCCCATTAAATATTAAAAATGCATGAAGCTTACATTTACTTGGATCTTAAGCAGAAAATGTGTAATCAAAAAACACCAAACTATATAGGGCTTGATCCTCAAGATGGTACAAACAAACAAAAAATTTCAAAATAAAAAGATTAACAGAAATAGGAGTGTGGAATATATAAAAGGTAGTTTTTCCCCCCAAAAAATCATAGTGGCTTTCTAGAAAAATTCAAATATTTTATCTTGTCCTTTCTAGAAACATTCAAAAATCTTACCTAGTTCTATATAGCTTCTCAATATGTTGAAATGTGATTTTTCACTATTTTCATCACCAGCCCCACAAAATGCTGGGATCACATATGTAGCACTGGTGTAAGAAAAGTTGGAAAGAAGATATTGATTTTCATCAAAGTAATTCTCAGGATTTTGTGAAATCATCATTTGTTGAAAAACTGAAGAGTCATGGCAAGTACAAGGAAAGCTGGCATGAAATGCAGTAAACATCTTATTTATATCACAACCCAATTGGAGAGCAATAGAATTCCTGAAAAAAGAAAAAGTAAGAGAGAATTTGTATTTTATGTAAGAATATGTAAGATATAGATAAGCACTGACCTCTTTTTCCAATAAAAATAAATAGGGGGTATCAATGTTGACCGATCCACAATTAAATTAATTGCGGAAAATAATCTGCATACCCCAATTATCTTTCACAATTATTTTTGCTAATAATTGGGTTATTAGACACTTTACGTGTCAATGTTCACCTCTTATCCGACATTTTTTTACTCAATTTTTCATAATCACATCTTAGACAACTTTCTGACATAACCACATGTTGCACATATTTCTGCCATAACCATATCTTGGACTACTCCCTGGATATGGCTTCTACCTTGCTGCACACTCACATTCTCATCCCATCCTGTCCATTCTATTTGCTCAGAACCCCTCACCATCTCATCTGTTTGTTTCTTCTCCTTTTCATCTTCATTTATATTTTAACATGCCTCGTCGTCCTAGATTTTCTTGAAGGCAGCCATCACCAAGTTGTTCTTCAAATCCCACTACTCCCTCTTTCCCCCGCTCAGCCAAGAAATCTAGGACCTTTCAATTAAAAAAAGATGATCATCTCATTCTTATCAACTGGCTGAAAACCAAATCTAACTATGATTCTTGTTTTGGTACTGAGTATTCAACTTAAGTAGGACAGCCCCCACCATCAAAAGTTAATGGCAATCTTTCAATGGCAAATGAATTATGGAGTAAGACCAAGGGAAGGATTGATCTTTTGCCTAAACAGATGGCTGAATTCTTCAAGCATTACCGAGACAAATAAAAGAAGGAAAAGGCTCTTTCATCTTCCACTGGTTTTGGGGTTACCGACATTGATATAACTAAGGGTATCAAATCCATAGATGATAAACTTGAATCTTTATGTCCTTACTTTAAAGAGATGGATGAAATTTTTGGAGAGCAAGCTGATGTTAATCCTGTAAACATGTTGGATGGAGAATATCCTATCTCAGAACATGATGTTGAAGCAAATCATTTCCCATCCTCTTCCTCCACTAAAGCCTCCCCTCATTTGAATGAGACAAATCTAGATAGCTTTTCTGTAGATCCTATTGGTGATTTAACCCAACTAAATCTAACTCAGGTCTGTTTATTTTTCTTTTATCTTATCATTTCTATTTTTTATTTACTTATCTTTTTCTTATTTCTTAAAAGGCTGATGAACAAACCCTGGATCCTCAATCAACTGAGTCTGAAGGTAGTTACAATGATGAGGAGGAAAATATGACCTTGAACAAGAAGTGTAGGGCTTCAAGTAGTCTAAATTTCCACTCACAAAGAAGACAAAAAAGTGATACTTCATCACAAACCCCTTTTTTGTCTATGGAACAATTTTTACAGAAACGTGATGCTGGTAAGTGATACCATACCTCTTATTAATTTACTCTATTTTTCTACTACTTTATATTAATTTTTATTACCACTCTAGAACAAGTAGAAATTGCTAAAGAGACTCTAAGATTTGAAAAGAAGAAATATGAGCTCTCTTTAAGGAGGGATGATAGGCTACAACATTTGGAAGAGAGGAAGTACAAGCTCTCTTTACGGAAGGATGATCAGGCCCAAGATTTGGAGGAGAAGAAGTATGAGCTCTCTTTATGGAAGGATAATTGGGCCCAAGATTTGGAGGAGAGGAAGTAAGAGCTCTCTTTACAGAAGGATGGTTGGGCCCAAGATTTGGAGGAGAAGAAGTTTGAGTTAACTCTAAGTATTGAGAAATCAAAAAAAGAGGAGAAAACACTCAAACAACAAAACCTATTAGAGCAAATGAAATATAAGTTTGATCATGAAGAAAATTCCAAAAAGAAAGGTTTCTTGATAGAATGTGTTAGAGCTAATAAATATTTTGAGGAAATTGAACGTTTAAAGAAATTGTTGGATGACTAGTTTGTTTTATTTCTCTCACACTTCAACTGTTCATATTTATTTGTACATAAAATTTAAAATAATTTCCTGTATTTCATTACTCTATCAATAATTACTTAAATTTTTGTATTTTAATGTTAAATATTCTTTTTTTAAAGAAAATTTTTATGTCTTCTTTGAAAATTTGACGATCCCCCACCCCTGGATTTTTTTGAAGTAAGGGGTGGGTATCACCAAAATTCTTTCATGTCAGGAATCTTGAAAGTCTTATATGAAACTTTGGCTTTACTACCCCCTGCATTTTACTGGTATTCCCAAAATTCTTACATGTCAAGAATTTCACAAGTCTTATAAGAAATTTTGGAAAAAACCCCCATGGATTTTATTGAAGTAAGAGACAGGTATCACCAAAAAATTTTCACCAAAATATTTACAAGTCAAAAAAATTCTATATCTGTTTTAAAAAATTGGCAATACTCTCCCCTGCATTTTATTGAAGCAAGGAGTGGGTATCACCAAAATTTTTCTAAGTCATCAATTTCACATGTCAGATTTGAAAATTTGGCAATACCCCCCCCCCCTGCATTTTATTTAAGTAAGGGGTGGAAGTCATCTAAATTTAATATAATTACATAAATTATTAAATAAACATCTAATATATATCAATTTCCCTAGTTTAAAGAAATGACAATTCCTCAAGCCAAAATGCAGATCAAATCTAGAAACAAAAGTTTGGGACTTTCCACAGGTATAAGCAAGAGGAACCCCATGAAACAAATAAATGTTATCATGATTACCTGTTATACAACCAAAGGTCATTGGCTCATCACTTAACTTGAGAAAATTCATATATATAAAATATTTATTAAAAATTTATGAAAAAATATAAAATTTTTGATGACAACTCTAATCCCCATACTTTTTGGATCTAGATAAAGTTTTTTTAAATCAATTAACTTTACCTTCTTTCTTTACCTTATTGATTCTTTGAATCAACTTATGACTGATTTGAAATGAGCAACCAAAATGTGTTAAATCTTGACAGGATTCCGAACCAGGAGGAGCTTTGGTTGTTTGATGATTATCCTTAGAAGAGTTCCAAATAGTTTTGATGATACCATTTTCCAAATCAAAATCAATGATGCACTGGTGGTCTGGAAAATATAAACCATTTCCTTTGATTTTAGCTGGAGATGGTATTGGGTGCCCAGTTATTGGATTGATATATGAGAATATACCAAAAGTAAGAAAATGGGCATCATTCCTATTGATATGAATCCTATTGTGGAATCCAGAATGAGTGATAATAACATTAGAAAATAAAAGATATTTGTGGCTGATATCTTCCTATTAGGAGTCACACCAATTCAGTATTCCAACTTTGGTTGAAAGTTCATGATTTTTTTCAAAATCTTTATTACAGAGCTTTTTGAGTCAAAGAGCAAGAAAAGAGTTAAAGGAAGGTAGAGTGTCCCATAAGTGAAAATCTTCATCTTTTTGAGCTTTAGTGATATTCTTGAGCAATGAATATATGCCTATATAAATGAAATAATTGAAATGATATTAAGAATGGAAAAAAAATTATTAGACATACCAAGAGAATATCCTTTAACGAAACCAGGTCTCCAACCAAATCCAATCATGATACCACCCAACAAATTTGTATTCTTTATAGGTAACCGAACCAAAGCCATTTGATAAATAGTTATGATAAGATCCGATAGTTGATTAAAAGATTCATCTTTTACACCATCAAATGAATGAACTTCCAAAATGAATTGAGCCTTATAAGAACTACTGATAACTGCAACAACTCAATCATCTCCAAATTTGGTTAGATATTTGATATCTTCTGGTAATTTTTTCAGATATTGATTTTTTTATCTACTTTAGTTTTATGAAAAAAAATGTTTGGGATATGACAAAAATAACTTTCACAGAGAATTTTTTTTTCAGATATCTTTTCTTCTGATAAAACTGATTATCTTTAATTTTTTTTGATGATTTAGATGATGAATTTTTTTTCAGATATCTTTTCTTCTGATAAAACTGATTATCTTTAATTTTTTTTGATGATTTAGATGATGAATTTTTTTTCAGATATCTTTTCTTCTGATAAATCTGATTATCTTTAATTTTTATTGATGATTTAGATGATGAATTTTTTTTCAGATATCTTTTCTTCTGATGAGACAGATTATCATTAATTTTTTTTGATGATTTAGAAGATGATTGTATTGAAGTTGATTATGAAGAAGATGATATAGATGATAAAGAGGATAAAGATGAAGATGATAGAGAAGTAAGGAGTGAATCTGAAGAAGACATTTATTTGATCTGAAAAAAATTTAAATGTCAAAAAAAAATTGAACACATATTTTTTTAAAAAAAAACTCACGTAATAATATCTTTTAAAATAAAATTTAAAGCAATATCCTTTCAAAAAAAATTTAAATAAAAAATTTAAAACAAAAAAAAAATTAAAAATTTTCAGTAAAAATTATTTCAAAAAAAAAATTCAAAAGAAAACCTGAAGTTTGGTTATAAAAAACCTTCACAGAAAATCCTGTCAAAATAATAAAAAAAATAAAAAATATATAAAAATATTCTGTAAAAGAAAAATCAGAACAAATAAAATTAAAAAAAATTAATTCAGTAAAATGTAAAATTATTTGTAAGAAAAATTAAAAATTAATATCTAAACCTTTTTTGTTTTGTAATTTACAGGGAAAGACCTTAACAGAATGTAAAAGTTTTTTTTTCTAAAAATCTGCCAAAAAAAAAAAAAGTTACATTTTAGTATGTTTTTTGAAAAAAAGGTAACCCCTCTTTAACTCCCATTACAGTACCCTCTCCCCCCATTTCTTTCTCTGAAATCACCTCTAAATTCTCTTCCTCCTTGCCTCAAAACCATCCTCAAATCCCCTCCTTGCCTGTCTCAAAATCTCCTTGAAACCCCCTCCTTAATTGCTACAAAACCCCCCCAAACTCCCCCCCCTTTTACCCCTCTTTACATGTCCAAAACCCCCCTCCTTTCCCCCCCTCTTTAGCCGCTTCAACCACCCCCATTTAGGTCCCATCCCCCCCCCCCTTACACTCCCCTTAAACCATCTCTAGCACCTCCTCCTCCTTATTAAATGATCATTAGTGATTGTTTGTTAAGTAAATGAATCGCTATCAATTAGTTTACTTAATGAAAGATCGTTAGCACTTGTTCGTTAAGAAGGAGGGGGGGTAGAGGTGGCTAAAGGGAAGTGGAAGGGGGGAAGGGGGATTTGAGGCGGTTAAAGAGAGGAGAAGGGCGGAGTGTTGAGGCACCTAAAGAGAGGGGAAGGGGGTGATGAGGTGGCTAAAGAGAGGGGAAGGGGGGGTCTTGAGGCACATTAAGAGGGGGGAAAGGGGGGATTTGGGACAGGCAAGGAGGGTGAAAGGCAGGTAAAGAGAGAGGAAAAGGGGTGAAATGAGGCAGCTAAAGAGGTTGAAGGAGAGAAAAAAAAAAGCAAAAAAAAGAGAAAAAAGAGAAAAAAAAAGTTAGTCTAACCTTGAAAATAAAAAAAAAGGACTTACAAAAAAAAACATAAAATATCAAAAAAAAAAATATCAAAAAACAAAAAAACAAAAAAAAGCAAAAAAAAAAACTTATGATTAGCAAATAAAAAACAAGAAAAAAGAAAAAAAAGACTAACCTGGTGAGATGAGTTGAGAAAAAAAAAGTAACGAAAATATTTGAGTGATGTTTGAGGAGAGGATGAAAAGGATATGAGTGATGAAAGAAAAAAAAAATCACCGACACAATATGCGATTTCATGTTGAGCTGGTGAAAGAAAACCAATGAGCCATCCAAAAAAAAGATTTTCACTGTAAATTCCAAAAAAAAAATGAATATGCAACAAACCAAAATACCAACCCAAGTGAATGAAGTACACAAAGAGGACATTTGGAGAGTACAAAAAAATATTTTAAAAGGGTGGTGAAGAGAAATTTTGGAGAGTAATAGGCATAATGACAGAGTGTATGCCAGTTGAATGAATGTTTTGTGATTCAAGGGAGGGAAGAGATGGTGCTAGTTCAGGATCCTCTTCTTCATAAAGATCATTCCACTCATCCTTTAAATCAGCTAGGATATTGTGGAGTATAATGCAAGTCATGATCCAATGATTTTCAGTTTTGATCTCCAATTTTTTTCGAAATTGGATTCTGAGCTCCCGAAGACTAGAAAATTGTCCCTTTAAAATACCTATAGCATGTTCAATTTGTACTCTTGATTGGGCAAGGTGATAATTAAATTTAGCTTTGGGGTCATTTTCTAAGGTTGTACCACGGAAAGCAGGTATAATTTACTTCCCACTTGCATATGCTGAGTCTGCAAGGAGGTACTGAGATTCTTCAAAGTATGAGTCAGGGGTTTGAGAAAACCTCATTCTTTGGAAGATGCAAGAGTCATGACATGAGCCAGGGCAGCCACTATGAAAAGCAATAAATTTTTTATTGACATCGCATACAAGTTGTACAGCAATAGAGTATCTAGAAAGAAGATAAAAAGTTAGTTTGTGAAGGATGAGAAATTGGAGAAGATTTTGAAGAAACCTTTTTTTGCGATCAAAATAATGGTTGCCATCATGAGCAGGCTTTTGACTCAAAGGTATAGTTGTGCCATCAACAAATCCTACACAGACAGGGAAACCTTCAGCTTGCATTACTTGAGAGGATTCAAGTTGTGGTTCTGGTGTTGGCCAAGCAAGTGTTTGCGACTTGAGGGAAAGGATAGCAATCATACAGCGCTTGGTGTATAATATCACCGTACCATATCCTATGTTAAATAGATTATCCAAATTTTTTACAGTAGCACCTTTTCCATTTGAGCCAAAGCAACATAGTGCAACAGCAAGTTGGATGGCAGGATTAAGCTGTTTGTTATGGGAATTGTTATGAAAGATAAGATGATTGGAGATGAGTTGATAAAGTTTGAAGAAAGAATCAGGAGAAGTTCTTAAGAGTTGAGTGAAGTTTAAATGAGGAATGTTGAGAATAGAGGCCAGATCATATTGGGGATCATGATAAAGATTTGGCCCCCTGGTGATGATGTAACGCTTTTTAGAAAGAAAACACATATAAGCTAAAGCATCTTCCAAATCAGAGTCAGATTTATAGTAAAGAACTAAAAGAAAAGTAATAGCATTCATTGTTGAGTGAAGTAGCTTCCTAGTAGAGAGGTGTTTCATTGTTGCCGGTGGAAGGGTTATGTGATGAGGGAAGTGGGAATTTGTTAAGACCTAAGAAGGCAGACTACCACTAGCGCTGATGCTATCCTTAAACGGGACTGACTATGTTGAGTTACAACAGTGAGACTAACTAGACTGACTATGTTGGGGTTACCAACAGTGAGGAGTAGACGGGACTGACTATGCTAATTAAGCAGTGAGACAAGAGTGTAATTGGATTACTAAATAAGTTGTCTGATGAGGAGTGCTCCACAGTGCTTGCCCCCATATAACCCCCTTATGCAATATCCACTCTTCCGCCTCTTTACAATGCATAGTGCCCATAGCGCTCCTCCTCTCCACCTCTCAAACCAAATCCTAACATTACCCCCTCTTTTACTCCTCTTGCCCCCTGTGCTCCTTCTCAAACTCCTTCAACTTTCCCTTAGCGTTCATCAAATTTTCCACCGGCTCCCAAGACCTATCTCCAACCCCATAACCCTTCCAATGCACTAAATACTGAACCTTTCCCCTATACACCCTCTTTGCAACAACCTTTTCCACCTCAAACTCTTCCTCATTTCCCACCTGGATTGGCGCTGGTTGTTGTTCTGGGTTCCCTGGGATCATATCTTCTCTGTGCTCTGTAAGTAATCAAATATTGAAAACTGGGTGTACTTGCCTCATTGAGATTGGTAGCTCCAGTTCGTAAGCCGAGTCAGATACTTTGCGCTTGACTTTGAATGGACCCACTTTCTTGTGATCTAGTTTAGCACTGGGACGTAATGTGGAAAGAAAACGTGAGCTGAGCCAAACCTTGTCACCTTCCTGTAGCGTGTGGTGTTGGGTCTTTCCATGATCATGATGACGCTTCATTGCTTGCTGAGATAACCTAAGCGCTGCCTCTAGTTCTTGACGTATACTCAGTATCTTCTTGATCCGCTCTTCAGCTTCCGGGACTTGTAATGTGGATGGGGTACCAATTGAGAATGTTGGGTGGTACCCATAATTGGCATAGAATGGTGACATGCTTGTTGCAGCATGTGTCCTATTGTTGTACGAGAATTCCGCAAGTGGTAATAGCTGTACCCAATCATCCTGCTGATAGTTAATGAAGTGGTGCAGGTATTGTTCGATTGCCTTGTTTACTATCTCAGACTGCCCATCAGTTTGTGGGTGCCATGCTGTTGATAAGATGGGCTTAATATTCAGTTGTTCATACATTGCTTTCAACAACTTAGAGTTAAAGGTACTTCCCCTATCTGATACTATACTATCAGGCAATCCATGCAGTTTCCACACATGCGCCACCATTAAATCTGCAATACCCTCTGATGTAAACTTGGTGGTGGTGGGGACAAAGTGTGCCATCTTGGTGCAGAGGTCAACTACTGTGAGGATAGCATTCTTTCCTTGTGACTTGGGTAACTCCAATATAAGATCGTAGGAGAGCTCTTTCCATGGCTGTTTGGCAATGTTTAGTGGGGTCAGTGGTGTCATTGTTGGAATAACCTTTTTCCTCTGACAAGAGCCACATGCTGCTACATAGCGCTGAATATACGCCTTCATGGACTTCCAGTAAAAATTGTGATTTACCAGTTCCACTGTCTTCAGCGGTCCTGGGTGCCCTGCCATTGGGGAATCATGTCTTGATTTGACTACCTGCCTTTTGAGTTCTTCATCATTTGGCACCACTATCCTTCAATTCCAATATAGCGCTTCCCCTTCTAGGTGATACTCCTCCAGTCTTTTCCTTACCAATACCTCTTTTGATAAGAGTGCCTTCACTAACTCCTGTACTCCCTCGTCCTTTTCCTATCCCCTCCTTACCCATTCCATCAACTCCTCATCCCCTAATTCCACCTCATCTAGGATTACCCCCTCCTCAAGGTCCACCTTCAATAGAGTTGTGCCAACCGTATGAAGCTGGTCCGGTGCTGGGCGCAAATCAGAACATTTTGATAGCGCATCAGGTTTGCCACTTTTCTTCCCTGTTCTGAATGTAACAAGAAAATTAATGCTACTCAGCAGTTCTTCCCAGCGCGCTTGTCGGAGAGTCAACTTTTTTGTGGTCAGGAAGGTTTCCAAATCTTTATGATCTGTGTAGATGATGACTTGGAGCCTGTGAGGCCCTCCTTCCAAGTAATGGCGCCAGGTGCGTACCGCCTCTACTAGTGCCAATAACTCCTTATCGTAAATCTCATAGTTCAATTCGGCCCCTAGTAGTGTACGTGACAAATATGCTACTGGGTGGAGGACATTTTTATCATCATATTGGGATAGAACTGCACCAAGTGCGAAATATGAACAGTCACATTCAAGAACAAATGGCTTCAATAAGTCAGGGATTGATAGAATAGGGGCTGTTACAAATTTTCTTTTCAGGTAGGTGAACGCATCTTGTTAGCTTTCTGTCCAGATTAACTTGGCTTCCTTCTTTGTTAGGTCGTGCAATGGCCGACAGACGTGGGAGTAATTTTCAATAAAGCAGTGGTAAAAATTTTCAAAACCTAAAAATGACTGGAGTTCCTTTACTGAAGTTGGTTTTGGCCATTCCGTTACTGCCTTTACTTTCTCCTGGTCCATTTGCACCGTATTCTTTGAGATAATCATGCCTAGATAGGGGATTTCACTCACAGAGAAGACACATTTCTCTGGTTTCAACCACACTTGGGCCTCCTTTAAACGCTACAAACAGTCCCTCAAACGTACCTGGTGTTCCTCCATTGATCTGGAGTAAATCAAGATGTCATCTAGATACACCGCTACATCTATCCCTATTCTATCTCTAAAGATGCTATTGGTGAAATTTTGGAACGTGGCAGGCGCATTACATGGACCAAATGGCATTACCAACCATTCAAAATGACCAAATTTAGTGCAGAATGCCAGTTTGTGTTCATCGCCTTCCTTCACCCATATGTTATGATAGCCTTCCCTAAGATCTAAGGATTTGAAGTTCTCCGCGCCTTGAAGACTATCAATTAGCTCACTAGTCAGAGGAAGGGGGTATCTGTTTTTTACTGTCAGCGCATTTAACCTCCTGAAATCCATACAAGGTCTTAATGACCCATCCTTTTTTCCTGCAAAGATCACAGGGGCAGCCCAGGGGGGTTTTGATTCTCTGATGAAAACATTCTTCAGATTTTCATCAATCATCTCTTTTAGCGCTTTCGATTCCAAGGTTGACAATGGGATTATGCGGCTAAATTGAGGTGTTGCACCTGGAATCAGATCAATGGCAAAGTCATATAGTCAATGAGGTGGCAGGGTCTTGACTCCCCCATCTTTGAACAGTGGTAAGAATTCCCAATAAGCTTCAGGGACCATTTCTCTGAGGCTTCTTGTTGGCTTTGAGGTTTGGACCTTGGCTGCAATCTTGGCGGATATGTTCCAAGCTGTTGCATCGCATTCCAGTTCCTCCTCTTCCTCCTCCTCCTGCGCCCCCTCCCAGTCCTGGAACTTAGCATCAAGAGAAATTGTCAGTTCTTGTGGCAAGTCTACTGATGATTAAGAAACACCAGGAGACTCTCCGGGCAGGGCCCCTGACCCCTGAAGGGGCCAAGGGGCAAATGCTTTCTCTGAACCATCCACCTTTCCCTCATCCGCCTTTCCTCATCCTTGTTGCGCCTTCTCCCTCTCTTTCTGCGCTTTCTCCCCTCCTTGGCTCTCCCTGTCGGCGACTCATCCCCAGCCTGCTGCTTAGAATCAAGAGGAAGCATTAGTTCTGGCGGCAAGTCAACTGATGATAAAAGAACATCAGAAGACTCGCCGGGATGGGCCCCTGACCCCTGAAGGGGCCAGGGGGCCAATACTTTAGCGCCCATGTCTCCTCTTCTTCCAATCTGAACCTTCTTCTCCTTCCAATAAATTTGTGGGTTGTAGCGGTCCAGCCATGTCATCTCCAGTACCATGTCATATTGGTCCTTCAGGTTTGTCGCATATGCCCTGCACTGCGACTCTTTTCCATCACACCAAAACCTGCAAAAAACCTTTTCTCTTACTTCTCCTCCCCCACCTGGCGACCCATCAAACATAATTAGGCGCCTAGGTTGGTCTAATTTCTCTTTTTTCATTTTATTCCTCTGTAAAAACTTGTTAGAAATAAAACAGTCTGTGGCCCCACAGTCCAGTAGTGCTCGTACATTCGTTGTGGCATCAACGGTCATTAAAAGCAAGTTTAGTATAATACGATTATCATTCACTTCAATTGGCTTACATGCTGATAATTCTTCTACTAAATTTTTCTTATCCTTTCCCTCTACTCTGCTCCAGGAGGGCACAACCTTCACTCCCGAGCGCTGTCTTTTACCTGCGCCTTTCCTGCGCTATCCTCCACTTCACTAACCCTCACCTTCCCCCTGCACTCCCTTTCCAGATGACCACTACTCCCACACCTGTGACACAGACCTTTGCTCATGCGCCTCTGATACTTGTCATCCGACAACCTTTTCCTCCCACTAGCGCTATGTGCATTTGTTGCATTGATATTCATGGCGTTCGGTTCCCTAGCGCCGGCCCCACTTGATGAGGCATAGCTGCGCCATGGACGAGCGCTACTCCAGCCATCTGTTCGTTGATGTGTGAACTCATTGTTGACTTGGATGGCCAGTTCCATGAGTGCTTGAAGGGAGGTTGGGCGAGGGTGGCTGATTAGGGCATTTCTTATCTTCACCGAGAGCCCATTCCTGAAGTGAAACATGAGCACCCCTTCTCCTCAAGTTGTGACATAGCTGGTGTGGCCCCAAAATTCTGACACATACTTGGCGACCGAGTTTCTTTGTCACAACTGATTGAGCGCATGCTCCGAGGTTGTGGCCACATCTGGGTCCCCAAAGGCTAATTCAAAAGCCACCATGAATTGACGGAAGGTTGTCGCTGCCTGAGAGTTCTTGAGGAGCTCCTTGGTGTACGGCCTTGCCCAGTGTGCTGCCTTGTCTGTGAGGTATGATATTGCAAACCCAATTTTCACTCGCTTGTCTGGGAACTGATGTCCATTGAGCAGGACATAGAGGTTTACCTGCGACACGTACTGGTCTACCCAGGGGCCTCGTTTTCCATAAAAGATTGCTGGGACTGCAATCTTTGGACCTTTGACAAGTGGCGCTGGTGTGAGGGGTGGCGCCTGTGCTCTGGCTTCAGCTTTGGCAGCATCCAGCTCTGCTTCGGTGGGGCCACAATATGAGGGCTCCGCATTTGCTAAGCGTTCCATGAGCCTAGTGTTCTGTTCTTGCAGGCATGCCATCTGCTCTTGCATTTCTGCGAGGCGTGATGCATCGGGTTGACCTGCGGGGTCCATTTTTCTTCGGTAGTGCGCCAATTAAGATCGGACAAAATGTTAAGACCTAAGAAGGCGGACTACCACTAGCGCTGATGCTAGCCTTAAATGGGACTGACTATGTTGAGTTACAACAGTGAGACTAACTAGACTGACTATGTTGGGGTTACCAACAGTGAGGGGTAGATGGGACTGACTATGCTAATTAAGCAGTGAGACAAGAGAGTAATTGGATTACTAAATAAGTTGTCCAATGAGGAGCGCTCCACAGCGCTTGCCCCCATATAACCCCCTTATGCAATATCCACTCTTCCGCCTCTTTATGATGCATAGCGCCCATAGCACTCCTCCTCTCCACCTCTCAAACCAAATCCTAACAGAATTCACTGCCAAATGTGAAGTTGGGGTGTGTAGATAGAAAAAAACTTAAGTGTTCTCCACCAAAATTAAGTAGCATAGAGTGAGGAAAGACTTAAGGATGGCATCAGCAATTATGAGTCATGTGACTTTCTTGCAAATCCATCATGGATGAGATGAGTTTGGGATCAGGAATTAGGAATGGAAATTGGGGTATAAGAGGTGGGATAATGCATTATTGTGGATTCCTTATCTCCTATCCCCGGGGCTATTGGATAAGAATCTTCTGCAATTAATAATGTCTGATCCCGGAAAAAAAAATTCCTGATCCCTAATTGCGGATCCCTGAACATTGATACCCCCTAATATTTCCATCCTTTTCAGGATTTTGGCTCAAAGGGATGGTTGTGCCATCAACAAAACCAATCAATCCAGGGAATCCTTTATTTTGCATGACCTGTGAGTTTTCCACTCTAATCTCCTAAGTGGGCCATGTGAAGAATTGTGATTGTAGTGAGCGGATGGTTTGATGGTTCTCTTGGTGTATGAATCTACTGTTCCATGACTTATACTGAAGAGGTTCTCAAGACAAGTTATGGAAGCACCATTCCCATTTGAGCCAAATTGGCAAATTGCCACAGAGATTTTTTTTGCACAGTCCCTCTGTGGGCAATGAGAATTGTTGTGGTAAATATAATGATCATGAATAAAATCATGTAGGTATTTAAAACTATAATAGGGGGTGTCAGTTCTGGCAAATCCGCACTTAACTTAAGTGCAGATTTCAAACCAAATCAGCACTTAAATTTTGCAAAAAAGTCACTTATTTCAAAAAAGGGTGTCAGTTATGACCTCAAATCAGCACTTTTTTCCCATTTTTTTTCACAACCACATTTTGGCCACAAAACATCCCTTCCTTTCTTACCCCATCCCTGTCACATGTGACACACTGACCTTCCTCGCTACCTACCCATCAATCCTCGGCACACACCCCTTCCTGACATTTTCAATATTTTGACCAGGCATGTTTACATTCTTTTTTACTTATTTCTTCTACTTCTTAATCTTTTTTCTATGGGTGTCAGTTCTGACCTCAAATCAGCACTTTTTTTGTGATTTTTTTTTTCAAAACCACATGTTGGCCACATCATCCCTTTCTTTCCTATACCATTTTGTACTCTCCAAATGTCCTCTTTGTGTACTTCATTCACTTGGGTTGGTATTTTGGTTTGTTGCATATTCATTTTTTTTGGAATTTACCGTGAAAATTTTTTTTTTGGATGGCTCATTGGTTTTCTTTCACCAGCTCAACATGAAATCGCATATTTTCTGAAATCGCATATTTTGTCAGTGATTTTTTTTTTCATTCATCCCTCATATCCTTTTCCTATTCTCCTCCAACATCCCTCAAACAATTTGGTTTCATTCATTTTGTCATCTCATCTCTCCAGGTAAGTCACTTTATTCTTTTTTTTTTGATTTTTTGATTACTAATTATAATTTTTTTTGTTGTTTTCTGTTTATTTTATTTTTTTTATCTAAATTTTTTTTGTAAGTGGTTATTTTGGATTTCAATGGTATAATTAACCTTTTTTTTCTCTCCCTCTTTACTTTCTTTTTTAGCTCCATCACCCTACTCTTCACCCCTCCTTGGCATGGTCATTATCCCCCCTTTCCCTTATTTCACTTTTTTTTGGCTCCATTTCATTGAAACACATACATTGCACATTCTTTATGCATTTCACTTACTCCATATTCAATTTCCCCACAATTCCAACATCAATCTTTCTCTCTCTATTTTTCCTACTTTTCAATCAAGGTAAGTTTCATCTCCTTTTTTTCATGCCTATATGATATCTCATTCCTTTTATGAAAAGTTCATACTTAAATATATGTATGACTCTTATCTGGATAACAGTGAACTTATAAAACTCCTTTTGATCTCATCTTCATTACCACTTTTCAAGTTTTTGTAAAATTTTGAAAATCAGACTCGGAATTAGGGTTAGGTTTATTCAAATCTAATGTTCTTTTTACTGAAGATTCTCCTGAAGGCTACCTTTCATTTCCCACAAACAGATTTGAATTTGATTCTGTGGTTGCTGAGATATTGACTGTTAAAGTTGAGCCTTTTTTTTCCCAATTTAAATTTTTATTTCATTTTTTTATGTAACAAATTAGGGTTAGGTTTATTTAAATCACATGTCCTTTAACTGAAGATTCTACTAAAGAATATCTTTTATTTCCCACAAACAGGTTTGAATTAGGTGCAGTGGTTGCTGAGATTTTGACCTTTGAAGTTGAGCCTTTTTTCCAAATTTCACTTGTCTTATTTCACATTTTTATATTGCATATTTAGAGGATAAGGATTCTGAAACTCTTATGTGATTATTATCTAGGCATTTCAATTATATAGGCATGTATTCGTTGCTCAAGAATATCACTAAAGCTCAAAAAGATGAAGATTTTTGCTTATGGGACACTCTACCTTCCTTTAACTCTTTTCTTGCTCTTCGACTCAAAAAGCACTGTAATAAAGCATTTGAAAAAAATCATGAACTTGCAACCAAAGTTGGAATACCGAATTGGTGTGACTCCGAATGGGAAGATATCAGCCACGAATATCTTTTATTTTCTAATGTTATTATCACTCATTCTGGATTTCACAATAAAATTCACACCAATACCAAGGACACCAATTTTCTTACTTTTGGTATATTCTCATATATCAAACCGATTACTGGCCAACCAATACCATCTCCAGCTAAAATCAAATGACATGGTTTATATTTTCCAGACCACCGGTGCATCATTGATTTTGGTTTGGGAAATGGTATCATCAAAACTATTTGGAATTCTTCTAAGGATAATCATCAAACGACCAAAGCTCCTCCTGGTTTGGAATCCTGTCAAGATTTAACACATTTTGGTTGCTCATTTCAAATCAGTCATAAGTTTATTCAAAGAATCAATAAGGTAATGAAAGAAGGTAAAGTTAATTGATTTAAAAAAACTTTATTTAGATCCAAAAAGTATGGGGATTAGAGTTGTCATCAAAAATTTTATATTTTTTCATAAATTTTTAATAAATATTTTTTATGTATCAATTTCCTCAACTAAAGTAATGGGCCCACGACCTTGTGTTGTATAAATGGTAATCATGATAACATTTATTTGTTTCATGGGGTTCCTCTAGCCTATACCTGTGGAAAGTCCCAAACTTTTGTTTCTAGATTTGATCTGCATTTTGGCTGAGGGATTTTCATTACTTTAAACTAGGGAAATTGATATATATTAGATATTTATTTAATAATTTATGTAATTATATTAAATTTAGATGACTTCCACCACTTACTTCAATAAAATGCAGGGGGGGTATTGCCAAATTTTCAAATCTGACATGTGAAATTGATGACTTAGAAAAATTTTGGTGATATCCACCCCTTGCTTCAATAAAATGCAGGGGAGAGTATTGCAAATTTTTTATAACAGATATGGATTTTTTTTGACTTGTAAATATTTTGGTGAAAATTTTTGAAGAGAATGTGAAAGTAATTGTTGCAACCTTGAGCAGGTTTCTGGCTCAAAGGAATAGCAGTACCATCAACAAAACCAATACATCCTGGGAAGCCCTCTGCTTGCATAACCTGAGATGATTCAAGTCGCTCTTCTTTTGTTGGCCAGGTGAGAAGTTGAGATTACAAGGAGTTGATGGCAGTGATACATTGTTTGGTATAAGTGTTAACTGAACAATACCTTAAATCAAAGACATTTTCTAAACGTTTCAAAGCGGCTCCATTACCATTTGAACCCGAACGACGTAGTGTGATGGCCAATTGAATTGAAGGATGTTGTTGTTCTTTTTCAGAATTATTGTGAAATATGGAATGATCCTGAATAAGCTCAAGAAATTTAAGGAAACATTCCTGAGAAGTCCTGAACAGCTGTCTAAAACTGGGTGTAGATAGTTTAAGAAGTGTTTGGATGGTGTACTTGGGGGTATGAAGTACTTGAGGCTTTCTGGGAAGAAGGTAACTTTTCGTGGCCATTTTTGATAAAAAGACAAAATCTTCTTCTAGATCAGAATCAGAATTTCAATCAGAGTCAAAGAGCAGTTCAAGAGCCATGAAAGTCATTGCTTTATGTAATTTATCACGATTTGAAAGTGAGGAAGGCATAACTCTTATATGATATGATATGAAGATGTAAGTGATGTACGATATTTTGAGTTATGAAGTGTTATGCTGCGGAGTGCTGCGTATGAATGGGATGATGCTGACAAATCAGTGAAATGGGACTTGATGGTGAAATCAGCACTTTTGGTTGAGAAAGTGCGGATTTGAGTGAAATAAGTGACTTATTTCATTTTGAAATCCACCAGTATTGGGGCTAGTGTGTTTTGGAAATCCGCACTTATTTAAGTGCGGATTTGCCAGAACTGACACCCCCTAATAAGTATGTTGGAAAAATTGCTGAAAACTGGGATCAGGTATTTCAGAAAGCTTGTGAAGTGTATATCATGGTTGATTGCAAATGGATGGGGATTAGGAAGGAAGGTAGTGGTTCTCTAACAGGTGAATCATATAAAAAAATCAAACTCAGCATCAGAATCTGGATCAGACTCAACCAAAAGATCAAGGGCTAGAGCATCAGTAGTTGTTTGAAGCTGTTGAAAAAGTCAAGGAGTCATGTTAGTGTTTGGAGGAAAAAAAGAAGAGCCAGAGTAATCAAGGGTGGGATAAGTTAAGTTTTAAAGTATGATGTTTGGGTGCCTTAAGACTTGATACGCCATGTACTGTGTGTGTATAAATAAGCTCATAAGGATTAGGTGAAGAAAAAATTTAAGGTATGGGGGTGTGCATACCTAATGCTGACTAATCAAGTTAAGGGAAAGAAGTGCTTAAGGGGCTTGGATGTACCCATTAGATGGTGTGTGTAAGGAAAAGCATACTGTTGAAGTATACCAGTTAATGGGGTATGTAAATTGAATTAAAATGACTTACTTGGTACCTTTTTTGAGGCTTGCTTGAATGGTGTATATGGTAGTGTTTGACACCCCCTAATATAATTAACTTGGCATTATCAAGCATGGGGGGCTGTTAAATTAATAGTCACTTATCATCTGTAGTACTTCATTACATGACTAATCTTATGTTCTGGCTGATCCAGTCCATCTTGTACTTAGTTATCTTTTCATTATGCTTTATTTCATTTTTCTCACACCTGGACCCTTGTCTGTATTATATAAGTAAATGGTCCTACTACTCATATTTTTCTATCAAATCTACCATTTACTTAATTCATTTGATCTTTTGTTTCAGTCTTTGCTCCATTTCTCTCACTGCTCCTTCTGCTCCATTTTCTCTCTGCTCTCTTGGCTTCTCCTCATTATATTAAAGTTACAGCACTGTGAGGGCCCATCACCTCCCCATGGCGTCCACTTCAAGCAGTTTCAACACCCAGACCTCCAGTAAGGACTCTCCATCACAATTAATGATACCACAGACCCATACCATAAATAGAATAAACAGATAAAAGTGTTATTTATTATGCAGCTATTGTCTGTATGTGTGCTTTCTACTGCCTAGTAATGAAATCTACCAGTTACTTAATTAATTTGATCTTTGTTTCAGTCTTTGCTTCATTTCTCTCATTGCTCCTTCCACTCTGTTTCCTCTCCGCTCTCTCCGCTTCTTCTCATTATATTAAAGATATTCTTATTTATTATTCAGGTCTTCAGAGTTCAAGAGTTATGTTGAGATAGGAAGCACGGTTTCTGAATCCTGACATGCTACTATCAGATCCATGAAATTAAACTCTGTGAGATACTGGTCTTTTCTGCTGGAAAATGCTGGTCAAGAGTGAGATTGCAATACAACATTATTAAGGCTAGTGTGTTTTGAAATCCACAAATTAATAAATTGCTTATTTGGTCATAATTAATTTCTAATCTGTAAGTGTCAGTTTTGAAAATTTTACACCTCCACATTAATTTACTTAAATGAATACAAAAAATAAAATAAATAAAATTTTGTCAGGTACTTTCTTTTTCTGTTGAAAAATGCTGGACTTGAGAGTGAGATCATAATATTAAAGTATTGATTCTATTGTGTTTTGAAACCCAAAAATTAGCTGTGTGCTGATTTAGTCATAATTAATTGCTTATCAGTAGGTGTCAGTTTCGCAACTTTGAAACCCCCATATTAGTTTCCTTAAATAAATTTAAAACGGAAAAAAAACCAAACCCGTAAGAAAAACAAAACCTTTCTCCTTAGAGACTACCAAACTCGCAACCTATAAGCTCAATAACTCTCACGCTTCACCAACTAATCAAAAATCAAAAAACCAATCAAGATTAATCATCATTATTGTCGTCATCATCATGATCTCATGTAAGTTGGTAGCCAATCATTTTAAAATATGGCGACACCCAAAACTCATAATCTTCTTCCTTGTTTACGTCGCCTCGAACTTTCAAAGCCCTGTGAGTAACATCACACCATCCCACAAAAGGCCATATCATGTCATACGATCATATCAAGAATGCCGGAAGCGCAGCGCATTTCAGATTCAATATTACTTAGTAGAAATATAATGGAGTTGAAGTTGAATTAACTTACCTTAACAAAAGTCGATACCGCCCATTCGTTAAATTAACATACCGTCCACATTCAGGCTCGATAATAGTTGTATTCCAGACAAATGATTTTGAATCATTAAATCTATTGGACACATATAAACAACAAAAATAAAACAAGTTAAATGGTTTTTTTTCTTATCTCTTATTTTAACTTTTATTAAAGAGCCTCTATAGACAAATAAACAATTAAATAAATTATAAAAAAAGGCAAAACGAGAAGGGGAGGGGAAAAAGCCACATAAAAAAAGGGAGATCAAATAAAGAAAAACTCTTTCCGCACCCAGTTCTCCCTGTATAATTTAATGATCCGCGGACAACCATACCTTCCAAATCAAATCCTTTGAACTTTCGACTCATAATCTTCAAGAATCCTTTCGGTGGCGAACAAGGTTGATCAGAGGAAGCATTTTTTCCATTAGACTGCTTTTTATTTTTCTGAGTCTGAATTTCGCCTAATTTTTTTTCTGTCTGATTGACTTGATGATCCTCTTGAATCACATCGATTCTAATTAGCTTTGTGCCGGCTATTTTTTTAATGTAATTTTTATAGAAAACGAAAATAAGTACATGAAAAAAACAAGAGAAAACAAAACGAACAAAAGCACAAAGAGGTGTGAGGAACCCAAGAACACAAAAGATCAAATAGAAATCCAAATTATAAAATGACTTACTCAGTAATGCATACTCAACAGACGGATAATCTTTTTTCGTAATATTGAACGTATTGTTCTTCCTCGGATTCCCCTGCTTTGAGGAATCAAGACTTGGTAGCTTATACATTTTACTATTATCCAGACCTCTGTCCAAAACTATATTACAAACCATAATAAACAAAAACACATAAATAAAATATATCAAAAAGGATATAAAAATGTAATCAACCTCAATTTTACATAGCTAACAACTCATAAACAATCGTCATCTGAACGGTTGACCTGTTGCGCGAACTGCGTTTACATTTTTCCTTTGAAAAATCTCGAGAGACAACTCATTGGCACATTTCTCAATGGAATAAGCCGTCTCCTGAGATGTCTAAAAGTTTAAAATGAAAGACATCTTAACAGACAGGTCAACCATTCAGGCGACGCATTGCACTGATCGTATTATCCATTAATTGGGGGCAAAAGTATAAAAATAATCTGCTCAACTTACGTGGTAAATCCCGTATCCGACCTAAAATCCCGAAATAGGGCAAATGATGGGTTTCACACTTCTCCTTGGCGATCTGAATTAAATCAACGCAAAATGGTATATGTATTTAAGCCATATGGAATAGATAAATAGAGAAATTGCCAACCATTTTGATATACCCAGAATAAACTTGATACTCAGACCTGTCCACATTTTCCGGTACTGAAAACTTCACGTTAATGATTTGACATTGACCCTTCGTCAAAGAAAAATCAGATTTATCAAACACCACTTTGGCCTCTCCTTTCGAAACTGGAAGCACGCCCAAGTTAGCCCTGAAGGTTTTTTTATTTAAAAACTTCGCAATGCCAGCTGGGATATGATCGAGATGATATTGGATGGGGTGAGGGACTTGATGTTTGCCTGTGTGACAAATTTTGAATGAATGATCTGGATTGAAGGCTTCAGAGTCGTTGAGTACAAGAGAGGAGACGGATAAGGTTGTGTTTGTAAATGCGGCGCAATAGGCATTAACCATCCCTCCGCCTTGATGTACTACAGCTGCAATTTTGTCATGCATGTTAGAAATGATCTCGGTACTAAATAAATAGTACTGTCCTCACTATCATAGAATTGGGTATTCCGGATGTGCTTAATGGGAGTACCTGTGGTGGCTAATCTGATTCTGATTTCTTCATTGGAAATATTTTTCCCGTGAATACTCTGTATTAATCCAACAATACCTGATAGCTTGATACCCCAAGAAAAATAATAATAATTCAAAATAAAATTTAGAATATAAATAGAAGCACACATATATCAGTGAAAAATGGTGTAGTTATGAGAGATATGGCTAACTTGTGGTGCAGACATGGATGTGCCAGTATCAATTGCCTAGTGAATAAAAAAAGGTTTGATAAGCGTTAAAAATATTTCTAAATTTCATAGAGTCAACTAACATATGAGCCGTGCAAAACGGGATAGGTAGCTTAAGAAAAACATGTATCAATTAGTTTATCGTACTTCTAATATTTAAAAATAATAATTTTGTTTCTTACACAAAACATTTTCACCTACTCCAACTATCAACGGATACGGAGTCTTGAGATCCCAGGTTGGCCCACTAAAATTAATGGATAAAGTTGAGTATACCACTTTCATCAGAAAGTATTGAATAAAACTAGACTGACTAGTCTGAATAGTTTGATATAGATCCACCATCTGCTGCAGGAACTATAAATCGAAGGAAAAACAAATGAAATGAGATAGATTGAATTAAAGGAGTTACTTTCGGTTTTAAAACGCTTGTGATTTCTAAAAATAAATAAATAAAATACCCCCATAGCGCGCCGAAATGTGCTTGGATGTGCAAGGTCAGCTGACATGCAAGCGCATTTCGGCAGGGGAAGAGTGGGTACTTATTTTTTGAAAAACTGCAAGCGTTTTTGGTATTGGCAGTATATGCGCGAAGATGGATACAAGATAGGAATGACTAACTCCGCTCATAGTGCATGGATGGGAATGTCAACTTGAATCCTTTGGGATTTTCGCTAAATTGCTTAAAAATGTACTCTCCGACATCATTCGTCACTGCTGCTACCGTCACATTATCTTCTTGAGAAGGGATAATAAGCGATGTGTCATTCTACAACAATCATGCACAATTTGATCATTTTTGTGTGAGCCATCTCCCATCAAGCTCGTATACATATATACATGTTCTTTGCTTACCATATATAATAAAATTTGTTTAGCGCCTTTTTTACGTAAATTCTTGATCTTATCTGACAATAAGCAAGTCCTGCGAAATATATACATGTATATATATATAATAATAATCAGTTTCTAAGTTCTGTGGCGATTTTTGCACTCATCGAGACGTAAGAAGAAAGAACCCATGCTCTTTTTCACGAACCCTCTACGAACCAAAACAACATATTTGCTCAAATCTTCAGTTCGGTTTGATAAAGGTTTACAGGCATCATCTTTCACAGAACTTGAATTGGCCGAAGCATAAACTTGCAAATCCTTTCCCGTAAATCGATTGGCAGTAAAATAATAAAATTGTTTTCCAAGGGAGGTTGTGAGTTTATATGCAATCAACTCTTTGTTCCGTGCAGACCCCACAACTATTGCACCACTGCTCGATGCAGGACTATCAGCGAAGAACATCCCCTCCTATAATATATCAAAAGATACAAGTAAAATAGTGAGTTCCACGAATTCAACACGAGATAAAATGTGATTAAGATGGAATGATGTGTTTACTGTTCCCTCGTTTCCCGCAGATATAATGATATGAATTCCCCTCCTTGTCAGCCGATCAATCGCAGAGTTCAACGCACTGCCCAATGCCCAACCTCCCCCTCCCCCCAGAGACATGTTGATCACATCAGCTAATGCAGAAAAAAAAAATTGAAGTGAGATTTTTTCTGACTCTGACCGAGGACTTTTGAAAGAAGGTATATAGAAATATAGAGATAATTACCGCCGTCTGCATAAGCTCTCAACACTGCTCTCAACATAATTTCATTAGTCGTACTGCTACTGTCTTGACATCCAAAGACTCTGTACATTCCAATTTGAGCCTTTGGTGCTACACCTTGAAAGCCAAATCCAACATCGTCCGCACCAATGATGCCAGTTACATGAGTACCATGATTCTATCCAGCCCACAAAATATAGATGAATGCTCATGAGCTTTAAATCTTAGAATAGTAAAAGAATACTAGAGTGAGAATAACACGGGAAATATATTTATGCACTAACCCCACAAGTGGTGCAAGGATTTGGTTTTGGCTTTTCTTTATTGGAGGCGTTGTATGCGTCTCCTACAAAGTCGTAGCCAAATGTGATTTTAGAGTTTTTTCCGAAGGGTTTTCCACCTAATGCAGGATGGAGACAATCTACTCCAGTATCAATAATGGCAATTTTAATTCCTTCACCAAAAACCCCTAATTTATGCAATTCAGTGATATTAGTTTGTATTTGAGGAGAGTAGCTATCGGTAAGGGAATGAGGGGCGATGTTTAGAGAGTTGGTTTTAGGTTTTGATATTTCCAGTATTGGATGGACGGCCTAAGAAAAAGAAGTAGTTTAATGGATATAGGAAAAATATATGTCAATTATTGAGCCCGAGAGAAACTTCAAGGATGGATATAAGTACTTTGACGAATTTTGAATTGGAAAGATGAGTCAAGTGTGCGAGATCCTTAATATCATAAGAGTTTCCATGAAATATTTCAGTTGCTTCCGTTAATTGAGACTTGATTTCATAGTTTACACCTTTGGAGTCTAGCTCAGAATGAAACTAACACACAAATAATTATGAATATATTCTATCGATCTAAACCAACCAATCAATATTTATATGGTCAGAGAGACAACTGACCTTTGGTGATACGGTGGTAGGGGAGTCTGCTTGTACAAACTCGACAAGATATTGGGAAGAGATTTGTGTAGCTAAAAATGAAGTTGACAAATAAAGGAAAAAGGTAATGTAACTTGAAATAAAACAAAAATTCAAAATGATAGAGTGAATACCACAACAGGAAGATGGAAGCATGATAGAAATCAAGTAGATAGAGGTGACTTGATTCCCTCACAACTGATGCTTGAGTATAATCGGAAAAGACAAAAAAAGAAATTTTGGCTGGGGAGAACGGTATAGGAGATGTAGTCATCATTTATACTGACATTAAACGAGTGGTAGTGTATTTGATGGAGTGAGTGCTTGCTTGGTGTAAGATTAAGCTGTACAGATCAACTCTACCAAAGGGTTCATTAATTTTAGCTATTAAATAAAAGACCTCGCATGTATCTAATGTAATAAAATAGGATCATGTACAGCCGTTACCTCAACTTCAAGTAAACTAGAAATAAAGTTTGTAATTTTATAGTGTTTATTGATTAGGAATCTTCCATTTCAAAATGCCTCTTTTTTTCAGCAAATCAGTCATAATTGTTATTTTACATATAGATAGGATAAATTTCTTCAAAATCACCTTTTTACTAGTACA
This sequence comes from Hemileia vastatrix, assembly GCA_030280995.1. Taxonomy (NCBI): domain Eukaryota; kingdom Fungi; phylum Basidiomycota; class Pucciniomycetes; order Pucciniales; family Zaghouaniaceae; genus Hemileia; species Hemileia vastatrix. The sequence goes on along the minus strand of JASXTE010000013.1, from coordinate 18,049,575 downwards.
GTCAAGCCTAAGACAAAAATGAAAAATTTCGAAAATTTATTGACAACCCAAAAGTTGAGTTGCAGCATTTTTCTGACATCTTCAATCCATTTTGTGGCAATCGAGTTGATTTTTCTGTTGTTTTGCCTCTCTACTGTCACAAAAACTGTCAATAAATTTTCGAAATTTTTCATTTGTCTCAATGTTTACGGTTTTGACTGTTAATAAAGTCAGTTTTGTGGCTGTATATTTTGTGTCGTGTGAAAAATAAGATCATGTACAGCCGTTACTTCAACTTTAATAACTTAGAAATAAAGATTGAAAATTTTTAGCTTAATACACCTGTTTATTTTTACTTTCATTTTGATACGATCTTACCTATCTACGAGCATAAAGGAGCAGACAAACATGAGAAACGAAGTGGAATTAGGCCAGGTAAAGCAGTAGAAGAAAACAGGGCCTATTAATGTTGAGACACTGCTGAGTGGGAGGCAAGCTATTAGGCACTGTGCTAGTCTCAACTAACAATTGCTGCCAGCAGGGCAAGAATGGGAGAGGGATAGAGAAAGGCTGTGGTGGCGAAGGGAGTTGGCTGCCTTGAAGCGAAATAGGTAGTCTCAGAGGGAGGATGGCCTGAGCGACATTGCGCTAAGGCACTGGACTGCGCCCCGAGACAGACTAATACATTTTCATCCCTCGCCGCTTCATTTTCCCACTTAATTCAGTTTATTAATATAATACAATACAATTAAGAAATGGCCGATCACAGAAGGTTCATTATGACCAAGACACTACGGGCATAGGTTCTGACCAGAACAACCATGTTACGCAGATTGACGCGACCCCATCTCTACCGCAATACGACGCGCCCTCCGCACAACCTGAGCCTCCTCCTCCCTTGGCTCCAGAATCCCTCCCCGCTCTTCCCTTCTTTTATCCCCCCCTTTCCTTCTCTACTGATCACATTCCTCCCCCCCCCCTCCCCTTCCCCTCTTCTTACCCCAGTGTTAAGGCCCAAGAGGGCAGACTACTACTAGTGCTAATATTATTCTAAAACTTGATAAGATAAGATTGCAGGTAAGCAATGATTTAGATAAAATAAGTAGACAAGGGAGAAGGTGGACACATGACAAGTGAGAAGTGGAAAATAAGTGGACAAGTGGACTGAGAAAAGTTACCTGGTAAGATAAGATTGCAGGTAAGCAATGATTTAGATAAAATAAGTGGACAAGGGACAAGTGAGAAGTGGACAATAAGTGGATAAGTGGACTGTGAACTTGGGGAGAAAGAATAGAGCTTTAATAGGGGGTATCAAAGTTAGAAATTTGTAATTATTTAAAAGGTATTCCACATCACAAATTAAAGCCACACACTTGACATTAATTCTCAGTAAAAAGGTGCTTGATGGGCACAATATGGAATATTTAAAAAAATAATCATGGTTGATTTGGCAGAAAAAAGAGGTATTTTGAAAATGAAGATTTCTAACTTTGATACCCCCAAATGTAATGAAATAAAGTGAGCGAAATAAAATAAATGAGAGAGAGAACAAAGTGGATGCATTGCTGTAGAAGAGCATACGTACAAGTTACCTGATAAGATAAGATTGCAGGTAAGCAATGATTTAGATAAAATAAGTGGACAAGGGAAAAGGTGGACACTGTTGAACTACAGTAGTTCTTTACTAACAATTAGTTAATTCTATATTACTATATATATATATCTTACATAGAGCACTTGCCCAGTTATAGATACGTATATGTTCTTTTTACGTACTTTTTCAACATCTACCCTCCTGATATATACATATTAGGGGGTGTCAGTTCTGGCAAATCCGCACTTACAAATCCGCACTTAAATTTGACCAAATCCGCACTTAAATAAGTGCGGATTTCCAAAACACACTAGCCCCAATACTGGTGGATTTCAAAATGAAATAAGTCACTTATTTCACTCAAATCCGCACTTTCTCAACCAAAAGTGCTGATTTCACCATCAAGTCCCATTTCACTGATTTGTCAGCATCATCCCATTCATACGCAGCACTCCACAGCATAACACTTCATAACCCAAAACATCATACATCATTTACATCTTCATATCATATCATATAAGAGTCATGCCTTCCTCACTTTCAAATCGTGATAAATTACATAAAGCAATGACTTTCATGGCGCTTGAACTGCTCTTGGACTCTGATTCCGATTCTGATCTAGAAGAAGATTTTGTCGTTTTATCAAAAATGGCCAGGAAACGTTACCTTCTTCCCAGAAAGCCTCAAGTACTTCATACCCCCAAGTACACCATCCAAACACTTCTTAAACTATCTACACCCAGTTTTAGATGGCTGTTCAGGACTTCTCAGGAATGTTTCCTTAAATTGCTTGAGCTTATTCAGGATCATCCCATATTTCACAATAATTCTCAAAAAGAACAACAACATCCTTCAATTCAATTGGCCATCACACTATGTTGTTTGGGTTCAAATGGTAATGGAGCCGCTTTGAAACGTTTAGAAAATGTCTTTGATTTAGGGTATGGTTCAGTTAACACTTATACCAAACGATGTATCACTGCCATCAACTCCTTGGAATCTCAACTTCTCACCTGGCCAACAAAAGAAGAGCGACTTGAATCATCTCAGGTTATGCAAGCAGAGGGCTTTCCAGGATGTATTGGTTTTGTTGATGGTACTACTATTCCTTTGAGCCAGAAACCTGCTCAAGGTGGAAACAATTACTTTGACCGTAAAAAGAGGTAGATTATTTTTAACTCCTTTCATCCTCCTTGAAACTAACACAAACAAATATATCTTCTTTATAGATATTCAATTAACGTTCAGCTTATATGTGACGTAAACAAAAAATTTATATCATTCTTTGCTGGCTATCCTGGCTCATGTCATGACTCCTACGTCTTCCAAAGAATGCATATTTCAAATGAACCTGAAAAATTCTTTGATGAAAATCAGTATCTTCTTGCAGATTCTGCTTATGAGAATGGAAAGTATGTACTTCCTGCTTTTCGGGGAGCAGCTTCAGAAGACAGTCAAAATGCCAAATTCAACAATCATTTGGCAAAGTCAAGAGTCCGTATTGAACATTCTATTGGAATCTTGAAAGGCCGTTTTTCTAGTTTAAGGGAATTAAGAAGTCCTCTTAGAAATAAATCTGAAATGGAGGCGGTGATCAACTGGATTCTGTGTTGCACTATACTTCATAACCTACTTGCTGACCTCAAAGATCAATGGTTAGAGCTGTATGAAGATGAACAAGTTGATTCACCTCCGACTATATCCAACACTTCTATTTCTCAATCAACTAGTATAAGGGCGAAAATCCTTCCAATAACACTCCAACATTTTTCAACGCAATTTTAATTTTTTTCTCTTTCTCTTCAAATTATCAATTTGCATGTATTATTCACTGAGAATGGTAAATTTTTTTGCATATTTTTTTGGTTTTTGAATTTGCTGTTAAAGTCTTATTTTTTTTTCTCTCTGTGTTTTCTTTCATCAACTCAACATGAAATCGCATATTTTCAGCAAACGCATATTTTTTCAGTCACTCAAAGGTTGGGAAAGAGTTGGAAGGGAAGATTAAGGGTTCCGAGGCATTTTAAATGAAGAAAAGGGTCTGGGAGAGGTTGAGAGGGGTGAAATGGGGATCAAAAGAGGATGGCATACAATGGGGCTGGGAGGATAGCGAAAGGCATGGGGAGGGAAGACAAGCATGTGTTGATAGAATTGAAAGGGATGGAGATTGGTGCAAACAGAGTGTGAAAATAGGAGGATGAACTCTGTTCTTCGGGCGAAGAACAGAGTTCACTTCCATAAAATATTAGCTGAAACATAGTTTTCAATTCTGTAAAAACAGTTGTAAGTAATAGAAAAAGTCACTGATTTTTTTTCTATGTAATCCTTGCTTTACGAGGAGACTTTTGTGACGAAGCAGATTTTTGAGTTACCTTTTGAGATTTGGAATGTCTGGGAGGCATTATGAAACTGGCACATAACAAGAAAAAAGATTAAAAAGTAGAAGAAATAAGTAAAAAAGAATGTAAACATGCCTGGTCAAAATATTGAAAATGTCAGGAAGGGGTGTGTGCCGAGGATTGATGGGTAGGTAGCAAGGAAGGTCAGTGTGTCACATGTGACAGGGATGGGGTAAGAAATGAAGGGATGTTTTGTGGCCAAAATGTGGTTGTGAAAAAAAACGGGAAAAAAGTGCTGATTTGAGGTCATAACTGACACCCTTTTTTGAAATAAGTGACTTTTTTGCAAAATTTAAGTGCTGATTTGTAAGTGCTGATTTGGTTTGAAATCCGCACTTAATTTAAGTGCGGATTTGCCAGAACTGACACCCCCTATTGATCTGTTATCTACTATATATGGATGCCATGCTTAATCCCTTTTTGGCATCCACTTTTCCTTTTTTATCTCTGTCTTGCTCATTGTTCCATCTTGCTCATCACTTTCTTTATAGTTCTTTCTTATTGTCCTTGTCCACTTGTCCATCCCAAGCCACCTATTGTCCCTAGTCCATTTATCATTTGTCCTCTTAACTTAACTAACTAAATAACATCCATCTTATATGGGTTATAGACCCAGTGCCCCTGTCTTCTATCTAAAACTGGAAACCCCTGAATCATCAAATACTGGCTCTCCGTCTTCATCAAGTACTCCTTATGAACAAACAGAACTACCTGACATGCCTTCCACACCTCCTCCTCCTCCTGATTTTTCCTATCTCCAAGATAACTCTTCATACTCTGAAATCAAGGGGATTGAAAAGCTAACCAATAAAAATTATAGCGTGTGGAAGACAAATATTAGGGGGTGTCAGTTCTGGCAAATCCGCACTTACAAATCCGCACTTAAATTTGACCAAATCCGCACTTAAATAAGTGCGGATTTCCAAAACACACTAGCCCCAATACTGGTGGATTTCAAAATGAAATAAGTCACTTATTTCACTCAAATCCGCACTTTCTCAACCAAAAGTGCTGATTTCACCATCAAGTCCCATTTCACTGATTTGTCAGCATCATCCCATTCATACGCAGCACTCCGCAGAATAACACTTCATAACTCAAAACATCGTACATCACTTACATCTTCATATCATATCATATAAGAGTCATGCCTTCCTCACTTTCAAATCGTGATAAATTACATAAAGCAATGACTTTCATGGCGCTTGAACTGCTCTTGGACTCTGATTCCGATTCTGATCTAGAAGAAGATTTTGTCGTTTTATCAAAAATGGCCAGGAAACGTTACCTTCTTCCCAGAAAGCCTCAAGTACTTCATACCCCCAAGTACACCATCCAAACACTTCTTAACCTATCTACACCCAGTTTTAGACAGCTGTTCAGGACTTCTCAGGAATTTTTCCTTAAATTGCTTGAGCTTATTCAGGATCATCCCATATTTCACAATAATTCTCAAAAAGAACAACGACATCCTTCAATTCAATTGGCCATCACACTATGTCGTTTGGGTTCAAATGGTAATGGAGCCGCTTTGAAACGTTTAGAAAATGTCTTTGATTTAGGGTATGGTTCAGTTAACACTTATACCAAACGATGTATCACTGCCATCAACTCCTTGGAATCTCAACTTCTCACCTGGCCAACAAAAGAAGAGCGACTTGAATCATCTCAGGTTATGCAAGCAGAGGGCTTTCCAGGATGTATTGGTTTTGTTGATGGTACTACTATTCCTTTGAGCCAGAAACCTGCTCAAGGTGGAAACAATTACTTTGACCGTAAAAAGAGGTAGATTATTTTTAACTCCTTTCATCCTCCTTGAAACTAACACAAACAAATATATCTTCTTTATAGATATTCAATTAATGTTCAGCTTATATGTGACGTAAACAAAAAATTTATATCATTCTTCGCTGGCTATCCTGGCTCATGTCATGACTCCTACGTCTTCCAAAGAATGCATATTTCAAATGAACCTGAAAAATTCTTTGATGAAAATCAGTATCTTCTTGCAGATTCTGCTTATGTGAATGGAAAGTATGTACTTCCTGCTTTTCGGGGAGCAGCTTCAGAAGACAGTCAAAATGCCAAATTCAACAATCATTTGGCAAAGTCAAGAGTCCGTGTTGAACATTCTATTGGAATCTTGAAAGGCCGTTTTTCTAGTTTAAGGGAATTAAGAAGTCCTCTTAGAAATAAATCTGAAATGGAGGCGGTGATCAACTGGATTCTGTGTTGCACTATACTTCATAACCTACTTGCTGACCTCAAAGATCAATGGTTAGAGCTGTATGAAGATGAACAAGTTGATTCACCTCCGACTATATCCAACACTTCTATTTCTCAATCAACTAGTATAAGGGCAAAAATCCTTCCAATAACACTCCAACATTTTTCAACGCAATTTTAATTTTTTTCTCTTTCTCTTCAAATTATCAATTTGCATGTATTATTCACTGGGAATGGTAAATTTTTTTGCATATTTTTTTGGTTTTTGAATTTGCTGTTAAAGTCTTATTTTTTTTTCTCTCTGTGTTTTCTTTCATCAACTCAACATGAAATCGCATATTTTCAGCAAACGCATATTTTTTCAGTCACTCAAAGGTTGGGAAAGAGTTGGAAGGGAAGATTAAGGGTTCCGAGGCATTTTAAATGAAGAAAAGGGTCTGGGAGAGGTTGAGAGGGGTGAAATGGGGATCAAAAGAGGATGGCATACAATGGGGCTGGGAGGATAGCGAAAGGCATGGGGAGGGAAGACAAGCATGTGTTGATAGAATTGAAAGGGATGGAGATTGGTGCAAACAGAGTGTGAAAATAGGAGGATGAACTCTGTTCTTCGCCCGAAGAACAGAGTTCACTTCCATAAAATATTAGCTGAAACATAGTTTTCAATTCTGTAAAAACAGTTGTAAGTAATAGAAAAAGTCACTGATTTTTTTTATATGTAATTCTTGCTTTACGAGGAGACTTTTGTGACGAAGCAGATTTTTGAGTTACCTTTTGAGATTTGGAATGTCTGGGAGGCATTATGAAACTGGCACATAACAAGAAAAAAGATTAAAAAGTAGAAGAAATAAGTAAAAAAGAATGTAAACATGCCTGGTCAAAATATTGAAAATGTTGGAGATTGGTGCAAACAGAATGTGAAAATAGGAGGATGAACTCTGTTCTTCGGGCGAAGAACAGAGTTCACTTCCATAAAATATTAGCTGAAACATAGTTTTCAATTCTGTAAAAACAGTTGTAAGTAATAGAAAAAGTCACTGATTTTTTTTCTATGTAATCCTTGCTTTACGAGGAGACTTTTGTGACAAAGCAGATTTTTGAGTTACCTTTTGAGATTTGGAATGTCTGGGAGGCATTATTAAACTGGCACATAACAAGAAAAAAGATTAAAAAGTAGAAGAAATAAGTAAAAAAGAATGTAAACATGCCTGGTCAAAATATTGAAAATGTCAGGAAGGGGTGTGTGCCGAGGATTGATGGGTAGGTAGCGAGGAAGGTCAGTGTGTCACATGTGACAGGGATGGGGTAAGAAAGGAAGGGATGTTTTGTGGCCAAAATGTGGTTGTGAAAAAAAACGGGAAAAAAGTGCTGATTTGAGGTCATAACTGACACCCTTTTTTGAAATAAGTGACTTTTTTGCAAAATTTAAGTGCTGATTTGTAAGTGCTGATTTGGTTTGAAATCCGCACTTAATTTAAGTGCGGATTTGCCAGAACTGACACCCCCTATTAAATATGCACTCACCATTTGAAACCTTGACCAGTTCATCTTTGAAGACACTCCCATCCCTACCAATCCCAGTTTATTTTACATCTTCAAACTTAGACAATGACAGACCAACACTATTTTCAAGATGCTTATGGACAGACCAAATCAAGATTAATTTGTATTGGACAATGATTTAGTTAAACCTGCTCAATTGTGGAAGCGTATCAAAGAACATTATGCCTCCAAATCAATGCAGAACTGCTCATAGGTTGTTAATCAATTATTCAAGATCAAATTTACCAAGAATAATTTGGTGGGAGCTATGAATGACTTTTGAAGTACCATGAAGTTACTCAGAGAAGTGGCACCAGATTTATTTAAGGAGAACATTCTGTCCTATATAATGGGAAATTATGTTTTAAATCTATTACCTGACTCTTACCGAACCACCGCAACTATAATTCTCTGAAATTATGATATTACCAATCAGTGACCAACCATAGAATATATCTTTGCTGATAATGAGGCTGAAATAACCCAAAGGAAAGCTCTCAATGCTTCATCAGGAACCGTTCTGGCTATGGACTCTAGAACAAAACATTTGCGCTCTAAGGGAAAGCACAATCCTCTTGCTACACATTGTGAATCCTCATGTTTTCAACTTCATCCTGAGAAGTGTGATGAGTTTCTCAAAAGAAAGAAAGAATGAGAAAATCGGGACAAGGACTCTGGACATAAAGTTCTATCAATTATCTCTAATCTACCGGACAATCATGCCATTTTGGACAGTGGTGCCTCATACACTATTTTCAATTCTCTCAAATTTTTCAGCTCCTATAAATCTACCAACATCACTCTTTCAATGGCCAATGGTGAAGAAATTACTGCCCTTGGACAAGGCACAGTTTCCTTCACCTACACTTCTGGTCATACCTTTCATATCAGTGATGTATTATACATACCATCAGTTAAAGTTAACCTTATATCAGCTATTGACATCATAAATGACAGTTGGAGCCTCAACAATGAAGGTGGACTCTTCAAAGTTAAATTCAAAGGTGAAACCCATATAATTATAACTCTTTGGGGAAAATTTTATCTTTCCTTATAATTTCAAACCAAATATTCAATCTCTTGGTCAATACATTACACAATGATGCCAATCTTACTTTGCTTCATCATAATTACAGCCATCCCAGCAATCAAACCATGGAAAAGTTATTCCCAGGTTTTGATTTTTCCAATTTCACTTGTAAATCCTGCGCTCTAGCTAAATCTCACTTGCTTCCTTACTCTGGTTCCTTTCCCACTCCTGAATCTCCTTTGGATGTTATTCACATGGATCTATGGGGAGCCATCACTCCAGAATCTAGAGGTAGAAAATCATACTTCTTTCAGATTGTTGACAGACACTCTAGATTCAGGCACATTTACTTTCACGACCTAAAATCAGAGGCATTTCAATTTTTTAAAGAATACAAAACGTTGTGGTCTTCCAACATTGGCAGGGGCCTTTGTTGCGTGATTTGGCGCTGTTTGTGCATGTCTTAATTGACATCTGTTAAGGAATTGGGTATTGTTCTGGTTTTATTCCGTGGATATTGGGTCTGCAGGTATCTGGGTACTATCATTGGATAGCCCCAGTTTTTCTTTATATTTTATGTCTTGTAGACATTTTTCATATTCTAAGTTTTAAGGGGTCATTTCCTCATTTTTCATTTATAAAAGATTGCTGTTTAATTTTGTTTTTTGGGTTTTACGGGCTAACCTTAAGTCTTAAGGTTAAGTGCTTAGTACCATTGGATAGAGCTAATTTTTCTCTATATTTCATGTCACAATGTTGTTATAGTGAAATTCCATGTTTTAAAGGTTTTAGTCGTTGTAGCTAATTTTTCTAAGTAGATTAGTTGTTTTTATTGGTTTGCTGGCTTCAGGGAGGCCGGGCCGCTTCAGGCGGCACCTCCGACGTCGGGCAGCCCGCCAGCCTCTGTTTTAGAAGGTTAAGGAGTGCTTCAGGAGGGGTTTTTATTCAATTTGGTGGGTGCAGGCGCCAGATTGGTGGGTGCGCATGGGCTCTTAGATAGTGGTCTGTGTGTACATAGTGAATAAGACAGTTTGGGGCAACCTTAATTATCATACAACCATCCGGAGGTGATATCCTTGTTCCTAACTCAGTTTTCACTGTTTTCTGGCCACAATTTGGCTGTGTTTGTTGCAAGTGAGTTCTTCATTTAACTTAACTTTGGCAACTGCTTTCTCTGTTATAGTCTTGCAAGCTATAGCAAGTATTATTGCTGTCTCTGGTGTGGATTTGCAGCCTACATCAAGTATCTTTGCTTTCTCTGGTGTGGACATTGGTCTGCATTTCAGTTCTTTGGTTTAGTAGTCTGTCTGGGGACTACTTTCTTGGCTGATCAAGCAGTCAAGTGTTTGGAAAAGAGGCTTTTTTGGTAAACAGGAACCAAATTACTGTAGCAGGTAAATCTCACTTGTTTTTCTAAAGGGACAGGGGATTTTCTCTCTGGTTTTTCTCCAACTCCCTTGGTCAAGGCCAGAGCTAGTACTATAGGATTGTCTACAACGTTCAATTTCCTCAACAGATTTATTAGCTTTAACACATTCTATCAAGAAATCTTTCTTTTTGGAATTTTCTTCACAATCAAGCTTATATTTCATCTGTTCCATGAGGTTTTGATGCTTGAGTGTTTTTTCTTTTTTTTTTTGATTTTTCAATACATAGGGATAACTCAAATTTCTTCTCCTCCAAGTCTTGGGCCTGATCATCCTTCCGTAAAGAGAGCTTGTACTTCCTCTCTTCCAAATCATGTGCTCTGTCATCCCTCCTTAAAGAGAGCTCATATTTTTGCTTTTCAAACTTTAGAGTCTCTTTAGAAACTTCCACTTGTTCTAGAGTGATAATAAATATTAACAAAAAGTAGAAGAAAAGCAGAGTAAAGTATTAAGAGGTTTGGTATCACTTACCAGCATCACATTTCTCCAAAAATTCTTTGATAGAAGAAAAAGGGGTTTGAAATGAAGTATCACTTTTTCTTCTTCTTTGAGAGTGGAAATTTAGACTACTTGAAGCCCTTTGCTTTTTGTTCAAGGTCACATTTTCCTCCTCAGCATTGTCACTGGCTTCTGACTCAGTTGATTGTGGCTCCTGCATTTGTTCTTCAGCCTATTTAGAAATAAGAAAATGTAAATAAAAAAAAGAATTGGTAAGATAAAAGAAAAAAAAACATACTTGAGTTAGATTAGGTTAGTTTATATTGCCATAAGGATCTATTAAAAAGATATCTTGATTTGTGGAAGTTAAATGAGGGGAGGCTTGAGTAGAAGAAGAAGGAAAATGATTTCTTTTGAAATCATGTTTGGAGATAGCATCTTCACCATCCAACATGTTTGCAGGATTAACATCAGCTTGCTCTTCAAAAATAGCATCCATCTCTTTAAAGTAAGGACATAAAGAATCAAGTTTATTGTCTATGGATTTGATGCCCTTACTGATATCGAGGTCAGTAATACCAAAACCAGTAGAAGATGAAAGAGTCTTTGCCTTCTTGTACTTGGCTCGATAATTCTTGAAGTGTTCAGACATTTGTTTCAGTAAAAGATCTATCCTTCCCTTAGTCTTATTCCATAATTTGTTGGCCATTAGAAGATAACCATTAACTTTTGATGCAGGGGGCTATCCTACTTTAGTTGCATTCTCAGTACCAAAACAAGAATCATAATTAGTTTTTATTTTCAGCCAGTTGATAAGAATGAGATGATCATCTTTTTTTTAGTTGAAACGTCTTTGATTTCTCAGCTGAGTGGGGGGAAAGAGGGAGTAATGGGATTTGAAGAACAACTGGGGGAAGGCTGTCTTTGAGAAGATCTATGATGATGAGATATTTGAAGATGAAAAGGAGAAGAAAAAAACAGATGAGATGGGGAGGGGTTTTGAACAGATAGAATGAATAAACAGGATGGGAGTGTGCAGCAAGGTAGGTGTAGGTAGGCACATCCAGAAAGTTGTCCAAGATGTGGTTATGAAAACTTGAGGATAAAAATGTTGGATAAGAGGTGAACATTGACACCTAAAAGGTCTAATAACCCAATTCTTAGTGAAAAATGATTGCAGAAGAGAATTGGGGTATAATGATTTTTAACTGCAATTAATTTAATTGCAGATTGGTCAACATTGATACCCCCTATTATCTTTTCAATTCACTTTACTCACTTGAGGCCATGGTTTATGAGAAGAAGTTCATCTTCTAAATCTGAATCTGAGTCTTCAATAAGAGCTAAAGCTAGTCGGATACCCCCTAATGCTGAAGTTCATGAAAGTGAAGAAGAGTGACAATGTTGTATGACAAAAATGAAGTGGCAAGCAAGTTAAAAGAAATGTTACTGGGAGGTGAAGAAAAGTTGCTGAATGAGTGCTGGTCAAAGAAAAAAACCTCACTGTGGTGCCCCCCTGATTTTTCCAGGTGCCTTTTGCTTTGGAGAGTGTCGCGTCTTTCTTCGCCATCAAAACTCACCCCTTCAGTCCCTGCCCTCCTGCCTGCCATGCCCCAGAAGAAAAACTCCCATCGTCCTCATTCCCGTCTCTCACCTTCATCCGCCCCCTTTCGTCTCGTCCCTCACTCCAAAAAACCTTCTTCCACCTTGTCTGCCTTGTTGGAGAAGGTTTCATCTGCCAATCCTTTATCTCAGCCCTCTTCATCTAAGTACGTCTTCATATCCTCAATCTCTCATCTTTAAGTCTTTTCTTTAATCTTCTTTCCTGATTTTCTTATTTTTTTAGTCGCCAAACTAGTCCAATCGATCAATTCCCCCCTGACAATGAATCTGAATCATCTCTTCCTCCTAATCAGCTTCAACACGCCCATCTAATCTCTGATCCATCTTCTTCATCGCTCCAGCTACCCAATTCTAATATTCTTGATCGTCCAGAGCAGGATTCAAAACTAAATTTGCTATCCTCTCGTGTCAATGCGTTCAAGTATGACGGTGCCCTAAAAATCTACAAAGGCAAGGGAAGGCTTGAAGAAAACGCTTCTAAAATCGTACTTTTGAGCTCTGATAGTGACTCTGACGGGTCAGATACTCAATCAATTATAAATCATCATCCAAAGACGGGCACTAAACGACGTCTTTCGCAAAGCTCCTCACGGAGCGAATTGAGATCTAGAAAACGCCCAATCGACAAAAGGACACGTCTTTCTCAAGAATTTCAAGATGCTCGTGCAGAGATTCAATCTCTGAAATTGCAAGACAAAAATCGTTCCAATCATTCACATTCTCATATCAAATCCTCAATTCAGAAAAAGCCAGATAACCCTGATCTTTTGATGGCACAACTAGCTTCGAAAGCTGCCTTGGATGCTGCTCGTACAAGAAAAGAAAAGGAAGAAGAATTTAAGGCTCGCGGGGGTCGAATCGGGACTGATTTGAAGAAAAAAGTGATTGAAGAAGAAACAATAGCTATAGATTTAAGAGAGGTGTTGAAAAGAAACGAGCTCGATAGGAAAGACGCTTTACAAGATGATGCAGATCTATCTGTGGATTTTCCTTCGGATGATGTCGACTGGGAAGAAGAAGAACACAATCATATGGCTGAAAGTGAGAGCGAAGCTAGCGAGAAAGGGGATGAAGAGGATGGCAAAGATGAAGCAGGAGATGGAGATGGAGATGAAGGTGAAGGTGAAGATGAAGATGAAGATGAAAGTGAACCACCTTCTACATCAAAGTCTCAAATATCTCAAAAACCTGACAGTGAGCAAAATCATGCTTTAAATCATGATGGTGAATTTGATAATGTCTTTTTAGGTCCGAAATCGATCACACCCATTGAGGAAGACATTTCTGATTTGAACGCTAAAAACTCCCCCAAAATCGTCTCGAAAGCTGATTATAACTCAACTGAAGATTATTCATCTAACGGCAATCAAATTATCCCAACCACAGTATTGGTTTCAGAGACAACCATTGCCTCATCATCTTCAACAACTGACATTCTATCAGATAGCAATGCATTGTCATGTGATTATGGCATGAATCAAACTCCTGTTAAGAAGAGAGTGTCACCTATATCACGTTTACCCGGTTTTGAGTCATTAGCATTAGATGCCAATTCCAACCTTTCGGTTGCTAAATCATCAAAGGCTCTCAACAAACTTTCCGGTGGTCTGCCTGGATTCAATGACAATGATGTCGAAGATAACTCCGATGCTGAACTTGGTGTTGGATTCACTCAAATTTTTGAAGAAGAAACCGAACTTGCTGTAGATCAGTCAAAAGAAAATAATAAAGAAAAAGTGGGAATTTTTGGGCCCCAAAAACATTTTGAAAGTGACCTAGGACGTAATCTGGCTGAGTCTATACTGCCAGCCGTCAAGATATTACCTGAGGAGATAGACAGAGATGTGAAATTGATGATTATGCGAAGTGCTGAAAAAAGCAAGAGTCTTGAAGAGATTCAATATTTAAATGAGAGAGGGTCAGTTTTTTTTATCTCTTATCTGGCATGAAATGTTTGGTATACAAACCGCTTGCTTTTTAATTAATCATTAAATCGATTTGCAGCTTGCTTACTCAGCAGAAGCCTTCGACTCACTCACCTCTACTTTCTCAAGATTTTCCAAACATGACCCCTTTTGCTCTCAGAAAGGGAAATCCCAGTAGTTTTCTTGATGAGCCTAATAAATATGCCGAATCTCCAATATCTTTATCTAAAATTGCTTACGCTTATGATGACGGTGATATAACTGTGTCCAGACTTGAATTACCTGCTTCTAACCATTCTAGTACATCCAATCAACGAAAGACTAACTCTAGTGAAGTAGGGGACGAAGAAGAGATTCAAGAGCCTTTAAATGCCTTCCAAGTGATGGCGAAGGCGCAACATGACAAGAAATTAAAATCAAAGGGCAAAAACATCACCAAGTCCACAGAAGGGACTATCACTGGACTTGGAAGAGGTTATCTTGCTGACCAAGCTGAAGAATCCGATGATGATGAATTCGGAATCAATTTTGTAAAAAAAAATCGAGAGGGAGATGAAGAAGACGAAGATGAGGAGGAGGAAGATGGCCAATCTATTATTGAAGAGTTGTTAGATGATCGACAGGAAGATGAAAAAAGCCAAGAAGATCATGAGAGGCTAGTTAATGAACTTGCATTAAAACATGCTCAAGAAGATGATGAAAAACATTTAGCTTTGGTTGATCGAGTCGTGAAAGGGAAAGTGCGCGCCAAACAAGCCGGCCGTGCTAATGGTGGATTTTCCGATTCGGATGAAGAAGATGATGAAGAAAGGGAAAGAATAAAAGCCAACAAACGGGCGGCTGAGAAGTTGGCAAAGCAGAAGAAGATGAAGAAAACTGGCATTCAACAACTGAGTAAGCCTGTTTGCTGTCTCACTACTAGCTCACTACGTCTTCATTTTGTTTATTTTTATTTTAACCATACTATGTTTTTTTTTGTTATATATCTTGTATTTACTCAGCGGACCGAGCAGCACCTTTTAGAAAAGCCTATGAAGAAAGTTTGGCCAACAATTGGGCGGCAGATGATGTTGCTTGTTTAAATCCTAATGTCGATAACAATGAATTCAGTGATTCTGAACAAGATTCAAATTCTAGTGATGAGGGTGGCATTGTTGCAGAAGAATTACAGGTATGTGTTTTTTTTTTTTTTTTTTTTTTTTTTTTTTTTTTTTTTTTTTTTTTTTTTTTTTTTTTTTTTTTTTTTTTTTTTTTTTTTTTTTTTTTTTTTTTTTTTTTGAAATGTTATTGGGTTAGAATTGAAAGGATCTAATTATTTATTCTGATGCTGGGTTCTCTCTTCTTTATTTTATTTTATTTTTTCTTTTCTTTTTTATTTTTTTTTTGTGATCTTCCGCATGAAGGATGAAAGAGACGCTTCGAAGAAAGATTCCTCGAAAAGGCATTCCATTCGCCATTCTGAATTCAAGTCAAAGGCTCTACTAAGTAGTTCACCTATTCGTCCAACTACCAAAATTAATTTTATCAACCACTTTAATACTCGAACGCCTTCTTTGGCCTTGAAACAGACCATCACGAAAAATAATGGCTCTAAAATTGAAGGCGAAATTTTAACATCATCAATTGCAGATATTGAGGTTAGCCACTTCAAGACATAACTTTAATAGTTTTTATTGATTTTTTTATTTTATTTTTTTATCCATATCACATTTTCATATTATGTCACGTTAGAAAATGTATAATCAAAAGAAGTTGAACCAGTATTCTGAACGTCAAATGGCACTTCGACTCGATGCAGCTGGTCTTTATGCCAACACTGGTGGTTCATCATCTCTCTCTTCCTCTGTGACAGCTCATACACATGCAGAAAAAGGGAATGGGAAGATGAAGATAAATAATCATGCTGGTGTCCATTCCGAAGGCACGTCTTCCAAGATCCAAAAAGGTGCAGTAGCAGGAGGAGGGTCGTCTAGAAGTTCGGTTACTTATTATACTAAAAAAGAATCTACTCGATTAATTGATAGTAAGGAAGATGCGCAGAGAAAAAGATCTGGGCATGGTAATTGTACTACTATTGCTGGTGGTAGTAGTGGTGATAGTGATGGGAAAGATAATAGTGCTAATAAGGAAACGGTGAAGGGTGTTGGATATGGTCTTAGAAATCGTGATGGTGGTGATCGAGCTGGGAATGCAACAGCAACATCATCAAAAAGAAGTATGCATGGGAAGATTAACTCGCTTAGAAATAAATAATATATATATAAAGAGATTTATCTTTGTGTTTATATTGTTGTGTTAGCTAAAGAATTAACTTGGCTTGGTTTTGTTGATTTGGCGAATGTCAATTTTTGCTTTTTCTTTTTTGGTGCTTGTGTTGCTATATATAGATATATATTTTAAGTGTACTTACTATAATAATGATGGGCTTTCTTTCTTTTTTTCTTTTTTGATCTTTGGTATGATGGAAAGACATTTCATGTGATATGATGTGGTGCAGTGGTTGAAGTGGCTATTGTTGTTGTTTATTTGGGTGTGTTTTTTTGTTTTGGAAATTGGAGTGAGGTGAGGTTGCATGGGGTGTGAGGTTTACTTATATATATATATATGTATATATATATATATATATATATATATATATATATATATATATATATATATAAGGGGGGAGGGGTGAGGCCCTCCATGAGATGAGATGTTCCAAAGTAAAATAATAAAATGGAAAAAGGAAAAGATTGATAGATGAGATTGTTTTAGTATAAGGTTTTTTTTTTTTTTTTTTTTTTTTTTTTTTTTTTTTTATGGCTTATTCTTCTGCATTTTTTTTTATATTATATTATATATATATATATATATATTTTTTTTTTAATTTTTTTTTTTTTTTTTTTTTTTTTTTTTGGAAAATTTTATTATAGCATGTTTTGTTTTGTTTTTTTATTTTTATTTTTATTTATTTTTTATTTTTTGGAAAATTTTATGATGGCATGTTTTGTTTTGTTTTTTTATTTTTATTTTTATTTTTTTTCTTTTTCTTTTTCTTTTTCTTTTTCTTTTTCTTTTTCTTTTTCATTTTTTTTTTTTTTTTTTAGGAAATTATTTTATTATGGCATGTTTTGTTTTGTTTTTTTATTTTTTTTACGGCTTATTCTTCTGAGTGTGTTTTACTTTTTTTACTTTTTTACTTTTTTTTTTTTTTTTTTTTGTGATAATTATATTATGGCATGTTTTGTATTGCTTAAAATTTTTTTTTTTTTTTTTTTTTTTTTTTTTTGGAAAATTTTATTATGGCATGTTTTGTTTTGTTTGAATTTTTTTTTTTCTTTTTATTTTTTTATGTCTTCCTTTTTTTTTCGTCTTCTTCATTTTTTTTTTCAAATATATATATATATATTTTTTTTGGAAAATTTTATTATGACATGTTTTGTTTTGCTTAAAAAAAAAAAATTTTTTTTTTTTTTTATGTCTTCCTTTTTTGTTTCTTCTTGTTCTTTTTTTTTTTTTTTTTTTTTTTTTTTTTTTTTTTGGAAAATTTTATTATGGCATGTTTTGTTTTGTTTGAATTTTATTTTTTTCTTTTTTTATGTCTTCCTTTTTTTTTCTTCTTCTTCTTCTTCTTCTTCTTTTTTTTTTTTTTCTTTTTCAAATTTTTTTTTTTTTTTTTTTTTTGTGAAAATTTTATTATGACATGTTTTGTTTTGCTTAAAAAAAAAAAATTTTTTTTTTTTTTATGTCTTCCTTTTTTGTTTCTTCTTGTTATTTTCTTTTTCTTTTTCAATTTTTTTTTTTTTTTTTTGGAAAATTTTATGATGGCATGTTTTGTTTTGTTTGAATTTTTTTTTTTCTTTTATTATGTCTTTCTTTTTTTTTTTTTTTCTTGTCCTTTTTGTTTTTTTTTCTTTTTTTTCAATTTTTTTTTTTTTTTTTGGAAAATTTTATTATGGCATGTTTTGTATTGCTTGAAATTTTTTTTTTTTTTTTTTTTTTTTATGTCTTCCTTTTTTTTTTCTTCTTGTTCTTGTTCTTGTCCTTTTTTTTTTTTTTTTTTTCTTTTTCAAATTTTTTTTTTTTTTTTTTTTTTTTGGAAAATTTTATCATGGCATGTTTTGTTTTGTTTGAATTTTATTTTTTTTCTTTTTTTATGTCTTCCTTTTTTTTCTTCTTCTTCTTCTTCTTCTTCTTCTTTTTTTTTTTTTCTTTTTCAATTTTTTTTTTTTTTTTTTTTGTGAAAATTTTATTATGACATGTTTTGTTTTGCTTAAAAAAAAAAATTTTTTTTTTTTTTATGTCTTCCTTTTTTGTTTCTTCTTGTTATTTTCTTTTTCTTTTTCTTTTTCTTTTTCAATTTTTTTTTTTTTTTTTTTGGAAAATTTTATTATGGCATGTTTTGTTTTGCTTAAAAAAAATTTTTTTTTTTTTTTTTTTTTTTTCTTTTTTTATGTCTTCCTTTTTTTTTTTTTTTTTTCTTGTTCTTGTTCTTATTCTTGTTCTTTTTTTTTTTTTTCTTTCTTTTTCTTTTTTCTTTTTCCTTTTTTTCCTTTTTTTTTTATATTTTTTTTATATTTATTTTATTTTTATTATTTTTTTTTTTTAGGAAAATTTTATTATGGCATGTTTTGTTTTGTTTGAAATTTTTTTATTTTTTGATTCTTCTTTTTTCTTCTTCTTCTTTTTTTTATGGCTTGTTCTTCTAGATTTTTTTTATTTTTTTTTATGGCTTATACTTCTGGATTTTTTTTTTTTGGAAATTTTATTATGGCATAACTTGTTTTGTATGAATTTTTTTTTTCTTTTTTTTTTCCTTTTTTTTTTTCTTTTTTTTTACTTCTTTTTTCTTCTTCTTCTTTTTTCTTCTTTTTTTTTTTTTTTTTTTTTTTTTTTTTTTTTTTTTTTTTTGAAAATTTTATTATGGCATGTTTTTTTTTGTTTGAAATTTTTTTATTTTTTTTTCTTCTTTTTCCTTCTTCTTCTTCTTTTTTATGGCTTATTCTTCTGGATTTATTTTTTTTTTTTATGGCTTATACTTCTGGACTTTTTTTTTTTTGGAAATTTTATTATGGCATAACTTGTTTTGTATGAATTTTTTTTTCTTTTTTTTTCCTTTTTTTTTTCTTATTTTACTTCTTTTTTTTACTTCTTCTTTTTACTTCTTCTTTTTACTTCTTCTTTTTTTTTTTTTTATTTTTTTTTTTTTTGGAAATTTTATTATGCCTTGTTTTGTTTTGTTTGAATTTTTATTTCTTTTTTTATGTCTTCTTTTTTCTTCTTCTTCTTTTTTGTTCTTTCTTATTCTTTTTTTTATGGCTTATTCTTCTGGGAGGTTTTTTTTTTGGAAATTTTATTGTGGCAAAACTTGTTTTGTTCAATTTTTTTTTCTTTTTTTGTATCTTCTTTTTTTCTCTTCTTCTTCTTTTTTCTTCATCTTATTTCTTTTTTTTATGGCTTATTCTTCTGCGTTTTTTTTTTTGTTTTTTTTTTTGTTTTTTTTTGGAAATTTTATTATGGCATGTTTTGTTTTGTTTGAATTTTTTTCTTTTTTTTTTCTTTTTTCTTCTTCTTCTTCTTTTTTACATTTTATATTTTATATTTTATATTTTATATTTTATATTTTATATTTTATATTTTATATTTTATATTTTATATTTTATATTTTATATTTTATATTTTATATTTTATATTTTATATTTTATATTTTATATTTTATATTTTATATTTTATATTTTATATTTTATATTTTATATTTTATATTTTATATTTTATATTTTATATTTTATATTTTATATTTTATATTTTATATTTTATATTTTATATTTTATATTTTATATTTTATATTTTATATTTTATATTTTATATTTTATATTTTATATTTTATATTTTATATTTTATATTTTATATTTTATATTTTATATTTTATATTTTATATTTTATATTTTATATTTTATATTTTATATTTTATATTTTATATTTTATATTTTATATTTTATATTTTATATTTTATATTTTATATTTTATATTTTATATTTTATATTTATATTTTATATTTTATATTTTATATTTTATATTTTATATTTTATATTTTATATTTTATATTTTATATTTTATATTTTATATTTTATATTTTATATTTTATATTTTATATTTTATATTTTATATTTTTTAATTTTTTTTTTAATTTTTAATTTTCTATTTAATATTTTTTAATTTTTAATTTTTTTTAATTTTTTAATTTTTAATTTTTAATATTTAATTTTTAATTTTCAATTTTTAATTTTTAATTCTTAATTTTTATTTTTTAATTTTTAATTTTTAATTTTTAATTTTTAATTTTTAATTTTTAATTTTTAATTTTTAATTTTTAATTTTTAATTTTTAATTTTTAATTTTTAATTTTTAATTTTTAATTTTTAATTTTTAGTTTTTAATTTTTAATTTTTAATTTTTAATTTTTAATTTTTAATTTTTAATTTTTAATTTTTAATTTTTAATTTTTAATTTTTAATTTTTAATTTTTAATTTTTAATTTTTAATTTTTAATTTTTAATTTTTAATTTTTAATTTTTAATTTTTAATTTTTAATTTTTAATTTTTAATTTTTAATTTTTAATTTTTAATTTTTAATTTTTAATTTTTAATTTTAAATTTTAAATTTTAAATTTTAAATTTTAAATTTTAAATTTTTAATTTTTAATTTTTAATTTTTAATTTTTAATTTTTAATTTTTAATTTTTAATTTTTAATTTTTAATTTTTAATTTTTAATTTTAATTTTTTTTATTTTTGTTTATAACACATATTTATTTGAAATTTTTTTTCCTCATGATTGTTTTTTTCTGATCACTCAGCACAAAAAAAATATCTGGAACCTGTTAAGAGGTGCCAATCCCTCAATTCATTTTTTATTCCAGAGTAACTCACCCAGATTTGATGCCATGACAGTTCAATATGCTCATTGCTCAGTGCTGGGTGTTTCTAAAATAATTACAGCAATATCTGAAACGGAGTTAAATCAAAAGATAGGGAATGACACCTGCTATCAGGTGTGTCCACATTTTTTTTTCTGATAACTGGTTTAACTGTTCATAAATTCATTCATTCAAATTAGTTTAAACTCAGTGATTAAAGAAAGTTTCACTCAAAAGAAGAAAAATAAAATAATAATAAATGATAAAGAGAGAAAAAAAAATTGAGTTTTATTAACTGAACTTTAAAAAAAAATTAAAAAAACCAGCTTCTTAGACCAAGTCCCAAATTGAGTTCAAGGGTTGCACTTTTTTCAGATTTTTGATTATTAGTTTTGCTTGAAGTGACTGTTAGTCTGTCACAGTTTATTTTTGAGTTATTAATTGATCATCCATTATTTTTATTTTATTTTTGTCAGCCTGGATATTCCCAGGACTGAGTAAAAACTGCTTATAATTTGTGTTAAACACATGTAGTAAACATGGGGAAAATAAATAAAAGTATACATAAGTGATATCTATGATTAAACACAATATATGCCATAATAATACCTTATATACACACATATATCCACCTTTTATAAGTCTTATGTACTTAATATTAAGTTGAAATATGCCAGGGTAATCTTAAGAACCTTAAGTATAAGGCTACATAATTTTTAAGTACACTTAAAGCTGTTATATTCATTGTTTTATGCAAAAAACAAGAAATGCGCTTTATTTCACTTAAAAGTTGACTATATGCGCTATAAAATTGAGAATATCAAAATTGCGCTTTGACAAATCAATTGGGCTCATTTAGAACTATTGATTTGGCTATTTAAATGCATAAAAATAACACTCTTCATATTTGGTGTTTGTTTATGCCACAAATGGCTTCTGTGTGCTCGCTACATACTGCCTGCATTTTTCCCTTGTGAATAGCTTCATTTTTAGCAAAATTAGAATTTTCACATTATAATTACCCCAAATTGTATGACCACTATGGGGAAACATGCTAAAATAGCCTACAGGCACTTATTTGGTGTCTTAATTTAATTATATGTGCATTGAACTCATTCTCTATATCTATAAAAGAACTGGTGCCCTAACTTTTTAAAAAATAGAAAATTTGGCTGCTAACCTAACTGAACCTGACTGATTCTGAATTGAATACTTGAGGAAGTGTGTCACTATATGCAGAAGCCCCACCAGCAATTCTCATTTCACAACCACTCATTTCACTAAAAATGTCAGCCGGTTGTCTAGAAGAGGATGAGAAGAAGGGATAGAAACAGAGAAGAAAAGAGAAAGAGGAAAAGTTAAAGTAAATAAAAAAAAGAAATAATATAAAAAAAACTAAGGAATTATTTAAAAATAAATGCAACAACAATTTTTCAGACTGGTGACAAGACAATCAAAAGTGGTTTAACAAGGTATTATGATCAAGTAAATATTTTTTCTGCTCTGCTTAAATATCAACTACAAACTACTAATAATCTTAGAGCAACCATTAATTTATTTAATATAGAAATTATAAGGGAGACAAGCGCCACAGTAATTAATATTATAATATATTGTAAAAAATAATAAGGTAATGTAAGTGATGGCAGCTAAAGGGGACTACCAAGGCCTTTTTATAGGCAAGGGGACCTCTGAAGTGTCACAACTGTGTATATACAAAATAATAATAATGTGAAACAAGAAAACAAAAGAATATAATTAAAACATAGAGATTAAGAGAAAAACATGAAACAATAAACTAAACCCGTGAGTAAGTAAATATTTTTCCCACCATAATCTCCCAAAACAATTAATGAAAACAGTGAGTAACTAAGTAAGTCTGAAACATAAGAGCTGTGAGTAAAATAATCCAAAACAGGTATTACAGTGAGATGTAAAGGGTTTAATTAAAACAATTAAAATTATTTTCACACAAAAATTCATGTAATCAATTTAAGCTAGTATAAATAAAAATTAATTAATTGTTTTAACTATTTAATTAATTCAATAACTAGTTTAAATGTAACAAATAATTAATTTAATGATATTACTAATTTAAAGTGAGAATTTGAATACCATTTTATTAAATAGGTGTTTTAAATTGTTTAATAATTTTTCTGACACAATTAAGGGTCAAAAGAGTGCCAAATATTTATGGATAATAACATATGAAAAGTTGTATATAATATATAAATTATATTAATTATATTTTAATTACATTATAAGTTGATTTTATCATTACACTTATAATATATATTTATAAATAATTAACAATTAATTTATAAATATTAAATACATAAAAATACGCCATTATTTTAAAGAATATAATATATTTTTATGTAATAAATAATTTACTTAATAATAAAATTTTTATAATAATTATTTTACTTATTTATATAATATTTATATAATTTTATTTTTCAATAAAATATTTTATTTTAAATACATAAAATACATAATTTTATTCCCTTTTATTGTTCCAATAAAGTATTATAACAGTTTACTGGACTCTTGAGACAGCCTTGATGAAAAAAAATGTAAGAAGGTCCTCTTGGTATAGAAGGCTTTAACAGTAGTCCAACGGCAGTGAAAGGTGGAAAACTCAAGATTTCAAGGAAGGTACGTAACTTTTATCAATTATAATTTATTAATCAAGGTAAAGGTAAAATTATATTATTATTATTGTTAATTATAATGATTAGAATTACGCAAATGTAAATACCAAATCAGTAATAGTAGTAATGTAATTGAATGATTTTATATAATAAATTGTAAGTGAGTGAAGAATAACAAAAAAACAACCAGAATGGGAGGCCTTATATAGGCAAAAAGGAGAGAAACTATGGAGTTAAAAAAATATATATACAGGAGAATGAGAGAAAAGAATATTCCACAGAAAGATATTGCAAATAATAAGATTTTACTATAGAGAATGTATTAATATAATGTATTTACTGTATAGATCAAATTATTTGATTTATTTTAAAGTCCCTGTAAATGCCATTTTTAAATAAAATAATTTGGATTTAATATTTAGTATTTATATATTCTTATTTCACCTCCAACCTGTCATGAGGAGGCTGTCAGGGGATAAAAATAGGAGGGACATTTAAAATTAAATATTTACTTCATTTTTACATATTCCAATTAGTTAAATTACTGTAAGTAAGCTATAAAGTAAATATAATTAGTAAAATAAGAATTAAAGACGTGAATTAATCCTAGTAAATAATTAATTATTTACTGGGTAAGTCTAGTAGCCTGGCTGACACTCCCTCACTCTAAAAAAACAATGAAAAAAATGCTATGATTTTTTTTATATTTCTTTAGTAGAGCAGGAAGTTTAGATATCTCTTTCACAGGTATCCAAGAACTATATTCAGAAGATTTATTCTTGAATCTAAATAAGTATTCAGTACCTTTTTCAGCAGTGATTATTCTGTAATTTAGAATCTTATCAATTTCTGCTGTTTCAGTGATTTAATTAGGGGTCTTCTTTGGTCTTCCCCTCCTTTTGGGAAATAAATCACTTTTGGATGTGTAAGGTTTCAGAAGAGATATTGGAAAAACAGGATGTTTCATGTCATATGGAGAGTACAAAATAACTTCAACTGCATTATTACCAACCATTCTTCTGACAATAAATGGACCTACAAATGGGTCTTTTAATTTGTTATTACCTTGTAAATTGAAGTGGACTGTAGAAAACAGTACTTCATCACTCTTCTTAAAGGTGTATTCTTTATGGGATTTGTCCCACCTCTTCTTCTCATATTCAAAATATTTTTCAATACATTTTTGAGATTGACTTCTGAGAATTTGTTGCATTTGAAGTAAAGATTTTACACTAGGATGTAAATCCAATTTAGGTATTTTATTATGGAGAATTTGGGCAGGAGTATTTTGAACATATCCAAGCAAGAGCTCAAAAGGCTTTCTCTGAGTAACAGAATGAAAAGTGCTATTATAAGCAAACTCCAACCCAGGAAGTAAGGTGACCTAATCATGATTAAACCTGTCATTGTCTTTATACTCAAGACCAAAGGCACAATACCTTCTTATCATATCCTCTAAAGTCTGAATCATTATTTAAGCTAATCCATCAGCTTGAGGATGATGAGCAGTAGAAAGCTTCAGATCACAACCAGAAACATCCATCATAGACATCCAAATTCAGAAGTAAATTTAGGATCTCTATCAGAGATTATGTCTTTTGGGAAACTAGAAATGTTGAACATATGAGACCACCGCAAGAAGGCTAATTCCTTAGTGGAAACATCTTTGTGAGTTGGAATAAATCTACACATTTCTGTAAATCTATCCACAATAACCCAGCAAGAGTTGAAACTGTCTTTCCCAGCTATGGGTAATCCTGTTACAAAATCCATGTTTATGATTTGCCATGGTGCATCAGGAGCTTCAAAATGTTGCATTAATCCAGCGCTTTTTCCAGTTTATCTTTTTGATATCTGGAAAAAATCACAGGATTCAACAGATAGTTTAGTGAATTCAGACATATTAGCCCACCAAGCAGTATTATTAATTCTGATCATTGTTTTTTCAAGATCAAAATGTCCTGCCAATATGTCATCATGACAAATTTTCAAGATAATTTCTTTCAAAGAAGGAGGAATAACAATAACATTACTCAACTTTATTCTATAATAGAGGTAGCCTCATTAATTGAAAATTTACCTTTTTCCAAAGCAATCTGGTACTTTGGTAGGAGGATTTTAATTAATGCTTGTATTGAAGCATTCTTTTAATCATTTAATATTGTACACAACTATTTTAAGTCAGTGTCTTTATCATATGAATCCAGAATAAGCTTTAATAGCTCTTCAACCATATCAACTACATATATCCCATGAATGTGAACTATTTCATCCTCAGGATCATATTCAGGATTATAGTCATCATTTGGCAAAGCTAACCTTGATAACATATCCACATTTGAGTGAACAATTCCAGCCCTATAAATTATTGTCATCCTCCCCCTGTATTTTTGAACAGCTATGTCAGGCTGAGGTCAAGTACAGAGACATGAACTAGCTTGAATGGTCAGTTGTCTAGAAGATTTTAATTGTCTTATATGAATACTGTAGTACAAATCCAATAAGTATTTAAAAGATAACTCAATATAAGGGTCTCAGTAATTTTAATCTCACTAATTATATATGGCTTACAATCTTATAGTTGGTAGAAAAATAGATTTAATAAATTCAGATACTATTCAAAGACTTTATAAGTACTATTGATATGTATTGTAATTGTATTGGTTATATGTTTAATTGTAATAATAAAGAATGTAGAAAACAAGACCAAAAACCCCCTCTTTTTATACACAATAACTTCCCCAATGAACTCCTTAATTTACCAGCTCTACACACAGTTAATGAAGCCTCATTCTAGATAATAGACATTCCCAACAACATAAAGAGTGACCAGTAACATAATTAGAATGATATCACCCGCCAAAATCCTGTAGTAATAGGGATAATCCATCAAAAATAAAGAATAAGCAAAAAAGAGAGTATATGCATGTTATACATTAAAATAAATGACTAAAAAAATTAAGACTAATTATTACTCAATAATAAGGGGGATTAACAGTAGAAATGTTGGGGATAATCATGACATTATACTACATGAAATCCCCATTCAAAAATAGCAAAAATTGACTGAGAAACCACTTAAAAACCCAGAAAAGGGCATGAGATGTGGGGTAACTACATGCAGTCCTTAGCAGGTGCTTGCATGGGTAAATCCTTGGCTAATTTAGGCAAATTTAAGCGCCAAGATTGAGGTTAGTAATGAAATTAGTGCATATAAAGAGGGTCAATGCATTTGTAATTAAGCTAGGACACCAAATAAGCGCCTTTTGCCCATTTTAGCATGTTTCCCCACAGTGGGTTTAGAATGTGGGGTAATTATAGTGTGAAAAAGCTAAATTTGCTAAAAATGAAGCTATTCACACAGGAAAATGCAGGCAGTATGTGGCCAGTACACAGAAGCCATTTCTGGCATAAAAAACACCAAATTTGAAAAGTGTTATTTTTATGCATTTTAGTAGCCAAATTAGTAGCTCTAATTAAGAAAAATTGATCTGTCAAAGCGCATTTTTAATATTATTAAATTTATAGCACATATAGTCAACTTTTAAGTGATTTAAAGTGCATTTCTTGTTTTTCACATAAAACAATGAAAACAACATCTTTAAGTATACTAAAAAATTATGTAGCCTTATACTTAAGGTCCTTAAGATTACCCTAACATATCACAACTTAATATTAAGTACATAAGACTTATAAAATGTGGATATATGCATGTATATAAGGTGTTATAATGGCATATTTTATATTTTATCATAAATTTACTTATGTATGCTCTTTGTGTACTCTAATTTATTGCTCCCATGTAAAGTCCATGTGTTTAACATAACTTATAAGTACCTTTTACTCAGTCCTAGGGATATCCAGGCTGACAAGCTAACTGTCATCTGAACATATGTCTGTTAGGTGTTTTCAAGTTCAAGAGGGATTTCACTGCTCTTCAGTCAGTGACAAGTTTTAATTTCTGGTAAACCAGATAGTAATGTAGCTTCTCTAGAGCACACACTACTTCTAAACACTCAAGTTGAGTGGCACTGTATTTCAATTCACTATTTCTCAAGGTTCTTGAAATATAACAAATTACTACTTCAGATACTTTGTCATTCATAACTTGTTTTTGATGAAGAGCAGCACCAAGACCAATAGAACTGGCATCAGTGTACAAAACAAATGGCTGATTAAATTCAAGAAAAGAAAGAATTGGTGCTGAAATTAAACAATGTTTCATAGTGTCAAAAGCTCTTGGTCTTTCACTGTTCCAGACAAAAGCAAAATCTTTCCTAGTTAATTGGGTTAGGGGTAATGCTATGACCTGATAATTTTAAATATACTGTCTATAGTATCCACACCTTCCCAAAAATCTATGAAGATCTCTAACTGTAGTAGGAAATTTTACCTGTCTTATTGCTGCCACTCTGTTCTGGTCAACACATATCTGTAACCCTAAGACAACATGACCAAGCACTTTCAAAGAATGAAAACCAAATTTGCATTTTTTCAAGTCAAGTGTCATATTTATCACATCCATTTTGTGGAACACTTTACACAGGTGGTTAAGATGATTCTAAAATGTTATAGAGAATATGATTATATAATCAATGTAAACCATCATCCATCCTTCAATTATTTCATGATGGAATGTGTTATCCATAACTTTTTGAAAAACTGAAGGGGCATTTTTGGGGCCGAATGGCATCCTGATATACTTATAAATACCCATATGAGTAGTAATTATTGAAAAATACTGTGAATTATTCTCAACATGTACCTGGTGATATCCTTTATTACCATCTAAACAGCTAATATATTTAGCACCTTGTAAGGTAGCATGTATAGAGCTAATTATGGGTAAATGATAAATATCATCTAAAGTATAAGTATTTAATGCTCTATGATCACCACATAACCTGGCTTTATCTTTCTTATAAGAAATTAGGACAGGTGAGATAATGCAATGTTTAGGTGTTTCAACTACCTTTTAAATAATATTCATTTTTAAAAGGGTAGAGATATTGTCTTCAATATCTTTTCTCTTTGTGGGAGAAGCAGGATAAGGCTTCTTCTTTAAACTAGATGGTATTTCAGTTAATGGGCAAGATAAGGAGAGCTTCATTTCTTCTTTTACTAATCCTAATTCATGTGACCCATGAGCATAGGCCATAGGAAAAGATTTTATCAACTGAATAATGGAATCTTCTTACTCACCAGAAAGTTGTTCTCCAAAAGAAGATGTGTCAATTTCAGACAGAAGGGCAGGCATTTCTTTTGTAGATCTTCCTTTACATTGAACTACAGAATGACATGTGTTCAATCCTGGTTTTACTACTTTTTTGGGTGAGGAAATTATAAATTTTCACTTCCCATTAAACCCCATTGTGAAGCATTGGTTTGAGGGATCCAATTTAATTACATATTTGGTTAAATTATCACTTCCCACAGTGAAATAACTACTCAAATTATCATATTTTATAACTACAAAGTTACACATAGCTCTTACAAAGCCATGGTTATATTTGAAAAATACTATAGCTTTGTATTTACCAATGGGGGACAGAACAGAGCCATAACCTCTCCAATTCTCAGAATTAATAGGCATAAGTTTTTATTTATAATACTGATCCACTGAAGCAAGTGCTTTTTCAGATACAACACTTCCTCCAGCTCCAGAATCTAAAACAACCTCAATGTTCTTCCCATTAATCAAGACTGGAGCCTTGAGAGGGGTGAAAATTATTGAGCTGTATTCCAGATTTCTTATGATCTCAGAATCTTCAACTTTAGATAAATCATTATTCTCAATGTCAATATTATTCAAATAATGAATATCTTCTTCCAGCATTAAAGTTTTCTGGTGAGATTCATAAGAAATATTGCTGGCACAATCACTTGAAGTATCATCCAGTGCAACTGTGTCATCAGAAGGTTCCTCTGTTTGTTCAACAAGATTTATTTTCTTGTCACAAACATGGCCTTTCTGCCAAGGCTTGCTGCATTTAAAGAAAGTGTTTGTTGCATACTTTTTAGGTGCAACAGGGGCAGAAGGTTTACCATCTTTTTCAAGATGTTTTTGTTGGTAATTGGAGGTCTTATCCAATGAAGGTCTAGGAGTGAACCTTCTAGAATCATACTTGTTATTTAAAAGGACCTCATTACAAGTATTAA
Source organism: Hemileia vastatrix (assembly GCA_030280995.1). Lineage (NCBI taxonomy): Eukaryota > Fungi > Basidiomycota > Pucciniomycetes > Pucciniales > Zaghouaniaceae > Hemileia > Hemileia vastatrix. The sequence continues at coordinate 18,019,687 of JASXTE010000013.1, read as the reverse complement.
TAAAAGAAGAAGGTTCTCTTGAGAATTCAGTCCTAGAAATTTTTAAGTCTCTCAGAGACATAGGCAATTTATAAAGGATCCTGTCCTTCCATAATTCAAAATCCATTTTTGGATCTATTTCTCTCAGGATCTTTACTAGTTTCATCAGGAACTCAATAGTTTTTTCCATAGGAGAAGAGATATATCTAGCTTCCTCATACTTCCTTTGTTGGGCTAACCTAAACTTTGAGCCACCAAACTGTTCTTTAATCAACTTCTTCCAATCCTCCCAGTAGTAGTCATTTTTATCTAAAAGGACAGATTCATACCACATCAGGGCAACATTGGAAAATAAAGAAATAAATTTAGACACAATTTCTTCATCTGGCAGTCTATAAGAATTCTTAAGGTTATTGATTCTGCAAATGATTTGCTGCCAATCAGAGGAAGAATCACCATCAAATGTTGGGTATTGGTCAAGTTTTGGCCAATTCTTTTGATTTGAGGAAATTTCCCTGTTACAAACTTGTTTCTCTGTAAGAAGAAGTTGTAATTTCTCTAACTGAGCAGTAATCTCATTTTTTAACCCTTCTGTAGATGAACAAGGTGCATCATCAATTTTTGATGTTAACTCAGGAATATATACAGGCATTTCTTCCACTAATTTTACTTTAGATGAACTACACACAGGAACAATTGGAGTATCTTGTGCAACAGGTTCTTTCAAAGAAGTGGTAGAATACTTTTGGTCATGTAACAATGAGTTCAACTGTTCTTCAATGTTTGTTAGCCTAGTTTTTACTCTTGGAATACTGGATAGTTTCTCATTAATAGTTGCAAAAGATAATGGATTCTTGTTTTGCAGAGATGAATAATGGTCACTTAATCTTTTAAAGTTCAACTTATGTCACTCTATTTCCTGGAAACAGATAGACACAGATTCTTGTAACTTGGAAAAATCATTCTTGATATTTTGCTAAAAAAAAAATTTACTTTTCATGAGTTAATTTGTAATTATACAAATCATCAAAAATCCTCTGCAATTCACTTCTCACTTCTTGGTAACCTTGTTCAGTTAACAAACTATTAAATTTTTGAGTCAATTGGAGGTTATTAATTATATGATTTTGTTTGGTAATAATATCTCTCAAATATTTATCATTAATAGCAGCTTTATCAGGAGTTTTTTTCAATAGGGAAACAGAATAATTTTTCAGACTCTCATAAAATTCAGGATCAATTTTTTCATCTATAATAGCCATATCAGGGTTAATCATTGAAGTAGAAATTAATACTAAAGGAGTAGTTACATCAGAATATTGAGGAATATTCCTACTAGAGCCAGCCTCTACTGGTCTCAAGGTATTATCTCCCTGTCTAGAATTACCTGAAGGAACTGAGTCTGTAACAAGAAAGGGAACTTGGGATTCAATAGAGGGGCTTACCATGGTTTTTAAAAAATTTAAAGTTGATTGCTCTTCATTTTTCATCCCCCTTTTTAGGGATGATGAGGGGTTGGGTTGAATTGTTGGGGTCTGGAGGGACCTGCCTGAGTTGCTTGTTGCAGTTTTTGAGCTTGGAGGGAGTCCCATTGAGTGTTGAGCCATTCCCACTTCCATTTTGACACTTCTACCTTTTCCTGTTGATGAGGAGGCACTTGTGGAGGAGTCTGTTCTTCTGGGTGAGGTTTCCTCTTCTCTTGGAGAAAAGTCTCTACATTTTTTAGCTTTTCTTCTAGAAACTCTACCTTTGTTTTTAACCTGAGTTTCTCTGATTTTAACTCTTGATGTGAGTTGGAAGGCTGTTGAATTGCTGCTGCAAGGGCATCTTTTTTGTTTTGAAGCCTCTTGGAAGCTCTTCTGGGGGGTTCATTGAGGGCTTTGAATCCAGAGCAGTCTTTTCTATTTTTATTTCCACTTCCTGCATTTACATATCCTTTTTGGTCCAAAAATTGATTAATTTGAGAAATCTTGGCAGTCAAAGAAGAACTTGCAGAAGTCTAATCATAATCAATTAGGTCCAATTCCTTGTCACGGGCAGCAGAAGCACTTTGATCAGTCATTGTATATATAACTTAAACTGAGAGAAAAGAAATATTAATATTTAATCAGTTATTATTTAACTTGTTGAAAGAAAAAATAAGAGATAAAAATATAAACATTTCAAGTATATGATCAATTATCAGGATTATTAATCAACTGAGATAATGTAAATATAATACTTATCAGGACAAAAAATCAACTGAAATAATTATTTTAATTTTTTAATTTATTGAGTTTAATTAAGAGGTTGTTATTTTTTTACCAGGATTTAATTAAATAAACTGAAATAATAAACTAATTTATTAATTATCAGGAAAAAAGAGTCAACTTAAATAATTAACACAATTCTTAATTAATTACCAATTTATATATTGATTTATGATTATCAGGACTAAGAGTCAACTGAAAATTTAATTACCAGGACTTAATGTCAACTGAAATAATTTAATACAATTATTCAATTTATATATTTATTATTCTACTACCAGGACTTAATGTCAACTGAAGAAATAAAATAATATTTTTATTATCAGGACAAAAATTTTAACTGAAATAATTAAAAAAAACTATAATATAATTAATTTAATTTATAGTACTTCTAGGACTAAGAACAAAATTTCTCTATCTTGGTCAGCTAGGAAACAAATTATTATATACCAAACACCTCCCCCAGTAATGTGAGCAATTTAATGCCACTACAGAGTGCTGAGTAAAAAGATATACATGAAAAATGAAATGTGCAGAGTGACTGCTACAGATAGTAACTGTTATAGTCACTACAAATATATAGGACAATTACCACTATATAAGCCTTAAATTTGGGCCGAGGTTCAATTCCAAGTTGCAGCAAAAAAGGTAAGTCATATGGCTTTTGACATTTGTTGTTTGTTGTTTGTCCAAAAATCCTTATTGGTTGTTGTAGTCGATGGTCCCACGGTTGCTGGCATCAAGGTATCAGTGCGTCAACAAAAATTTAAATAGGCTCCCAACTGTCAGAGGGTTCCCTTTGTTCTAGAAGATTTAACGGCAGTCCAATGAAGGTGAAGGGTGGAAGACTTAAGATTTCAAAAGGTACATAATTTTTTATCTTTATAAATTTAATACTCAATGAAAGAGGTAAAGGGTAATTATTATTATTACTTGAAAACTTAGAATTATGTAGATGTAAATACTAAAGTAGTACAAGTAGTAATCAATAGGTGTTATATAAATAAAATTAAATTGTAGGGTGATAATGGAATGAAGAAAACCAAACAGAATGAGAGGCCTTTATATAGGCAAAAAAGAGAGAAACTAAGGAGTCAAAAATTTATATAAATGTGTATGAGAGAAAGAGAGAATTTCACAATTAGATATTGCAAATATTAAAGTTGTTCTATAAAGAACGTACCAATCTAGTGTATATAGTGTATATGTCAATTTATTTGATTTATTTTAAATTTTCTATAAATGTCAACTGTAATTGAAATAATTTGAATTTAATATTCAATATTAATATATTTTTATTTCACCTATAAAATGTCATGAGGAAGTTTTCAGGGGATAAAAATATGGGAAAATCCAATTTAATTATTTACTTGTTTTACTTATTATTTAATTAGTTAAATTATTCTAAGTAAATTACAAAGTATTTAAAATTAAATAAAATAAGGAATAAAGGCGTGGCTCTACCCCAGTAAGTAATTAATTATTTACTAGGTAAGTATGGTAGCCTGGCTGACAGTTTTTTTCTGATCACTCAGCACAAAAAAATATCTGGCACCTTTTAAGAGGTACCAATACCTCAATTCATCTTTGATTTAAATGTAACTCACCCAGATTTGATGTCATGAGAGTTCAGTATGCTCAATGTTCAGTGAAGGGTTTTTCTAAAGTAATTACAGCTATATCTGAAAATGAGTTAAATCAAAGGATAGGGAATGACACCTGCTGTCAGGTGTGCCCACATTTTTCTTTTCAGATAACTGGTTTAATTATTTATATATTCATTTATTTAAATTAGTTTAAACTCAGTTATTAAAGAAATTTTCACTCAAAAGAAAAGAAATAAAATAATAATAAATAATAAAGAGAAAAAAAAGAGAAAAAAAAGAGATTTTTATTAATTGACCTTTTAAAAAAATTAAAAAAACCAGCTTCTTATACCAAGTCCCAAATTTAGTTCAAGGGTCACACTTTTTTCAGATTTTTGATTATCAGTTTTGATTGAAGTGACTGTTATGCTGTCACAGTTTTTTTTTAAATTATTAATTGATCATCCATTATTTTTATTTTATTTTTTTCAGCCTGGATATTCCCAGGACTGAGTAAAAACTGCTTATAATTTATGCTAAACACATGTAGTACACATGAGAAAATAAATAAAAGTATACATAAGTGATATCAATGATTAAACACAATATATGCCATAATAATACCTTATATACACACATATATCCACCTTTTATAAGTCTTATGTACTTTATATTAAGTTGGAATATTCCAGGGTAATCTTAAGAACCTTAAACATAAGGCTAAATAATTTTTAAGTAGACTTAAAGCTGTTGTTTTCATTGTTTAATGGAAAAAACAAGAAATGCACTTTAAATCACTTAAAAGTTGAATATATGAGCTATAAATTTAATGATATTAAAAATGTGCCTTGACAGATCAATTTTTATTAATTAGGACTATTGATTTGGCTACTAAATTTCATAAAAATAATACTTTTAAATTTGGTGTTTTTTATGCCAGAAATGGCTTCTGTGTGCTGGCTACATACTGCCTGCATTTTTCCCATGTGAATAGCTTCATTTTTAGCAAAGTTAGCATTTTCACACTGTAATTACACCACATTGTATTCCCACTACATGGAAACATGCTAAAGTAGGCAACAGGTGCTTATTTAGTGTCTTAATTTAATTATAAGTGCATTGAACTCATTATTTATATCTATAAAAGAACTGGTTCCCTAACTACCTAAAAAATAGCAAATTTGGCCACTAACCTAACTGAGCCTGAATGATTCCAAATTGAATACTCAGGGCTGCGTTTCACTAGATGCAGCAGCCCCACCAGCAATTCTTATATCACAACAACTCATTCCACTAAAAACCTGAGATTGTAAGATATATCTATATATATATAACTATCATGCAAGGCATGTGCAGGCCTGCTGTCTGTCTGCATAAAAGATGGGTAGCAGGCTTGTATGCACTAATTTAATTAACAACCTCAAGATTGTTGCCTTTAATTCACTACCACACTTAAATTTGCCTAAATTAGTCAAGGATTTACCCTTGCAAGTGCCTTTCAAGGACTGCATTCAGTTACCCCACATCTCATGCCCTTTTTTGGGTTTCTCAGTGGCTTTTCATTCAATATTGGTCATAATTGGATAGGAATTTCATGTAGTAATTTGGAATATTTATTCCCTCCATTTCTACTTTTAATCCCCCTTAATATTGTGTAATATTTAGTGTTATTCTTTCTTCTTTTAGTCTTTTATTTTAAGGTATTACATGCATATACTCTCATTTTTTCTCATTCTTTTATTTTGATGGATTATCCTTATTACTCCAGGATTTTGGCAGGTGATATCATTCTAATTGTGTTATTGGTCATTCCTTATGTTTATAGACAGTTTTATTAGCTAGAATGAGGCATCATTAGCTGTTTATAGGATTGGTAAATCAGGGGGATACATTGGAGAATTATTGGGTATAAAAGGAGGGAGTTTTTGGTCTTATTTTGTACATTATTTATCATTACAATTAAAAAGTATAACCATTAAAACTACAATACATATCAATATTACTTTTAAAGTCTTTGAATAGTGTTTGAATTATGACATCTATTATTTTACAAACTATAAGATTGTAACCCATTTATAATTAGTGAGATTAAAATTACTGAGACCCTTATTATCAGGCTAAGATCCACTAAAGGGATGTGAACTAGCTTGAAAAGTCTTTTTCTAGAAGATTTATATGGTCCTATATGAATAATGTAGTGTAGATCCAACAAATAGTAAAATATAATTCATAATAAAGGTCTCAGTAATATAATTCTCACTATTTTTATATATGGCTTAAAATCTTTTTAGTTGGTAGAAAAATAGAGTTTAATAATTCAGATACTACTAAAAAGACTTATAAAAGTACTAATTGATTTGTATTTTAATTGATTTGGTTATATGGTGTAAATTGTAATGATAAAGAATGTAGAAACAAGACCCAAAAACCTCCTCCTTTAATACACACTGAGTTTTCTAACAAATCCCTTGATGTACCACTCTAATACACAGTTAATGACGCTTCAAACCAACTAATAGACATGCCCATCAACATCCCCAGTATCCCATGACATAGTTAGAAGAGTAACAACTGTCAAAATCCTGTAATAATAAGGAAAATCCATCAAAATTAAAGAATAAGATAAAAAGAGAGTATATGCATATTAAACAATAATATAAAAGACTAAAGAGGAAATTTTTAAGGTTAATAATAGCTTAATAAAAAGGGGGATTCACTGTAGAAATGATGGGGCTAATCCTGACATTATACTACGAGAACTTCCCATTCAAAAATAACCAAAATTGACTGAGAAACCACCCAAAAACCCAAAAAGGAGTGTGAGATGTGGGGTAACTATATGCAGTCCTTGGCAGGCTCTTGCACAGGTAAGTCCTTGACTAAATTTAGGCAAATTTAAGCATGGTGATGAAATAAGACGCCAAGATTGAGGTTATTAATGAAATTAGTGCATATAAACAGGGTCAGTGCATTATTAATTAAGCTAGGACACTAAATAAGCACCTCTCGCCTATTTTAGAATGTTTCCCCACAGTGGGCGTAGAATGTGGGGTAATTATAGTTTGAAAAAGCTAACTTTGCTAAAAATGAAGCTATTCACACGGGAAAAATGTAGGCAGTATGTGGCCAGTACACAGAAGCCATTTCTGGCATAAAAAACACCAAATTTGAAAAGTATTATTTTTATGCATTTAAGTAGCCAAATCAATAGTCCTAAATGAGAAAAATTGAACTGTCAAAGCGCGTTTTTAATATTTTTAAATTTATAGCGCATATAATCAACTTTTTAGTGAAATAAAGCACATTTCTTGTTTTTTGCATAAAAAAATGAAAATAACAGCTTTAAGTATACTTAAAGCTTATGTAGCCTAATAATCAAGGTTCTTAAGGTTACACTAACATATTCCAACTTAATATTAAGTACATACGACTTATAAAAGGTGGATATATGTGTGTATATAAGGTGTTATAATGGCATTTTTTGTGTATTATCATAATTTTACTTATGTATACTGTTTGTGTACTCTTATTTATTGTTCCCATGTATAGTTCATGTTTTTAACATAAATTATAAGTACTTTTTACTCAGTCCTGGGGATATACAGGCTGACACTTATATTGAGTTATATTTTAATACTTATTGGATTTGTACTACAGTATTCATATAGGACCATTAAAATCTTCAAGAAAACTGGATAATCAAGCTACTCATGTCTCTGTACTTGAACTCAGCTTGACAATTTTTATATGGTTTTTATTTTTGGCAGTTTTTTTGTGGGTTTTATTGTGGGGGGGGGGTTAGTTTTCTGTAAAGTTTTGTTCATTAGTTTCTTTGGGGGGGGTTAAAAAAGTTTTGTGGATGTAAACAGCTATCTAATATTCAAATTATTCTCTAATAACATCAAATATCAAAATATATGTAACCTTGATTATATTTAAATTTTCTTTTTCTTTTTTTTTAAAGGATTTATTTATTTATTTTCAATAATTTATTTTTGTATATTTTGTTTTATTCTATTTTATTCTTTTGTGTGTGTGTGTTCTCTGTGTCTAATGTTTATTTAACTTTTATTAAAATTGATTTTTCTATAAAACTTTTCATCATGTCTTCATTATAGATATATATCAGTAATGAAATATGTTTTTTTTTAAATTCATTATGTTTAAATACTTCATATAGTTTTTCATTAATATATTTTCTATTTCAACATATTTTCTCATTTTTTATTGGCATTCTGGGTCAAATCTTTGAAACCAAGTTGGAAGTCAAATGACCACCTTCAAGTAATTGTATAAATTTTTAATCCTTGGATTTACCTGCATGTGATTATGACCTTTTCAACGTGGGTTTGATAGGATGAAAAATGGTGTTCAGAAGTTTTTTAAACTTATAATCAAGATGGGGTTAGCCAATAGCAACCAATGGGAATAATGTATGACAAAAAATACATTATATGTTGGTTCTTTAAATGATTCCCCAGTAAAAACAAATGAGGGTGGATTGCATGTTAGTCCCCTTTCGTTTTTTTTTGAAAATTCTCCATAAATTCTTGATAACCATTATTTGTCTTTTCAATCAAAGAGTAGAATTAGAATTTTTATTTTACTTATCTTTGAATATTATTTATGTATGTACAGTAGAATGTGTTTGTCAATTTGAAATAGCATAGAATTTCTATACTAGTTTCCATCTATTCTCATTTCTCATTACTACTTTCTGATTTCAATTCTTAATTCAAATTTTTTGTACTCTCTTTTAACTTTTTCTCTGCACATTATTTGATTAGTTTTAGTTTACATCCTTACTACTTTTCCCCCACTTTACACTCCTCCTAACCCCTCTCCCTCCTCAATCTGATGCTGTTTCTATTTCAACAAGAAATTTCCCATCCACCTCTTCTCCCCCCTCCCTAGTCTGTGCTTGGACATCTCTCTTCTCCAATACAACAGCTCCTCTTCTCACTTTCTCTTTGTTAATATTTATAAGCCCCCAGTCTCCTTTTCCTCTCTCCTGCACATTGTTCCCTCCCTCCTAACCCTCAAAAGCCTCCCAACTCTTCTCTTCACTGATAGTAATCTCCATCATGATTTGTGGGCTGATCCCGCTTGCCACACTTCTAATCACCCAGAGGCCACCCTACTCCTTGACTCCATGTCTACCCTTGGTCTGCATCTCATCTCAAAACCTGGAATCATCACTTTCTGAAACTCCAGAAATTTTACCCCTGTGATTGATCTAGTTTTTTCAAACATAGGGTGTTCCAACCTGGTTGTTAAATGTCATACAGACCTTGATGGTTCTTCCTCCTTCCTATCTGATCACCAATCCATTGAGACAATCCTCCTTCTCCACTCTCCCATAGCTCCTTCCCCCATACCCTTTTGGAACTGGAAGCATCTCGATAAGTCTTCCCTCATCTCTATAAGACAGAAAGCCTTTTAAGGAGGATTCAGAGACCCAAGTAAGCAATAGCGCAACACAAGCTCAAGTATTCAGATCAAGTCACCTTTTTTTAGGATTTGGTTTGAGAGGTGGAGAGGAGGAGCGCTATGGGCGCTATGCATTGTAAAGAGGCGGAAGAGTGGATATTGCATAAGGGGGTTATATTGGGGCAAGCACTATGGAGCGCTCCTCATCAGACAACTTATTTAGTAATCCAATTACTCTATTGTCTCACTGCTTAGTTAGCATAGTCAGTCCTGTCTACCCCTCACTGTTGGTAACCCCAACATAGTCAGTCTAGTTAGTCTCACTGTTGTAACTCAACATAGTCAGTCCCGTTTAAGGATAGCATCAGTGCTAGTGGTAGTCTGCCTTCTTAGGTCTTAACATTTTTTCCGATCTTAATTGGCGCACTACCGAAGAAAAATGGACCCCGCAGGTCAACCTGATGCATCCCGCCTCGCAGCAATGCAAGAGCAGATGGCACGCCTGCAAGAACAGAACGCTAGGCTCATGGAACGCTTAGCAAATGCGGAGCCCTCATATCGTGGCTTCACCGAAGCAGAGCTGGATGCTGCCAAAGCTGAACCAGAGAAAAAGTGCCACTCCCCACACCAGTGCCACTCATCAAAGGTCCAAAGATTGTGGTCCCAGAAATCTTTGATGGAAAACAAGGCCCCCGGGCAGACCAGTACATGTCGCAGGTAAACCTCTATGTCCTGCTCAATGGATATCAGTTCCCAGAAGAGCGAGAAAAAATTGGGTTTGAAATATCATACCTCACAGACAAGGCAGCACGCTGGGCAAGGCCGTACACCAAGGAGCTCCTCGAGAACTCTCAGGCAGCAACAACCTTCCGTCAATTCATGGCGGCTTTTAAATTAGCCTTTGGGGACCCAGATGTGGCCACAACCTCGGAGCATGCGCTCAATCAGTTGCAACAAAGAAACTCAATCGCCAAGTATGTGTCGGAATTTTGGGGCCACGCCAGCTATGTCACAACCTGGGGAGAAGGGGCGCTCATGTTTCACTTCAGGAATGGGCTCTCGGAGAAGATAAGAAATGCCCTAATCAGCCACCCTCGCCCAACCTCCCTTCAAGCACTCATGGAACTGGCCATCCAAGTTGACAATGAGCTCACACATCAACAAACAGATGGCTGGAGTAGCGTTCGTCCATGGCGCAGCTATGCCTCATCAAGCGGGGCCAGTGCTAGGGACCCGAACGCCATGGATATCAATGCAACAAATGCACGTGGCGCTAGTGGGAGGAAAAGTTTGTCAGATGACGAGTATCAGAGGCGCATGAGCAAAGGTCTGTGTCTCAGGTGTGGGAGTAGTGGTCATCTGGCAAGGGAGTGCAGGGGGAAGGTGAGGATTAGTGAAGTGGAGGATAGCGCAGGAAAGACGCAGGTAAAAGACAGCGCTCGGGAGTGAAGGTTGTGCCCTCCTGGAGCGTAGTAGAGGGAAAGGATAAGGGAAATTTAGTAGAAGAATTATCAGCATGTAAGCCAATTGAAGTGAATGATAATCGTATTATACTAAACTTGCTTTTAATGACCCTTGATGCCACAACAAATGTACGAGCCCTACTGGACTGTGGGGCCACAGACTGTTTTATTTCTAACAAGTTTTTATAGAGGAATAAAATGAAAAAAGAGAAATTAGACCAACCTAGGCGCCTAATTATGTTTGATGGGTTGCCAGGTGGGGGAGGAGAAGTAAGAGAAAAGGTTTTTTGCAGTTTTTGGTGTGATGGAAAAGAGTCGCAGTGCAGGGCATATGCAACAAACCTGAAGGACCAGTATGACATGGTACTGGGGATGACATGGCTGAACCGCTACAACCCACAAATTGATTGGAAGGAGAAGAAGGTTCAGATGGGAAGGAGAGGAGACATGGGCGCTAAAGTATTGGCCCCCTGGCCCCTTCATGGGGTCAGGGGCCCATCCCGGCGAGTCTTCTGATGTTCTTTTATCATCAGTTGACTTGCCGCCAGAACTGATGCTTCCTCTTGATTCTAAGCAGCAGGCTGGGGATGAGTCGCCGACAGGGAGCGCCAAGGAGGGGAGAAAGTGCAGCAAGAGAGGGAGAAGGCGCAACAAGGATGGGGAAAGGCGGATGAGGGAAAGGTGGATGGTGCAGAGAAAGAATTTGCCCCCTGGCCCCTTCAGGGGTCAGGGGCCCTTCCCGGCGAGTCTCCTGGTGTTTCTTTATCATCAGTAGACTTTCTGCAAGAACTGACACTTTCTCTTGATGCTAAGTTCCAGGACTGGGAGGGGGCGCAGGAGGAGGAGGAAGAGGAGGAACTGGAATGCGATGCAACAGATTGGAACATATCCGCCAAGATTGCAGCCAAGGTCCAAACCTCAAAGCCAACAAGAAGCCTCAGAGCAATGGTCCCTGAAGCTTATTGGGAATTCTTACCACTGTTCAAAGATGGGGGAGTCAAGACCCTGCCACCTCATTGACCATATGACTTTGCCATTGATCTGATGCCAGGCGCAACACCTCAATTTAGCTGCATAATCCCATTGTCAACCTTGGAATCGAAAGCGCTAAAAGAGATGATTGATGAAAATCTGAAGAATGGTTTCATCAGAGAATCAAAATCCCCCTGGGCTGCCCCTGTGATCTTTGCAGGAAAAAAGGATGGGTCATTAAGACCTTGTATGGATTTCAGGAGGTTAAACGCGCTGACAGTAAAAAACAGATACCCCCTTCCTCTGACTAGTGAGCTAATTGATAGTCTTCAAGGCGCCGAGATCTTCACATCCTTAGATCTTAGGGCAGGCTACCATAACATATGGGTGAAGGAAGGCAATGAACACAAACTGGCATTCTGCACTAAATTTGGTCATTTTGAATGGTTGGTAATGCCATTTGGTCCATGTAATGCGCCTGCCACGTTCCAACATTTCACCAATAGCATCTTTAGAGATAGAATAGGGATAGATGTAGCGGTGTATCTAGATGACATCTTGATTTACTCCAGATCAATGGAGGAACACCAGGTACGTGTGAGGGACTGTTTGCAGCATTTAAAGGAGGCCCAAGTGTGGTTGAAACCAGAGATTTGTGTCTTCTCTGCGAGTGAAATCCCCTATCTAGGAATGATTATCTCAAAGAATAAGGTGCAAATGGACCAGGAGAAAGTAAAGGCAGTAACGGAATGGCCAAAACCAACTTCAGTAAAGGAACTCCAGTCATTTTTAGGTTTTGCAAATTTTTACCGCCGCTTTATTGAAAATTACTCCCACGTCTGTCGCCCATTGCACGACCTAAAAAAGAAGGAAGCCAAGTTCATCTGGACAGAAAGCCAACAAGATGCGTTCACCTACCTGAAAAGAAAATTTGTAACAGCCCCTATTCTTGCAATCCCTGACTTATTGAAGCCATTTGTTCTTGAATGTGACTGTTCAGATTTTGCACTTGGTGCAGTTCTATCCCAATATGATGATGAAAATGTCCTCCACCCAGTAGCATATTTGTCACGTACACTACTAGGGGCCGAATTGAACTATGAGATTTATGATAAGGAGTTATTGGCACTAGTAGAGGTGTTACGCACTTGGCGCCATTACTTGGAAGGAGGGCCTCACAGGCTCCAAGTCATCATCTACACAGATCATAAAAATTTGGAAACCTTCCTGACCACAAAAAAGTTGACTCGCCGACAAGCGCGCTGGGCAGAGCTGCTGAGTAGCATTAATTTTGTTGTTACATTCAGACCAGGGAAGAAAAGTGGCAAACCTGATGTGCTATTGTGACGTTCTGATTTGCGCTCAGCACCGGACCAGCTTCATATGGTTGGCACAACTCTATTGAAGGGGGACCTTGAGGAGGGGGTAATCCTAGATGAGGTGGAATTAGGGGATGAGGAGTTGATGGAATGGGTAAGGAGGGGACAGGAAAAGGACAAGGGAGTACAGGAGTTAGTGAAGGCACTCTTATCAAAAGAGGTATTTGTAAGGAAAGGACTGGAGGAGTATCACCTAGAATGGGAAGCGCTATATTGGAATGTAAGGATAGTGGTTCCAAATGATGAAGAACTCAAAAGGCAGGTAGTCAAATCAAGACATGACTCCCCAATGGCAGGGCACCCAGGACTGCTGAAGACAGTGGAACTGGTAAATCGCAATTTTTACTGGAAGTCCATGAAGGCATATATTCAGCGCTATGTAGCAGCATGTGACTCTTGTCAGAGGAACAAGGTTAGTCCAACAACAACACCACTGACCCCGCTAAACATTGCCAAACAGCCATGGAAAGAGCTCTCCTACAATCTTATAGTGGAGTTACCCAAGTCACAAGGAAAGAATGCTATCCTCAAAGTAGTTGACTGCTGCACCAAGTTGGCGCACTTTGTCCCCACCACCACCAAGGTTACATCAGAGGGTATTGCAGATTTAATGATGTCCCATGTGTGGAAATTGCATGGATTTCCTGATAGTATAGTATCAGATAGGGTATGTACCTTTAACTCTAAGTTGTTGAAAGAAATGTATGAACAACTGAATATTAAGCCCATCTTATCAACAGCATGGCACCCAAAAACTGATGGGCAGTCTGAGATAGTAAACAAGGCAATCAAACAATACCTGCGCCACTTAATTAACTATCAGCAGGATGATTGGGTACAGCTATTACCACTTGCGGAATTCTCGTACAACAATAGGACACATGCTGCAACAGGCATGTCACCATTCTATGCCAATTATGGGTACCACCCAACATTCTCAATTGGTACCCCATCCACATTACAAGTCCCGGAAGCTGAAGAGCGGATCAAGAAGATACTGAGTATACGTCAAGAACTAGAGGCAGTGCTTAGGTTATCTCAGCAAGCAATGAAGCGTCATCATGATCATGGAAAGACCCAACACCGCACGCTACAGGTAGGTGACAAGGTTTGGCTCAGCTCACGTTTTCTTTCCACATTACGTCCCAGCACTAAACTAGACCACAAGAAAGTGGGTCCATTCAAATTCAAGCGCAAAGTATCTGACTCGGCTTACAAACTGGAGCTACCAATCTCAATGAGGCAAGTACACCCAGTTTTCAATATTTCATTACTTACAGAGAACAGAGAAGATACGATCCCAGTGCGCCCAGAAGAACAACCAGCGCCAATCCAGGTGGGAAATGAGGAAGAGTTTGAGGTGGAAAAGGTTGTTGCAAAGAGGGTGTATAGGGGAAAGGTTCAGTATTTAGTGCATTGGAAGGGTTATGGGGTTGGAGATAGGTCTTGGGAGCCGGTGGAAAATTTGATGAACGCTAAGGGAAAGTTGAAGGAGTTTGAGAAGGAGCGCAGGGGGTAATGTTAGGATTTGGTTTGAGAGGTGGAGAGGAGGAGCTCTATGGGCGCTATGCATTGTAAAGAGGAGGAAGAGTGGATATTGCATAAGGGGGTTATATGGGGGCAAGCGCTGTGGAGCGCTCCTCATCGGACAACTTATTTAGTAATCCAATTACTCTCTTGTCTCACTGCTTAGTTAGCATAGTCAGTCCTGTCTACCCCTCACTGTTGGTAACCACAACATAGTCAGTCTAGTTAGTCTCACTGTTGTAACTCAACATAGTCAGTCCCGTTTAAGGCTAGCATCAGTGCTAGTGGTAGTCTGCCTTCTTAGGTCTTAACACCTTTTAAGGAGGATTCAGAGATCCAAGTAAGCAATAGCGCAGCACAAACTCACGGATTCAGATCAAGTCACCTGCATCAGAAAACATTTGACTGAGTTTCAAATAGGACTAGCGAGAATTCAAGTATGATAAATTAGACTTTAAGTAAAGTAGGATAACTTTTAAGGAGGATTCAGAGATTCAAGTAAGCAATAGCGCAACACAAGATGAAGGATTCAGATCAAGTCACCTAAAAGATATAAGAACATAATGATATAAGAGAATGTAAATGAGGAACAATAAAGAAATGGAAATAAAAATACCTGCAGCAGAAAACAGTTAACTGAGGAACAAAGACTATTAGGACTGTTGTTTTATCTAGTCACTGATCAGGATACAGCTTCAGGTAAATATGCAAGAGGGTCACGAATAAAACTAAGCAGGAGTAAAAACAGTGGACTGAGTAAAACTAAGCAGGAATAAATACAATTGACTGAGGAACTACTATAGATGTAAATACACATATTCATAATGAGATAGGAGAATAAAAAAATGAGGTGGTTGATGTGATGCTTAGGTATTGTTAGAGTCACTAAGATGGAGAATGGTTTGAGTCTTTTGATCTGACACCCTCCTGTCTTGTGTGTCTATGGGAAGGAGACTGCAAGACTTTAGGAAAGAGCAGAGTGCCTTGCCCGGAGTTGATTTTGTGAGCGAATCAGCTAACATTGAGGTAGTAGGTGTGTATGGAATTTTTTTTTCCTGCTAGGACTTGCTCTCGGATCCAATGATATTGGACTTCAATTTGTTTTGTTCAAGCTTGGAAGATGGGGTTTTGAGAAAGAGCTATGGTGCCTTGGCTGTTGCCATAGATTGTAATTGGAAGGGTGACGGGATAATTCGGTGATTCAAAGAGTGATATAAGCCAGATAGCTTCTTGTCCAGCAGAAGTACATGATCTATATTATGCTTCTGAAGAGGAGAGAGAAACAGTGTGTTTCTTTTTTGATTGCCATGAGATTGCACCTCTTTTGAAGACGAAAATATATCCTGTGGTGGATCTGTGAGTGCTGGGACAACCTGCCCAATTGGAATCAGCATAAAAAGTGGGTAAAGACCATGAGTGATGGCCTAGTGGTTGTTGTTCACTGTCGGATTTGTAGAATTTAAGTGCTAGATTAATTGTGCCTGCTAGGTATTGGAGTATGTGCTTGAAGGCAATCCAGTGGGTTATACTGGGATTCTCCAAGTGTTGTGACAATTGACTGACTGAGAAGGCAATATCGGGCCAAGAACATTGAACCAAATAGTTGAGAGAGCCAACAGTAATGCCGAAATTGATGTTGAGGTTGTTGAAATGTTCAATCTTGATTGGAGTTGTGGGTAATAATTGGTTGTGAGGTAGAAGGGGAGTAGCCACTGTTTTTCAAGATGACATGTGGTATTCCTTTAGGAGATTGGAGATGTAGGATGGTTGTGATAATTGGACTGAGTTGGAACCAGGGTTGCTATCTATTTTCATTCCAAGGAAATATTTGAGAGGTCAAAGGAATTCCATGTTGAACCTGGAGCTGATTTGTTGTTTGAAGACAGTTGAATCCTTCCCAAACACAGCTAAGCTGTCTACATGAAGATGCATGAATAGTGGATTGTTTTTATCATCTGAGGTGAATAATCAGGGGTCGGCTGTTGAGGGTGAGAGGTTTACAGACTGAAAGAAATGGTTGATTTCTTTTGACCAGCAGTGTGGAGATTGTTTTAGACCATAGATTGAGTGTTTGAGTTTTAAGGCAGTATTTTGCAAGTTTTTGGTTATTTTCACACCTGGGGGTATTTTAAGGTATACTTCTTCCTCTAGGGAGCCGTGGAGGAATGTGCCCTTAACATCCATGTGTTCCATTTGGTATTGATGTTGTGCTGCAAGTGCCAGTAGGATTCGGAAGGTTGTGAAGCATCCTGTGGGGGCATAAGTTTCAAAGTAATCAATCCCTTGGGCACATATTTGGGCTTTGAACTTTGAAATCCCTCCTAGTTCATTTTCTTTCACTGTGAATACCCATTTTGTGCCGATGGGCTTAACATCCATGGTTTTTTCCACAACATCCCAGACATGATGCTTTGACATGTTTTTAACTCAGTGCTAATGGCGTCAGACCATGATTTGGCATCCTTTCCTGAGACTGAAAGCTGGTAAGTGGGAGGAATAGGAACTGCTGAGGCTAAAGGGAAAGATTCGGCATGATGGAGTCAATTTCAAATATTTCTCTTTTGTGGCTCATTAATAATGTTTTTGGGGTTAATATCAGAATTTATTTCTCTTGGAGGAGGTTGGTTAGCAGGGATATAGGTGAAGCATTCAGATACAGGGATATTTTTGGGTCAAATAAGGTGAAGATCTTCCTCTTCTTCAGTGTCTTCAGGATCAGAAGGCTCTGGGTCAGGATTGGACGCTTCTTCAGAAGGAGAGTTTGGAAAAGGCTGATTTGGAATTTCACTTGTTTCCTTTTGGGAAGTTTCAATAGTTGTGGTATCAGGAACTTCTTCAGTGAGTGGTGGAAAAGGAAAGAGTGAGAGATTAGTGTGTGCCTGCCTAAGTTTTAGGTAAGGGAAGTTGTCCTCATTGAATACCACGTCGTTTGAATATGAAACAGATTTGTCAGAGGGATCGAGTAGCCTATAAGAGATCAAGTTTTCATCATATCCAACTAGGATTATATGTCAAGATGAGGAGTTGAATTTTCCTTTTCGAAGTTTTTTTGGTATCAAGGAGTAGGCACTGCATCCAAATGTTTGTAGATGAGAAAGTTTTAGGGGAGAACCAAATAATTTCTTGTAGGGGGATAAAATTTGTTAACTCTTGGTAGGGGCTCTATTGTAGAGGTACACTGCTGTGGTTACAGCCTCAGCCCAAAGTCCTGGAGGCATATTTGCATGGAACAGGAGGGCTTTAGATTTTTCAGTGGTTGTGCAATCGGCTCTCTCTGGAACAGGGTTCTGCTTGGGAGTATATGGAGCTGTTATGTGCATCTTTATCCCTTCTTTGAACAGGTAATCTTTAAATTCTTTATTTCAGTATTCACCACCACTATCATTCACTAGGTTACAAATTTTAGTATTTAGAGCTAGTTCAACGGATTTTTTAAAGTGGAGGAATGTAGGAAAGGTGTCATTTTTATTTTTTAAGATATAGATGAATTTATAAGAAGTATAGAAGGCTGTTAATTAAAAATAGTAAAGGCATCCTCCTAAAGATGGAGGAAAAATATTTCCTCTTAGGTCTGAATGAATGTACTCAAGTGGTTGGGATTCTTTAGGTATAGTGCCTGTGAATGGGAGTGCATGATGCTTAGAATCAATAAAACTTTCACAAAAATTGTCAATAGCATTGGACGGGTTAATTAATTTCTGTGCTCGAAGATGATCCATTATATGTTTTCCTGGATGGCCTAGTCTGTTATGCCAGGTAGAAGAGCTTTTAGCAACTGAAAGAAAAGAAACATTAGTAGAGGAAGAATTACTGGTGAGGACATTTTTGAGAATAAATAAATTATTCACAAATTCTCCTACTAATCTGAATCCAGAATTAGTGTTGAGAAGAAATGTATTCCCATTTATTGTCAGCTCCATGCCACTATGTTTACTTCTAAGAGGACCCAAGCTGATCAGATTTATTTTAAGGGTTGGAAAAAATAGGCAGCTTTCAAGAATGATCCTTTGGTTATCAGAGGCTAGAATGACCAAGCCACTTCCTTCAGCGGGAGCTGTGGAGTTGTTGCCAAAGGCCACAGTAGAAATAACATTATTGAGTGAGCAGAAATGGTCCATGGAGTTGAACATATGTTTGGTGGCGCCACTATCTAGCATGAAAGTATCCTTGGTGGGAGCAGAAAAGGTTGAAAGGCATTTTGGTATAGAGGGCTGAACTTGAGACAGGTTGATAGAAAGGTTTGCTTTAACAGTGTCTGTTTTCTTGGTGCGCAAGTGAGGATGGAGTTGGAAGCAATCTTTTTTGTTGTGTTTGGTCTTTGGATTGTGCTTTCCTCCAGTGCAAATCTCGTACATTTTCTTATTGGAAATTTTAAGGGCTTTGGGCTGCTCTGTTTGGGTGATGGTGTGTTTTAGAATGAAGTTGTTGAGGGCTTGAATTAGGTTGTCAATGGTGATAGTCTCTTTCTTGCTTGTGGGTTATGGAGTAAAGATTCTTGGAGGGAATTGAATTCATTTGGGAGATGGTAAAGGAAATAAGATGCCAGAAGGTGCTCCTTGAGCTCAATTTTTACAGCACCTAGTTCTGACTCAATAGTTTTTATGAGTTCAATGTATTTTGGAATATCCCCTGGGTAGGTGACTAAGGCAAATTTTTGGAAAACACACATCTGGTTTGTCTTGCTTGATGACTTATAGTGATTGGCTAGTCTTTTCCATAGCTTGTGGGGATAATTTTTATTATCAGGGGTAACAAAGACTTGGAGATGGTAGATGTTCATGAATTGGGTTATGAAACCAGAGGCTTTTTGCTTACATATACAGAATGGTTTTAAGTCATGATCTGCTTCCAGAGGAGGAGAGGCATTCTCAATTACTATGTTGTAAAGATTTTTTTGCATGAATAAGCTTTCCATGCAGAAGGATCATAATTGGTAGTTATCATTGTCAAGGATGGGAGTTCCTGATACATTGACATCAGAGTTTTGCATGATGAGATGGATATAGTGGATTGCTATTGTCTGGATTAGAGTTAAGATAACAGCCGGTCTCATAATCTATAAGACAGCAAGCCTTTTAAGGAGGATTCAGAGATCCAAGTAAGCAATAGCGCAACATGAGCTCAAGGATTCAGATCAAGTCACCTTTTTAGGAGGATTCAGAGATCCAAGTAAGCAATAGCGCAACACAAGCTCAAGGATACAGATCAAGTCACCTAAAAGATATAAGAACATAATGATATAAGAGAATGGAAATGAGGAACAATAAAGAAATGGAAATGATATTACCTGCAGCGGAAAACATTTAACTGAGGAACAAAGACTATTAGGACTGTCCTTTTATCTAGTTACTGATCAAGATCCAGCTGCAGGTCAATATGCAAGAGGGTCACAAATAAAACTAAGCAGGAGTAAAAACAGTGGACTGAGTAAAACTAAGCAGGAATAAATACAATTGACTGAGGAACTACTCTAGATGTAAATACACATATCCGTAATGAGATAGGAGAATAAAAAAATGAGGTGGCTGATGTGATGCTTAGGTATTGTTAGAGTCACTAAGATGGAGAATGGTTTGAGTCTTTTAATCTGACAATCTCATCTCTCTCCTCCTTCTCACTCCCCCCCATTTCCTCCCCTTCCCAAATAGATTTGGCTGAAGAACAGGTCTCCACATTCTTAGTTAATCTTATAGGTTGTTTTGTCCCACTTCAGCAGCCCAGTTTCTCATGTCAGGCCTGGTGGAACCAAAGCATCTTGGACCCCCTCAAACAATCCTGTTACAGGGCTCAGAGGCATTCAGGGTCCTTCCCATCCTCCCAACATACAACTGAGTTTCTGGCAGCGTGCAAAGCCTTCTGTGCAAAAGTCAATTACCTTTGCAAAGAACACTGGCAAAACAAGCAATCCAACCTCACCCCAACGTCCTTTTTTAAAGCAGCCAAGTCCTCACATCCCAACCCCCAATCTAACCCTCCTCTCAATGACCACTTAGGAAACCCTTTCATTGACAACATTGAAAAAGCCTCTCACCTTTTTGAAGGAACTTCAGTAGCAACTTCCCCATGCTTACTGGATGACATTGCCCCTCCTCCTCCCTCAGCCTACCCTCCCTCCCCTCCTTTCTCAAAATCTGAACTTGTCTCAGCAATACTCAAAACCAGAAAGGGCAGAGCCCCCAGACCAGATGGCATTCCTAATTCCCTCCTTCACCTTAGTCCTCCCCTAAAAGCTGACCTGCTTCTGCCTCTTTTCCAGGCATGCCTGAATCACGGCTATTACCCCTTCATTCCTCCCCCTCCCTCAATCTCCCCCCTCAAATCACACATCCATTCCCACTCCCAATCCCTCCTCCTCTCACACCCACCCAAGGATGTCATCAGAAAACTATGGGGTAGATTCTCTCCAAGGGAAACCTTTGCCCATATCTGCTGCCTCCCTAGGGCACTGGCCACTGCCTTTGCTCAACTTCGCTCAGGTCACTCGCCCTTGCGTAACTACCTCTTTAGATTCAAGGCAGCTGATTCCCCTATCTGCATTTGCTGTGATGGGAATTATCGTGACACCCCTGAGCACGTCCTCCTTTTCTGCAAGGCTCACCCACACCTGAGAATTGGGTTGAGGAAGGAAGCTCAAAAACACAAAATTTCCTTCTGCACCTCTGCACTTTTGTCCCCATCTCCCATTATGTCCCTTGTTGCATCATTTATAGTTAACGCTGAAAGACTCCCTAATAATTTGCCACTCTCTATTCAGCCTAGCCCTTAGCTTCCTCACTTTAAATTGCCATTAGTTTTCTGTTTTCGTGTCACCTAGTCTCCTCTGCTGTACCTACTATCTGTCTTCTTTTCCTTCATGCCCCTATGTTGGGTGAGATTGTATGAAATAAAAAAAAATCCTTACTACTTATATGGCATCTTTCTTTATTAGACTCACCTAAATTTAAACTGATCACTGATCTTGACACATATATTATTAAGCTCTTTGATTATTTTGACCCCCTGATCTGTCTACTTTTGAGCTTGACTTTTGCCTTATTGACATGACCTAACATTTTTTGACCTATACTAATACACCTACCCACTACATCTCCACAGTACTAGCTTTTCCACTTTGGGTTGTGTGATGAATTAGAGACGATAATGAGGCTTTTGAAATTTGACAATATCACACTTATATCACTAAAAAGATAAGAATTTTAGGTATGAGTGCCTACTTTTACCCAGGCTTCCAAGACTTCTTGTCTTGAATTTAACATATTACTTAAACTTGTGGCAATTTAGCAGCCAGTTCTTGCATATAGGTATCTTACGAGTTTCCACTGTTTTTTAACTGACTTGACTTGTAATTTAATGTGTAATAAAAACAAAAATGATTGGGTATAACTAGCTATCTATTCTTCTTATATACATATATGTAATTCATAAGGTATAATAATATATTTCCGTAAATTTTATGTACTTCTGGGAAATTAACCTTGAGTTTTTTTATGGCGCTTCAGTTCAATATCTTTTTTTCATTATTTTTTATATATTTTTATTGTTTCATTTTTTTTTACAATCTGATCCAACTAGGGACATGAAGGATATGGACAATAATCTACATACAAAGTGTAATGCATAACATAGTTGAAAAGAAAATAAGGTGATGAATTAAGGAGATAACTTAACTGGGACAGGGAAGGTCGAATTAGATTAGTAAATCTAAAGAAACGAAAAATAAATGGAGCATTAAATTCGGAGAAAGGAGAGAAGGAAAAGAAGCTATCTAGGTTGAAGGCTACTTTGTGGGCGAGCGCAAGCTTTTTGAAGGTTATAATTGGGGAGGCACCTGTTAACAGGTGCCAACATTTTTTTTCATGGTGTATAGTATTAGTGTTTAGACAATTTGGGGCTAAAGTTTCCCATACTTTCAAATTATAAGATTTTAAATCATTAAAATTAAACAACAGCCATGTTCCGTAGAACGTGAAAGCGAGATTAATAATGCTAGCGTCCGAATCCGTTGGGTAAAAATTGACTTTTCTAATAAAGTGATGATATACAGCTTTAAAATTTGTAATTTGATTCTAACGGTCTCTTGACGATCTGTGATGAGTTAAGATAGCATTTTTCGCTTGCAATTCGACCCTGAGAGTGAAATATAGATGAGTCATTTATCGCAGTTGTTCATTGAAAATTGAGAAAACTATTTCTATACTTACATTGTTCAAGAAGAATTTTTGCAAATTGTTATTACTATCGTACACGAAGTCAAACTCCAAGCCACTTGACAGTTGAGATGAGTTATTGCTATATTCAAGTCTTTTTGATTTTTCCACTTTTGGATTTGACGGACGTTGATAGCATGAGTTTTGGCCATAGTTGATCATCGCAATGGAGACGAATAATGCCGTGAATGAGAGTTGAGTCCAAAGTATCCGCCTTTCGGACTTCATGAATGAGCTAGTATGAATTTTCATTCTCGATTATATGATTAACGTTTCCGATATATTGGCTCTCCAACTTAGTAAGGTAGTGTTATATTTTTTGATAAATTTCTTTTATTACTGGCGGAGGAAAATAACAACTTATTTTGAGGCAAAGTAAGGCGGGGTTTTTCTTCACCTTTGAAAGACGATAAATTATAAAACCTTTTGTAAAGCTCCTAATATATAGAAGTAAAAATAAATATTCATCATTACGATAATCAAAAAGTCAGGCTTATATTGTCATTTTCACCCCAGTTAATCAACTACGGTTGCAACCATAGCGGCATTGCTAGATCATTAGCAACATACTCGAAGCTACCGAAGACGAGAAAATTCATGATGATCAACGTCAATTACTCACAACGGCCTGGAAATCCACCTTTCAAAGTTGGCCCGTTGCTTAGATTATCAGGCAAATATCCTTATCTGAAGCAATAATCATTCTATGCCAGTCTATTTATCCGATATTGAAGAATACATTAAAGTTACTATCAGGACACTTGATTTCCTTGCTGTTATTTACTATTGCTCATCTCCCCATCTGAAAACATTTGCCTATCAGAATTTTCCATTATTTTTGTTTCATTTCAGGTTTGATTCAATTTTTCTGACTCAAACGAGTTGTGCTAATAAATCAATATGATAGGCGAATCATATTTACATACATAAGCTTGCAGGAGAGATCAAGATTGAAGTGCTCTGAAAAACCCGGGCGCAATAATACTTGGATTAATTATCTAGTACGGGATACGAAGAACGATAATTTTCATTTGATGATTAAATTTTTCACATAAATGTAGCTCAGCTCAATCAACGGAGGTGAGAAAGTCAATGATTGTGTAGTCATTGGACTTATCAATTCGAAGACATGCTGTCTTTTCGCACCATCTCAAAGGAAATCAGGTTTCTTTTTTTTACTGATGACGATAGCCAAGGTAAAGAATGAATTTTTGAACGAGTAGGAAAAAAAAATATTTAACTGGGTTATGGATCATTTTTGTAATTTCTTACATTGACTTGCAGTTTCTCGAAACCTAGTAGGGCACTTGCATAATTGACCAGCTTATTTATCAGAACATCTACAGCAGTCAAGCTAATAGCAAGTTAGTAAGCAAAAACTTAGTCTATCGAATTAGTTATGATGGGGGTATTCTTCATCCATAAAACTAAAACACTTTTCACCAGAAAAAAAAGTTCGAACCTGCTAACAGGTCCCTATCCCTTACTGAACTATGGTATTTTAATTGGGGTGAGGCACCTGCTAGCAAGTGCCAACATTTTCTTCCTGCAGTTTGCTTGCTATTTTGAGTTATCAAAAGTTTTCCGCACCCATTCGAATAATAACGTGCCAAATAATACGTTCAATCTACTTCATTTGAAAAATGCACTTACATTTCCGTAGATAGGAGAACTTTCTTTTGCAACAATTTTATAGAAAATCATCTTTCAACATTGAAAATATTCAATTATTGCAGTTTTATCTATTAACCAAGACAAAGAGAGTCTCAAAAGGGGATATCAAAGCTAGAAATCTACCATTACAAATGGCTTTTTCTCTACCAAAGCTCTCATGATTATGTTTTTCATCTAAAAACATATTTGCCTCCACAAACCCCTTTCTTCTGATAATTAAAGTCAATTTTGACATTTTTTTGTAGCAAAAATACCTTTCAATCAATGAAAAATATCAAATTTTTATTCCCACCAACTTTAGCATCTAGCTGTGTGAAGACAAATATATTCTTAACACACACACTGAAGGTTTTGAGATTTTGCTCACATACCCATGAAGATTGTCAAACATTTGACCTCCATTCAATCCTTCAATAAATGTCCCATTATCATGTGATTTTCAAAGTGGAAAAATTAAAGGGTATCAAAATTATATATCCACTATAGTTTAAGATTCATTTTTTGAAACCAAAATACAGCTACAAGCTCAATATTATCTATCATAAAAATGGTTATTTAGGAGTACAAGATGCTATATGTATATAAATAATTATAGCCAGTTTGGTAGAAAAAAAGGTAACTTTTTAATAGTATATTTCTAAAGTTAATATCCCTTATTAGGGGGTGCCAGTTCTGGAAAATTCACACTTACAAATCTGTATGTAAGTTTGGCTAAATCTGCAGTTATATAAGTGCAGATTTTCAAAAAACACTTGCCCCAACACTGATGTATTTCAAAATTGAAATAAGTCACCTATTTCACTCAAATTCACACTTTCTCATGAAAAAGTGCTGGTTTCACCATAAAGTCCACCACAAAAAATCAAATGGCACCTGCTAGCAGGTGCCTTTCCCTATATTCAGTTTTGATTTAAGAGTAAATTTGATTTGATGTTGCGCAAGCTGGTGTGCTCATTGTTCAGTGCGCAGTCTTTCCAGAAGAATGACATCTGAGCTGAATTGAGTTAAGTCAAAGATAGGGATTGGCACCTGCTATCAAGCGCCCATTTTTTATTTCTTGTGAGTCCCATTTCACCTATTTTTCAGCATCATCCCATTCATATGCAGCACTCTGCAGAAAAGTACTTTATAACTCAAAAAATTGTACAACATTTCTATTTTCATATCATATAAGAGTCATGCCTTCCTCACTCTCAAATTGTGATAAATTGCATCAAGCAATGACTTTCACAGCTCTTAATTTCCTCTTGGATTTGAGCTCTGATTCTGATCTTGAAAAAAACTTTTTTTTATTAAAAAATTCCAGGAAATGTTACCATCTTCCCAGAAAGCCACAAGTGCTTCACACCCTTACTTATACCATTCAGACACTCCTAAATTATCTGAACCCAGTTTTAGAAAGCTGTTTAGGACTTCCCAGGAATATTTCCTTGAATTGGTAAGGCTTATACAGGATGACCTCATGTTTCAAAATGATGCTCAAAAACAACAACATAATTCTTCAATTCAATGGTCTGTCAAACTATGTCATTTGAGCTCCAGTGGTTATTGGGCTGCCTTGAAATTTTTGTAAAATTTCTTCTCTTTAGGGTATGGCTCAATTAATAGCTTTACCAAATGACATATCACTTTTTTTCTTTCCTTATGTTTTAAAGTGTTTCCTTGGCCAACTAAAGAAGAGTGACTTGAATAATCTCAGGTTATTCAAGCAGAGGGCTTCATGGGATGTATTGGTCTTGTTGATGGTACAACTATTCCACTGAGTCAACATGACTCTATAGAAGGGGGTATAAAAGTAAGAAATATTCCATTTTAAAATGCCTCTTTTTTCCACCAAATCAACCATGATTTTTTTTTGAAATATTCCATATTATGCCCCAAAAACACTTTTTTACTGAGATTTAATGTCAAGTTTGTGGCTTTCTTTCTTTTGTGAAAAACCATTTGAATAATTACAAATTGCTAGCTTTGATACCTCCTAATAAAAAGTAAAAATGAATATATTTATAAATATTTTAAAATTAGAATACTAACTTTTTTTAATATAATCCCACAATGATAAACCAAAAATATCCAAACCATCAAAAAAAATTAAGCCAAAAAGATATCAAAACTGCACCAAAATAAAGCCAAAAAGTCCCCCAGAGTGCAAATGAAATCAGTAAACTAAATATTTTTATTGGGAATTCAAAATGACTTTCAAAAATGAGCAAATTATCATAAGATAAAATTTTCAGAAGATGTACTTGCTATGAATGTAATATCAAAGCAAATAAAAGTAAAATAGTGCAAAAAAAAGGCTCAAATTTAAAGGTCAATATCTTAGCAACCACTAAATCAAGATCAAAAATTTTCCAGGAAAATAAAATGTATGCTTCTGGTAAATCTTCAGATAAAATAACATGAGTTTTGATCAAACCCAACCCTAATTCTGACTTTTCTTCAAACTTCCTCAAAAATTTGGAAAGTGATAGTAAAAATGACAAGAAGAGGGGTTGTAAAATTCCACCATTAACCAAATAAGAATCCTATTCATATTGGAGTGTGAATTCATGGTAGAAAGTGAGCTCTAATTGATAATAGTTTATAAAAGATTTATTAAAGTGTTGTGGAGGATATCAGTGAATAAGTGTCAAATACTAATCAAAATGAAATTTTCAGGCACTTGAATGAAAGCTAATAGCTTAGATAATAATCAGATAAGTATTTCAGAGGCTCTTCTTTCTAAGTATGTAATATCAAAACAAATAACAGTGAAATTGTAAAAAAAAGCCTCAACTTTAAAGTCCAATATCTTGAAAACACTGAAATAAAATTTAAAAACATTTGAGTTAAATGAAAGGTAGGCTTCTAAAGAATATTAAGTAAAAAGGAAATCAGATTTGATGAAACCTAACCGTAATTCTCACTTTTTTTTCAAACTTTTACATAAATTTAAAAAGTTGGAGTGAAAATGGAAACAAAAGGAGTTAAATAAGCCCACCATATTCCAAATAAGAGTCCTACATATATTTATGTTTGTAATATTTATAGAAATAAAGAGATATCAGATAGTCATGAAAAAGTAAAAAAAATTGAAGCCCACCTTGAAGGAAAGGTAGGAAGAAATATATTGAGAAAGAGCAAAGTTGAAATTTTGTGAAATTGAATATGGATCAAGAAACATTCCTTAAGAATGCACTATGAATGTGTATCAATGACATGGAAACAAAAAAGTTGAAATAGTGCACAAAAGAAGGCTCAAACTTTAAGTTCAATATCTCAGAAATTACAAGATGCAGGGGTAAATAGAAACTTCTCCTGTAAAAAGGTGACAAATCAATAAGTTAAGAGGAATGAGCTTACTGTGATGATCAAGAAAAAAAATTTATTCAGCAATGTTGATTAGGAAAAAATCATTTTTTTAAAAAAATGTGGCAATAAAATGTTGTAAATTTCAGTGAGGGGTCATTGTCAAGGATTGATGGGTAGGGAGGTAGGTCTGTGCATAGAATTTCATATGGATGTTTTTTCCAAAATGTGGTTGTGAAAAAAAATTGTGTAAAAAGTGCTGCTTTGAAGTCAGAACTGACAGCTATTTTTGAGATAAGTGACTTATTTGCAAAATTTAAGTGCAGATTTTCCAGAACTGACACCCCCTGTCAGCCTAGGTATCCCCAGGACTGAGTAATTTTTGTGTGTAAAATAAGATAAACTTAATTACATTAAGCTTATAACTTAAAAATAAGGTCAAAATACTTATATATATGGTTATAAGACATATATATATAATTATTACACTATTATATGACTTATAGTAGTTTAAATAGCTTATACATAGCCTAATAGTACTTATTAAGGTGTTAATGGAGTCATAATATACTTATCTTAAGTGATATTAAGTAATTATAGACATACATAAGCTTACATGTATACATAAAACTCATATTCAGTGAAATATGTAGTTATATTATGTATATTTAGGTCTATAAGTGGGTTTTAACCTCTTAATAGCCTATAACCATTATTTTTCTGCTTATTTTACGTCATATGGATGTATTCAGTGAACTCAAAATGCCTACACCAGCATATACACCTTTTTCAGGCACATATATCCAGTTTGTATAACTTAATCTGCTTCCTTTGATGGATTTTCACGGATTTATGGGTTGGAATATCATTACTGGGTTAATATGGATGCTTGGGGATGTTATTGGGGGCTTGGACAGTTAATTTGGCTCCTTTATATGATTTTGGTTTCATTTTATACTCTTTGGATGAGTTATTTTACCTGTTTCTTTATGGTATCCACTTTTATCTGTTTATTCTATTTATGGTATGGGTCTGTGGTATCATTAATTGTGATGGAGGGTTCTTACTGGAGGTCTGGGTGTAAAAACTGCTTTAAGTGGATAAAATGGGGAGGTGATGGGCCCTCAAAGTGCTGTAATTGCTGGGGATAGCAGTGACATCATCTGGATTGAAGGTCTATGCACTCCAGTGGATTCTGGTATAAGTATGGGAGGATTTGATGGGTTATTGGACATCACTTACTTACTACACTTAAAATCAACACTACAACACAATTATTATCATATATAAATATATTATAAAGCATTTATAAATTGATATTATCTTTATATAAGCTATAACTATCTTTTATTGATCTATTTTCCACAACTAGCACGCATAAAAATCCAAGTATTGTGAGTTTGTATTGAGAATAACTATTTTATTAGTCCTCCCCTGAGGTTTAATCACTAAATCATTTATCAATAAGTAGTAGGATCATTAATATTTACTATTAAATAATACTTAGATACTAGCACACACTGACACCCCCTATTGTGTTTGTTTACAAAAAAAATTTAAAATACAGTAAAAATATTACATAATTTGGTAAATTGGTATGAACATAGGAAATCCCTTACTATTGCACTGAATTTACAGATTTTTTACAAATTTTTAAAAAACCCAATTTCCATATGCATAACAAGTAAATTAATCAAAAAAACAAATTTTATCTAGCTAAACCCCTTTTACAAAGTCACTTTAGGAAATTAAAGCTCTTCCCTTTACTATAGGTTTTGGAAGTTTCTAAGAAATCATTTAAAGTAAAGATCTGAATCAAAAATCCATTCACTACACATCAGAAATAATATGTGAGAGCCAAATAGTAGGTGCTAATCCCTATCTTTTACTTTACTCTGATTTAGCTTGGCTGTAAAACTGCTTAAAAGCCTCAAAACTAAACACTGGGAAGACCAGATTTTAAAGTATTAAATTTGATTTTGTTTTTAATTCTAAATAAGTTGGATGATTGAGACCTGCAAGAAGGTGTGGTATGTATTTTGTGATGATATTTTTTTTGAATTTTTTGAGATAAAATTATATTATTGAGGAGTTAGCTGATTGTCCCTTTGAAATACTGAGTAAGTTTAAATTATTACTAAAGAGTATGTGCCATGAGTTTGAGGAGAAAAGCTGGTGTGGATAGTTAATATCAAATTTAATAATGCATAAATGACACTGGCAAAGCATAATTTAAATTTGGAGGATGGTACCAACAACTTGTAAGTCCCAAAAACCAATGGAAACCTCTTGTCATTCTTAAGTAGGAAATTTCCTTCAATAAAAGATCTAAATTTTCTTCTTCAATATATTTTACTAAATAACACTTTTTACTACTATTCACCTTCTTCTGTATAGTAGTGTATTTGTGTTTGTATTTTTTCCACATTCATTTATTTGGAAGTTGAAAATTCCCTCTTTATATATTTTCTATTTCTGTCTTACAAAAGTAAAATCAAAAATTTGAACATTCCACCTTATAACAGAGAGAGAAAACTAGGTTCAAATTTTTTTTTAATTGTGTGAAAACTATTTTTACTGTGCTTCATTGCCATACCTAGAGCAAACAGTCAAAAAAACAGCTTTTTTTATCTTAGCAAATAAATTTTTGAGTTTTGAGAAAAAAGAAAAATCACTATTAAAAAGATAAAAAGAAGTATATCAACTTAGAAATGTAGATGAGTTTATTGAGGTGTTGGTGGATGATTGAAAAACATGAATTGGTCATGATTATTGATTATATACATAAGATTTTCAGATACTTTGTTCCGGCTACTGTACATCTTCCAGATTGAACTTAGCATATATTTCTTACTTTTTTACTGGTTTATAGAATATAGCCCAAGTAAATAACACCTTAATCACCAATAAAATATTATCTAAAAGATAAAAATCTAGAATATAAAATAATATGACACCCAAATAAGGGAAAAAAGGCAAAGAAAAAATAAATAAAGAGATAATTAAATAATTTCAATTATGTAGATTTTTTTAGCTGGAATAATACATATTTATTTTATAAAACTATTATTCTATATTTTTTCTTAAATATATATTTACATATTCTAACATCTTTTTTTTATTATAAAAAAAATTAAATATTGGTAGGTGATAGCCCACTAGAAACTTTTGAGTGAAAATTTCTCTCTTCACTAAATTCATAACCCTTTTACTGATTAGATTTAAAAATACCAACAAGTTTTTTGAAGCTCAACTCACAGAAATAAAATACTTTTACTAAAAAAATTTCATACCTTTCCCATGAACGTAAAATTTCTGAAAGTAGATATAGTGACTTTGACATATTGGTTATTTATTTATATAAATGAGAAAAATGAGCTACTTCTTATAATGGTAAGTATCAAAAATTTTACTTGCTATAAAATTTCATTTTTTTTCTCAAGGAATATTTTGAGGAAAAAGTTGACATGAAATTTTGAAAAAATTGTCATAAAGATAAAAATGTAACAATATTGAGATGAAGCTGATACAATTTCTATTTGGTTTTTTCAATATTTTCATGTATTATGGTGGTGAAAATCCAGAGTTGTGTTATGGTATCAATTTTACATCAATCCCAAAATCCCATGTGTAGTGGGACTCAGGAGTAGTATCTTAGTCTGAAATTCACTAGCCCCAAGAATATTCAAATCAAAAATAGGAAGTTTGTGATTCAAAAAGTTGTACCTGAAAACTTTGATACCTGCCAATGGGTAATTTAAGAAGCAAATTCAATTTATTTTGATTTTTTATTATATTGGCTATCCAAATTTTCAAATACTACATTCAAAACTCAACACAAGTATTCAAATCTTTTAAATTTAGTTTGAGATTTCCAAAATCCTCAGGCCCCAAGGCTAGCACATATTAGATACTAAAATTCAACTCTAAGTGGAATTTCAGGGTGCTTTTAAAATTCATACCCTGACAAGAACCTGAATTTTCATTACTATCATACAAGTAAAAATTATAAATTCCACATAAAAATTATATACATTTTTTTATAAATTTTGTAAGTCTGAGGATACTTTAAAAAATTTGTCAGCTATGAATTTACAGACAATAAATATTCTAAGGGCCAGGATGATGCACAAGGGACCGATTTAAATTGGACAGAGGAACTAGAGGCAAGCTAAATAAGGGTAAAATAATGAAAAGTATATGAAAAAAGAGTGAAATATACATTAGTATTAATGAAAAGAGATGGTTTGTTTGAAGTGGAAAAATGATGAGCAGCTTTCATATTTTGAATAGAGAAACTATTAGGTAAGAATGGGTTGATAAATTAGTTAGATAAGAAATATGTAGAACAGTAACACATAAATTTTACAGAAGGATACAGAAGATGGAAAATAATAGAGTTTTGATAAAGAGAAAGGAGATCCAGAACAAAAAATTATTAGCAGACTAATAATTAAGAGAGTATTTGGGATTGGAAATAAAAAATAAAAGGATTTGAAATATGAAAATTTTTATAGAAGTATCCCTAAATAACACTTTTTTTCAAAATTTCATGCTCTATTTAGCCTCAAAAAGTCTAATAAACCCAAATAGAATTTTTAAAAGAGGATTATTTTTTATAATTACTGATGGAATGTATTTGTGGTATTTTTTGACCTTTCTTTTAAAAGCTTAAGGAAATTTATTCCACAGGAGTATTTTTTTGGTGCCTACTTATGTCATGACTATAACAACTATTTTTACTGAGAAAGAGCCACTAAGCCTATGGGTAAAGTAGTTAAGTTTCATAGTGTGTGAATCAGACATCTTTTAAGCTCTTGTGTCTCTTGTATGAACTGTAGAGTGACCTTTGTTGTTCCTATCATCTTCTTTTATCCAACAAGTGGAAGTACAATTCTTAAACATGTACCTAAAAAATATGGGCACCTGGTAGCAGGTGCCAATATCTATCTTTTATTTCATTCATTTTTAGATCAGCTTTAATTCTTCTGAGAAGACTGAACACTCAAAAATGAGTACTCAAGCTTGTGTGGCATCAAATAAAAATTATTCTTAAATCAAATAT
Source organism: Hemileia vastatrix (assembly GCA_030280995.1). Taxonomy (NCBI): domain Eukaryota; kingdom Fungi; phylum Basidiomycota; class Pucciniomycetes; order Pucciniales; family Zaghouaniaceae; genus Hemileia; species Hemileia vastatrix. Next base: position 17,986,865 of record JASXTE010000013.1, on the reverse strand, counting down.
TTATTTAGGGAATGTCACCTTCTAGCAGGTGGCAGGTTTTTTTTGTGGTGACAGTGATGACTAAAATTATGAAATAATTTATTAATGGGTAATTTGAAACCCAGTAGCTTCCAGTCATGTGAGAAAGAAGGAAAAAACCATGCAATAAATTCCTAGTAGTTTTTTTTATTTCATGCAAAAATCTTGTATGTGATTCTGGTAATAGCTTTGAATGCACTTCATAAATTCCTTTGTAAAAAAAGGGAAGGAAGGAGTTCAACCAAGGTCATTTCATGGTTCAGAAAAAAAATAAAAACTGAACTCATAAAGGTACAAAATAATATTAGAAGTTTAGTTCTCTTTATTTTTCCACGGTTAAAAGGGCTCCATTTAAAAAAAAAATTCCGTGTTGAAATATCATCCATTTCATAGATTTCCATTAAATTATAGCCCAGGTAGTGTAGAATATTCACATAATTCTCACCATACAATTTTATCTGAGTTCATTAAAATATACTTAGATAAGATTTTCAAGTTGAAATTTTTCCAGAAAAGTATTGCATAATATGTTTTTCAGGGTTTAAGAAAAGAAAACATCAGACTGGACATAAATGCTAAGTTATTTAAAAACAATTCACTTACTATCATAACCTAGAGTTGGTTAAAAGAAATTTTTTAGATTTTTTCAATGAAAGAAGTATTTCCATACCTTCTCTGATTGAATTCCAATTCAATTAAATATTTGAATTTAAATGGGGAATTCCTACATCCACATGATAAAAAAGAAAAAAATTGTTTTGACTAAAAATTTCTATAAACTTATGAAAAGAAATTTGAAACAATGGCTATGTGGTCATAGTAGTACATTACAAAAATACAGAAGTTTTAATTTTGTGTATATTTGAATTTGTTATCTATCTTAAAAATGTGCTTTCAAAAATATGTTACAGAAGTAAAAAAAGGAATGTGAAAAGTTAAATAGGGAGGATGGGAGAGTCAGAGTATTTATAAAAATTAAAGCTACATTATTCTCATAAATTTGTAAAAGAAAATCCTCACATCACACTATGCAATATAGGGGGTGGACTTGCTAGCAAGTCCTTAACCTGAACTCAGATGGAACTCAGATGGAACTCAGATGGAACTCAGATGGAACTCAGACTGAACTCATACTGAACCCAAACTGAACTCTGCTTGAACACCCACCTGAAACTGTTCTGCTTAGTGGTGTTCATTCCTGATTGTATGGTTCCTTTATCAATAGCTCAATTTGTGTTCAATCTGTGGTGAGTTTGGGTCCAAGGTTGCGGACTCGCTAGCAAGTCTGCCCACCATATTGTGTGGTGTCAAGTGTTATAGAAATTTTTAACCATACTAATTTTAGTGAAAAGAATATTTTATATTTAATTAGGGAAAAAGGGTTATTTTGCCATAAATTTTCCCATAGATATATAATGGAATTGTAGAGGGGAAGGGGTGAAAAAGTCACTAAATTAAAAAGTATAATAGGGGGTGTCAAACATTACCATATACACCTGACAGACTTAAGTCTCAAAATTCCATTCCAAGATGCCATCATAAATTGCAGAATTAGGGTTAGACATGTCAAACATTTATTCAAATACTTCCTATTCTTGCACCATAACCCCAACCACAATTCAGCCCACCAATACACACATTTGCACAATCCACTGCACATCAGACGTCTTTTCCCCCAACCCCCCATCATCCTGGACTCCTACTCAAATTTATATATTCATCCATTTCAGAACACATTTAAAAATGCATTTCTTAATGCATTTCATGGAAAATATCCTAATAATCATGCGATTCACCTTCTAGATTCCCCCTACTCTCTCTCTCTTTACATCTTTTTCTGCCCTTTCATCAAGGTATGTTTTTTCATTTTCTTCACAGCTTCACATGTTCCTCATTCTTCTCTTCAAGCCCCTTCAAACACTTACATAATGTGAGTGCTACCAGTTTCTGATTTTATTTTTACTGAATTTTTTCTCTTTATTTTCCCTTTTTTTGGGTTTTTTATACCAAATTGCTTCAGAAACAGTCCCAAAACAACTCTAGACTGTTTCCAAGCATTTTTTGTAAGCTTTATTTTTATTTTTTAGCCTTGGAAATGTGCTGGAAGTATTCCCAGAAGATTTCCAAGGTTTTTTCTAACTTTTTTTTATAATTCTTATTTTTTTATTCAAATTGCTTTGGAAACAGTACCAGAACAATGCTGCACTGTTTCTGAGTGTTTTTGGTAAGTTTTTTTCCTTTGGAAACCTTCTAGAAAAATGCTCTCTATAATGCTGATTCATTTATTTGAAATTTTTTTCAAGTTAACCATCAAGCAACTCAAGCTCCTCCTGGGTTAGAATCTTGTGAAAAGTTTATTCATTTTGGTTGCTCTTTCCAGATCAACTAAATTTTGATAAAGAGGGTAAGTAAAGTAAAGAAAAAAGGTTTGGTCAAAATTAAAGCTGCAGGGAGAGAGGCTAAGTATGGAAACTAAAGGATTTGCTTAAGTTTTATATTAGGGGGTATCAAAGTTAGAAATCTTTCATTTCAAAATACCTCTTTTTTCCACCAAATCAACCATGACTATTTTTTAAAATATGACATATTGTGCCCCCAAAACACCTTTTTATTAAAAGTTAAAGTCAAGTTTGTGGCTTTCTTTTTTTTGTGAAATGCCTTTTAAATAATTAAAAATTTCTAACTTTGATACCCCCTTATATTTATTTTTTAAGTCAATGGTATAATAGTGGAAATTTGGCATTTTTCACCTAATAAAATTTAAATAAAGATCAATTTAAATGGAATAGCCTTCACAAATACTATCAGTTAATTAGTGAAGTCATATTTTACACACAAATTCCATATTTTCTTTGTTCTTATGGCCCTTTTGTCTCCATATTTTCCATTTATATTGTCAAATGAACGAGTGTGGTTGACTGTAACTGAGGTCAAAACTTAGTTTAAAATCCTCAGTGAGCCTGATAAATTAAGTACACCTTTAAAGATTACTATCTATCAATGAGAAACATATATGTATATAGTGATTGATTAATATTCCACAAAACCTACTCTATATTCATCAAATCTCATTATTTCAATTGTTTTCTAGGCAATGACCCAAGATTAGTCTAACTCTCTATTTCTTTCTGTTTCTACTTCACCTTCTTTCCCACCTTTAAAAAATAGTTTAATGAAGTAATTTTCAAAAAAACAGAATCCACATATTCTTGCAAATATAGACATCCACAGAGGACACATTTAAATTGGTGGAAAGGGAAAAGGATGACACAAAATAGGATGGGTAAAAAAGTATTTGACAGGCTTATGTTCAATGTAGACATAGGATTGAATTATTTCCATTATGATGATCACATAAAGGAGAATCATCATTATCTTTAATTAAATTTGACAAAATTGTTGATCTGGTTAACAAAAAACTTTCTATTTTACTTGAATATGTACATGATAGTAACAAAATTGTAATTATTGTTAATCTTTTTGCATATTGAAATTGATAATTGGACAATTAAAAAAAATAGTCAATATTAGATGAGTGACTATTCATCACACTTCAGCTTCCACTTCTTGTACTAATTTTTTGGTTATTGTTGCAAGATTTTCAATAGCTCTGTTGTACATAGTAGCTAAATCATTCTTGTAACCAAAATTTAGTTATTATCATAGTAAAATTTTAGTCATAACCATACCTGTAGGTAAAGATTACTAGAGAACTTTGAAGAAGATGAGGTGGAGATGAGACAATAAATGAAAGTATAGTGTGTTGAATTTTTTATATTAAATTAGGAGCTCTGAGTTGGGGATATTTAATTGAGGGACATAAGGCCAGAAAAATAAATGTAAGAAATGTAAGTGCAAGAAAAATAAATGTGAGAAAATTGAGTGTAAGAAAAATCATTTTCCACCATGAGATTTTTTTTTTTCAAAAAAAAATTGTAAAAAAATAGGAAAGAATGAGAAAAGGAAATAAAAAAGGGATGTGATACATGCTGTGCATGTATCAACTTCTGGAAAATTTTTAGAAAAACTTTTGCTAAAAATAGTGTTGCAAATGAAATTAGACAACAAAATTTACCTTTAATTCTGCCAGTAGATGTCAAGTTCAGACTGTCACCTTTTTTGATACTTCTCTCTATCTATTTTTCTAAGTTGAATCAAGGTAACTTTGGTTAAGGAAATTTACATTCAGTGTCTAATCATAGATTACCAATCTCTTACAAAAATGGCATTATTTTTTCCCCTAATTAAGTAACTGCATATCTTCAATCAGTTCATCAATGGCTCTAACATTTTTCCAGATCTGGGAAATTGCAGAATCTGGTGCATTTAACAACCCTACATAAATTTTTCTGATGATTCCATGTGAGACACTGTTTCAATAAATTCTAGCTCCATTCTATCTTGTAGAAATATGTAAGTAATATTACCCTTGCATTTGAATTATGACTATCTCAGCTTCTTTTTGTAAATATTAATAAAGCAAGCTAATCAATTGTGAAGCAGAAAATTTTCTTCTTGGGGCTCTTCTGCTCCAATAATTGATTTTTCTACAAGAAAGGGTGAGAGAGGGCCAAGTGAAATTCCTACCACATCTGTGTCTGTTAGCTCCAACCACAATTCTGGGGTTATATGTCTTGGAAACTGTATTATTGGTGGAATCATCTTTTTGTGGCTATTAAGTGATAGTGCCAGATATTTATTTAATCATAAACATAATTTTTAATATATATAATCAAAAGACGTACTTTTCATGCAAAGGTAAAACATAAATATAATTAACCTATGAAAAAACTAATTTTGAAAAAATCAATCAATATGCAATGGTATATGTCTAATTTTAGGTTCTAAAAAAGTTAAAAATGGAAACCACTTTTCAAGCCAATGACCAAAAGGCTCTTTCCATGATTTTAGCTCCTTGGAATCATTTATGGCTTTAAAGTTCCCATGAAATAAGAAAGGAAGTGGTGAATCTTCAACTATATTTTCTAAGCTGAAATGGAATAGGAGTGCATTGAAAAGAAGTACTTAAGGCTTTTTCACATTGATGAACTTTTCTGGAACAAAAGTGAGTGAACTAATGTCTACTTCTGAGCCAATTTTAAGTAAAACAAATGAAACTGTATTGATTAGGTGGAGATTGATGAGAATGATGATCATACTTATTTAGTTGTCCTGATTTGACTAAGAAAGGCACCCTGGCTTAAAATAAATCTTTTGGCTGCTTTTTAAGCTTCATTTAATAGCGGGTATGAAAGTTATAAATCTGTAATTATTTAAAGGGTGTTTAGCAAAATAAAAATAAAGCCAGAGACTTGACATTAATTCCAAGTAAAGAGATGTTTTGGGGGCACAATATGGAATATTTTAAAAAATAATCATTGTTGATTAGGTGGAAAATGAAGCATTTTGAAATGTAAGATTTCTAATTTTGATACCCCCTAATGTTGCATACATGGATGGCAGTGGAAAAGATTCTTACAACATGATGGATGTGTAATCAAATAAGGGAAGTGTATTAGAGCTTTTGGTATATGTTTGTAAATGAAATCCTATACTGGGTTCAGCATTAAACTACCTTTCAGGCTGAGTTCAAGTACAGAGACATGAATAGCTATATTAGTCAGTTTCCTAGAAGATTATAATGGTCCAGTATGAGTAGTGCTGCCAAAATCCAATTAAGTATTTAAATATAATTTAATATAATGGTCTCAGTAATATAATCTCACTTATTATAAATGGCATACAGCTTACAGTTGGTAGAAAATAGAGATAATGATTTAAAAAAATATATAAAATACTTTAACAGTACTAATGAATATGTATTGTACTTTTTTAATTATATTTTTAAAAGGTGATGCAAAGAATATAGAATAATGAATAAAAACCTCCTCCTTATATACCCATAAATCCCTGGTGTCACCCCTTGTTTCCCAGACACATTGCACTGCTATAAATGACCATTACACACCCTGAAAGTGCCTCACTTTCCACTTCAAGAAGTTTCACAGGCTTTAGTAACCAAAGGAATTTCCCCTCACAAAAGAAGAACCATGTCACTACCCAAAATACAAGAATAACACAGGATAATCCATCAAAATATAGAAGCAACCCAAAAGCAACATATATGTGTCTGATTCTTTAAATAAAACACTAAAAGAGATAATAAAAGAACCAGAAATAACTTCTAAATAAGGAAGATCATCCTTAGTAATGAAAACACTAATTATATATATATATTTTCTCTGTGAAAATCCCATTTAAAAAGAACCAAAAATAGCCTCAAAACCCATTGAGAATCCAAAAACAAATGTGAAATTCAGGGGAGGCTGATTTTAGAGTCTTGGAATGCACTTTCTCAGGTAAATCATTGACTAAACTAGAAAACTTCAAGTGTGGTTTTGAATTCTGGGTGCTAATCTTAAATTCAATAATTTAATTAGTGCATATAATGAGGTGAATGCACTATTAATGCAATTTTTGACACTAAATAAGCACCTCTCACTTATTTTAGCATGATTACACATATAGAGAATAAAATGTGTAGGTAATTTATTCTAAAATTAATAACTATTTAATTAATGAAGCAATGTGTATGCAATAAATACAGGCAGCATAAGACCAGTACACATAAGTCATTTCTAGCATAAAAATCATCAATTTTTTCAGAAGTCTTATTTTAAGAAATTTAAGTAGCCAAATAAATTTCACTTAATAGGGAAAATTGATCTTTCAAGGTAAAATTTATATATAATTAAATTTATAGCGCATATATCCAGCTTTTAAGTGATTTAAAGCACATTTATCAATTATTTCCCTATAATAATGAAAAAACAACTTTGAGACCACTTAAAAATTATGTAACATTATTTATAAGGTACTTAAGATTACTTCAACATATTCCAACTTAATACTAAGTACATAAGACCTATATAAGGTTGGTATATGCATGTGTTTAAGGCATTCTTATGGCATATACTGTAGTATATGACTTATTTCACTTATGTATACATATTGTATACACTCAATTACTGTCCCCATGTCTAATACATATGTCTAGCTTGTTTTAAATGTTTGTTTTTACTAAGTCCTGGGAATATTCAGGCTGATACTAACTGGATACATTAATTTCAATGGTCTTTCATAGCATTTAAGGCATTAAATAAACCAAAATGATGATAGAGGCTGTGAAACTGATTTCAAACCAATATCAAATGAATTTCAAGAAGCTTAAAACTTGATGAAAGGTGATGTAACTATATTTAGTCAATTTTATTAACAATCATAATATTGTATAATATAGATAATTATGTCAAAAGTAAATTATACTTTATTTACCTTTTCCTACTTTATTTAGAAGATTGTCTATTAGGGGAATCTACCACTGTGTTGGTAACATCCCACTCCAGGCATACTTAACTATTACTTTGATGCATATTCCAGCGCTGTGTCATTAACACCTCACATTAGCTATTCATTTTGGTAAATGTTGGGTACAAGTAAGTATATATACTTACAGATACTTACTTTTCATCATTAACTCACACCTCACCTTGCCAATTTTTTTTCATTTTGCATTGCTCATAAAGATACTTAATCACACCCTTGATTTCACCACCATTTCACACATTAGGGGGTATTAATGTTGAGGGATCCACAATCAAGGACCAGAAATTTGTTTTCCCAGGATCAGGCATTATTAATTTTAGAAGATTACTATCCACTAGCCCTGGGGCTAGTGGATTAGGAATCCAGAATAATACATTATCCCGCCTTCTATACCCCAATTTCTGTTCCTAATTCCTGATCCCAAACTCATCACATCCATGATTAATTTGTAAGCAAATCAAATGACATATAATTGCAGATGCCATTCTTATGTATCTCGTAACTCTATTATACTTAATTTTTGTGGAGAACACATAACATTTTTTTCTATCTACACACCCCATCTTCTCATTTGGTGGCAAATTCACACTTCCCACTCATCACCTAAACCTTCTACAGACAACCTTTTCTACCAACAATATTTAAGCACCTCTCTACTAGGAAGAAACTTCACACGGCTATGAATGCCGTCACTTTAGTTTTAGCTGCTGACTCTGACTCTGAATCTGGGTTGGAAGAAACTTTAGCTTATATGTCTTTTCAATGATCTTTATGAAGAAGAGGATCCCAGACCTGCACCAGATCTCCCCTCCCTTGAATCACAAAACATTCTTTCCACCAGTATATGCTTTGTCATTATGCAAACCACCCTCCAAAATTTTGAAACACAACCCTTTTAATTTTTTTTTTCATATTCTCCAAATGTTCAACATCTGTGCTCTATTCACTTGTTTTGGTGTTTTTATTTTGCATATTCATTTTTATTTTGAATTCATGCTGAATGTCTCTTTTTTGGATGTCTCATTTGTTTTCATTCACCAACTCAACATGAAATTGCATATTTTCTGTGATTGCATAATTTTTTGCTGTTTCTTTTTTTCATTCATCCTTCATATCCTTTTTCTCTTCTCCTCCAACATCCCTCAAACAATTTGGTTTCATTTATTTTCTCATCTCATCTCTTCAGGTAGTCATTTTATTCATTTTAATGATTTTTTGATAGCTAATTATATTTTTTTTGTTTTTTTTCTGTTTTTTCTTTCTTTTTTGTAAGTGGTTATTTTTGATTTTTATTGTAAAATTAACCTTTTTTTTCTCTCCCTCTTTTCTTTATTTTTTAGCTCCATCACCCTACTCATCATTCCTCCTTGGCATGGTAATTATCCCCCCTTTCCCCTATTTCACTTTTTTTTGGTTCCATGTCATTAAGACGCATGCGTTGAACATTCTTTGTGCATTTCACTTACTCCATATTCAATTTCCCCCAAATTCCAACATCATTCTTTCTTGCTCTATTTTTCCTACTTTTCAATCAAGGTAAATTTCATCTCTTTTTTTATAACTAAATGATATCTCTTTCCTTCTATGATAATTTCATACTTAAATATATGATTGACTCTTATCTGAATAACAGTGGACTTATTAAACTCTTCTTGTTCTCATCTCCATTACCACTTTCCAAGTTTTTGTAAAATTTTGAAAATTAGACTTCGAATTAGGGTTAGGTTTATTCAAATCTAATTTTCTTTTTATTGACAATTTTCCTGAAAGCTACCTTTTATTTCCCACAAATAGATTTGAATTTGGTCAGTGGTAGCTGAGATATTGACCTTTAAATTTGATCCTTTTTTTCATAATTTAATTTTTTTCTTTCATATTTTTATGTAATAAATTAGGGTAAGGTTTATTAAAGTCACGTTTCTTTTAACTGAAGATTCTCTTAAAGCCTATCTTTTATTTCTCACAAACAGGTATGAATTTGGTTCAGTGGTTGCTAAGATTTTGACCTTAAAAGTTGAACCTTTTTTCTTAATGTTACTTAATTTATTTTATCTTTTTATATTGCATAATTAGAGAACAAGGCTTCTGATACTATTATCTGATGATTATCTAGGCTTATATCTTCATCTTGTTGAAACTTTCATCATCAATACTCAAATTTTTGTGTAATTTTGATAATCAGAGTCAAAATTAGGGTTAGGTTCATTTGAATCTTATGTTCTTTTAGCTGAAGATTCTTCTAAAGTCTATCTTTTATTTCCCAGAAATGTATTTGAATTCCGTTCAGTGGTTGCTGAGATATTGACCTTTAAATTTAAGCATTTTTTCTAAATTTTTTTTAATTTATTTCATGTTTAGACAAGGATTTGTTAAATGCTATTCTCTTGGTATGTCTTTTAATATATGTTTCATTCTTAAAATCATGTTACTCATTTTATTTACATAGGCATCTATTATTTACTTAAAAAAAGTTTCTCAAGTTCATCACCAAACAACCAAAGCTCCACCTGGCTTGGAATCTTATCAAGAGTTCACACATTTCAGATGTTCATTTCAAATCAGTCAAAAATTAATCCACAGAATGAATCCACAGAATAAACAAGGTAAAAAAAGAATGTAAATTTAAAAATATAAAAAAACTTTAAAAATCCTGTGAAGAATTTACTCACTTTGGCTGTTCTTTTTAAATCAATAGGACTGATAAGGTATGAGAAAATGTTGAGGTAAAACAAAAAACATTAAATAGAAAGAAAAAATATGGAGTGAATTATAGGTTTTCAACTTTTATTTTTATTTCACAAATTAACATTTTACAAGTCATATATAATACTCTACTTACCTAAATTAATGAGACATTGTCCGTGTGTTGTATAATGGTAATCATGAGGAAATTTGTTTTTCTCATGAGGTTCATGTATACATTTGTGTTTGATTTCATTGACTTTGGTCACACAAAATTTCCACTCACATTTTTACTTGAATTGTCATTAATTAAAGTTTGTAAATCATCTTGTAAGACTTTTTTACATGCTATTTTATACAATGAACATAAATTTTGGCAATCTATGCCCCTACTTCAATAAAACACAGGAGAGGGTATTGCCATTTTTTTTGTCATAAATTTTTTTCTAACTTAGAAACAAAATGGTGATCCCCACCCCCTTTTATGGTAAATAGCAGGGTAGGGCATTTCCAGAAAATTTTTTTGACATAAATCATTTTTAATTCATTGACTTGTAACTAAATTTTGGCATGTTCCAATTGAAATATATTAGTTTTGAATTTTTCATCATTCTCTCTTTGAATACTAACCTTCTCCCTCTTTGAATCTAAAAAATAGTTCTCAATTTCTAAAAATTATTTTTCCTTTGATTTTGAATGAAACCACTTCTTTTCCTCAAAAATTAGTTGATTTTATGCAGTTTTTTCATGAGACTTCAACTTCATGATTTCAATTTGCTCTTGTTATTTTTCTGCAACAAGTTAAACTTTTATGAGTAAGAGAAATAAATTAATAAAAATTCTTTAATCATAACAAAAATAAAAAATGTATGTGTTTTTCAAATTTTTGAAAAAAAAAAAATCTTCTAGAATCAAGAACTTTAAAAAGTCAGAACATATGAAACTATCACCAAAAAGAAATAAAACAAAATTTATTTAACCAAACAAACACATAATCTAAAATGTTGCAATAAAATGTTGCACATCTCAGTGAGGAGTTTTTGCCAAAGATTGATTATTAGCTTTAATGCATTCTATCAAGAAAACTTTCTAAATGTAATAAAAAAAACTAGTTATCAAATATCTTCATTAAACATTCGATTTCCTCAATAGATTTATTAGCTTTAACACATTCTCTCTATATATCTTTCTTTTTTGAACCATCTTCAAGTTGATACTTGAGTTTCATTTGATTCAATAGGAAATTGTACTCAAGAGCCTTCTCCTCCTTCTTTATCTCAAATTTATTCTCCTCCAAGTCATGTGCCTTCTCATCCCTCTTTAAAGAAACCTAGAATTTCTTCTCCTCCAAGTCTTGTACCCTCTTTCAGGGATTCCTTTTGGTCTAGAAGATTTCAATGGAGGTATAATGGCGTAGGTAGGTAGATTTGAAGACTTCAATGTCAAGTTATGTATGAATTTATCTTTTTTTTAATTACCCAAATAAAAGAGGTAAAGGATTTTATAATTATTATTATAATTTATGATTAGAATTATGTTGTTGTAAATACTAAAACTAGTAATTAATATTAATAAATATTTGATTTAATAAATGATTTGATAGAGTAATAAGTAAGTAAGAGATGATCCAAAACAACCAGAAAGGGGGGCCTTATATAGGTAAAAGAGAGACAAAGCACGGAGTTAGAATCCTATATACCGGAGTATGAGAGAAGAAAAAGAAAATTTCAGAAAAATATTTTCAAATAATAAGATTGCTCTAAAAAGAATGTGTTTAGAATGTGTATTTACTGTATATGTCAAAAATAAATTGATTTATTTAAAAATTACTGTAAGTGTCATTTTTAAATAAGTAATTTGAATTTTTTGTATTTAATTATTTTTATTTTAATATTAAATTATATTTCAATATTAAATTTTATTTTAATATTGATTTTTTATTTTAATATTAATTTTTTTTCTCTTTAACCTGACATTGAGCATGGTGTTAGGAAGTAAAAATATATATGACAATTAATATTAATTTTAATTATTTACTAAATTTAATTTTCTTCTAACTAGTTAATTTATTACTAGAAAAATTAAGTAAATATAATATATAAGAAATAAAAAGGCATGGCTTCATCCCAGGAACTAATTAATTTTTTTACTGGATAAGTCTAGCAGCCTGGCTGATGCTCCCTCACTCTAAAAAAAACAATAAAAAAAATGCTATGATTTTTTCTTTGTATATTTCTTTAGAAGAGTAGGAAGATTAGTTATCTCCTTCCCAGGTATGCAAGAAGCATATTCAGAAGATTTATTCTTGAATCTCAATAAGTATTCAGGACCTTTTTCAGCAGTAACTATTCTGTCATTTAGAATATTATCAAATACTGCTGTCTCAGTGATTTCATGAGGGGTCTTCTTTTGTCTTCCCCTCATTTTGGGAATTAAATCACTATTGGATGTGTAAGGTTTCAAAAGAGATATTGGAATAGCAGGATGTTTTCTGTCATATGGAGAATAAAAAATAACTACAACTGTATTATCACCAACCATTTTTCTGACAACAAATGGACCTACAAACTGGTCTTTTAATTTGATATTACGTTGAAAATTGAAGTGGACTGTAGAAATATGTACTTAATCACCCTTTTTAAAAGTGTATTCTTTATAGGATTTGTCCCACCTCTTCTTCTTATATTCAAAATATTTTTCAATACAATTTTGAGCATGACTTCTGAAAAGTTGTTGCATTTGAAAAAAAGATTTCACACCAGGATGTAAATCTAATATAGGTATTTATGATTGAGAATTTAGGCAGGAGTATTTGGAACATATCAAAGCCAGAGCTCCAAAGGCTTTTTCTGAGTAACAGAATGAACAGTGCTATTATAAGTAAATTCCAACCCAAAATGTAAGGTAACCCAATCATGAGTGAATCTTTAATTTTCTTTTTACTCAAGGGCAAATGCACTATACCTTCTTATCATGTCCTCCAAGGTCTGAATCATTCTTTCATCTAATCCATCAGTTTGGGGGTTATGTGAAGTAGAAAGTTTTAGATCACAACCACAAACATCCATCAGAGACATCCAGAATTCAGAAGTAAATTTAGGGTCTCTGTCAGAGATTATGGCCTTATGAAAACCAGAAGTATTAAACATATGTGACCACCACAAGAAAGCTAATTCTTGAGTGGAGACATCCTTGTGGGTAGGGATAAATTTACACATTTTTGTGAATCTGTCCACAATAACCCAGCAAGAGTTATAACTGTCTTTCCCAGAAATGGGTAATCCTGTGAAAAAGTCCATGTTTATTATTTGCCATGGTGCATCAGGAGGTTCAATATGTTGCATTAATCCAGCTCTTTTACCAGTCAATCTTTTTGATTTTTGGCAAGAATCACAGGATTCAACATATAGTTTGGTGTCTTCAGACATATTAGCCCACCAAGAAGTGTTATTAATTCTGATCATTGTTTTCTCAAGATCAAAATGTCCAGCCAATATGTCATCATGACAAATCTTCAAGATGATCTCTTTCAAAGAAGGAGGAATAAAAACAAAATTACTCAACTTTCTTCTATAATAGAGGTATCCTTCATCAATTGAAAGTTTACCTTTTTCCAAAGCCTTCTAGTACTTTGGTGGAAGGGTTTTAATTAATTCTTGTATTGAAGCATTCTTTGGATCATTTAATATGGTACATAACTTTTTTAAGTCAGTGTCCTTATCATATGATTCCAGAATAAGCTGTTATAGCTCTTCCTCCATATCAACCACATACTTTTTGTGAATGTTAACAATCTCATCTTCAGGAACATATTCAGGATTTGATTCATCTTTGGTAAAGGTAACCTTGATAACATATCCACATTTGAGTGAACAATACCAGCCCTATGAATTATTTTCATCCTCCCTCTATATTCTTGAACAGCTAGCTGCCATCTGAACATATTTCTGTTAGATGTTTTCAAGTTTAAGAGTGATTTAACTGCACTGCAGTCAGTGACAAACTCAAATCTCTGGTCATCCAGATAATAATGTAGCTTCTCTAGAGCCCACACCACTGCTAAACACTCCAGTTTTTTGGCACCATATTTCAATTCACAATTTCTCAAGGTTTTTGAAATATAAAAAATTAATACTTCTGATACTTTATCATTCATAACTCTTTTTTGAAGGAGAGCAGCACCAAGACAAATAAAATTGGCATCAGTGTATGAAACAAATGGTTGATTAAAGTCATGCAAAGCATGAATTGGTGCTGAAATATGACTTGAAAATTTTTAATATACTGTCTATAGTATCCACTCATTCCCAAAAAACTCTGGAGCTGTCAGGCTGAGGTCTAGTACAGATACATGAACTAGCTTGAACGTTCAGTTTTATAGAAGATTCTAATGGTCCTATATTAATACTGTAGTACAAATCCAATAAGTATTAAAAATATAACTCAATATAAGGGTTTCAGTAATTTTAATCTCACTAATTATATAAGGCTTACAATATTATAGTTGGTAGAAAAATAGATTTTATAAAATAAGATACTATTCAAAGACTTTATAAGTACTATTGAAATGTATTGTAATTGTATTGACTATATTTTTTAATTTTATTGATAAAGAATGCAGAAAGCAAGACCAAAAACCCCCTCCTTTTATACACAATAAATTCCCCAATGAACCCCTTGATTTACCAGCTCTATACACAGTTAATGATGCCTCATTCCATCTAATAAACATTCCCAAAAACATAAAGAGTGACTTGTAACATAATTAGAATGATATCACCTGCCAAAATCCTGTAGTAATAGGGATAATCCATCAAAAATAAAGAATAAGCAAAAAGGAGAATATATGCATGTTATACATTAAAATAAAAGACTAAAACGGAAAAATTAAGAATTATAATTAAACAATAATAAGGGGGATTAAAAGTAGAAATTTTGGGGCTAATCATGACATTATACTACGTGAAATCCCCATTCAAAAATAACCAAAATTGACTGAGAAACCACTTAAAAACCTAAAAAAGAGTGAGATGTGGGGTAGCTACATGCAGTCCTTGGAAGGTGCTTGCATGGGTAAATCTTTGACTAACTTAGGCAAATTTAAGCGTGGTAGTGAATTAAAGCACCAAGATAGAGTTTATTAATGAAATTAGTGCATATAAAGAGGGTCAATGCATTTATAATTAAGCTAGGACACTAAATAAGCGCCTGTTGCCTATTTTAGCATGTTTCCCCACAGTGGGCATAGAATGTGGGGTAATTTAATTTTGAAAAAGCTAGCTTTGCTAAAAATGAAGCCATTCACATGGGAAAAATGCAAGAAGTATGTGGCCATTACACAGCAGCCATTTCTGGCATAAAAAACAACAAATTTGAAATGTGTTATTTCTATGCATTTGAGTAGCCAAATCAATAGCTCTAATTAAGAAAAATTGATCTGTCAAAGCGCAATTTTAATATTATTGAATTTATAGCACATATAGTCAACTTTTAAGTGATTTAAAGCACATTTCTTTTTTTTACATCAAACAATGAAAACAACAGCTTTAAGTCTACTTAAAACTTATGTAGCCTTATATTTAATGTTCATAAGATTACCCTAACACATTCCAACTTATTATTAAGTAAATAAGACTTATAAAAGGTGGATATATGCGTGTATATAAGGTGTTATAATGGCAGATTTTGTATTTTATCATAAATTTACTTATGTATACTATTTGTGTACTCTAATTTATTGCTTCCATGTATATTCCATGTGTTTAACAAAGCTTATAAGTACTTTTGACTAAGTACTAGGGATATCCAGGCTGACAGGAGCTCTCTAACTGAGGTAGGAGCCTTCACCTGTTGTATGGCTTCCACTTTGTTTTGGTCAACACATATCTGTAAACCTGAGACAACATGACCAAGCACTTTTTAGGAATGGAAACCAAATTTGCATTTCTTCAAGGCAAGTGTCATATTTATCTCATCAATCTGATGGAACACTTTACACAGGTGGTTAAGATGGTTCTCAAATGTTTTAGAGAATATGATGATATCATCAATGTAAACCATCAGCCATCCTTCAATTATTTCCTGATGGAATGTGTTATCCATAACTTTTTGAAAAACTGAAGGGGCATTTTTGGGGTCAAATGGCAACCTAACATACTTATAAATACCCATATTAGTGGCAATCATCAGAAGATTCTGAGAATTCTTCTCAACAGGTACCTGTTGATATCCTTTATTAGCATCTAAACAGCTGATATATTTAGCACCTTGTAAGGTAGCATGTATAGAGCTTATTCTGGGTAAAGGATAGATATCATCAACAGTATAAGTTTTTAATGCTCTACAATCACCACATAGCCTGTCTTTATCTTTCTCATAAGAAATCAGGACAGGTGAGATAACACAATGTTTAGGTGTTTCAACTACCTTTTCAATAATATTCATTTTTAAAAGGGTAGAGATATTGTCTTCAATATCCTTTCTCTTTGTGAGAGAAGAAGGATAAGGCTTCTTCTTTAAACTAGGTGGTATTTCAGTTAATGGTCAAGATAATGAAAGCTTCATTTCTTCTTTTACCAATCCTAATTCATGTGACTCATGAGCAAAAGCCATAGGAAAATATTTTATCAATTGAATGATGGAATCTTTTTCCTCACCAGAAAGTTGTTCTCCAAAAGAATAATTTTCAATTTCAGACAAAAGAGCAAGCATTTCTTTTGTAGGTAGGTCTTCCTTTATGTTGAACTATAAAATGACATGTTTTCAATCCTGGTATTAATATTTTTTTAGGGGAGGAAATCTTAAATTTTCTCTTCCCATTCATCTCCATTGTGAAGCATTTGTTTGAAGGATCCAATTTTATGCCATATTTTATTAAAGTATCATTTCACACAATGAACCAACTGAGTTAGTTATCATTTTTTATGACAACAAAATTACATATAGCTCTTACAAAACCATGGTTATATTTGAAAAATACTGTGGCTTTGTATTTACCAATGGTGGACAAAAAAGAGCCACAACCTCTCCAATTCTCAGAAATAATAGGCATATGTTTTGATTTATAATCCTGTTCTACTGAAGCAAGTGCTTTTTCAGATACTAAACTCCCTCCAGCTACAGAATCTAAAACAACCTCAAAGTTATTTCCATTAATCAAGACTGGTGCATTGAAAGGGGCAATAATAATTGAGCTGTCCTCAAGATTCCTTATGATCTCAGCATCCTCTACTGTAGATAAATCATTCTTCTAAATATCAATATTATTTAAATACTGAACTACTTCTTCCAGCATTAAAATTTCATGTTGAGATACATATGAAATATTGCTGGCACTATCACTTGAAGTATCCTCCAGTGAAACTGTGTCATCAGCATTTTTCTCTGTCTGTTCAACAAGATTTATTTTCCTGTCACAAACATGGCCTTTCTGCTAAGGCTTGCTGCATTTGAAGCAAGTTCTCGTTGCATACTTTTTTGGCACAACAGGGGCAGAAGGTTTACCAACTTTTTCAAGAGGTTTTTGTTGGTAATTGGAGGTTTTCTTCAATGAAGTTCTAGGAATGAATCTTCTAGAATCATACTTGCTATTTAAAAGGATCTCATTACAAGTATTGATAAAAGAAGAAGGTTTTCTTGAGAACTCAGTCCTAGAAACTATTAAGTCTCTCAGATAGATAGGTAATTTATAGAGGATCCTGTCCTTCCATAACTCAAACTCCATATCTGGGTCTATTGCCCTTAAGATTTTCACAAGTTTCATCAGGAACTCAATAGGTTTTTCAGTAGAAGAGCTATATCTAGTTTCTTCATATTGCCTTTGTTGAGCTAATCTAAACTTGGAACCACCAAATTGTGCTTTAATTAATTTTTTCCAATCTTCCCATGAGTAGTCATTTTTATCCAAAAGAACAGATTCATACCCCATTAGGGCTACATTGGTAAATAAAGAAAATAATTTCAAAACAATTTTCTCATCTGGGAGTTTGTAATAATTTTTTTTTATTTTCAATCCTGCAAATGAACTGCTGCCAATCAGAGGAAGAGTCACCATCAAATGTTGGATACTGGTCAACTTTTGGCCAATTCTTTTGCTTTGAAGTAGTCTCCTTATTATAAGCTGGTTTCTGAGTGAGAAGGAGCTATAACTTCTCCAATTGGGAAGTAATCTCATTGTTTGATCATTCTGTGAATGATCCAGAAACATCATAAAGTTTTGATGGAAACTCAGTGGTATCAACGGGCATTTTCTGGCACTTATTTTACTTTAGATGAACTAGTGACAGGTACAATTGGGGTATCCTGTGAAACAGGTTCTTTCAAAGAAATTTCAGAAAACTTTTGATCATGTAACAATGAATTCAATTTCTCTTCAATGGTTGTTAGCCTAGTTTTTACTTTTTGGAATACTAGATAAACTCTCATTGATGGTTGCAAAAGATACCTGGTTCTTATTTTTTTGGAGAGATGAATAATGGTCACCTAATCTCTTTAAGCTCAACTTATGTCCCTTTAGCTCATGGAAATAGATAGACACAGTATCTTTTAATTTAGACAAATCACTCTTGATATTTTGCCACAAAGCAACTTTCTTTTCATGAGTTACTTTGTAGTAAAACAAATCAATAGAAACTCTTTGTAATTCACTCATCGCTGCTTTTTACCCTTGTTCAGTTAACAAACTATTAAATTTCTGAGTCAATTGTATGTTTTTCATTATATGATTTTGTTTAGAAATAATATCCCTCAAATATTCATCATTAATGCTAGCTACATCTGGAGTATTTCTCAATAGGGAAACAGAATAATTTTCCAGATTCTCATAAAATTCAGGATCAAGTGTTTCATCAATAATAGCCATATCAGGACTTATCATTGAAGTAGCAATCAATACCAAAGGATTCGTTACATTAGAATATTGGGAAATCTGTCTACTACAGTCAGTCTCTACTGGTCTCAAAGTCTCATCTCCTCTTCCAGAATTACCTGGAGGAACTGAATCAGTAACATGAAAAGGTACTTGAGACTCAATAGAGGGGCATACCATGGCTTTGGGAAGAACTTAATGTGATTGCTATTCCTCTTTCTTTCTCCTTGATAGGGGTGAGGAGGTGTTGGGTTGAACTGGTGGGTTCTGGAAGGGCCTGCCTGAGGTGCTTACTGTTGTTATTGTTGTTGGGCCTGTAGATAGCCCCAATGGGTGTTTAGCCATTCCCATTGCCATTTTGAGACTTCCACCTTTTCCTGTTGTTGAGGGGCCAATTGTGGAAGGGATTTTGGGGGAGGAGGAGGTTTCCTCTTCTCTTGAAGAAAGGACTCTATTTTTCTTACCTCTTCTTCTAGATACTCTGCTTTTGACCTCAGTTTGAGATTTTCTGACCTCAACTCCTTGATGTGAGTGGAGAGATTGCTAACTTGCTGATGCATTGGCATCTTTTTTATCTTGAATCCTTTTGGAAGCTCTTCTAGGGGGTTGATTGAAGGCTTTTGATCCAGAGCAGTTGTCTCCACTTTTATCTCTATTTCTTGCATTTTCACATCCTGATTGGTCCAGTAATTGATTAATTTGAGCAAGTTTTTCAGTCAAAGGATAACTTATAGAAGAAGCTTCATCATATTCAATCAAATCTAGATCCTCATCACAGCCAGCAGAAGCACTTTGATCAGTCATTGTTGTAAGTAACCTGAACTGAAAGAAAGAAATATTAAAATTTGATCAGTTATTATTTTTTTACTTTGTGGAAAGAAAAATAAAAGAAGAAAAAAAATAATTCTATTATATAATATATTATCAGGATTTTGGTAATCAATGGGAATAATGAAAATATAATGTTTATCATAACAAAAAATCAACTGAAATAATAATCACAATTTAAATTTATTAAATTAAGATAATTATATTTTATTACCAGGACTTAAAATAAATCAACTGAAATAATTAAATCATTTATTAATTACTAATATATATGTTGATAATTATCAGGACTAAAGTCAACTGAAAAAATTTAATTACCAGGATTGAAAATCAACTGAAATAATTTAATTACCAGGACTTAATGTCAGCTGAAATAATTTAATTACCAGGACTTAATGTCAACTGAAATAATTTTAATATAATTGATTCAATTAATTATATATATATCTTTACTGCCAGAATAATGATTCAACTAAAAAAATAAGATAATAATTTAATTATCAGGATAAGAGGTCAACTTAAATAATTAAAAAAATAATACACTATGCAATATAGGGTGTGGACTTGCTAGCAAGTCCTCAACCTGAACTCAGATGGAACTCAGATGGAACTCACACTGAACTCATACTGAACTCTACTTGAACACACACCTAAAACTTTTCTTATGAGTGGTGTTCATCTCTGATTTTATGGTTCCTTTATCAATAGCTCAATGTGTGTTCAATCTGTGGGAGTTTGAGTCCAAGGTCGTGGACTTGCTAGCAAGTACGCCCCCCATATTGTGTGGTGATATAATTAATTTAATTTTTATATTACTTCTAGGACTAAGTACAATATAGTTCTATCTTGGTCAACTAGGAAAAAAAAATTATTTACCAGGCACTTCCTCCTGTAAAATGAGCAAGTTAATGCCACTTAAAGAGTGCTGAGTAAAAAGATATACATAAACTATGAAATGTGAAAAGTGAACCACAGATAGTAACCAATATAATTACCACAATTATATATGACTATTGCCAATATATGAACCTAAAATTTGGAGTGCGGTTCAATTCACGTTCACATTGAAAAATAAGTCACATGGTTGATAATGTTTGTCATTTTTGTTGTCCACCCGTCCATACTGGTTCCTCAATGTCAATGGTCCCTTGTTTGCCGGCTTCAAGATATCAATGGGCCTTGAACGATTTGGAAAGGGCCTCAAGTTTTGGGGATTCCTTTTGGTCTAGAAGATTTTGATGGAGGTATAATGGCATAGGTAGGTAGATTTGAAGACTTCAAGGTCAAGGTACATATGAATTTATCTCTTTTTTTTTAATTACTCAAATAAAAGAGGTAAAGGATTTTATAATTATTCTTATAATTTATGATTAGAATTATGTTGTTGTAAATGCTAAAACCAATAATTAATATTAATAAATATTTGATTTAATAAATGATTTGATAGAGTAATAAGTAAGTAAGAGATGATCCAAAACAACCAGAAAGGGGAGGCCTTATATAGGCAAAAGAGAGACAAAGCACAGAGTTAGAATCTTATATACAGGAGTATGAGAGAAGAAAAAGAAAATTTCAGAAAATTATTTTTCAAATAATAAGATTGTTCTAAAAAGAATGTGTTTAGAATGTGTGTTTACTGTATATGTCACAAATAAATTGATTTATTTAAAAATTACTGTAAGTGTCATTTTTAAATAAGTAATTTGATTTTTTTTTTGTATTTATTTATTTTTAGTTTAATATTAAATTTTATTTCAATATTCAATTTTATTTTAATATTTATTTTTTTATTTTAATATTAATTTTTATTTTCTTTAACCTGACATTGAGCACAGTGTTAGGAAATAAAAATATATAGGACAATTAATATTAATTTTAATTATTTACTAAATTTACTTTTTTTGAAACTAGTTAATTTATTACAAGAAAAATTAAAGTAAATATAATAAAATTAATAATAATATATTGGAAATAAAAAGGCATGGCTTCATCCCAGGAAATAACTGATTATTTTACTGGATAAGTCTAGCAGCCTGGCTGACACCCTCCCATCCCTCTGTAAAGAAAGCTTGACTTTCTTCTCCTCCAAGTCTTGTGCCCTATCATCTCTTTGTAAAGAGAGCTCGTATTGTTTCTTTTGAAAGTTGAGAGTATATCTTGCAACTTCAACTTTACCTAGAGTGAAAAGGAATATTAACAAAGGAAAAGAAAAGCTTACTTAATTATTCAGAGGTATGCTATCACTTATCAGATTCATGTTTCTCCAGAAAATCATCAATGGAAGAAAAAGGGGTTTGGGAAAAACTATTTCTGTTTTGCTTTCTATGACTGTTGAAATTCAAAGTAGTTGATGGTCTTTGGTTTTTTTTGGAGGTAACATTTTCACCTTCATCATTGGTGCTCTCTTCAGAATCACTTGCTTGAGGATCCTGGGTTTGTTCATTAGACTTTTTTTAAAAATAAAAAATAAATAAAACAACTAGACAAGAAATAAAAACTTACTGGAGTGGGATCATGTTGGTTTATATCACCATAAGGATCTATTGGAAAGCTATCTAGATTTGTTGAATTTAGAACAGGGGAGGCTTCAGTGGAAGAAGAGGATGGGAAAAGATTTCTTTTGACATCATGTTTAGAGATAGCATCTTCACCATCCAAAATTTTGGCAGGATTATTATTAGCTTGCTCTCCAAAAATAGCATCCATCTCTTTAAAGTATGGACATAGAGATTCAAGTTTATCATCTATGGATTTTATGCTCTTACTGATATCAATGTTTGTAATATCAAAACCAGTAGAAAATGATAGAGTCTTTGCCTTCTTGTATTTGGCTCAGTAATGCTTGAAATGTTCAGATATCTGCTTAGGTAAAAGATCAATCCTTCCCTTTGTCTTATTTTGTAATTCATTGGCCATTAGAAGATAGCCATTGATGTTTGATGCAGGGGGCCATCTTACTTTAGTTGCATTCTCAGTACCAAAACAAGAATCATAATCAGTTTTTATTTTCAGCCAGTTGATAAGTATGAGGTGATCATCTTTTTTTTTTAGTTGAAACGTCTTTGATTTCTCAGCTGAGTAGGGGGAAAGAGGGAGTAATGGGATTTGAAGAACAACTGGGGGAAGGATGCTATTGAGAAGAGCTATGATGATGGGGCATGTTGAGATATTTGAAGATGAAAAGGAGAAGAAAAAAAACAGATGAGATGGGGAGGGGTTTTGAACAGATAGAATGAATAAACAGGATGGGAGTGTGCAGCAAGGTAGGTGTAGGTAGGCACATCCAGAAAGTTGTCCAAGATGTGGTTATGAAAAATTGAGGATTAAAATGTCAGTTAGAGGTGAACATTGACACCTAAAAGGTCTAATAACCCAATTCTTAGTGAAAAATGATTGCAGAAGAGAATTGGGGTATAATGATTTTTATCTGCAATTAATTTAATTGCAGATCGGTCAACATTGATACCCCCTATTATCTTTTCAATTCACTTTATACTCACGAGTCGTCCACCCAAATTTTTATCAATTTTCACTATTTTACACCACTCTGGCTGCACACTCCAAGCCTCAATTTCTAAAATATGCCAAGCAACCACTAGAAAACATGCTCTCTTAACACACATAGGAAATCATATACTCTTATTCATTTGTACCAAGTTATTCATTGAGAACATTGAATGACATGCATAAAAAATTAGCAGTCGAGGTTTATCTAATGACTGCCAAAGTCCCAGGGTTGAATATTAACTAAATGCGGTGATTAGTAAAAGATACTGCATAGGGCGGTTGAATATTGAACTTCATTATGAAATGACCAAGTAAAATGCAATTATATACTTATTTTTAACCGACACGAAGGTAGATGCCCTAAGGTAAGTGAATAATCTGGGCATTTATTTCAACATGTAATAACATAAACTCATTCAAATCATTTATTCATTCAATTTATTAACTAAAAATCAAACTAATAGTAGCCAAAACTAGGAACGTTTCTTTTGGTTTAATTGCCCGCTTGGGTGCATATTTTTATCTATTGACCTAATCATAGAGAGCCCCCCTTAAGAGAATTTTTGAGAAAAAAATAATCTCAATTCAATACACATATTGATGTCGATAACGCCCCACACTCTTCCTTGTGAAACAGAAATCGGGTTATTCTTCTATTCTTTGAGTTAGCAAAAAAAACTGAAATATCTCATGATGTGACTGAACCTCCCGGAAGGCATTTTCATTCAACATCTTTAACTTCTTTTGGTGCTGAGGAGTCAATAGGAACTTGAGCTGATGTTAGATCGATTGGTGCCAGTTTTTCTTCTTGTCCCGCCTTAGTATGGTCTTGAATTCCCCCTTCAACGAAACTCAAAATACCCACTTGATCCATCTGCTCAACAATTTTCTCAGCTTCCGCAACTGGAATTTTGCCCAAGACTTTATTAACTTCTTCAAGGGATTTAGTTTTTAAAGCTTTCTGCAGCTTGGGTGGGAAGGATGAGAAGACTTCCCACCGACGTGCCAAAAATGTACGGACTTGCTCTACATCAACCTCATTATCAGGTACAGCTGTGTCTGACCCAGCATCATCTGCGAAGCGAAGTTGAAGATCATCAGGAGGAGGTCCCTCAGGAATCTCAAAATCGATTGCAGTATTCGGATTCTGTGCTACCAATTGAATTTGTTCAACTCCCGAATTATCATTGCCTTCAGATTCAGCTTGTTTGCGCTCTTTGAGAATAGTTTCGCATCTTCCTGCGATCCGCTCATAAGTCTGGTTAACGTCGTCAATGAACACTTGCATGGCCTTTGGATCTCCAGCACCCACTCTGGATAGATATATAAAAGAAATTGTTAAGAAAGAAACAACGAAAACATGGAGACGCCAGCTCATCAAGTAATCAATATTGATGGAAAGAAACGCACCTTTTAAAAAATAACATAACGCCATCTTTTCCAAGTTTTCTGCAATACTGGAGCAGCAACGCATGATGAACACATCTTTTAGCGTGTTGCGAAGACCCTTTCATTTGAGCATTAAAAGCCTCGACCAACAAAGCATCAGTGGTTGATTCAACTACATATAATTTTGGATCGGCTCTGATGGCCGCGTGAAGGGCATCATAATCTGTCGATTTAATTTTAGCAAATTTAGCAGCCGAAGGAGTCAGGGTAGGAAGGTCTTCCTCATCATCTTCCGAGTCAGAATGGGGCTAGAAAATGGAAACATAAAAAGGTTGTCAAAAACCTATTTTGCGTAAGAGGCCATTCAAGTCGTTAATCACGGGCACTCGCCTGAGTAGAGGAGTTTGAGTCAACAGAGGCTTGATTTAAGACTTCAATTTTAGTTTTAGATTTTTTGGAGGCAGCGGAAGGTTTTGGCAGTTCTTCCACGGCAGCAGACGGAGTTTTGTCAATGTACTAGTGAGTAAGAAGTAAACTGAGTGGGCATAAAAAATGATATTAAAAGATGGGCGAGATAAAAAACCCCTACCGAAACATTGAAGCCATCATGAACATCTTCACTGGTGATATGTTTCTTAACTTCAGCTTGTTCAACGGCGAGTTCTTTTGCGCGTTGCTCCTCACGAAGGGTAAGCTTTTCTTTGTGAGAAGTGAGCTCTTTGACGAGGGCATCTGTTTCAACTTGGTTTGATGAGTTGGATTCGACCTTTTCACGAACGACTTTAGCAACCTGAGAGATAAGAGAGAAGATCATCTGATCGATCGAGGGATGATCGGATGAAGAAGATTTTCCTTTGGAACTTTCTTGGATATGAGCAGCGGTTTCTGTGAGAAAAGAAGGGCCGACGGCTTGTGTTTGAGTGATGAGATGATTGATGCGATCAAGCAGTTGGGCGTTAATGTCAGCTTCCTTGGTCAGATGGGCGATTTTGAGTTTACGCTCTTCGCGCTGTTGATGAATTTGGCGCTGTTTCATTCTGATGAAGCTTCTCTTGTCCACACTTTAAAGAGAGGAGAGAGTGGAAAGAAAGGATGAGCGCAAGCCGAGAGGGGAGGAGAGAACAGAAGGAAGAGGAACGAACTTTGGATGGACTTCGATGTCAGAATCATCAGACAGCTAAGAAGAGAAAAAAGAAGGATATTTGAGGCCAAGTGAGGGTAGGAAAGGAAAGGAAGATTTACCTCGAGGGCATCCCACTTTGAGTAGTCGAGCGGCATGGATATTGGATATCCAAATGGATTTTGCTTGGCGGCGACGGACAGCGAATTAGGGGGCAGGTGGAGGAGGCACCATGCATGCTAAGGGTCACCTCCTAGCCATATTGCATGCTATGTGTCGCCACCTAGCCCTCATTGGCTCACTCCACTGATCTGATCCTGAGAGAAACACAATCAATCATCACCACTGTTGAGAGTCATACATGAGTTCTCCTCTCCCACAATGTGAGACCGACTCTCCTTTTCGTGCACAAGAGCGTCTCTTTAAGTCCAAGTCTGTCTGCCCTGATCTCTCCATTCTCTTCTCCCATCAAAATCTTCAACAACAACTCCACCTGCAATCCTTGGCACTCAACATCTCCTCTTCTCCTCAGCAGCCTATCTACTCTTTCCCTCTCTTTCCTGGACTTGTCTTCCTCCCTCACTTCTTGTCTCAACACTCTCAATCCAACCTCGCCTATGCCTGCTTCAATCATGTTGCTAATCATCCTCACCCCTCTAATCTCCATGCCCATTATCTTATCCCTCAAAATGGTTTATGGAGCTCTTACATTGATTCTCTAGTTAATCCTCCTTTATTCCTCATCCCTAAAAATCTCTCTCATTCTTCAATTGTCTTGAAGCCTTCATCTCCAGGCCGTAGGCAGACTATCGATTTGCCTCCTATCAATAAAGATAATTATCTCACTGAACGCAATCTCACTCCTAAACTTGACCCTCCTCCTTCTCATAAGTTACCACCTATTTCTATTGATCAGGTTTGGGTGAAAGGTAAAGTGAGATGGTGTACATTTGGTTGGCAATATCATGTAGATGCTTTTTCTTTTAACTTATGTTTATCATAAATAAAAAACAAAAAAGATGTCCCATCACTAAAATAACGTCATCGTCACACACTTCTTCACCTTCATTTTCGGTTTTATCTCGTCATCTTTCTTTTGATTCCCTTTTTCAAGTGGGGAACGAAAACTTATCACTTTGATAAACCACCCACCCCTATTCCATCTACAATTGATCTTTTGTCCCATCAGGCAATCAATGCTGTCAATTGGAATGAAGTTTACAAAAATGATCCGGTTATGCTGCCACAATCTCAAGATTGGACTTCAAACTACAAAGTTGAAGCTGGCATCGTCAACTTTTATCGCGTAAGTATTTTCTTTGCTATGCATAGAGGCTTTATGCACTTGTTCTGACAAGCAGGTCCATGATTTTGACCAATTATTATTATTATTATTTTTTTTTTTGACAATTTTATTTTATGGCACTATTTCGCATTTGTCATAACAGCTCAAGGATTCTTTGACCGGTCACATTGATCAGTCAGAAATATCAACCAACACCCCCTTAGTTTCTCTCTCTGTAGGACATTCAGCCGTTTTTTTAATTTCCCCCACCAAGGCCGACAAGCCTTTACCCATTCTTCTTCAAAGTGGCGATGTCTTAATCATGAGTGGTCCCAGCCGCAGATATGTTCATGGTGTCCCGAGAGTCATTGAACACACTTGTCCCGATTGGATTACCCAGCCTTCTATAAAAACCCCACATGAGAACTTGGACCCATCAAACCAATGGAAAAGCTGGTTAAGTGATGGCGGAAGGGTCAATGTTAATGTTCGGCAGGTTTTCTAATCCCAATTGGTCCATTTTTCTCTTTTTTCTTTTTTGCTTGGTTACATCACCGCTCGGATCTTTCATCTTTGAATCATTTTTTGAGAATTAGTAATATTGCCAAGATGTGAGATAAAAAAAAGTGGTATCATGATTGCCACGCTCTGGCTTTTCAGATTGCGTTCCATGTTATTCATAGTTCACTCAAGTTAGAGAGTTTAGTTGCAAATTGAGGTGGCTGACATTTTATCTACAGTTTAATAGTCATTCATTCTAAAATTCGCCTTCCCATTGCCAGTCACTTTTCTGTTCTTTATCCACAATCTACTGTGCTTTTGTTCTTGTCCTGCTTTTCAAAGTCTCTTGCTTGGCCCATTTTCTCGCCATCTACCCTTGATCCATTTTGCTATAACCAAGCTTTACTTTTCACCCTTTCTAATCATCACTTTTTGGTATTGTTTGGTACTTCAGATATATCCTTTTCTTTTTTTTTAAAAAAAATCAAGTGACTTCTTAATTCATTTATTTTATTTTTTCCAAATTCAACACCGGTCTTTAAAAGATTTACAATCTTTTATTTAGGATATCTTAACTGCAATCATGTCTTGGCCTATAAGCAAAAGTAGCGAAGAAGAGGGACTTTGGTCTCAATGTGACAACAAAAAACTCAAGAAATCACTTTGTGGCATAAGTGATGATGTGTGTTTATCTTTTTTTTTTTTACGTATCTTGAAGTATATATAAAATATACTGATATTCAACCGGGTTACATTCATTCATATAGATCATGACCAAAGCGACGTTAGCCATCACAACGGGTATACCAAGAAAGATTTTTGAGTTGACGGAGATGATTTCGAAGAGTGAAAATGATGAAGAATCTTTGTTCCATCCATCAAAGGATATTACATGGTCTTGGTTTAATGAACACTCTAATATGAATATTACAAGTCCTGGTTTTAAACCTCTCTTGACAGGTTCAGAGAATACTTGTGACCGGGTGGATGAAGCTATTATTGATCATAACTCAGCCATGGTGTCAGGTACTAATGCGCCACTTGGTCTAGAAAAATATCATCTTAAAGAACATGCAAAACCATTATCTTATTCAGTTCCATCTTCACCTAATACCGCTTTTTTTATCAAAGGTTCAATTCATCCTTCTAATTTGAATAATGGTTCCAATTATAATACAAGTGGAGCAACTGGAATGGTTACAACAACTGCTTCATCTGTTGTGGCTACAGTGACTAAGACAAACGGTCAAACTTCTAGTCGTCGTGTTAGTTTGTGTAGTGTTAGTCGACTGACTCCTGAAGCTGGGTCCGGAATCAGTGCTGTAGGAAGCTCTGGAAACAATATTCCAGCTTATAGTCAGTTTTTATTTTTTTACTTTCCCACTCTCTATGCATTTGAAGATTTATTTCGGTTATTAGATTTCTTGTATTTTAGATACATTATTCACTGAATTTTATCTTGTCTCATGTTTTCTCATTTTTAGTTCGCAAACCTCCTTTTCATGTGACTCAAATGTGGGATGTTTTGAGATGTCATGTTAAACAAATTGTTGAATTGGTATGTATGGATTATCTATTTTTATTTTTTTTCTTTCATTCTTTTTTTTTTTAGGTGGGATGAGATAATTGATGTTGATAACTTTTTTCATGATTGGAATTTGGATTTTTTTAGATGGATTTAATTCAAATTTATCTTATTTTGAAGACTCCTACCCATGAAGAAGGGAATAATACAGGGGTTGAAATTCAACAGCGTATGTAGACTACTTTTTATTTTTTTTAAGATAAAAAGCATATCGTTTTTTATATATCTTTAATTATATTTTTGCTATTTGTGTTAAATGAGATTTCTCGGTGTACTGATGTATATGAATTTGATTATTTATTCATATAGAATGTTCAAGAACTTGCGGTGAGGCTCGTCGGTTTGTTTTAGGAGTACGTCTTTTTTTTTTTTTTTTTTTTTTTTTTTGTGGGGGGGGGGAGTTTATTGACTCACGAAACTTACGTAAACTTCTACATGATTTTTTTGTTTGTTCGCTTGTTTTTTTCTGTAGACTGAAGGATATTTAAAGT
Source organism: Hemileia vastatrix (assembly GCA_030280995.1). Lineage (NCBI taxonomy): Eukaryota > Fungi > Basidiomycota > Pucciniomycetes > Pucciniales > Zaghouaniaceae > Hemileia > Hemileia vastatrix. Next base: position 17,957,207 of record JASXTE010000013.1, on the reverse strand, counting down.
TATATCATACTCAACGAGCGAAATTGGCGTCGAAATGCTTGAAGTATCCGTTACTTGAAGATTATACTCGCGCTTTAGTGAGCCTTTTTTTCTTTTTCTTTTTTCTTATTAAATAGTTGAAAGAAAGAAAAATTGTTACTCGCGTTTTTTGATTAACGGAATTGTTGGTTGAGATATTGATGATTTTTTTTTTTAATCAATTTATTATTCTTCTTACTATATAAAATAAAACAATAAAATAACAAAATATTATCAAAAAATGAAATGAAAATATAGTGTGAGCGGGATTTAGAAGAATGTCGTGATTGTCGATATCTTTTATCGAGGTTGAGGATTCAATGTATTGTGGTGATTGATGTGATACATAAAAATTATAGTAAAGTTAGTATTATTTTATTCATTTTTTTTTTCTTTTTCTGAGTACTCATTTTTAATGTTGTTGTTGTTGTTGTTTTGGTAATAGGTTGTTGATCCTAAAGGGATTGTCAGTGGTGGAGGGGTAGTGGGAATGTACTAGAGAATTTGTTATTATCTTTTCATTATTATTATTATTGGATGAGTCAAATAGTGTGGGGTGAGGAGAGGAGGGAACGTAATGATTTAAAGATGAATGAGAAGGATCAATAAAGAGAAGTTTTATTTATTTCATTCATTTGTTAGGAACTTGGGGTTTTTACTTTAATGATAGTAGTTCTTGTTGTTATTGTAGTAATAGGAGTTGGAAGTGTTTTTTTTATCATCATGTTGCTGATATATATATATATATATATATATATACATATTTATCTATACTTTTTTTTTCTTTTTTTTGTCATGTATAATTTTATCCTTTTGGAGGGAGCTTTTTTTTTTCTTTTTTTCTAAATTATTATCTCTTTCTTTTTTTTTACTACCTCCATTGTTTGAAATTCTTATTTTAAAAATTGAGTTAACCCTTATACCTAGTGCTCACATTTTTTTTTATTTTTTATTTTTTTTTTATTTTTTATTTTATTTTATTTTTATTTTTATTTTTATTTTATTTTTAGCAAAAAAAAAAAAAGCTTCAGGTGGTGAGTGTTAAACTCGTATCACTATTTACCTGTCAGGTGTAAAAAAAAAACTTGATGTGTAAGTGAGAAAAATTAAAAAAATTAAAAAAATTAAAAAAATAAATGAATGAATGAATGAATAAATGAATGAAGAAATAAAAAACTAAATAAAAAACTAAAAAAACCAAAAAAAACCAAAAAAAAAAAGGGTTTTTTAGTTTTCTTATTATTATTATTATTATTATTATTATTATTATTATTGTTTTTGTTTTTACTTTTATATGATATTCATTTTATTGGTTTGATTCAGTTTTATGGTACTTATTAAAAGGTCTCAGCTTGAGGATGGGGGAAGGGGGGAGGGGGGAAATGAGGTGCACATTTCATTTTAATCTAACTATTCTTTGAATTTCGGAGTATGAGTTTAAGTAGTGATATCATGGGATCTAAAGGTATAGCACATAGTTTAACCCTTATTAATGATTGATTAGTTTGATTTAATAATGTTTTTTTTTTTTTTTTTTAGTTTTTTAGTTTTTTTAGTTTTAGTTTTAGTTTTCTACTAACTATTGTGACACATAAATATATTTTTGTTTACTTTTATGAAGTAATGTAAGTAGAAATGTTATCAAAAGATTGGACTATTCATTTATTGAGTTAATAAATAGAACACCAGAAAAAAAAAAAAAAGAGAAAAAAAAGAAAAAAAAAAAAAAAAAGAAAAGAAAAGAAAAAGAAAAGAAAAAAAAAAAAAAAAAGAAAAAAGAAAAAAAAAAAAAAGACACACCACGCAATATGGGGGGCGGACTTGCTAGCAAGTCTGCAACCTTGAACCCTAATTCATATCTTTTTCAGCACACATTGAGGTGGTGATGAAACAATCATGAAGAAATATTGAATTTACTTTGAAAACACCTTGAAACTGATTTGAACCTTCATTGAACCACAGTTGATTAATAGTTCAAAAAATATTCACAGCAGGAAAAAAGTGTGCACTAGATGTCTAGTGCTTTTTTTTGCTTCCTGAATTGATTCCTGGTAGAATTACAAGTGGGACTTCCATCTGATGCCTCCCTCCCCTAATTCTCCCTTATCTTCAATCTGACTTCCTATCCTACCCCCTTATCTCATTTCTAAACTTGCCATCTACTTACCCATTTTCCCTATTCCTTTCCTTCACAGTGAGAAAACAACTCTCCTCTCCTTCCCCCCCTCTCCCTTCTCTTCTCTTCATTTCTCACACCTCCCCCAGACCCTCACTCACCTTTCCCAGCCCACTGTCATTATTTAGTTTTATTTTACTTTGTATTTTTTTCATTTTTCATGTTTCTTCCCTACAAAAATCTTCCTTTTTCAACGATTGGCCACATTTTTTTAGTAAACACAAGCAACTCAAATTCTGAAATATGTATTTAGTTACATTATTTACCACTTGGAATGGGTTATAATTCCTCAAAATTTTATTCCTTGTTATTTCTAATTTATACATATTAATTATTCTCAAGTTTATAAAAAGTTGGCTACTTCCCAAGCCCTTGCATGCCTCCCCAACACTTTTTTCACCTCTTCAATCTCATCGCTCACCTCCCCCAGAAAAATAAAGGAACTGGGGAAGGCTGGGGAAGGTAAGAGAGGGGCTTTACAGGGCTGGGAGAGGTTATAAAATCCCCTAACCCACTTCGGGAAGGCTGGAAAAGGTGAGCAAGGGTCCTTAAAGGGCTAGGAGAGTTGATAAAAGCCTCTCACCTACTACTCACAGCCCTACTTAGTCTTTACAGCACCTCGTTCACATCTCCAGCCAAATTAAGGGACTTGGGAAGCTGGGGGAGGTGAGCGAGGGGCTTTGAAAGTCTGTGGGAGGTAATAAAAGCCTCTCACTCACTTCTCCCAGCCTTCCTTAGTCTTTACAGAACCTCGCTCACATCTCCAGCCAAAGTAAGGGACTGGGGGAGGCTGGAAGAGGTGAGTGAAGGGCTGGAAAGATTGGGAAGGTGAGAAAGGGCTAGGGGAGGTAAGCGAGAGCTGGGGGATGTGGACAATAAACTGGGGAGGTGAGTAATAGTTTTAGAATGTGAGAGAAAGGCTGGTGAGGGCTAATGGAGGTGAGTGGGGTGAGTGAGGGGAATGGGAGGTGAGCGAGAGGTTGCAAAAGGGGTGTAGTTGTGTTAAAAGTGAAAATAGAGTGGAGGGGAGTAGTGAGGAGGGCTTAAACATAGATTTTGAAGCTTAAAGGGTGTAGCAAATGTATCAGGAGGGCAATAAAAGGGTGGTGAGTGGTAATAGAATTAACAGAAATGAAAAAGCAGAAAAATTTGTGTGGAGAGATTGAGAGGTTGTCCATTGAGGTAGTGAAAAATGGAGTGTGAACTTTGTTCTTCGGGCGAACATCAGAGTCCACCCCCTCAATCTACAGCTCTATTCTGCCGATGTGGAAAATGATTGATAATTATTTTTTATTGATATTTTTTAACTTAAACCTATAGTTTATACGTCTTTATTTTATATTTTTGATTTACAATGCACTTTAAGACTAAGAAAGTAATATAGTAAAATAATTGATAATGAAATACTATTTTGCTTTTTTACACAATAATTCACAGAATTCTTTTGATAACTATACATGATATAAATAAATAATATAATAGGAAAATTGTAGCAAAAAGTTAAAAACTAGAATAAAACATTTAAAGAAATTTTAAACTATTGAACTTATGTATTTTTTGAGTTTATTGTATTTATTTTTAAATGTAATAGTAAAATATGTTGGTTAGATTAAAAATAGCTTTGAATTAAATTAAATAATTAGGGTAAAGGTTGAGGAAAAGATTTATCCACATATATAACCATTTAGGCTTATTTCTTGTTTTGTGATTGCTATATATAACTGGATAATTGACTGTAATAACTGCAAATTTAAAAAACTTCAATAAGTTATCTACCTCAATATATTTATGATAATCTATTCAGTAACAGAATAAAATATCTGAGTCCTTTCTTTTACTAATTTTTTTTCATTTCAATGACTATATACATTTTCAAAAAAATTATTTATCATGTTTTTGGTGGAACTTAGATTGAACTCTCAATGCAATCTTGTTTCCAAGTGTGGTTCATAATAATTTAAGCCATGAAAAAATTTATACTTTTTTAGAAGTTTTATTAATTACTTTTAAATATAAAAATAATTATATTTTTATATTAAAATATTTTTATTAAACACTTTGAAGTTCTAAAAATAAGTACATATTAAGAATTATTTTTAGATAATATTATATTAAAAAAAGTTTTAAGTTGATTATATATTATTATGATATGATTTCTTTCCATATTACGTATTACGAAACTACCTAAAAATCAATTTTATACAACTATATTACATAAAAAAGATATCAGCTCTTCTGCTTAGATTTAAATTACTTCAAAAAAACATTATTTTTGCCTTAGGTACACATTATATAGAGTATTCAGAGCATCATATTAATTTTTTAGACTTACACATTTAAGTTGAATGGAAGCCTCAAAGGATAAAATTGGTCATTTTGTAAAAAAAAAAATAAGTAAATATCTTTTAAATCAATATATATTTTTATAAAAAGTCAAATTTTAATATTTATGTTTAGTTTAAAGTCTGTTATGAAGATTTGAAATATTGCTATTTAAATTAATTTTTATAACAATATAACCATTCCAGTATTGCTTTGTGATAAGGCCAATTTCAAGAAAATTTTTAAATTCTTCTGTTTAAATAAAATATCAAAGGGATTGTTTTCATACACTTAGAAACTGAATAGAAACATCATATAAGATCTACCAATCAGCATAAATATCATAATTCCAATAAATCATTGATAAATCTTGAACCCATATATATAATTTTACAATTGCGTGTAAGTGTTCAGTTGTGAATTACTCCTATCAAAACTTTGATTCTAATGACTAAAAAAGCGTACCTGAAATGTTTCATTTAATTTATTTTTCAAAACCATAGAATTGAAATATTTTTTCTTTTCATTTAAAACATGGAATAATATTATTTTTAATAAAAAGATGATTGCCTTTACAGCTGCTTTTCTACATGGGTATAATCTAAATTACCTATTGTGTCTTTTTTACAAAATGAATATCATATAATAGTTTTTTAATTTGAAACTGATAGAATTATGAAAAATTACCACTTTTACCTATTTAATTCAGTTCTTGAACAATAATACAATCAAAATATCTACCTGAAGCACATTTTTTAACATGAGATCACTTTTCAAATTATATGGTGCTTATTCCCAGGTTGACACTGAAATTATCCCACAATACAGCATTGAAGCAAAATCAAGTACTAAAATTAAAGTTTAAATAAATTTATACTAATTTGTTTTAGTATCTTTAAATTTTTACATCTAGCTTGAATTTCAGTCTTTCATATGAAAAATTCACTAAGTAGTGATTAATTATTTCAACTCATGAGATTACTCTACCAAATAACCATATTTACATTGAATTTTGATGAAATACATCATGAAGAGTTCCAGAAAATCATATGTGTATTACATTGAATAAATTAATATTGTGAAAATTCTTAGTAGTTGAATATTCGATAGAAAAAAAAAGAGCAAAAAGATATTTCCTTTTAATTTTAATCATCTTCTTGCATACAAAAATGGAAAAAACTGGATTAAAATTCACTTGTATAAGAATTATACTTCTTTCTAGACATATAATTAAACAATTTATCAATTATTAGTGCTAAGTGTAAAGAAGATATTAGAGAACTTCATTGAAACAGAAATTATGAAAACATATTTCTATCTTTTATTTTTCTTAATTATGAGTCTTTTCACAGTATTCTAGAATAGAAACTTGAGAATTTTTATGTTTCAATATTTTTATTAAATAATTCCATTGAGTTTAAAATAATTATATTGCATAATAAGAAATAATAAAAATACAAAAAAAAATATCAGGTAATATGGTTTAAATTAAAAAATAAAAGCTTCAAATTCTTGGTTAAAAGGAGTTATCATTAAAGAGAACCACTGATATTATTTTATATTTTTTCAAAAAAAATAGAATAAAATAATTAGAGAGGTTAAAAGTGATGTTTTTGAAATAAATAGTATAATTTTCAGTCTTTTAAGTGATCAGGTGAAATTCAAAATGAAAATGAAAATGAGTTTTGTGAAAAAAATTCTGTGAATGGATCAGATTATTAATCTTCCCTTGTTATTATTTCTATAAATTATTTATTAAACTTTCACTATTACTCAAGCACAGACTCATCCATGTTTGGTTAAGAGCCCAAGATGAGTTCAAAGTAAAGTTCAGTCTGAGTTCAGTCTGAGTTCAGTCTGAATTCCATCTGAATTCAAGTTGAGGACTTGCTAGCAAGTCCCCCCCCAAATATTGCGTGGTGAAAAAAAAAAAAAAGAAAAGAAAAGAAAAGAAAAGAAAAAAAAAAAAAAAGAAAAAAGAAAAGAAAAGAAAAGAAAAGAAAAAAAAAAAAAAGAAAAAAGAAAAAAGAAAAAAGAAAAGAAAAGAAAAGAAAAAAGCTGGTGTCTGCTAGCAGGGTCCCACCCCCTGACTGAGAACAATGGTAGTAGTTCAATTAGGGGACGGGGAGGGGAGAGCACCTTCTAGCAAGTGTCAAGATTTTTTTTTTCTTTTTTTTTTCCTGGTGGAAGATGATATATATAAAGATCCTTCTCCACACCAAAAACACCATCCCCCCATTTTTTTTTATAGCCAGAATATCTACCAATGACATGCATCATGCAACCAAAAAAAAAAGTACATACAGAAACAAAAAAAAAAAAAAAAACAAACACTAGAAAGGAAAAAATAAAAATAAAAATGACTAGATAACAGGCCATAGTAAAAAAAAAAATAATAATAATATATAAAAGGTTAAATAATTAAATAATTTAAAAATAAAAAATAAAAATAAAAATAAAAATAAAAATAAAAATAAAAATAAAAATAAAAATAAAAATAAAAATAAAAATAAAAATAAAAATAAAAATAAAAATAAAAATAAAAATAAAAATAAAAATAAAAATAAAAATAAAAATAAAAATAAAAATAAAAATAAAAATAAAAATAAAAATAAAAATAAAAATAAAAATAAAAATAAAAATAAAAATAAAAATAAAAATAAAAATAAAAATAAAAATAAAAATAAAAATAAAAATAAAAATAAAAATAAAAATAAAAATAAAAATAAAAATAAAAATAAAAATAAAAATAAAAATAAAAATAAATAAATAAAAATAAAAATAAATAAATAAAATACTTCATAGTGACCACATGTTGTTGTATTCTACAGTGAACATTCCCCATGTCATTGGAAGAAGAAGAAGAAGAAGAAGAAGAAGAAAAAATCTATTCTCTTGATTTTTCACTCAAAGGAAAACTTACACATGCTAAAAAAAAAAAAAAAAAACTATGTTGTTTGAATTCCCATGAAAAATATATTTCTCATGTCACTATCTATTGTAGATTTAGGTTTCTGTTAGGATTTGGGTTGAGAGGTGAGGAGGAGGAGGAGTGCTTTGGGCACTATGCATTGTTATAGGCAGAAGCAAGGGATATTACATCAGGGGGTTTTATGGGGCAAGCACTGTGGGGTGCTCCTCATCAGACAACTTATATAGTAATACATTTACTTCTTAGTCTCCCATAGTTGTAACCCTCACTGTTGGAAGCCCCAACATAGTCAGTCCTAGTTAGTCTCATTTCTGTATCAGCATATACAGTCCTGTCTTAGGCTAGTGTTAGCACTAGTAGTAGTCTTCCCTCTTAGGTCCTAACAGTTTGCCACTCAAAGAGTATCTCCCAAGTCACTAAAGTTTTAACAATAATACTCCCACTCCAGGAATACTGGGATTAAATTACATCATTAGGGGGTCTCAAACCTTACAAACTACACCACATGAACAGGCAAGAAAAAAAAAGGTACCAAAATTGCTTTCAAAAAAAATGAAATACATCTATCCAGGACAGGTGTATATCAACAGCATATTTTTCCACAAAACGTTCTTTTTTTGTGTCAAATAAGTCATCAAAATACTTTCTTTCTTCATCATGATTAGTGAGCACTAGGTACAGAGATGCCAACACTAGGTACAAAAGTGCCAACACCCAGATTTTTTTTCCACATAATCTCTAAGGGCATATTCATATGAGTGAGGTATGAGACTTAAAAAATGGTTAATTAATCCCATAATCAGACACTTACCCTTCATCTTCATCAATTTTTATTTTTTTTGCAATGAATTTTCCAAGTTTTCCAGTTTCATTTGTTTTGTTTCAGCTCCAAGCCATGAAGTCACATAACACTTTCAAGATTCTGTCTCACTTAGATATCTCATCTTCTCTTCATCTCTCACTTGCATCAGTCATTGTTGGTTCTCATACTTCTCACCCCTAAGCTCTCAAGGTAAGTGTTGACAAGTCATCTAAAAGATGGACAAAAAGGGAGAAGAAGGAAAAGAAGAGAATAAAACAAATAGGGGAAGGAAAAAGAAGGAAACACCAATGAAAACAATAGACTTAAGGTAATACAGTCCTAATGACAGATTAAAGAGGGTTATAATGGGATTGTAAGTAAGTAAATCTTTTCTCTTTGCTATATCTTTTAACTTATAATATTATCACTTTTAATGTAACCTTTATTTATATTTTCAATTTCATTTGTAAGGGCAAAAAAGCGCCACCTATAATAAAAAAGAACAATATATGTTATTACTTTCAATAAAAGAAAGTTATAATGTAAGTGGTAAGGCTACAGGGGGTTACCCAAGGCCTTTATATAGGAAAGGAGCTCTCTAAAGCGCCACAAAAAATTATATACTAAGTAAAGTAAAACAATAATAGCATGTAACTAAATTTTAATAAGTGTAAGGGGAATCCATGACAAAATTTAACTAATGTACATGATTAAGAGACCAAAAAACCACCAATTTAAACCCAAACAGTTACAATAAAATTTGTGAGTAATTGAATAAGAGTGATACACATAAAATTTAACTTACTAAATTTAAAACGTGTCTTATAACCTTTTCATTAATAACCAATTTGAATTAAACATAAACATACACCATTTTAACACATAAAAAGAGCGTCATTAATTAATTTAGTATAAAACATGAGTAATTAACTAGTTTAAACTATTTTTATTAGTGTAATAATTTTTTTAATTCAAAAAAAGTATTTCTTTTGACAAGATGACTAATTTTTAAAGAAAAAAATTATTAGTTTATTTAATAAAGTGTTTTAAATTGTTTAATACTTTTATGACACAATTATGAATCAAAAAAGTGCCCAATATTTATGTATTATAAAATATGAATGGTATTATTATATATATATATATAATTAATAATTAATTAGATTATAAGTTAAATTCATTACATATAATTATAATACAAAATTAAAATTATTTAATTATTATTTTATAATTACTAAATACATAAAAGGGTGCCCATATTTTATAGAATATAATGTATTATATACTTATTTAATTGTATATAAAATTTATATAACCCTTATTTTAATTATATTTGGGTGCCTCAAACATTACCAAATACAACACATAAACATGCCACAAAAAAGGTACCAAACCCACCATCAAAAAATGAATTACACCTGCTCTAGACAGATGTATATCAACAGCATATTTGTACCCAAACACATCTTCTTTTGGGTCAAAAAAGTCATAAAAACACTTCCCTTCATCATCATGATTAGTCAGCACTAGGTACAAAGACACCAACTGTCAGCAAGGCTGCTAGACTTACCCAGTAAAATAATTAATTATTTACTGGGATGAAGACACACCTTTTTATTTCTTATATTATTATTAATTATAATATATTTACTTTAAAATTACTTTTAATAAATTAACTAGTTACAAAAAGTAAATTTAGTAAATATTTAAAATTAATATTAAATGTCCCTTATATTTTTTATTTCCTAACACTGTGCTCAATGAAAGGTTAAAGGGAAATAAAAATTAATATTAAAATAAAATAAATATATACAAAAAATTCAAATAACTTATTTAAAAGTGACATTTACAGAAATTTCTAAATAAAACAATTAATTTTGACATATAAATTAAATACATTCTTTATAGAAAAATCTTAATATTTTAAATATTTTATTCTAGTGGTTTCTTTTTTCTCTCATACTCCTGTATATAGTATTCTGACTCCATGCTTTCTCTCTCTTTTGCCTATATAAGGCCTCCCCCTTTTGGTTGTTTTGGATCATCCTTTACTTACACATTATTTTATTTATTACAATCCAATAATATTAATTACTACTATCTATTTTTTTAGTATTTACAACTGCGTATTTTCTAATTCATTAGTTATAATAATAATTATAAATTTTTACCTTTTAAACTGAGTAATTTAACAAAAAGATACTTCCATACATACCTTGACTTTGAAATCTTCAAAAATTCACCTATCACTGCCGTTGAACCTCCAGTAAAACCTTCTAGACCAAAAGACCCTCTCAACACTTGAGGCACTTTCCAAATTGTTGTCAACGCATCGATAACTTGACACTGGAAACCATGGGACCATTGAATATGAGGAACATTAAGGACGGGTGGACAACAAAAACAACAAATGTCATCAGGAATTGTGGTAGCCTAAAGTTTAGTACGGCACCTAAGTACGTAAATGGAGTTATTACGGCGTGCAAGATTGGCGTTATTATTTTTTATAAAAGGGTTTTATTTAATTTATTGGAGTTTTAAATATGAAGAAATTGGTCACGAGCAAATGCCTACACGAAAACAATTTATTTTACGGAGAAAACTTATTTTTACGGTCTAAAAAATTTATAAGTATTAAGTCGAGTCACTCAAGAACCTTGGGAAATTTTCCCAGAATTTTTACTATTTTTCTTATATTTTTAAAAGAATTTTAAAGTTTTATAGAAATATTTACGTTTTCAAAAATTACTTAACTTTGATGAATTTTCACGGGGTAATTAGAGCTGCGCAGACTACGAAAATTAGTTTGGTATGTAAAGGGGAAGTAGCTCTATTATGTGTAATTTTTCTAGATTTTTTATTATAGTTTTAAGGTTCTAAATTGAGTCCGGAAGTCCGGACGGACTCCGTTTCGACTCCGTACGGGCTCCGGATTGACTCTGGAAGAGCTCTGGAGGGGAAAACTTAGGCACGTGACTAGGAATACTTAAGCGACTCTCAACTCGAAATTGAGAGGGGGGACACATCATACAGCTTAATCATTGACCACCACGGTCTCATTTTTTTATTACTCAACAAATTAAAATAAATTGTAATACCCTTATAACTTTATATTTTATATATAACATTTTTAGAAATACTACTCAACAATTTAAGTCACACTTCATACAGGGTATCTTTAGAAAGGTCTTCATTGCTGGGACTTGATTATTGCTGTCTCATAAAAATTCAAATTATTATAAAAACATAAAAGTCAATCTTTACAGATCTTTCACTGGTACACCTTAATTGTTGTCATCAGTATTTCTTTTATCAACAGCCACTTTTATTCAAATCTCAATAAGCGTTAATTATTTTAGAGTTTCATTATTTTTATTAATCAGATCCAAGTAGATTGGTTAGCTTAGTGATTTAGAATTCCCATTTTGTTAATTTTATTGGAAGGACGGGGTTTTCGGCTAAATCCACATATCTCCTCCGGATTCTGCTTACAGCAAGGCGACTGTAAGAGTTTACCTTACCATAGTTGGCGCCCAACGTGGGGTTCGATTTCTCTAGCTTTCTTTAAAGACTTACTTGGATCAAGAACGTTATTAGCCTGCAAGAGGCTTATTCTCTGAAACTCTAATTGGATTTTTGTTATTGGCCTGCAAGAGGCTTGTTATTTTATCGATTGTTAACGCTTTTCATTACTTATTGGGATGTCTTCTTCTGCTGTTGCTTCTGGATCTTCTAACCCTCTTACTCCCTCAGTTAGAATTGTTTCTTGGGATGGCCCAAAGTTTGATGGGGAGGAGGTTAAATGGTTCATTAGCAGGTATGAAGCTGCTGCTGCTGTTGATGGTGCTTCCCATGTGGATATGGTGAAGCAAGTTAGATTTTTTATTGCCGATAGGGAGGTGGAAAAAGAGGTTATTGCTATGCAGGCATTCAAGGACAAGGATTGGGTTAAGCTTTCTAAAGCTATGGTTGATAGATGGGGTGTTAGGTTTACTATGATGGACCTCAATAAAATTGTTGGAGACTGGCAAGCAAAAGGTGGTGTTTCTTCTATGGCTGACTTCAAAAAGCTCTGTGTTCAGTTTGATGAAGTGGTGGAATATCTCATACTGGTGGACGAGTTAGTGCATGAGAACCAAGCAAAAGACTTGTTTTGGTCAGCATGCAGCAGGGATATTCGAATGGACGTCTTGAAGGATCTTTCAAGAAAAGATTTGATGAAGGAACTGCCTAATGGTGAGCAGAAACTGCCGGCTCTGGAGGTTATCAAGGACAACATTCAGGCCCATCTCAAGTTATTGGCGTTGGACAAATATCAAGAGTCATGCACTCAATATGTTAGCAAGGTTAGCGAAGTTTTGGCCGAAAATAACGATATTATGGTCAAAGCCCAGGAGGCCAAGAAGGCTCAAATGGGATTACCTGCTGCTAAAGTTGAGGGTAATGTAGATAATAAGATGGTCGATCACCTGGCCGATTTAACGAAACAATTAAAAATATTTGTTCAAGAAACCCAGAAGGCCAATAAGGCCCCAATTACTTCTTCGTCGACTTCAACTTCTTATCAGTCCAGAGGTTATGAACGTCGAAATTATAATGGCAATAATAATGGTAACCGCTTCCCAGGCAATGGGAGAAATGGTGGGAATGGTGGTAATGGATATAGAGGTGGCTATGATGAGCCAAAGGTGTGCTCCTATTGTAATAGGAGAGGGCACAGAGCAACAGTTTGTTTTGCTCTTGATAAGGATATGGATGCTGGGCGAGTTTTATTTGATGGTAAAGTTTATAAATTTCCCGATGGTTCGTTCATCAAGCCCAGTGATGGACAGTCTCCTTCTGATTTGGTCAGAAGAAGTTTAACGGCTGAAAGGAGAGCCAGATTTGAAGAGGTGACGGATGAAGATGTTAATGCCAAGAGTGGCAAAAATGGTAACGGTAATGGTGGTAAAGCTGACAAGGGCAAGGAGAAAGAGGTCAGTAAAGCCACATTTTCTACTTCTTTTGGTGGTTTAGAGCTGGCGACGGTTGCCCAGGTGGAGGGTAGCTGTATGGCTGGCGAATACGATGTTAATGCTGCTAGAAGAGCAGCCGCTACTAAGGCGAAAAGTAGCATTCAGAGCCAATTGAGGGCTAATCCTGGCAAGGCCAATAACAAAGTGAACCCTTACTCTAAGGACAAGATTTCTAGTGCTCAAACTGCCGCCAACAAATTGAACCCTTACTCTAAGGACGAATTATATAAAATGCAGAAGGGGATTGCTGATATGGGGCCCCCTAGTTATGGCAAGTTCGATTTAAATGGTGAGCCTATGCCAGAGGATGATTCGGATTCTGAGGAGGACGTACCGTTGGCGTCTCTACCCAGACCAAGTTTTAGCGGTCCCATCCCAATGGAGGGTGTAAGAAGGACTAGCGATGGATCAGGATTAGTGCAAGAAGCTGGTGACGGAGTTAGGGTTATAGAAAGTGAAGATGTTATTATGGGGGGTGAAGAAGGCTCGGTTGGACCTCAAGAGGTACCCAGGGCCAAGGTTGTTAAATCAAAGGTCCAGTATGAGCGGCCAGTAGTTTCCGGTCAAGCTAATGCGATGGACGCAGTTTTGAATAGGGTGAATCAACTTCAGATTCCCTTATCTTTGGGGGAGTTATTTACGATTAGTCCGGCGCTTGCTGAAAAGCAAAAGAAGCATTTGACGAGGCGTCGGGTTTCCACTGGAGAGGTGGAATATATTTGTGAAAATGCTGAAAAGTTTGGGGAAGATGTAGATACACATTTTTCCGCTCCCCTGGGTTACCTGGTGGTAACTCTTAATGGTAAAGAAGTAAAGGCCTTGGTCGATTCAGGGTCTCAAATTAATTTAATTTCATTGGAGCAAGCGACGAGTATAGGCTTGCCAATTAAAAGTGGAACTGGGGGAAACCTCAGAGGTATTGGAGGGCATGCAACAGAGCTGATGGGTACAGCTGAGCATGTCAGGTTAGGCATTGGTGGATCTGTTGGTAAGGTTCACTTTTATGTGGCCAGAGGAGCAGTCAAAACTGTTCTTGGTGGTCCTTTTTTGATGGATTTTGAGGCCAGGATAGGGTATCAAGCTGGCATGGGGATTAGTTTGGAGATCACTGGTGAAGATATGCGGAGGTTACATATGCGGTTAGCGCCTCCTGGAGATGAAGGTTGGGAAACACGGCCAGGGATTACTACTCTGTGCCAGTGTTGTGTTTGCACCAAGAAGCGGCATATAAAACGGACGGCTTCTGGTGAATTATGTTTGTTGGAAAGGGATGAATGCCCTCATTTTTTGGGGTAGCAGGGGCTGATCACTCTAATGTTGTAATCTCTCCTCAGGATGAGATCCCGGATTGCAATAGGTCAGCTCACTTGGAGATAATTCAAGTGGATTCTCAATTATTTTCTGTTAATATTACTTTGGAGTGCAAATATGTTATGGACTTTTCTATATGTTTATTGGATTTACCCGGTTTTTCTATTAAATTTAAAAATGGTGAAAAAGGCAAAATGGGCCAAATCAGGTTGGATAAAAATTGGAAGGATATGTATACAGACCTCCAGCAAGAGGGTAAACTGCGAAAATCTTATCAAAACCCGATTAAAAATCTTGGTATAATTAAAACACAAAAAAATAATTTATGTGAAAAGGTTATTCCAGGCCTCCAGCAAGAGGTTAAACTGAAATTATCTCCTTCTATTTTGGACCTCCAGCAAGAGGGTAAGCTGCGAAAATCTCATCAAAACCAAATTAAAAATCTCGGTATAATTAAAACACAAAAAAATAATTTTTGTGAAAATTCTATTACGGACCTCCAGCAAGAGGTTAAACTGCAATTATCTCCTTCTATCACGGACCTCCAGCAAGAGGTTAAACTGCAAATATCACATCAAAATTCGATTAAAAATCTTAGTATAATTAAAACTCAAAAAAATAATTTTTGTGAAAATTCAATTCCGGTCCTCCAGCAAGAGGTTAAACTGCCAACTTTCTTTACGGGTGATTTACTGTTGGATAAGGGAAGAAAAGGTGTCGGAAAATCTGTTTATAAATTAGACGAGGGAAAGGAGAAAAGGGTAAAATTTAAAAATGAAATAAAATATTTTTCTAATCTTTCTTATTCTGATTCTGGCGATGAAGAAGATTCATTTGATGAAAGTTTTAATGGCGATACAAAAGTAAATGATTTACCTCAAGTTTATTTAGATGTGGACGCAGCCAAATATAAGAAAGTAGCAAATAAAGTTCGACCTATTAATGAACCGCTACCTGCTGAATTAAATCCACCTTTGAGAAGACCAAGGTTATCAAGAGATCCTTATGAAAGTCCCTTGGTAAAGAATCCGCCTGAGTTTTCTGAGACGTCAAGAATCACTTTTGAGAGACTGGGTGTTGTTAATTTTGGACCTGATGGTTGGTTGTCTGGAGAAGAGAAGAAGTTGTTGTTGGATGTGATGGTCAAGCGAGAGAAGGCCATTGCTTTTGTAGAAGAGGAGAGGGGTGTGTTGAAGCATTCCTATGGGGAGCCTTACAAGATTCCTGTGGGATGTCATGAAACGTGGCAGCAGAAACCGATTCCTATTCCGGCTGCATTAAAAGAAGCCTATATTGAAGTTGTCAGAGAACGGATACGCACTGGACTGTATGAGCAATCAACGTCAAGTTATTCTAGTCCTGTATTTTGTATCAAGAAACCGAATGGCAAGCTTAGAGTTGTTCATGATCTTAGGGAATTAAATAGGGTTACAATAAAGGATGCTGGGATACCGCCTAGTGCTGAGGAGTTTGTTGAAGCGTTTGCAGGGAGAGTGTGTTATGGTTTGGGAGATATTATGGGTGGATATGATGAGAGAGAGTTACATCCGGACTCAAGGCCTCTCACTACATTCGATACGCCACTTGGACGTTTACAGTTAACAAGATTACCTCAAGGAGCAACAAATTCGGTTGCAGTTTATCAAGCTCAGATGGCTTGGATCCTTCAAGACGAAATTCCACAATATGCTGGAATCTTTATAGATGATGGAGGAATTAAGGGACCAACAACCGACTATGATAACCAGGTGTTGGAAGAGAATCCCGGGATACGCAAATTCATTTGGGAGTTTGCAATTACTTTAGAAAGAATCTTGTTTCAAATTGAAGAGGCTGGTTTAACTATTTCAGGTTCAAAATTTTCATGTTGTGTGCCAGCCTTAGAAATATTAGGCCATGTGGTATGTAGAGAGGGTAGGATTATGTCCAAGAAGAAAGTTAACAAAATTCAGTCCTGGCCAAGACCCAAGAATACGACCAAAGTTAGAGGGTTTTTAGGCGTTTGTGTATATGTTAGAATGTTTATCAAGGACTTTTCTTCATTGGCAGCTCCATTGAGACGGTTAACGAGAAAGGATGCAGACTGGGAGTGGGATGAAGAGTGTGAGAAGGCGTTTGTGAAGTTGAAGGAGATTGTGGGGAAGGATTTAGTCCTGCACAAGTTGGATTATGGAAAAGGAGCTGGCAGAATTTATTTAGCAGTTGATTCAAGTCAGGTGGCAGCTGAAGCGGTTTTGTCTCAGATGGATAAAGCTGGTTACATCAGGCCAGTTAGGTATGAATCTGTAGTATTTACTGAGGTCGAATCAAGATATTCTCAACCAAAATTGGAATTATGTGGTGTGGCAAAAATACTGAAGAAACTTCAGCATATTTTGTGGGGGCAACATTTTGAGTTGCAAGTGGATGCGAAATCGTTAATCCAGATGATTAATTCCCCAAGTTTACCGAATGCACCCATGACGAGATGGGTAGCTTTTATTCAACATTTTTTGTTTGATTTAGTTCATAAGCCTGGCAAAACTTTTACTATGCCAGATGGTTTATCAAGGAGACCACCCACTGAAGAAGATTCAGACTCAGAGGAGTTCGATGAAGATATACCTATTATCAAAGCCAGCACTAAAGGAGCTGAAGACTTTCCATACCTCCCCCATGAGGTTAAACTGGCAGGACTATTGTGTTTAGATTATGGTGTTGATGACCTCCACCAAGAGGATAAACTGGAAAATAGTTTTTATGTTAATAAAGGTGTTGGAAAAGGTGTAGATAAATTCGGTAGAAAGGAGGTAGAAGAAGATGTGGTGTATGTAGAGGAAAATGGATTGGTAGTGTGGGATAGTAGTAAATTAAGGAATGGTGTATATGTTGGAGAATTAGAGAATTTAAATAAAAAGGTGGATAAAGAGAAAGAGGTATTTTCAAATACGGTTTTCGAAGGATCCAAAGGTTCAGAAGAAAAACGTCGACATAGCTCGATTAAAGATTTATTTAGGGGTCAACGATTATTGGCTCATTCATGTGCAGGTGATATTGGTGATAGAGAAGTCCCTATTGATGTTATATTAATCGATTTTCAAGATGAAGTCTGGGGTCAGACTGGTTTTTATTTTTTGTTAGTCAAATATTTGTTGACTTTAGAGAGGCCAGAAGATTGTGAAGACGATGAATGGGTGGCTATCAAGAGGAAGTCATCTACGTTTTACCTATCTGGTCGACGTTTAATGAGGAGGAGGTATCCAAATCCTCAAGTAGTTATAACTCAACAGAAGGGGCAAGAATTAGTTTTGAAATCACTGCATGAAGTTCTTGGGCATAGAGGCGTTGGAGAAACATTTAGAAGAATTTCTGATCGATTTTGGTGGCCTGGCATGAAGATGGCTGTTAAACAGTGGGTTCAGTCATGCAAAGAATGTCAAAGACGAAGCTATTTAAGGCCAAAAGAACCTGGACGCGCAACCGGTGAATATACGCTCTTTGGAAGAGTTAGTTTAGATCGTTCATATAAAAGAGGGACGGTATAAATATTTAATTGTGGCCAGAGATGATTTATCTGGTTGGGTAGAGGCAGCGCCTCTTATTAATTTAACTGCCAAAAATGTGGCAGAATTTTTTTTGAATAATTGGGTATATAGGTATGGGGTGATGAAGTTGGTGACGGTAGATGGAGGTCCTGAATTTGGGACAGAGTTTAAAGAGGCCGTATTGAAAGTTGGATCAAAGGTTAGGGTAGCGACCCCATATTATCCTGAAGCTGAAGGCATGGTTGAAAGAGGGCATCAAGTTATTAAGGATGCTTTAGTTAAAATGTGTGGGACAAGTGCTGAAAAGTGGAGGCACTATTTACCTTTAGTTTTATTTGCTGATCGAATCACTGCCAAAAGGACGACCGGATTTTCACCTTATGAACTTGTTTTTGGACAGAAAGCAGTTTTACCGGTTGATTTAGAAGCTGAATCATATCTTGGAGTTGACTGGGACACGGTCAAAACTACTGAAGAATTATTGTGTGCAAGAATGATGCAGCTAGAAAAGAAAGAAGAATATTTAGAAAAGGCATATTTGCGGATGATGAAGATCCGAAATCAATCAGTCAAATATTGGGATGAGCGGTTGGCACATCGATTAAGGAAACCTTTGAACCCAGGTGATATGGTCCTGGTGTATAATAGGAGTTTGGAAAGTCAATGGGGAAAAATGTTTGCAGATAGGTGGAATGGACCGTATAAAATCAAGGAGCAAGTTTCCGGCGGTTCATATGTGCTAGAAGAGTTGGATGGAGTAGTATTGAAGAAGAGGGTAGCGGCCGATCAAGTGAAAAGGTTCTATCCTAGAGGCACCAGGAGTGCCGAAGTCTTCCTCCGCAATGAGGATAAACTATGACATTTATGAAATTATATGGATGAACTCCGAAATGAGGATAAACTACAATTTTAATGACTTTTATTAAATTTATACCTCCGCAATGAGGATAAACTATGATATCAACGAAATTTTATGGATTCCTCTGCAACGAGGATAAACTATCTTCTTATTTTTATCAAAAATACTTTACTATCTTTACACTTCCTATGGGCGACGAAACTATGATGAAACTTAACGAAATTCAAGAAGACCATCTTTGAAATTTTCAAAAACTTAAAATTCTTAAAATATGGGTGAAGATAGTGTTGGAAAACTTTTTAAAATTTATTGGAAGAAGTGTTCACAGGGGAACCTTCTTAATTTAATATTGGCAAGTGTGGGGGTAATTGATGGGCTGGCTGCTCTATACACAATTACCCCATAATGTTCGTTTCCAAAATTTTCCCTGTTTCTAGTTGAATTCTGGCTTTGTCTTTTAATTTTAGGAAGTCCACTAAGACTATAAACTGGAACGAATCAAGAGACACCACTCTCAACGCCGGATTCAAGATTCTTTTATTTTATTTTGTTTTTGATTTTTTTATGATAGATTGTGATTTCTTTTCTTTAATATATATTATGAATTATTGTAAAGGTGATGCTCACTGGTGGTCTCTAATCATTTTTATAAATTGGAGGGAGCCCACCCAGTGATCATCATTATAAAAATTAGCTTCTAAAAACTTTCATTTATTTTCTTTTCTTTTCAATTTCTCAAAATTGTGTAACCACATCAAGTTGCACTTGGATGTGGGTATGATGTCGAGGGTACGGCTCATCAAATGGCCGGGGGGCATCTTTTAAAATTTTATTTTAAAATTTTTTTTAGTACTTTTTTTTTGTCTTTCTTTTCACATTTATTTAACTTTCTTTAAAATTAAATTTTAACTTTTATTTCAAAACTATCTTTTCTAAAATCTTTTATTTTAAATTTAAAAAAAAAAATTAAAATTAAAAAAAAAAAAAAATAAAATAAAATAAAATAAAAAAAAAATAATAAAAATAAAATAAAAATAAAATAAATAAAAAAAAATAAAAAAAAAAAATAAAAAAAATAAAAAAAAAAAAAAAATAATAATAATAATAATAAATAAAAAAAAAAAAAAAAAAAAAAAATTAAAATTAAAATTAAAATTTATTAATTAAATCAAAATCATTATTATATTTCTTAGTTTTATTTTTTTTTTTAGTTTTCATTCTTTTTAGTTTTATTCATTTAGTTTAGACAGGAAACAGGGTCTAGGAGAACTCAATACCAATGGGATTTTACTTCAAGATATCTGTTAGTCCTCCAAGACTTTATACTGGCTACTCTTCAAGACGTTCTTTAAGTTTTTTTTACACGTATTTTGGAGCTGTTAGTCCTCCAAGACTTTAAACTGGCTACTGTTCAAGACTTTCCTTAAGGTTTTATACATATTTTGGATCTGTTAGTCCTCCAAGACTTTAAACTGGCTAATTTTCAAGACTCTCATTAAAGATTTTATATTGGAGCTGTTAGTCCTTCAAGACTTTAAACTGAATTTCAAGGATAATCAAGATTTTATGGATATTTTTGGAGATGGATTTCTTTTTATATAAATCAAATTTTAGGTCCACCAAGACCTTAAACTGGACTATTATCAAGTGTTGGGTCCACCATGACCTTAAACTGGATTTCTTATCGATTAAATGTTTGGTCCACCATGACTTTAAACTGGTAGTTCATTCATTGTTTAGTCCACTATGACTTTAAACTAGAAAATTAATATCTGCAGGATAATTCAACATTCATTGGACCACTATGGCCTTATACTGGATTACTTGTCGATCAAATGTTTGGTCCACTATGACATTAAACTGGATTATCAAATTTATTCAATCTTTGGTCAAGCCTAGGCCTTACTTAGGAATATATCAAGATATTTATGCACTTAAACGATCTTTGGTCCACCAAGACCATAAACTGGCAATCAATTATATGTTTGGTCCACCAAGACTTTAAACTGGAATGTCAATCTTGTTTGGATAACTCAATTCAATCTTTTAATTTATCACTGTCCACTATGACTCTAAACTGGTTATTCAATTATTTCTGGAATTGGGTGCTGATAAGCTTTAGGAGGTTAAAATTTTAGGTGGTGATGATGCTAATGAAAGCATAATGGTTAATTAGGTGAAATTTGTGGCGCTTTAACATGGTCTAAAGTTAAAATTATTATTGGAAGCCTGGCAAAAGTATTTTATGGGTTTGCTGTATAGCAAAGTTTGAAAATTGTGATGAAGGAATCAGAAGTTAGGATGGTAGTTGGATTTTAGGGAATGATTTTTTTTAGTGCCTCATAGTTAGGCCATTTTTTTTTTGGTGTGAAGCTTGGAGGACCTTATGGCGAGATTGGAATCATAGAATTCGGCTCAGTGGGGGGCCCTATGAGGTTGGAATCAGGAGTATTCGGCTCATAGGAAGATCCACTCTCTCAATGCTGTGACAAGAAGGAAGACTGGTATATGGGAGTCTGAGGGGATTCAAACCTTTCTCTCAGTAGTGGAATCATCACAAGATTTATATTATTTTATGTTATATCAAGCCAGAGAAGAAGAAAGAACGTTTTTTTTATTATAAAGATTTATAAGAAGACCAGCTAAAACAAATTTATCAAATTATTTTATTAGACAAGATAATTCTTTTGGAATTTCTCAACCACTTATGCAAGTTATAAGAATGGGGACATTCTCGATTGGAGGGAGGATGTGGTAGCCTAAAGTTTAGTACGGCACCTAAGTACGTAAATGGAGTTATTACGGCGTGCAAGATTGGCGTTATTATTTTTTATAAAAGGGTTTTATTTAATTTATTGGAGTTTTAAATATGAAGAAATTGGTCACGAGCAAATGCCTACACGAAAACAATTTATTTTACGGAGAAAACTTATTTTTACGGTCTAAAAAATTTATAAGTATTAAGTCGAGTCACTCAAGAACCTTGGGAAATTTTCCCAGAATTTTTACTATTTTTCTTATATTTTTAAAAGAATTTTAAAGTTTTATAGAAATATTTACGTTTTCAAAAATTACTTAACTTTGATGAATTTTCACGGGGTAATTAGAGCTGCGCAGACTACGAAAATTAGTTTGGTATGTAAAGGGGAAGTAGCTCTATTATGTGTAATTTTTCTAGATTTTTTATTATAGTTTTAAGGTTCTAAATTGAGTCCGGAAGTCCGGACGGACTCCGTTTCGACTCCGTACGGACTCCGTTCCGGCTCCGTACGGACTCCGTACGGGCTCCGGATTGACTCTGGAAGAGCTCTGGAGGGGAAAACTTAGGCACGTGACTAGGAATACTTAAGCGACTCTCAACTCGAAATTGAGAGGGGGGACACATCATACAGCTTAATCATTGACCACCACGGTCTCATTTTTTTATTACTCAACAAATTAAAATAAATTGTAATACCCTTATAACTTTATATTTTATATATAACATTTTTAGAAATACTACTCAACAATTTAAGTCACACTTCATACAGGGTATCTTTAGAAAGGTCTTCATTGCTGGGACTTGATTATTGCTGTCTCATAAAAATTCAAATTATTATAAAAACATAAAAGTCAATCTTTACAGATCTTTCACTGGTACACCTTAATTGTTGTCATCAGTATTTCTTTTATCAACAGCCACTTTTATTCAAATCTCAATAAGCGTTAATTATTTTAGAGTTTCATTATTTTTATTAATCAGATCCAAGTAGATTGGTTAGCTTAGTGATTTAGAATTCCCATTTTGTTAATTTTATTGGAAGGACGGGGTTTTCGGCTAAATCCACATATCTCCTCCGGATTCTGCTTACAGCAAGGCGACTGTAAGAGTTTACCTTACCATAGCATGTGACTTACTTTTTTGCCACAACTGGGAATCAAACCACGCTCCAAATTTTAGGTTTATACATTGGCAATTGTCATATATATTTGTGGTGACTATATTGGTTACTATCTGTGGGTCTCACTTTGCATATTTCATAGTTTACATATATCTTTTTTACTCAGCACTCTGAAGTGGAATTAATTTTCTCACATTGCAGGGGGAGGTGCCTGGTAAATAATAATTTTTTTTTCCTAATTGACCAAGATAGAACTATATCTTTCTTAGTCTTAGAAGTAATATAAAATTAAAATCAATTATATAATATTTTTTTTAATTATTTCAGTTGACCTCTTGTCCTGATAATTAAAATATTATCTTATTGTTTCAGTTGACAAATTGTCCTGGCAGTAATATATATATATATATATATATATATATATATATATATATATATATATATATATATATATATATATATATATAATTAATTGAATTAATTATATTTAATTATCTCAGTTGACATTAAGTCCTGCAAATTAAATTATTTCAGTTGACATTAAGTCCTGGTAATTAAATTATTTCAGTTGACATTAAGTCCTGGTAATTAAATTTTTCAGTTGTCTCTTAGTCCTGACAATTATCAACATATATATTAGTAATTAATAAATTAGTTTATTATTTCAGTTGATTTATTTTAAATCATGGTAATAAAATATAATTATATTAATTTAATTAATAAAAATTGTGATTATTATTTCAGTTGATTTTTTTTCCTGATAAACATTATATTTTCATTATTCCAGTTGATTACCAAATCCTGATAATTGATTATATAATAGAAATATTTTTTTTTCTTTCTCTTATTTTTCTTTAAACAAAGTAAAATAATAACTGATTAAATTTTAATACTTCTTTCTCTCAGTTCAGGTTATTTACCACAATGACTGATCAAAGTGCTTCTTCTGGCTGTGATGAGGAGCTAGATTTGATTGATTATGATGAGACTTCTGTAAGTTCTCCTTTTACTGCAAAGATTTCTCAAATTAATCAATTTCTGGACCAATCAGGATGTGGAAATTCAAGAAATAGACAGAAAAGTGGAAACAACTGCTCTGGATCAAAAGCCTTCAGTCAACCCCCCAGAAGAGCTTCCAAAAGGATTCAAGATAAAAAGGATACCCTTGCAACAGCAAGCCAGCAACCTCTCCACTCACATCAAGGAGTTGAGGTCAGAGAATCTCAAACTGAGGTCAAAAGCAGAGTTTCTAGAAGAAAAGGTAAGAAACATAGAATCCTTTCTTCAAGAGAAGAGAAAACCTCCTCCTTCTCGAAAAGCCCTTCCACAATTGGCCCCTCAACAACAGGAAAAGGTGGAAGTTTAAAAATGGCAATGGGAATGGCTAAATACCCAGTTGGAATACCTACAGGCCCAAAAACAACAACAACAGCAAGCACCTCAGGCAGGTCCTTCCAGAACCCATCAGCTCAACCCAACACCTCCTCACCCCTACCAAGAAGGAAGAAAGAGGAAGAACAATCACATTCAATTTTTTCCAAAGCCATGGTAAGCCTCTCTATTGAATCTCAAGTACCTTTTCTTGTTACTGATTCAGTCCCTTCAGGTAATTCTGGAAGAGGAAATGAGACTTTGAGACCAGTAGAGACTGATAGTAGTATACAAATTGCTCAATATTCTAATGTAAATAATCATTTGGTATTGATTGCTACGTCAATGATAAATCCTGATATGGCTATTATTGATGAAACACTTGATCCTGAATTTCATGAGAATCTGGAAAATTATTCTGTTTCCCTATTAATAAATACTCCAGATGTAGCTAAAATTTATGATGAATATTTGAGGGATATTATGGCTAAAAATATCATATAATGAACAACAAATGATTGACTCAGAAATTTAATAGTTTGTTAACTGAACTGGGTTATCAATCATTGAGGAGTAAATTACAAAGAGTTTTTTATGATTTATTTAAGTACAAAGTAACTCATGAAAAGAAAGTTGCTTTGTGGCAAAATATCAAGAATGATTTGTCTTAATTACAAGATACTGTGTCTATCTGCTGCCAGGAGCTAGAGGGACATAAGTTGAACTTAAAGAGATTAAGTGACCATTATTCATCTTTTCAAAATAAGAACCAGTTATCTTTTGCAACCATCAATGACAGTTTATCTAGTATTCCAAGAGTGAAGACTAGGCTAACAACCATTGAAGAGAAATTGAATTCCTTGTTACATGATCAAAATTTTTATGACATTTCTTTGAAAAAACCTGTTGCACAGGATACTCCAATTGTACCTGTCCCTAGTTCATCTAAAGTAAAATTAGTGCCAGAAATGCCTGTAGATATTATTGAATTTCCGTCAAAAATTATTGATGTACCTTGTTCATCTACAGAAGGGTTAAACAATGAGATTACTTCCCAATTGGAGAAGTTACAGCTCCTTCTCACTCAGAAACAAGCTTGTAATAGGCAGAATACTTAAAATCAAAAGAATTGGCCAAAACTTGACCAATAGCCAACATTTGATGGTGATTCTTCCTCTGATTAAAAGCAATTAATTTTCAGGATTGATAATCTGAAAAATTCTTACAAACTCCCAGATGAGGAAATTCTGTCAAAATTAATTTCTTCATTTATCAATGTAGCCCTAATGTGGTACAAATCTGTTCTCTTAGATGAAAATGACTACTCATGGGAAGATTGGAAGAAATTAATTAAAGTACAAGTTGGTGCTTCCAAGTTTAGGTTAGCTCAACAAAGGCAGTATGAAGAAGCCAGATATAGATCTTCTTCTGCTGAAAAACCTATTGAGTTCCTGATGAAACTTGTGAAAATCCGGAGGGAAATGGACCCATATATGGAGTTTGAATTATGAAAGGACAGGATCCTCTATAAATTGCCTATGTCTCTGAGAGACTTGATAGTTTCTAGGACTGAGTTCTCAAGAGAACCTTCTTCTTTTATTAATACTTTTAATGAGGTCCTTTTAAATAACAAGTATGATCCTAGAAGATTAATTCCTAGAGCTTCATTGGAGAAAACCTCCAATTACCAATTGAAACCTTTGAAAAAAGTTGGAAACCTTCTGCCCCTGTTGCACATAAAAAGTATGCAAAAAAAACCTGCTTCAACAGCAGAAAGCCTTGGTAGAAAGGCCATGTTTGTGACAAGAAAATAAATATTGTTGAACAGACAGAGAAACATGCTGATGACAAAGTTGCACTGGATGATACTTCAAGTGATTGTGCCAGAAATATTTCATATGAATCTCACCAGGAAATTCTAATGTTGGAAGAAGATATTCATTATTTAAATAATATTGATATTGGGAATAATGATTTATCTACAGTAGAAGATGCTGAGATCATAGGAAATTTTGAGGATAGCTCAATTATTATTGCCCCTCTCAAGGCACCAGTCTTGATTAATGGAAATAAATTGAGGTTGTTTTAGATTCTGGAGCTGGAGGAAGTGTAGTATCTGAAAAAGCACTTACTTCTGTGGACCAGGATTATAAATCAAAACTGATGCCTATCATTTCTCAGAATTGGAGAGGTTATGGCTCTGTTTTGTCCCCCATTGGTAAATACAAAGCCACAGTATTTTTAAAATATAACCATGGTTTTTTAAGAGCTATGTGTGACTTTGTTGTCATGAAAGATGACAACTTAAGTAGTTGGTTCGTTGTCGGAAATGATATTTTAACCAAATATAGCATAAAATTGGATCCTTCAAACCAATTCTTCACAATGGGGATGAATGGGAAGAGGAAATTTAAGATTTCCTCCCCCCAAAAAATATTAACACCAGGATTGAACACCTGTCATTCTGTAGTTCAATATAAAGGAAGATCTACAAAAGAAATGCCTTCCCTTTTGTCTGAAATTGACAATGCTTCTTTTGGAGAACAACTTTCTTGTGAGGAAAAAGATTCCATTATTCAATTGATAAAATATTTTCCTATGGCCTTTGCTCATGGGTCACATGAATTAGGATTGGTGAAAGAAGAAATGAAGCTTTCATTATCTTTCCCATTGACTTAAATACCACCTAGTTTAAAGAAGAAGCATTATCCTGCTTCTCCCACAAAGAGAAAAGATATTGAAGACAATATCTCTACCCTTTTAAAAATGAATAATATTGAAAAGGTAGTTGAAACACCTAAAAATTGTGTTATCTCACCTGTCCTAATTTCTTATGAGAAATATAAATCCAGGTTATGTGGTTATTATAGAGCATTAAAAACTTATACTGTTGATGATACCTATCCTTTACCCAGAATTAGCTCTATACATGCAACCTTACAAGGTGCTAAATATATCAGCTGTTTAGATGGTAATAAAGGATATCTCCAGGTACCTGTTGAGAAGAATTATCAGAATTTTCTGATGATTGCCACTCATATGGGTATTTATAAGTATTTTAGGATGCCATTTGGCCCCAAAAATGCCCTTTCAGTTTTTCAAAAAGTTATGGATAAAACATTCCATCAGGAAATAATTGAAGGATGGCTGATGGTTTACATTGATGATATCATAATATTCTCTAAAACATTTGAGGACCATTATAATCACCTGTGTAAAGTGTTCCATAAGATGGATGAGATAAATTTGACACTTGCCTTGAAAAAATGCAAATTTGTTTTTCATTCCTTAAAAGTGCTAGGTCATGTTGTCTCAGGTTTGCAGATATGTGTTGACCAAAACAAAGTGAAAGCCATACAACAGGTGAAAGCTCCTACCACAGTTAGAGAGCTCCAGAGTTTTTTGGGAATGTGTGGATACTATAGACAGTATATTAAAAATTATAAAGTTATAGTATTACCCCTTACCCAATTAGCTAGGAAAGATGTTGCTTTTGTCTGGAACAGTCAAAGACAAAGAGATTTTGACACTATGAAAAATTGTTTGATGTCAGCACCAATTCTTTCTTTGCCTGACTTAAATCAACCATTTGTTTTATACACTGATACCAGTTTTATTGGTCTTGGTGCTTCTCTCCATCAAAAACAAGTTATGAATGATAAAGTATCAAAACTAGTAATTTGTTATATTTCAAGAACCTTGAGAAATAGTGAATTGAAATATGGTGCCACTCAACTGGAGTGTTTAGCAGTAGTGTGGACTCTAGAGAAGCTAAATTATTATCTGGATTACCAGAAATTTGAGCTTGTCACTGACTGCAGTGCATTTAAATTCCTCTTAAACTTGAAAACACCTAACAGACATATGTTCAGATGACAGAAAGCTGTTCAAGAATACAGAGAGAGGATGACAATAATTCATAGGTCTGGTATTTTTCACACAAATGTGGATATTTTATCAAGTTACCTTTGCCAAATGATGACTCAAATCCTGAATATGTTCCTAAAGATGAGACAGTTCACATTCATGGGATATATGTGGTTGATATGGAGGAAGAGCTATTACATCTTATTCTGGACTCATATGATAAGAATACTGACTTAAAAAAGTTATGTACTATATTAAATGATCCAAAGAATGCTTTAACACAAGCATTAATTAAAACCCTCCCACCAAAGTACCAGAAGGCTTTGGAAAAAGGAAAATTTTCAATTGATGAAGGCTACCTATATTATAGAAGAAATTTGAGTAATGTTATTGTTATTCCTCCTTCTATGAAAGAGATCATCTTGAAAATTTGTCATGATGAAATATTGGCTGGACATTTTGATCTTGAGAAAAGAATGATCAGAATTAAGAACAATTTTTTTTGAGTTAATATGTCTGAAGACACCAAACTATATGTTGAATCCCGTGATTCTTGCCACAAATCAAAAAGATTGACTGGTAAAAGAGCTGGATTAATGCAACATATTGAAACTCCTGATGCACCATGCCAAATAATAAACATGGACTTTTTAACAGGATTACCCATTTCTGGGAAAGACAGTTATAACTCTTGCTGGGTTATTGTGGACAGATTCACAAAAATGTGTAAATTTATCCCTACCCACAAGGATGTCTCCACTAAAGAATTAGATCTCTTGTGATGGTCTCATATGTTTAATACTGCTGTTTTTCCTAAGGCCATAATCTCTGACAGAGACCTTAAATTTACTTCTGAATTTTGGATATCTCTGATGAATGTTTGTGGTTGTGATCTGAAAATTTCTACTTCCCATCACCCCCAAACTGATGGATTAGCTGAAAGAATGATTCAGACCCTAGAGGACATGATAAGAAGGTATTGTGCCTTTGGCCTTGAGTACAAAGACAATGTCAAATTTACTCATGTTTGGGTTACCCTACTTCCTGGTTTGGAATTTGCTTATAATAGCACTGTTCATTCTTTTACTCAGAAAAAGCCTTTTGAGCTCTGGAGTGGATATTTTCCAAATACTCTTGCCTGAATTCTCAATAATAAAATGCCTTAATTGGATTTACATCCTGGTGTGAAATATTTTCTTCAAATGCAACAACTTTGCATAAGTCATGCTCAAAAATAAATTGAAAAATCTTTTGAATATGAGAAGAAGAGGTGGGAAAAATCCCATAAAGAATACACTTTTAAAAAGGGTGATTAAGTATTTATTTCTACAGTCCACTTCAATTTACAAGGTAATAACAAATTAAAAGACACATTTGTAGGTCCATTTGTAGTCAGAAGAATGGTTGGTGATAATGCAGTTGAAGTTATCTTTTATTCTCCATATGAAAGAAAATATCCTGTTTTTCCAATATCTCTTTTGAAACCTTACACATACAATTGTGATTTATTTCCCAAAATGAGGGGAAAACCAAAGAAGACCCCTAATGAAATCACTGAGACAGCAGAAATTGATAAAATTCTAAATGACAGAATAGTTACTTCTGAAAAAGGTACTGAATACTTATTGAGATTCAAGAATTAATCTTTGAAATATGATTCTTGGATACCTGGGAAAGAGATATCTAATCTTCCTACTCTGCTAAAGAGATATAAAAAGAAAAAATCATAGCATTTTTTTTATTGTTTTTTAGAGGGAGGGAATGTCAGCCAGGCTGCTTGTCAGTATAGTCAAGTATATAAGTATGATATAATAGTATTTATTTATGGTCCTACTACTTATTGATAAATGATTTAGTGATTAAACCTCAGGGGAAGACTAATAAAATAGTTATACTCAAATAAAACTCACAATACTTTAATTTAAATGCGTGCTAGTGGTGGAAAATAGATAAATAGAATATAGTTATAGCTTATATAACGATAATATCAACTTATAAAAGGCTTTATAATATATTTCTAAATTTTAATAATTGTATTGAAGTGTTGGATTTAAATGTAGTAAGTAATTGTTGATAAATAACCGTCAAAATCCCTCCTTACTTATACCCAAATCCCCTGGAGTGCACAGACCTTCAATTCAGATGATGTCACTGCTATCCCCGGCAATTACAGCACTGTGAGGGCCCATCACCTCCCCATGGCGTCTACTTCAAGAAGATTCAACACCCAGACCTCAAGTAAGGACCCTCCATCACAATTAATGATAACACAGACCTATACCATAAATAAAAAATCCAGATAAAAGTGGATACCATAAAGAAACAGGTAAAATTAGCAATCAAAAAGAGATTTAATGAAACCCAAAGCATAAAAAGGAATCAATTGAGATGTCCAAGCCCCCAATAACATCCCCAAGCATTCATGTTAACCCAGAAATGACCTCCCAACCCATAAATCCGTGAATATCCATCCAAAGAAGCAGATTAAGTTGTCCAGACTGAGTGTATGCGCCTGAAATAGATGTTTATGCTTCTGTAGGAGTTGTGAGTCCACTGGATACGTCCATATAACCTAAAATAAGCAGAAAAACAAAGGTTATAGGCTAATAAGGGGCTAAAACCCACTTATATACCTAAATATACATAATATACTGCATATTTCACTGAATATGAGATTTATGTATACATATAAGCTTATGTATGTCAATAATTACTTCATATCACTTAAGATAAGTATATTATGACTCCATTAAAAACTTAATAAGTATTACTAGGCTATGGATAAGCTATTTAAACTACTATAATTTATATAATAGAGTAATAATTATATATATATGTAATATAATCATATATTTTATTATTTTAACCTTATTTTTAAGATATAAGCTTAATGTACTTAAGGTTATCTTATTTTAAGTATAAGAAACACTCAGTCTTAGGGATATCTAGGCTGACACTGCTAGACTTACCCAGTAAAATGATTAATTATTTACTGGGATGAAGCCACACCTTTTTATTTCTTATTTTATTATTAATTATAGTATATTTACTTTAAAATTACTTGCAATAAATTAACTAATTACAATAAGTAAATTTAGTAAATATTTAAAATTAAAATTAAAGTCCCTTATATTTTTTATTTCCTAACACTGTTCTCAATGACAGGTTAAGTGAAATAAAAATTAATATTAAAATAAAATAAATATATAAAAAAATTTATATTATTTATTTAAAGTGACATTTACAGAAATTTTGAAATAAATCAAATAATTTTGACATATACAGTAAATACATTATTTTAATACACTCTTTGTAGAAAAACCTTAATATTTGCAATATTTTATTCTGAAATTTTCTTTTTTCTCTCATACTCCTGTATATAGGACTTTTTAGCTTCGTTTTTTCTCTCCCTTTTGCCTATATAAGGCCTCCCCTTTTGGTTGTTTTAAAGTATCCTTAACTTACACAACATATTTATTTAATTACTATCCAATAATATATTTATTACTACTACTTATTGTTTTAGTATTTACAACTGCGTAATTCTAATTCATTTAGTTATAATAATAATTATAATTTTTTAACTTTACATTGAGTAATTAAAAAAAGATAATCCTCTACGTACCTTGACTTTGAAATCCCCAAATATTTATCTATCACCGCCATTGGACCTCTGTTGAAATCTTCTAGACCAAAAGTTCCCCTTGAAAGTTAAATTTATTACTTATAATTATAATAAAAAATTAAAATTATTTAATTATTATTTTATAATTATTAAATCCATAAAAAGGTTCACATATTTTATGAATATAATTTATTATATACTTATTTAATTGTATATAAAATTTATATAACCCCTATTTTAATTATATTTGGGTGTCTCAAACATTATCAAAGACAACACATAAACATTCCAGAAAAAAGGTACCAAACACACCATCAAAAAATGAAATACACCTTCCCTAGACAGATGTCTTTAAACAGAATATTTGTACCCAAACAAATCTTCTTTTGGGTCAAACAAGTCATCAAAACACTTCACTTCATCATCATGATTAGTCATCACTAGTTACAAAGCCACCAACAATAGGTACAAAAGAACCAACACCTAGTTTTTTTTCACCTAATCCTTAAGGGCTTATTCATATGAGAAAGGTATATGACTTACCAGAACTTACTCAAAACCATCATCTTAAACTTACCCTTAATGTTTACCACTTTTCACTAACATAACATGCCACTTCCAGTCCACCATCAACATGAGATCACTGCTGCAGCTGTAGCTCTTGATCTAATGGTTAATTCTGATGCAGAACTTGACTTGGCTTTTATATGCAAAATTTTGGAGAGCTGCTACTTATTTCATAAAACACCTTCCATATGACACCCACCTTGATATCACCTTGATGTTTTTTACAACATTCCTGAATCTAGCTTTCAATAGATATTTTGTACACTTTTCCTGGATTTCATAGTTTACTTGAGTTGATTCAAGATCATTACGTTACCAAAAATAATTCTCATTGTCCTCAAAGAGATCAAGCAATTCAAATATCTGTGGCACTTTACCGTTTTGGCTCAAATGGTAATGGTGCAGCAACAACCCGTCTTGAAAACCTTTTCCAGCTTAGTCAAGGAACAGTTCACCTTTATACAAAGCAAGTTATAACTGCAATTCTTTCTCTTGAAGCTCAACTTCTGAAATGTCCCAATAAATAAGACAGGCTGGAGAGCTCTCAGGTGATGCAAAAAGAAGGTTTTCCTGGCTGCATTTTTTTTGTTGATGGTACCACCATACCCTTGAGTCAAAAACCTGCCAGAGATGGAAATAGCTATCACCACACAATATGGAGGGCGGACTTGCTAGAAAGTCCGCAACCTTGGACCCAAACTCACCACAGATTGAACACACATTGAGCTATTAATAAAGGAGCCATACAATCAGGGATGAAAACCACTCAGCAGAACAGTTTTAGGTTGGTGTTCAAGTAGAGTTCAGTATGGGTTCAGTATGAGTTCAGTCTGAGTTCCATCTGAGTTCCATCTGAGCTCAGGTTTAGGACTTGTTAGCAAGTCCACCCACTATATTGTGTAGTGTATTTTGATTGCAAAAAAAGGTGATATTTTTTCTTTTAAAGTTTCAAAAAAATCTCAAATTAATCTTTTTCTTTTCTTAGGTACTCAATAGCTCTTCAATTTGTTTGTGATATTAGTAAGAAATTAATTGATTTTCATGCTGGATTCCCTGGTGCTTTCCACAATTCCTCTGTATTTCAGCAAATGAATATCTCAACATTCTCAATATTTTTTTGATGAAAATCAATATCTTTTAGCAGACTCTGCTTATTCAAATGGTGTTTGTGTCATCCCTGCTTTTTGTGGGACTGGTGATGAAGAAAGTGAAAAATCAAGATTCAATACTCATCTAGCAAAATCTTGTGTTAGGATTTAGCATGAAATAGGTATACTGAAAGGCCAATTTGCTTCTCTACAAGAGCTAAGGACTCCACTCCATAAAAAAAAGAAATGAAGGTTACTGTAGACCAGATTACTGCTTGTTTTATATTACACAATCTTCTTGCTAACTTAAAAGATGGATGGAATGAGCTTTGTGAAGATGAGATTCCTGATCCACCTCCACCAATAGAATCTAGAAGTACTTCATCATCTCAACCAAGTTCTATGCATGCTAAAATACTACCAATAACCCTTTCTACTTTTGAGTGCCTATCTTAACTGATTTACAATTTTGTTTTTTGAGTAATAATTTTTGCCAATGATATTCCCCAGTTTCTCAGTTTTATTTGTTTTGGTTCAGCTCCCAGACTTAATATCACC
The DNA here is from genome assembly GCA_030280995.1 of Hemileia vastatrix. Lineage (NCBI taxonomy): Eukaryota > Fungi > Basidiomycota > Pucciniomycetes > Pucciniales > Zaghouaniaceae > Hemileia > Hemileia vastatrix. Next base: position 17,923,291 of record JASXTE010000013.1, on the reverse strand, counting down.
TAACATTTGCAAATACATAACATTTCTAAGTTTCTGTCTCACTAAGATATTTCATCATCTCTTCATCTCTAACTTTTATGATTCACTGTTGGTTCTGATACTTCTCACTTGACAGCACTCAAAGTAAGTCAATTTCTCATTTTTTAATTGAATTGCTGATTGAAATGTCTTTTTTCTTGTCTCTTTTTGTTTCTTTTTTTGTCATTTTTTTTGTTTTGATTGCTAATTTATCTGTTTTTATTTCTAATTTCCCTTTTTTTCCCTTTTTTTCTTGTTCTCTATCATTTTTATTCTTGATTTATTGACTTTTTGGTGTTTTTTGGTCATTTTTAGGGATTTTCATTTTTTTGGCCTTTTTCTTTGCTAAGTTGCTTTGAAATCATTCAGAAACAATTCAGAAAATTTTTCTGAAAAATTTTCACTTACATTAAGGTGTTTTTGGCTTATTTTTGGTATTTTATTTTCTTAAAACCTTCCAGAAACATTTTCCAATCATTTTTAAGTGAATCCTAGGTGTTTTTAAGCTATTTTAGGTCTATTTTTTCACTAAATCAAATTGGAAACACTCAGAAACCTTTGAAAACCATTAAGAAACATTTTTAAAGCATCTTAAAGTGTTTTTAAGTCATTTTGGCACATTTTTTTTGGAACTTTTTTTAGCACTTTTTGGCACTTTTCTGGCAATTTTTGAGGAGGTTTTAGGGGACTTTCAGGACAATTTTTTTGAAAATTTTGAAAAACTTTTAGGAAAATTTTTTGAAATTTTTTTGGAAACTTTTGTAACACTTTTTGGGAACTTTTGTAACACTTTTTTGGCAACTTTTTGGGCTATTTGTTGAACTTTTGGGACTCTTTTTTTGGAAATTTTTTAGACTATTTCTTTCAGGTAGTATTAGGAGAGCTTTTTAGGTAAGTTTCATCCAATTTTGTTTAATTTTTTCTTTTAGATTGATATTTTGATTTTCATTTTTAAAAAAAGTAACTGAGAATCTAGACTCATCTAAAAATAAAGAAATGTCTTCCTCAAACTCATCCCTTTCTTCACTTACCTTGATATCTTCATCTTCTCTTTCTTTACTTTCTTTAATATCATCTCTTTCAAAACCTGGTAACAGTAGAAATTACATAAGATAAAAAAAATTTGTTCCAAATTTATTGGAAGTTCAACTGGCTTCAGTTACTTAAAAACTAGATTCTTCCAAAAAAAAGTTACCTGAAAAAACTACCTGAAAATTTAAATTTTTTTCCTGAGCCTATGACCAATAAAAAATTAATTTCAAGTAACAATGAAGAAGATAAGACTGGAAATAAATAAAAAAATTCTGTTGTTTCTAATTCTTTCAAACCTCAATTGATTTTTGAGATTCACTCATTTGAACAAAATACAAATGAAAAGATTCAAAATTTATCAGATCTTATATTGACTTTGTATCAAATGGCCTTAGCTTGTCGACCTTTATTAAACAAGAATATTCTTGGAGAATTCATGCATGGTATTGGTTGGAGACCAGGATATGACAAAGGTTTTTCACTTGGTAAGCTTATTTATAGATGAATGAATATAAAAAAATTATTATTCTTTCTAAAGGTTTTTATTATTTACTTCAAGATATTACTGCCCAAGAAATGAAAGAAGATTTAAAAAAATGGGATTCCTTGTCAACATTCAACCATTTTTTAGCACATTGATTGAAGAATCTATGCCAATATGCTTTTGAATCTAATCATGAATTGGGAAAATATTTTAGAATCCCTAATTGGACAGATGCAGAATGGCTAAAACTTTTTGATGATGATATTTTTGCTTCTAATGTCATGCTAACCTTTGGTGGTTTATATAAAAAAATTCACATGGATAAAAACAATATGAACTTGCTCAAATTTGGAATATTCTAATACATTAATCCAAAAATTGGTCTTCCTATCCCCTCACCCTCCTCATCTACAAAAGACAATGGTCTATACTTTCCAGACCATTGATTAATTATTGGCTTTGGAATAGGAAATGGAATAATTGAAGCAGTTTGGTATTTGAATCTTCACAATCACCAGACAACTAAAACACCACCTGGCTTAGAATCCTGTGAAGAATTCACACATTTTGGATGTTAATTTAAAATCAATAGGGAGCTGGTCAATGGGATTTATAAGGTAAGAGAAAAAGTTGAGGTAAAACAAAAAACATTATGTAGAAAGAAAAAGTATGGGGTGTAATATAGGCTGTCAACATTTATTTTTATTTCACAAATTAACATTTTACAAGTCATATATGATACTCTACTTACCTAAATTAATGAGCCATTGGCCTTTGTGGTCTTCCAACATTGGCAGAGCCCTTTGTTGGTTTATTTGGTGTTTTTTTGGTAAGCCTTAAATGGCATTGTTTAAATAATTAGGTATTTTTTGGGAATTACGCAACAAATATTGGGGTTACGGGGATCTGAATACTACCATTGGATAGCCCTGGGTTTTCTCTATATTTTAGGTCATGTGGACATTTTTCATAGCTTAAGTATTTGGGCGATAATTTCTCACTTTTCATTTTAAAAGATTGCTGTTGAATTTAGTTTTTTGTGTTTTACAGGCTAACCTTAAGTCTTAGGATTAGGTGCTTAGTACCATTGGAAAGAGCGGAATTTTCTCTAAATTTCATTTCACAATGTTGTTATAGCGTAATTATGTTTTTTAAGGGTTTTAGTAGTTGTAGGTGAATTTTATAAGTAGTTTGGGTGTTTTTGGTGGTTTTCTGGCTTCAGGGTGGTCAGGCTGCTTCAGGCGGACCACCCGCCTCAGTGCTAGAGGGCAGGGAAGCACTTCTAGGGAGGTTTTATGCAATTTGGCAGTCAGGAACGCTAGATTTGTGGGTGTGCATGGGCTCTTAATTAGTAGTCTGTGTGTATATAGTAAATAAGACAGTTTGGGGCAACTCTAATTATCATACAACCATCCGGAGGTGATATCCTTTCTCCTCATTTAGTTTTTACTGTTTGTTGGCCACAACTTGGCTGTGTTTGTTGCAAGTAAGTTCTTCATTTAACTTAACTTAGCAACTGTTTTCTCTGGTATAGTCTTGCAAGCTATATCAAGTATTATTTCTGTCTCTGGTGTGGATTTGCAACCTACATCAATTATTATTGCTTTCTCTGGTGTGAACATTAGTCTACATTTCAGTTCTTTGGTTTGGTAGTCTGTCTGGAGACTACTTTCTTGACTGATAAAGCAGTCAAGTGTATTTGGAAAAGGGGCTTTTGGTAAACAGGAACCAATTTACTTTAGCAGGTAAATATCACTTATTTTTCTAAAGGGACAGGGGATTTTCTCTCTGGTTTTACTCCAACTCCCTTGGTCAAGGCCTATAGCTAGTACTATAGGATTGTCTACATTTCTGGAAACCAAAATGGGGTTTACGGATCTTTTAGTTCTTTGTAATCTCTGTTGCCTGTGATTTGGACTGGAAGAATGGCTTCTGGTTCATCTATTCCTGTGGTGACTGTCAGTGGGGGGGAAGGTCTGCCTGCTGTGATGGTTAGGGAATGTGTGAGGATTAAAAATTGGGATGGTACCAAGTTTAATGGTGAAGATGTAAAGTGGTTTCTGGAGAAGTATGAAACTGCTGCTGGTGTAGATGGTGCTTCCTACCTAGAGATGGTGAAGCAAATTATCTTCTTCATTGGAGATAGAGCGGTGGAGAAGGAGGTTGTGGCCATGTCTGGCTACAAGAAGAGGGATTGGAAGCTACTGTGTAGGGAAATGGTAGATAGATGGGGTGTCAGGTTCACTATGGTGGATCTGAATAAGGTTGTCAGTGAATGGAAGTCTTTTGGCGGTGTTGGTAACTTACAAAGTTACCAAAAGTTTCTACTACAGTTTGATCCTGTGGTGGAATACTTGGTGGAAGTGGAGGAGCTGGCACATGAAAAAGCTGCCAAAGATGTTTTTTGGTCCACCCTTTCTAGAGATGTCAGGATGGGTGTGTTGAAGGAGTTATCAAGGAAAGAATTTATGAAGACTCTTTCTAATGGGGACCAGAAGTTGCCTGCCTTGGACAAGGTGAAGGAGGTGGTGGAGGCCCATTTTAAGTTATTGGCAGTGGACACCTACCAAGAGTGGTGCACCAAGTATGTCAGCAAAGTCAGTGAGGATTTGGCTGAAGAGAAGAGCAGAGTAGAGAATAAGGAAAAGAACATGGTGAAGGTTCTAAAACAGGAGAGGGACCCAATGGTGGAGCAGTTAGCTGACCTGAAAAAACAGCTTCACATTTTTGTGCAGGAGGCAAAGAAGGCCAATAAGGCGCCTCCACAGCCCAGAGAATTTGGCAGGCGGTCTGGTAGGAATTATCCTTGTGTTTGCTCTTATTGCGGTAGAAGAGGACATAAGTAAAATTATTTTTGGGCTCTGAACAGAGATGTTTCAGAGGGCTAGGTGGAGTTTAATGGCAGGGTTTTTAAGTTCCCTGATGGTCAATTTGTGAAGCCCAGTGAGGGGCAGGCTCCTGTTGATATGGTCAGGAGAAGGGCTGGTCTCAATCAGAGGAGACAAAGGTTTGAGGAGATTCCTGATCAGGGGAATTCTTCTATTAAGCAAGATCATGACATCAAGGGAAAAGGAAAGGAAGTGAATAAAGTCTCTTTTTCGACTTACTTCAGTAGGTTGGAACTATATTCTTGCGGTGGACAGTCAAGTGTTGAATTCTATGCTGGTGTCTATGATGTAGAGGCAGGTAAGGTGGGAAGGCCAAAGAGCAGCTCTCAGGCCCAACCAAAGCCTAAGGCTTCTAAGGCAGATCCTAAGCTGGGTGAAGCTAAGAGGAAGTACAGTAAGGAAGAGCTGTACAAGATGCAGAAGGGGATTGCTAATATGGGCCCCCCTAGCTTTGGTGCATTGGACATGAATGGTGAGCCAATGCCCATGGATGTGGATTCTGACTCTGAGGAGGAGGTTCCTTTGACCTCATTTACAAGGCCCGCCAGAGTTAGAGGCTCTGGTGAGGGATCTGGTTTGATTCCTGTAGATGGAAAATCTGTTGGTGGTTCTGGTCCTCAGGAAAATTCTAGGACCAAGGTAGTGAAGCCAAGGGCTCACTTTTAGAGGCCAGTAGTTTCTGGCCAATCTAATGTTATGTACTCTGTTCTGGAGAGGATGAACCAGGGTCAAGTTTCCCTTACTTATGGGGAGTTATATGCTATCAGTCCTGGATTGGCTGATAGACAAAAGAAGTTGTTGAGCAGAAGAAGAATGTCTTTTGGGGAAGTAGAATACATATGTGATTCTGCTGAAAAGTTCTGAGAGGGGTTGGAAACTCATTTTTCTGCTCCTCTGGGATATGTAAACATCACCCTGAATGGCAGGGAGGCTAGGGCATTGGTGGATTCAGGTTCTCAGATTAACCTGATTTCCATGTTTGAGGCTACTCATTTGGGCCTCCCCATCAAAACTGGCATTGGTAGAAATTTGAGAGGTATAGGTCGTCATGTAACAGAGTTTATGGGAATTTCCAAATTCGTGAAGTTGGACGTTGGTGGAGCCTCCGGAAAGGATCATTTTTACATTGCTAAAGGCAATGTTAGAGCTGTTTTGGGTGGGCCATTCTTGATGGATTTTCAAGCAAGAATTGGTTACCAATTTAAAATGGGGATTAGTTTGGAGTTGACTGGTGAAGACAAGAGGAGGCTTCACATGAGGTTGTCATCTCCTGGAGATGATGGTTGGGAAACCAGGCCTGGTTTGTCATCCATTTGTCAATGCATGGATTGTTGCAGGAGGAGAAAAGAAGTGGGTGCCGCCTCTGGATTTTTGGAGTGTGGTTCACGCTATAGCGAGAGTCTGTCTTTTTTAGAATGATGAGGGCTGATCACCCAAGTGCTAAAACCTCTCCCCAAGATGAGGAAATCCCAGGTTGTAGTAGGTCAGCTCCCTTGGAGATATACCAAGTGGATTTTCAACTTTCCCTTTTTAATGTTTTTCTTCTCTGCAAGTATTCTTCAAGTTTTTTATCAAATCTCTATTCTTTCACAATATTTTCAATTAATTTTAATTCAAGTTCAAAAAAGAAGGTGGGTTATATATCTTTATTGAAAGATAATCCGAAAAGCTGTGGAGTGTTGATATTGGGGTCTAAAAGTAAGTCCTCCCAATTGTGCACCACTAGGGTTTCTTCTACACCTTTCAAAAATGTTACCTTGGCCACCTCCATGAGCATTGGGGAAACCTCTGGTTTTTTTTGTAGGAAAGAAGAAAACTCTAGGAAAAAAAAAGAAAAATTTCAAGATAATTGAAAAAAATTGAGAAAAAAATCTGAAGATAATCAAGAAAGAAAAAAAGAATTATTTTTTGTGAAGATCATCAAGATCAGGTTTTGGGCCTCCAGCAAGAGGTTAATCTGCACAAAATTTTGAAGAATGAATATCATCAAGATCAAGTTTTGGACCTTTTGCATGAGGATAAACTGCACAAGTTTAGAAGATGTGATTCAGAAGATGAATCAAGATTTGAAGATTTGGAAGATGGAAGTGAAGATGAAGATGTGGGATTGCAGAAAAATTTTGGAGTGGTGAGATTGGGGAGTAAAATTAAGTCCTCCCAATTGTGCACCACTAGGGTTTCTTCTACACCTTTCAAAAACATTACCTTGGCCACACATGCGAGAAATGGGGAAACCCTTGGTTTTTGTTCCAGGTCTGGTGGAGAAGACGTCCTGAAGATCCCTCAAGTTGACAGTAGAGCCGCAAAGTACAAGAAGGTGGCACAGAAGATTAAGCCTGTAAATGAGCCTATGCCTGTAGGTTTGAATCCTCTGTTGAGAGAGACCTCCATTGTCAAGAGATACGTACTGTACTCCTCTAGTGAAGAATCCTCCTGATTTTGAGGAAACTGCTAGAGTGACAATGGAAAGGTTAAAGGTTGTTAATTTTGGTCCTGATGGTTGGTTATCTGAGGAGGAAAAGAAGTTGTTGTTGTATGTTATTGTGCTAAGGGAGAAGGCGGTGGCATTTGTTGAAGAGGAAAGGGGTGTGTTGAAACACTCTTATGGGGAACCTTACTTGATTCCTGTGGTTTGTCATGAACCTTGGCAAATCAAACCTATTCCAATTCCTGTTGCTATCCAGGATGATTTTGTGGAGATTGTTAGGGAAAGAGTCAGGACTGGATTGTATGAACAATCAACTTCTATTTACTCAAGTCCAGTTTTATGTGTTAAAAAGCAGAATGGAAATCTCAGGGTGATACATGATCTTAGAGCCCTGAATAGAGTTACTATCAAGGATGCGGGGATTCCGCCAAGTGCAGAAGACTTTGTGGAAGCCTTTGCTGGAAGGGTGTGTTATGGTTTGGGTGATATTATGGGTGGTTATGATGAAAGGGAACTTCACACTGATTCATGGCCACTCACAACATTTGAGACTCCTCTGAGGATATTTCAGCTCACTAGGTTGCCTCAAGGAGCAACTAATTCAGTGGCAGTTTATCAAGCACAAATGGCTTGGATTTTACAGGATGAGGTGCCTACTCATGCTGGTATTTTTATTGATGAAGGTGGAATTAAAGGACCCTCCACTGATTATGGAAATGAAGTGCTGAAAGAAAACCAAGGTATAAGGACATTTGTTTGGGAATATGAAATTACTCTAGAGAGAGTATTGTTTAGAATTGAAGAGGCTGGCTTGACCATTTCTGGGTCAAAGTTTTGTTGTTGTGCTCTGTCTCTGGAAATTCATAGGTATGTGGTATGTAAAGAAGGGAGGATTATGGCAAATAAGAAGGTTAATAAAATTCAGTCATGGCCAAGGCCTAAAAATACTACTGAAGTCAGAGGATTTTTGGGAGTTTGTGTGTATGTCAGGATTTTCATTAAAGATTTTTCTTTGTTGGCTTCACCTTTAAGGAGGTTACCCAGGAAAGATGCAGAGTGGGAATGGACTGGAGAGTGTGATGGGGATTTTCAGAAGTTGAAGAAGGTGGTGGGTGAAGATATTATTCTTCACAAGTTGGATTATGGTAGAGAGGCTGGAAAAATTTATCTGGTGGTGGACTCAAGTTATATTGCTGCTGGTGCTGTTTTGTCTCAGGAAGATAAATCTGGGAAGGTCAGGCCAGTAAGTTATGAGTCTGTGGTTTTTAATGAGGTGGAATCTAGGTACTCTCAGCCAAAGTTGGAATTGTGCAGTGTAGCAAAAATCTTTAAGAAGCTACAAACTGTTTTGTGGGGGCAGCATTTTTAGCTGCAGGTGGACACTAAATCTCTCGTTCAAATGATCACCACACCTAGTCTTCCAAATGCTCCAATGACTAGGTGGGTGGCATTTATTCATCATTTTTCTTTTGAACTGGTGCAAAAGCCAGGTAAAACTTTCACAATGCCAGATGGATTCTCAAGAAGACCACCCACAGATGAAGATTCTGATTCTGAAGAATTTGATGAAGATGTCCCAGTTTTTAGAGCCAGCACAAAGGGTGCTGAAGATTTTTCTCTCCTCCCCCATGAGGCTAAACTGGATGATTGTTCTCTCCTCTGCCAAGAGGATAAAATGGATGGTTCTGATCTTGATTCTGGTGATCAGGATGTTTTTGTTGATGAAGATGGGGCTGTTGTTTGGGATGGCTCAAATCTTGAAAATGGTGTTTTTGTTAGTGAACTGGATTCTCATAAGATTCAGTGGAAGGGAAGGGATTAACCAAAGTTTAGGGATTGGTGTCCTGGATGGGCCGGTCGTGTTGCTCATGTGTACACTGGTTATTTTGATGATAGGGTTGTACCCTTGGATGTTGTTTTGTTGGATTTTGAAGATGAGACCTGGGTTCAGACTGGGTTTTATTTTATTTTTGTTAAATATCTGTTGACCTTGGAGAGGCCAGATATTTGTGATTATAATACTTGGCTGGCAATCAAGAAGAAAAGTCCTGGATTCTATGTGTCAGGAAGAAGGTTGATGAGGAGTAGGCATCCAAATCCTCAAGTTATGGTGACTCAGAAGAAGGGTCAAGAGTTGGTGTTGAAGTCTTTACATGAAGACCTTAGTCATAGAGGCTTTGGGGAGACGTACAGAAGAGTAGAAGACAGATTTTGGTGGCCAGGTATGAAGTTGGCTGTGCAGGGTTGGGTTCAATCTTGTGAATAATGTCAAAGAAGAAGTCACTTGAAACCTAAAGAGGTTGGCCGTGCTACTGGTGAATCAACTGTGTTTGCAAGAGTAATTTTTGATGCTGTCCATATTAAAGAGGGCAGGTATAAATACTTGATTGTTGCCAGGGATGATTTGTCTGGTTGGGTGGAGGCAGCGCCGCTGGTTAATTTGACTGCCAAGAATGTGGTGGAGTTTTTGAAGAAAGAATGGGTATTTAGATATGGGTTGATGAAGTTGGTGACTTTTGACAGAGGGCCAGATTTTGGAGCCAAATTCAAAGAATCTGTAGCAAGTATTGGTTCTAAAGTCAGGGTGGCTAAGCCTTATTATCCTGAAGCTGAAGGCATGGTTGAAAGAGGCAATCAAGTTATCAAGAATGCTTTGGTCAAGATGTGCGGAGATAGTGCTGAAAAATAGAGGCATTATTTGCCTTTGGTTTTATTTGCTGATAGAGTCACTGTAAAAAGGAAAACTGGCTATTCTACTTATGAATTGATTTTTGGTCAGAAATATGTTCTACCAGTGGATTTGGAAGCCATCTCTTATCTTGGAATTGACTGGGATGATGTGTGCTCAACAGAAGATTTGCTCTGTGCCAGGATGCAACATTTAGAATGTAAAGAGGAATGTCAAGAGAAGGCATACTCTAGGATGATGAAGATAAGAAATCAATCAGTCAGACACTGGGACAAGAAGTTGGCTCATAGACTCAGAAATCCCTTGAAACCTGGTTGCTTGGTTTTGGTGTATAATAGAAGTTTGGAGAGTTAGTGGGGAAAAATGTTTGCTGACAGATGGTATGGACCTTAAAGAGTCATATCTCAAGTTTCTGGAGGATCTTATGTTTTGGAAGAGTTGGATGGTTTACCTGAAGAAGAGGGTGGCTTTGGATCAGGTGAAGAGGTTTTAACCTAGAGGCACAAGAAGTGAAGAAGACTGACTCCACAATGAGGATAAACTATGGACCATTCTTTAATTTTGGATTTTTTTGTGGTGATGCTGTGCATCTGTTTGTTGGAAACTTTTGTTAGAAGGTACCCATGGGTTGGGCTTCTAGATTTTGCCTTGGCAAGTGTGGGGGTGACTGATGGGCTGGCTGCTCTATCAACAGTTAACCCAGATTGTCTGTTTCCAACCCCTTCTCTTAATTTGGTTGAAACCTAGTATTGGTTTTTCTTTACAGTTTTTTTAGTCCTCTATGACTTTAAACTGGAAATTTCTTTTGGTCTTCAAGTGCTGGACTCTTCACAGTTATTGGTTTGGTTTTTTTGTGTTAGATGTTGTGTTTTTGTTAGAAGGTACCCAGGGGGGGCTTTTATATTTTATTTTGGCAAGTGTGGGGGTAACTGATGAGCTGGCTGCTCTGTAGAACAGTTACCCCATAATGTCTGTTTCAAGTATTTTTTTGTCCTAGTTGAATCCTAGTTCTGGGTTTTGTTATTCAGGTTTAGTCCACTATGACTTTAAACTGGCTTTGGACTGGATTCATTGTTTCCTTGGAGTGGTGGCGGATCACAGGTGGTCTCCAATTATTTTTACTTATTGGAGGGAGCCCACCCAGTGATCATTTCTTTGGATTGGACTTTTTCTTTTCTTTTTTTTCTGAATTTTGTGTTTATGATTGTGATAGATAGTAGTTTTAGATTATTTTCTTTTTTCTCTTTTTTTCTTTTAATTTTTTATGGGGGTTATTAGGATTTAAAGAGGGAAAAATCACAAAATTATGGTGTTATCACATCAGGGTCACCTGGATGTGGGCAAGCATTGGTGGGGAAAGGCTCATCAATTGGATGGCCAATGCTATTTTATTCTTATTTATATAATTTATTTCTGTGTTTCACCTTTTATTATTTTCTTTAATTTTTAATTTTTTTATAATAAATCATTTAAAACATTTAATTGTGTATCCGCATCAAGGTGCACTTGGATGTGGGTAAGGTATCAGGGGATCAGCTCATCAATTGGCTGGGGGATACCATTTGTGTCAGCCAGGCTACTAGACTTACCCGGTAAAATAATTAATTATTTTACTGAGATGAAGCCACACCCTTTTTTCTTACTAACAATTAATTATTTACTTTTGTATTACTTACAACTAACTAGCTAAGTATATTAAGTAGTGTAAATATTTAATGTAAGTAAATGTCCCATATATTTTTACTCCCTAAACACAGTGCTCAATAATGCAGTTAAATGGAAATAAAGATTAATAATAAAATAATAATAAAAAAACCTTAAAATTATTATATTAATTAACTGAGAGATATGGATTTCCATGAAGTCAATATAATTAACTCAATTATGTTGTATTAATTGTGACATTCCAAGGGAACTCATGCTTTATTACCAATAAACATGGTGCCTTGTTGATGTACCAATTAATCTATCTTTTCTTTTATGTTATATATATACTCCTATTTAGTCAGCATCTTTTTCACACCCTTGTAATAGATGGTGCAAATTTCATGTATTTATGCCCCTCATGTTTGCCTATAAAAGGCCCTCACATTTGTAGCTTTCAAAGTCATTCCTTACTTTTCTCACTTTATTTTAACTATATAAAACATCTGTTTATTATTATAAAATTATTGTTTTAGAACTTACATTCACTGTAATTCTAAACCTCTAAAAACAATAGTACTCCATCCTATTACCTCTTTTTATTTGAGTAAATAATCTTTAAAAAGATAAGAAAGTACGTACCTAGTTTTGAAATCCTTTAAAACCCTTGTTGCCGCCCTTGGACCTCCTTGAAAAACCTTCTATACTTGAAAGACCCCTTGACAATTGGGAACCTTTCCAAATTGTCGACAGCGCATTGTTACTTGAGGCCGGAGATCGTGGGGACCATCACTATTTGAGGTACCTGTAAGACAAGTGAACGACAAAAACGATGAACGTCATATATCACGTGACTAAAATTGTTTGCTGCAAACGGGAATCAAACCGCGCTCCAAAACTTATGTTCATATATTGACTAAATGTCTTATATTTTGTGGTAATTATTGAAATTACTATTTGTGGGTCACTTTTCACTCTGCATTCTTTACGTATTTTGTTTTACTCAGCACTCTGTAAGTGGAATTAATTTGCTTTTTTTACAGGGGGAGATGTCTTGTCAGCCAGGCTACTAGACTTACCCGGTAAAATAATTAATTATTTTACTGAGTTGAAGCCACGCCTTTCTTCTTAATAATAATTATTTATTTATTTACTTAAGTAGTACTTACAATTAACTAAAGTTAAGTACAATAAGTAGTATAAATAAATAATATAAATAAAATGTCCCTTACAATTTTACTCCCTAACACCATGCTCAAAAGTATATGTCAAAGGGAGTAACATTAATAATAAATTTATAATATAAAAACTTTAAAACAATTAATATTACCTTAGTGAGAGATCTGTAATCCCGTGAAAGTAATGTAATTGATTATTTATTGTGTAATAATTGTGACAGTCCAAGGAATTCAAAATTTGTTGCTAATAAACTTGATGCCCTTTTTGACGTACTAATTTATTACTTTCTTATGTCATTTATGTACTCCTTTTTCTTGTCATTCTTTTCTCTCACACTCATAGTAGACTGTGTAAGTTCCTTAAATTTTATTTTCTCATATTTTGCCTATAAAAGGCCTCTGATTTTGTGCTTTTCAAACCATTCTTTTTATCATCCTTACTTTATTATTACTATTTACAACACAATACTTATTTTTATATTTTATCACATTAGTAGTTACAAGAGCATAATTCTAATCAATAAATTATATCAATATTTAAAACCTACCTGTTATATTTGAGTAATAAATCACTTAGATTAAGAAATACGTACAAATTTTTGAGAATTCATTTAAATCCTTAAAATCCTTGTAGAAACTTCATACCAAATCTTCTAGACCAAAAGCGTACCTTGACATGTCTAGTAAATTGGAATTAAATTTTATTATTATTATTATTTTTTTTATTTTTCCTAGTTGACAAAGATAGAACAATTTTGTTCTTAGTCCTAGAAGTAATAAAAGCATATTTAAAAAAAATAATAATTATAATCTCAGTTGACTTGTGTCCTGATAAATTAAAATTTATTTGTTCCAGTTGACAAATTGTCCTTACAATAAAAATTTTTTTAATTCATATTTAATTATTTCAGTAGACATTAAGTCCTGGTAATTATTTTTTTTTTCAGTTGATTAAAATCCTGATAATAATTATCATAAAATTGTTAATAAAAAATTTAAATTTATTTCTTCAGTTGATTATTTTATAATCCTGGTTTTAAATTGTTTTGAATTAATGAATTGATTATTATTTTAGTTGATTTTTATCCTGAAGTATTTTTTATTATTATTTTCCTTTAAAATAAAAAATATAAATAAATACTAATTCATCTTATTGTCTCTCTCCCTCATTTCAGTTAAATTTAAAAAATGACTGACCAAGGTGTTTCTGCTGCACGTGAAGAGGAATTGGATTTAATTGATTATGATGAGGCTAATTCTGTGAGTTCTCCTTTAACTAGAAAATTATCTCAAATTAATCAATCATTTCCCCAATCAGGATGTGGAGATGGAGGAAGTGGAAATTCTGGTAGAAACAACTCAGGAACAGAAACCTGTAATAAACCCCCCAGAAGAACTTCCAAATGGTTTCAGAATAAAAAAGATGCCACTACCTCAACAAGTAAAGAATCTGTCAACACACATAAAAGAATTAAGGACAGAAAACTCGAGATTGAGGTCAAGAGTAGATGCTCTAGAGGAAAAGGTAAGAAAGATAGATGCTTTTCTTCAAGAGAAGAGGAAACCTCCTCCCCCCAGGGATCTTCAACAATTGGCTCCCCAGCAGCCAGAGAAAGTGAAAGTATCCAAGTGGCAGTGGGATTGGCTGAAAACTCAGTGGGATTACCTGTCTCAAAATCAACAGAATCAATTGCCTCAAGCAGGTCCATCAAGACCCAGCCAAGTCAACCCCACACCTCCTCACCCCTATCAACAAGGCAGAAGAAGAAAAAACAATATGGTCTTGCCCAGAAAACCTTGGTAAGCCCCTCTATTGATTCTCAAGTACCATTTCTTGTAGCTGATTCTGTTCCTTCAGGTAAATCTGGAAGGGAAGATGAAACCTTGAGACCAGTAGAGGCTGGTAGTAGTAGACAAATCACTCATGTATCTAATCCTTTACTTTTAATTGCTACTTTAATGATTAATCCTAATATGGCCGTGATTGATGAAACTCTTGATCCTGAGTTTTATGAGAATCTGGAAAGTTACTCTGCTTCCTTATTGAGGAACACTCCAGATGTAGGAAAAATTAATGATGAGTATTTGAGAGATATTATTGCAAATAAAAATCATATTATGAACAATATGCAATTAACTCTGAAGTTTAATGGTTTATTAACTTAACAGGGGTATCAATTATTAAGGAGTGAACTGCAGAGAGTTTCTGATGATTTGTTTAATTATAAAGCAACTCATGAAAAGAAGGTTGCTTTGTGGCAAAATATTAAAAATGATTTGTCCAAATTAAAAGACACTGTATCTATCTGTTGCCAGGAGCTGGAGATAGATAAGATGAATATGAAAAGATTGAATGACCATAATTCATCATTTCAAAATAAAAATCAGTTATCTTTTGCAACAATCAATGAGAGTTTATCTAGTCTTCCAAGAGTGAAAACCAGACTAACATCCATTGAAGAGAAATTGAACTCATTGTTTAATGATCAAAAATATTCTGACATTTCTTTAAAAGAACATATTGTGCAGGATTCTCCAAGGTTACCTGTGGCTAGTTCATCTAAATTAAAATTAGTTCCAGAAATACCTCTTGATACCACTGAGTTTCCATCAAAAATTGATGATGCACCAGGATCTTCAACAGAGGGATTAAACAATGAGATTACTGCACAGTTGGAGAATTTACAGCTTCTTCTTACTCAGAAACAAGCTGGTACTAAGGAGACTCCTTCAAATCAAAAGAATTGGCCAAAACTTGACCAATATCCAACATTTGATGGTGATTCTTCTTCTGATTGGCAACAATTCATTTGCAGAATTGATAACTTAAAAAACTCTTACAAACTCCCAGATGAGGAAGTTGTGTCTAAGTTAATTTCTTTATTTACCAATGTAGCCCTAATGTGGTATGAATCTGTCCTCTTAGATGAAAATGATTACTCATGGGAAGATTGGAAAAAATTAATTAAAGCACAATATGGGGGCTCCAAGTTTAGGATGGCTCAACAAAGGCAGTATGAGGAAACTAGATATAGCTCTTCTACTGATAAAACTATTGAGTTCTTAATGAACCTTGTAAAAATCTTAAGAGCTATGGACCCAAAAATGGAGTTTGAGTTATGGAAGGACAGGATCCTTCATAAATTGCCAATGTCTTTGAGAGAATTGATTGTGGCTAGGACTGAGTTCACCAGAGAACCTTCTTCTTTCATCAATACTTGTAATGAGATTCTTCTAAACAAAAAGTATGAGGCCAGAAGATTCATTCCTAGAACCACTTGGGAGAAACCCTCCAATTACCAACAGAAACCTCTGGAAAAGGTTGATAAGCCTTCTGCACCTGTTGCACCAAAATGTATGCAACAAACACTTGCTTCAAGTGCAACAAGCCTTGGCAGAAAGGCCATGTTTGTGACAAGAAGATAAATCTTGTAGAACAAACAGAGGAGCATGCTGATGACACAGTGGCACTGGATGATACATCAAGTGATTGTGCCAGCAATATTTCATATGAATCTCAACAAGAAATCTTGATGCTGGAAGAGGATATTCATTATTTAAATACTATTGATATTGATAATAATGCTTTATCTACAGTGGAAGATTCTGAGATCATAAAGCCACAGTGTTTTTTAAATATAACCATGGTTTTGTAAGAGCTAGTTGTGATTTTATTGTCATGAAAAATGATAACTTAAGCAATTGTTTTATTGTAGGGAATGATGTTTTAACCAAATATGGCATAAAATTGGATCCCTCAAACCAATGTTTCACAATGGGGATGAATGGTAAGAGAAAACTTAAGATTTCCTCCCCCCAAAAAATTATTAAAACCAGAATTGAACACATGTAATTCTGTAGTTCAATATAAAGGAAGATCTACAAGAGAAATGCATGCCCTTGTGTCTGAGATTGAAAATGCCTCTTTTGGAGAACAACTTCCTGGTGTGGATATATATTCCATCATTAACTTGATAAAGTCTTTTCCTATGGCCTTTGCTCATGAGTCACATGAACTGGGATTAGTTAAAGAAGAAATGAATCTTTCATTTTCTTGTCCATTAACTGATATACCACCTAGTTTAAAGAAGAAGCCTTATCCTGCTTCTCCCACAAAGAGAAAAGATATTGAAGACAATATCTCTACCCTTTTAAAAATGAATATTATTGAAAAGGTAGTTGAAACACCTAAATATTGTGTTATCTCACCTGTCCTAATTTCTTATGAGAAAGATAAAGCCAGGTTATGTGGTGATTATATAGCACTAAATACTTATACTGTTGATGATATCTATCCTTTACCTAGAATTAGCTCTAAACATGCTAACTTACAGGGTGCTAAATATATCAGCTGTTTGGATGGTAACAAGGGATATCACCAGGTACCTGTTGAGAAAAATTCTCAGAATTTTGGGATGATTGCTACTCATATGGGTATTTATAAGTATTTTAGGATGCCATTTTGGCCCTAAAAATGCCCCTTCAGTTTTCCAAAAAGTCATGGATAACACATTACATCAAGAGATAATTGAAGGATGGCTGATGGTTTATATTGATAATATCATTATATTTTCAAAAACATTTGAGGACCATATTAACCACCTGTGTAAAGTGTTGCAGAAAATGGATGAGATAAATATGACTCTTGCTTTGAAGAAATGTAAATTTGGTTTCCATTCTTTAAAAGTTCTTGGTCATGTTGTTTCAGCCTTACAGATATGTGTTGACCAAAACAAAGTGACAGCCATACAACAGGTGAAGGCTCCTACCACAGTTAGAGAGCTCCAGAGTTTTTTGGGAACGTGTGGATACTATAGACAGTATATTAAAAATTACCAAGTCATAGCTTTACCCCTTACCCAATTAACTAGAAAGGATGTTGCTTTTGTCTGGAATAGTGAAAGACAAAGAGCCTTTGACACTATGAAACACTGTTTGATGTCAGCACCAATTCTTGCTTTACCTGACTTTAATCAACCATTTGTTTTGTAAACTGATGCCAGTTTTATTGGTCTTGGTGCTTCCCTCCATCAAAAACAAGTGATAAATGATAAAGTATCAGAAGTAGTAATTTGTTATATTTCAAGAACCTTGAGAAATATTGAATTGAAATATGGTGCCACTCAAGTTGAGTGTTTAGCAGTAGTGTGGGCTCTAGAGAAGCTACATTATTACCTGGATGACCAGAAATTTGAACTTGTCACTGACTGCAGTGCAGTTAAATCCCTTTTAAACTTGAAAACACCTAACAGACATATGTTCAGATGGCAGTTAGCTGTTCAAGAATACAGAGGGAGAATGACAATTATTCATAGGGCTGGTATTTTTCACTCAAATGTGGATATTTTATCAATTTTACCTTTATTAAATCATCACTCTAATCCTGCTTATGATCCTGAGGATGAAATTATTCATATTCATGGGATATATGTGGTTGATATGGAGGAAGAGCTATTACACCTTAATCTGGATTTATATGATAGGGACACTGACTTGAAAAAGTTATGCACCATATTAAATGATCCAAATAATTTATCAATACAAGCATTAATTAAAACCCTTCCACCAAAGTACCAGAAGGCTTTGGAAATAGGTAAATTTTCAATTGATGAAGGATATCTATATTATAGAAGAAATTTGAGAAATTTTATGGTTATTCCTCCTTCTTTGAAAGAAATCATTTTGAAAATTTGTCATGATGACATATTAGCTGGACATTTTGATCTTGAAAAAACAATGATCAGAATTAAGAACACTGCTTGATGGGTTAATATGTCTGAAGACACCAAACTATATGTTGAATCCTGTGATTCTTGCCAAAAATCAAAAAGATTTACTGGTAAAAGAGCAGGATTAATGCAACATATTGAAGCTCCTGATGCACCATGGCAGATAATAAACATGGAATTTGTAACAGGATTACCTATTGCTGGAAAAGACAGTTATAACTCTTGTTGGGTTATTGTGGACAGATTCACTAAAATGTGTAAATTTATTCCTACTTTCAGCCTGTATATCCCCAGGACTGAGTAAAAACTACTTATAAGTTATGTTAAACACATGAACTATACATTGGAATAATAATTAAGAGTACACAAACAGTATACATAAGTAAAATTATGATAATATTCAAAATATGCCATTATAACACCTTATATACACGCATATATCCACCTTTTATAAGTCTTATGCACTTAATATTAAGTTATAATATGTTAGGGTAATCTTAAGAACCTTAATTATAAGGCTACATAATTTTTAAGCACACTTAAAGCTGTTAATTTCACTGTATTATGTAAAAAACAAGAAGTGCGCTTTATTTCACTTAAAAGTTGACTATATGTGCTATAAATTTGAGAATATCAAAAATGCGCTTTGACAGATCAAATTGTCCCATTAAGGACTATTGATTTGGCTATTTAAATGTGTAAAAATAACACTTTTCAAATTTGGTGTTTTTTATGCCAGAAATGGCTTCTGTGTACTGGCCACATACTGCCTGCTTTTTTCCCATGTGAATAGCTTCATTTTTAGCAAAGTTAGCTTTTTCACACTATAATTACCCCACATTCTACTCCCTCTTTGGGGAAACACACTAAAATAGGGGACAGGCGCTTATTTAGTGTCCTAGCTTAATTAATAATGCATTGACCCTCTTTATATGCACTAATTTCATTAATAACCTCATTCTTGGCGCCTTATTTCATCACCACGCTTAAGTTTGTCTAAATTTAGTCAAGGATTTGCCCGTGCAAGCGCCTGTCAAGGACTGCATATAGTTACCCCACATCTCACGCTCCATTTTGGGTTTTTGGGTGGTTTCTCAGTCAATATTGGGTATTTTTGAATGGGAATTTCACGTAGTATAATGTCAGGATTAGCCCCATTAATTCTACAGTGAATCTCCCTTATTATTAAGCTATTATTAACTTTAAGATTTCCTCTTTACATATTTATATCATTGTTTATTATGCATCTACTCTCTTTTTATCATATTCTTTAACTTTGATGGATTTCACTTATTAATACAGGATTTTGGCGGTTGTTATTCTTCTAATTATGTTATGGGATACTGGAAATGTTGATGGGCATTTCTATTAGCTGTTTGGAGGCGTAATTAACTGTGTATTGTGTGGTACATCAAGGGAATCATTG
Source organism: Hemileia vastatrix (assembly GCA_030280995.1). Classification (NCBI taxonomy): domain Eukaryota; kingdom Fungi; phylum Basidiomycota; class Pucciniomycetes; order Pucciniales; family Zaghouaniaceae; genus Hemileia; species Hemileia vastatrix. The sequence goes on along the minus strand of JASXTE010000013.1, from coordinate 17,903,775 downwards.
GGGAACTCATTGTGTATAAAAGGAGGAGGGTTTTTGGTTGTATTTCTACATTCTTTATCATTTACAATTTACCAATATAATCAAATAAATTACAATAAATATCAATTAGTACTTTTATGAGACTTTTTAATAGTATCTAAATTATAAAATCTATTTTTCTACCAACTACAAAGATTGTCAGCCATATATAAAATTAGTGAGAATTATATTACTGAGACATTTAATTTTGATTATATTTTACTACTTATTGGATTAATACTACAGTATTCATATAGGACCATTAAAATCTTCTAGAAAACTGGCCTTTCAAGCTAGTTCACGTCTTTGTACTTGACCTCAGCCTGACAATTGGGGGCCTTTCCTCAAGAATTCTGTTATAATCCAGTAAGTAAAAATTTCAAAGAAGGTACACGTAAATAAAATCCCTATAGAAATATTTGGATAATTACAACAGGTTGGGGTCACTTATATAGTGATTTCAGAAAAAGAAGCCCTGTTATATAATGGAATTGTGATATTGAATCAACAATTTTACCACTAATTTAACATATAATTGTTATTAGTGGGTCTGACAATAGACCAATTAAATTTGAGATCTTTGCAGATAAAACTTTTTACCACTAATTTAACATAAAATTGTTCTTAGTGGGAGTCTGTCGATAGACCAATTAAATTTGTGATCTTTGCAGATGATAAGCAATTAAACTGATTAATTTTTTTCTTTTTACACGACTCTTATTCCCTTTTCTATTTGTTTGTAAAATTCATTTATATTTGAAAAAGAAATCTTACTGACAGTTGTTTTTCTTTTTAATATAAAAAACATGGCTACATATTGTAGACCAGTTAAATCAAATGACCACTTAAAAAGCATATTTGACTTTTGTCACTTAGAAATTTACTTCATACCAATAAGTAAGCAATAAAATTTTCTTCAATGGTATTGATAAATACTGATAAAACTAATTTTGAAGTTTCCATATATAAACTTTCAATTCTTTAGAAAATTCCACATAAAAAATGTGTGACAACAATGACATTGTAAGTAATAAGGCAAAACCTTATACCTTAAGACCTAGAGCTGAAAGACCTGTTACAGGAAATTCAAATAAAGGGCCAGGACTCTCCCATAATAAACAACACTCCGCCAATGTCTCTGGAGGAAAGGGAAAAGCTTTTAAAGCAAGTTTCAATAAAGAAAGTAAAAAATACATTACAAGAACAAATTCACTCCCTATCCACCCTATTGAACACCTTGACAATAAGAGTCAACAATATAGTGGACCAGATCAACAACCTGGAGAAAAGAGCAGCTCAAGGTTTTATAGAGGTCAACCAAGCTCTAGTGGACTTAAAGGCTCAACCACAATCAGTGGCACACACCAATTCCATAGCAAAACCTCCAGTCCAAGAGGAGGATCAAAAAATCACTGTAAGAAAATGGAAATGGGATTGGTACGCTCAAAATTACAACAATCCTCCACAGCAGGGCTCCAGCAGTCACCCTTACAGGGGAAAGGCAAGGAGAGACAGGGGAAGTGGGATAAGACCTTGGTAAGTCACCCAACTCCTTATAATCAATTATATCAACCTGACAATGAATTACTTATAGGTAATGAGATTGATAAGGAAATATTAGATATGATTGATAATGATTTAAAGGATTATTCATTTGAAAAAAATATGTTAAACTTTTCTTACATGAGGACAATGTAAATAGTTTAATTGATCACCAGGATAATGCTATTAATATAAAATTGGAATCAAATGATGAGTCTTCTGAGTTGGACACAGAAAAAATAGAATATTTTTTGAAAGAGAATCCAATGGAATCAAAAATAATAATTAAATTATTATTGAGAATTGAAAAATTGGAAGAGTTCTCAAAAGTGTCAAACAATAATACAGAAAATGTATTATTACAGCTAACACAATCATTGAGTACTACAGCCAATAAATTAAAAATTATTGAAAATTTAAATAATGAATTAATCAATGAGAATAAATGATTATCTTCTGAGATTAGAAATTTAGAAAGTAAATTAGAACATACTCAGAATGTTATGGCTACCATTGAGGGACGTGTTAAATTCTCTTTTTCAAATGTAAATGATACTCTAACTCATATACCTGTAATAAAGGATAGGTTACAAAGAGTAGAAATAGAAGTAGCAAACATATTGAAAGATACTGAAAAAATAAAAGATAACACTTCTTATGTGGCAAGAGTACCTGTTTTTATGAAACATGCAAATGAAACACCAATGATGGAACATGAACATAGTGCCATGGGCTCTGAGAACAGTAAATCAGTAAAAGATGAAATAAATGATCATCTTTTCAAAGTAAGTGAATTACAGAAATTTCCTCAGGTTAGGGAAGCAAGAACTAACCAAAAGAACTGGCCTAAGTTAGATCAGTACCCTTCTTTTGATGGGGATTCAAAATCTGATTGGCAACAATTCATACAAAGAATTGATAACTTAACATTTTCATACAAATTACCTGATTAAGAAATTACTTCAAAGTTAATATCTTTATTTACAGATGTGGCCTTATTATGGTTTGAATCTGTATTGAGTGAGGGAATTAATTACTCCTGGAATGAATGGAAGGCACTAATTGAAAGGCAATTTGGTGGCCCAAAATTTAGAATCACTCAACAAAGATTGTACGAAAATGCCAGATATAATCTAAATGCTGGAGATAAACCTATGGTATTTTTAATGAATTTAATTAAAATCATGAAAGCCGTGGATCCAAAAATGGATTATGAAGAGTGAAAAGAAAAAATAATATACAAGTTGCCTATATCAGTTAGAGACATTATTGTAGCTAGAACTGAAACCATCAGAGATACCTCTTGATTCATTAATATATGCAATGAGATATTATTAAACCACAAGTATGAAACCAAGTATAACAATTACAGACAAGGTGTTGATGTGGTAAAACCTACTACAAGTAAATTACCAGTGGAAAAGAAAAAACCTTCAGCTCCCCTTGTCCCTAAGAGACAGGAGAATAACACTTGTTACAAATGTAATGAACCTTGGGTAAATGGTCACACGTGTAAGAAAAGAATAAATGTTATTGAAACCTCATGGAGTTCTGAACCAAGTAATCATGAAGATAAAAATGTGGAATCCAGTGAGGATTGCAAAAGTAACATATCTTACAGTGATGATGAACATGAGATATTTGTATTAGAACAGGATATTATGTTCCTGAATGATGCTATACCTCATACAGACACATCTTTAACTTCCATTGAGGAAGCTGAAATAATTAAAGATTTAACTCATGATACTTACAAAATAACACCTATCGGAGCACCTGTTATTATATTTGGAAAAGAAATGAATGCCATTCTTGACACTGGGGCTTCAGGTAGTGTAGTTTCAATTAAGACATTAATGGAACTTGATAGTAAGTACCAGGAAAAACTAGAACCTGTTCAAACAAAGAACTGGAGAGGTTTTGGTTCAGTATTAAATCCAATTGGCAAATACAAAACTGCTGTATTCTTTAAATATAATAATGGATATGTTAGAGCAGTATGTGAATTTTTAGTAATAGATAATAATAATTGTAGTGATTGGTTTATTATTGGCAATGATTTATTGACAAAATTTGGCATTAAACTAGATCCTGCAAACAGTTTCTTCACTATAGGCATGAATGGTAAAAGAAAGTTTAAAGTATGTTCTGAAAACTCAATATATGCCATTTCTCCTAGAGAAGAACAACTGCAAGGTGGAAGAACCACCACTGAAATGGTTGAATTGGATAATAAAATCCAAAAGGCCTCTTTCAGTCCTCAACTCTCAAAAATTGAAGAAGAAAATATTTTGAGATTGATTAAATCATATCCTATGGCATTTGCTCATGGTTCAAATGAACTAGGATTGGTCAAATACCATAAGATGAAAATCTCTTTAAGTTTTGATTTGGATAATATTCCTGGCAGCTTGAAAAAGAAACCTTACCCAGCTTCTCCTGCAAAAAGGAAAGATATTGAAGACAACATAAAAATGTTGTTGGAAATGGGTATTGTTGAAAAAGTAGACACAACACCTAAGTATTTTGTTATTTCACCAGTATTAATCTCTTTTGAAAAAGATAAGGCAAGATTATGCAGTGATTATAGAGCTCTGAATACATACACTGTAGATGATATTTACCCTCTACCAAAGATAGCTTCTATCCATGCTACCTTAAAAGGAGCAAAATACATTTCCTGTCTGGATGGAAACAAGGGTTACCATCAGATTCCTGTGGAAAAGAATTCTCAAAATTACTTATTAATAACCACACATATGGGTATATTTAAGTATGTGAGAATGCCATTTGGCCCAAAAAATGCGCCTTCAGTCTTCCAAAAATTAATGGATAGTGTTTTCCATCAGGAAATGGTTGAAGGATGGCTTTTGGTCTATATTGATGACATCATAGTGTTTTCAAAAACATATGATGAAAATTTAACTCACCTGGAAAGAGTCTTTCAGAAGATGGATGAAATTAATATGACAATTGCATTAAAGAAATGTAAGTTTGGATTTCAATCCTTGAAAGTACTTGGACATGTTGTATCTGGATTACAAATTTGTGTTGACCAGAATAAGGTGGCAGCAATAAAAAACATTGGTATACCTAAAAATGTAAAAGTGGTTCAAAGTTTTTTGGGTATGTGTTGATATTACAGACAGTACATTAAAAATTACCAATCCATTGCAGCTCCTTAAACAACATTAATCAGGAAAAATGAAGCTTTCATTTGGTATAATGAGATACAACACGCCTTTAATAAATTAAAGGAATGTTTAATGTCAGCTCCAATATTGGGACTGCCAGATTTCACCCTACCTTTTATCTTGTACACTGATGCAAGCTTCATAGGGTTAGGTGCTTCTTTACAGCAGAAACAGATAATAAATGGAAAATTATCTGAAGTAGTCATCTGTTATATATCCAGAACCTTAAGAAAACAGAATTAAGGTATGGTGCCACACAGCTAGAATGTTTGGCCGTGGTGTGGGCTTTGGAGAAACTTCATTACTATCTGGAAGACCAGAAGTTTGAACTTATAACAGATTGCAGTGCAGTAAAATCATTACTAAACATGAAAACCCCTAATAGGCACATGTTTAGATGGCAACTAGCTGTACAAGAGTACAGAGGAAGAATGAAAATCACTCACAGAGCAGGAACATTGCATTCTAATGTGGATTTATTATCCAGAAGTCCTTTGCCAAATGATGCTGACAACCCAGCTTATGTACCTGAAAATGAGGTTATACATATATTTGGGATTTATATAGTGGATTTAGAGGAAGAATTTATGCAAACTATATTGGAAAATTATTCATCTGATAAAGATTTGAGTAAACTATCTACCATTCTAAATGATCCAACTAATGCCTCCATGAGTGCATTGATTAAAACCTTACCTCCAAAGTATAGAAATGCGTTGGAAAAAGGTACACTGTCAATTGAAGATGGATATATATATTACAGGAAAAAACTAAGTAATGTAATAGTAATACCACCTTCTATGAAAGAGTTAATGTTAAGTACTTGTCATGATGACATCTTAGATTGTCATTTTTATTTTAACAAAACATTAACAAGAGTTAAAAACACAGCCTGGTGGATAAACATGAAAGAAGATGTACAAAAATACATTGAAACATGTGAGTCTTGTCAGAAATCTAAAGGATTAATTGGGAAGAGAGCTGGGTTGTTACAACAAATAGAGCAGTTAAAAGCTTCATGGGAAATACTAAATATGGATTTTTTAACTGGCTTGCCAATAGAAGGAAAAGAAAGTTTCAATTCTTGCTGGGTAATAGTAGATAGATTAACAAAAACGTTTAAGTTTATCCCTACCCATAAAGAGGTATCTGCAAAAGACTTGGCATTACTATGGTGGAATCAGATGATGAATACTGCTGGGTTCCCTAAAGCCATTATCTCTGACAGAAACCCTAAATTCACTTCAGAGTTCTGGACATCTTTGATGGAAGTATCAGGTTGTAAATTGAAATTGTCTACAACACACCATCCACAAACTGATGGGCTGGCTGAGAGAATGATTCAAACTCTAGAAGACATGATCAGAAGATATTTTGCATTTGGATTGGAATACAAAGACAATGAGAAATTCACACATGACTGGGTAACATTAATTCCTGGCCTTGAATTTGCTTATAACAGCACAACTCATTCTGTAACAGAGAAGAAACCCTTTGAACTCTGGCTGGGATACGTACCAAATACCCCAGTAAATCATTTAAATAAATTACCAACGTTAGATATACACCCTGGTACTTAATCCTTTATTCATATGCAACAAATTTGTAGAAAGCATGCAGAAGAATGCATCCAAAAAGCATTTGAATATGAAAAGAAAAGGTGGGATAAATCTCATAAAGAATTTGAATTCAAAAAGGGAGATGAAGTCCTCATATCAACACTACATTTGTCAGGCTAAGATCAACTAAATGGACGTGAACTAGCTTGAAAAGCCTTTTTCTAGAAGATTTAAATGGTCCTATATGAATACTGTAGTAAAAATACAAAAAATAGTAAAATATTATTCAAAATAAAGGTTTCAGTAATATAATTCTCACTATTCTTGTATGTGGCTTACAATCTTTTTAGTTGGTAGAAAAATGGATTTAATAATTTCAGATACTATTAAAAAGTCTTATAAAAGTACTAATTGAGTTGTATTGTAATTTTTTTGGTTATATTGGTTAAATTGAAGTGATAAAGAATGTAGAAAACAAGACCTAAAAACCTCCTCCTTTTATACACACTGAGTTCCCCAATAAATCCCTTGATGTACCATCCAACACACAGTTAATGACGCCTCAAACAACTAATAGACCTTCTCATCAACATCCCTAGTGACCCGTGACATAATTAGACAAGTAACAACTGCCAAAAACCTATTAATAATAAGGGAAATCCATCAAAATTAAAGAAAAGACAAAAGAGAGTATATGCGTACAAAAAATGATATAAAAGACTAAAGGAGACTTTTTAAGGTTAATAATAGCTTAATAATAAGGGGAATCTACTGTAGAAATGGAGGGGCTAATCCTGACATTATACTATGTGAAATTCCCATCCAAAAATAACCAATATTGACTGAGAAACCACCCAAAAACTTAAAAAAGAGCGTGAGATGTGGGGTAACTACATGCAGTCCTTGGCAGGCACTTGCACAGGTAAATCCTTGACTAAATTTAGGCAAATTTCAGCGTAGTGATGAAATAAGATGCCAAGAGTGAGGTTATTAATGAAATTAGTGCATATAAACAAGGTCAATGCACTATTAATTAAGCTAGGACACTAAACAAGAGCCTGTTGCCTATTTTAGTGTGTTTCCCCACAGTGGGCATAGAATGTGGGGTAATTATAGTGTGAAAAACTAACTTTGCTAAAAATGAAGCTATTCACACGGGAAAAATACAGGCAGTATGTGGCCAGTACACAGAAGCCATTTCTGGCATAAAAAACACCAAATTTTAAAAGTTTTATTTTTATGCATTTAAATAGCCAAATTAATAGTCCTAAATTAGCCCAATTGATCTGTCAAAGCGCATTTTTGATATTCTCAATTTTATAGCGCATATAGTCAACTTTTGAAGTGAAATAAAGCACATTTCTTGTTTTTTGCATAAAACAATGAATATAACAGCTTTAAGTGTACTTAAAAATTATGTAGCCTTATACATAAGGTTATTAAGATTACCCTAACATATTCCAGTTTAATATTAAGTACATAAGACCTATAAAAGGTGGATATATGCGTGTATATAAGGTGTTATAATGGCATTTTTTTGTGTATTATCATAATTTTACTTATGTATACTGTTTGTGTACTCTTATTTATTGTTCCCATGTATAGTTAATGTGTTTAACATAACTTATAAGCACTTTTTACTCAGTCCTGGGTATATACAGGCTGAAAACATTTTAACTTACAAGGTGATTTTAAATTAAAGGATCCCTTTGTAGGACCTTTTTTAGTAAGCAAAATGGTTGGTAATAATGCAGTGGAAGTCATATTATATGCTCCATATGATAGGAAACATCCAGTTTTCCCTATCTCATTATTGAAACCTTACCATGAAAATGATCCTGACTTATTTCCAAAAAGAAGGGGAAGGCCTAAAAAGTAACCTGAAGAAATTGTGGAAAAAGAAGAGATTGAAAAAATACTCAAGAAAAGAATCCTTACTAAAGAAAAAGGAACTGAGTATTTATTAAGATTTAAAGGGAAATCAAATGAATTTGATAAATGGATACCTGAGAAAGAAATTTCAAATTTATCCACCCTTCTTAAAAAATTTAAAAAGAAATAAATTTCTGTTCAACCAGCTGAGGGGTTAAAATACCAGTACTCATAATATTTTATTATGTTTTATTTCTTTAAAGTATAATCTTTAATGCTACAGAATAAATCTGAATACCTTAAAATTAAACAAATAAATAAATAAAAATGTATAACTTGTCATTTTTTTATTGTTTTTTTTGGGTGGGCAAGTGTCAGCCTGTATATCCCCATGACTGAGTAAAAACTACTTATAAGTTATGTTAAACACATGAACTATACATTGGAATAATAATTAAGAGTACACAAACAGTATACATAAGTAAAATTATGATAATATACAAAATATGCCATTATAACACCTTATATACACGCATATATCCACCTTTTATAAGTCTTATGTACTTAATATTAAGTTAGAATATGTTAGGTTAATCTTAAGAACCTTAATTATAAGGCTAAATAATTTTTAAGTACACTTAAAGCTGTTAATTTCACTGTTTTATACAAAAAACAAGAAGTGCGCTTTATTTCACTTAAAAGTTGACTATATGTGCTATAAATTTGAGAATATCAAAAATGCGCTTTGACAGATCAATTTGTCTCATTTAGGACTATTGATTTGGCTGTTTAAATGTATAAAAATAACACTTTTCAAATATGGTGTTTTTTATGCCAGAAATGGCTTCTGTGTACTGGCCACATACTGCCTGCTTTTTTCCCATGTGAATAGCTTCATTTTTAGCAAAGTTAGCTTTTTCACACTATAATTACCCCACATTCTATGCCCACTTTGGGGAAACACACTAAAATAGGGGACAGGCGCTTATTTAGTGTCCTAGCTTAATTAATAATGCATTGGCCCTCTTTATATGCACTAATTTCATCAATAACCTCACTCTTGGCATCTTATTTCATCACCACGCTGAAATTCACCTAAATTTAGTCAAGGATTTGCCCGTGCAAGCGCCTGTCAAGGACTGCATATAGTTACCCCACATCTCACGCTCCATTTTGGGTTTTTGGGTGGTTTCTCAGTCAATATTGGGTATTTTTGAATGGGAATTTCACGTAGTATAATGTCAGGATTAGCCCCATTAATTCTACAGTGAATCTCCCTTATTATTAAGCTATTATTAACTTTAAGATTTCCTCTTTACATATTTATATCATTGTTTATTATGCATATACTCTCTTTTTATCATATTCTTTAACTTTGATGGATTTCACTTATTAATACAGGATTTTGGCGGTTGTTATTCTTCTAATTATGTTATGGGATACTGGAAATGTTGATGGGCATGTCTATTAGCTTTTTGGAGGCGTAATTAACTGTGTATTGTGTGGTACATCAAGGGAATCATTGGGGAACTCATTGTGTATAAAAGGAGGAGGTTTTTTGGTTGTATTTCTACATTCTTTATCATTTACAATTTAACAATATAATAAAATAAATTACAATACATATCAATTAGTAATTTTATAAGACTTTTGAATAGTATCTAAATTATAAAATCTATTTTTCTACCAACTACAAAGATTGTAAGCCATATATAAAAATAGTGAGAATTATATTACTGAGACATTTAATTTTGATTATATTTTACTACTTATTGGATTAATACTACAGTATTCATATAGGACCATTAAAATCTTCTATACAACTGACCTTTCAAGCTAGTTCACGTTTTTGTACTTGACCTCAGCCTGACACCTACCCACAAGGATGTTTCCACTAAAGAATAAGCTTTCTTATGGTGGTCTCATATGTTTAATACTGCTGGTTTTCCTAAAGACATAGTCTCTGACAGAGACCCTAAATTTACTTCTGAATTTTGAATGTCTCTGATGGATGTTTGTGGTTGTGATCTGAATCTTTCTACTGCCCATCATCCACAGACTGATGGCTTAGCTGAAAGAATGATTCACACTTTAGAGGACATGATAAGAAGGTATTGTGCCTTTGGCCTTGAGGATAAAGATAATGACAGATTCACTCATGATTGGCTTACCTTACTTCCTGGGTTGGAATTTGCTTATAATAGCACTGTTCATTCTGTTACTCAAAGAAAGACTTTTGAGCTCTGGCTTGAATATGTTCCAAATACTCCTGCCCAAATTATCAATAACAAAATACCTAAATTGGATATACATCCTAGTGTGAAATCTTTTTTTCAAATGCAACAACTTTGGAGAAATCATGCTCAAAAATATATTGAAAAATCCTTTGAATATGAGAAGAAGAGATGGGACAAATCCCATAAAGAATACACTTTTAAAGAGGGTGATGAAGTGTTGATTTCTACAGTCCACGTCAATTTACAAGGAAATAAAAAATTAAAAGACCCATTTGTTGGTCCATTTGTTGTCAGAAGAATGATTGGAGATAATGAAGTTGAGGTTATTTTGTATTCTCCATATGACAGAAAACATCCTGTTTTTCCAATATCTCTTCTGAAACCTTACACATCCAATAGTGATTTATTTCCAAAAGGGAGGGGAAGACCAAAGAAAACCCCAAATGAAATCACTGAAACAGCAGAAATTTAAAAAATTCTGAATGACAGAATAGTCACTACTGAAAAAGGTGCAGAATACTTATTGAGATTCAAGAATAAATCATCTGAATATGACTCTTGGATACCTGGGAAGGAGATATCTAATCTTCCTACTCTACTAAAAAAGTATAAAAAGAAAAAATCATAGCATTTTTTTTATTGTTTTTTTAGAGTGAGGGAGTGTCAGCCAGGCTACTAGACTTACCCGGTAAAATAATTAATTATTTTACTGAGATGAAGCCATGCCCTTTTTTATTACTAACAATTAATTATTTACTTATGTATTACTTACAACTAACTAGCTAAGTATATTAAGTAGTGTAAATAATTAATGTAAGTAAATGTTTCATATATTTTTACTCCCTAAACACCGTGCTCAATAATGCAGTTAAATAGGAATAAAGATTAATAATAAAATTATAATAAAAAAACCTTAAAATTATTATATTACTTAACTGAGAGATCTGGATTTCCATGAAGTCAATATAATTAACTCAATTATGTTGTATTAATTGTGACATTCCAAGGGAACTCATGCTTTATTACCAATAAACATTATGCCTTGTTGACGTACCAATTAATCTATCTTTTCTTTTATGTTATATATATACTCCTATTCAGTCAGCTTCTTTCTCACACCCTTGTAATAGATGGTGCAAATTTCATGTCTTTATGTCCCTCATGTTTGCCTATAAAAGGCCCTCACATTTGTACCTTTCAAAGTCATTTCTTACTTTACTAACTTTATTTTAACTATATACAACATCTATTTATTATTATAAAATTATTGTTTTAGCACTTACATTCACCGTAATTATAAACCTCTAAAAATAATAGTACTCCACCCTATTACCTCTTCTTATTTGAGTAAATAATCTTTAAAAAGATAAGAAAATACGTACCTAGTTTTGAAATCCTTTAAAACCCTTGTTACCGCCCTTGGACCTCCTTGAAAAACCTTCTAGACTTGAAACACCCCTTGACAATTTGTAATAATTATTAAGTTCATAATATTTTACTTATTTCATTTTAATTTAATTTTCAAATTTTCCTTAGTATGTTAGTAGTGTAGTAGATAAAGATAAATAAAAAATAAAAAATAAAGATAAAAATAAAAATAAAAATAAAAATAAAAATAAAAATAAAAATAAAAATAAAAATAAAAATAAAAATAAAAATAAAAATAAAAATAAAAATAAAAATAAAAATAAAAATAAAAATAAAAATAAAAATAAAAATAAAAATAAAAATAAAAATAAAAATAAAAATAAAAATAAAAATAAAAATAAAAATAAAAATAAAAATAAAAATAAAAATAAAAATAAAAATAAAAATAAAAATAAAAATAAAAATAAAAATAAAAATAAAAATAAAAATAAAAATAAAAATAAAAATAAAAATAAAAATAAAAATAAAAATAAAAATAAAAATAAAAATAAAAATAAAAATAAAAATAAAAATAAAAATAAAATAAAAATAAAATAAAACCATTATTTATATATATATTTGTTAGCTGTTATTATTTTTTTCTATTTAGTAACTTTTTTTAAATTCTTATATTTAATGACAGGATGAAGAAGCCTCTGGCGGTTGGTCTGGATGGTGTTGGCATGTTTGTTTCTTGTTTGGATTAGAGGAAGAACTGTGTTCTTTGTAGTGCAGGCGGCTGGAGACTGTATATGGGTTATAGTGGTCCGGAACTGGGTTAGAAGGTAAATTTTGGAAAGAAGAAGGAGAATCAGGAATGGATTTCTGGAAAGTGTGCTTGATAATTCATGACATCTTCCAGCGGTCATCAAGGAGTTGTTTTCTTAGATTCTTCTCAAAATTATTCAATGGACCATGGAGAGAAAAGGCCTTAAGCATTTTTGAACACATCATGCTAAGTTGTTGCTTCATATCAGCGTAATCCAGCATCAAAGTAGTTTCTAGGGGTTGCCCAGTTTTAAATGCAGTTACAAGAGGCGGGGTTCCAACTAAAATCAGAAGAATTGGTTCAATAAATATTCTCTGCTGAATAAATTGAATTTTGTTATTTTATTTTGGTACTTACAGATTGGGAGATCCTCAAATTTGTATGCAGCTGGAATCTGGACAGCTGAAGAGTTTTGGATGGGTATTGTAGGAGAATCCACCAGATGGAGGTATGGATTTTCTGGGTAATCCTCTGATTGGTGTTGAGAAGATGAAGGAGAAGGAAGTGGTTCCTGGGCTCTGGTTGAAGCAGCAGGGCTGTTGTTGTTGTCATTATTTATATTATTGCTTGGTGCAGGTTTACTAGATGCTGGCGGAGGAGTGCCAGTTTGATTGAGGGAAGGACCAGGAGATGGTGATCTGGTGGCTGATTGGGATCTTCTGGATGAAGATTCAGAAGAAAAAGAGGTATCAGAGGAATAATTGGCGGCCAGAGGATAGGTGAAATTCTTTTTTCCTGAAGCAACAGGAGTTTTGTGTTTAGAAACAGTGTTGGCTGTTCTGGTGTTAATAGAAGAAGAAATGGTGGTGGTACACATTTCTCTGGGAGCATTAGGAGGTTGTGGTGTTGAGTTATTGGTGTTGGATGGAAGATTTTGATTGTTTTTTTGGCTGAATTTGGATGTTATGAACCTTATTTTTCTTTTCTGATGAGGCGGGAGGGCTGCCTGACAACGGGATAGCTGCCTGGAAGGAGTATAGCAGCCTAGGAGCTAATTTTGGTGCCATTTTTGCTGAAGTTGCTGAGAGGAAATAAGATTCTTGGGAAGATAAAGCTGGTCTTTTAGGCATGGTCTTGGGAGTAGCGCAGTGTGATCTTCTGGAAGGAGCAGAAGACAAAGAGGAAGAAGGAGGTCCAAGCTCTGGTGACCTGGTAGGTGATCTGGATATATATTTGTGTGAAGGTGAAGGCAGAGGTAATGGATAGTTGGGATCTCTGTCACACCTTTTCTTTTTGGAGTTGCAAGAATCACAGGCCCTGTTATGGAGTTTGGCCTGAGGAGTAGGAAGAGTGAAAGTGCAAGGTCTGCACATGTGGATGCACTGTTTACAAGCATAGTCCTTTGGAGCAGTGAAGCAGGGAAGGTCCAATGGGTTAAAATTGGGTGATCCAGCCATAACCTGTGAAGGAGAAATAGTGGGAAGAAAAGAGATGAATTAAAAGATTTATCAGTGATGTGTAGATGGTGTAGAAAGAGTGGAATTTCAGAAGGTTGGCAGCAGTGCATTGTGCATGGAGGCGGTGCCGCCTTTGCTATGCATCAGTCCGTCAAGACTTTAAACTGAAAATTGCAAGTTAGTTCTTCATGACTTTAAACTGAACTCTGGAAAGTCCATCAAGACTTTAAACTGAACACTGGTACAGTCCCCCAAGACTATAAACTGAGGATGGTTTAATGGTTGAGTCATTCAGGACTATAAACTGATAATGGGAGTTGGTGTGATTCTGGCAGGGGGCATCCAAGGGGGAGTCTCTGAATTTTGTTGAGGCAAGTGTTGGGGTAACTAATGAGCTGGCTGCTCTGTATAACAGTTACCCCAGAATGTTAGTTTGTTTCTTTGGGTCTTAAATGTTTTGATCTCTGGTTCTGTCTTTTTGATTTAGGTTTTTAGTCCCCCAAGACTATAAACTGAGGGTTTTTGAGTCCCCTAAGACTATAAAATGAGGGCTGTTAGTCCCCCAAGACTTAAAACTGAGGATTAGTCCCCCAAGACTGTAAAATGAGGAACTTTTTTTATGATGATTGGCTACATTCAGGAAGTCTGGAGAAGTCAAGATTTTGTTTTATTTCTAATTCAAGAGATTAATCAAGAGTCAGGAGGCAGAAAAGAATCAAGAGATGTGACAAAATGTTCACCATTGGCTTTGAATTGGTGTATGAGGTTCTTCCTTTTCTCAAGATCCTGTGGGTTCCTAGCAGGAGTGGATTGGAAGTAGTTCAATAAAAGATGCTTCTGCTCAGAATAATGTTGTTGAAATTTGTCCTCAATGGTGGGCAATGGGTTGGTGGGGGTGTTTCAATGGTTCCCACATTGTCATCATTGCTTTCAAGAGGAAAATGAACTGGAAAATTTTCAGATTGGAGTTCAGTATGAAGAAGTTTTGTGTTTACCATCAGAAGGACCAGGGATGGCAGAGGTAGTGGTATTAGTGGTGTGGACACTCTTTTTTGGGGGGTGTAATTTGTGGACCAGTCTGGGAATCAGGATAGATGGTCTAGATCTTTTGGTGCTGGTAGAAGGTGGATCAGGTTGTGGAGAAGGTGAAGAGGTTGCAGAGGACAATGGACCAGGTCTGAAGCAAGTCTTTTTTCTAGAGTGGCAGGCATCACAGGAGGTTTTGTAGGGATGAGTTGGTGGTGAGATGGAGCAGATGAGATTATTGTCAATGTAGTATTGGCATGGGCCCATGTCAGTAGCAGATTTGGAAAGAAAGCTGAACATGGTGGTTGTGGTATAGGAGAATATGGACATTCTCTATTGGAGGAAGGATGTAGGCTTCCAACATTGGAGGAGCCCTTTGTTGGTTTATTTGGTTTTGTTTTGGTATGCCTTAAATGGCATTGTTTAAATAATTAGGTATTTTTCTGGAATTACGCAGCAAATATTGGAACTAAAGGGATCTTGATACTACCATTGGATAGCCCTGGTTTTTCTCTATATTTTATGTCTTGAGGACATTTTTCATAGCATAAGTTTTGGGGGATAATTTCTCACTTTTCATTTTAAAAGATTGCTGTTGAATTTTGTTTTTTGTGTTTTACGGGCTAACCTTAAGTCTTAGGGTTAAGTGCTTAGTATTGTTGGAAAGAGCAGAATTTTCTCTACATTTCATGTCAAAATTTTTTATAGCGTAATTATGTGTTTTAAGGGTTTTAGTAGTTGTAGGTGAATTTTCTAAGTAGTTTGGGTGTTTTTAGTGGTTTTCTGGCTTCAGGGTGGTCAGGCTGCTTCAGGCCGGCTTCCCAGTGTCAGGCGGACCGCCTGCCTCAGTGCTAGAGCGCTGGAAGCGCTTCTAGGGAGGTTTTATGCAATTTGGTGATCAGGAACGCCGGAATTGCAGGTGTGCATGGGCTCTTGATTAGTAGTCTGTGTGTATATAGTGAATAAGACAGTTTTGGGGCAACTTTAATTATCATACAACCAGCCAGAGGTGATATCCTTGTTCTTCACTCAGTTTTCACTGTTTTCTGGCCACAATTTTGCTGTGTTTGTTGCAAGTGAGTTCTTCATTTAACTTAACTTAGCAACTTTTTTCTCTGTTATAGTCTTGCAAGCTATAGTAAGTATTATTGCTGTCTCTGGTGTGGATTTGCAACCTACATCAAGTACTATTGCTTTCTCTGGTGTGGACATTAGTCTACATTTTGGTTCTTTGGTTTGGTAGTCTGTCTGGAGACTACTTTTTGACTGATCAAGCAGTCAAGTGTATTTGGAAAAGGGGCTTTTGGTAACAGGTAAATCTCACTTGTTTTTCTAAAGGGACAGGGGTTTTCTTTCTGGTTTTCCTCAAACTTCCTTGGTCAAGGCCTATAGCTAGTACTATAGAATTGTCTAAAACGTGTCTGACACCTGGTGTTGAGCTTACTCCACCTATTTGGTTTTCTAATCCATGCCAAATTCTCCCGAACCTTCTAATCCTTTTCAGTTGTGACCTTGCTTAGCTCGCAATTGTCAACAACATCTTGCAAGAAAATTTAAAAATTTAAACCCCCCCAACTGTTAATACTCACATGAGATGCTGTTTTTTTTTGTTTTTGGGCAATCCCACCTCACCTATCTCTTCTACAGAAAGCACAAGCATTGCTTGTTTACCGTCTTTGCCTCCACCTTGGCAACTACCCGTGGACCACCTCCCCCTCCCTCCCCCAACCCTCCTCCTACACCCTCTGGTCCCTCATCTATCTCTACCTCACATAATCGAGAAGCAACTTTGCCTTGCAATTACCCCCCCCATATCCATAGACAAAACAGGCAAAACCCTACCCCCTCTATGTCCTTGCAAAGCAACATAGGTTTGCATTTGCAACAACCAAGAAAATGTTACCAGCATGCCTCGTTGTTGGATCATGCAGGAACCAGTCATGTGCAACGCTCTAGCCAAGACTCCTCTCTCAGTAGTGATGCATTTTTGTCTGACAATGTTAATACATCTTTTGAAACTTACAAAAGACAATACTGTGCCAAATTCATTGACAAAAAAATACAGAGAACAAATAAGATTTCAAAACTAAAAGCTGATGGTAGTAACTGGCAAACTTGGGTAAAAAATATCAACATTTCTTTAACGCACCATGTCTGTTTGACTAAGTATATTTCAAACACCAATGCTATAACAAATGATATATCAAAATTTGAAGATGAGATGAGCTGGCATGCAATCTACAACACCATTGATGATAAGCTTCAAGTGTTCATTGACATTGGCATTACAAGCTATAAAGTGTTCTCTATTCTTAGTTCCAAATTTGATAAAGCATCTCACACTTCTTGGATGGCTTTTTTAATGATCTTTTAAATGTTAAAAACTCTCCTTTTACAAACTTCATGGAACATGGAGAAAAAGTGAAATCATTCTTAGAGGTGGTTAAACGTTCATGTTTTTTTTTTGGTTTTGACAAAATGGCTGTGGTTTTTACTCAACTCTTATTACCATCATCAGCTAGTCATCTTGCAGCTGAAGCAAATTGTCGTTTTGAATTTCAAAAAGACATCTCTCAACCCACCTTTGATGAAATGATGGATGTTCTTCAAAATTTGTTATTCAATTCATTCCAATCTTCCTCTTCCAATGCTCCTACCCTTTCCACAGCTTTTGAACTGGTAACTGATCCGAATTCCGTTTCATCTTTGGCTTTCAAAAAAGGCCAAATGGACAGTTACCACCCTGGAAATAAAAAACCTGACTACTCCTGTTTTTACTGCAAGTCCTCTGAACATTTTCAAAACACTTGTCTGTATAATACAAACAGTTAAGGCTTTAATGTGGCAGTTTGGGGTTAACATGAAGCTTTTGCTCATGATAATAAGGATGCTATGAATCTTATCTGTAAATCTCTGAGCAACAGAAAGGGAAAACAACAAGCTCAAAGTTCCTCAAAACCCCGTTTAAATAAAATCAGCTGAAAAGCACAAGATGTTCTCACTTCTGCTTTAAAAGAGATGGATTTTGGTACTGATAGCTGGACTGAAGAGCAAGACAGTAAAGACTGTCAAGGTGTTTTTGATTCTGGTGCCACACATCATGTCACTGGTGATGTATGTCTTCTCTCTGACTTCAAAAGTCCTGATACTCCTATTTCAGTCAAAACTGCAACTGGCTCTGGTGCTGCTTTCATTACTGGTCATGTAAACATGTTAATTAAAGGATGTGATGGAGAATTAGTTACAATCAAAGGTGTTTTCTATTGTGATAGGGCAAAATCTACTCTTATTTCTCCTTTTGATCTTTTAGACAATGGCATTTCTATTTCTTTTAATCAAAATCATGATAATATTATTTCAAAAAACAAAAAAATATCACTTCATGCTCCTAAATCTTCTTCTGGAAAAAAACGGACAGTTGATCTACTTTATCCTTTTGACCTAGAAACCAATGTTTTTGAAATGAATTATTTTAACTCTTTATCATCTGCTACCCTTCCTGCCCCTTTTGTTCTCTCACCCCCTTTAGAAATTCCTTATCCAACTGCAGTTCCTGACTCAATCATGGATTGGCATTGCCATCTTGGACACACAAACACCAGAGTTTTTAGAAGGCTTTCCAAAAAAGGTCTTTGAAACAATGCACCATCTTATGTTCCTTCATGCAGATTACACTGTGATATTTTTGCTGTGTCAAAACAAAAGAGGATGAATACGTGCAGAGCATCCAAGTGTACCCATGAGCTCATGGATCTTGTTGTTTCTGAATTAGTAGGGCCCATGGTTGATGTCACGGACAAGGGTGAGGTCTATGTGGCTACCTTCAGAGAAGCCTTCTCAACTTATGGGGAGGTTTTTGTTATAAAGAAAAATTCGGATGTTTTTGTTGCTTTTATTAACTTTAAAACTTGTTTAGAAAACATCACTAATCAATTTCTCAAAATCCTCAGAACTGACAATGGAAAAGAATACATGAACAAGAAATTCTCTGAATACCTCTCCCAAAATGGTATCCTCCATGAAAATTCTATGCCTTGTCACCATGAACAGAATGGAATGGCCGAAAGATTCAATGAAACTATTGATGAAATTGCTAGAACAATCCTTCTTGCATCAAATCTTCCTCCCACTTTCTGGACTTTTCCTTATTGTTGGGCCTCTTTTATTCACAATAAATTACCAAATGTGAGAATTACTGACAGTACCCCATACCAAATCATTTTCAACAAAAAAGCGGACTTATCACCTGTAAAAATTTTTGGTCAGTGGGCATATGTGCACATTCCAACTGAAAAAAGAACAAGAATGGAGGTCCGGGCTAGGTGTTGCAGGGTTGTTGGTTTTATTGATGGTGGTAAAGGTTGGATTTTTCAGCATCCAGATTCTAATTCTTTTCTTCAGTCAGCAATGGCAAATTTCATCCCGGTGTAGACATTCCTATAGTACTAGCTATAGGCCCTGACCAAGGGAGTTGGAGAAAAACCAGAGAGAAAATCCCCTGTCCCTTTAGAAAAATAGAGTGAGATTTACTTGCTAAAGTAAGTTGGTTCTTGTTTTGCAAAATCTCCTTTTCAACACACTTGACTGCTTGATGAGCCAAGAAAGTAGTCACCAGATAGACAACTAGACCAAAGAACTGAAATGTAGAACAAAGTCCACACCAGAGACAGCAAAGATGCTTGATGTAGGCTGCAAATTCACACCAGAGACAGCAATAATACTTGCTATAGCTTGCAAGACTATAAAAGAGAAAACAGTTGCCAAAGTTAAGTTAAATGAAGAACTTACTTGCAACAAACACAGCCAATTGTGGCCAGAAAAATAGTGAAAACTGAGTGAGGAACAATGAGATCACCTCCGGATGGTTGTATGATGATTAAGGTTTCCCCAAACTGTCTTATTCACTATGTACACACAGACCACTAACTAAGAGCCCATGCACACCCACCAATCTGGCGCCTGTACCTGCCAAATTGCATAAAAAAACCCTCCTGAAGCGCTCCCCAACCTCCTAAAACAGAGGCAGGCGGGCCGCCCGACGTCGGAGATGCCGCCTGAAGCGGCCCGGCCTCCCTGAAGCCAGAAAACCAACAAAAACCACTAATCTACTTAGAAAAATTAGCTACAACTACTAAAACCTTTAAAACACGGAATTTCACTATAACAACATTGAGACGTGAAATATAGAGAAAAATTAGCTCTATCCAATGGTACTAAGCAATTAACCCTAAGACTTAAGGTTAGCCCGTAAAACACGAAAAACAAAATTAAACAGCAATCTTTTATAAATGAAAAATTAGGAAATGACCCCTTAAAACTCAGAATATGAAAAATGTCTTCAAGACATAAAATATAGAGAAAAACCAGGGCTATCCAATGATAGTATCCACATACCCGCAGACCCAATATCCACGGAATAAAACCAGATAAATACCCAATATCTTAACAGATGTCAATTAAGACATGCACAAACAGCACCAAATCACACAACAAAGGCCCCTGCCAATGTTGGAAGACCACACCGGAAGGAGACAAGGACAATACCAAGACACTCACAGTTGCATATCCAGCTGCATCTCAATCTAATGGTGATCTAGCATTTATTTCAAATCAACTGAAATTTGGCAATTTTACAGCAGAAGAAACTATTGCTGCCCAAGATGTTATGTTTGATTTCATTAACAATAATGCTTGTGAACTTTCCGACCGACTACCTTGAACATTCAAGAAAGCTATGAAATGCTCAGATGCAGTTGAATGGAAGTCAGCTTGTCTTCAAGAATTAAACAACATGTCTAACATGAAGGTATGGGATATTGTTCCTCTTCCTCCTGGAAAAACTGTCACAGGTGCTTGATGGGTTTTTGCTCTAAAATGGGATGAATTTGGAAAGATCATCAAACACCAGGCACAATATGTAGCTCAGGGTTTCAAACAAATTGAAGGTATTGATTTTAACAACAATTTTGCTCCCACAGCTACCTTTGCATCTCTGTGTCTGATTCTCACTCTAGCTGCTACCTACAACTGGCTGATCAAAACTTTTGATGTCACTGCAGCCTATCTTCATAGTGATCTTGAGGAGGAAATTTATGTCAAGCAGCTTGAAGGTTTTGAGTCTGTTAATCCAACTCATGTCTGCAAACTTAAGAAAGCACTATATGGTACTAAGCAAGCAGCCAGGTGTTGGTGGAAACATCTCAGCAAAATTCTGGAAAATTTGGGTTACAGATTGAGTAATCAAGATGCAAGTGTATATGTACTAGCAAAAGAGGGTTCTAAGGGAATGTTGTGGATTCATGTGGATGATGGTGTGGTGGTAGGGAGTAGTGATGCAGTTTTAAGGGAGTTGGAAACAGATATGGGGAGTAGTTTAAAGGTAAAATGGTCTGATGGTATCTCTTCTATTGTTGGCCTAGAAGTTTCACAATGTTCCAAAGGTTTTGCTATTCATCAACCAGCTCTTATCAACAAAACTTTATATGAACACAATCCAACTTGTCTCAGTTCTCACTCATCTTTACCAATGGGTCTTTCTTTTGTATCTTTAAAGGAAAAATCTCATCCTCCACTGGAACCTCTCAAATTTATGTCTATTATGGTTATTTATCATATCTTGTAGCCGGATCAAGGCCTGATTTAGCATATCCTGTCAACTTCCTAGCATGTTATGCATCAAGACCAGGTAAAGTTGAATGGGATGCACTTAATCATTTGCTGAGATATCTACAATTTACCAATGACATGAAATTTCATCTTTTCCTAACAATCAACACTGATCCATCTACAGAAGTCTATTGCAATGCTACTTGGGGTGGTGAATTTGCTAGGGCTACAGGTGGTCATGTTCTTCAGGTCAACAACTGTCTTATCTTATGGCAATTTAAGTGTCTATCATGAGTGGTCACAGCTTCACTTCACTCAGAATTAATGGCAATGTCAAATGCAACACGTCAAGCTCTTTGGATGCGTAACCTTTTACGTGAAGTAGATTTGTGCCATGGTCCAACAACTCTTTATTGCAATAACAAAGGTGCCATTGTAGCAGCTACAGATAACCCTTCTGACAAGTGTTGTAGACATGTTGACAGGGATTTCTATTTTGTGAATGAACAAGTTCATCGGCGTGAAATTGACATTAAATGGGTTTCAACTAAGGACCAGGTGGCAGATTTGTTGACAAAGAATTTAGGACCAAATGTTTGGAAGGAGAAGAGATATTTATTAGGGGTTTTCTAGTTTCTATGTTTTCCTTATTTTCTTTTCTTTTATTTCTTTCACTTTTCTCTACGTGTTTTAGCTGGAGATGGTTATAGGGAAATCACTAAGAGGAGGGGGTGTTATGTGTAGTATGATAGCTTAGTGATTGTTAAGTACATAAGGTGTATATAGTCTGTGGTGCAGTTGACGCGTCTAACTCCGGTTCACTCCGGACGAAGCGCTGACACTGCTACCATAGAGGGAAAGGTAACAAAACCAAGATGATGAGAACGGAAGGTTCAGCTCGTGAGGTTTTTCAATTAGCAGCAGTGTTATCGTTGCCTTGTATTTCTATCATGAGGATGAACTTCGCTGTTCTTCTTGTTACAGCTATTTGGAAAAACTTTGCTCTTTTTTTACCCCTCATTCCCTCGCCAAAAGAGACCTAAATTCATATTTTTGGCGGGGAATGGAAGACAAAAACACAGCAAGCTTTTTTCAGGTAGCTGTATGTATGTTCTGTTTTGGTGACGAATAATCATATGTACATGAAGTAAATAAAACGATGAACGAGCATATCAAGATGAACTTTTGTTCTTCGATATTCTGGTCCAAAACATATAAAGACATGGAGCTGTTTACTCTCAGTAACATCTCTCTTTTCTCCTACCTCATCGCGCAATAAAATCACTTTGTTAAGAGTGTTAAAGAATTTTGGGTGGGTGTAAGATATATTATTTCTCTCATCAATTATTATATCAAAGTATCTTTGCCTTCAGTTCAACACTTTTGATTTAGATTAGATTGTAAACTTGACAATTGATTTGCTGAAAAAAAATTCTTCATTTTTAATACATTTATAGATAAATTATCTCCCTCATACCGAGAACAGCTTTTCTTCAACCTCTTTCATTGAGGGCCAGATAGGTAAGTGATTTCGATTACTAAATATTTTACCTAACTGACCTTTATGTGTCACTTGTGTCAAGGAAGCCTTCCCGTTCCATTTCACATTGTTGAATTTATCTATATTCGAGACTGAAACCTTTTAAACAAAGTTAAATTCTAAGGTTGTACATTGGAGACTTTTATCATTCTTTCATTTAATTTAAACTTTTCTTACCTGTCCCTTTCGTTTGGCCTTTTGGGTTCAATATTTATTTGAAGAAGACATGAGAGCAGTTTTTGTTATTGCATTAATTTTGATGCTTTTTGGTTACTCCGAACCTCAAAGTATAGTGGTTTACGAGAAACCTGGTTGTCAACCGGGCACAACGATGTGGGCACTGAATTTGACCGGCCCAGCAAAACTTTTTCCTCCATGCGAGAACATAGGCCGACGGGGCTCAGCACTGAAATTCTATTTAGAGAAACAAAGTATTGGTAGATGCAATTTAACGACATATTCCTCAGATAATTGTCATCACCGAATAGAGGTTCTAGATAGTAGTAAAGCTGGGAAGTGCTCAAACCATTCTGGGATCATGTCAGTTGGATTAAGTTGTCATTGAACATTGAGGATAAAAAATTTAGTGGGTGTATATTGAGTTTTTAAAAACGAAACAACAATTTTACATAGTGCTATCCAGATACTTGTCGCATTTTGCTACGAGATGATGAATGTAAACTTGACACAATTTTGCCTGCGCTGTCAATGAAATTATGGGCTTTCACTATGGGTGTCAATTTCCTGCATGCAAAATGTGACACAATTTTGCCCCCATAAATGCGAATTTGTAATAGGGGGTGTCAGTTCTGGCTAATCCGCACTTAAGTTAAGTGCGGATTTCAAACCAAATCAGCACTTAAATTTTGCAAAAAAGTTACTTATTTCAAAAATGGGTGTCAGTTATGACTTCAAATCAGCGCTTTTTTCCCAATTTTTTCACAACCACATGTTGGCCACATCATTGCTTCCTTGCCCACCCCATCCCTGTCACATGTGACACTCAGACCTCAATCCTCTCATCAATCCTTGGCACACACCCCACACTGAGATTTGAAACATTTTATTAGGGGGTGTCAGTTCTGGCAAATCCGCACTTAACTTAAGTGCGGATTTCAAACCAAATCAGCACTTAAATTTTGCAAAAAAGTCACTTATTTCAAAAAAGGGTGTCAGTTATGACCTCAAATCAGCACTTTTTTCCCATTTTTTTTCACAACCACGTTTTGGCCACAAAACATCCCTTCCTTTCTTACCCCATCCCTGTCACATGTGACACACTGACCTTCCTCGCTACCTACCCATCAATCCTCGGCACACACCCCTTCCTGACATTTTCAATATTTTGACCAGGCATGTTTACATTCTTTTTTACTTATTTCTTCTACTTCTTAATCTTTTTTCTATGGGTGTCAGTTCTGACCTCAAATCAGCACTTTTTTTGTGATTTTTTTTTTCAAAACCACATGTTGGCCACATCATCCCTTTCTTTCCTATACCATTTTGTACTCTCCAAATGTCCTCTTTGTGTACTTCATTCACTTGGGTTGGTATTTTGGTTTGTTGCATATTCATTTTTTTTGGAATTTACGGTGAAAATTTTTTTTTGGATGGCTCATTGGTTTTCTTTCACCAGCTCAACATGAAATCGCATATTTTCTGAAATCACATATTTTGTCAGTGATTTTTTTTTTCATTCATCCCTCATATCCTTTTCCTATTCTCCTCCAACATCCCTCAAACAATTTGGTTTCATTCATTTTGTCATCTCATCTCTCCAGGTAAGTCACTTTATTCTTTTTTTTTGATTTTTTGATTACTAATTATAATTTTTTTTTGTTTTTTTCTGTTTATTTTATTTTTTTTATCTAAATTTTTTTTGTAAGCGGTTATTTTGGATTTCAATGGTATAATTAACCTTTTTTTTCTCTCCCTCTTTACTTTCTTTTTTAGCTCCATCACCCTACTCTTCATCCCTCCTTGGCATGGTCATTATCCCCCCTTTCCCTTATTTCACTTTTTTTTGGCTCCATTTCATTGAAACACATACATTGCACATTCTTTATGCATTTCACTTACTCCATATTCAATTTCCCCACAATTCCAACATCAATCTTTCTCACTCTATTTTTCCTACTTTTCAATCAAGGTAAGTTTCATCTCCTTTTTTTCATGCCTATATGATATCTCATTCCATTTATGAAAAGTTCATACTTAAATATATGTATGACTCTTATCTGGATAACAGTGAACTTATAAAACTCCTTTTGATCTCATCTTCATTACCACTTTTCAAGTTTTTGTAAAATTTTGAAAATCAGACTCGGAATTAGGGTTAGGTTTATTCAAATCTAATGTTCTTTTTTCTGAAGATTCTCCTGAAGGCTACCTTTCATTTCCCACAAGCAGATTTGAATTTGATTCAGTGGTTGCTGAGATATTGACTGTTAAAGTTGAGCCTTTTTTTCCCAATTTAAATTTTTATTTCATTTTTTATGTAACAAATTAGGGTTAGGTTTATTTAAATCACATGTCCTTCAACTGAAGATTCTACTAAAGAATATCTTTTATTTCCCACAAACAGGTTTGAATTAGGTTCAGTGGTTGCTGAGATTTTGACCTTTGAAGTTGAGCCTTTTTTCCAAATTTCACTTGTCTTATTTCACATTTTTATATTGCATATTTAGAGGATAAGGATTCTGAAACTCTTATATGATTATTATCTAGGCATGTATCCGTTGCTCAATAATATCACTAAAGCTCAAAAAGATGAAGATTTTTGCTTATGGGACACTCTACCTTCCTTTAACTCTTTTCTTGCTCTTCAACTCAAAAAGCACTGTAATAAAGCATTTGAAAAAAATCATGAACCTGCAACCAAAGTAGGAATACCGAATTGGTGTGACTCCAAATGGGAAGATATCAGCCACGAATATCTTTTATTTTCTAATGTTATTATCACTCATTCTGGATTTCACAATAAAACTCACACCGATACCAAGGACACCAATTTTCTTACTTTTGGTATATTCTCATATATCAAACCGATTACTGGCCAACCAATACCATCTCCAGCTAAAATCAAATGACATGGTTTATATTTTCCAGACCACCGGTGCATCATTGATTTTGGTTTGGGAAATGGTATCATCAAAACTATTTGGAATTCTTCTAAGGATAATCATCAAACGACCAAAGCTCCTCCTGGTTTGGAATCCTGTCAAGATTTAACACATTTTGGTTGCTCATTTCAAATCAGTCATAAGTTGATTCAAAGAATCAATAAGGTAATGAAAGAAGGTAAAGTTAATCGATTTAAAAAAACTTTATTTAGATCCAAAAAGTATGGGGATTAGAGTTGTCATCAAAAATTTTATATTTTTCGTAAATTTTTAATAAATATTTTTTATGTATCAATTTCCTCAACTAAAGTAATGGGCCCACGACCTTGTGTTGTATAAATGGTAATCATGATAACATTTATTTGTTTCATGGGGTTCCTCTAGCCTATACCTGTGGAAAGTCCCAAACTTTTGTTTCTAGATTTGATCTGCATTTTGACTGAGGGATTGTCATTACTTTAAACTAGGGAAATTGATATATATTAGATATTTATTTAATAATATATGTAATTATATTAAATTTAGATGACTTCCACCACTTACTTCAATAAAATGCAGGGGGGGGGTATTGCCAAATTTTCAAATCTGACATGTGAAATTGATGACTTAGAAAAATTTTGGTGATATCCACCCCTTGCTTCAATAAAATGCAGGGGAGAGTATTGCAAATTTTTTAAAACAGATATGGAATTTTTTTGACTTGTAAATATTTTGGTGAAAATTTTTGACGAGAATGTGAAAGTAATTGTTTCCACCTTGAGCAGGTTTCTGGCTCAAAGGAATAGCAGTACCATCAACAAAACCAATACATCCTGGGAAGCCCTCTGCTTGCATAACCTGAGATGATTCAAGTCGCTCTTCTTTTGTTGGCCAGGTGAGAAGTTGAGATTACAAGGAGTTGATGGCAGTGATACATTGTTTGGTATAAGTGTTAACTGAACCATACCCTAAATCAAAGACATTTTCTAAACATTTCAAAGCGGCTCCATTACCATTTGAACCCAAATGACATAGTGTGATGGCCAATTGAATTGAAGGATGTTGTTGTTCTTTTTGAGAATTATTGTGAAATATGGGATGATCCTGAATAAGCTCAAGAAATTTAAGGAAACATTCCTGAGAAGTCCTGAAAAGCTGTCTAAAACTGGGTGTAGATAGTTTAAGAAGTGTTTGGATGATGTACTTGGGGATATGAAGTACTTGAGGCTTTCTGGGAAGAAGGTAACTTTTCGTGGCCATTTTTGATAAAAAGACAAAATCTTCTTCTAGATCAGAATCAGAATTGCAATCAGAGTCCAAGAGCAGTTCAAGAGCCATGAAAGTCATTGCTTTGTGTAATCTATCACGATTTGAAAGTGAGGAAGGCATAACTCTTATATGATATGATATGAAGATGTAAGTGATGTACGATGTTCTGAGTTATGAAGTGTTATGCTGCGGAGTGCTGCGTATGAATGGGATGATGCTGACAAATCAGTGAAATGGGACTTGATGGTGAAATCAGCACTTTTGGTTGAGAAAGTGCGGATTTGAGTGAAATAAGTGACTTATTTCATTTTGAAATTCACCAGTATTGGGGCTAGTGTGTTTTGGAAATCCGCACTTATTTAAGTGCGGATTTGTAAGTGCGGATTTGCCAGAACTGACACCCCCTATTGTGAAATTTTAACCAGCCATGTTTTTTTCCTTCTCTTTTTATGTTTTCAACCTGCCCAAATCAGATGTCCACCTTCATTAAAGGTCAATTGCTTTTTGTTGATGGCAAATGAAGTAAAAAAGAAAACAAAAGGGAGAATCAACATCAATTCTAAGTAAATGAAGGAGAGGTTCAAAAGCTATCAATCAAAATATAAAAAGGCTCATTTTGCTTCCACTTTCGCTGGCTTTGGTATTGATGATTTTGATTTGATGAATGGAATTACTACTGTTTCCAAAAAGCTCAATGTCATGTATCTTCTCTATGAAGAAATGAATATACTTTTTGGTTCCCGATTTAATAGTTACTTTTAATCTTATCAAAAATAGTTATATCATGAGATTCTGATAACACCATTTTTCCTTACTGGACTCTAAAATAATGCACTTTTGGAATTTCAGATGGTAAAAATAAACTGACACCTGTGCAAAAACCTCATCACCAACATAATTTTATCACCTCACCACCAATTTTGCATTTCTAAATAAAGCTAAGTCAACAAAATTCTATATCTGTTTGAAAAATTTTGCAATAACCTCCCCTGCATTTTATTGAAGCAAGGGGTGGTTATCACCAATTTTTTCTAAGTCAACAATTTTCCATGTCAGGTTTGAAAATTTGGCAATACCCTCCCCTGAATTTTATTGAAGTAAAGGGTGAAAATCACCAAAATTTAGAAATATTTCATACATTAATAAATAAATAAATGAGATAAGTCAAATTCACTAGTTTAAAAGTAATGACCATTCCTCAAGCCAAAATGCAGACCAAGTCTAGAAACTACATTTGGGACTTTCCACAGGTATAGGCAAGATGAACCCCATGAAACAATTTAATGCTATCATGATTACCTTTTATACAACACAAGGTCATTGGCTCATTAATTTAGTATAGTAAATTGAAATATCAGATTTATTTATTAAAAATTAAAGAAAGAATAAAAAATATTTGATGACTTTACAAATCCCCAAACATTTTTTATCTACCTAAAGGTTTGTAAATTTATTAATTTTATCTTCTTTTTTACCTTGTCAATTCATTGGACTAACTTTTGACTGATCTGATAAGAGAAGCAAAAATGTGTGAAGGATAGACATATGAAAATGGTAAGAAAAAGAAAAAAACACACCTTGATGTAAGGGCAGAATAATAAGTAAAGAGAAAGGTATATCGAGGAATCTGGAAGGATAAATGCATGATTTAAACGTTATGTTATGGATTATGAAACAAATAAATGTGAGAATGGGAAAAAAAGGCTCAACTTTAAAGGTCAATATCACAGCAACCACTGAACCAAATTCTAGTCAGTTTTCTTGAAATGAAAAATAGGCTTCAGAAGTATCTTCAGCTAACAGGAAAGAAAATTCAAAAAAACCTATCCCAAATACTGATTCTGATTTTCAAAATTACACAGAGACTTGAAAACTGATGGTGAAAATTACAACAAGAGGGAGATAAAAGCCTAGATAATCAAAGGAATCTGGAAGGATAAATGCATGATGTAAAAATTATGATATGCATTATGAAATTAACAAAAGTGAAATTATAAAAAAAAGGCTCACCTTCAAAGGTCAATATCTCAGCAACCACTGAACCAAATTCAAATACATTTACTGGACATGAAAGATAGGCTTCAGAAGTATCTTCAGCTAAAAGGACAGTTTATTCAAATATAACTAACCCTACTTCTGACTCTACTTTTCAAATTGGTGAAAAAACTTGAAAAGTGATGATGAAAAGTCAAATGAGAGAGAAAAAAACCTAGATAATAATTAGAGATGAGGCTCAAAATCCTTATTCTCTAATTATGCAATATAAAAATGTGAAATAAGATAAGTGAAATTTGTAAAAAAAGGCTCAACTTCAAAGGCCAAGATCTCAGCAACCACTGAACCTAATTCAACCTGTTTGTAAAAAATGAGAGATTGGCTTCAGCAGAATCTTCAGTTAAAGGAAATGTGATTAAAATAAACCTAACTCTTATATGTTATATAAAAAATAAAAATAAAAAACTCAAATTGGGAAAAAAAGGCTCAACTTTAAAGGTCAATATCTCAGCAACTGATGAATCAAATTCAAATCTGTTTGTGGGAAATGAAAGTTAGTCTTCAGGAGAATCTTCAGTTAAAAGGGCCTTAAATTCAAATAAACCTAAACCTAATTCCAAGTCTGATTTTCAAAATTTTACAAAAACTTGAAAAGTGATAATAAATATGACAACATGGTGAGTTGAATAAGTCCACTGTTATCCATATATGAGTCCTACATATATTTAAGTATGAAATTTTCTTAGAAATAATGATATATTATATAGACATGAAAAAAAGGAGATTAAACTTACCTTGATTGAAAGGTAGGAAAATTAGAGAGAGAAAGAGTGAAGTTGGAATTTGGAGGAAATTGAATATGGAGTAAGTAAAATGCTTAAAGAATGTGAAATGTATGTGTTTCAATGACTTGGAAATAAAAAAACAAATAAGGAGAAAGGGGGAATAATGACCAAGCCAAAGAGGGATGAAGAGTAGGATTATGGAGCTAAAAAATAAAAGAAAAGTGGGAGAGAAGGAAAAAGGTTAATTTTACTTTAAAATCAAAAAATAAAAACTTACTTAAAAATTTAGATACATAAAACAAAAAAAGACAAAAGAAAATTTAATTAGCAAATATATAAGTAAAAATGAAAAAATGACTTACCTGGAGAGGTGAGTTGAAAAAACAATTGACTTCAAATTATTTGAGGGATGAAAGAGGAGAGGAGGAAATGGATATAAGTGATGAAAGAAAAAAAAGGAATGACTGAAAAATTATGCAATTGCAGAAATTATGCGAATTCATGCTGAGATGATGAAGAAAAACAAAGTGACTTGAAAAAATAGACTATAACAGAAAATTAATAATCAAAGTCAATATGCAAATAAGAATAACCATTCTAAAGAAACATTCCTGAGAAGTCCTGAAAAACTGTCTAAAACTGGGTAAAGATAGGTTAAGAAGTGTTTTGATGGTGTACTTGAGGCTTTCTTGGAAGAAGTTTATTTTTTCTGGCCATTTTTGATAAAAAAAGAAAATCTTCTTCAATATCAGACTCCAAATCGCAATCAGAGTCCAAGAGGAGATCAAGGGCTATAGAGTCATTGCTTGATGTAGCTTATCATGATTTGAGAGTGAGGAAGGCATGAACCTTATACAGTATAAAAATGTATATGATGTACAATATTTTGAGTTATGAAGTGTTGTTCTGCTGAGTGCTGTGTATGAATGGGATGATGCTGAAAATCAGTGAAATGGGACATTATGGTGAAATCAGCACTTTTGGTTGATAAGGTGCAGATTTGAGTGAAATAAGTGACTTATTTCATTTTGAAATCCACCAGTGTTGGGGCTAGTGTGTTTTGGAACTCTGAAAGTAAATAAGTGCCGATTTTCCAGAACTGACACCCCCTAATGAATATTTACTGCAATAGGGGTAGATGTTCTCAGTGGCAATAACTGTAATTCCCTGTGCACCCAAATACAAAGCCCCAATGGAAGGCTAAGGCCAAGTTTGTGGTTCTTACTAATCTACACCTAACACCTTCCCTTGCAACAAGGTCTCCACATCTAACAGACTAATATAAAAATAGTAAGAAAGAAAAGAAAGAAAATAAAATAAAATAAAATAAAATAAAATAAAATAAAATAAAATAAAATAAAATAAAATAAAATAAAATAAAATAAAATAGAATAAAATAAAATAAAATATAATAAAATAAAATAAAATAAAATAAAATAAAATAAAATAAAATAAAATAAAATAAAATAAAATAAAATAAAATAAAATAAAATAAAATAAAATAAAATAAAATAAAATAAAATAAAATAAAATAAAATAAAATAAAATAAAATAAAATAAAATAAAATAAAATAAAATAAAATAAAATAAAATAGAATAAAATAAAATAAAATATAATAAAATAAAATAAAATAATATAAAATAAAATAAAATAAAATAAAATAAAATAAAATAAAATAAAATAAAATAAAATAAAATAAAATAAAATAAAATAAAATAAAATAAAATAAAATAAAATAAAATAAAATAAAATAAAATAAAATAAAATAAAATAAAATAAAATAAAATAAAATAAAATAAAATAAAATAAAATAAAATAAAATAAAATAATTGAAAAAATAATTGAAAAAGAAAAAAAAATTAAAGTAGGGAGTAATTTCTGGTTAAAGACAATATTTAGTGGTGGCAAGGAAATCTTGGTTATCACCTATATTTCCCAGAAACATTTACAGAAAATTTTATATATTTCTTTAAAAAATTAAATCATTAAATAAATTTACAACAAAGAAAATTATTAGGGGGTATCAACTTTAGCAGATACACAATTAGGGATCAGGAATTTTTTCCCCAGATCAGAAATTATTAATTATGGAAAATTCTCATCTACTAGCCCAAGGGCTAGTGGATAAGGAATGCAATATAATGCATTATTCCACCTCTTATACCCTGATTTCAATTCCTGATTCCTGATCCCAAACTCATCACATCCATGATTGATTTTTAAGAAAGTCACATGAAATATATTTGATTATTCCATCCTTATGTCTCTCTTCACACTAGGCTACTTAATTTTGGTGGAGAAAACATAAAATTTTTGTCTATCTACACACCCCCTTCTCATTTGGTGGCAAATTTCCACTTCCCTCATCACCTAAACCTTTAAAAAAAACAATGAAGCATCTCTTTACTAGGCAGAAAATTGTTTCAAATATGAATGTTATTGATTTATTTTTAATTTCTAACTCTGATTTTGACTGTGATTTGGAAACCACCTTAGCTTCTATGTCTGTTTTTCTAAAAAATGTTACAGTAACCAAAGGGTGCTAAATATTATTCATTATCCCAGACAAAGTTTCTACTCAATTCTCAAAATTTCCCCTTTAAACTTCAAAAATATTTTAAACTTCTCCCAATCCATTCATTAAACTTTATCAAATAATCTCTGATCAAAGTATATTTTATAAAAACTATTGTAATAAACAGCAGGATCCTGAGATTCAACTTGCTGTGGCACTATGTAACTTTGGATCAAATGGAAATGTTGCTGCTATACAAATTTTGGAAAATATCTTTACCATAGGATATAGTACTGTGGTGTTACAGAAAAAGTGCTGTATGATTGCCATCATTTCCCTCAAGTCTCAAACACTTCCGTGGCCAAATCTACAACAGAGACATGAATCCTCTCAAGTAATGCTAGCTGAAGTTTTTCCTGGCTGTGTTGGTTTTATTGATGGTAAAATTATACTTTTTAGTCAAAAGCCTGCTGGTTATGGAAACTATTATTTTGATCATAAAAAATTTTTTTATCACAATGTTTTTCAATTTCTCATTTTTCATAAACTAAATTTTTATCTTATATATAGAACCTCTATCACTTTCCAACTTGTGTGTGATTTCAAAAAAATATAATTAGTTTTCATAGTGGCTTCCCTGGCTCATGTCATGACTCTTTTATGTTCCAAATAATGAGTATTTCTCAAAATCCTGACTAATACTTTGACAAATCCCAGTACCTCCTTGCAGACTCAGCATATGCAACTAGAAATTACATTATACCTACTTTCTCAGGTGCTAATTTAGAAAATGACCCACAAAAAACCTTTAATTATCACCTTTCATAATAAAGAGTACAAAATGATCATGCTATTTGAATTTTAAAGAGAAAATTTTCCAGTCTCTAGGAGCTAAGAATACCATTTCAATGAATAAAATGGAGATCAAAAAAGCAAATAATTGCATAATGACTCTCCTAATACACCATTATATCCTAGCTGATTTGAAGGATGATTGGTAAGGTATTTATGAAAAAGAGGATCCTGAACCCACACCAGCACTCCACCACCTTGATCCAAAAAAATTACTTTCCACTGGGATATGCTAGTTTCTGAGAGTTATGATAGTACATTGAGGCAAGAAGCTTAAATGGAAAGGTGAAAAAAGACAAGATGAATACTAAATCCTCCCTCACTTGATTATAATCTATTTTTAAGTTTATATAAAGACCTGGAGATTGAATAAGTATCACCAGAAAAATAATATGGGCACCTAATTTCAGGTGCCAATCCCTATCTTTGATTTGATTCAGATCTAGATCATCTTTCATTCCTCCAGAAAGACTGTGAAGTAAAAACTGAGAATGCTAGCTCATGTAGATTCAAATCTGAGTTATTCTTCTGTCACAAATAGATAGAAGGATTTGAACCTGCTGTCAGGTTCCAGGTATTTTTTTGTGGTGTATAATGAAGTAAAACAAATTATTTCATTTACTCACTGATGCCAAATATATGTTAAGTAGAAGCTATTTTGCCAGAATAATACATATACCCCTCACAACCTCCTTTTTTATGAGCAGAATTTGTCTTTATCTTGTGACTCAAAATTTTTAGGTACTTAAAAAATTTCCTGGAATCTTCCAACATCCCCAAGCTCTTCAATTTGTCAAGTTGAAAGTACTACACAATCAAAGGATGGATTTCGTGATTAGAAGGTTGAATTACTGAAGTTTCTTCTGGGATATGAGAAATGTAATAGGTCCCAGTGTTGTAAGAGTTAGTGAATTCAGGGATAGGCCCTTGAGATTTAAGAATCTACTGAATGGGATAGGTTTGGTATCAAACCTGTTGAAAATTAGTTCCCACCTCATTTCTCCAGGCCACTCCCTCCCTTTTGAAATAAGAGCTCTTATTTGGTTGTTAATTCCCTCTTCTTTTCATATTAAATCTGTGTTTGATTAAAAAAAACTAATTTTTTTTAAATTTTCATCTTAAAAAAATTATTTTCTTTGGTGCGGGTGGTTACAAACTAATCAACCCCACCTAAAAACCCAATAGAAATCTTCCAACAATTATTTTTGCTTGTGAGGTGCACTAAAAACTAATAAACCCCACTTATACCCCATACACACTTGAAGGAGGCACATTTGATTTTTGAATTTAAATACTATAAGATCTTAGATTATAGAGTCAAAAAAAATTTGAAAAATAAAATACATGAATAGCTTTAAGTTCAGAAGATACTTCTTATTCCTCCACAACGACCAGCTTTTTAAGTTCCTCAATTAGCATGGAAGAAGACTTTTTTTATTTTATAAAATTCTTTTTACTTTATTATTATTATTTTTAATCTACTCACAAATTTTTTTGTCCCTCCCAGCCAGAATGAACCAGGCTGGGAGAGAACCAATGTTACTACTAATCAGCAGAAAAATCAGTTTTTTAAAGTTGGTGTGCTCCTTTTTCTGGGCACATTTTTTTTATCTATTTAAAAAAATTTTTTTTTTCACTCCCAGCCAGAAAGAACCTGGCTGGGAGTCAACTGAAGTTGTTGCAAATGAGAAGCAACCTTGGCTGTTTAAGGTTAGTGTGCTCCTTTTTTTTAGAAAATTTTTTTTTCTTTTTTTTTATAGTTTTTTATTATTTTTTTAAAAAGTTTTTTCTCCCTTCCAGCCAGAAAGAACCTAGCTGGGAGTGAGCCAAAGTCCCTGCTAATCAGCAACAACCTCAGTCATTTAAGGTGAGCACCTTTTTTTTCTATTTTTTTGGAGCTTATTT
Source organism: Hemileia vastatrix (assembly GCA_030280995.1). Classification (NCBI taxonomy): domain Eukaryota; kingdom Fungi; phylum Basidiomycota; class Pucciniomycetes; order Pucciniales; family Zaghouaniaceae; genus Hemileia; species Hemileia vastatrix. The sequence continues at coordinate 17,868,185 of JASXTE010000013.1, read as the reverse complement.
TTTTATAGGGAGGCTTTACAGGTACCACCTTTCTATTTTTAGTCTCACTTGAGAATTTTAAACTTAACCAGCTACAAGAATGATATTTCCAACTTCAAGAGTGAGAAATAGGAATTTAAATCTATTGCTAACCTCTAGAGAATTAAATAGTGAGAAAAATCTAAAAAAATAACCTTTACAAAAGGAAAAAGTAAGGGTAATATTAAACTATCATCAGTGGAAAGATTCATGTAGTGTGTCATGAACCATGGAAGAAAAACCCAATTCCAATTCCTGCATCTTTGAAAAAATATTATATTGAATTTATTAGAGAACATATTTGTACTGGATTATATGAACAAACATCATCAAGTTATTCAAGTCCAGTATTTTTTATAGAGAAACCAAGTGGAAAGCTCAGGGTAGTTCATGATATTAAAGAGCTAAATAGGGTTGTAATTAAATATTCTGGAACACCACCTAAGTCAGAGAAGGTTGTAGATGTGTTTAATGAAAAAGTGTGTTATAGGTTAGGTGATATTATTGGGGTATATAATGAGATAGAATTACATCCTGATTCTAGACCACTCACTAATTTTGAAACTCCACTTGGTTAATTAAAGTTAACATGATTAACTCAAGGAGAAACAATTTTAGTTTCTGTTTATCAAGCTTAGATGGCTTGGATTCTTCAAGATGAAATTACTTAATATTCTTGTATATTTATTGATGATAGTGAAATTAAAGGTCTTTAACTGATTATGATAATGAAGTGTTAGAGAAAATACAGGAAAACAAAAATTTATCTGGGAGTATTCTGTTACTTTGGAGAAGATTTTTTTTCAATTGAAGAAGCTGGGTTAATATTTCTGGGTCAAATTTTTCTTCTTGTGTTTCAGCTTTGGAGATTCTTTGTCATGTGGTATGTAGAGAAGTTAGAATTATTTCATAGTAGAAGGTCAAAAAAATTCAGTTCTGACAAAGACCCAAAAACAATACTGAATTGAGAGGATTTTTAGGGGTATGTATTAATGTTAGAATGTTTATCAAGAAATTCTCTTCATTGGAAGCTCAATTGAGAGGGTTAACTAGGAAAGATTAATATAGGGAAGGGGATGAAGAGTGTGAAGAGTCATTTGGAAAGTTGAAGAAGGTAGTTGGAGAAGATCTTATTCTGCATAAGCTGGATTATGGAAAGAAGTGGGTAGCATTTATTTGGCTGTTGATTAATATCAAATTGCTTCTGGAGCCGTTTTGTCTCAGATAGATAAAGCTGGTTATATGAGACTAGTCAGGTATGAATCTGTGGTATTGACTGAGATGGAACCAAGATATTCTCAATCAAAGTTGGGGCTGTGTGGTGTGAAAAAAATATTAAAGAAGCTTCAAAATGTTTTATGGAGTCGGCACTGTGAACTCCAAGTGGATGCTAATTCTTTAATTCAAATGATAAATTCACCAATTTTAGAAAATGCACCTATGACCATATGGGTAGGTTTTATTCAACATTTTTTATTCAATTTATCTCACAAACCTAGAAAGTTTTTTACTATTCCAGATGAATTGTCAAGAAGACGACCCACTAAATAAAATTTGGAATCAGAAGAATTCAATGAAGATATACCTGTTATTAAGGCCAGCACAAAAGGTGTTGAAGATTTTCCCTTACCTCCCCCATTATTTTAAACTGGCTGGTTTTATTTATGCAAAAGTGATGAAGAAATGGATTAATGGCTTGAAGAGGATGTTTTAAATAAATTTTGAAAAAAAGAGGTTGTAAATATATAGGTACTTTATGATGAAGATGGTGTAGTTGTGTGGGAAGGTAGAAATTAGGAAAATGATGTATATGTAGGAGGTTTAAGTTAATTTAAAAAGAGTTTGGATAAAAGTAGTGTGGTAGGAGAAGATTAGTTTGAAAATTCAGTTAAAGATAGGTTGAGTGGCTCTAAAGAAGATGAAAAATCATATCTAATCAGCAAAAAAATAAAGATATTAAATTATTTGCTCACTAAAGTTTAGGTGATTTAGGTGATAGGGAAGTTCTCATTGATTTAGTTATGATGGAATTTAAAGATGATTTCTGGGGTCAGACAGGTTTTTATTATATGATGCTTAATACTTTTTTACTCTGGAAAGTCCAGACAAATTTGATGATGATGATTGTGTGGCTATCAAAAGGAAGTCCTCAAATTTTTATTTATCAGTGAGAAATTTGATGAAGAGGAGATATCTGAATTCTCAAGTTGTTATCACTAAGAGAAAAGGGAAAGAGTTGGTATTAAAATCACTACACAAAGATATTGGGCACAGATGAATAGGTGAAACTTATAGGAGGATTGCTGATAGATTTTGGTGGCCTTTCATGAAGATGTCTTTTAAAAATTGGGTTCATTCATGTGAAGAATTTCAAAGAAAAAGCTATATAGGGCCAAAGGAACCTGGAAGTTCAACTGGCAAAAAAACTCCTTTTGGTAGTGTTAGTTTGGATGCTGTTCATATTAAAAAGAGAAGATATAAATATTTAGTTTTTGTAAGAGGTGATTTATTGGCTTGGGTAGATGCAGCACCTTTTATTAATTTTCATTCCAAAAATGTGGCAGATTTTTTAATGAAAGATTGGGTATATAGGTATGGAGTGATGAAGTTGGTAATTGTTTATGGAGGGCCTGAGTTTGGGGCTAGGTTTAGGGAAGCTATATCAAATTTGGATCAAAGATTAGGGTAGTAACCATTTATTATCCTGAAGCTGAAGCAATGGTAGAAAGAGGACATAAAGTTATTAAGGATGCTTTGGATAAAATGTGTGGAGCCAGTGAAGACAAATAGAGGCAATATTTACTATTAGTTTTATCTTCTGACAGAATCTCTTCCAACTGAACAACTGAATATTCACCTTAAAAACTAGTTTTTGGTAAAAAGTAGATTTACCAGTTAATTTAGAGGCTGAATAATATCTTGAAGTAGGTTGGGATCACTTCAAAACTGATGAAGAATTATTGTGTGCAAGAATGATGCAGCTGGAAAAGAAATAAGAATACTGAGAAGGCATATTCTAGAATTATCAAGATTTAAAATCATTCAGTTAAATATTGGGATAAGTGGTTAGCTCATAGATTAAAAAAACCTCTAAACACTGGAGATATGGTGTTGGTTTATAATTGAAGTTTGGAAACTCAGTGGGGAAAGATGTTTCCTGATAGGTGCAATGGTCCATATAAATCAGAGAGAAGGTTTCTAGCAATTCATATGGAATTAGATGGAGATGTTTTAAGGAAGAGGATAGTAGCCAATCAAGTTAATCCACTCTATCCAAGGGGCACCAGGAATTCTGAAATATAACTTCAAACTGAGGATATACTACCCACTAAAATTTATAAAGTCAATAATTCAATTTTAGTTTAAAAATAATTTTTGGTGGAAATTTGAGTTGGATTATTTTAATTTTTGTAAATGTTTTCCTAGGAGAATATACTAAATTTAATAATGGAAAGTTTGGGGGTAATTTATGGGCTGGCTTCTATATACACAATTACTTCAAAATTTTTTTTCATAATTTTTCTGTTTCTAGTTGAATCCTGGCTTTGTTCTTGTTATATAGGAAGTCCTCTAAGAATTTAAACTGGAAAATTACAACTTCACCCAAATATGCTCATTTGAATTCAGGATTCAAGATTTTTTTTATATTTTATTATAAATTTTAAATTTTATGTTTTGAATTTTATGATGTTTCATTTTTTTATTATGTTTTTTTTTAATTTTTTATTTTTATAATAAGTTTTCTCAGGAATAATGCTTACATGTGGTCTCCAATCATTTTTATAAATTGGAGGGAGCCCACCAAGTGATCTTTTTTTTTTGGTTATTTTATCTTTTTCAAAAATTTCAAAAATTTCATGTTTATTTTTCAATTTCTTTCTTGTGTATCCCACATCAAGGTTCACTTGGATTAGGGTATAATTTCAGGGGTACAGCTCATAAACTGGCTGTGGGACATATTTTAAGTATTTTTTTACTTTGAAAATTTTAAATTTTCTTTCCATGTTAACTTTTCTCATTTCACAAATAATAATAATTATAATAATAATGATAATATTAAAATAAAATAATTAATAATTAATAGTAAATTAATTAGTTTTTTGTTTTATAGATAGTTTAAATTTTCATATTTCAAATTTAACAACTCAGTACAGCCAGCTGATCAAAAAAGATTCAATAAAAGAGAAGAAGAAAGAATGTTACGGAAGAAAATTTTGATGACGTTTTGGATCTATCTGGTAAAGGTTTCAGCAAATTTGAATTAACAATCATGTTGGAACTTGAGCCATTTAGCTAGCTTAAAGTGGTCTTTTTAAACCTGACTTCTTAAATGAAATTCAGATAGATCTCTGGGGCAACAGAAGCAATATTAGGTTAAAATGTTTTTGAAAATGGCATGGATTTATCTAAAAACTTGATTGAAGGTTACTTCAGGAAATTGTGGAGCCATTTTGGGAAACTGCTATTCTAATTTGTAGATCTCTGAAGCAAATGAGCCTAAAACAAGCAAAAGTAAGAAAATTAATTTAGCAAAAGAATAGCTCAATAAGGGACATGCCAGAATTGATGCTGTCAAGATCAAAATTTATTGGTTGACTGGGTACAAAATACTCTTTTAGGAAGTAGGTGTAGGCATTTTTAAAATTAGGGAGTAAAAGGACATTGAGAACATATTGGTACTCAGATGAATATGAAGAGGGTTTTGGAGAAGGAGTTCTAGGTGATCTTTTTCTGATAGAGGAGTTGGAAATGGAAGATCTGGGCCTATGAGATGAATGGCAATAAGATGACCTTTATTTCTATGAAAGACTGGATTGGCTTCTAGCAATAGAGATGGGTGGGGCTGGTTGACAAAAAGAACTAGGGGAATGGAGAGAAATTGAAGGTGAAGGTTCTAATTTAGGATGAAGAAAAGGTAACCTTCTCATAGATTTAAGAGCAGCTGGATTATTAGGTGGAAGAGTAGAAGGAATAGGTGCAGGCATGGATTGAAGTTAAGGAAAATTCAGTTTTGAAGTAGAAGTTCTAGGGTCCAGAATATCATAATCAGAGTGGATATTTGGATAAGTAGAAGATGTGAAAGGAGCAAGTTTTTTAGATAAATATGGATTTGGAGGAGGAGTTAGATGTTGTGAATTAGGATTGGAAAATGCGGCATAGCTGGTATCTGAGATCGGAAAAGATATATATTGGAGTTCAGTGCACTTCCTTTTCTTTTCATAAAAAGTGGAATAGACCCTGTTGTAGGTATTTTTATTAGGTTAAAGGTAGAAACAAATTTCCTATGTGAAAAAGAACATTAATGGTAGGCTTGATCAGGAGCAGAAACAAAATTGTGTGTAAAAATGTTGAAAACTTGAAGATTTAAGATGGATAGGGTCCTGTATGGAAGTAAAAAGTGGGAAATAGGATTGTGAAAAACATTGGGCCTCAAGGGAAACTATAGGGAAGAATTAATTGGTCAAATATTTGATCCACTATTACCTTAAACTGGTAAATTAACAAAATCCTGGTACCCCATGACCTTTAAACTGGAATATTCTATGCATTTGGTCCACCAGGACATTAAACTGGAATTTCAATCTTTATTTGGTCAACTATACTAGGCAACCCAATTCAATATTTTAACTAATCAATTTTTACCAAGACTCTAAACTGGATACTCAGTCATTTTGGATAATGGTGTATGCTAAACTTTAAAAGGGGGATGGACTCATATTTTTGTGATGGAATGATGTTATATGGAAATTCAAAAATGGTTATATGATTAAATTAATGTGCTAAATAGAGGCTAGATAACAAAGAAAATCTCTGACAGATATGTTGTTGAAAAAGGTTTAAAAGTCTTGGATGTTTTATTTAAACTTGTGATGAATGATTTTATTGAAGGTGGATTAGGTAGTTAGAATTTTAGCATGCCTCATGTTAGGCTATATTGGAGAAACCTCTGAGGACCTTATGGTGGTAATTGAATCATGATATTCAGTTCAGTAGGAGTGGAGAATACTTTCTCATGCTGTTCCAGAAAGGGACTGGTAGAGGAGTCTGGAGAGATTTAAACCTCATTCTCAGTAGTAGGAATCATCACAAAGTCAAATGTTTTCTTTTTCAGTTGTATTATGATAATTCAGAAAAGAAAAACAGGATAAACCAGACAACATGTTTTGAAGCAATCAAAGAAAAGAATTTAAAAGAAGAGGAGAATAATGATAAAAGATAATTTCTTTGATTATTTTTTACATCATGGTTTAAACTTTGCATAAAAAGTCTTCTTTTTATATCATTTTCATGGTTATTAGAAGAATTTTTCTGAAAATAAGTTAAATATTTTCTCTTCATGTCATCTTGAAATTCTAAAAAGAGGTATTTATCAAATATATGGTAATTATTAATGTTATCAGTCCTCACTTTTTCAAAATCATTTTTATTTTTTATTTCAACCACTTAGAAGAAGAATAAAATGAAGAAAGAATGTATTAGTAGGATGAATTATAAATTTAAATAAAGGAAAACTTATGGAGCCAGGAAAAAGAGTTTCAGAAAAACTTAAGGGAGGAAATGACATGATGGGATTAGGATCTTGAGAAGGATGAGGTAGCTCTGGATCAGGATTAGGTTTTTTAGATGATGAATATTTTTTAGACTTTAGCTCATCTAAAGAAGACTGGAATTTTTGATAATCTTTTTTAGGAATGGTGGGATCTGGAAAAGTTGCTTGACCTGTATAGAATTTGGTTCTAGAGGGAATGATAGGCCTGATGAATTTGAATTTATTTAACTGAAAAAGTCATAGGCAGTTCTTCCAGGGAGTCCAGGATTGGACATTAGACAAGGGACCTAGAATCTGGAGTATAATTTGCATGGGTTGGTCAAATACTTAATAGACATGATAATGATGAAAATAACAAAAGTTGATTTAGTGAAAAGGATTATTTGGTGACTCAAGAAGTTGAAGATGGTGGTTAAAACTGGGGAAAGCTGAAGATAGAAATGAATATTTGATCAATCAGATATGCAAATAAAAGAATGAGGACATTCTTTATTGGGGAAAGGATGTGGTATTCTAAAGTTTAGTATGGCACTAATATAGTTAGGATAAAGTTAAGAGATGCTCATTAAGTAAATTCTTGAACTTAATTTGTCTTTAATTAAATTTTATTACAAAAAAATTTGGTTATTTAAAAGTGTAAAAGGTGGTTATAAAATGCTCAGATGAAAAAATTTATTTTAAAGTCAAAAATTTATGGAAATTAATGTATGGATTCTCAAGAACATTCTGGAATTCTTCTTCATTTTTCCCAATTCATCTTATATCTTTAATATTTTTTTGAGGGGTTATTGTAGTTTTTGAATTATATACTTTACTTAACTTTGATTATTTTTAGTTCAATGAATGTCTGTGCAGGCTAGATAATGTGCTGGAAATTGTTAAGAAGAAGTGTGTCTATATTCTTGAATTTTTCTAGATTTTTTAGAGTATATGTTAGATTTCAATTGAGTCTGTGAATACAGTCAAGCTCTGTGGAGATATTATATATGTTGTTGAAAATCCTATAGTACTAGCTATAGGCCTTGACCAAGGGAGTTGGAGAAAAACATGAGAGAAAAACTCCTGTCCCTTTGAGAAATACCAGGTGAGATCAATTTGCTACAGCAAATTAGAGACTGTTAAAATACCCCTTCAAACACCCTTCATGAAAGCTTAACAAGTCAAGACAGTAGCCAATAGCAGACCACTGGGAACTAATTAACCTGATATGCAGAAATAATCCACACCAGAAACCTTAAAATTAGTGCACTAGTTGCACAGAAAAAAGCAATAACACTTGATGCAGGTTGCAAAGCTACAGTTGAGTTAAATGAAGAAATAAACTTGCAACAAACACAGCCAATTATGGCCAAAAAAAGTGATAACTGAGTGAGAAACAGTGATATAATTACCAGATGGTTTTATGATAAATAGAGTTGCCCCAAACTGTCTTATTGAGTATGTATACACAGACCACCTCTAATCTGCCTGGTTCCCTCTTTACCACTTTTAAAACACATAAAAAAACCATGACCAAGAACTTCCCCCAACTTCCAAATGCATATGCAGGTGCCTGCTTCTGAGCCAAAATACCCCAATTTACCTTTTAAAAACACAGTACACTACCAAAAACCTTTAAAACACAAAATTAAGTAAAAATAACATTGGGAAACAAATTAAAGAGCCAAATTAGGTCTATCCATCAGTACTAAGCACTTAAACATAAGACTTAAGGTTAGCCCAAAAAACACAAAAAACAAAATTAAACAGTTATAGTAAAATATTGAAAATAAGAAAAAGAAGCCTTAAAACTTAGAATATGAAAAATGTCATCAGGATATGGAATATAGAGAAAAAACAGGGCTGTTCAATGGTAATAGCCACATAAAAATATTCCAAATATTAAGCCAATAAAATTAGAAAGACACAAGATTTACAATTAAATGTCAATTAAGACATCCACAAACAGTACCAAACAATGCAAAAAAGGCCCCCACCAATGTTTGAAGACCACATCCTCCCTTCAAATTAGAATTTTCACATTTTTCTTTCCACTAAAACTACCATGTTTAAAATTCTTCCAAAATCCGTCTCTGAAACGGGTCCTTTCCAATACTGTATTGAGGATAATCTTATCTTCAATATAACACCACCAGCTCATCCATACAGAGCTTCTTGTGATTCCTGCCAATCCAGATAGAAGACTTGCTACAGACCTGGTGCCCTACCTTCTTCAACAGCATCACCTCCACCTGAACCTAGTCCATCTTTAATCAGTACCAAAAGATCCAGGCCTTCCATTCTGATACCCAGATTAATCAACATACTACACCCTTCCAAAAGGAGTTTTACCACTATAAACACTACTAGTTCCACCATACCTGGCCCTTCTAATGTTGAATAAATAATATTACAAATTTTCTTAATATGGATCTTAATAATGATGAATTTTCAGTTAACCCCATCTCTGAAAATGATGATGACAATGTAGGAACCATTGAACCACAAACTCTCAACCTTCTTCAAAATATCTAAACCAGATTCCAACAAAAAAATTTTCAACTAAATCATTTTCTGCTTCAAGATTTTCAATCCACTCCTACTAGAGATCCACAGGAAATTGGAAAAAGGAAAAACCTCATCCAACATCTCAAAGCTAATGCTGAAAATATTTTTTCATCTCTTGATTCTCTTCTGTAATTCAATTCTTGCCTGAAATTTTGATTTAAAAATAAAGACTTGACAACTTTTCCAGACTTTCTGAATGTAGCCAAAATAAAAAATTCCTCAGTTTACAGTTTTGGGGGGCTCAAAACCCTCAGTTTATAGTCTTGGGGGACTCAAAAACCTAAATTATAAAGACAGAACCAGAGATAAAACAATTAAAAACTCAGAGAAACAAACTTAAATTCTGGGATTACTGTTATACAGAGCAGCCAGCTCATCAGTTACCCCTACACTTGCCTTAACTAAATTCAGAGACTCCCCCTTTGAATGCCCTCTGCAAATTGTCCCAAAACATTATCAGTTTAAAGTCCTGAAGGACTAATCCATTTCCAAAATACTCAGTCTATAGCCTCAGGGGACTATCTGCAATTTTTGGTTTAAAGTCTTGATGAATTTTCTACCATTCTTCTTGCATATTGACATTTCTACACTGTTATGTGTCTTTTGAGTATCATTTTTGTCTGTTCAATTTAAATGTTCTTCTATTTCTTGCTTCTCCCTTTTTCCAGTCTTTAAATTTAATTATGACTCCCACAGAACCCCCCTGCTTTTTTGCTCCTAAAGATTATTCCTGCAAATTGTGCATTCAGATGAAAAGACCCTGGAAATTTACTTATTCAACTCTGGATGCCACTTCATACTACAAAGCCTGTGATCCTTGCAATGCTAGAAAAAGTAAATGTGACATGGATTCACAAATTCCTCTTCCTCCTCCATCACCATGTCATAAATAGATATCCAGATCCTCATCCAGATCCCCTGAATATGGACCTTTCTCATCCTCACTTTTATCTGCTCCATCCAGATGATCCAAGAGATTTAATCATCAAAATAAGAGTTTAAATAATTCCAACCCAGATTCAAAAACACAAAATATTCCACCAAACTTTTCAACTAAAGCTGCTCCCAGACTTTTAGACAGATGTCAAGGTTTTTATTCTCCTCACTGTGGATCTGCACCAGTGCAGATTTTTGGCATCTGCATATCCATCCACATCACATCTTCCACCTTCTTCTCCTAGTGCTATTCAACAACAAAAATCAACTAATAACAATAAACAAATAACCAGAACTTCAGGCCAGCAGAATAACAACAGCCAAAGACAACAAAAACCACAGAAAAAACTAGCTACAGTTCTGCAAAAAAGAGTATCAGAGCACCAAATACTTCTCTAAGGCCAACATCCCCTCTTCCTACCAGAAAAAAAATTTTTACCTCTCCCCTGAAAGCCAATTATTCTTCTGACAGTTCTGTCTCTTCTAAAACCTAAACCAAAGGACAAAATGTTTCTTCCTATTCACCTTCACCTGACCCATCCTGCCACATTCTTGGCACACCACAGCCTGTGAACACAAAAAATCCATTAAATATTCAAAACACAAAAATCCCTTTAAAAAATATCAAAAATAAAGCTACTTCAAATGGTCCTAAAACCCAAATTAAATTCCATTCACCTCCTTCTCATCCAGTGGAAGAAGTATCTTAAAATTCATATCTGTCCTTGGTAGACCCTCCATCCACCAATCCTCCTTTATCCTCAGAAAATCAAATTTAAGAAGCTTATAGATTTGATGAGCTTCCCATATTTACATAACAGGTTATTTATCCAGTTTATTTTAACAAAAAAAATAATATCTGATAATATTTCTTCTTTTTTAGATGGTACCCCTCCTGGTTAATCTACCACTGGAGTTGGTCCAACTCTTGAATCTTCCTTAACCTTGAACTATGGAGCCATGAATCAGAACCTGAGAACTATGTACTTCAACAAGTTAAGAAACTTTTCCCTTTACAGACCACTGAATTATCTTGAGAAGACCCTAAGAAAGCAACTTCTGGACAACCACTGAAAGATATCTAGGATATTCAAGCATACATTCAAACATTCAATTTCTGCTTCTTCTTCTTCTTCTTCAGCTGACCTTCCTTCTAAACCAGCTCCTGACCATTTCAACCAATATCACATTTCCAGAAAGATGCACTTCAAGGAACATAGGACTTCCACCAATCCCAAAAAATAATAAAAACTTCAACATTTTTCCAACCAACAACCAGAAGCTTCCTCCTCCAGAAATTAGTTTCTTGAATTTTTCATCTGATCTTATATTCTTTCTACCTTCAATAAAATAAGTTTAAAAATTAAACTAAAAAATTGAAGTATAATAAAATAAAATAGGGTAATAACTTAAAAACTAAAAAATCTTTTTTTTGATCAATAACTTTAATTAAATTACTACTAAACTACTAAAATAACAAAAACATTGAAATAAAATAAAATTATAATCCCTCAAATTTCTAAGAAAGTGAGAACATAAATAATAAAAAAATTTGAAATTTAACAAAATAAATACAAATGGTATCCCCTAGCCAATTGATGGGCTGATCCCCTGATACCTTACCCACATCTAAGTGCACCTTGATGTAGATACACTTTTAAATAATTTTTAGACAAATTGAGATTTAATAAAAGAGAATAGAAGAATTAATAAAATTATAATAATTAAAATAATGAGAAATAAAAGAAATAAATGAAATAAGAAAAGAAAATATAATTACCCCTCCAATTGATGAGCCATTCCCCCCCCAATTTTTGCCCACATCAAGGTGACCCTGATGTGGTGACACCATATAATTTTGATTCTTATGAATTTTTCCACATTTTCCCAAATAGCCCCCATAAAATAATTAAAAGAAAAAAGATAAAAGAGAAAATAATATAAAACCACTATCATAGCCCATACAACAAAAGGTAAAAGAGAGATTAAGTCCAGTCCAAAAAAAAGATTACTGGGTGGGCTCCCTCCAATAAGTTAAAATGATGGGAGACCTCCAGTGATCCACCACAAAATCAAAGAAACCAAAGATTGAGGAGACAGTCCAAGACTGATTTAATTCATAGAGAACTGTAACCGAAATAACAAAAATAGAACTAGAACTAAAATAGGACAAAACCAAAGACTTGAAACAGATGTTCTGGAGTAACTGCTCTACTGAGAAGCCAGCTCTTCAGTTACCTCCAAATTTCCCAAAAAAAAATCTAGAACCCCCCCCCTGGGTACCTTCTAAAAAAACACACACATCCAACACAAAAATCCACAAAGTGAAAAGACAAGCACTTGATAACAAAAGAAAATCCAGCTTAAAGTTACACAGGAATAAACCTGTGAAAAGAAACCAATCCTAGGGTTAAACCAAATTAAGAAAAAGGGTTGAAAACAAACAATCTGGGGTAACTGTTAATAGAGCAGCCAGTCCATCAGTTAGCCCTACACTTTCCAAGATCAAACCTGGAAGCACCACCCATAGATACCTCCTAAAAAAATTTCTTCCAACAAAAATTTGCACTGAAACAACCAAAACCCAAACAAAATCAAAAGAATGGTCCAAAGTTTATCCTCATTGCAGAGTCAGTCTTCAAAACCTCTAGTACTTATATGATAAAACCTTTTCACTTGGTGTGAAGCCACTTTTTTCTTTAAGACTAAAACATCCAAATATTATTGAACTGGTGAATTAAAACTTTTAAATATAATAAAATTTATTTCTCAAATATAAACAAATTTCAAATAAATGTATACAAAAAATTTTTCTACTAACTAAATAACTAGCTATTCTACAAGATCATGCTCATTTATATACCTTAGAGTAATAGTGTACATGATACGCTTTTCTACTAAAACATTTCACATAACAATTGATTAATTTTGGATTCAGTTTCTCCCACATAGTTGCTATACCTTTTACTCTTTTAAAATTAACTTTTCCTACATCTTGCACTTTGCGCTTATTGACCTTTTTACTTTTAAATACAAACTTATCCTGCGCGCATGAGACGTTAGTGGTTCTGTTTCTTTTCTTAAGCATGTCTTTTGCGCCCTTCCTTAATGTCAGATGTTTAGTCTTTATTCTCCATTGCCACCTTAACATTTTAACCTTCTTATGGATAATGTCTCCTATGATCCTAACATACTTATCTTCATCTGTAACTGAATAGTATTCACTACTAGTATCCTCTTGAGAACTTGTATCGCCATCTTGTGAGTTATCCAGAGGTTGAGATGTCAAGTGGATGAAAGTTAGATTGGCTTCTATGGCGTTAACAAATATTCCTGAACATAAAAGCCTCAAGAAGCCTGAGATCTGACTATTTAAGGTTTATTCCACCTGTAAGAAAACATAATTCCTGACTGACTCTCCAAACTTCTATTATACACAAACACCAAACAACCAGGCTCTAAGAGATTCCTGAGTCTATGAGCCAACTTCTTGTCCCAATATCAGACATATTTATCTCTTATTTTCATCACTCTTGAGTATATCTTCTCTTTATATTCCTAATGTTGCATCCTGGTACATAGAAAATCTTCTGTTGAATGTACTTCATCCTAATAAATTCTAAGATAATAAAGTGCTTCCAAGTCCACTGGTAGGACTTCTTTCTGTCCAAACATTAACTCATATGCAGAATAGCCTGTTTTCCTCTTTAAAGTGACTCTATCAACAAACAACACCAAGGTTAAATAATGCCTCCACTTTTCAGCACTATCTCCACACATCTTCACCAATGCATTCTTGATAACTTTATGGCCCCTTTCAACCATGCCTTAAGCTTCAGGATAATATGGTGTAGCCACTCTGACCTTTGAACCAATACTAGCAACAAATTTTTTAAATTCAGCACTAAACTTTGGCCCACCATCAAAAGTCACCAACTTCATTGATACATACCTATACATCCATTCTTTCTTCAAAAATTCAGCAACATTTTTAGTAATAAAATTGACAAGAGGAAATTCCTCAATCCAACCAGAAAATCATCCCTGGAAAAAATCAAATATTTATACCTTCCCTCTTTAATATGGAAATAATCCATATTGACTCTTTAAAATACAGTTGATTAACCAGTAGCATGGCCAACCTCTCTTGGTTTAAAATGAATTCTTCTTTGACATCCTTCAAAATATTGAACCCAACCCTGCACAGCCAACTTCATACCAGGCCACAGAAATCTTTCATGTACTCTTCTATAAGTCTCTCCAAAACCTCTATGACCCAGAAGTTCATGCAAAGACTTCAAAAATACTTCTTGACCCTTTTTCTAAGTCACCACAGCCTGAGGATTCAGATGGCTCCTCTTATTTACCTTCTTCCTGGAATATAAAACCCAGAACTTTTTGTTTTGATTTCAAACCAGTTTTCATCATCACAGCTATCTGGCCTCTCTAAGGTCAACAGATATTACACCAGAATCAAATAAAACCTAGATGACCCCAGGTCTTATATTCAAAGTCCAAAAAAAAACATACAAGGGTGAAACGTTGTCTTCAAAATCACCAGTAGGCACATGAGCCATTTGACCAGCCTGAACAGGAAACCAATCTTTAAATTTTGGCACATCTTTCTCTTTCCACTGAATTTTCAGAGAATCAAGCTCACCCACAAAAAAACCATTTTTCAATTTTGAGCCATCCCAAACAGCAGCCCCATATTCATAAATAACAACATCCTTATCTCCAGAATCAAGATCAGATCCAGCCAGTTTAGCCTCTTGGGGAGGGGCAGAAAATTTTCAGCACCTTTTGTGCTGGCCCTAACCACTGGAAAATCTTCATCAAAATCTTTAGAATTAAAATCTTCATCTTTTTGTGGCTTCATTGATAATCCATCAGAAATGGTAAAAGTTTTGCCTGGCTTGTGTACCAGGTCAATTGAAAAATGTGGAATAAATGCTACCCACCTAGTCAACCTGGTCCTGACACTTTCCCTAATAATATCCACAAAATAATCACTGATAGCTGCTGGAATTGGAATTGGTTTGATTTTTTAAGGTTCATGTAACACCACAGGAATCATGTAAATTTCTCCATAAGAATGTTTCAACACATCCCTTTCCTCCTCCAAAAATTCTACAGATTTTTCACTCAATACAATTACATAAAATAAAAATTTCTTCTCTTCCTCTGTGTCACCAGACAGCCTATGCACAAGTTCAAGGGTGTTCCTGACTATTTGAGATTAGAAAATATTATTGAGGACTCCTTTGAAGCACAGAGGAATTCTTCAAGGGAGTGGTTCAAAGATAATTCAAAGACAAATTAATATAACTATGAGATAAGTTTGAAATAAATGATAATGTAATTTACAGTGATACTAAATATTCAGATTAATTTTACAAATGGTTAGAACTTAACAATAAACATGACTTATAGTATTTTAAGATTTAATGAAACTGATTATTAAGAAAGGTAGGAAACAATAATAGCCTTACATAAATTTAAATACTATCAAAAAAAATTATTATTTAGTTCTAAGAAATGTCAAACCAAATCCACTCCATTATATAGATAACTCCTTCCCACACTGACCCCTTTAATAAATGGCCCTTAATTTATCACTGACCTCCAATATAACCCACAGATACTTTAACCTTACCGCTATTCCTACTCAAAGACCCTTAATTACCCTCAGACACACAATAAGCCAACATTGAAAATATATCATCAATCCTAGCACTAATACATTGTGAATTTTTTTAAGGTTGAAAAGTATAAGCATATGATTGACTAATTTAGATTTAAGGTTTAGATAATGTGGTTTCTAGAAAATTTGAATAAAGACACACAAAAGGAAGAGGCAGCTGCTATCTACATGTTTCTTTCTGTGCTTTGAGTATGGATTTGTGTACTTATTTATGGATTAAAAGATTGAATTTTTATTTGAGTGTCATGTGGGGCCTGACAGATGCCCAGGTATAAAACACAAGCTCTGTTGTGGGTGAGAACTCTTCATTAACCTTATCCTCTTTGTTTAATTTTTCTTGAAAAAATTTCTTAATAGAGTATTTTAGATATAAATAGTAATACTTTAATATCTTTCATAATTACTCAACATTACAATCTGACTAGAACTCCTTCTCATCCCTGCACTGATGGAAGTATACCAACACTGAAATTAAAGATAGCTTTCAAAGCTTTTGTAGCTATGGAATTATTCTGTGTTGAAAGTGCAGTGTATTGGGGTCCTTACAAGTGCCAGTTTTGTTAATGGCATCAAGTGGTCTGCAATGCATTGAAGAAGAATGAAGTAGCCAAAGGAAGATTCACTTCAACCAAATTTTGGTTGATTGTTTAGGATCAGGCCATTTTAAAGGACATCTGGGAGGTGCCCATGGAGAGCAATTCTTTGGGAAGCAACCAATTGCCCCTGATGATGAGGTCAATGAATTAGTCAAGGATTAGTTTTATCTGGCAGTTGAGGTATCTCCTACCATGAAGAAATTTCAACTTATCATCAAGGATGAAAAGGATGAGGTGGTGGAAGTTGTTGAACCCACTAAGCAGACTTTTTTTATCAAAGTAGATCCTGATTTTGAAGTAAGTGATTTTAATTTTAAATTTTTTTTATTTAATAGCTAACTAATTCTTTATTTTAGAAGGCAGAAATCATTGAAGAATTACCTGTTGAACCAGAGGTGAATACTGTCATTGGACCTCAACATGAAGTTAAGCAACCAGTTGAAGCTGGTCCTTTAAGGGTTACACACCCAAAAACCACTATAAATGATTCAACTGGAGAGGTTAAATTATATCAGGTGTGTTTGGGAAAGCCCGGTTAGGCTCATAGAACCACTTTTGGTTGAGAAAATTTTCAAAAAGATTGACAGGATTGTCAATTTGGCTTTGTATGATGTAGCCAAGGAGTTATTGGACATTGAAGAAGTGGTACCAGTCCAGGAGGAAGAAGTTTTTGAGAAGAGTAGAAAGGAAATTCAAAGGGTGGTAGAGAAAATGAAGAGTTTCATTTGAAATAAAATAGAGGAGAAAATTTTAAAGTAGAAAGAAAAAGAGAAAGAGAAAAAATGTATATAGAAATATATTGAATATTTGTTTAATTTATTTTGTTGTTTATTCTATTGAAATTTATTTATTTCAAAGAAAAAGAAAATTCTGATTTATGAGAGAAATAAATTTTAATTTTAAATTATTTATTTTATTTTATTTCAAAGTTTTATATTAATTTTAGGAGTTCAGATAGAAAGAAGAGCAAAGGAAAAAAGTTTTTTTAGATAAAAATTTGACAAGAAGAAAAAACGAAAAAGTTGTGTTTTTAGAAAATAAAAAAGATTTATAGAGAAGAAAAAGAAATAAATTTAAAAAGAAAAAGGTTTCCATTTTGAAGATAGATGAGGCATAAGATGATTTGAGTTGTTTTGTGAATATGTTGAAGCCTTGAGAATTGTATAGATAGAAGAAAAAGGGAATAAAAGAATTTTTTTTAATTTGAATTGAATTGGTAAAGTTAAGGGATAAAATTGAGATTGAGTTGAAGTTGTAAAAAAAATAAAGAAGATTGAAAAAGAAATGAAAACATAATTTGGTGTAATAAATATTAGAAAGAGAAATTTTTTTGTGTTATTTTCAATTTATTTCAATTTATTCAATTTATAATTATTGTATTTAGTTTGATTTTGGTTTTATTTTAATTTTAGTTTTTTTTTATGTAAAATTAAATTTTAGTTTATTTTAGTTATTTATGATTTAGAAGGAAGAAATAAATAAAAGAAAGAAAAATATAAAGAGTTATAAAATTTGATTTAAAATAAAGAATGTAAAAAAGGTAAAGAAAGAAAATTGAATATAAGGTTTAGGTTTTTTAGTATATTTTAAATGAAAAGATTTTAGAATTTCAAGAGTGTTTGAAACATTAATGGCTTGTTCCCAAGATTTTTTATCTAAGTCATCAAAATATCCTTCACATTTCATGAGGTATTGAAGCTTCCCCTTGTGCCCTCTTGAATCAAGAATCCAGCTTACTTCCCACACTAGATGATCTTCTACTTCAACCAGTTCCAGAGGGTTTTGGTTCTTTCCCGGGTATATTTCTTGAGCATGTTTTAGAAGAGTTATGTGAAAAACAGGATGAATTGATTAACATTTTAAAGTTAACATGAGTTGAAACTCATTTTTAGAGACTTCTGAGTTGATTTTGAATAGTCCCAACCACTTTTCAGATAGTTCCTTCAATGGTCAAGTTGTTTGAATGTTTTTAGGGCTGAGCCATACTTTATTTCCTGGTTTAATAGGTGGAGCAGATTGTTAATATTTTTTGGCCTGTTCATTATACCTTTGATTTACCATTTCAAGGTTAGATTGGAGTTTTCCTTGTTGTCGTGAAAATCCTCAAAGATAGTGTTCAGAAGAATAATTAACTCCTACATGAATTGTATTAAATTGAGGATTCCCTCCATACATTGTTTCAAAAGGAGATTGTTTTTTCAAAGAATCTGTGGATTAGTTATAAGCAAATTCATCCAATGGTAACCATGTGGTCCAATTGTCTTGTTGATTATTGACATAAATTTAAAGATATTTTTTGAGGATTTGGTTGATTCTTTCTGTTTTCCCCTTGCTTTTAGTATGATAATCTGCAGAAAGATTCCTTGTGAGATTTAATTGTCAACAAATTTGAGCCAGAAAGTAGAATAAAACAGGGGGCCTCTGTCTGAAATAATATCAGTAGGTAAGCCATGTTTAGAAAATACAATTTATAGAAATAATTTAGCTAAATGTTCTGCAGTTTCATTAGAATTAGTTTTGAAAAAATAGACATTTTATAAAATCTATCAAGTATGACTAATATAGCATCAAAGTTATCTGATGGAGGTAATTGAGAAATGAAATTGATTGAAATTGATTACTATGGTTTAGAGGGAATTGGAAGTGGTTGAAGCAACCAATAATTCCTGTGTTGAGGGACCTTGTTTCTATTACATTCATAACAGGTTTTAATATAGGCTTTAATCTCCCTGGCCATTCTTGGCCAGAAGAAATCCCTTACTATTAAGTGGTAAGTTTTATCAACACCAAAATGACCAGATAATGTAGAATCATGTCTACTATTAAAAATCCATTACTTTATATCCTAATTGTCAGGTATAACAACTCTACCTTCAAAGACTAACTGACCTAATTCTATATTGAATCTCTTGGTACCTTGCTTCAGGAGTATTTTGTCTTTAATCCCCAAACAATAATCATACTTTGATTGAGATTCTCAAATGTTGGATACAGGATTTTTAATTGATTGTGTCATCATAAAATTAAGTTGATGAGTTTTTAATATTGATTTTTTTAAAATTGATTTCACATTTTCTGGAATTTTGTCAGAAAATGCCTCCCCCTCTGCAGATAAATGTTGTCCCAGTGTGAAAAAATATCTGGTTTACACAATTTTTTCCTGGGCCACAGGTAATAGTAAAATAAAATTCAGATTAGAACTCAGCCCACCTAGCCTGAAAACTAGTAAGTACTTTGGAAGACATAAAGTATTTCAAAGCATTATGATCAGTTATGATTTGAAAAAGAACTATTAAGACTGAGAAGAAAGGAACACCATTTTTTAAGATAAAGAATTATAACTAATAATTCTTTATCATAAATTTCATAATTTAATTCTGCTGAAATAAGTTTTCATGATTCAAATGCAAAAGGATGAAACACTTTTGTTTCAGGATTTAATTGGGACATTACCCCTGCTATAGTGTAAATTCTAGCACCTGCCTTGACTATTTTCTAGGCTGTAGGATCAAAATGTCAAAGAATTATTGCTATGGTGAATGCAGATTTCAATGCTTCAATTTTTTTTTGTGCTATTCTGTGAAGACAAAAGGAGTTTCTTTTTTAAGAAGAGAAGTAAGATTCACAATAGTTTTTGAGTATTCTTTAATAAATCTTCTATATAAATTCACAAAACATAAAAACTCCTGTAAAGACTTTAGAGTTGTTGGCTCTGGCCATTCCAAAAATTTTTTGAACCTTTTTATCATCCATGACTAAACTATCAGTGGACAATGTAAAACCCAAAAAGACAATATATTTTAGGTGTAATTTGCATTTAGTGTAATTGGCGTAGATAACTTGTTCTCAAAGTGGAAGAAGAGCCATTTTGACATGTTTGATATGCTCTTTGAGGGTCTTTGAGAAAATTAAAATGTCATCTAGATAGACAAAAACATACTGTTTGATGATATCTTTGAAGATATCATTTAGAAAAGTTTGAAGAGTTGATGGTGCATTAAAAAATCAAAAGGGTATACTAAATATTCAAAACTACCAAACCTGGTACAAATTTCAGTTAAAGGTTCATTGCCTTCTGCAATAAATATAATATTGTAAGCACCTATGAGATCAATTTTAGAAATAAACAAAGTAAAAAGTCATGACGTAGGAGGAACTATATATGTGTTCTTCTTAGTCACTGCTTTGTGTTTTCTATAATCAAAACATAACATAAGACTTCCATAATTTTTCTTAACAAAAAGAACTGGAGAGCCTTCTGGAGATTTACTTGCTTGAATGAAACCTTTTGATACACTCTATGCATTATAGTCTAAAAAGCTTTAGATTTGTCCTTTGACAAAGAATAGACAGGATCCATTTGATGGTAATGTACCTATTAAATGTATTTAATGATTTTAGTTTAAATGGAGTGGTAGCTTGTGGGCCTTACATATTGAATAAACATTGATGAAGTCATGGTAAACTTTGTGTAGAGTTGATTTAATGGCTTCAATATTGATTTGGTTGTCCTATTCATCTTTGAGAAAGTCTGTTGAGGGTAGACCTGTATTTAGAGAGAAAAATCAATTACTTTGAGGCTATTGAAATCCCCTTTGAGGAAAGTATTCAAGCCTAAATGGTTAGCCAAGTGCTCATTTAAAGATATATAAGATGCTTGAAATACATCTGGTAGAGAAGGGTCTTCTAGAACAACTTGTTTGGATGGGTTTTTTAACTCCCTATTGACCTGCATTGATGAATCAGAAATATACTTGGAAAAAGGGGTGATCCATCCCTCTGACCAATCAAATTTAGGGTTTCAATGCTGTAAAAAGTCATAGCCAAGATTGGTATTGTCCATCCTTGGGGAATCCAAGACTGTTAATTCTCATATGAAGGAGAGAAAATCTGGAAATTTAAAAACCCATAAAAATTTCTTACTAACCCAATATTTGGGTTTCTCTGATTTTACCAGATAAAGTTGAATTTGGTCAATATCTACAAATTTCAGCTTAAATTTTTCAGCAAAAGATAAACTGACAGATTAAATTGAAGCTCCAGAGTAAATAAGACAACTGAAGGGAATATTCTCCTTAAAAATAATTAGTTTCAAACATTTCAAGGCAACTCCAGTCCTTAGGACATGGAGGCTTTGTGAGCTGGGAGATACAAAATAGTTTGCTTTGCACACAAGTAAGCTATTCACTAGTTTTTTGACTTGGAACCATTACCTTCTCTATCCTTTAATTTAGAACATTCATAAAACTTGTGTTTACCCCCACAATACATACAAAACCCATTATCTGCTATTATTTTCCTCTCAGCTTCCTTTAATTCCCTATTTGGATCCAATATGTTCCTGATATTGCCTGGGGTCAAGCTTTTGAATTGAGCCTTGTCTTTACCCTTTTGATTTAATTTTGATTAAGATGATGATTGAGTTGGTTGAGGATAATTTGAAGAATTTCCTGATTTGAAATTTGAACCGTGAAATTTATTAGCATGAAGCCTTTTTTGAAGATAGCCCTGTTGAACACCATCAAGTTTGGGGGTCCTATCCATTAGGACAGTTAAAGTTGTCATTTTTTTATCATAATGATTTAATTGGTCCAGAATCCTTGAATAGAATCCCTTTTTGAAATAATACTTTAAGGCTGCATCATTCCAAACTACTTGAGTTTGTTGAGCCCTGAAATTTGAGATATATTCAGAAGCTTTCCAATTATTGTTCATTCAAATGAAATATAATTCAATTTCTGCGTTATAGGTTTCATTAGGCTCAAAAAATAATGCAAAGAGTTGATCTTCAAATTTATTACAATTATTAATTAGTAAATGGGTTTCTGTCAAAGAAGGAATGGGAAAATATGGTTTGAACCATTATGATGCTTTACCAGATAAGAATGATGAGGCATAGATTACCTTGGAGTGATTTGTGTTAAAGGTTTGAGGGTCATTATGGAACAATAATTTTCAAGTTTTCCAAAATGTCGCAATCTGTTGGAAAGTTCTTCATCAAATTAATCTGAAGATTTAATCAAAGAAGTTTTAAATTTAGAGTTCTCTAAGGGAGAAGGATTAGAAATTGATTTCACTAATAATTTCATGAAATCTGCCAATGAAGTAGCTGTGCCAGGTCCAGAGGTTTGGCCCAAAGGGTTGGTAGCCAAGGCAGATGTTGCCATGTGCATAGTATCCTCATCTTCTTCTTCCTCACTAGAATCTTTGAAATCCTGAGGAGTGTCCTCCACAGATTGAATTTAATGTTCTCTTTCCCTTAGTTTTATAGGTTTGAAAAAGTTAGTGCAGGAAATAGGTCATGATACTGGCAGCCTATCCCTGGTGCAAGCTCTAGTAGTAGTGCTAATAAGAGGAGTGCATTGAATGGGTGCCATTTAGACTTAGCATTTGAAATATGTAGTAGTGAAAATTAAAAATGAGAACTACAGAGAATTAAACTATACTGTCACCAGACAGCCTATGCATAAGGCTGAGGGTGTTCCTGAGTAAGTGAGATTGGAAAGATGATTGTGGGCTCCTTCAAAGCACAGAGGAATGCTTTGAGGGAATGGTTCAAAGATAAGTCAAAGATAAATTAATATTACTTTGAGATAAGTTTGAGGTGAATAATATGTTACTTTACAATGACACTAAATATTGGGGTTAATCTCATGATGGGTTGGAACTTAAAAATCAAAAGGATTTATGGAAATTTAAGATTGAATGAAATTGATTATTAAGAAAGGTAGGAAAAAATTATTGCATTATATAAATTTAACTACTATTACAACAATATTATAATTTAATTATAAAGAATGTCAAATTAAATTCACCCAATTATATAGACAATTCCATCTTACATTTACCCCTTTAATAAACCTCCCTTAATTTATCACTGAACCTTAAATATAACCCATATATCTTTTAAACTTACTCCTACTCCTACTCACAGATCTTTAATGACCCTCAGGCGCACAATAACCCAAAATTAAAAATATATCATTAATCCTAGCACTAATACATTGTGCATTAACTTAAAGTTGAAAAGTATAAGCATATTATTGACTAATTTAAATTTAAGGTTTAGATAGTGTGGTAAATTGAAACAAAAAAAGGGATAAAGCAGTTTCTATGTAGATTTTTCTTTCTGTGCTTTGAATGTGGATTTGTGTACTGATTTATGGATTAAAAGGTTGACTTTTGCTTTGAGCATCATGTGGAATGTGACAGATCTATACTCTCTGCCACTCAGAGTGACATTGAAAAACTCCAAAGGAGTATAAAAATGAGTATCTAGCCCCTCACCAAGTTTTTCAGCAGAAGCACATATGTCTTTCACTTCCCCATAAAAAACCCCTCTCCTGGTAAACAACTTCTTTTTCCTATTAGCCAATCAAGGACAAATAAAATGAAGCTCCCCATAAGTTAGGAAGAACTGACCCTGATTCATTCTCTCCAAAACAGAGTCCATAACATTATTCTGACCAGAAACTACTG
This sequence comes from Hemileia vastatrix, assembly GCA_030280995.1. Lineage (NCBI taxonomy): Eukaryota > Fungi > Basidiomycota > Pucciniomycetes > Pucciniales > Zaghouaniaceae > Hemileia > Hemileia vastatrix. The sequence goes on along the minus strand of JASXTE010000013.1, from coordinate 17,844,355 downwards.
GCCTCTCAAAATGAGCCCTGGGTTTAACCACCTAGGTCCTAGATGATTCTTGAGGACCAGAGCCACCAACATAATTTCCATCAATTGGAAAAAAATCAGATCCCTCTCCAGAACCTCTAACTCTAGAAGGCTATGGAATTAAAGCCCAATGGACATCCTCCTTAGAGTCAGAATCCACCCCATTTGAATTGGATCCCCATTCAAGTCCAATGCACCGAATCTAGGGAGGCACATATCTGCCATATCCTTCTTAATATTATAAATCTCCTCTTTTCTGTACTTCTTCCTAGCTGCACTTAGATTAGGATCCAACTTGGAAACCTTAGGCTTTGGTTGGGCCTGATTGCTTCTCTTGGGCCTTCTCACCTTTCCAGCTTCAACATCATATACACCAGCCAAACACTCTCCATTTTACTGGCCACCACAAGAATACAACTTTAAACCACCAAAAAATGAAGTAAATGAGACTCTGTTGGCCTCCTTTCTTTTCTCTTTTCTATAATCTCCCCCTTCACCAGAAGAAAATACCTCATTTGGAAGTTCCTAAAACCTTGGCCTCCTTGAGCCATTGTGCTTTCTCCTCACCAAATCCACAGGAGCCTGACCATCACTAATCTTCAAAAAAGATCCATAAAAGAGTTTAAACACCTTCCAATCAAACTCCACTTTTCTTTGGAGACATCTCTGTTCAAGGCCCAACAATAATTGTATTTGTGGCCCTTCCTGCTACAGAAAGAGCAAACACAAGGATCACTCCTACCACCAGGCCTCTTTTCAGAATCCCTAGGCTGAGAGGGAGCCTTATTGGACTGCTGAGCCTCTTGAAAAAAAATGTGTAGCTGTTTTGTTGGATCAGCCAACTTTTCTACCACTGGGCCCACCTCCTTAGCTTTCTCAGGGGCCCTCCCCTTACTTTCAACCTCCATAATATTCCTTGAATCCTCTACATCTTCAGCAAAGGCTTAACTGACTTTGTGAACATACTTGGTGTTAGACTCCTGGAAAGTTTCCAATGCCAATAAATTTAGGTTGTCCTCCACAAATCCCTTTATCACAGAAAGAGAAGGTAACTTCTGGTTACCATTAAGAATGAGCCTCATTTTATACTTCCTTTCCAACTCCTTAAACACATCAATCCTAACCTCCTTAGCCAGGGCAGGCCAAAATATATCCCTTGCAGATTATGTACTCTCCATCTCCTGCATATCCACTAAATAATCCATTACTGGCTCAAACTGAGCCAAGAACTTTCTATGATAGTGAAAAGTGTCCACTCCTTCATAAAATTGCCATTCACTATCAATCATATTCAAATACACCATAGATTACCTATACCCCCACCTATTCATCATCTGAAGACAAAACTTCTTCCAACCCTTCCTTCTAAAACTCTTTATAGAAGCAACCTCCTTTAATAGAGCCATGTCACCAATTTATGAAAACCATTTCTTCATCATTTCCAAGTGAGAAGCCCCATCCACATTCCCAGAAGCCTCAAATAACTCCAAGAACAACTTCACATCCTCCCCCATAAACATTGGGCCCTTCAAAGACTTGATCCTGAAAAAGAACCTAACATACACAGGAGGATTAACATCCTCAGAAGGAACAGACCCACCACTACCACCACAAGATAAAGAGGGCTCAGAAGCCATGGGTCCAACAGGTACCATAAATCTAATTTCCAATCAAAAAAATTCAATATCCACAAAAAGTCCACATAAGGAGAGAGTACAAAAGTAACAGTGACTGCAAAAACTAGAGAATCCTATGCCATTTAAGGCACCTGAAAAGTAAACAATCCTATAGTACTAGCTATAGGCCTTGACAAAGGTATTTGGAGAAAAAATTTAGACAGAAACCCCTGTCCCTTTAAGAAATACTAGGGGAGATTAATTTGCTACAGAGAATAAGAGACTGTTACAATACCCCTTCCAACACACTTATTGACTTCTTAAAAACACAAGAGGATAGCCAATAGCAGACCGCTGAGAAACTATGAGCCAAAACCTGAAATGCAGAAAATTCCACACCAGAAACCAAAAACCAGTGCACTTGTTGCACAGAAAACAGCAATAATACTTGATGCAGGTTTCAAACCTACACCAGAGAAACCATTTTCCAAAGTTGAGTTAAATGAAGAACTAACCTTGAAACAAACACAGCCAATTGTGGCCAAAAAAGTGATAACTGATTGAGAAACAGTAATCTAATTACCAGATGGTTGTATGTTAAATAGAGCTCCCCAAACTGTCTTATTCAGTATGTATACACAGACAACCTCTAATCTTCCCAATTCCCTCTTTACCACTTATAAAACACATAAAAAAACCATTCCCAGGCACTTGCCTCATCTTCCAAATGCATATGCAGGCACCTGCTTCTGAGCCAAAATACCCCAATTTACATTTAAAAAACATAGTACGCTACCAAAAACTTTAAAACACAAAATTAAGTAAAAATAACATTAAGAAATGAATTAAAGAGCCAAATTAGGTTTATCCAATGGTACTAAGCACTTAACCACAAGAATTAAGGTTAGCCCAAAAAAAACAAAAAACAAAATAAAAAAATTATAGTAAAATATGGAAAATGAGAAAAAGAAGCCTTAAAACTATGAATATGAAAAATGTCATCAAGGCAAGAAATATAGAGAAAAGGAGGGCTATCCAATCTTATTAGCCACATAAAAATAGTCCAAATATTCATCCCATAATATTAGAAAACCAATAGCTCACAATTAAATGTCAATTAAGACATTCACAAACAACACCAACCAACAAAAAAGGCAAATTCCAAATGTTGGTAGAGCAAAACCTCTGTAAGGGGAAATGAGGTAATGGGACTACTATATACATAGATTTGACTGTAGACTCAAATTTAGAGCATAAAAAATAATCATAATTTGATAACTAACAACCAATAACACATAATGTTAACTATTAAAACTTAATATTACATATATAACAGAGCCCTTATATTTTCAACATTTTAGTAATTATTACAAATATTTTAGACAAAACTTCATAAAGCTATACAAAAAGGGTACCATTAGAAAGGTCTCAAACTCAGGGACAAAAATAAACATTATTTTTATAAAATAAAAATTTGGTAAAAACATGTATTTACAATTATTTAAATAACTTTTCACTGGTACAACTTTTTGTTGTTTTCTATAAATTTTTCAAAGAAAACAGATTCCAAAATCTCAAAAATGTCAATATTAACTTGCCAATAAGTCTTTTTTATATCAAGTAGACATTGTTACTTAGATTATTGAGAAATACAATTTTTCATAAAGGGAAAGTGATTTATTAGGTTTATCCATCTCCCTTGGATTCTTCTAAAAGAAAGGTGACTGTAAAACTATTTCTACAATGTCAATAAATTATATTCACTTGAATTCAGGAATCAAGATTTTTATTTATTTTAATATTTTTATTTTTATTTATGTTGTTTCATTTCTATTTCACTTTATTTCAAAAATTTTTTATTAGTTAGTTGTTCAGGGATAATTTTCACTGGTGGTCTCTAATCAATTTTATTAATTGGAAGGAGCCAACTTTTCTGTTTGATTTAGGATTTTTAATTTTTCAAATTTTCAAATTTCCTTTATTTTTCATATTTATTTCTTTTTTATCTCTCATCAAGGTGTTCTTGGATGTGGGTATGATGTCAGGGGTATGGCTCATCACAAAGCTGGGGGGGAATCTTTTAAATAAATTTTTTAATTTCAAATTTCAAAGTGTCTTTTCATTTTTATTTACACTATTTCATTAAAATATCAAATATAAAAAATATAAAATATAAGTATATAAATAAATGAATAAAAACATGAAAAAATGAAGTAGAAAAGCATTATTAATTATTATTATTAAAAATTATTATTATGATATATGAAATTTAATTTTCTTTACTATCTTTTTTATTATATTTTCATTTTTTATTTCATTTTTCATTTTTATTTTTAAATTAAGACAGAAAAAAATGTTTATTGGTGCTTAAAAATTACTCGGTTCTAATTTAAAGATATTCTGCTAGTCCTCAAAGACTTTCAACTGGATGTTTTTCAAGATTTCTTCAAGATTTTAATTCATTGCTGTTTTTGGATCTGTTACTCCTTTGAGAGTTTAAACAGAAAATTTATAAAGATGTTTGGAATCTTTTGGATTCACTAGTCCATCAAGACTTAAAACTGAATTTGAAGAAGACTTTGAATATTTTATGGATAATTTTTGGAAAAACAGATTTGTTCATTTTGGAGTGGTCTTCTAAGACTTTAAACTTGAAAGAATGTGGGAATGAAAATTTTTTAGGGGAACTCAGAACACTTAATTTGATTATCAATCTTCTGGATACTACTGTCTTTTTAAATTTTTTTATGGTGAAGATTGTGTTGGAGATCAATCAAAAGTTTGTTCTGCCATGACCATAAACTGGAATATTTTATGTGTTTTGTCCACAAAGAAATTAAACTGGAATATCAATTTTTATTTTTTCAATTAATATAGAAAACTCAATTCAATCTTTTAATTTATCACTGTCCACCAAAACTCTTAAATGGGTAATCAATGATTAGGAAAAATCAATAATTTTTGGATAATGGTGTATGCTAAACTTTATGATGGGAATTGACTACAATTTTTGTGATTAAGTGATGTTAGATGAGATTTAAAAAGGATAATATGATGAAATTATGGTGCAAAATTTAGTCTGGATAAATATTTAATTATCTTTCGGTTACATTAATTTTAAATGGTTAAAAGGATGGATGATTTAGTTAAAATTAGTTGATGAAGGATCTTTTGAAGGTGAATAAGGTAGTTGGAATTATAGTTGCATCATGTTAGGATATATTGAAGGAGGCTTGAAAAACCTTGTGTCAGGAATTGAATCATGTTACTCAGCTCAGTAGGTGTGGAGCCTACTCTCTTATACTGTGCCAAGAAAGAAACTTAAATAAGAGTCTGGAAGGATTCAAGCCTCATTATCAGTAGCTGGAATAATAACAAAGTACATATGGTTTTATTTTAGTTTTATTTTGTATAATTCAGAAAGCTAATAGAGTTGATAGGTGACAGAAGAGTGAATCAAGCAGACAAAATTTTTTAAAGCACTAAAGCATCAAGATTTAAGAAGCAGAGGATAACTTTAAAAGAAAAATCTTCTGAAACATTTTAACATCTGGATCAAGACTTTGCATCAAAAACCTTCTATTCATTATGTACTCTTGATTATTGGATCCAGTTACTTGAAAATAGGTTGAAAATTTCTTTTAAATCATCATTATTTTTTATTTCAACAACTTAGAATAAAATAAAATAAAGAATTAATAGATTTTTATGGTGTATTATAATTTATAAATAAAGGAAAAAATTTTAAAGCCAGGGAAATAAGTTTTGGAGAAGCTTAGAGGAACTTACATGATGGAATTAGGATTTTGAGACAGATGGGGTAGCTCAGGATGATAATTAGAGTTTTTAGATGATGATGTTTTTGTCTTGATTCTTCTAAAGGTAAATAGAATTTTGGATAACCTTCTTTTGGGAATGGAAGGATCAGGAAAAGAGGCTGATCCAGTAACAGCATTGTTTCTGGATGTATCAATTTTCTTAATGCATTTGTCTTATTGAGCCTGCAAATTTCACAAGCAGTATGTACAGGAAGATCAAGATTGGACATGAGGGAGGGAGATTGATATTTAGAGCACAGCTCACAGGGAATGGAAAATTCTTTCATGATGATGATTAAAATTTTATTGAGTGGAGAGGAAACTTTTCCAATTCAAGAGGTTGGATTGGATGAAGAGGATTTTAATATGTGATTGAGCAGATATGCAAATTAAAAAATGGTGACATTCCTTATTGTAGCCTGTGTTTGGTAGTCTATAGTTTTGTATGGCACTCATATTGTATCAAAAATGTTGTGGAATACTCATTATTAATTTCTTAAGATTAATTGAATTTTATGATTATTTTATAAGGAAGAAAATTGGTTATATAAAGCATGAAAGGTGGTTATAAAAATGCTTGGATTAAAACAGTTTTTTTTATCAAATATATTTTCAATAGGGCCAAAAGTGTGTGAAAAGTAAGTCTAGATGCTCAAGAACCTTTTGGATATTTTCTGGATTTTTCCTGATTTTTATTGTATTTTTAGTAATTTTATTTAGTGATTTTTGGAATTTACTAAAATTTGATAATTTTTAGTTCAGTATATATGGCTGTAAAGACTACAAAAAGTGCTGGAACTTTTAAGTGGAAGTATGGCTATTATCTTGAAGATATTTATATTTTTTAGAGTACTTTTATGGTTTTGATTGAGTCCAGAAGTATGGACAAGCTCTGTGGAGATCTGTGGAGATCCAGACAAGCTCCAGAGCATCTCTGGAAATGAAAATGGAATCATGTGACTACTTCATGCATATATTTGGCTGTAGACTCAAATATAGGGAATTAAAAATCATAAAAACTTGTAACTAATGACCAATACATATAAATAACCATTATAACTAAATATTATATATATTACAGTAACCTTATAATTTCAACATTTTAGCAACTATAAAAAATATTTTACATAACACTTCATAAATATATACTTGTAGGGTACAATTAGAAATGTCTCAGACTCAGGGACTCAATTCTAATTGTTTTTCATAAAATAAAAACCTTATAAAAACATATATATACAATAATTTAAATTACTTCTCACTGGTATAAACTTTGGTTGTATTTCACTATATTTTTCAAACAGCACAGATTCTAACAACTCAAAAGCAAAAATATTAACTGGTAAATAATTCTTTTATTTATCAAGTAGAAATTTTAGCTTAGATTATTGAGAACTCTTATTTTACTTAAAGGGACAGGGTTTATTAGGTTAATCAAACTCCCTTGGATTCTGCTAACTGCAAGATGACTGCAAGAGTCTTTCTACATCACTAACTTTATTTCACATATCACTTTCCATTCATCCATAATAATTTAATATAAAATATCAAAAATTATCACTTTCTAAAAATTTATTCTCATTTCACATGCACTATTTCTTTAATTATTTTATGCTCAAATATCATATTTCTTAATTTTATATCTTTTTTAACATCTCACTTTCCACTTTTCTATTAAAAAATTGTAAACTCAAATATAATGCATTTTAATTTGAAATAAATAATTAAAGAAGGATAATTGATTGAAATGATCAATGCAGAATGAAACCAAAACCCATCACCAAAGCAAAAGTTCAAAAATTGGAACCATATAATATGAATTTTAGGACATTGAAACCCAAATATTCCTGAATATCCCATGGGCAGGTGGGACAAATATTCAGAAAATATTTGAGTGTTCATCATTTTTGAGAAAGTGTGAGAATATACAAATTTTCTAAAAATGGTTGATAAGCTACCAGATTTATATTTCCTGCATGTGTAAGCATACCGCTCAAAGAAGGCATGATCATCATTCTGGTCAAAAAGATATTGAAATAAAAATGAGTTTTATGGTATTAAAGCAAATATATATTTCTAATATTCTCTAATTCTAAAAACTAAGATACAAGAGGGGGGCTATTAATACAGATGCCCTACCCATTGATGTGTGTGCCCACCAATCTGTTGTTCTTAACATTCCATGACCCAAATTGCCATTTGCATAAAATTCCATTTATTTGTCTTTGTCTTTGTCTTTTCTATCTTTTGTAGCTTTTGCTCATTCTCAAAAGTCAATTTCTCATAGCATTTTCATTTCCTAATGTTGTTCCTTTCTTTTGTAAATATGATTGATTCTGCTTTTCTTGAACTTTTACTATGTTGAATAGAAAAAATATCAGATTGAATTTTGGAGTCTTTTGAATGTTAAAAGTGGATAAACATGAGGTTAGTTTTCCTAGATCAACACTCTCCCTTCCACTTTTCACTTCAATAGAACTTTCTGAAAATAGGACTAGTATTCTGATAAAGTAGTTATGCTTCACTCTGTCTAAACCTTTAGTAAAAATATCTGCTACCATCTCTTGTGTTGGAAAATAGGTAATCATGACTTCTTTGTTTTTAATTAAGTATCGGATGTAGTTGTAGTGGACATCAATGTGTTTTGTTCTGGAGTAATATTGACTATTTTTTGCCATTTCCATGGTACTCTGGCTATCTGAGAACAATTGAATTGGACCAATAATGTTTAATCCTTGATCATTAATAATTTTCCTGTACCATTATGCTTCTTGTGCTGCTGCAAGATATTCTCTAAATTTGGCCTCTGTATACAATATGCTAACAGCTCCTAGTTGCTTATTGTACCATGATACACAGGATACCCAGATTTTGAATACATAACCACTCAAAGATCCTCTTTTTAGGTCTTTGGAATAACTTGAATCCATGTAACTAATGAGGTTATTGCTTTCATCCTTTTTAAAAAGTATTCCTAAATCTTGGGTCCCTTTTAAATATCTAAATACTCTTATAAAAAGGAACTGTGATAGCACACTTACTGCAAACAATATGTTGGGTCTTGTACATTGTTATAGGTAATTTAATGACACCACAGCTTCCCTATAGTCTAAGTTCCTTTCTTAAAATGCTTCATGTTCTTCATCAGTTGTGTTCTCAAGTGTTATATTTGTTTGTATTGATGTACCAATCATTTTCCCATCTTCTAGACCATACTTTTCTATTAAGCTTTTTGTGTAGTGTTTCTGGGATAAGAAAATCTCTCCCTTATTTCCATATATGATTTTGATTCCAAAAATATGACTTGATATTCCCAAGTCCTTGGTTTTGAAATTGTTACTTAAATCTTTAATAATTTCGTCAGAGTCTTTTCCAATTAATATGAGATTGTCTACCCATGCAAATACCAATTGTCAATGTTTTTATATTAGAAGGCATGGGTCTGCATCACTTATCCAATAAACTTTTCTTATAAACCATTCAGTAATTGATTGTACCAACCTCTGGAAGCTTTTTTCAATCCGTAGAGTGACTTTTTTAATTTTATTAGGTGGTCTTCAGGATTCTTGATTAATTCATTGACTATTTCCCTTGAGTAGACTTCTTGTTTTGTTTCTTTTATTTAATCTATGAATCCTTCTGGTATTTTCATATATACTGATTCTGATTCATCTAGTTTTGTATTTAAGTATCCATCACAAAATCTGCTTGTCTAGGTTTAAGCCTTTTTGTGCAGAATAATTAAGGATGAATCTTAGTGTACTAAATCTTCCAGTGGAAGAAAAAGTTTCATCATAGTCTATCCCATTTCTTTGTTTATACCCTTTCACTACACACCTTGCTTTATGTCTTTCTAGTTTTCCTTCTGAATAGAATTTCTTTGTTAGAACCCATTTTGTATTTATGATAGTTTACTCTTTACTTTTGTCCTTTTTCTTAATGATTTTGAAGACCACATTTTCAATGATAGAGTCAATCTCAATAAATATAGCCTTTTGCCACTGATTCCACTCATTTTTCTCCTGTGCATCTTTAGAACTGTCTGGGATGTATTTGTTTTCCATTATGAATGATTGTAGTGCCATCTTCAATGCTTTGTTGTCTTCTTCTTGGCTTATTTTTTTTCTTCTTTTTTGTTTTGTTCTTTTATTCTTCCACCTCTTCTTACTTCAATTATTTCTTCACATTTTTCTTTCTGTTTCCTTTATCTATTGTATTTTCTGTCTCTTTGACATTTTCTTCTCCTTTTTCATGATTTTTTGAATCACTATTTTTTTTCATAAATTATCAATCCTTTGTTTGTTTCTTCTTATAGTTTTTTTTAACGTTATGGTCTTCCAAAATTGGTAGAGGCCTTTTTTGGTCTGTTTGGAGCTGTTTTTGTATGTCTTAATTGACATTGGTTGAAGAATTAGGTGTTATTTAAGTTTTCATTCAGTGAAGATTGGGACTATGGGTATGTGGGTACTAGAATAGCCCCAGTTTTTCTCTATATTTTATGTCTTGATGATATTTTTCATATTCCAAGTTTTAAGGGGTCATTTACTCATTTTTCATTTCTAAAATATAGCTGTTTAATTTTGTTTTTTGTGTTTTATGGGCTAACCTTAACTCTTAGGGTTAAGTGCTTAGTACCATTAAGTAGAGCTAATGTGGCTTGATATTTTATGTCTCATATTTTTCATAGCTTAATTTTGTGTTTTAAGGATTTTAGTAGTTGTGGTGGATTTTTCTAAGTATTTTGGGCTTTATTGGACGTTTTTAGTGGTTTTCTGGCTTCAGGGAGGTCTGGCCGCTTCTAGGCGGGCAGCCCCCCCGCCTTGATTATTGAAGGCTGAGGAGCATTTCTAGAGGGTTTTTATTCAATTTGGCTGTCAAAAGTGTCAAATTAGTTTCTGTGCATGGATTTTTTAGGTGGTGGTCTGTGTTTACATACTTATTAAGACAGTTTGGGGCAACCTTAATTATCATACAACCGTCTAGTAATTATATCATTGTTTCTCACTCAGTTTTCACTGTTTTTTGGCCACAATTTCCTGTGTTTGTTGCAAGGTTAGTTCTTCATTTAATTCAACTTTGACAGCTGGTTTCTCTGGTGTAGCTTTGCAACCTGCATCAAGTATTATTGCTGTTTTTTGTGAAACAAGTGCACAGTGTTTTGGTTTTCCAGTGTGGATCTTTCTGCATTTCTGGTTTCTAGTTCTTTGGTTCTCAGTGGTCTTCTATTGGCTACTGTCTTGACTTGTTAAGCAGTCAAGAAGTGTCAGCCAGGCTATTCCAGGAGTCCAGTAAATGATATGTAACTTATAAGACCTGAAAGAGGGGGTAAGGATTGTATTTAATGTATATAAATTAATATTTTATTGCATAATAAAATTATATAAGTATTTTATTACATACAAGTGTTATATTAATTTTATTGGTTATATAAATTTTTTATATACATTTAAATTTAACATAATATAATATATTCTACAAATAATGGCGCATTTTTTATGTATTTAATAATTATAAATTTATATTTAATTGATTAAAACATATATTATAATTATAAGTGTAAAATTTACTTATAATATAATTAAATTAATTAATTATATTTATATATTAAATATCATTTCTTATAATATTAAACAATAAATAATGATGCTTCTTTTGACCTATAATTGTGTCAGGAAAAATTAATTAATACTGAATTGAAATAAATTACATATTTGTTGCGTCAGAATATTTTTTGTTTCACTTAAAAATCCTTAAATCAGACTTTACCATCTGTTTTGAATGATATTTCTCATAGTTCCTATGTTCCAGGCTGGTTTAGTTATTCATTATTTTTACTTACTGATTTGGGAATTAATGGCGGGAAAATTGGATTCTTAATTGGGGTTTAATTATTTGTTTCATATTTTTCTCTACATTGTTATGTTTCACTTATTATTTTTAAATTCTTGTTTTATTCTATTATGTTTCTTGTATTTAAAAATATAGTAGCGCTTCAGAGGGCCCATTGCCTATAAAAAGGCCTTGGTTAATCCCCTGTAGCCCCATCACTTATTATACACTCAACAAATTAAATACACTTTTTATATTACGTTTATATTCTTTTTATTAGTAATAAAATTCTAATTAAAATTCTATATAACAAATTAAAGGTTGCTTTAAGTCTGATAGTGATCATAGTGTCTGCTGCGCATAGTCCTTACATCATAATAATATTATTAATTAATAATAACCTCATTTTTGTCACCTCTCAAGAAAACCGTCATTGATTCCTCTCAATAAATTAAATAATCTTTTTATATTTTATTTCTTTTATTTTCCTTCTTGTCCTCCTCCATTTCTCCACCTTTTCTTACCTACTTCTAGACGACTGACCGACAAGAAGTGTGTTGGAAGGGATATAGTAACAGTCTCTAATTTGCTGTAGCAAATAAATCTCACCTGGTATTTCTCAAAGGGACAGGGGTTTTTCTCTCCAGTTTTACTCCAGCTCCCTTTGTCAAGGCCTATAGCTAGTACCATAGGATTGTCTACAATGTCTCTTGATCTGATTATCTTTCTATTTTGTTTATTCCAGATCCTATACAAGTTTAGTCCTTCTTCAAAGACAATTATTATCCCCTCTAAACATTGTTGATCCAGTTTTCCAAGATGTTCTTAATGATGTATGCTATAAAATATTTTGCTCCCAAATTTAAGTATTTTGTCTTTTCTTGGGTTTCTTTCCCAACACATTTTATATGAGTTTTTTTATTGAAATAATTATGTAATATCACTGAAAATGTTATTGATTCTCCCCATAAGTATTTTTCTGGTTTGGGGCTAATCAGAGTTTCTCTAGTTTTTTCTATGATTTTTCTATTCATTATTTCTGCTATCCCATTATTCTGAGGTGTATTAGAAGGTGTAGTAATATTAATTATTCCCTTTTCTTGTAGCCAAATTTGTAAATTATTGTTTATAAATTTCTTTCCTCCATCACTTATTAGTCTATTTACACTTACTTGTTTTTGATTCTTTTTTAAATTAATTACTTCTTTGATCTTTCCACCTGCATCATTTTGATTGGCCAAGCACCTTATCCAGACAAACCTGGGTGCTGTATCTACTACAATTAGAATATATCTTGACTTTCCTATAGAGATGGGTTCAACTGGTCCCATAAGATCTACTGAAATTTCTTCACCTGGCATATTAGTTTTTTCTCAATTGGTTTTAAATGGTTTTCTAGATAATTTTACTTTAATGAATGATTCACATTTTACCCTGTCCCCCATATTTCCTCTTTGGCAATGTTCTTCCATACTTAGGTAGAGAAAATCTATAGTTTGACCAAATCTTTCTATACTCCTTTGCAGAGTGTCCAAAGTTTCCACAATTGTCGCATTTTATTGTTTTCTTATTGGTAATTAGTGCCACATTTTTGTCTTTCCTAGTTTTGAACTGGAGTTCGTCTTTTTCTAGATTCTTTAGGATATCCTCTACTTTGGGAACCTCTGAGTCAGTGGTCATGAGACAAACTAGGGAGTTAAACTCCTTTGGTAGCTTTCTAAGTACCAAAAAAGATACTATTTCATTGTCAAATTTGAGTCCAGTGGCTCTTAATATGAAAATGGCAGCCCTAATGTCCTTGAAAAAGTTTTCAGTGTTTTTGTACTCTATGTCTATAATGTTTCCTAACGCTGTAGACGATCCTATAGTACTAGCTATAGGCCTTGACCAAGGGAGTTGGAGAAAAACCAGAAAGAATAACCCCTGTCCCTTTAGAAAAATAAGTGAGATTGACCTGTTGCAGAAAAGTTAAGATCTGTTTGCTAGACCCTCTAACTAAACACTCTTGACCTGTTTAAAAGTGAAGATAGTAGTCCCAGACAGACTACTAGAAAGAGTTGAAATGAACAGTAATATATTCCAACAAAACACAAGCCAATGAGACAGTGAGGAACAAAGAGGCAATAAGTAAAGAAATAATATGCTTCTCCTAAAAATCTTCCCACACACGCATCATACAGCCAATGCACAGACCACCCTGACCAATTCCCCAGCCAAAATCCAGCTTTCCCAGCCTTTTTCATGCATAAAAGTGCATTTTAGCGCCTCCCCAGTGCCCAGGCGGGCGGGCCACCCAATGTCGGAGGTGCCGCCTGAAGCAGGCAGGCCGCTTCTAGGCCCTAAAACACCCATACAACCCATAAAAACCCTAAAAACCCTAAAAACCCATAACTTCACTAATAAACAAGATAAACACACATAAGACATACCAAAATGAAAAGAAAATGAAGGAAAATAAGCTGAGACATAATAATTGACCCTATCTTAAGCTTACATAAGCAACACTAAGCAATAAACATCCAATAAATACCAATAACAACACCATAACTACCCTATAAAACAAGGTAACCACCCATAAGGGATACCAAAATGAAGAGAAAAGAAAGGACATTAAGCTGAGACATAATAAGTGACCCTAGCTTAAGCCTCCATAAACACTACTAACTACCACCTAAAGATGAAAAATCCACTAATAACATCATAACCCCAATAACACCCTACATACCAAATACCCCCAAAAATGCACTCCAAAGGCCTACCCAGGTTTGGATCACAACATCCTTCCTCCAATCAAGAATTTCCCCATTCTTCCTTTGCCAACAGCCATGTTTGAACACCTCTCCAGAATCCTTACAAACAGCCCATTTCTCTCTTCCACCAGATCCTATTCCATCCTAAGTGAACTTCTGAACCAGCAATCCAAGCTTCTTCTTTAAAACTTCTCTTGCACCATGCCTTTAAATTAAATCTATCTCTGTGAAAAGAATCTCCTTCTTCTGTTCCTGAATTCCAAATCTGGCTGTACCAGCTTCCAACAGTGAAAAGTGATATCCAGTTGACAAGTCTTCCTGACTATAACCTTCTACCAGCATAAAAATTTCCTCATTTTATAGTCTTGGGGGACTCACAACCCTCAGTTTAAAATCTTGGGGGACTAAAAGCCCTCAGTTTAAAGTCTTGGGGGACTAACAGCCCTCAGTTTAAAGTCTTGGGGGACTCCAAAAATCCTCAGTTTATAGTCTTGGGGGACTGAAAAAACCTGAATCACAGAACCCAGAACCAGAGATCAACCAGAAAAAGATTTAGAGAAGTAACTAACTTTCTGGGGTAACTGTATATAGAGCTGCCAGCCCATCAGTCACCCCCAAACTTGCCTTTACAAAATTCAGAAGTTCCCCCTTGGATCTTTCTGCCTTCAAACTTCCACATCACACTGCCTCCTATTCCTCAGTTTATAGTCTTGGGGGACTTCACCATCAACAATCCTCAGTTTATTAAAGTTTTGACGGACTACTTCTTGACAAAATCTTGAAACCAGCCAGTTTAAAGTCTTGAAGGACTACTAGATCCACAGTAGTAAAATTAAATTCTTGAATAAATCTTTAACAACCAGCCAGTTTTAAGTCTTGGAGGACTAACAGAATTTTCAGTTTAAAGTCTTGATGGACATCAAAAAATCTTGAGCCTGTAATTAAAAGATCATTTTAAAGTCTTGAAGGACTTTCCAAAAAAAAATCTTGAAGATATATCCCATAAATACCCAAACCAAAAACCATCAAAGCCAAAAAATTTAACCTCCTTTAACAAATAAAACAAAATAAAATGGTATCCCCCAGCCAATTGATGAGCTGATCCCCTGATACCTTACCCACATCCAAGTGCACCTTGATGTGGTCACACCTAAAAAATATTTTTTATTTTGACTCCTCCTCTTCTACCAAAAACATTGCCAGAGCCTATCTTGAGCTTTTAAAAAAACATAGCCTCCATAAAAAAAGAAAATGAAAAAAAAGAGAAAAAAAAGAAAATGATCTTGAATCCACCACTTTTACAGCCAACACCCTAGAACCACATAGCCAAGCCAGCTCCAGGTCAACAGAAAAGATCACTGGGTGGGCTCCCTCCAATAAGTAAAAATGATGGGAGACCACCTGTGATCCACCACCAATCTAAAAGCACCAAAAGACATCCAAGGCAATCCAGTTTAAAGTCATAGAGGACTAAAAACCTGAATCACAAAAAAAACCAACACTAGAATTCAACTAGAAAAAACCAAAGGCTTGAAACAGACATTCTAGGATAACTTTTCTACAGAGCAGCCAGATCATCAGTTACCCCCACACTTGCCAAAAAAAAATCTAGAAGCCCCCCCTGGGTACCTTCTAACAAAAACACAACATTCAACAAAATTAAAAAAAACCAATAAGCATGAGGGGTCCAGCACTTGAATACCAAAAGAATTTCCAGTTTAAAGTCATGGTGGACTAAAAACCTGTTAAAGAAAAAAAACCAATACTAGAATTCAACAAAATTAAGAGAAGGGGTTTGAAACAGACAATCTGGGGTAACTATTGATAGAGCAGCCAGCCCATCAGTCACCCCCACACTTGCCAAAATAAAATCTAGAAGCCCCACCCCTGGGTAGCTTCTAACAAAAAGGATTTTCAAACACAAATCTTCTCCCATAAAGAAACCAAAACCATTAAAAAACCATTAAAATTCTTTAAAGCCGAAAAAATCCAATTTAGAAATAAAATTTTGCAGTTTATCCTCATGCTGGAGGTGAAATAAAACCAATAATCTTCATTTTTATCTTCATTTTCTTTTAAATAAAATACCCATCTTCACTTGAATTTTTCTTTTCTTCCATCTTCATTATACTAAGTTTTTATTTTATTTTTTTCATTACAGGCGGGCCACCCAACGTCGGAGGTGCCGCCTGAAGCGGCCTGGCCTCCTTTTTTCATAAAGATACTTGAACCAGAGAGACTGAAAATAATTGGACAAAACAACAAAAAAAATCCTGACCAAATACATAGAGGCCAAATTAAGCAAAAACAAAACAAATTAAGTAGTTTATCCTCATTTCGGAGGAATCAGATTCTTGAAATCCCAAGGTTTAAATCAATAAGTTTGCCCCTAGGGCCTGAACCCCCTAAACTCCTCTTCCAATTCTGATATCCCGAAATCAGACCTCCAAACAAATCTTCACTCCTCCTCCATACACTGAGTCTACCATAGTTCACATTACCAGAATCAATAAATTCTATATCTTCTGAAACATCTGGAACCTCCACCACATCTTTAAAATCAACCTCCATACCAGTGACATCAAAAAAATCACAATTTTCCCCTTCCCTACAGGAATCTTGCTTAGAATCAGCAAAATCCTCCATAATAACATCCATAACATCAAAATAAAATTCCTCCTCCAAGCAGAGAGCTTCAGATTTCGAGGGAACCACCTGAAAATAATCTTCCTCTATGAGAAAAAGATCCAAGACAGAATCCATCTGTCCATCCAAAAATTCAACTGATACATCCTCCTCCAATAAGCCATTATCTGAACTTGAGAAAGAAAAATAATCATCCCACAGCAACCATTCATCCACCACAGATTCCATCTCAATATCCCAAAATCCTTCTCCATGACCAGACAAGTCCTCCTTCCCACATAATTCACCCAAACTTGAGGAAATACACTGATCCTCCAGTGTGTACATTTCCAAAACATCCAGTGAAGCACATTCCTGAGATCCCATGGCATCCTTTGGAAAAGAAAAATTAGTTTCACAAACTTCATCAGAGTACCCATCTTCTAAAATTGATAGCTCCAACAACTCCCCAGAAATTGAATTTTCCACCACAGTCTCCTGAACTTCTCCATCCAACAGGATTTTCTCTCCAGATTCCACATCCATATCCATCATACCATCCAAATATCCCAAAATAACCTCCTTCAGAATAGCCATACCAGGAATCCTATTTTCACCATTTGGAAGAGTCTTCATCAAGTCAGCCTTAAAAAGAATCTCCATAACCTCCACCTTTACATTCCTGCCCATGGCACTCCAAAATACATACTTGGCCCCATCTTCTTGTGGTAATATATCATTATATACCAGATAATCCAGAGCCTCCGCAAACTCCTCCATAAATTCCCCATACTGAGAAAGAGAAGTTACACCACCTTTAAATTCCCACTTCCTAGCAATCCCATGAAGACCCAAAATTGTGAAAGTAGTAGGCCACCTTTTAACCATTTCAATCTTCAACTTTCCCCAGTCCTAACTCCTATATCCTGCCATGCCAGAAACTTCCTTCTCCACCTCTCTATTACCAATGAAAAAGATTACTTGCCTAACCATGTCCAACAGTGAGGCCCCATCAATCTCAGCAGCAACCTAAAAACTAGCCAAAAACCCCTTTGCATCCTCCCCCAAAAACCTTGAAACATCCCAAGACTGAATCCTAACCATCCTAGGAATTCCAAGTTACAGCCTCCAATCTCCACCAAAGATAGCCAAACTCCTCCCCAAGAGCCTTAGAGACCTAGGGAGGTCCAAATCCAACAGAAAAGAAGACCCCTAGACCAACCACAAAGAGATATAGCACCAAATCCAAAATCCACCAAAGGAGATCCACCAAAGAGAGAAGCCTAGATCAACAGAGATTCCAAAAAGCCAACAGATTTGTACCCCATGTTGGGCGCCAGAAATGTATACAATCCTGTAGTACTAGCTATAGGCCTTGACCAAGGGAGTTGGAGAAAAACCAGAAAGAATAACCCCTGTCCCTTTAGAAAAGTAATTGAGATTGACCTGTTGCAGCAAATTGGAGATCTGTTTGCTAGACCCTCTAATTAAACACTCTTGACCCGTTTAAAAGTGAAGATAGTAGTCCCAGACAGACTACTAGAAAGAGTTGAAATGAACAGTAATATATTCCAACAAAATACAAGACAATGAGACAGTGAGGAACAAAGAGGCAATGAGTAAAGAGATAATATGCTTCCCCTAAAAATCTTCCCACACACACATCATACAGCCAATGCACAGACCACCCTGACCGATTCCCCAGCCTTTTTCATGCATAAAAGTGAATTTTAGCGCCTCCCCAGTGCCCAGGCGGGCGAGCCGCCCGACGTCGGAGGTGCCGCCTGAAGCGGGTGGGCCGCTTCTAGGCCCTAAAACACCCATACAACCCATAAAAACCCTAAAAACCCTAAAAACCCATAACTTCACTAATAAACAAAATAAAAACACATAAGACATACCAAAATGAAAAGAAAATGAAGAAAAATAAGCTGAGACATAATAAGTGTTCCTAGCTTAAGCCTACATAAGCACCACTAAGCAATAAACATCCGATAAATACCAATAACAACATCATAACTACCCTATAAAACAAGGTAACCACCCATAAGGGATACCAAAATGAAGAGAAAAGAAAGGAAATTAAGCTGAGACATAATAAGTGACCCTAGATTAAGCCTCCATAAACACTACTAACTACCACCTAAAGATGAAAAAATCCACTAATAAAACCATAACCCCAATAGCACCCTACATACCAAATACCCCCAAAAATGCACTCCCAAGGCCTACCCAGGTTTGGATCACCACAACGCTAATATTTGATGATGAGCGTTATCTCCAGCATACTTTGACTTGAAAAATTTCCACAGTTTCTTTCTGTACCCTTCATGATTGAGTATCTTGTTACTTGTAATGGCCAATTTTTCTTTGTCTAAGTGTCTTACAATGAGGTAGTAGATCTTCCTGTTCTTTTCATTTTCAACTGTTTCTGTTTTACTTTTTACTGTTACAAGGAGGTCTAGATTATCAAATTCCAACTTCATCATGGTAGACTAAGAAACATAATTGTGAGATTTTAATACATATCAGTTTCTATTATTACTGCATTGATTATCATTCATTTTTAATGAGCTATTCTATAACCAGTTACCAAGAGTGGTACTGGTAATATATTGAAATAAAAATGAGTTTTATAGTATTAAAGCAAATATATATTTCTAATATTCCCTAATTCTAAAAACTAAGATACAAGAGGGGGGCTATTTATACAGATGCCTGAGCCATTGATGTGTGTGCCCACCAATCCATTGTTCGTAAAATTCCATGACACAAATTGCCTTTTGCCTACAATGCCATTTTTTTGTCTTTGTCTTTCTATTTTCTATCTTTTGTAGCTTTTTCTCATTCTCAAAAGCCATTTTCTTGTAGAATTTTCTTTTCCTAATGTTGTTCCTTTATTTTCTAAATATCATTGATTCTTCTTTTCTTGAACTTTTATTATGTTGAATAGAACAAATACCAGATTTAATTTTGGAGTCTTTTGAATGTGAAAAGTGGATAAGCATGAGGTTAGCTTTTCCTAGCTCAACAAGGGACATAAAACAATGACCTGATAATTTTTGATTGAAATAATCTATGCGCCATCAAAGCATTAGAAAATCTATCAGAGCCATATAATATGAGCTTAAGGACATGGTAACTCAAATATTTCTGTATGTCTCATGAGCAGGAGGTGCAACTCTTCAAAAAATATTTGAGTGACCTAAATTTTTGTGCAAGTTTGAGAATACAGACTTTACAAAAAAGGTTGATAAAATACCAGACTTATATTTTCTACATGTGAAAACATACAGCTCAAAGAATGTGCAATTATCATTCTGACCAAAAGGGACATAAAATAATCACCTGATAATTTCCAATTAAAAAAATAAATGCACCATCACAACAAGCTTTATCATCAAAGCATCATAAAATATACTGGAACCATATAATATAGCTACAGTGCATGCAATATGATTTTCATTTTGAATGGAAAATGAGAGGCAAAAACTAACTATGAAATTCCATCATGTTTTTTTTCTTCAGGATTTTCTTTAGGTGGGGAAGAACAGTTGGTATTAATCTTTGTCATTTCAAAGGTAAAAGTTAGGCCATTATATTATGATCATTTTGGATAGAATAGTGATCATACCTTCTTTGAGCTGTGTGTTTATACATACAGGAAATATAAGTCTTGCAGTTCATCTACAATTTTTTAAAAGTGAATATGCACACACTTGCACAAAAATTGTGGTCATTCAAATTTTTTTTAAAGATGTGAGCCACCTTCTCATGGGCTATACAAAAAAATTTTGTTTACCATGTCCTTAAACTCATATTATATGGTTCATGTATTTTTGCTGATGTTTTGATGATGGCTTTTGTTGTGATAGTGCATGGATTATTTTAATCAGCAGTTATCAGGTCATGATTTTAAGTCCCTTTTGTTCAGGGCGGTGATTGTACCTTCTTTGAGCTGTAGAAAAATAAGAATTCTGATATTTGAGTATAAAATAATGACAGAAAAAGTACATGTGAAAGGTGAAATTTATTTTAGAAAATTATGGAATGTGATATTTGATATTAAATTCTGATAGAGTAATAGTAAGTGTGATGAGGAAAAAATTTAGCGAATGATGTATTTGGTATTTTAGTATAAAATTAACATTGAAAAGTGTAATTTGAGATAAAGGAAAGTTAGCAAATGGTAAAATATGTTATTTGAACACAAAAAAATCATTGTAAAAAGGAAAGTGGGCTAAATATAAAGTAGGTGAATAATATAATGTGATATACCAGTATTGAATTGTAATTGTGATTTTTAAAGTGTTAGAATGAAAATTTAGCAAATGATGAAATGTGATATTTGAGTATAGAATTATGATAGAGAAATACACCACAAAAAATCAAGTGGCACCTGCTAGCAGGTGCCTATCCCTATATTTAGTTTTGATTTAAGAGTAAATTTGATTTGATGTTGAACAAGCTAGTGTTCTCATTGTTTGGTGCACATTCTTTACAGAAGAATTACAGCTGAGCTGAAATTGAGTTAAGTCAAAGATAGAGATTGGAAACTGCTATCAGGTGCCCATGTTTTTTTCTGGTGATAGCATGGAAGATTTAAAAAAATATATTAGAAAATGATTAATTTGATATTTTATTATAAAATTGATGTCAAAGGAGGATGTGAGATGAGAAAAAAGTTATCAAATGATAAAATATGCTATTTGATTACAAAATTATGCTTTTAAATAGACAAGTAAGTTGAATAAAAAGGTATTTGATAATAAAATGTGATATATCATTATCAAATTTTACTAGGGAAGTAGAAGATGGTAAAAGTAAAAATGTATGTGAATTATGAAATGTGATCTTTGAAAAAAAAAATTTTATAGAAAATTAGCAAGTGAGATGATTAAAAAACTGGAAATGATGTAATTTATTTATTTATTTTAAACTTATAATACAAAGTTTAGATTTAAGAAAAGTAAATGTTTATCAAATTTTGAGTGTGATATTAAAAGTTAAAACTGTGATAAAAACTTTGCAAATGAGACTGATGCATAATGTGAAGATTCATGAAATTGTACTATGAAAAAATCAAGTGGAAAAATTGTTAAAATAAATGTTAAAGCAAGATATAGAGAAGTTATTGAATGAGTTCTGGTCAAATTCTATCCATATGCAGGATGATTACAGTGCAAAGAAAAAACTCATTTCTAACTTTCATGCAGTTCCCTCCCTTATTTTTCCAGATGGTTTTTAGTCAATTGA
The DNA here is from genome assembly GCA_030280995.1 of Hemileia vastatrix. Classification (NCBI taxonomy): domain Eukaryota; kingdom Fungi; phylum Basidiomycota; class Pucciniomycetes; order Pucciniales; family Zaghouaniaceae; genus Hemileia; species Hemileia vastatrix. Next base: position 17,822,443 of record JASXTE010000013.1, on the reverse strand, counting down.
AAGAGATAATTATTAATGGTTATTTATTTAAATTAATTTAGAGAATTTCTGTTATTTTTTTTGAATTCTCCTAAATTAGATAAAATTAAGGATGCTGAGGTAGTGACTGTAATGAAAGATTTAGTGAACAAATTGAATAATTTACAATTAAATTGAAATATTTCTTCTAGAGCTCAAGATAAAGTTTATATTCAATTAGAAGATACTTGTGATAAATTGGAGGGAAAAATTAATATAATGAGTCAAGAGAATCAATCCTTGAGGGATAAATTTACACATTCAACTAATTTTTGTGCAGGACTTTATAAAAAATTCATAAATATGACAGCTTTGTCTGAGGATTTAAAGTAAAAAGTGACATATTTGAGGAATATTTATGGTGACTTACAAGCTTGGTTGAATGAAAATGTAATCCAATGAAATCCAACTTTAAAAAATGAGTGTGAGTCATATACACATGGAGAAAAAAATTGAAATTAGATGTTGGGCTCAGTTTGCATACTGAATTGAATCAATTAAGTATGTGAAATGAGCACAATTTCTAATGGCCATTTTTTTCCCCTGTGATAAAATGGAGCTAAATACGTTAAATTATAAGATGAAATTTTTTTATTCCAGAAATAAATTATTATTGACCACTTTGAATTAAAAAGTTTCTGAAATTCTTAAATTAAGAGAGAAAGTAAGGATAATTGAAGAATATTTGAAAAAAAAAATTTTTTTTAGAAGTTATCCATACTTCCAGTACATGAGCCAGCTCTTTTTCCATTTTCCTGGAAAGTTCAACAGAGGATGGTGAGGGAGGAGCCAGAAATAAAATTTTTCAAAGGGAGAGAAAGAAAATTTAACTGAGTAAATTTCTTGGGAATAAATCCCATAGTTTATATGATGAATTAACTGAGCACCTTTCTAGACTTCAGGAAATTCTCATTTTTAGATATTCTAGCATAAATCTGATAATTCATTACATTAAAAGTATTGGCCAAAAGTGTAAATATATCAAACCTTTGATGGAGAGTCTGTTTTAGACTGGTAAAATTTATACAGAGAATTGATAATTTGAAAAATATTTATAAATTACTGGATGAAGGAATTACTTCAAAATTAATTTTTTTATTTTAAAATTCTTCTCTTATGTGGTATGAGTCTGTACTACTGGATGTATTGGATCACGGTGAAGAAGAATGGGAATCTTTTATTTCAGCACAATTTGGAGGATCTACTTTTAAATTAGCTCAACAAAGATTTGATGTGGAATTAAAATACTCTTCTTTTGAAAAACCAATTTATTTCCTAATGAAAAGACAAAAATATTAAGAGCTATTGACCCAAAAATGGATTATGAATTATGGAGAGAGAAAGTTATTTATAAGTTACCAAATTCTTTGAGAGACTTAGTCGATGTCAGGACTTATACTGTGAAGGAAAATACCTCTTTCATTTCTAGATAAGATTAAATTCTACTTGATATCAGGTTTCAGCCCAGGATATATCCTCCACTAAGTAATGATTTATTTAAAACCGCATGTCGGAAACCTGCTGTAGAAAAGACTGGTAGACGCTACTAGATAATACATTAGTAATACTTGTGTCACTTGTTGAAAGCCTTGGCAGAAAGGAAAGTTTGTGAAAAAATAATAAATCTTATTGAAAAAGTAAATTTACAAGAATATCATCACCAGACTCCACAATCTGAGGATTCATCTGGTGAATTTGAAAGAAATCATTCCTACAGTGACAACAATTACCAAGAATATTATATTTTGGAAAATGAAATACACTTTATTAAGCATGATGAAATTTTAAGAACTATTCATTAATTGATTTCAAAGATTCTGAAACTAAAAGAGATATTGAAATTGAATCCATAGTTATCACACAAATTATAGCACCTGTTATAATAAATGGGAAGAAATTTAATTTAATATTAGATATTAGTGCTGGAGGAAGTGTTGTATCTTCAAAAGCATTTTCTGCCATTGATTAAGACTATGAGAGTAAACAGCTTCCCATGAGAAATACATATTTTAAAGGATACTTTGTGGAAGTCTAGAGATAATTAAAGCACCTAAAATATTTTAAAAAAAATGTGGAATTGTTAAATTAAAGATTGGAAAAGTCAATATAAGTTTATATATTATATATATATATATATTTATTGTAAAAGAAAGGATGTTTTATTGCAAAAATGGTCAATTATACAAGTCAAGGAAGAAATAATTAATTACCAATCATGAAATAAAATTATAGGTCTAAATTGCATGAAAATAAAATCTAGGATACTCAAGAAACTTTAGAAGGTTTTTAGAATTTTCCCTATTTTTCTTATATTTTTAATAATTTTATAAAGCATTTATGATTATTTTGGATTTCTGATAAATTATTTAACTTTAATGAGTTTTATATCATTAAGTAGGGTTATTCTGGCTACCAAAACTTAACTGGAGGCTCCCCAGATGTAAAAATATTATCAGTAATTTTTGTAGATTTTTTATTAAGTTATTAAGGTTCTAATTGAGTCTGGAAGTCTGTATGAGCTCCGGAATTCTCCGGATAGGGAAAGTAGGGCACATGATATATTATGCATATAAGGCCTGTAGACTCAAAATTAGATCAGCATCTAACATCATACATCTTTACTATCAACGACAATAACGCATAATCAACAACTACCATCATATTTACGTAAAATTCTATAAAATTGTAATACACTTATAAATATAACACTTTATCATAAAATTTTATAAATTTTAAATAACAGCTCCTAAATATATGCTTATAGGGTATCATTGTAAAGATCTCAACAGCAGGGACTCAAATTTGAAATCTGTTCAAAAAAATAAAAATATTTATAAAAACATATTATTCAATCATTTATATAAATTTTTTAAGTACAACTTCACTGTTGTATTTCATCTTCTTACTACAAAAAACACCAATTCTTTATCAAAAATCCATTTCATTCCAATGTGAATTTTTTTTCTAGATTACTTCTTCCAAACAATAACTCTAATCCTGAATATGTACTGGAAGAGGATGTTACCCATATCTTTGATGTATTTATTGTAGATATGAAAGAAGAATTGTTGCAATTAATATTAGCTTCATATGAAGAGAACTTTTATTTAAAAAAACTATCAAAAATTCTAAATGAACTTAAAAATGCATCAATGCAACCTTTAACAATGATTCCACCTGAAAAATACCAGAGTGCTTTATCTAAAGGAAATATCTCTATTTAAGACTTTTTTATCTATTACGGGAGGAAGTTCAATAATTTGATAGTCATTTACCCTTTGATGAAGAAGATTATCTTGAAAATTTGTCATGATGAAATATTAGCTGTAATTTTGGATCTACAAAACACTTTTCAGAGTGAAGAATACAGCATGGTTGATAAAGATCTTAGAAGATGCAAAGTAATATGTTGAATTCTGTGATTCTTTCCAGAAATAAATTAGAATGACTGGTAAGAAAGATGGATTGATGCAACAAATTGAAAAAAAAGTAAACCATGGAGAATAATCAACATGGACTACGTTACTGGCTTTCACACAGCTGGAAAAGAAAGCCTCAATTCCTTCTGGGTTATTGTATACATATATATATATATATATATATTTAAATTAATTCTTATTCATAATAAGGTTTACACAAAATAATTGGCTTTTCTGTGGTATTTAAATATGTTTAGCACAGCAGGATTTCCAAAAAACATTATCTCTGACAGAGTCTCAAAACTTACTTCTAACTTTTGGATGTCATTAATTGATATTTGTGGTTGTGAATTAAAATTTTCAACTCCTCACCACCCACAAACTCTTGGATTGGATGAGAGAATGATTCAGAAACTAGAAGCAACAATTAGAAGATACTGTTATTTTGGGTTGGAATATAAAGAAAGTGAGAGATTTACTCATGATTGGGTCACCTTATTACCTGCTCTTGAATTTTCATACAGTTTTACTGCTCATTTAGTTAATGAGAGGAAAAATTTTAAACTATGGCTTGGATATAAGCCATATACTACCTCTCACTTACTAAATAATAATTCACCCAAGAGTGATACTTATCCTGGTTCCAAATATTTTCTTCAAATGCAAAAATTATGCAGAAAACATGCAAATAATTGTATTGGAAAGCCTTTTAAATATGAAAAAAGTAGATGCAATGCATCCCATAAAGATAGCACATTAATTGAATGTGATGAAGTATAATATCTACAGTGAATTTCTATTTACAAAAAAACAATAAATTAAAGTATAATTTTATTGGAACATTTATTGTTAAAAGAATGATTGGAAATAATGCTGTGGAATTTTTATAATATGCACTTTATGATAGAAATCATCCATTATCACAAATAGCATTGATAAAACCTTATAAATTAAATGATGAATGACTTCTAAAAAGGAGAGGAAGACCAAAGAAGACTCCCTTTGAAATGAATGATAATGCTGAAATTGAGAAAAATTTAAAAGAAAGAATTCTCACTAAAGTAAAGGGTACTGAATATTTATTAAGATATTAATGGACATACACTAAATATGAAAAATGGATGCCTGTAAAAGATATCAACAACTTACATACAATTTTGAAAAAAATTTAAAAAGAAAAATCTTAACAATTTTTTTTTGTTTTTTTAGGGAAAGAGAGTGTCAACCAGGTGTTAAAACAGGACAGGAAAATCCTAGAGAGTTTCTCATATAAAATACTTAACTTAAGGAGAACTCAGACGTAGGACCTAATAAAATGGATTTCTCACCTTTATGGAGAATAATTGATGCAATTAACTTCAACCCCAATATTCCTTTAGTGTTAATTTCAATCTCAGATTATTTTTTGACATGAGAAATAATCCTTATCTGAGAGCCATAAGGATATAGTATTTTTATGAAATGAAAGTGTTTATTCTAGAATAAAATAATTTGTATTTACAATAAAATCTTTTTTACTATTTTCTTCTATATTCAATCCTGTTTCTAGGCATTAAGCACTTTAATATTATTTCTATACATTCTTTCTGTAGAGAATGATACCCTTCAGAGACAGGGAAAGTACTCCAAAGGGACCGGAGGCTAGACTATATACATGATGGGAGTCTAGCTAAGTATATAACTATGGTGAAAACATAACCCCCCTTTTTTCTAGACAAACATCATCCTAAAATTTTACATCAACTATTAGAAAGTGACTGTAGCTATTAATAGAGATTAAATAGAGTTAACATCACCAGACTAAAAATAAAACTTCAAACAGCATTGCAACATACCCATAAAAATTGGCTATAGTTAATATCATCAGATTCATATTACCCTCATCAACATTAAAACACACCATCTAGTATCAGAAAGAAAGAAGAAAGAATAAAAGAAAATATAAGAGAGAAAAAAAATAGAAAAATTAAAAAGAACATGCTCAGGGGGAAGAAAGTGTGAACTAGAAATCAAGTTCAGATTTGTGACCCTTTTCTGTTCATGGGTTCATTTTTGTGAAAAAACATGGAATGTCACTTTTTGGGCCAAGGGCACGACTCTATAAGTAGCCATTTTAAAGCTTTGATTCTTTTGTTTTTCTGGATTTAAAAACTCCCTTTCTTACTTCTTTTTCTTCTCATTCTAAAAGTGGCTTATTTCTATTTGTACCCCTCAATACATACAAGCTATTGGTTTATTCAATTTTTGTAATAATTACCAAACATTGAGACTGAAGATCTAAAGGAGTGTAAAAACTAGCCATTAAATACTATTTTGATTTTTTACAAAGTCTTTTGCAGAATTTTTATTAAGAATATACATAAGATAGAAAACCAATAAAATGGGTAAACTTTTGAATCAAGTTGGGAAAAGTAAAAAAGCCTATATTAAAATTTTGAGAAAATGCACTTTTTTTCTTTTATTAGATGAATGTATAGATCTTTTAATTTAGTTCAGAAAAATTTTAGTGAGATGTATAATATTTTAAATTAAAAAATAAAATTTAAATAAATACTTGAAATGAAACACATTGATATTTATAGTAAACCTTTTGCTTTTTTTATTTTCTATGATTACTGTACATGAAATAATAATTAGTCATGATAGCCAAAAATTTAATAAAATGAGTATTTTAGCTTCTTGAATATATTTTCTATAATTAAATAAAAGAAAAAACTTTTTGAGTCATTTTTTTACTAAAGTTTTTTCATTTCAATGACTATATACATTTTCCAAAAATACTATATCTTAATTTTGGTGGAACTTAAATTGAACTCACAATGAGATCCTGTTTCAAACTGTGGTTCAAGCTAAATTAAACTGTGAGAAAATTTATAATTTTTTAAATTTTTATCAAATATTTTTAAATGTAAACATAAGTATGTTCTTATATCAAAATGATTTATATTAAATACTTTTAATTTCTGGAAACAAATACAAATGATGAATCATTTTGGAAAAAAAAATTATTTAAAATATTTGGATGTTGATTTTCTAATATTATGAAATTTTTCTTTTTTCTCTATTAAAGATTAAGAAGATAACTGAAAATTATTTTAATACAACTATAACATAAAAAAAATGTATCATATTGTCTTTTTAGATTCATACTAACTCAAAAAAATAATTTTTTCATTTTAAGTACAAATTATATAGATCCTTCAAAGCCTCAATTTTTTTTTCATAATTTTCATGTGTAAATTAATGGGAAATCTCATAGGATTAAAATGGTATCTTTTTTAAAAAAATAAATTAATATATTTCAAATAAATATATATTGTTGTAAAAAATCAAAGTTTAACCATAAGTTTCTGTTTTAAATGTGTACTGATGAGTTGAAATATTCTCTATCCAAATTCATTTTTTTAAATATATTCATTCTGGTATTTCTTATTTATAAGGCCAATTACATGAAGATTTATAATATCAAAGGGATTTTACTTTAAAGAATTAGAAATTTAATAGCAGAATAATATAATTTTTACCTATCAGTGTGAATATCATTTTTCTAATAAATGATTGATAATTTTTCAACTCATATGTTCTATTTAAGAAGTATGTGTAGATTTCCAGTTGTGAATTAATCTTTTCAAAAACATTTTCCCAAGACTACAAAAGCAAAACTAAAAATTTTTACTTAATTTGTTCATCAACAACAAAGAATTTCAAATATTATGTCTATTCATTTAAAATACGCATCATTATTTATTTTAATTAAAATATACTCCCATTAAAACTAGCTTTTTTATATGAGTATAACTCAAAATACCTATTGTGTCTTTTTTACAAAATAATTATCATATGGTAGTTATTCAATGAGCAAATAATATAATGATTAAAAATTACCACTTCTACCTATTAAGTTCAGTTCTTGCACAATATTTTTCTCTGAAATTTAACCTGAACCACATTTTTTTACATGAGAACATTTTTTAAAATCTATGGTGCTTATTCCCAGGTGGACATAGCAATTATCCAACCATATTGCATGGAAGCACACTTAAGCGTTAATATTAAATTTTAAGAATTTTATACTTTTTTGTTTTGTTTTATCTTTAAAATTTTACTTCTAATTTGAATTTTAGTTTTTCATATGAAAGATTGATTGAGTAGTTATTAATTATTTTAACTCATGAGATCACTCACCAACTGAAAATATTTTCATAGAATTTTAATAAACCAAATCATGAAAAGTTCTGGAATTACATATATTTATTATGTTAACTAAATGCTGATTACAAAACTACTTAGTATTTGAGGAATAAAAAGAACAAATAAAAGTTCAAAAATGAATTTCCTTTTGATTTTAATCATTGACTTGCATTTAAAAATTTCAAAAGCTGGATTATATCTACTATTATAAGAGATATGCTTTTTTACACACATATAATCAAATAATTTCTTAAATATTAGTGTTGAGTATAAGGAATATATTAGAGTACTTCATTTAGCAAGAGATTGAGAAAAAACATTAATAATTGTTTTTGTTTTGTTATATGTTTTTAACTGTATTCTAGAAGTAAAAATATTAAATATTTGATGGTTCAATTTTTTTTTGGATAACTCAACAGAATTGAAAATAATTATATTGAATGAACAAAAAATATAAAAAAACATGAAATAAAGAATTGGGTCATATGGGTTAAAAGGAGTTTTCAAAAACAAAGAGCCACATATATAATTTTATATTTTTTCTCAAAAAATTAATTAACTCATTAGAAAGCTTAGAAGTAATACTTTTGAAATAAGTACTATGATTTTCAGTCTTTTTACTTATAAAGTGAGATTTAAAATTAGCATTAAATTGTGTTTTATTAAAAATTACTGTGGATTTATCAGATTCTTAAGCTCCCTAACTTTGTATTTATATTAATATTTCATTAAACTCTCAATATTATTTCAGAACAGTATCATTCATCCTTGGTTAAGAGCTCAATATGAGTTCAAAGTAAATATCAGTATCAGTTCATTATAAGTTCAGTCTGAGTTCCGTCTGTGTTCCATCTAAGTTCAAGTTGAGGACTTGCTAGAAAGCCCCCCCAAATATTGGGTGGTGATATGTATTATGCTGGAGAAAGAGCTTCTACTCAACATATATTTTACATCAGTAAGTAAATTTATTTATTTTTTTACTTCTTTATACTTATTAAATCTACAGGTCTTTATAAAAATTTAAAAATAGATGATGAACAAGTATGGGAGGCTTTATGACTCATCTTTACTTTTTACATCTTTTTATTTAAGCACTTGCTTCAAAGTACTTTCATAGCTCTCTGAAACTTGTGACCAAACTAGATCTTCCATGCTATGATGGTGTTAGCTCTTTTGGAGGTAACTTAACTTGGACTTCGGGAGGCTTCTCCAATGTCACACACAAAGATTTTGATGTCAGTGATATTAGCCTTGGTGTTTGGTAGACAACAACTTTTGATGGAATTTTGGATGAAGATTCTTGGAAGGAAGGCACACCTAGACATTATGGAGGCAACTTTGTCTTTCCAGAGCTCAAGTGTATGCTGAAGTTTGAGAAGTGTGATGGTTTATGGGTGGTCATTTGGCCTTCTAACAAAGGATATCATCAAAACACTCCTGTAAAAGATTTTGATAACTTTAAAAGGCTATCTTCTTCAATTCAAATCAATAAAAGACTAGAAAAATCTATTAAAAAATTAAAAATGATTATACCAGATGTTTTAATGTCTGATTATATAAAAATGAATGAAAAAGAAATATTAGAATACTTAAATACTAGCTTTATTCAAAAATTATTAAATAATGATTGTGGTTTAAAAATTAATAATTATTATTTTAATTATAAAAAGGCATGTATATCATTAGAAAAATAAATTTAATTTTATCAGACTGGGAAACTTAGATACATATAGTTGGAGAGATACAAGATGAGAGGAGGAAAAAGATATAAGGGTTGAAGAGAAATAAGAATGAAAGATATTAAAAAATTTAAAGGAGTTGTGCTGAGAAATTATCAAGTGTGTTTGGCATAATGATAGAGTGTATTCCAGTAGAAATTAAGTTTTGTGATTCAAGGGTGGGAGAGCTGGTGAAAGTTCAGGATATTTTCTTTCATAAAGATCATACCACTCATCCTTCAAATAAGCTAGAATATTATGGAGTATTACACAAGTCATTGTCCAATGATTTGCAGTTTTGAGGTCCAATTTTTTTTGAAATTGGATTCTAAGATCACAGAGACCTGAAAATCTTCCCTTTAAAATCCTGATAGAGTTTTCAATTTATACTCTTGATTGTGCAAGATGATAATAAAAAAGATGTTTTTGGGTCATTTTTCAAAGTTGAACCTTAGAGAGCAGGTTTAATGTATTTTACAATTACACATGGTGAGTCTGAAAGGAGGTACTGAGATTTGTCAAAGTATTGGTCAGTATTTTGAGAAATATTAATTCTTTGAAAGACAGAAGAGTCATGACATGAGCTGGGGCAGCCACTATGAAAAGCAATGAACTTTTTGTTGAAGTCACAGACAATTTTAACAACAATAGAGTATCTACAAAGAAGATAAAAATTTAGTTTATGAAAGATGTGAAATTGGAGAACACTTTGAAGAAAAATTTTTTTGCAATCAAAATAATTGTTGCCATGATGAGCAGGCTTTTTACTCAAAGGTATAGTTTTACCATCAACAAAACCTACACATTGAGGGAAATCTTTGGCTTGTATTACTTGATAGGATTCAAGTTGCTGTTGGCCAGTTGGCCAAGCAAGTGTTTGAGACTTGAGAGAAAGGATAGAAATCATGCAGCGCTTGGTGTATAATATGATGGTACCATATCCTATGGTAAAGAGTTTATCTAAACGTCTTACAGAAGAACCATTTCCATTTGAACCAAAGCAACATAGTTCAACAGAAAGTTGAAATTCAGGATCACACTTTTTGTTATGGGAATTACTATGGAAGATATTATTCTTGGAGATGAGTTGAGAAAGTTGGAAAAAATAATCAGGAGAAGTTCAAAATAGTTGAGTGAAGTTTAGTTGAGGAATGTTGAGAATGGAGCAAAGATCATATCTGAGATCATGATAACTATTTTACTCCCTTGGGATGATTTAATGCTTTTTGGAAAGATAAGACATATAAGCTAAAGTTTCTTCCAAACCAGAGTCAGAATCAGAGTCAGTGGCTAAAACTGAAGTGATAGCATTCATAGCTGAGTGAATTTACTTCCTAGTAGAGAGGTGCTTCATTATTTTCAGTAAAAGGTTTATGTGATGAGTGGGAAGTGGAAAGTGGGAATTTGCCACCAAATGAGCAGGTGGGGTGTGTAGATAGGAAAAAATGTTATGTGTTTGCCACCAAAATTAAGTATCATAGAGTGAAGAGACACATAAGGATGAGGAAAAATGTTATGTGTTTGCCACCAAAATTTGGTATCATAGAGTGAGGAAAGACTGAAAGATGGCATCAGCAATTGTAAGTAATGTGACTTTCTTAAATATCCATCATGGATGTGATGAGTTTGGTATCAGGAATTAGGAATGGAAATTGGTGTATAAGATGCAGGAAAATGCATTATCGTGGATTCCTTATTCACTAGCCCTGGTGCTAGTAGATAAGAATCTTCCGCAATTAATAATAGGGGGTATCAATGTTCAGGGATCAGGAATTCTTTTTCCAGAATCAGACAATATTAATTGTGGAATATTCTTATCTACTAGCCCCAGGGCTAGTGAATAAGGAATCCATGATAATGCATTTTCCTGCATCTTATACCCCAATTTCCATTCCTAATTACTGATCCCAAACTCATCACATCCATGATGGATTTTTAAGAAAGTTACATGACTTTTAATTTCTGATGCCATCCTTCAGTCTATCCTCACTCTATGATACTAAAATTTGGCGGCAAACACATAACATTTTTTCTCATCCTTATGTGTCTCTTCACTCTATGATACTTAATTTTGGTGGAAAACATATAACATTTTTTTCTATCTACACACCCCACCTGCTCATTTGGTGTCAAATTCTCACTTCCCATTCATCACCTAAACCTTCTACTGACAATAATGAAGCACCTCTCTACTGGGAAGCAAATTCACTCAGCTATGAATGCTATCACTTTAGTTTTAGCCACCGACTCTGATTCTGACTCTGGTTTGGAAGACACTTTAGCTTATATGTCTTATCTTTCCAAAAAGTGTTACATCATCCCAAGGGAGCAAAATATTTATCATGATCCCAGATATAATATCTTCTCCATTCTCAACATTCCTCAACTAAACTTTACTTAACTATTTCAAACTTCTCCTGATTCTTTTTTCAAACTTTCTCAACTCATCTCCAATCATCCTATCTTCCATAATAATTCCCATAACGAACAGCATGATACAGCCTTTCAATTTGCTATTGCACTATTTTGCTTTGGTTCAAATTGAAATGGTTCTGCTGTAAGATTTTTAGATAATCTCTTTATCATAGTATATGGTACCATCATATTATACACCAAGCGCTGCATGATTGCTATCCTTTCTCTCAAGTCTCAAACACTTTCTTGGCCAACTCCCCAACAGCAACTTAAATCCTGTCAAGTAATGCAAGCTGAAGGTTTTCTCTGGATGTGTAGGTTTTTTTGATGGTACAACTATACCTTTGAGTCAAAAGCCTGCTCATGATGGCAACCATTATTTTGATGGAAAATAAAATTTTCTTCAAAGTGTTCTCCAATTTCTCATCTTTTATAAACTAACTTTTTATCTTCTTTTTAGATACTCTATTACTGTTGAACTTTTCTGTGAAATCAACAAAAAGTTTATTGATTTTCATAGTGGCTGGCCCGGCTCATGTCATGACTCTTCCATCTGCCAAAGAATGAGGATTTCTCAAGTCCTGACTCATACTTTGATGAATCTCAGTACCTCCTTGCAGATTCAGCATATTCAAGTGGAAAGTACATTATACCTGCTTTTAATGGTGTAATCTCAGAAAATGACCCCAAAACCACCTTTAATTATAACCTTGCTCAATCAAGAGTACAGATTGAACATGCTATTGGGATTTTAAAGGGAAGATTTTCTAGTGTCTGGGAACTCAGAATCCAATTTCAAAATAAATGGAAATAAAAACTACAAATAATTGGATAATTCCTTGTGTTATACTCCACAATATCCTAGCCGATTTAAAGGATGTGTGGAATGATCTTTATGAAGAAGAGGATCCTGAACCAGTGCCAGCTCTCCTGTCTCTTGAATCACAAAAAATTCATTCAACCGGCATACACTCTGTCATTATGCCAATCAACCCCCACCATTTTGGCACACAACCCTTTTAAGTTTTTGTTTTCATACTCTCCAAATGTCTACTTTGTATACTTTATTCACTTGGCTTGGTATTTTTGTTTGTTGCATATTCATTTTTTTTTTGGAAGTTACAATGAATATCTCTATTTTGGATGGCTCATTGGTTTTCTTTCACCAGCTCAGCATGACATCGCATATTTTCTGAAATCACATAATTTTTCACTGTTTCTTTTTTTCATTCATCCCTCATATCCTTTTCTCTTCTCCTCCAACATCCCTCAAACAATTTGGTTTCATTTATTTTCTCATCTCATCTCTCCAGTTAAGTCATTTTATTCTTTTTTTTGATTTTTTGATTACTAATTATAAATTGTTGTTTTTTCTCTGTTTTTTTTATTTTTTGTATCTAATTTTTTTTGCAAGTGGTTTTTTTTATTTCAATGTTAAAATTACCCTTTTTTCTCTCTCCCTCTTTACTTTCTTTTTTAGCTCCATCACCCTACTCTTAATCCCTCCTTGGTATGCTCATTATCCCCCCTTTCCCCTATTTCACTTTTTTTGGCACCATGTCATTAAAACACATACATTTCACATTCTTTATGCATTTCACTTACTCCATATTCAATTTCCCCACAATTCCAACATCAATCTTTCTCACTCTATTTTTCCTACTTTTTAATCAAGGTAATTTTCATCTCCTTTTTTCATGCCTATATGATATCTCATTTTTTTATGAAACTTTCATACTTAAATATATGTATGACTCTTATCTGGATAACAGTGAACTTATTAAACTCTTTTTGTTCTCATCTCCATTACCACTTTTCAAGTGTTTGTAAAAGTTTGAAAATTAGACTTGGGATTAAGGTTAGATTCAATCAAATGTAATGTTCCTTTTACTGAAGATTCTCCTGAATGCCAAATTTTATATCCCATAAAAATATTTGAATTTGGTTCAGTGGTCGCTGAGATATTGACCATTAAAGTTTAGCCTTTTTTTACCAATTTAAATTTTTATTTCATTTTTTTATGTAACAAATTTGGGTTAGGTTTATTTAAATCACATGTCCTTTAACTGAAGATTCTACTAAAGCCTATCTCTCATTTACCACAACCAGGTTTGAATTAGGTTTAGTGGTTGCTGATATTTTGACCTTTGAAGTTGAGCCTTTTTTTCCAATTTTCATTCATCTTATTTCACGTTTTTATATTGCATAACTAGAGAATAAGGATTCTGAAACTCCTATCTGATTATTATCTAGGCTTTTATCTCCCTCTTATTTGACTTTTCATCATCACTGTTCAAGTTTTTGTGAAAATTTGAAAAATAGAGTCAGAATTAGGGTTAGGTTTATTTGAATCAACTGTCCTTTTAGCTGAAGATACTTTAAGGTTAAATAAACAAACTAAATTTTGTGAGTTGTATTTTTTTACCAATTTATTTTTTTGGTTTTTGAGGCAAATTTTTTTTTGCTCAGAGAAAAAATACAAAAATTTTTTTTATGGTTTAATTTTTTGATTATAATTATTTTTATCATTTTTTTTCAAGGACTTTGGAAACCTTTTGGCACTTTTCTAGCAATTTTTGGGGAGGTTTTAGAAGACTTTCAGGACACTTTTTTGAAACTTTTTAAAACATTTTTGGGAACTTTTGGGACTCTTTTTTGAAAATTTTTGAGACTATTTCTTTCAGGTAGTTTTAGGAGAGCATTTTAGGTAAGTTTCATCTAATTTTGTTCAATTTTTTCTTTTAGATTGATATTTTTTTTTTTTAGAAAACAAAGACTGAGAATCTAGACTCATTGAAAAATAAAGAAATTTCTTCCTCAAACACATCCCTTTTGTCACTTACCTCAACATCTTCATCTTCTCTTTCTTCACTTTCTTCAATATCATCTCTTTCAAAACCTGGTCACAGTAGAAATTACATAAGAGAAAAACAAATTTGTTCCAAATTTATTTCCAGTTCAACAGGCTTCAGTTACTTCAAAATGAAATTCTTACAAAAAAAACTTATCTGAAAAAACTACCTGAAAATATAATTTTTTTTCCTGAGCCTATAACCAATATAAAATTAAAGTCAAGTAACAATGAAGAAGATAAGACTGGAATTTAAAAAAAATTTGTTGTTGTTTCTAATTCTTTCAAACCTCAATTTATTTTTGAGATTCACTCATTTGAATAAAATACAAATAAAACACTTCAAAATTTATCAGATCTTATATTGACTTTGTATCAAATGGCCTTAGCTTGTCAACCTTTATCCAACAAATATATTCTTGGAGGTTTCATTTATGGTATTGGTTGGAGACCAGGATATGACAAAGTTTTTTAACTTGTTAAGCTTATTTATAGATGAATGAATATAAAAAAATTATTATTCTTTCTACAGGTATATATTCTTTAGTCCAAGATCTTACTGCCCAAGAAATGAAAGAAGATTTAAAGAAATGGTACTCCTTTCCAACATACAACCATTTTTTAGCTCATCAATTAAAGAATCTATGTCAATATACTTTTGATTCTAATCATCAATTAGCAAAACAGTATAGGATCCCTAATTGGACAGATGCAGAATGGCTAAAACATGTTGATGATGATATTTTTGCTTCTAATGTCATGGTAAACTTTGGTGGTTTTTTTAACAAAATTCACATGGATAAAAATTATCTCAACTCACTCACATTTGGAATATTCTCATACATTAATCCAAAAACTGGTCTTCCTATCTCTTCACCCTCCTCATATACAAAAGGCCATGGTCTATACTTTCCAAACCATCAATGCATTATTGACTTTGGAACAGGAAATGGAATAATTTCAGAAATTTGATATTCAAATCTTCACAATCACCAGACAACTTAAGTACCACCTGGCTTAGAATCCTGTGAGGAATTTCACATTTCAGATTTTCATTTCAAATCAATAGGGAGCTGGTCAATAGGATTGATAAGGTAAGTGAAAAAGGTGAGGTAAAACAAAAAACATTAGGTAGAAAGAAAAAGTATGGGGTGTAATATAGGTTGTCAAATTTTATTTTTATTTCACAAATTAACATTTTACAAGTCATATATGATAATCTACTTACCTAAATTAATGAGCCATTGGTTGTATTTTGTATAACAGTAATCATGAGGAAATATGTTTTTCTCATGGGGTTCATGTATAAATTTGTGTTTGATTTCATTGACTTAGGTCACAGATGATTTCCACTCACATTTTTACTTGAATTTTCATTAGTTTAGGTTTTCTAACTATCTTACAAGACTTTTTTTCATCTTAATTTATGCAATGAACATAAATTTTGGCAATATATGCCCCTACCTCAAAAAACCGCAGGCAAGGGTATTGCCATTTTTTTTTCATAAATTTTTTTCTGACTTAGAAAAAAAATGGTGATTCCCACCCCCTGTTATGTTAAAACACAGGTGAGGGTATTGCCATTTTTCTTTGTCATAAATTTTATTATAACTTAGAAAAAAAATGGTGATCCTTACCCCCTGTTATGGTAAATAGCAAGGGAGGGTATTGTCAAAAAAATTAGGGACACTCTAAAGTTCAGGAGAGGGGATTGCTAGCAGTTCACCCCTAGATTTCCCGTGGTGAATCTTTCAAATCTCAGTGAGGAGTGTGTGCCAAGGATTAATTATTAGCTTTAATTCATTCTATCAAGAAAACTTTTAAATGAAATAAAAAAAACTATTTATCAAAAGTTTTCATTAAGAATTCAATTTCCTCAATATATTTATTAGCTTTAACACAATCTTTCAAGAAATCTTTCTTTTTTGAACCTTCTTCCCATTGATACTTGATTTTTATTTGATCCAATAGGAAATTTTATTCAAGAGCCTTCTCCTCTTTCTTTATCTCAATTTTCTCCTCCTCCAAGTCATGAGCCCTCTCATCCCTCTTTAAAGGAAGCTTCAATTTCCTAACCTCCAAGTATTGTACCCTCCCATCCCTCTGTAAAGAAAGCTCAAATTTCTTCTCCTCCAAGTCTCTTTCCCTATCATCCCTTTGTAAAAAGAGCTCATATTCTTTCTTCCGAAAGTTGAGAGTATCTCTTGCAGCTTCAACTTTACCTACAGTGAAAAGGAATATTAACAAAGAAATGAAAGGCCAACTTAATTATTAAGAGGTATGCTATCACTTACCAAATTCATGTTTCTCCAGAAAATCATCAATTGAAGAAAAAGGGGTTTGGGAAAAACTATCTCTGTTTTGCTTTCTATGACTGTTGAAATTCAAAGTTGTTGATGGAATTTGCTTTTTTTGGAGGTAACATTTTTAACTTCATCATTGATGCTAGCTTCCGACTCACTTGCTTGAGGATCCTGGGTTCATTCATTAGCCTTTTTAGAAAAAAAAATAAAGCAACTAGACAAGAAATAAAAACTTACTGGAGTGCGATAATGTTGGTTTATATCACCATAAGGATCTATTGGAAAGCTATCTATATTTGTTTAATTTAGAACAGGGGAGGCTTGAGTGGAGGAAGAAGATGGGAAAAGATTTCTTTCAACATCACATTGAGAGATGGCATCTTCACCATCCAACATGTTTGCAGGACTAACATCAGCTCGCTCTCCAAAAATAGCATCCATCTCTTTAAAGTATGGACATAGCAAATCAAGTTTATCATATATGGATTTTATGCCCTTACTGATATCAATGTCAGTAATACCAAAACCAGTAGAAAATGAAATATTCTTTGCCTTCTTGTATTTTGCTTGGTAATGCTTGAAACTTTCATACATCTGTTTAGGCAAAAGATCAATCCTTCCCTTTGCCTTATTTTGTAATTCATAGCCCATTAGTGTATAGCTATTGACTTTTGATGCATTGGGCCATCCTACTTTAGTGGCATTCTCAGTACCAAAACAAGAATCATAATTAGTTTTTATTTTTAGCCAGCTTATAAGTACAAGATGATCATCTTTTTTTAGTTGAAAAGTCTTTTATTTCTAAGCTGATCCAGGGAAAGAGGGAGTAATGGTATTTAAAGAACAACTGGGTTAAGGCTGCCTTTGAGAAGATCTATGATGATGGGGAACTTTGAGATATTTGAAGATGAAAAGGAGAAGAAAAAAACAGATGAGATGGGGAGGGGTTTGAATGGAGATGATTAGACAGGATGGTAGTGTGCAGCAAGGTAGGGAGGCTGGAACATCCAGCAAGTTGTCCAAGAGGTGGTTATGAAAAATTGAGGATAAAAATGTCAGATAGAGGTGAGCATTGACACGTAAAAGGTCCAATAACCCAATAATTAGCAAAAATAATTGCTGAAGATAATTGGCGTATAATGATTTTTATCCAAAATTAATTTAATTGCAGATTGGTCAACATTGATACCCCCTAATAAATGGGTTATTTGATGCGGGACATATCAAAGCTTTGGTTTAATCGGAAATTTATTATTTGTGTGTGATCTGCCATTATTACTGAATCTTAGGGTAAAAAATAGGATGTAACAAAGTTGAGTGATCCACAATTAGGGATCAGGAATTTTTTTTCCTGTTATCAGATATTATTTATTGTGGAATATTCTTAACCACTAGCCCCAGGTCTAGTGGATAAGGAATCCATAATAATTCATTATCCCACTGTAGACAATCCTATAGTACTAGCTATAGGCCTTGACCAAGGGAGTTGGAGTAAAACCAGAAAGAAAAACCCCTGTCCCTTTAGAAAAACAAGTGAGATTTACCTGCTACAGTAAAATGGTTCCTGTTTACCAAAAACCTCTTTTAAAAAAACTTGACTGCTTGATCAGCCAAGAAAGTAGTCCCCAGACAGACTACCAAACCAAAGAACTGAAATGAAGACCAATGTCCACACCAGAGAAAGCAATGATACTTGATATAGGTTGCAAATCCACACCAGAGACAGCAATGATACTTGCTATAGCTTGCAAGACTATAACAGAGAAAAAAGTTGCTAGTGAAGTTAAATGAAGAACTTACTTGCAACAAGACACAGCCAAATTGTTGCCAACAACAGTGAAAACTGAGAGAGGAACAAGGATTTCACCTCCAAATGGTTGTATGATAAATAGATATTCCCCAAACTGTCCTATGTTGTAAATACACACAGACCACCCCTCTAAAATCCATGCACAGCAACACATTTGGCACCTGTAACAGCCAAATTGCATAAAAAAACCCTTCAGGAGCGCTCCCCAACCTCCTAAAACAGAGGCGGCCGGGCCGCCTGAAGCGGCTCCATCTCCCTGAAGCCAGAAACTCACTAAAAACATCAAATCTACTTAGAAAAATGCACTACCACTACTAAAACCCTTAAAACACGAAATTAAGCTAAGACAACATTGAGAAATAAAACATAGAGTGAAATTAGCCCTATCTAATGGTACTAAGCACTTAACCCTAATACTTAAGGTTAGCCCGTAAAACACGAAAAACAAAATTAAACAGCTATCTTTTATAATGAAATATGAGGAAATGACCCCTTAAAACTTAGAATATGAAAAATGTCCTCAAGACATGAAATATAGAGAAAAACTGGGGCTATCCAATGGTAGTACACACATACCCGCAGTCCAAAGATTCACGGAATAAATCCTGAAAAACTCCCTATTCTTCAAACAATGTCAATTAAGACATGCACAAATAGCACCAAACCGCACAACAAAGGCCCCTGTCAATGTTGAAAGACCACACGGCCTCTTATACTTCAATTTCCATTCCTCATTCCTGATCCCAAACTCATCACATCCATGATGGATTTTTAAGAAAGTCACATGACTTATAACTGCTGATGCCATCCTTAAGTCTTTCCTCACTCTAAGCTCATTAATTTTGGTGTCAAACACTTAAATTTTTTTTATCTACAGACCCCAACTCCACATTAGGCAGTGAATTCACACTTCCCTCATCACACAAGCCTTCCACCAACAACTATGAAGTACCTCTCTACTAGGCAGCTACTTCACTCAACTATGAATGCTATTGCTTAAATTTTAGTTCTTTCCTAAAAATTGGACTCCGATTTGGAAGATGCTTTAGCCTATATGTATTTTATTTTCAAAAAGTGCTACATAAACTCAAGGGGGCCAAATCTTCATCATGATCCAAGATATGATCTCTGCTCCATTCTAAACATTCCTCAACTAAACTTCACTCAACCATTTTTAAATACTCTTAATTATTTCTTCAGAATTTAGCAACTCATCTCCAAATATCCTCTCTTTCATAATAGTTCTAAAAATAAACATTGTGATCCTGCTATTCAACTTGCTGTTGCATTATGTCACTTTGGCTCAAATGAAAATGGTGCTTCTGTATTACGTTTGGATAATCTCTTTAAAATAGGATATGGTATGGTGATATTATACACCAAGCACTGTATGATTTCTATCCTTTCCCTCAAGTCTCAAACACTTGCTTGGACTACTCCACAACAGCAACTTGAATCCTCTCAATTAATGCAAGCCAAATATTTCCCTGTATTTGTATGTTTTGTTGATGGCAAAACTATACCTTAGAGTCAATATCCTGCTCATAATGGCAACTATTATTTTAATTGAAAAAAAAGTTTTCTTCAAATTGCTCTCCAATTTCTCATCTTTCATAAACTAAATTTTTCTCTTCTTTGTAGATACTCTATTGCTGTTCAACTTTTCTGTGATGTCAAAAAAAAGTTTATTGCTTTTCATAGTGGCTCGCCTGGCTCATGTCATGACTCTTTTGTCTTCCAAAGAATAAGGATTTCTCAAAGTCCTAACTCATACTTTGAAAAATCTCAGTACCTCCTTGAAGACTCAGCATATGCAATCAGAAAGTACATTATACCTGCTTTCCGTGGTGAAACTTTAGAAAATGACTCAAAAAAAAATTTAATTATAACCTTTCCCAATCAAGAGTACGGATCAAAAATTATATTGGTATTTTAAAGGGAAGATTTTCTAGCCTCCAGGAGCTCAGAATCCAAGTTCAAAAAAAAATTGGAGATCAAAACTGCAAATCATTGGATCATTACTTGTGTTATACTCCAAAATATCCTAGCTGATTTAAAGGATGAGTGGAATGATCTTTATAAAGAAGAGGATCATGAAACAGCATTAGCTCTTCCTCTCCCTTGAATCACAAAACATTCATTCTACTGGCATATGCTCTGTCATGATTCCAATCACCCTCCATCATTTTGACACACAACCCTTTTAATTTTTAATTTTCATACTCTCCAAATATCCACTTTTTTTACTTTATTCACTTAGGTTGGTATTTTTGTTTGTTGCATATTCATTTTAATCTTGAATTTACGGTGAATATCTCTTTTTTGGATGGCTCATTGGTTTTCTTTCACCAGCTCAACATGAAATCGCATATTTTTTCAGTGTTTCTTTTTTTCATTCATCACTCATATCCTTTTCCTTCTCTCCTCAAAAATCCCTCAAATATTTTGGTTAAATTTTTTAAACTCATCGCACCAGGTAAGTCATTTTTTTTGTTGATTTTTTATTTGCTAATCATGAATTATTTTTTTTTGAATTTTTTTGTTTTTTGTAAGTGCTTCATTAATTATTTTTCAAGTTTAAACTGATTTTTTTTGTTTTTTCTCTTTCTCTTTTCTCTCTTGTCCTGCTCTTTTTCCCTCCTTTACCCCCTTCTTGAATGCCTCCATCCCCCTTTCCCCCTTATTCTCTTCCTCACCCCTCATTCCTCACCTTTTCCCACCTTTCCCCCCCTTTTATACCCTTTAGGTGTTCTTTTTTCCCCCCTTATTCTCTTCCTCACCCCTCATTCCTCACCTTTCCCCACCTTTCCCCCCCTTTTATACCCTTTAGGTGTTCTTTTTTCCCCCTTTAGGCACCCCTTTTTTCCCCTTTAGGCCCCCTGTACCCCCCTTTACCCCCTTTTCCCCCCTTTAGGCTGCCTCACCCCTCCCCCCCCCCCTCATCCCCTCTGCCCCTTTTCCCCCTCTCTCCTCCCCCCTCCCCCCTCCCCTCTAACCTTGCCTCCACCCCCCTTTTCCTAGCTAAAAAATTGCTATGCAATTTTTTAGGGACTTGTTAGCAATTAAAAGGGGGGTGGAGGTGAGGTGAGAGGGGAGGGGGGAGGGGGGAGGACCTGGTGAAAAGGGGGGGTAAGGGGGTTTTGAGGAGATCAAGGAGGGGGAGGGGGGGTTGAGGACACCCAAAAAAGAGAAATGAGGCAGACAAGGAGGAGTAATATTGAATTTTTTAAAAGATAATTTTTATTATTTTTATTAACATTATTTTTTTTTTACAGAATATTAAAAAATAATTTTTTTTAAGTTAAAGCTGAATCAAAAATAAATTTGGTGTGTTTATAATTTTGATTTTTTGATTTTGGGAATTATTTTTCTAATAAAATATTTATTTTTTGGTTTAAATTTTTGATTATAGTTTTGTTTATCATTTTTTTTCAAGGACTTTAAGTGGTATATCCAACACCAAATAAGTTTAAAATTCATTTTTTTGGAAAATAATTTTACTGATGTTTGTTTTTATTTTTATTTTTTTTTTAATTGTTTTTTTTCAAGGAAATTTTAAGTATTTGAGTTCTTTTCAAAAAAAAAAGGATTAATTTTTATTAAAAAATTCTTAAGGTTGAATAAACTAAATATTGTGATTTTTGTTTTTTTACCATTTTTTTGGGTTTTTGACACAATTTTTTTTTTAGAGAAAAAAATGTCTATTTTGTCAGAATAACCTCTTAGTTCTCTATCATCATCCTCTTTATTATCTTTATCATACAAAAGATGAAACCTTTAATCATTTATCCAATCTCATAATAACACTATATCAAATGGATTTGGTTAGCTTACCAATATAGAATATGAATTTTTTGGGTGGTATTATGATTGGATTTGGTTGGAGACCAGGATTTGATAAAGGCTATTCTCTTGGTATGTCTGATAATATATTTTTCATTCTTAAAATCATGTCACTAATTTTATTTCCATAGGCATCTATTCTTTTCTTAAAAAATTATCTCAAGCTGAAAAAAATGATGATTTTTGCTTATGGTACACCTTACCTTCTTATAAGACTTCTCTTGCTCTTCACCTCAAAAAACTCTGCAATAAAGCTTTTTAAAAGAATCATCAACTTGCTACCAAAGTTAGAATACCAAATTGGTGTGACTCCAATTGGATAGAAATTAGCAACCAATATCTTTTATTTTTAAATGTTATTATTACTCATTCAGGATTCCACAATAAGATTCATATCAATAGGAATGAAGCCAATCATCTTACTTTTGGGATTATCTCATATATCAATCCAATAACTGGCCAACCAATACCATCTCCAGCTAAAATCAAAGGACATGGCTTCTATTTTCCAGACCATAAGTGCATGATTGATTTTGTTTTGGGAAATGGGGTGATTGAAACAATTCGGAACTCTTCTCAGGACCATCAATAAATGACCAAAGCTCCACCTGGCTTGGAATCTTGTCAATAGTTCACACATTTTTTATGTTCATCTAAAATCAGTCAAAACTTAATCCACCAAATTAACAAGGTAAATAAAGGAGGTAAATTTAACAGATATAAAAAAACTTAATGTAGATCAAAAAAGTATGGGGATGAGTAGAGTCATCAAATATTTTTTATTTATTCATAAATGTTTTATAAATAACTCCTATATTTCAAATTCCTAGAGTAAAATAATGGGCCAACAAACCTGTGTTGCATAAATGGGAATCATGACAACATTTATTTGTTTCATGAGGTTCCTCTGTCTACACTTGTAGAATGTCCCAAATATTTGTTTCTATATGCATCCACATTTTGGCTAGATGAATTTTCATTACTTTATGTCACACGCCACGTGACACTCGAGGCAAAAGCAGCTCCTTAAATCAATAATAAAGAGGTCTAAATCCATATTCCAACCGCAGAAGCAATTCTACATAGAAAATACAACTTTCCTTTGTGTACTCACTATTCAACTGCGCTAATCTAAACTTTAAATCTAAATTAGTTTATCTCTCAATAGTGAGTTCAGTCTTTTCTTTGATAGGAGACGCACAGCGCAACAGCCAATGCAATATTCCGCTAAAGGTTTATTAAGTGTCTGTGGGTTATTAACAGAGGTAGTGAGCATGGACGGGATGGTTAGTGGAGGTTCAAAGGGTTAATGGATGTTAGTGAAGAGGGTCCAGGTGTAACGGGTGTTTTTTTGGAGGTCTGTGGTGTGCGGAATGATGGATGGGAATGAGGTCAATGCAAGGAGGAGTAGTGGATATAAAAGGGATTGGATTTTGGTTCGACATTCTTTAGAATTAAATTATAAAACATATATATAGTTAATAGTGGTAAAGCTTCAGATTAAATCATTATTATTTTGCATTTCCTTATTTTCTCAGTAATCATTTCTAAAACTTAAATCTTTGATTATTGAGTTTAAAACCCTTTGTGAGATCCTAAGAATATTAATATTAACTTTAAATTATATTGAGATTCTTAACAAACATATCTCGAAGAAGCAGATCTTCCTTTGACTCATCTTTGAATCACTTCCTCAAATATTTCCTCTGTACTTCAAAGAAGTCTCTAAACTCCTCCCTCCATCTCACTTTCTAGGAACACCCTCCACCTTGTGTGTAGGTCATCCGGTGAGACTTTAAAACTATGGAAATTGTTATATATTAGTTGTGTATATATTAATTTATGTAATTATATAAAATTTTGGTGATTCCCACCCCTTACTTCAATAAAATGCAGGGGGGGTATTGCCAAATTTTCAAATCTGACAAGTAAAATTTTTGACTTGTAAAAATTTTGGTGATACCCACTTCTTATTTCAATATAATTCAGGGGGGTATTGCCAAATTTTCATATCAGACTTGAAAAATTTTTGACTTGAAATTTTGGTGATACCCGTCCCTTACTTCAATAAAATGCAGGGGGGAGTATTGCCAAAATTTCTTTTTTTAGGAAGTTGCACAATTCTTGAATTGAAATAATTTTGGTGATACCCATAAAATGCAGGGGGTAGTAATTCCAAATTTTCATATAATACTTTCAAGATTCTTGACTTGAAAGAATTTTTGTGATACCCACCCCTTACTTCAAGAAAATGCAGGGGGGGATCAGCAACTTTTCAAATGAGACTTGAAAAATTTATATAAAAAAGAATTTTTAACATTAAAATACAAAAGTTCAACTAATGATGGATAGAGTAATGAAATACAGGAAATTATTGTAAAATTTTATGTACAAATAATTATGAATAGTTGAAGTATGAAAGAAATAGAGTACACTATTCATTAAAAAATTTCATTAGACATTCAATTTCCTCATAAGATTTATTGGCTTTAACACATTACATTAAAATAATTTTCTTCTTTGAATTTTCTTTGATATCATGCTTAAATTTCATCTGTTCCATTAAGTTTTGATGCTCAAGTTTTTTCCCCTCTATCTTTGATTCTTCAATACTAAGAGTTATCTTGAATTTCTTCTCTTCCAAGTCTTGTGCCCTATCATCCTTCCATAAAGAGAGTGTATACTTCCTCTCCTCCAAGTGTTGTGCCCTATCATCCTTCCATAAAGAGAGCTCCTCTTTTTGCTTTTCAAACTTTAGGGTCTCTTTAGCAACTTCCAAATGTTTGAGAGTGATGAGAAATGTAAACAAAAATTAGAATAAAAGAAGAGTAAATTATTAAGAGGTATGGTATCAACTACCAGAATCACATTTCTCCAAAAAATCTTTTATAGAAGAAAAAGGGGTTTGAGATGAAGTATCACATTTTCTTCTTCTTTGAAAGAGGAAATTTAGACTACTTGAAGCCCTTCACTTTTTGTTCAAGGTCACATTTTCCTCCTCATCATTGTCACTGGCTTCTGACTCAGTTGATTGTGGCTCCTGCGATTTTTCTTCAGCCTTTTTAGCAATAAGAAAATGTAAATAAAAAAATAATTGGAAAGATAAAAGAAAAAAAACATACTTGAGTTAGATCAGTTTGGTTTATATTTCCATAAGGATATATTGAAAAGATATCTTGATTTGTGGAAGTTTAATGAGGGGAGGCTTGAGTAGAAGAAGAAGGAAAAAGATTTCTTTTAACATCATGTTTGGAGATAGCATCTTCACCATCCAACATGTTTTCAGGATTAAAATCAGCTTTCTCTTCAAAAATAGCATGCATCTCTTTAAATTAAGGACATAAAGAATCAATTTTATTGTCTATGGATTTGATGCCCTTACTAATATTGAGGTCAGTAATACCAAAACCAGTAGAAGTTGAAAGAGTCTTTGCCTTCTTGTATTTGGCTTGATAATTCTTGAAGCATTCAGATATCTGTTTAGGTAAAAGATCTATCCTTCCCTTGGTCTTATTCCGTAATTCATTGTCCATTAGAAGATAACCATTAAATTTTGATGCTGGGGGCCATCCTACTTTAGTTGCATTTTCAGTACCAAAACAAGATTCATAGTTAGATTTTGTTTTCAGCCATTTGATAAGAATGAGATGATCATCTTTTTTTAATTGAATGGTCTTTGATTTCTTGGATGAGTGGGGGAAAGAGGGAGTAGTGTGTTTTGAATAACAACTGGGGGAAGGCTGCCTTTGAGAAGATCTATGATGATAGGGAATTTTAAGATAATAGAAGATGAAAAGGAGCAAAAACACGCAGATGAGATAGTGAGGTGTTCTGAATGGAGAGAATAGACAGGATGAGATGAGAATGGGAGTGCGCAGCAAGGTAGAAGGCATATCCAGAGAGAAGTCGAAGATGTGGCTATGAATGAAAGTAGGCCAAGATGTGGTTATGACAGAAAGTTGTCCAATATTTGGTTTTGAAAAATTGAGTAGAAAATTTTTTGATAAGAGGTCAACTTTGACATGTAAAATGTCTAATAGCCCAATTATTAGCAAAAATAATTGTGGAAGATAATTGGGGTATAAGGATTTTTATCCACAATTGATTTAATTGTGGATTGGTCAAATTTTATACCCCCTATTATTTTTGCCATCTTTGTTTGCTCCTGATGATCATCAGTCAAAGTTATATTCCTATTATTGATTATTAATATTGATATACTACACTCTCTTTATTCATTTACTAACACTTAAATATATCATCTTTGTTTGCTCCCAATTAACATCAGCCTGAGATCTGTTGCACTGTTGCCCCATTAAATTCTTAAAAGTTGAGTAGATTGCTCCTTGCACTCTCTTACCAGGTGGAATATTCACCACAGAAAAATTTGGGGGGTATTGCTAGCAATACCCCTTGCTTGAACTCCGTTGAGCCACAAATCTATACCTGAATTATGCACACATCATCACCATGGAGGAAATTGTTTGGCCTTAAATTTAGTCAGATATTTGTCACAAATTGAGCTCAAGATGAACCTACATTGATTACCATTTGATCTTGAAAAATACTAATTTTGTCATGAGTTTAACTCCCTTTGATCTCACTTTGATCTAACATAAGCTTTTGCATATCCAATATGTCAACTATTCACTTTAAAAAAGATTCGTATTGAATTTCACATGGAATATCAGAACTGAAACCAGTAATTTTGAGTAAATGGCTCCTCAAAATGATTAATCTACAATAAAATGCCATCAAATTTCAATCTGATTACTGAAAACTTTTGGTAAAATGACTAATAGATATTTAAATTGTAAAATAATATTCAATTTCTCAATTTCAAATTCAAAATATAAATCCTTGTTTCAAATGTGAATTTTGTAGATTCCTCATCTTGCTATATTATGAGTAATATTTGAGGTATTGTACACCTTTGTAAATATGGTTTTGTCCTGCTAGAAATAATCTCTGTTTGAAGTCAACTTTATTTAAGCTTGATTCCAGAATGATACATATTTTATAACTATTTTGAGAAAAAATTCACTAGTAATGAATTTAGCCTTTTATCTGTCCTTTATTAATCCTCACTTAATCCTACTTAAATCGGAATTGACCCACAAAAACCTTATTCAAGATATTTTTTAGCCCAGGTTGATTCAAGATTGGAGCAAAATATTATTTTACATATCCAATATGCCTATTGATTAAATTTTTTCAGGCTTACTTAAAATTCACATTAACATTAACTTTCACTGGAAATATTAAACACAAATCTTGAAAAAATTGTATGTAAAATCAAAATAAATCTAATATAATATGCTTACAACAAAATCTTTTTTCTGGATTTATTGAAACAAAAAATTGTTCATTTGTACAAATAGAAAAAATACTATCCATCTTGAATTTAGAATTCATTTTTAAAAATTTAATGCCCCCTCACTTTCAAGTTTATCATGTATTTCAAAAATTATATTTTTAATAATTTTGTGAATAGTACACCTGAGATATAAACCTTGGGGATATCAAAAACTAAAACATCAGCAAATCGAAATGTTTTCTATTGATATGTATGGAAATAATTATTGAAAAACACCATTAGAGAAAGTTTGATTTTGAATAATAAGCATACTTTCTCATGTAAATTTCAATAAAAATAATTATTATTCTTACATAAGTTGCAGTGGATACATTTGAGCTCAAAAAGAATTAAAATTAACAAAAAAGACTTCTATAATTCTTATTCCAAAATTAAATCACGCTTCATTATCTACCTGTAAACTAGTTTAAGTTAAATAATTTCAAATTCAGTATATACTGATGTTATTTTTTCTTCTAAAAAAATTTAATATATAGATTAATTGTCAGCCAGGCTACTAAACTTAACCTTTAAAATAATTCATTATTTTACTGAGTTGAAGCCACGCCCCTTCTTCTTACTAATAGTTAATTATCTACTTAAGTATTACTTACAATTAACTAGTTAAGTACAATAAGTAATATAATTAATTAGTGTAAATAAAATGTCCCTTACAATTTTACTCCCTAACACCATGCTCAATGGTATAAGTCAATGGGAATAGAATTTAATAATAAAATTATAATAAAAAAACTTTAAAATAAATATGTTACCTCATTGAGAGATCTGGAATCCCGTGAAAGTAATACAATTAATTAATTATTGTGTAATTAATTGTGACAGTCTAAGGAACTAAAACTTTATTGTTAATAAATTTGATGCCCTTGTTGATGCACCAGTTTATTTATTTCTTATGTCATATATGTACTCCTTTTAGTCATTCTTTTTTTCACATTCTTACAGTATATGGTGTAAATTCCGTATATTTTATTCCCTCATGTTTTGCCTATAAAAGGCCTCTTACTTTGTCCTTTCAAAACATTCTTTTCATCAATTACTTATTATTACAACTACAAAACAATACTTATTTCTATATTTTATAAGCTTAGTATTTACAACAGCATAATTCTACTCTATAAATTATACTAATAATTAAAAACTACCTCTTATACTTGAGCACATAAATCAATTTGATTGAGAGAATACGTACTTTATTTTGAAAATTCATTAAATCCCCAAGTTTCCTCGTATAAACCTCGAATAAACTTCTAGACCCAAAAGGACCCCTTGACAATTGGAGGCCTTCCTGAATTATTAAAGGCGCATTGTGATTTGAGGGCATAAATCTGAGGGAACATTGGCATTCGAGTACCTGTAAGGACAAGAAAGCGACGAAAACGACAAACGTCATACGTCATGTGACAAAAAATTTTGCTGCGAACGGGAATCAAGCCACGCTCCAAAAATTAGGTTCATATATTGACTAAATGTTGTATATATCGTGGTAATTATTGACATTACTATTTGTGGGTTACTTTTCACTTTTCATTTGCTACGTATTTTCCTTTTACTCAGCACCCTGTAAGTGGCATTAATTTGCTCATCTTACAGGGGGAGGTGTCTGGTAAATGGTTTTAATTTTATTATTATATTTTTTTTTATTTTTCCTGGTTGACAATAATAGAGCAATAGTGTTCTTAGTCCCAGAAGTAATAAATAATTATATTTTAATATTAATTATTACAATTTTCAGTTGACATTTTTGTCCTCCTTTAATTTAAAATTTTTTTGTTCCAGTTGACAAATTGTCCTGACAATAAAATTTTTTTTAATATAAATTCATTTTTAATTACTTCAGTTGACATTAAGTCCTGGTAGTTAAGTGATAAATTCAATAAATTTTTTTAATTAATAAAAACTCATATTTAATTACTTCAGCTGACATTAAGTCCTGGTAGTTAAGTGATCAGTTTAATAAAAAATTTTAAATAAAGATTCATATTCAATTACTTCAGTTGACATTAAGTCCTGGTAGTTAAGTGATCATTTTAATAAAAAATTTTTTAATTAATAAAAATTCATATTTAATTTCTTCAGTTGACATTAAGTTCTGGTAATAAATTATTTGATTTAAATCTTGGAATAATTAATTAAAATTATTATTAAAAATTTTAATTTATTTCTACAGTTGATTATATTATAATCCTGGTTTTAAATTATTTTTTGAGTTAATAAATTAATTTTATTTAGTTGATTTTTATCCTAAAAAGATTTTTTTATTATTTTTATTTTATTTCTGTTAAATAAAAATTAAAAATGAAGACTAATTAATCTTATTGTCTCTTTTCTTCATTTCAGTTAAATCTTAAAATGACTGAGCAAAGTGGTTCTGCTGCACGTGAAGAGGAACTAGACTTGATTGATTATGATGAGCCTAATTCTGTAAGTTTTTCTTTAACAAGAAGAATTTCTCAGATTAATAAATCCTTGCCCCAAACAGGATGTAGAGATGGAAGAAGTAGAAATCCTAGTAGACACAACTCAGGATCAGAAGCCTATGATAAACCCACCAGAAGAACTTCCAAAAGGCTTCAGGATAAAAAAGATGCCTTTGCCTCAACAGGTAAAGAATCTGTCAACTCACATAAAGGAGCCAAGGACAGAAAACTTGAGACTAAAGGCAAGGGTAGATGCTCTGGAAGAAAAGGTGAGAAGGATAGATACATTTTTTCAAGAGAAGAAGAAACCTCTTACTCCCAGGGATCAACAACAATTGGCTCCCCAGTCCCAAGAAAAGGTGGAAGTGTCCAAGTGGCAGTGGGACTGGTTAAGCACTCAGTGGGACTACCTGTCTCAAAATCAGCATCAGTTACCCCAGGCAGGTCCGTCAAGACCCAACCAGGTCAACCCCACACCTCTTCACCTCTATCAAGGAGGCAAAAGAAGAAGATAGCCCAATATGGTCATACCCAGCAAACCCTGGTACGCCCCTCTATTGATTCTCAAGTGCCATTTATTGTAGCTGATTCTGTTCTTTCAGGTAAATCTGAGAGGGAAGAAGAAACCTTGACACCAGTAGAGGCTGGGAGAAGTAGACAGATAACTCATGTATCTAATCCATTACTTTTAATTGCTACCTCAATGATTAACCCTGATATGGCTGTAATTGATGAAACTCGTGACCCTGAGTTCTATGAGAGTCTGGAAAGTTACTCAGTTTCCTTATTGAGAAACACTCCAGATGTAGCAAAGATTAATGATGAGTAATTGAGAGATATTATTGCCAAACAAAACCATATAATGAACAACATGCAATTGACTCAGAGATATAATAGTTTGTTAACTGATAATGGTTATCAAGCATTAAGAAGTGAATCACAGAGAGTCTCTGATGAATTGTCTCATTACAAAGCAACCCATGAAAAGAAAGTTGCTTTATGGAAAAATATAAAAAATGATTTGTCTAAACTAAAAGATACTGTATCTGCCTGTTGCCAGGAGGTGGAGATAGATAAGATGAATCTGAAAAGATTGAATGTCCATTATTCATCTTTTCAAAATAAAAATCAGTTATCTTTTGCAACTATCAATGAGAGTTTACCTAGTCTTCCAAGAATGAAAACAAGACTAACAACCATTGAAGAAAAATTGAACTCATTGTTGAATGACCAGAAATATTCTGACATTTCTGAGAAGGAACATATTGTGCAGGATGCTCAAATATTACCTTTGGCTAGTTCACCTAAAGTAAAAATAGCTCCAGAAATACCTGTTGATAACACTGAGTTTCCATCAAAAACTGATGATGCACCAGGATCTTCAACAGAAGGATTAAAAAATGAGATTACAGCCTAATTGGAGACATTACAGATGCTTCTTACTCAGAAACAAGCTAGTACTAAGGAGACTCCTTCAAATCAAAAGAATTTGCCAAAACTTGACCAATATCCTACATTTGATGGTGATTCTTCCTCTGATTGGCAACAATTTATTTGCAGAATTGATAACTTTAAAAATTCTTACAAACTCCCAGATGAGGAAATTGTGTCCAAGTTAATTTCTTTGTTTACTAATTTTGCCCTAATGTGGTATGAATCTGTTCTCCTGGATGGGAATGACTACTCATGGGAGGATTGGAAGAAATTGATTAAAGCACAATTTGGTGGCTCCAAGTTCAGAATGGCTCAACAAAGGCAGTATGAGGAAACTAGATATAGCTCTTCTACTGATAAACCTATTGAGTTTTAATGAAACTTGTAAAAATCTTAAGGGCAATGGACCCAAGTATGGAGTTTGAGTTATGGAAGGACAGGATCCTTTATAAATTACCAATGTATCTGAGAGACTTGATAGTGGCTAGGACTGAGTTCTCCAGAGAACCCTCTTCTTTCATTAATACTTGCAATGAGATACTTCTAAACAATAAGTGTGATGCAAAGAGATTCATTCCTTGGACCCCTTTGGAGAAACCCTCCACTTACCAACAGAAACCTCTGGAAAAGGTTAGTAAACCTTCTGCCCCTGTTGCACCAAAGAAGTACGCAACAAACACTTGCTTCAAGTGCAACAAGCCTTGGCAGAAAGGCCATGTTTGTGACAAGAAGATAAATCTTGTAGAACAAACAGAGGATCATGCTGATGACATAGTAGCACTGGGTGATACATCAAGTGATTGTGCCAGCAATATTTCATATGAATCTAAACAAGAAATCTTGATTTTGGAAGAGGATATTCATTATTTAAATACTATTGATATTGATAATAATGCTTTATCTACAGTTGAAGATGCTGAGATCATAAAGAACATTGAGGATAACTCAATTGTTATTGCCCCTCTCAAGGCACCATTCTTGATTAATGGAACCAGCATAGAAGTTGTTCTGGATTCTGGAGTTGGAGGAAGTGTAGTTTCTGAAAGAGCACTTGCTTCAGTGGATCAAGACTATAAATCAAAACTGATGCCTATCATTTCTGAAAATTGGAGAGGTTATGGCTCTGTTTTGTCCTCCATTGGTAAATACAAAGCTACAGTGTTTTTTAAATATAACCATGGTTTTTTAAGAGATATTTGTGATTTTTTTGTCATGAAGAATGATAACTTAAGCAATTGGTTTATTGTAGGGAATGATATTTTAACCAAGTATGGCATAAAATTGGATCCCTCAAACCAATGTTTCACAATGGGGATGAATGGGGAGAGAAAATTTAAGATTTCCTCCCCTAAAAAATTATTGAAACCAGAATTGAACACATGTAATGCTGTAGTTTAATGTAAAGTAAGATCTACAAAATAGATGCATGCCCTTTTGTCTGAAATTGAAAATTCCTCTTTTGGAAAACAACTTTCTGGTGAGGATAAAGATTCCATCATTAACTTGATAAAGTCTTTTCCTATGGCCTTTGCTCATGGGTCACATGAACTGGGATTAGTTAAAGAGGAAATGAAACTTTCATTGTCTTGCCCATTAACTGATATACCACCTAGTTTAAAGAAAAAGCCTTATGCTGCTTCTCCCATAAAGAGAAAAGATATTGAAGACAATATCTCTACCCTTTTAAAAATGAATATTATTGAAAAGGTAGTTGAAACACCTAAATATTGTGTTATCTCACCTGTCCTAATTTCTTATGAGAAAGATAAAGCCAGTTTATGTGGTGATTATAGAGCACTAAATACTTATACTGTTGATGATATCTACCCTTTACCTAGAATTAGCTCTATACATTCTACTTTACAGGGTGCTAAATATATCAGCTGTTTGGATGGTAAAAAAGGATATCACCAGGAACCTGTTGAGAAAAATTCTCAGAACTTTCTGATGATTGCTACTCATATGGGTATCTATAAGTATATTAGGATGCTATTTTGCCCTAAAAATGCCCTTTCAATTTTTCAAAAATTCATGGATAACACATTCCATCAAGAGATAATTGAAGGATGGCTGATGGTTTATATTGATGGTATCATTATATTCTCAAAAACATTTGAGGACCATATCAACCACCAGTGTAAAGTATTCCATAAAATGGATGAAATAAATATGACACTTGCTTTGAAGAAATTTAAATTTGGTTTCCATTCTTTAAAAGTTCTTGCTCATGTTGTTTCACGCTTACAGATATGTGTTGACCAAAACAAAGTGGCAGCCATACAACAGGTAAATGCTCCTACTACAGTTAGAGAGCTCCAAAGTTTTTGGGAATGTGTGGATACTATAGACAGTATATTAAAAATTACCAAGTCATAGCTTTACCCCTTACCCAATTAACTAGAAAGGATGTTGCTTTTTTCTGGAATAGTGAAAGACAAAGAGCTTTTGACACTATGAAACACTGTTTGATGTCAGCACCAATTCTCGCTTTACCTGACTTTAATCAACCATTTGTTTTGTACACTGATGCCAGTTTCATTGGTCTTGGTGCTGCCCTCCATCAAAAACAAGTGATAAATGATAAAGTTTCAGAAGTAGTAATTTGTTATATTTCAAGAACCTTGAGAAATAGTGAATTTAAATATGGTGCTACTCAATTAGAATGTTTAGCTGTAGTGTGGGCTCTAGAAAAGCTTCATTATTACCTAGATGACCAGAAATTTGAACTTGTCACTGACTGCAGTGCAGTTAAATCCCTTTTAAACTTAAAAACACCAAACAGACATATGTTCAGATGGCAGTTGGCTGTTCAAGAATAAAGAGGGAGAATGACAATTAATCATAGGGCTGGTATTGTTCACTCAAATGTGGATATGTTATCTAGGTTACCTTTACCAAATAATGACTCTAATCCTGCTTATGATCCTAAGGATGAAATTATTCATATACATGGGATATATGTGGTTGATATGGAGGAAGAGATATTACAGCTTTTTCTGAATTCATATAATAAGGACACTGACTTGAAAAAGTTATGCACCATATTAAATGATCCAAAGAATGCTTCAATACAAGCATTAATTAAAACCCTTCCACCAAAGTATCAGAAGGCTTTGGAAAAAGGTAAATTTTCAATTGATGAAGGATATCTATATTATAGGAGAAAGTTGAGTAATGTTATTTTTATTCCTCCTTCTATGAGAGAAATTATCTTAAAAATTTCTCATGATTACATATTAGCTGGACATTTTGATCTTGAAAAAACAATGATCAGAATTAAGAACACTTCTTGGTGGGTTAATATGTCTGAAGACACAAAATTATATGTTGAGTCTTGTGATTCTTGCCAAAAATCAAAAAGATTAACTGGTAAAAGAGCAGGATTAATGCAACATATTGAACCTCCTGATGCACAATGGCAGATAATAAACATGGATTTTGTAACAGGATTACCTATTGCTGGTAAAGACAGTTATAACTCTTGTTGGGTTATTGTGGACAGATTCACAAAAATGTGTAAATTTATCCCTACTCACAAGGATGTTTCCACTAAAGAATTAGCTTTCTTATGGTGGTCTCATATGTTTAATACTGCTGGTTTTCCTAAAGCCATAATCTCTGACAGAGACCCTAAATTTACTTCTGAATTTTGGATGTCTCTTATGGATGTTTGTGGTTGTGATCTGAAACTTTCTACTGCCCATCACCCTCTGACTGATGGTTTAGCTGAAAGAATGATTCAGAATTTAGAGGACATGATTAGAAGGTATTGTGCCTTTGGCCTTGAGTATAAAGATAATGACAGATTCACTCATGATTGGGTTACCTTACTTCCTGGGTTGGAATTTGCTTATAATAGCACTGTTCATTCTGTTACTCAAAGAAAGCCTTTTGAGCTCTGGTTTGGATATGTTCCAAATACACCTGCCCAAATTCTCAATAACAAAATACCTAAATTGGATATACATCCTTGTGTAAATTCTTTTCTTCAAATGCAACAACTATGCAGAAATCATGCTCAACAATATTGAAAAATCATTTGAATATGAGAAGAAGAGATGGTACAAATCCCATACAGAATACACTTTTAAAAAGGATGATGAAGTGTTGATTTCTTCAGTCCACTTCAACTTACAAGGTAATAACAAATTGAAAGATCCATTTGTTGGTCCATTTGTTGTCAGAAGAATGATTGGAGATAATGCAGTTGAGGTTATTTTGTATTCTCCATATGACAGAAAACATCTTGTTTTTCCAATATCTCTTTTAAAACCTTACACATCCACTAGTGATTTATTTCCAAAAAGGAGGGGAAGACCAAAGAAAACCCCAAATGAAATCACTGAAACAGCAGAAATTGAAAAAATTCTAAATGACAGAATAGTCCCTGCTGAAAAAGGTACAGAATACTTATTGAAATTCAAGAATAAATCATCTGAATATGATTCTTGGATACCTGGGAAGGAGATATCTAATCTTCCTACTCTACTAAAAAGTATAAAAAGATAAAATCATGGCATTTTTTTATTGTTTTTTTTAGAGTGAGTTAGTGTCAGCCAGGCTACTAAACTTAGCCGGTAAAATAATTCATTATTTTACTGAGTTGAAGCCACGCCCCTTCTTCTTACTAATAGTTAATTATCTACTTAAGTATTACTTACAATTAACTAGTTAAGTACAATAAGTAATATAATTAATTAGTGTAAATAAAATGTCCCTTACAATTTTACTCCCTAACACCATGCTCAATGGTATAAGTCAATGGGAATAGAATTTAATAATAAAATTATAATAAAAAAATTTTAAAATAATTATATTACCTCAGTGGGAGATCTGGAATCCCGTGAAAGTAATATAATTAATTAATTATTGTGTAATTAATTTTGACAGTCTAAGGAACTCAAACTTTATTGTTAATAAATTTGATGCCCTTGTTGACGTACCAGTTTATTTATTTATTATTTCATATATGTACTCCTTTTAGTCATTCTATTTCTCACATTCTTACATTATATGGTGTAAATTCCATATATTTTATTCCCTCATGTTTTGGCTATAAAAGGCCTCTTACTTTGTGCTTTTCAAAATATTCTTTTCATCAATTACTTATTGTCACCAGACGACCTACGCACAAGGTCAAGGATGTTCCTGCAAGTGAGATAAAAGGTTCAGATACTTCTTCAAAGCACAGAGGGATGGTTTGAGGAAGTGATTCGAAGATGACTCGAAGGAAGAACTACTGCTTTGAGTTATGTTCGAGAAGGATTCTAATATAATTGAAAGGTAATATTAAAATTCTTAAGATCTCATGAAGGGTTGGAAACTCAACAATCAAAGATTTAGGATTTAGAAATGATTATTGAGAAAATAAAGAAAGATACAATAATAATCATTTTCACTTTAGAGTTTTATCACTATTAACTATAAATACGTTTTATAATTTAATTCTAAGGAATGTTGAACCAAAAACCCAGCCCTTTTTATATCCTTTACTCCTCCTTGCATTGACCTCATACTCATCCACTATTCCGCACACCACAAACCATTTAAAATATATCCGTTACACCTGGACCCTCCTCACTAACATCCGTTAACCCCTTAGTCCTTCACTAACCATTCCGTCCATGCTCACTACCCCTTAATAACCCACAGACACTTCATAAACTTTTTAATGTACTATTATATTGGTTATTGCGCTGTGCGTTGCGTATTGAGAAAAAAGACTAAGACACACTATTGAGAAATTGACTAATTTAGATTTAGAGTTTTAGACTAGCGCAATTGAATAGCGAGTACACAAAGGAAAGTTGCAGTTGCTATGGAGAGTTGCTTTCTGCGCTTTGAGTATGGATTTGAGCCCTTTAGTATTGATTTAATGAGCTACTTTTGCCTCGAGTGTCACGTGGCGCGTGACACTTATTATTACAACTACAAAACAATACTTATTTCTATATTTTATAAGCTTAGTATTTACAACAGCGTAATTCTACTCTATAAATTATACTAATAATTGAAAACTACCTCTTATACTTGAGCAAATAAATCAATTTGATTGAGAGAATACGTACTTTATTTTGAAAATTCATTAAATCCCCAATTTTCCTCGTATAAACCTCAAATAAACTTCTAGACCCAAAAGGACCCCTTGACATTAATAGTCATAAACAGTTGACATAGATGTTAATTTTATATAAACAATCTTTAATGCATAAATTAATAAAACTATCTGTTATATAAAAAGTGATGTAGAAAAAAAATATTATATTTTTGATGCAGTATCAATAAAATTGAAGATAGAGCATATCAAAAGTTTAAACTTAATTTCAATTTTGATATCATCATTTTATTTAATTTTACTTGAGTAGAAAACAGATTTTAAATCTCAATATAATTTTAAATCCCATTAGTTTGTAGATTTCAACATTTGAAACTATGAAATAAATATTTATGAAAGAGTTTTACAATATTTTCCTTCAAAAAACTCATAAATACAACTTCAAATCTTCTAACCTTCACAAGTAACCGCAATGCATTCTGAAAATACTCTATATTTAAATAATTAAAGGTAAATAAAATTATGTTTTTATTTTTAATTTCAATTTTTTATAAATAATATATATATATAATTGATTAAAAAGTCTAAGAGGGGACTTAATAGTGGTTTTGGAATTAGATATATAGATTCAACTTTCAAAAAATTGGTTTGGAATAAATTACAAAGACAAAAAGGATATATATTGATGAAAGAATACTGATTTAGGTTCTCTTAAAATTTTATTAACCACTTTTATGGAATATCAATCCATGTTTATTATTCTTTATGATATTATCATAGAATTTTTTCCTTTTTTAATATAATGATTTTCTCTTGTGTGGTATGTAGATTAAGATACGTTTAAAAGATTTATTGAAGATATATATACCAGACACAGTATAATTTGTAGATTTATAACTATAACTTACTTTTCTGATGTTTTACATCATTGATAAGTAGCTCATGTATTCCACAAGTAAATAATTATAGTCCCTGGAAATAAGTCCTTGTGAATTTCAAATTTTTTGTTATTCTTAAAATCATTACTCAAATAAGCTGAAAATTTTTCCAATCATGAATTGAAAGAAGGAGTTTCTAAATCTTATTTTGTAGTTATAAAAGTTTGAGTTATTTTTCATTTATCAAATATAATGAACCTTTGTAAATTTTAACTTCAAAACTAGTGATCATAGCAAAGTAATACTGGAACAATCAGATAAAAAGGGTGGAATAAATTCATAGCACAACAGGAAATGATACAAAATTGTTGATTTTTGGCTCACAAAATTTAACATATTTTTGACATATTTTTCCACCTTTAGAGAATGTTTAGTGGATTTTAACATTATTATAACAAACAAGCTTAACAATGTTTTTGATTTTTTTAACAAAAATAAATATTGTTAGATCATTTTTTTTTAAAAAATATGACTTATTTTTATGCTTTATCTGCAATAGTTAGTAGTTTTTTCAGCAGAAATCACTTGTTTTGATATTCTATTTTTGAATTTTTTAAGAGAGTTCATTTCATTAAAGTTTTGTATCAATTTTTCATTAAAACATCATATTTTGAATCTAAAGATTTGGTTTTGAAAATATATATATTTTTATGTTAATTGACTCATTATTTTTGGATTGATAAATTATTTTAAAATTGGGATTGCTTATTTCTAGTGAGTGTACATCATAGTTGGTTTTCAAATCAAAGATTAATAAATGTTGAAATTTTGTAAAATTATAAATATATTTTAAACCTTTTTGATTTAAATAATGTTTAATTTTATGTAATCATTCTTTAAGTAGAACACAATTAAAATCAGATAATTGTACATTGCTTTCAATTTATAATACTAAAATTCTATTCTACTTGAAACAATGTAAACTAAAGCTTGATATCTCATATAAGAAACTCAAAATTTTCAAAATTCACATATCCAACTTTTTAAACATGATACACATTAAAATATATTTTTAGAATAATTTCCTAATTAGTTTCAAAT
The DNA here is from genome assembly GCA_030280995.1 of Hemileia vastatrix. Classification (NCBI taxonomy): domain Eukaryota; kingdom Fungi; phylum Basidiomycota; class Pucciniomycetes; order Pucciniales; family Zaghouaniaceae; genus Hemileia; species Hemileia vastatrix. The sequence continues at coordinate 17,782,613 of JASXTE010000013.1, read as the reverse complement.
ACAAGAAAACAATGACCTAAATTTATTTTAATACTTAAACCATTCTGATAAGTGAATTTCACAATCCTCTAAGTAACATATGGTTAACATTTATACACATATGCATTAATTTTAGCTGAATCTAAAAAGGAAAATCTCATGTTGAATATCAGCTATAGATAAACTGCTTATATTAAAAGCTAATATTTCATATGATAAATTTGTTATTGAGTTTGGGAAACATTAATAAGTGTTGGCAATTATAATCGAGGCATTTATTCAAGTAAGTAAAAAACGATGACCTTCTAAATATTTCATATATATATATATATATATATATATATAATAAAAGTTAATAATATAGAAGCATTTAACCATAGTTTTAAACTAATGTCATAAAAAAAAGGGATTGAACTAAAAATTTCAGTAAAGAAAATAAAAATAAGATAAGTTAATATTCTTGTTTATATTTTCATAATTTTGAAAAGGCTTACTTAAGGGAAAAAATTATTTTGTTTTAGAGTACAAGAATTTCTAGATGAAAATCTTCACAATATAGTTTGACCCTCTCAAAAAGAAAATTCTAAAAATTTTCTATCACAATTTATATATTTGTTAAGTAATAGAAAATGGAGCAGTGTCTTTGAAAATAAAGCTTTAGAAAATGAAATAAATTATTTAACTTAATAATATGATTTTTTAAACAATAAATCATGTATTCAAAAATAATTATATATCTTACAATCAAGATAGCAGTATTAATTAAGAAACTCTAACAACTTTGGAAAGAAAACAAGAAAAAAATAAGAAGTAAAATACTTAAGTTATTTTTAGAATTTAAGGAAACTTTATAGCTCTTCCTGTAAACTAGCCTTAAAGCAGGTTTAGATTTAAAATGTGTAAATTCATACATAGTATCCTTGAATCATGAGAACAGAATAAAATTTATGTAGTTTTATTTTATTAATTTATAATAGAATTTTTTTTTTGGCTTTTTCATTAGTATAACTATATATTTTTAAACTTTTTTTGTTTTCCAGAACATAAGTTCAAAGCCGCCCATCACTACTTCAAGTTGAAGCTCCATATGATGTAATAAATGAATGATATATTATAATGAATTTTATAGAGACTTTTCGAAAATGGTGATTAAGAATACTTATTATAATTTTTTTAAATTTTAATTATTATTCTATCTCTTGGAAGGAGATGGCCATATCTCAATTTAAATAGTTTTTCCTCAGAAAAATTTATTCTTGATCTAAATAAAATTGCATCACTATTAACTTGATGTTATTATAAAATTTTACCAATATTTTTATCTGAACATAGTTGGAAGTATGTATAAATTAATGTGTTTCCACATAGTCTTACTATTATCCCACCATTAATTTCACATTTAGATTTCAATAAAATTGTAAAATAAGTTTTTCAATAATTTTAATAATACCTTTATATTTAATAATTTAGTTACATAGTAGCTTTTTTATCCTTTTTTTATATGAGTCTTATTATATAAACACCACTTTTAGATTTTATCCATTTTGAAGTCTGATAATTTAAATTTTCATTTAAATACACAAATTATATCAAAAAAAATTCAAGATTATATTTTTTTAATGTACTCTTTTTGATAAACTTATCATATCTCATAGGTTATTTTTCAACTATTTATTTTAAATAATTACCCACTCATTTATGGTCTTTTATTGTTGTTAATTACATCCAGACAAAATAAGGATACTCTCATATTATATTGGAGTTTTAAATTAAAAACTAAATACTAGTGGCTGGTATTAAATATGAAGTTGTTATAACTAAGTTGACCAATAATTAATGATTAAATGGCATTGTATACTACAAATTTTATTGAGTGTATATAAAAATAACACTCAAGAAATATATATTAAATATACATATAACCATTGAATATCAAAAATGAAGCACTTATCAACATGGTCTTTTTTTATTATTTTCAAATTTACTTAAAGAGTCATTAATATTACCAATTCAAATTTTATAGCAAATATAACAATATTATTATTTCAATTTTAATTATTTTACAAAAAATTTGAGTTACAAAGTAATTTAATTCAGTATTTAATGAATGTTTTTAAAAAATATTTGAAAAAATAGTAATAACCCCTCATAAAAAAATATAATTTTTTTACTTAAAATTTGCACAGTATTTCTAGCCTTAAAATATTGGTATTCCTCTAAAAAAAATATTTTTTTAAGGGAAATAAAAAATTTTTTAAATAAATTTAAAAATTTTTTCATTATTTAATTACAAAATGTCAAATTTATAATTTATTTTACCTTACTAAAAAATTTAGTTGAAAATTTAATTTTGGAATTCCAAAAAATTAACTTAAAAGTCAAAATTTAAGAAACAAAATTATAAATATAATTATGAGAAAGGGGTAAAAAAAATTTATAATATTCATATAAAAAAATTTCTTATATTTTATGGTGTTTGAATTTTAAATTTAATGTATTAAAAAAATTATTATTAAATAACTAAGCCAAGTGAAATTGGCTTGGGTTTTCGGTATCACTAGCACTTATTTTTTTTCTTATACTCATGTTTTAATTTTTTTTTGTTTCTTTTTCTACCTTTCTCATTTTTTTATGATATTTAATGTTTTTAAGACCGAAGTTGCTTTCAAACAACTTTGGTCTAACTTGTCTCTCACTTCCCCACCAGATTTTACCTGGTGGGGAAAATTGCTTTCATTTTAGAAACCAAAGTCACTTGCAGGGACTTTGGTTTCTCTGTGTGCACTTTACAGCCAGAAAAAAACTGGCTGTGCAATGCACTGCATGCAGCACATGCAACATGCATTGCTGCTGCAAGCAATGCCTGTTGCATGCAGCAGAAATGTGGGCTGCATGTAACGTGCATCGCATGTGCTGCCCATATCTCATGCAGATTATTTCAACTCAGCTGCATGAAATATGGAAGTGAGTGTGCAACGCACGTTTCTTGCAGCAGAAACGTGCGTTGCATACAGTTTTGACCACCTCCCAGCCTAGTAAATTGGCTGGGAGGGTGGCAAATGTAAAAACAAGAAACCAAAGTCTCTTTTAGCGACTTTGGTTGCCTGAAAGAGACACGTTCAGCCAGGGGAAACCTGTCTGGAAGTACTAAATTGATATTTAAGGGACCCAAGCCAATTTCAAAGGCATGGGTCATAAATTAAGGCTTCCAAAAAGCAGCCAGTAGAAATCTGGCTGCAATAAAAGTAATTTTTTAATTAAAATACATAAATAAATAAACATTTGTACAAATAGGATATACAAGGCTCTGCAGAAGTTTAGAAATGGCCTTCCATTGTTACACATAGAAACAAAATCAAATGTTTCTGAAAGCAACATTGGTCATGTTTTGATATTTTGAGCCAAGTAAGATCAGGAAAAAGGTCAAGGCAAAAAAATAGCACAATTAAAAATCTATCAATTTAATATGGTGGGGAGGTTCATATTTTAGAAATAGGTGGTGCACATTATAGTTCCTTTAAAAAAATTCAAAAATGAAATAATTTTGATGCAACATAAATTTAAATGTGATGAGTGTATGTTTTTTAGCTACATGAAACATGGTAGCTAGAATTATGTGGTGTCAATTTTTTTAGATGTGAATTTCAGCATTCCACAAATCTTCATCTGTACAACATTCAGCCAAGCAAATTCTAGCTGGAATTAGTATGCATAGGAAAAAATGATAATGATGCGTACAGTGCCTTGGAAACATTATTCTTGGAATTTAGATGAAGTTTATCATATGACTGGGAGAGCTGCATTTTTTTGAAAAGATATCAGTGAAAATTCATGATATCCACATCTGTTTTCCACCAACTTTATTGTTCCTTTCTCTGTCTCACTTACCTTTTTCAAAAATTATCAATCATATTTTTGCTTTATCATTTTGATTTATTGGTACTATTTTCTTGACCTTATCCAATTACCAGTAAGCAAATTTTTCTTGCTAATGCATTTCATATCATTTTGGTTTGTTACTCTTTATTACACTTTTGACAAGTTAATCTAATGATTCTAATTTGGAATTTATTTTTAAGGTATCTTTTACTGTGCCCTTTCAAATCATTATCAAAAAATTCTTTTTCAGTTAACTTAAAGTTTTTTTATTTATTTGTCAATTTACTTTTCTTTATTCCTTATCAAAAATGTTCAATTTATTTATCTAACTATTTAATTTTTAAAAAAGTGACTATAAAATAAACGTTATAATTGATTTTGATCAATCAGCTACAAATGGAAGAAGATTTTATAGACACGTTGTGGTGATCCAAACCTGGGTAGGCCTTTGGAGTGCATTTTTGAGGGTATTTGGTATGTAGGGTGTTATTAGTGGATTTTTTCATCTTTAGGTGGTAGTTAGTGTTAATATTCTATAAGCATGTTATACTTTTCATCACCTAGCATATGATTTAGACGACTACCTATGTATTTAGATACCCTAACACTAGATAATCTCCTATATCACTATTTATATGCATACCCTAACTTGAATACTTTTAAGGATGCCTCCTCACTACTGAGTCGGCATCCAATCTTTTCTCTTCTCATTATTAATATTTTTGCTCACCCGTTTCTTTAGCTTTTGTTTCCTTTCTCTGTCCTGTCCTGTCCTTGCTCGTCCATTTCTCTCCTCCCTCGTCCACATCCTTTCTTTGTCCATCTGCTGTCCTTACTTCACTTACTTACTCTATTGATTCTTATCAGGTAACAAGTATGTGCTCTACGACTGCAATGCATCCAATCTTTTCTCTTCTCATTATTAATATTTTTGCTCACCCGTTTCTTTAGCTTTTGTTTCCTTTCTCTGTCCTGTCCTGTCCTTGCTCGTCCATTTCTCTCCTCCCTCGTCCACATCCTTTCTTTGTCCATCTGCTGTCCTTACTTCACTTACTTACTCTATTGATTCTTATCAGGTAACAACTTTTGTTTCCTTTCTCTGTCCTGTCCTGTCCTTGCTCGTCCATTTCTCTCCTCCCTCGTCCACATCCTTTCTTTGTCCATCTGCTGTCCTTACTTCACTTACTTACTCTATTGATTCTTATCAGGGTTATGGGCCCAGCGCCACTGCATTAAATAAACTCTGGCCACTCCTCAGTCTGTCAACACTTCATCCTCTCGCTCGAGTTCACGTACATCCTCTACACATACCTTTACTCCTGACATGGCCTCCACCTCAGAATTGAGAGCTACGCCCAACTTCTCTTACCTTCAAGATTCCTCAAACTACTCTGAAATTAAAGGAATCGAAAAACTCACTGACAAAAATTATAGTTCTTGGAAAACGGATATTAAATATGCTCTAACTGTTCGAAATCTAGATCAATTTCTAGACGAAAAATGTCCAATTCCTACCGATCCCGATCTACTTAATATATTTAATATTCGACAAAGGCAAACTAACACAATAATCAAGATGTTCATGGACAGGCCCAATCAACACAAATTTATACTTGACGACGATGCGGTAGAACCTGCTCAATTATGGAAGCGCATCAAAGATCATTATGCTTCAAAATCAACACAAAACTGCTCATACGTTGTCAGTCAACTCTTCAAAATCAAATTTACTGAAGGGAATATTCTTGAAGCAATGAATAACTTTAGAGAGACAATGAGACTACTCAGAGAAGTTGCTCCCGACTTGTTCAAAGAAAATATCTTATCTTACATCATGGGAAACTACGTTCTCAATCTACTTCCTGAATCATATCAAACTGCCGCCACTATCATTTTAAGCAAATACGACATCACCAACCAACGACCGACTATTGAGAATATTTTCTCAGATATCGAATCAGAAGTAACTCGTCGTAAAGCACTAAACTTATCTTCTATCGGTACTGCCTTGGCAATGGACACCAAGACAAAACAACTTTGCTCAAAAGGAAAACATAATCCTCTAGCGCCACACTCTGAATCTTCTTGCTTCCAACTTCATCCTGAGAAACGTGACGAATTTCTAAAAAGGAAAAAGGAAAGGGAAAATCGCAATACTGACAACTCAAACAAAGTACTATCAGTTTTTAATGACTTATCTAATGATCACGCCATATTGGACAGTGGTGCATCATTTTCAATCTTCAACAATCGAAAATTTTTCAAAACATTTCACAACTCTGAAACTACTCTGTCAATGGCCAATGGAGACGAGCTTATTGCCCTTGGACAAGGCAATGCTATGTTTACTTCATCATCAGGCCATAACTTCAACATCAACCATGCCTTATATGCACCAAACGTTAAGGCAAATCTTATCTCACTCGTGGACATACTACTGGACGGATGGACTATATCTAACGAAAAAGGACAGTTTAAAATCAAAAATGGGAACACTACTCTCTTAGAGTGCTCCTCTAAAGGGCGAATCTTAACTTTCCCACTGGTTATGGATCCTATTTATTCCCCTATCTACAATGTCAACTCTATGGACGAAAGACTAAAATTACTACATCACAATTACGGCCACCCGAATAATCAAACTATGGAAAAATTATTCCCAGGTTTGAATTTCTCTAATTTCTCTTGTAAAACATGCGCTCTTGCTAAAGCTCATGCTTTACCCTTCTCGGGAAATTTTCCAACCCCTGAATCACCCTTGGATGTTATCCACATGGATCTATGTGGCCCAATTACTCCCGAATCAAAAGGTGGCAAATCATACTTCTTCCAAATAGTCGATGGTCACTCTCGATTCCGTCATGTGCAATTTCTCCAATTGAAATCAGAAACATTTGAAAGCTACAAAGATTTTGAAACCTTAGTTGAAAATCAGTTGGAAAGGAAAGTCAAATGCATTGTCTCAGACAACGGTGGAGAATTCGTAAACCTCCCTATGAAAAATCACCTCAAAAACAAAGGTATAGTTCACTTACGAACAGCACCCTACTCCCCGCAACAAAACCCAATAGCTGAAAGGGGAAACCGTTCCATAGTCGAAAAGGCAAAGTGTCTATTGATTGAAGCTGGCCTCGACTCAGAGTGGTGGGCTGAAGCTGTCAACACAGCGACCTTCCTGCTAAATATCCTTCCCACTTCAGCTCTTGAGAACGGCAAAACTCCTTGGGAACTCTGGCATAAAAACTCTAAACTACCATCTAAATTATATCCATTCGGCTCCGATGTCGTCTATCATCTCCAGAAGCACAAGCGTGTGGGCAAGTTTGACAAAAGTGGCGAAGAAGGTATCTTCTTAGGCTACTGTGATGGTCATGTCAACTATCGCATATACTCTCCTTCCACCGATTCAATTATTACTACCCACGATGTCAAATTCTTAAATACGTTTAATCTGTCCGGACAAATTTCTAAAGGGAAAACCATTGACTCATTGCAATTTCCCAACATAGTCATCACCAACGAGTACAGTTTCATTGACTCAAATGATAATAACGTTAGTTCCTCTGATGAAACTCCAATATCGCCACTTCCTGAAGTTCCTGGACAAGCTAACTATGATGGTGACAACGACACGTCAGTTGGTCCAAAACTCAAACACTACGATTATGTTCCCCTAAACACTAAACCGCCTAAGGAAATATCATCACAAATTGACCCTTCCAATATTCTAACCACCAAACGAAGAGCTAATGTTGCTTGTATGATTGTTACTCCATTTGATACACCTCGAAACTATTACGAAGCAGTGAATTCCCCGGAGAGTGATGAATGGATGAAGGCAATTGATGCTGAACTAAAAAGTATCAGTCACCATAACGTTTGGGAGGAATCAGCTTGTCCAAGTAATAATCATTTAATCGGGACCACTTGGACATTTAAAAAGAAAACTGACTCAGAAGGGAATATCATCAAATACAAAGCTCGACTATGTGCTCAAGGTTTCTCCCAAATAGAAGGAATTGAATACAATGAAACCTATGCTCCCACTGGTAGACTGGCCACTCTCCGTTTTCTACTTGGACTTGCAGCCTATAAGGATTGGGAGATATGTCAGATGGATGTCAAATCGGCTTTTCTACATGGAAATCTTGATGAGGACATTTATCTTCGTTATCCCCAAGGTTATACACCTAAAGATGATCAGCAATGCCTTCACCTTAAAAAGTCCTTGTATGGTTTAAAGCAAAGTCCACGATGTTGGTATAACAAACTCACTAGCTTCTTTGAAAGCATAAACTTTAAGGCCAGTGTTGCTGATCCTTGTTTATTTCTTCATAAAGACCATGAACATCCCTGTTACGTCTTCATTCATGTTGACGACCTTATCATTGGAGGTCCTTCAATTGATAATTTCAAGGAAAAGATTACTCAAGCCTTTGATATTGGTGATCAAGGGGAACTTAATTGGATTTTGGGAATGAAAGTCATTCGAAATCGACCAGAGAAAACAATCACTCTTTCACAACAACTTTACGTTCAAAAACTTCTTAATGAATTCAATCATACAGAATGTCGAACAGTCACTACCCCTCTTGTCCCCAATTCACAATTCACAAAAAACAACAATACGAAGCTAACTAATATCTTCAACTATCGAAGAGCCATTGGTCTATTGAATTATCTTGTCCTCTGTACTAGGCCAGACCTAGCTTATGCTGCAAGTTCACTAGCGCAATATCTCAACCAACCTACTGATGAGCAAATAATAGCCTTCTTCCATGTGCTACGCTATCTTCAATTAACGAAAGATTACAGTCTTACATTAGGTAATGTCTCCAATTCCGAGTTGGGCTCACTGACTGGCTTTGCCGATTCCGATTATAATAAATCAACAGATTCAAAATCAACATCTGGTTCCTTAGTTTTTCATCTAGGCCTAATCAGTTGGCGCTCATGCAAACAACAATCTGTTTCTTTATCGACCTCTGAATCAGAATATTACGCTATGACTGAGTGTGGTCAGGACTTGTTGTGGACTAAAGAATTGTTTAATGATTTCTCAATCCCTCTCAAATCAGTACTACTTAACGGAGACAACCAAGGGGCAATCAATCGAGCAATAAATCCTTTATACCAACATCGTACTCGTCACATCAACACCAAAGTTTGCTGGTTACGAGAACTAGTGAATACTCAACAACTAAAAATTAATTATGTTTCCACAAATTCTATGATAGCTGATATACTTACCAAACCCTTACCAAGAGTCAAACATCATGAGTTCTTACTTAATTTAAATTTAAAACCATTGCCGTCTTGAGCACGGGTGGGTGTTAATATTCTATAAGCATGTTATACTTTTCATCACCTAGCATATGATTTAGACGACTACCTATGTATTTAGATACCCTAACACTAGATAATCTCCTATATCACTATTTATATGCATACCCTAACTTGAATACTTTTAAGGATGCCTCCTCACTACTGAGTCGGCATCCAATCTTTTCTCTTCTCATTATTAATATTTTTGCTCACCCGTTTCTTTAGCTTTTGTTTCCTTTCTCTGTCCTGTCCTGTCCTTGCTCGTCCATTTCTCTCCTCCCTCGTCCACATCCTTTCTTTGTCCATCTGCTGTCCTTACTTCACTTACTTACTCTATTGATTCTTATCAGGTAACAAGTATGTGCTCTACGACTGCAATGCATCCAATCTTTTCTCTTCTCATTATTAATATTTTTGCTCACCCGTTTCTTTAGCTTTTGTTTCCTTTCTCTGTCCTGTCCTGTCCTTGCTCGTCCATTTCTCTCCTCCCTCGTCCACATCCTTTCTTTGTCCATCTGCTGTCCTTACTTCACTTACTTACTCTATTGATTCTTATCAGGTAACAACTTTTGTTTCCTTTCTCTGTCCTGTCCTGTCCTTGCTCGTCCATTTCTCTCCTCCCTCGTCCACATCCTTTCTTTGTCCATCTGCTGTCCTTACTTCACTTACTTACTCTATTGATTCTTATCAGTTAGTAGTGTTTATGGAGGCTTAAGCTAGGGTCACTTATTATGTCTCAGCTTAATGTCCTTTCTTTTCTCTTCATTTTGGTATCCCTTATGGGTGGTTACCTTGTTTTATAGGGTAGTTATGGTGTTGTTATTGGTATTTATCGGATGTTTATTGCTTAGTGGTGCTTATGTAGGCTTAAGCTAGGGTCACTTATTATGTCTCAGATTATTGTCCTTTATTTTCTTTTCATTTTTCTATGTCTTATGTGTGTTTATCTTGTTTTTTAGTGAAGTTTTGGGTTTTTATTGATTGTATGGGTGTTTTAGGGCCTAGAAGCAGCTTGCCCGCCCCCAAGCGGCCTGCCCGCCTGGGCACTGGGGAAGCGCTAAAATGCACTTTTATGCATGAAAAAGGCTAGGAAAGCTGGATTTTGGGCAGGGAATTGGTCAGGGTGGTCTGTGCACTGGCTGTATGATGCATGTGTGGGAAGATTTTTAGGGGAATCATCTTATCTCTTTACTCATCGCCTCTCTGTTCCTCACTTTCTCATTGGCTTGTTTTTTGTTGACATATATTACTGTTCATTTCAACTCTTTCTGGTAGACTGTCTGGGACTATTATCTTCACTTTTAATTAGTTCAAGAGTGTTTAATTACAGGGTCTATCAAACAGATCTCCAATTTGCTGCAACAGGTCAATCTCACTTTTTTTTATAAAAGCACAGGGGATTTTCTCTCTGGTTTTTCTCCAACTACCTTGGTCAAGGCCTATAGCTAGTACTATAGGATTTTCTACTTTTCTGGCGCCCAACGTGGGGTTCGAATCTGTTGGCTTTTTGGAATCTCTGTTGATCTAGGCTTCTCTCTTTGGTGGATCTCCTTTGGTGGATTTTGAATTTGGTGCTATATCTCTTTGTGATTGGTCTAGGGGTCTTCTTTTCTGTTGGTTTTGGTCCCTCCTAGGTCTCTAAGGCTCTTGGGGGGGACATTGGCTATCTTTGGTAGAGATTGAAGGTTGTAACTTGGATTTGCTAGGATGGTTAGGATTCAGTCTTGGGATGGTTCAAGGGTTATGGGGGAGGATGCAAAGGGGTTTTTGGCTAGCTTTGAGGTTGCTGCTGAGATTGATGGGGCCTCACTGTTGGACATGGTCAGGCAAGTAATCTTTTTCATTGGTAATAGGGAGGTGGAGAAAGAAGTTTCTGGTATGGCAGGATATAGGAGCCAGGACTGGGGGAAGTTAAAGATTGAAATGGTTAAAAGGTGGCCTACTACTTTCTCAATGGTGGATCTTCATGGGATTGCTAGGAAGTGGGAATAGAAAGGTGGTGTAACTTCTCTTTCTCAGTATGGGGAATTCATGGAGGAGTTTGGGGAGGCTCTGGATTATCTGGTATATAATGATATATTGCCACATGAAGATGGGGCCAAGTATGTATTTTGGAGTGCCATGGGTAGTAATGTAAAGGTGGAGGTTTTGGAGATTCTTTTTAAGGCTGACTTGATGAAGACTCTTCCAAATGGAGAAATAAGGATTCCTGGTATGGCTATTCTGAAGGAGGTTATTTTGGGATATTTGGATGGTTTGAAGGATAGGGATGTGGAATCTGGAGAGGAAATCCTTTTGGATGGAGAAGTTCAGGAGACTGTGGTGGAATATTCAATTTCTGGGGAGGTGTTGGAGCTATCAATTTTAGAAGATGGGTACTCTGATGATGTTTGTGAAACTAATTTTTCTTTTCCAAATGATACCATGGGATCTCAGGAATGTGCTTCACTGGATGTTTTGGAAATGTACACACTGGAGGATCAGTGTTTTTTCTCAAGGTTGGGTGAATTATGTGGGAAGGAGGACTTGTCTGGTCATGAAGAAGGATTTTGGGATATTGAGAAGGAATCTGTGGTGGATGAATGGTTGTTGAGGGATGATTATTTTTCTTTCTCAAGTTCAGATAATGGCTTATTGGAAGAGGATGTATCAGTTGAATTTTTGGATGGACAGAAAGATTCTGTCTTGGATCTTTTTCTAATAGAGGAAGATTATTTTCAGGTGTTTCCCTCAAGATCAGAAGGTCTCTGCTTGGAGGAGGATTTTTATTTTGATGTTATGGATGTTATTCTGGTGGATTTTGCAGATTCTAAGCAGGATTCCTATAGGGAAGAGTAAAATTGTGATGTTTTGGATGTCACTGGTATGGATGTTGATTTTAAAGATGTGGTGAAGGTTCCAGATGTTTCACAGGGTGGAGAGTTTATGGATTCTGGTAATGTGAATTATGGTAGACTCAGTGTATGGAGGCGGATGGAAGATTTGTTTGGAGGTCTGATGTTGGGATATCAGAATTGGAAGAGGAGCTTAGGGGGTTCAAGCCCTAGGTACAAACTTATTGGTTTCAACCTTTGGATTTCAAGAATCTGATTCCTCCGAAATGAGGATAAACTACTTAATTTGTTTTGGTTTTGCTTAATTTGGCCTCTATGTATTTGTTCAGGATTTTTTTTGTTGTTTTGTCCAATTTTTTTCAGTCTCTCTGGTTCAAGTCTCTATATAAAAAGGGGAGGCCGGGCTGCTTCAGGCGGCACCTCCGACGTTGGGCGGCCCGCCCGTAATGAAAAAAAAAAAATCTTAGTATAATGAAGATGGAAGAAAAGAAAAATTCAAGTGAAGATGGATATTTTATTTAAAATAAAATGAAGATAAAAATGAAGATTATTGGTTTTATTTCACCTCCAGCATGAGGTTAAACTGCAAAATTTTATGTCTAAATTGGATTTTTTTTGGCTTTCAAGAATTTTAATGGTTTTTTAATGGTTTTGGTTTTTTATAAGAGAAGATTTGTGTTGGAAAATCTATTTTGTTAGAAGGTACCCAGGGGTGGGGCTTCTAGTTTTTATTTTTGCAAGTGTGGGGTGACTGATGGGCTGGCTGCTCTATCAACAGTTACCCCAGATTGTCTGTTTCCAACCCCTTATTTTAATTTTGTTGAATCCTAGTATTGGTTTTTTTTCTTTAACAGGTTTTTAGTCCACCATGAATTTAAACTGGAAATTCTTTTTGTCTTCAAGTGCTGGACCCCTCATGTTTATTGCTTTTGTTTAATTTTTTTGGATGTTGTGTTTTGGTTAGAAGGTACCCAGGGGGACTTCTAGATTTTATTTTGGCAAGTGTGGGGGTAACTGATGAGCTGGCTGCTCTGTAGAACAGTTACCCCAGAATGTCTGTTTCAAGCCTTTGGTTTTTTCTAGTTGAATTCTAGTGTTGTTTTTTTTGTGATTCAGGTTTTTAGTCCTCTATGACTTTAAACTTGATTGCCTTGGATGTCTTTTGGTGCTTTTGGATTGGTGGTGGATCACTGGTGGTCTCCCATCATTTTTACTTATTGGAGGGAGCCCACCCAGTGATCTCTTCTGTTGACCTGGAGCTGGCTTTGCTATGTGGTTCTAGGGTGTTGGATGTGAAAGTGGTGGATTCAAGATTATTTTCTTTTTTTCTCTTTTTTTTCTTTTAATTTTTCTATGGAGGCTATGTTTATTCAAAGGCTCAAGATAGTGCTCTGGCAAGGTTTTTGGTAGAAGAGGAGGAGTCAAAATAAAAAATATTTTTTAGGTGACCACATCAAGGTGAACTTGGATGTGGGTAAGGTATCAGGGGATCAGCTCATCAATTGGCTTGGGGATACCATTTTATTTTGTTTTATTTGTTAAAGGAGGTTAAATTTTTTGGCTTTGATGGTTTTTGGTTTGGGGATTTATGGGATATATCTTCAAGAGTTTTTTTGGAAAGTCCTTCAAGACTTTAAACTGATCTTTTAATTATTAGCTCAAGATTTTATGATGTCCATCAAGACTTTAAACTGAAAATTCTGTTAGTCCTCCAAGACTTAAAACTGGCTGGATGTTAAAGATTTATTCAACAATTTAATTTTACTACTGTGGATCTAGTAGTCCTCCAAGACTTTAAACTGGCTGGTTTCAAGATTTTGTCAAGAAGTAGTCCGTCAAAACTTTAAACTGAACACTGTGTTAGTCCCCCAAGACTTTAAACTGAGGATGGTTGATGGTGTAGTCCCCCAAGACTATAAACTGAGGAATGGGAGGCAGTGTGATGTGGAAGTGTAAAGGCAGAAGGATCCAAGGGGGAACTTCTGAATTTTGTAAAGGCAAGTTTGGGGGTGACTGATGGGCTGGCAGCTCTAAATACAGTTACCCAAGAAAGTTAGTTACTTCTCTAAATCTTTTTCTGGTTGATCTCTGGTTCTGGGTTCTGTGATTCAGGTTTTTTCAGTCCCCCAAGACTATAAATTGAGGATTTTTGGAGTCCCCCAAGACTATAAACTGAGGGCTGTTAGTCCTCCAAGACTTTGAACTGAGGGCTGTTAGTCCCCCAAGACTTTAAACTGAGGGTTGTGAGTCCCCCAAGACTATAAAATGAGGAAATATTTATGCTGGTAGAAGGTTATAGTCAGGAAGACTTGTCAACTGGACATCACTTTTCATTGTTGGAAGGTGGTACAGCCAGATTTGGAATTCAGGAACAGAAGAAAGAGATTCTTTTCACAGAGATAAATTTTAATTTAAAGGCATGGTGCAAGAGAAGTTTTAAAGAAGAAGCTTGGATTGCTGGTTCAGAAGTTCACTTAGGATGGAATTAGATCTGGTGGAAGAAAGAAATGGGCTACTTGTAAAGATTCTGGAGATGTGTTTAAACATGGCTGTTGGAAAAGGAAGAATGAGAACATTCTTGATTGGAGGGAGGATGTGGTGATCCAAACCTGGGTAGGCCTTTGGAGTGCATTTTCGGGGGTATTTGGTATGTAGGGTGTTATTGGGGTTATGGTGTTATTAGTGAATTTTTTCATCTTTAGGTGGTAGTTAGTAGTGTTTATGGAGGCTTAAGCTAGGGTCACTTATTATGTCTCAGCTTAATGTCCTTTCTTTTCTCTTCATTTTGGTATCCCTTATGGGTGGTTACCTTGTTTTATAGGGTAGTTATGGTGTTGTTATTGGTATTTATTGGATGTTTATTGCTTAGTGGTGCTTATGTAGACTTAAGCTAGGGTCAATTATTATGTCTCAGCTTATTTTCCTTCATTTTCTTTTCATTTTGGTATGTTTTATGTGTGTTTATCTTGTTTATTAGTGAAGTTATGGGTTTTTAGGGGTTTTAGGGTTTTTATTGATTGTATGGGTGTTTTAGGGCCTAGAAGCAGCTCGCCCGCCCCCAAGAGGCCTGCCTGCCTGGGCACTGGGGAAGCGCTAAAATGCACTTTTATGCATGAAAAAGGCTGGGAAAGCTGGATTTTGGGCAGGGAATTGGTCAGGGTGGTCTGTACACTGGCTGTATGATGCATGTGTGGGAAGATTTTTAGGGGAATCATCTTATCTCTTTACTCATCGCCTCTCTGTTCCTCACTGTCTTCTTGGCTTGTGTTTTGTTGGCATATATTACTGTTCATTTCAACTCTTTCTGGTAGTCTGTCTGGGACTATTATCTTCACTTTTAAGGGGTCAAGTGTGTTTAATTAGAGGGTCTAGCAAACAGATCTCCAATTTGCTGCAACAGGTAAATCTCACTTGTTTTTCTAAAGGGACAGGGGTTATTCTATCTGGTTTTACTCCAACTCCCTTCGTCAAGGCCTATAGCTAGTACTATAGGATTTTCTACAACGATGTGGTCTTCCAACATTGGCAGGGGCATTTGTTGTGTGATTTGGCGCTGTTTGTCCATGTCTTAATTGACATCTGTTAAGGAATTGGGTATTTTTCTGGTTTTATTCCGTGGATATTGGGTCTGTGGGTATTTGGGTGCTATCATTGGATAGCCCCGGTTTTTCTCTATATTTTATGTCTTGAAGACATTTTTCATATTCTAAGTTTTAAGGGGTCATTTCCTCATTTTTCATTTATAAAAGATAGCTGTTTAATTTTGTTTTTCGTGTTATACGGGCTAACCTTAAGTCTTAGGGTTAAGTGCTTAGTACCATTGTATAGGGCTAATTTTTCTCTATATTTTATGTCACAATGTTGTTATAGTGAAATTCCGTGTTTTAAAGGTTTTAGTAGTTGTAGCTAATTTTTCTAAGTAGATTAGTTGTTTTTATTGGTTTTCTGGCTTCAGGGAGGCCGGGCCGCTTCAGGCGGCACCTCCGACATCTGGCGGCCCTCCCGCCTCTGTTTTAGAAGGTTGGGGAGCGCTTCTGGAGGGTTTTTTATTCAATTTGGCAGGTACAGGCGCCAGATTTGTGGGTGTGCATGGGCTCTTAGAAGGTGGTCTGTGTGTACATAGTGAATAAGACAGTTTTGGGCAACATTAATTATCATACAACCATCTGGAGGTGATATCATTGTTCCTCACTCAGTTTTCACTGTTTTCTGGCCACAATTTGGCTGTGTTTGCTGCAAGTGAGTTCTTCATTTAACTTAACTTTGGCAACTGTTTTCTCTGTTATAGTCTTGCAAGCTATAGCAAGTATTATTGCTGTCTCTGGTGTGGACATTGGTCTACATTTCAGTTCTTTGGTCTGGTAGTCTGGCTGGTGACTACTTTCTTGGCTCATCCAGAAGTCAAGTGTGTTGGAAAGGGGGCTTTAGAAAAACAGGAACCAACTTACTTTAGCAAGTAAATATCACTCTATTTTTTCTAAAGGGACAGGGGGTTTTCTCTCTGCTTTTTCTCCAACTCCCTTGGTCAAGGCCTATAGCTAGTACTATAGGATTGTCTACAACTTAATTCCATGTTTTGCTTATCATTTTTCTAAATTTCTTAAATACTATCTCAACCATTATATTATTAATATGAAAAGTAAAACATCATCTTGTACTTGCTGAAAGCATACAGGATAATGTTTTGCTTTTCATAATAATAATTAGAATGATTGTACTTTACCTTTAATTTATTGATTTTTAAGTTGTTTCAAAGTGTCGTACTTTCTGAAAGCATACAGGACAATGCTACAATTTTAAAAATTAATAATTTATTGAAGTATAACTTTCTAAGTCAATATATTGTTCAGAGCAATATTTTTCATTTTATATATGTGGATATGATAAATCTGTAAATTTTTTAATATTACTAGTGTATTTGAGTTATACTTTCATTATATTATTAATATTAAGTGTAGAGCCAAATCTCGTACTTGCTGAATGCATACAGGATAAAGCTATACTCTTTATATGTATGATTTAATAAATTATACCTTTGAAACACTTTCTTAATATTTGAAATAAAGAAAAAGTATATGGATTTACAAATATGTACATATACTAATTTTATATTTCTAATATTGAAGATATGATAAAGTTAAAGGTATCATTGACTGATAATTGAAATTCTGTAACTATTTTCTAATTTTTTTTTCTATTTTAAATCAAAATTGAGTTCTCTTAGGATCGAACCATCAATGAGTAACAATTTGAAAAAAAACAGCCATGGAAGAACTCTAACAATAGGTGGGAAAAAGACATTACTACCAGAAGGAAACTTGTAAACCCTCTTGGAATGGATACAAACGGGAAGAAGCCACATTTCTATGCACGATATTATGAAAATAAGATGACAGATTGCAATAATTATCACAATTTTTTTCCTGGTTTTAGTATTTATAAACCAAAAGGTGTCTTAATACCTAATGTTCTTGTTCAGACTTTTGAAATTCATGAGCTCAAAAAACTAGATATGCTAGAAGCATTGGTGCAATGCATTAAGGATCTTTCTTACTGCAAACATGAAATTACAAATAATGTTTATCATCAAAGAGCTGGTGGTTTTGGAAAAATGTTTGGTGGTGGCTTTATTTTAGATAGGAAGAAAGCTTTATATATTTGTAAGTATCACTTTTTTTAATTTAAATACTGAATTTTTGAATGCTTTTACTTGCAGATGAATACACTGATAATATTGTATGCAAGGATGAATATAAAAAACAAATGAAGAGGATTATAATTTACTTTGAATATTTTTTTAAAAAATATCATATGTAAAGTACAACGAGGCAACTAATCTTTGTGAAAAACTTGGTATTCCTAGATTTTCAAAAGTTTATAGTGAAGAAGAGGGTGTACCGTTTGCTAGTAATTTAACTTGGACATCTGGAGAAAATGGTAATGGGTTCTCCAATGAGGTTCATTGTGATAAGGATGCAAGTGAGTATATTTTAGGAATATTTTTTCCTGAAGATACAGAAAACAATACCATTCATATGAAGTATGATAAGACCCAACCATAACAAAGAGGTGGAGAACTTATGTTTCCAGAAATTCGAAGTAAAATCAACTTTGAAGCAACTAATGGAATAACAGTGATGTTATGGCCTGCCAATCAACTGAGGCACTTTACTTCAAGATTTCATGAAATTCCTGGCTTCACATGGATAGTTTCTTCTATTCAAATCAGCACTAGAATTTTTCATGCAATAGAAAAGCTAAATGTTTTTGATATTGATATTTCAGAGTACTTGGAAATGAAAGAAGAAAAAGATAGGTATAAATATTTTATTAGTGCTTTGAGAGTTTTTTTGAAAAGAGATTGTCACTGGACAACCTACACACAAGGTTGAGGGTGTTCTTGAAAGTGAGATGAGGGATAAAGTTTAGAGACTTCTTCAAAGCACAGAGGAATTGTTCGAGGAAGTGATTTGAAGATGATTCGAAGGAAGAGCTACTGCTTTGAGTTATATTTGAGAAGAATCTTAATATATTTTAATGTAATACTAAAATTCTTAGAATCTTACAAAGGGTTGTAACACTCAACAATCAAAGATTTAAATTTAGAAATAATTATTGAGGGGAAAAGGAAATGTACAATAACAATGATTTAACTTGCAGTTTTACCACTATTAGCTATAAATACGTTTTATAATTTAAATCTAAAGAAAACATTGAATCAAAATCTAACCCCTTTTATATCTATTACTCCTCCTCACATATACCTCATACCCATCCATCATTCCGCACACCACAGACCACCAAAATTACACCCGTTACACCTGGACCCTCCTCACTAACATCCGTTAACCCCTTAATCCTCTGCTACTCAGTCCGTCCATACTCACTTCCCCTTTTAAATAACCCACAGATATTTAATAAACCTTTTAGCTGAATATTGCATTGACTATTGCGCTGTGCATTGCTTATTGAAGAAAAGCCTAAACACACTTTTGAGAATTGACTAATTTAGATTTAAAGTTTAGATTAGCGCAGTTGAATAGTGAGTACACAAAGGGAAGTTGCCATTGCTAGGTAGAATCACTTTCTGCGCTTCAAGTATGGATTTAGACCTCTGTTTTATTGATTTAATGAGCTTCTTTTGCCTCGAGTGTCACGTGGCGCGTGACGGATGCCCGGGTATAAAACGCGAGCTCCGTTGAGTGTGAGACATATACTTCCCACACTACTTTCCCTCTATTCCTTTTTTGATTACTTCTTTTATTTACTATGTCAACCTGTCCTACTCCGACTCCCATGCCTCCTCACCCCATAGCAGATGTTGGGCTCATTACCAGACAGTACTCCCAAGCCTGCACGGCTTGTGAGTGGATGGAATACTTCTGCATTGAAAGCACTGCTACTCGAGGTCCTCGCCAGAAATGCAAGTTTTGCCAATGAAGACGGGTGACGTGTGATGCTTTATCTAAAAACTCAGACATAGAATGAAGGTTTACCAAGACCAAAGAGGTGGTCAAAGATATATGGCATGTGTTGATTGGGGATGATCAATCAGAAGCAGTTGAGGAGGAATTTGAGGGTACCATGGCGACCTGGGTAGCCCAAGCCACGGGTAAAAAATGAGGGGTAGAAGAGGAGGAAGATGAGGATGAAGTCCCCATCTCAAGGCGGACGCTGAAGAAGTGGCGGATGGTCATTGAAGATGACGAAGAAGAAAAAGAAGTAACAGTGGAAGTCACATCGAAGTTATTTCTAGAGGCTGATCCAGTGTTTGAAGTAAGTTTGCCTTTTATTTTTTTTTTTCAAAAGAAAATTATTTACTGATGACTGTATGTTTAGAATTCAGATGTCATTGCGGAAGCCCCTATGGTGGAAGCCTCAATTGTGGGAGCTACTCTTGTGGAAGCCTCTCCTGTGGAAGTGGCGCCTTCGATCCCAGTTAGCGCAGTTGAATAGTGAGTACACAAAGGGAAGTTGCCATTGCTAGGTAGAATCTCTACCTGCGCTTCGAGTATGGATTTAGACCTCTGTTTTATTGATTTAATGAGCTGCTTTTGCCTTGAGTGTCACGTGGCACATGACAGAGATGACTTAATAGAGGAAGAAATAAAATCAGCAAAGTATTATTTATCTAATGTTAAGACAAATCTAAAAAATTTTGATAATTAAATATTAAAAATTTATATCATATATACACAACTTAATGTGAAATTAAACATGATAAATACTGGGAGTAGCTGTAACATTTTCAGTTGTGATGATTATAGTATTATCTATTTTTTTTATTTGTGAAATAGAATAATTTTTTTTTCATAATATTATAAGAAAATTTGATTTACTTTTGAGGAAATATATAAGTTGTGAGATCTTTAAATGTCATTTATATTAAATTGGTAGCAAAGGTTCTAAAATAAAAAAACTATAATAAATAATTTGAAATATTTTAGCCATAAAAATGTGCTTTTAATGCTACCACATTAACTGTATAGTATTTTAGGTCAAACAGGCTTATTAATAAAAAAGTTAATAATAAAGAGTTGATGAAAGAATTTTGAATCAAAAATAGATTAAATTGTATTTTTTTAAGAATACACACCTTTAATTATTTAAGTTGTTCTACTTCTGATTAAAAATGTTACAATCAATGAAAAAATTTGTAAAAATTAATAGATTATTCAATATTAAATGTAAAGTAACAAAACTAGAGCAGTTATCATATTTTTATATAAACAATAAAATATTTAAGAATTTAATACAAGTTTTGAAATCATATATGTAGATTTTAAATTCTTTTTATTGCTGGACTTAAAATGATTTTTTTAATAATTAATTTAGAAAATCATGTCAAAGGTTTCTTAATAAATTTCAAAGATGGTCACATGTTTGACATATTTGAAGGTAAATAACTTGAATTATACAAGATAAATCATATACACAGAACTTTATCTATTTACATGTTGGAATATTAATTTATTGAAAGGCTATGTTTAGCAAAAAAAGGTGATACTGGCTGAATGGAGCTCCAGTGATTAAGAAAATCTGCAGAAATAGCCCTAGAAATTCCTGGAGGACTTGGGGTATCAAATTTTAAAGGAAATGGATCACATTTGCCTATAAAGGGTTTTATTAATGTTAAAATATAGTAATTTAAATTTTTCCAAATTATTTCTTCCATAAAATGATTTTTTTTTATGTAAATTAAGAAACTTAATTTCTGATATCACCTCCAAGCAATCAGCTGCTGAAGCCAATCTATGATCTTTAGAGCTCAGAAATAAACCAGGGACACCATCAATTATATTGAATGTGAAAGATTGATATTGGTGGTGGAAGTATTCAGAATTTATCTTGTTTAGCGCAGTCTTTTGTTTCTGTTCCATTATAGTAAGTTGAGTATTTTTGTTTTTCTGACTCAATTGTTGAGCTTTGCTAGTCTTGTCACTTAATATTGTTGCAGAACAATATTTTGATTTAAGAATGATAATTGACATAATTATATCAATGATAATGTTGCTGATTTGAAGAAGAGTTGACATTGATATATCACAGGTTTGAAGTGAAGTGGGACCAACTTCTAAGCCATCAGGAATTTGCCTCTTCAGATTTGAAAGGTGAGCTAGAAGCTGAAGACCACATTCAATTGGACAATCTGAGTTAATGTTTTGATGTTATGGAAGCTGGCTGACTTCATGTGCGGTCAGATAAAGTGAAGATTATATATGAGATACCCATGAAGAACGGCAGTGATCACTTGGGATCATTAATCTCATGAGCATTTGGATAAGATTGGATTCAGGGTGATTTGTTTTCTTTGTTGAGGAAAGAATTTCAGTATTTAAACCATCAGGATCACATAAATCTTCCATTTTTTTGAAATCAATATTATCAAGTACCCATAGCTGTGAGCTATCAATCTCTAAAAAAATATTTGCTACAAAAGGAAGAAAAATAAGTGAAAGAAAAAATTTAAGACTAAAAATTATGGCAACTTAAATAACTCAGTAAGTTTTGAAAGCCAATCTTCTCCACAAGATTTTTCCCAATGAAAAGTAAACATTGGAATATTTAACATGGGTTCTTGGGAAGAAGTAGAAGAGCGTAATTCGAGAAGAGTAACAATTTCCAACCAGGACTTAAGGACCTTTTCTGTGTTGATTCTACCTTTATAAAATTTATGAATTTTACAGAATTCCTCCTGCAAATAAGAGTCTTTTAGAACTGAGGGTGAATAAGTTAGAGGTTTGTTTGATATCTTGATTGGAGTTGATTTCATTGGTAGAGAAGCTTTCAAAGAGGTCAAAGTAGGTAATTTAGGAGTTGATGGGTATTGCTTCTTAGAAATGAAGGAAATCTGTGATGATCTGTTTGAATCATCATCTTTATCAAAAATATTGTCATGTCTTGAAGAAGATTTTAAAGTCTGCTTGTTTTAATAAGCAAGCATAGCTTTATATTCTGAAAGTTCATCATTGCTATTTTCATTGCTCTTTTCATCATCTTCATCAGGGAGAAGGCGTTTTTTGATGGAACAATCTACAGTAGGTGAGTTTCTGGTAAAAAATATCAAAAGAAAGATAAAAAGTACAATATGTAAGCAATCAAAGAGATATATGATAGAATTTTAAAGATAAAAGAATAACAATGAAAAAAATGAAACAAGAATATGCTCATTACTAAAGCCTTTGATTTTTTTTTGAGATTTATTATTTGATACATCAGAAAAATCTTTAGCAGAAGCCAGTTTAATACGTTGAACAAAAGAGGAGCCTTGGGATAATTTCTTTTTCTTGGAGCAGATAATAGGTGTTTCAAGATTTTCCTTAGAATTTGAAGCATGAGTTGAAGCTGATGGTTCATCTGTCTCATCATTATCCCTAATGACAATGACTTCATCAGGAGGAATCACACCCTCCTCATAAGCTACAAATTTATATGAAGAAAAAAAATATTAATAATCTTATCTACTAATTTAAAACGAGAAAAAAAAAGTGAAGAACATATATTTTTCAAAGCTTTTCACATATTGAAGTAAGTTGTTACAAGAGTTAGATAAATATGAAGGAGAAGGATTATTGTTAAGGATCTTGACAAGTTCTTCCATATTATCTCTAGCCAATTCAAGTAAATTGTGATACTGAACTCTTGTTATTTTCTGACTCTCATTTCTAAGTACAGGAGGGTTAGGTGCCATGCCATGTGGCGGACATGGTGCAAGCTCAAAATCTTCAAAGCAAGTATCAATCTGGAGTGTGATGAAAAACATTTGGGCGCTGGAAAATCAATTTTTTGAAAAAAAAAGATATAGAACATAAGTGAAATATATAAATTAAGATAGAGGAAAATGATACACATACAAAGTGGAGGTGTAGGATTTTAAATACTAGACATATTGATTAATGAATATTAAAAAAATTATTCTATATCAAAAAATTATGATGTAATATGATGAATAATTATAAGAAACTCTATTCTAGAAAATTGAAGTTGATAATTTAATAGGATAAAAAATTGAATAAGATTAAAATTAAAGTGAGGATGAAAGAAACAGAAAACATAAAGAGGGGGATTATATATTATTTGAGCTTTTTTTAACATGTATTATTCATAGTGGGGTAAACTAAGTAACATGCTATATCATAATCTGTTTATATTGAAGCAAAATTTGATGTAGCTAACAGAAAATACTAGGAATTTTTTGGGGACTTTTAGTGTGAAAAACAAATAATAACAAATGTATATCCCATATGCAAATTGCCACGGGTAAATACAAAAAATTTTTAAATTAGAATTTACTCCTAAACAATGGAGATACACTTAATTAGTATATTATATGAAAAAAAGGATAATTCTTTAAAACTATTAGTTAAATTTACTTTCAGATGACAATGAGAGATTCACAAATATACTGATATGCCTCACCAAACAAGAAATGAATTATAAATATAAAATTGGTAACATTAGTATTTAAGATAAGAATTTTTTTAAGTGACAGGAGGAGTGTCAGGCTAGGGTGTGGGCCCAGTCACCAAACCATTGATAAACTTGGATACAACTAAGGGAAAAAAAATTGAATAGTTTTGTTTTACAATATATATTCTAGTCTGCACAAGATATTGCATTGTTGTCATTAACTATACAAATAATGTTACTTTTCAAAAGTGATAGGAATACTAAGTTGATAAAATATTATTATGAATCACCCAATGAAATACCTTAAACAACATTCAAAATTATTAAAACATTAATATTCAATTTGAGATTTGAATTAGCTAATTTTTCAAAACTTAGCAAAGTTTTGATTAATATAATAAAACTTGAAAAAAATTGTTTAGATAACCTAGAAATGGGTGCAAGAAAATGATGAAACATATGACTTGAAACTTAACTCATACACTATTGATAAACTTCATGGATCCTGATTAATTTCTATCAAAATTAATTTTGAGACTGGAATATTGAGTTTTAGCTATGACCAAGTACTGTAAGTTCCATGGTTTGTATTCAATATATTAATGTTGAAATTTATTTTGATAGGAATCAACAAGTATCATATGGCACCATGCATGAAACACTGACAGAAACCATCAAATTTATGAGGCAATGAACCTCATAATTTCGATCGAAATTAATATAGACCCCTGCATATTGAATACAAGCCATTTCACATGGACTACACAGACATAGATAAAATTCAACATGAATGGCTTAAAATTAATTTTGATCGAAATTAACCAAGGCATTAAAACATAAATTTTTATATGGTGTACTTGATCAAACCAGTTAATCCCACTACTTAGCTTACCTATACTTATTGGAATTTTATGCATAGTCCATGTCCATATTAATTTTGATTGAAATTAATGTTGACTAATACATAGTGAATACATGCTATGCCACTTACACTTTCCAGGCATAGCTACCATTAAATATTCCAGTATCAAAATTAATTTCGATCAAAATTAATGAGAATAATAATCATGAATTTCTGGAGTCAACTGCTTATTTTTATGCATGGTGCCTGTCCAACATTAATTTTGGTCGAAATTACTTTTGATACTTTCATATTGCATGTAGCTATGCCTGGAAAGTGTAAGTGGAATAGTGTGTATTCATTATGTATTGGTCAACATTAATTTTTATAAAAATTAATATTGACATTTGCATATTGAATCCAAACCAGCAAACGACCACAAAGATTCTTCATAAAACTGCCCATTAATTTTGATCAAAATTAAGGCTGACCATATATGTCAAGGTACACTTTTGGTCTAGAAGATTTGGTATGAAGCTCTACGAGGAATTTAGGGTTTAAAATGGGTTCTCAACAAATTGGTATGTATTTCTTAATTCAAGGATGATTATTTTACTCAATTAAAAGAGGTAGGATTAAAATATTAATATAATTTATAGATTAGAGTTACGCTATTGTAAATACTAATGATATAGAATATAAGAATAAGTTTTGATTTGGTTGTTGTTGTAATAAAATGATGTAGTAAAAGAATGATTCATAAAACAACCAAAAGAGAGGCCTTATATAGGCAAAGGAGAGACAAAGCACAGCAATCAAATTCTAAAAATAGTAGTATGAGAGAGAGAAAAGAATATTCTAGAAGGAGTATTTTCAAATAATAAAGTTGTTCTAAAAAGAAGGCGTCAAAAAGATGTATTTACAGAGTATGTCAGAAATACATCAATTTATTTAATATTTACTGTAGAAGTCAATTCTAAATAAGAAATTTGAATTTTTTGTATATATTTAAGATTATTTGAATATTAAAATCTTATTTTAACTTAATATCTATTTTTTAATATAAATTTTTATTTTTTTTCAACCTGTCAAATGAGCACAGTGTTAGAGAAAAATATAAGGGAAAATTTTATATTTTAATTTTAATTATTCATTTAATTTTATCATTCTGTAATTAGTTAATTTATTATAAGTAATTTTAATGTAACTAATTTATAATTAAATAATAATTAAAATGATAAGGTGCGGCTTCATCCAGTAAATAATTAATTATTTCACTGGGTAAGTCTAATAGCCTGGCTGAAACTCCCTCACTCTAAAAAAAAAACAATAAAAAAAATGCTATGATTTTTTCTTTTTATACTTTTTTAGTAGAGTAGGAAGATTAGATATCTCTTTCCCAGGTATCCAAGAATCATATTCAGATGATTTATTCTTGAATCTCAATAAGTATTCTGTACCTTTTTCAGCAGTGACTATTCTGTCATTTAAAATTTTTTCAATTTCTGCTGTTTCAGTGATTTCATTTGGGGTTTTCTTTGGTCTACCCCTCCTTTTTGGAAATAAATCACTATTGGATGTGTAAGGTTTCAAAAGAGATATTGGAAAAACAGGATGTTTTCTGTCATGGAGAATACAGAATAACTTCAACTGCATTATCACCAATCATTCTTCTGACAAAAAATGGACCAACAAATGGATCTTTCAATTTTTTATTACCTTGTAAGTTGAAGTGGACTGTAGAAATCAACACTTCATCACCCTTTTTAAAAGTGTATTCTTTATGGGATTTGTCCCATCTTTTCTTCTCATATTCAAATGATTTTTCAATACATTTTTGAGCATGATTTCTACATAGTTGTTGCATTTGAAGAAAAGATTTTACACCAGGATGTATATCTAATTTAGGTATTTTGTTATTGAGAATTTGGGCAGGAGTATTTGGAACATATCCAAGCCAGATCTCAAAAGGCTTTCTTTGAGTAACAGAATGAACAGTGCTATTATAAGCAAATTCTAACCCAGGAAGTAAGGTAATCCAATCATGAGTGAATCTGTCATTATCTTTATACTCAAGGCCAAAGGCACAATATCTTCTCATCATGTCCTCTAAATTCTGAATCATTCTTTCAGCTAAACCATCAGTCTGAGGGTGATGGGCAGTAGAAAGTTTCAGATCACAACCACAAACATCCATCAGAGACATCCAAAATTCAGAAGTAAATTTAGGGTCTCTGTCAGAGATTATGGCTTTACAAAAACCAGCAGTATTAAACATATGAGACCACCATAGGAAAGCTAATTCTTTAGTGGAAACATCCTTGTGGGTAGGGATAAATTTACACATTTTTGTGAATCTGTCCACAATAACACAACAAGAGTTATAACTGTCTTTACCAGCAATAGGTAATCCTGTTACAAAATCCATGTTTATTATTTTCCATGGAGCATCAGGAGGTTCAATATTTTGCATTAATCCTGCTCTCTTACCAGTTAATCTTTTTGATTTTTGGCAAGAATCACAAGATTCAACATATAATTTTGTGTCTTCAGACATATTAGCCCACCAAGCAGTGTTCTTAATTCTGATCATTGTTTTGTCAAGATCAAAATGTCCAGCTAATATGTCATCATGACAAATTTTCAAGATGATTTCTTTCATAGAAGGAGGAATAACAATAACATTACTCAAATTTCTTCTATAATATAGATATCCTTCATCAATTGAAAATTTACCTTTTTCCAAAGCTTTTTGGTACTTTGGTGGAAGGTTTTTAATTAATGCTTGTATTGAAGCATTCTTTGGATCATTTAATATGGTGCATAACTTTTCCAAGTCAGTTTCCTTATCATATGATTCCAGAATAAGCTGTAGTAGCTCTTCCTCCATATCAACCACATATATCCCATGAATATGAATAATTTCATCCTCAGGATCATATGCAGGATTAGAGTCATCATTTGGTAAAGGTAACCTTGATAACATATCCACATTTGAGTGAACAATACCAGCCCTATGAATAATTGTCATTCTCCCTCTGTACTCTTGAACAGCCAGCTGCCATCTGAACATATGTCTGTTAGGTGTTTTCAAGTTTAAAAGGGATTTAACTGCACTGAAGTCAGTGACAAGTTCAAATTTCTGGTCATCTAGGTAATAATGAAGCTTTTCTAGAGCCCATACTACAGCTAAACACTCTAATTGAGTAGCACCATATTTCAATTCACTATTTCTCAAGGTTCTTGAAATATAACAAATTACTACTTCTGAAACTTTATCATTTATCACTTGTTTTTGATAGAGGGCAGCACCAAGACCAATGAAACTGGCATCAGTGTACAAAACAAATGGTTGATTAAAGTCAGGTAAAGCAAGAATTGGTGCTGACATCAAACAGTGATTCATAGTGTCAAAGGCTCTTTGTCTTTCACTATTCCAGACAAAAGCAACATCCTTTCTAGTTAATTGGGTAAGGGGTAAAGCTATGACTTGGTAATTTTTAATATACTGTCTATAGTATCCACACATTCCCAAAAAACTTTGGAGCTCTCTCACTGTTGTAGGAGCCTTCACCTGTTGTATGGCTGCCACTTTGTTCTGGTCAACACATATCTGTAAGCCTGAAACAACATTACCAAGAACTTTTAAAGAATGGAAACCAAATTTACATTTCTTCAAAGCAAGTGTCATATTTATTTCATCCATTTTCTGGAATACTTTACACAGGTGTTTAAGATGGTCCTCAAATGTTTTTGAGAATATAATGATATCATCAATATAAACCATCAACCATCCTTCAATTATCTCTTGATGGAATGTGTTATCCATAACTTTTTGGAAAACTTAAGGGGCATTTTTAGGGCCAAATCGCATCCTAATATACTTATAAATACCCATATGAGTGGCAATCATCAGAAAGCTCTGAGAATTTTTCTCAACAGGTACCTGGTGATATCCCTTATTACCATCCAAACAGCTGATATATTTAGCACCCTGTAAAGTAGCATGTATAGAGCTGATTCTAGGTAAAGGGTAGATATCATCAACAGTATAAGTGTTTAGTGCTCTATAATCACCACATAACCTGGCTTTATCTTTCTCATAAGAAATTAGGACAGGTGAGATAACACAATATTTAGGTGTTTCAACTACCTTTTCAATAATCTTCATTTTTAAAAGGGTAGAAATATTGTCTTCAATATCTTTTCTCTTTGTTGGAGAAGCAGGATAAGGCTTCTTCTTTAAAAAAGGTGGTATATCAGTTAATGGGCAAGACAATGAAAGTTTCATTTCCTCTTTAACTAATCCCAGTTCATGTGACCCATGAGCAAAGGCCATAGGAAAAGATTTTATCAAGTTAATGATGGAATCTTTATCCTCACCAGAAAGTTGTTCTCCAAAAGAAGCATTGTCAATTTCAGACATAAGGGCATGAATTTCCTTTGTAGATCTTCCTTTATATTGAAACACAGAATTACATGTGTTCAATTCTGGTTTTAATAATTTTTTAGGGGAGGAAATCTTAAATTTTCTCTTCCCATTCATCCCCATTGTGAAACATTGGTTTGAAGGATCCAATTTTATGCCATACTTGGTTAAAATATCATTCCCTACAATAAACCAATTGCTTAAGTTATCATTTTTCATGACAAAAAAATCACAAATAGCTCTTACAAAATCATGGTTATATTTAAAAAACACTGTTGCTTTGTATTTACCAATGGGGGACAAAACAGAGCCATACCCTCTCCAATTTTCAGAAATGATAGGCATCAGTTTACATTTATAGTCTTGATCTACTGAAGCAAGTTCTCTTTCAGATACTACACTTCCTCCAGCTCCAGAATCCAGGACAACTTCAATGCTGGTTCCAATGATCAAGACTGGTGCCTTGAGAGGGGCAATAATAATTGAGTTATCCTCAATGTTCTTTATGATCTCAACATCCTAACTGTAGATAAAGCATTATTATCAATATCAATAGTATTTAAATAATGAATATCCTCTTCCAGCATCAAGATTTCTTGTTGAGATTCATATGAAATATTGCTGGCACAATCACTTGATGTATCATCCAGTGCCACTGTGTCATCAGCATGCTCCTCTGTTTGTTCTACAAGATTTATCTTCTTGTCACAAACATGGCCTTTCTGCCAAGGCTTGTTGCACTTGAAGCAAGTGTTTGTTGCATACTTCTTTGGTGCAACAGGGCAGAAGGTTTACTAACCTTTTCCAGAGGTTTCTGTTGGTAAGTGGAGGGTTTCTCCAAAGGGGTCCTAGGAATGAATCTTCTTGCATCATACTTATTGTTTAGAAGTATCTCATTGCAAGTATTAATGAATGAAGAGGGTTCTTTGGAGAACTCAGTCCTAGCCACTATCAAGTCTCTCAGAGACATTGGTAATTTATAGAGGATCCTGTTCTTCCATAAATCAAACTCCATATTTGGGTCCATTGCCCTTAAGATTTTTACAAGTTTCATTAAAACTCAATAGGTTTATCAGTAGAAGAGCTATATCTAGTTTCCTCATACTGCCTTTGTTGAGCCATTCTGAACTTGTAGCCACCAAATTGTGCTTTAATTAATTTCTTCCAATCCTCCCATGAGTAGTCATTCCCATCCAGGAGAACAGATTCATACCACATTAGGGCAACATTAGTAAACAAAGAAATTAACTTGGACACAATTTCCTCATCAGGGAGTTTGTAAGAATTTTTTAAGTTATCAATTCTGCAAATAAATTGTTGCCAATCAGAGGAAGAATCACCATCAAATGTTGGGTACTGGTCAAGTTTTGGCCAATTCTTTTGATTTGAAGGAGTCTCCTTAGTACTAGCTTGTTTCTGAGTAAGAAGCAGCTGTAATTTCTCTAATTGTGCTGAAATCTCATTGTTTAATCCTTCTGTTGCAGATCCTTGTGCATCATCAGTTTCTGATGGAAACTCAGTGTTATCAACTGGTATTTCTGGAGCTATTTTTATTTTAGATGAACTATCCACAGGTACTGTTTGAGCATCCTGCACTATATGTTCCTTCACAGAAATTTCAGAATATTTTTGGTCATTTAACAATGAATTCAATTTTTCTTCAATGGTTGTTAGTCTTGTTTTCATTCTTGGAAGACTAGATAAGCTCTCATTGATAGTTGCAAAAGATAATTTATTTTTATGTTGAAAAGATGAAAAATGGTCATTCAATCTTTTCAGATTTATCTTATCTATCTCTACCTCCTGGCAACAGGCAGATACAGTATCTTTTAGTTTAGACAAATAATTTTTTTTATTTTGCCATAAAGCAACTTTCTTTTCATAGGTTGCTTTGTAATGAGACAATTCATCAGAGACTCTCTGTGCTTCACTTCTTAATGCTTGATAACCCTGATCAGTTAACAAACTATTATATCTCTGAGTCAATTGCATATTGTTCATTATATGATTTCGCTTGGCAATAATATCTCTCAAGTGCTCATCATTAATTCTTGCTACATCTGGAGTGTTTCTCAATAAGGAAACTGAGTAACTTTCCAGACTCTCATAGAACTCAGCGTCAAGAGTTTCATCAATCACAGCCATATCAGGATTAATCATTGAGGTAGCAATTAAAAGTAATGGATTAGATACATGAGATATCTGTCTACTATTCCCAGCCTCTATAGGCCTCAAAGTTTCATCCTCCCTTCCAGATTTACCTGAAGGAACAGAGTCAGCCACAAGAAAAGGCACTTGAGAATCAATAGAGGGACGTACCAGGGTTTGCTGGGTATCACCATATTGGGCTTCCTTCTTCTTTTGCCTCCTTGATAAGGGTGGGGAGGAGTGGGGTTGACCTGGGTGGGCCTTGATGGACCTACCTGAGGTAACTGATGCTGGTTTTGAGCCAAGTAGTCCCACTGAGTTTTTAGCCAGTCCCACTGCCACTTGGACACTTCCACCTTCTCTTGGGACTGGGGAGCCAATTGTTGTTGATCCCAGGGAGGAAGAGGTTTCTTCTTCTCTTGGAGAAAAGTATCTGTTCTTCTCACCTTTTCTTCCAAGGCATCTACCCTTACCTTTAGTCTCAAGATTTCTGTTCTTAACTCCTTTATGTGAGTAGACAGATTCTTTACCTGCTGAGACAGCGGCATCTTTTTTATCCTGAAGCCTCTTGGAAGCTCTTCTGGTGGGTTTATCATGGGCTTCTGATCCTGAGTTGTGTCTACTAGGATTTCTACTTCTTCCATCTCTACATCCTGTTGGGGGCAAGGATTTATTAGTTTGAGAAATTCTTCTTGTTAAAGGAGAACTTACAGAAGTAGGCTCATCATAATCAATCAAGTCTAGTTCTTCTTCACGTGCAGCAAAACCACTTTGGTCAGTCATTTTAAGATTTAACTGAAATGAAAAAAGAGACAATAAGATTAATTAGTCTTTTTATTTTTAATTTTTATTTAAAAGAAATAAAATAAAAGTAATAATAAAAAATCTTTTTAGGATAAAAATCAACTTAAATAAAATTAATTTAATAATAATAAAAAAAATTAAAATCAGGATTATAATATAATCAACTGTAGAAATAAATTAGAATTTTTATTAATAATTTTTAATTATTTATTTTCAGGATTTAAATCAACTAATTTATTACCAGGACTTATTGTCAACTGAAGTAATCAAATACTGATCACTTAACTACCAGGACTTTATGTCAACTGAAGTAATTAAATATGAAGTTTTATTTTAAAATTTAATTAAACTGATCACTTAACTACCAGGACTTAATGTCAACTGAAGTAATTAAATATGAGTTTTATTAATTAAAAAAAAATTTATTGAACTACCAGGACTCAAGGTCAACTGAAGTAATTAAATATGAGTTTTATTAATTAAAAAAATTTATTGAACTACCAGGACTCAAAGTCAACTGAAGTAATTAAATATGAATTATTTATTAATAAAAAAAATTTATTGTCAGGACAATTTGTCAACTGGAACAATTAAAATTTAAATTAATCAGGACAAATGTCAACTGAAAAATTATAATAATTAATATTAAAATATAATTATTTTATAAAAAATATTATTGTCAGGACAATTTGTCAACTGGAACAATTAAAATTTAAATTAGTCAGGACAAATGTCAACTGAAAAATTATAATAATTAATATTAAAATATAATTATTTTATTACTTCTGGGACTAAGAACACTTATTGCTCTATTATGGTCAACCAGGAAAAATAAAAAAAAATATAATAATAAAAATAAATTCCAAATTACCAGACACCTCCCCCTGTAAAATGAGCAAATTAATGCCACTTACAGAGTGCTGAGTAAAAGGAAATACGTAGCAAATGAAGAGTGAAGAGTAACCCACAAATAGTAATATCAATAATTACCACGATATATACGACGTTTAGTCAGTATATGAACCTAAGTTTTGGAGCACGGTTTGATTCCCGTTTGCAGCAAAAACTTTTGACACGTGACGTTGTAGACAATCCTATAGTACTAGCTATAGGCCTTGACCAAGGGAGTTGGAGAAAACCCAGAGAGAAAATCCCCTGTCCCTTTAGAAAAATAGAGTCAGATTTACTTGCTAAAGTAAGTTGGTTCCTGTTTTTCTAAAGACCCCTTTTAAACACACTTGACTGCTTGATGAGCCAAGAAAGTAGTCACCAGATAGACTACCAGACAAAGAACTGAAATGTAGAACAAAGTCCACACCAGAGACAGCAAAGATACTTGATGTAGGCTGCAAATCCACACCAGAGACAGAAATAATACTTGCTATAGCTTGCAAGACTATAACAAAGAAAACAGTTGCTAAGGTTAAGTTAAATGAAGAACTCACTTGCAACAAACACAGCCAATTGTGGCCCGAAAACAGTGAAAACTAAGTGAGGAACAATGAGATCACCTCCGGATTGTTGTATGATGATTAAGGTTGCCCCAAACTGTCTTATTCCCTATTTACACACAGACCACTAACTAAGAGCCCATGCGCACCCACCAATCTGGCGCCTGTACCTGCCAAATTTCATAAAAAACCCTCCTGGAGCGCTCCCCAACCTCCTAAAACAGAGGCGGGCGGGCCGCCCGACGTCGGAGATGCTGCCTGAAGCGGCCCGGCCTCCCTGAAGCCAGAAAACCAATAAAAACCACTAATCTACTTAGAAAAATTAGCTACAACTACTAAAACCTTTAAAACTCGGAATTTCACTATAACAACATTGAGACATGAAATATAGAGAAAAATTAGCTCTATCAAATGATACTAAGCACTTAACCCTAAGCCTTAAGGTTAGCCCGTAAAACACAAAAAAAAAAATTAAACAGCAATCTTTTATAAATGAAAAATGAGGAAATGACCCCTTAAAACTCAGAATATGAAAAATGTCTATAAAACATAAAATAGGGGGTGTCAGTTCTGGCAAATCCGCACTTAAATTAAGTGCGGATTTCAAACCAAATCAGCACTTACAAATCAGCACTTAAATTTTGCAAAAAAGTCACTTATTTCAAAAAAGGGTGTCAGTTATGACCTCAAATCAGCACTTTTTTCCCGTTTTTTTTCACAACCACATTTTGGCCACAAAACATCCCTTCATTTCTTACCCCATCCCTGTCACATGTGACACACTGACCTTCCTTGCTACCTACCCATCAATCCTCGGCACACACCCCTTCCTGACATTTTCAATATTTTGACCAGGCATGTTTACATTCTTTTTTACTTATTTCTTCTACTTTTTAATCTTTTTTCTTGTTATGTGCCAGTTTCATAATGCCTCCCAGACATTCCAAATCTCAAAAGGTAACTCAAAAATCTGCTTCGTCACAAAAGTCTCCTCGTAAAGCAAGGATTACATAGAAAAAAAATCAGTGACTTTTTCTATTACTTACAACTGTTTTTACAGAATTGAAAACTATGTTTCAGCTAATATTTTATGGAAGTGAACTCTGTTCTTCGCCCGAAGAACAGAGTTCATCCTCCTATTTTCACACTCTGTTTGCACCAATCTCCATCCCTTTCAATTCTATCAACACATGCTTGTCTTCCCTCCCCATGCCTTTCGCTATCCTCCCAGCCCCATTGTATGCCATCCTCTTTTGATCCCCATTTCACCCCTCTCAACCTCTCCCAGACCCTTTTCTTCATTTAAAATGCCTCGGAACCCTTAATCTTCCCTTCCAACTCTTTCCCAACCTTTGAGTGACTGAAAAAATATGCGTTTGCTGAAAATATGCGATTTCATGTTGAGTTGATGAAAGAAAACACAGAGAGAAAAAAAAATAAGACTTTAACAGCAAATTCAAAAACCAAAAAAATATGCAAAAAAATTTACCATTCTCAGTGAATAATACATGCAAATTGATAATTTGAAGAGAAAGAGAAAAAAATTAAAATTGCGTTGAAAAATGTTGGAGTGTTATTGGAAGGATTTTCGCCCTTATACTAGTTGATTGAGAAATAGAAGTGTTGGATATAGTCGGAGGTGAATCAACTTGTTCATCTTCATACAGCTCTAACCATTGATCTTTGAGGTCAGCAAGTAGGTTATGAAGTATAGTGCAACACAGAATCCAGTTGATCACCGCCTCCATTTCAGATTTATTTCTAAGAGGACTTCTTAATTCCCTTAAACTAGAAAAACGGCCTTTCAAGATTCCAATAGAATGTTCAATACGGACTCTTGACTTTGCCAAATGATTGTTGAATTTGGCATTTTGACTGTCTTCTGAAGCTGCTCCCCGAAAAGCAGGAAGTACATACTTTCCATTCTCATAAGCAGAATCTGCAAGAAGATACTGATTTTCATCAAAGAATTTTTCAGGTTCATTTGAAATATGCATTCTTTGGAAGACGTAGGAGTCATGACATGAGCCAGGATAGCCAGCAAAGAATGATATAAATTTTTTGTTTACGTCACATATAAGCTGAACGTTAATTGAATATCTATAAAGAAGATATATTTGTTTGTGTTAGTTTCAAGGAGGATGAAAGGAGTTAAAAATAATCTACCTCTTTTTACGGTCAAAGTAATTGTTTCCACCTTGAGCAGGTTTCTGGCTCAAAGGAATAGTAGTACCATCAACAAAACCAATACATCCTGGAAAGCCCTCTGCTTGCATAACCTGAGATGATTCAAGTCGCTCTTCTTTTGTTGGCCAGGTGAGAAGTTGAGATTCCAAGGAGTTGATGGCAGTGATACATCGTTTGGTATAAGTGTTAACTGAACCATACCCTAAATCAAAGACATTTTCTAAACGTTTCAAAGCGGCTCCATTACCATTTGAACCCAAACAACATAGTGTGATGGCCAATTGAATTGAAGGATGTTGTTGTTCTTTTTGAGAATTATTGTGAAATATGGGATGATCCTGAATAAGCTCAAGCAATTTAAGGAAACATTCCTGAGAAGTCCTGAACAGCCATCTAAAACTGGGTGTAGATAGTTTAAGAAGTGTTTGGATGGTGTACTTGGGGGTATGAAGTACTTGAGGCTTTCTGGGAAGAAGGTAACGTTTCCTGGCCATTTTTGATAAAACGACAAAATCTTCTTCTAGATCAGAATCGGAATCAGAGTCCAAGAGCAGTTCAAGCGCCATGAAAGTCATTGCTTTATGTAATTTATCACGATTTGAAAGTGAGGAAGGCATGACTCTTATATGATATGATATGAAGATGTAAATGATGTATGATGTTTTGGGTTATGAAGTGTTATGCTGTGGAGTGCTGCGTATGAATGGGATGATGCTGACAAATCAGTGAAATGGGACTTGATGGTGAAATCAGCACTTTTGGTTGAGAAAGTGCGGATTTGAGTGAAATAAGTGACTTATTTCATTTTGAAATCCACCAGTATTGGGGCTAGTGTGTTTTGGAAATCCGCACTTATTTAAGTGCGGATTTGGTCAAATTTAAGTGCGGATTTGTAAGTGCGGATTTGCCAGAACTGACACCCCCTAATATAGAGAAAAACCAGGGCTATCCAATGATAGTACCCACATACCCGCAGACCCAATATCCACGGAATAAAACCAGAAAAATACCAAATTCCTTAACAGATGTCAATTAAGACATGCACAAACAGCGCCAAATCACACAACAAAGGCCCCTGCCAATGTTGGAAGACCACATCCTCCCTCCAATTGAGAATTTCCGCATTCTTTCTTCATCCAACCACCATGTTTAACCTCCTTTCCAAATCTGCCTCTGAAATGGGCCCCTGCCAATACTGCATCAACAATAATTTAATCTGCGCCATAACACCACCTGTTCATCCATACAGAATGTCCTGCGATGTCTGCCACTCCAGAAAGAAGATCTGCCACAGACCTGGTCCACTTTCTTCTACAACAGATTCACCTCAGCCTCAACCTGGTCCTTCTTCTGCCAGCACCAAAAGATCTAGGCCATCCATCCTGATACCCAGATTAATCAAAAAGCTCCACCCTTCCCAGAAAAGTGCCACAACCAATAAAGCAACTAGTTCCCCCATCCCTGGTCCATCTGATGGTAAAGAACATCCATTTCTTCCTTCAACTTTAAAACTGATAACTTCTCAGTTCCTTCCTCTTCTGATAGTGATGATAACAATGTAGGATCCATTGCACCACCAACACCAACGCACTTGCCCACTATCAAGGCCAAGTTCCAACAACACACATCTCAACAGAAACAACTTCTGCTTCACTATTTCCAATCCACTCCTGCTAGAGATCCACAAGACATTGAGAACAGAAGACACCTCATTCACCAGTTCAAGGCTAATTCTGAACATTTCATTTCATCTCTTGATTCACTCTGTAATTCCACTAGTACTTGAGTTTGATTCAGAAAAGAAAAATTGACCACACCCTCTATCACCACAGAAAAAATGGGGGGGTATTGCTAGCAATACCCCTTGCTTGGACTCCGTTGAGCCACAAATCTATGCTTGAATTATGCACACATCATCACCATGTAGGAAATTGTTTGGCCTTACATTTAGTCAGAGATTTGTCACAAATTGAGCTCAAGATGAACCTACATTGATCACCGTTTGATCTTGTAAAATCCTAATTTGATCATCAGATGAACTCCCTTTGATCTCAATTTGATCTAACATAAGCTTTTGCATATCCAATATGTCAACTGTTCACTTTCAAAAAGATTCGTAATGAATTTCACATGGAATATTAGAAACAAAACCAGTAATTTTGAGTAAATGGCTCATCAAAATGATTAATCTACAACAAAATACCATCAAAATTCAATCTGATTACTGAAAACTTTTGGTAAAATGACTAATAGATATTTAAATTGGAAAATAATATTCAATTTCTCAATTTCAAATTCAAAATATAAATCCTCTTTTGAAATGTGAATTTTGTAGATTCCTTGCCTTCCTATATTATGAGTAATATTTGAGGTATTTTACACCTTTGTAAATATGGTGTTGTGCTACTAGAAATTATCTCTGTTTCAATTCAACTTTA
The DNA here is from genome assembly GCA_030280995.1 of Hemileia vastatrix. Taxonomy (NCBI): domain Eukaryota; kingdom Fungi; phylum Basidiomycota; class Pucciniomycetes; order Pucciniales; family Zaghouaniaceae; genus Hemileia; species Hemileia vastatrix. The sequence continues at coordinate 17,744,388 of JASXTE010000013.1, read as the reverse complement.
TTGAAGCTTGATTCCAGAATGATACATATTTTATAACTATTTTGAGAAAAAAGTCACTAGTAATGAATTTAGCCTTTTATCTGTCCTTTATTAAACCTCACTTAATCCTACTTAAATCCAAATTGACCCACAAAAACCTTATTTGGGATATTTTTTAGCACAGGATGATTCAAGATTGGAGCAAAATATTATTTTAAATATCCAATATGCCTATTGATTAAATTTCTTCAAGCTTACTTTAAATTCACATTAACATTAACTTTCACAGGAAATATTAAACAAAAATCTTGAAAATATAGTATTTAAAATCATAATAAATATAATATAATATGCTCACAACAGAATTTTCTTTCTGGATTAATTGAAACAAAAAATTGTTCATTTGTGAAAATAGAAAAAATACTATCCTTCCTGAATTTAGAATTCATTTCCAAAAATTTAATGCCCCCTCACTTTCAAGTTTATCATGTATTTCGAAAATTATATTTTTAATAATTTTTTGAATAGTACACCTGAGATATAAACTTGGGGATATCAAAAACTAAAACATCAGCAAATTGAAATGTTTTTTATTGTTATGAATGGAAATAATGATTGAAAAACACCATTAGAGCAAGTTTGATTTTGAATAATAGGCATACTTTCTCATGTAAATTTCAATAAAAATAATTTTTATTCTTACATAAGTTGCGGTGGATACATTTGAGCTCAAAAAGAATTAAAATTGACAAAATAAGACTTCTATAATTCATATTCAAAACTGAAATCACCCTTCATTATCTACCTGTAAACTATTTTAAATTGAATAATTTCAACGTCAGTATATACTGATGTTATTTTTTCTTCTATTAAATTTATTATATAGATTAATAGTCATAAACAGTTGACATAGATGTTAAATTTATATAAGCAATCTTTAATGCATAAAATGATAAAACTATCTTTTATGTAAAAAGTGATGAAGGAAAAAAATATTATTAAATTTTTGATGCACTATCAATAAAATTGAAGATAGAGCATATCAAAAGTTTAAACTTAATTTTAATTTTGATATCATCATTTTATTTTATTTTACTTGAGTAGAAAACAGATTTTAAATCTCAATATATATATTAAATCCCATTAGTTTGTAGATTTCAACATTTGAAACTATGAAATAAATATTTATGAAAGAATTTTACAATATTTGCCCTTCTAAAAACTCATAAATCCAACTTCAAATCTTCTAACCTTCACAAGTAACCACAATGCATTCTGAAAATACTCTATATTTAAATAATTAAAGGTAAATAAAATTATGTTTTTATTTTTAATTTCAATTTTTTATAAATAATATATATATATAATTGATTAAAAAGTCTAAGAGGGAACTTAATAGTGGTTTTGGCATTAGATATATAGATTCAACTTTCAAAAAATTTGTTTGGAATAAATTACAAAGACAAAAAGGATATATTTTGATGAAAGAATACTGATTTAGGTTCTCTTAAATGTTATTAACCATTTTTATGGAATATTAATCCATGGTTATCATTCTTTATGATATTATCATAGAATTTTTTCCTTTTTTAATATAATGATTTTCTATTGTGTGGTATGTAGGCTAAGATAAGTTTAAAAGATTTATTGAAGATATATATACCAGAAACAGTATAATCTGTAGATTTATAACTATAACTTACTTTTCTGATGTTTTACATCATTGATAAGTAGCTCATGCATTACACAAGTAAATAATTATAGTCTCTGGAAATAATTCCTTGTGAATTTCAAATTTTTTGTTATTCTTAAAATCATTACTCAAATAAACTAAAAATTTCTTCAAATATTGATTGAAAGCAGGAGTTACAAAATCTTATTTTGTAGTTATAAAAGTTTGAGTTATTTTTCATATTATCAAGTATAATGATCATTTGTAAATTTTAACTTAAAAACTAGTGATCATAGCAAAGTAATACTGGAAGAATCAGATAAAAAGGGTGGAATAAAGTCATAGCACAACAGGAAATGATACAAAATTGTTGATTTTTATCTCACAAAATTCAACATATTTTTAACATATTTTACCACCTTTAGATAATGTTTAGTGGATTTTAACATTATTATAACAAGCAAACTTAACAATGTTTTGATTTTTTTAACAAAAATAAATATTGTTAGATCATTTTTTTAAACAATATGACTTATTTTTATGCTTTATCTACAATAGTTAGTATTTTTTTTGCAGAAATTACTTGTTTTGATATTCTATTTTTGAATTTTTTAAGAGACTTCATTGCATTAAAGTTTTGTAATAATTTTTCATTAAAGCATCATATTTTAAATCTAGAGAATTGGTTTTGAAATAATATATATTTTCATGTTAATTGACTCATTATTTTTGGATTGATAAATTATGTTAAAATTGGGATTGCTTATTTCTAGTGAGTGTACATCATAGTTTGTTTTCAAATCAAAGATTAATAAATGGTGAAATTTGGTAAAATTCTAAATATCTTTTAAACCTTTTTGATTTAAATAATGTTTAATGTTATGTAATCATTCTATAAGTAGAACACAGTTAAAATATGATAATGGTACATTGCTTTCAATTTCTAATACTAAAATTCTATTCTACTTGAAACAATGTAAACTAAAGCTTGGTATCTCATAAGAAACTCACAATTTTCAAAAATCATATTTCCAACTTTTTAAACATGATACACATTAAAATATATTTTTAGAATAATTTCCTAATTAGTTTCAAATACTAGAAAATAATGACCTCAATTTATTTTAATACTTAAACCATTCTGATAAGTGAATTTCACAATCCTCTAAGTAACATATGGTTACCATTTATACACATATGCATGATTTCTCCTTTTGTTTAATTTTAGCTGAATCTAAAAAGTAAAATCACATGTTGAATATCATCTATAGATAAACTTCTTATATTAGAAGCTAATATTTCATATGAGAAATTTGTTATTGAGTTTGGGAAACATTAATAAGTGTTGGGTATTATAATTGTGCCATTTATTCAAGTAAATAAAAAGGATGACCTTCTAAATATTTCATATATATATATATATATATATAATAAAAATTAATTATATAGTAGCATTTAACCATGTTTTTATACTAATGTCATATAAAAAAAGGGATTGAACTAAAACTTTCAGTAAAGAAAATAAAAATAAGATAAGTTAATATTCTTGTTTATATTCTCATCTTTTTGAAATGGCTTACTTAAGGGAGAAAATTATTTGGTTTTAGAGTACAAGAATTTCTAGATAAAAATCTTCACAATATAGTTTGACCCTCTCAAAAAGAAAATTCCTCAAATTTTACTATCACATTTTATATATTTGTTAAGTAATAGAAAATGGAGTTGTGTCTTTGACAATGAAGCTTTAGAAAATGAAATAAATGATTTAAATTTATAATATAATTTTTGAAACAATAAATCATGTATTCAAAAAAAATTATATATCTTACAATCAAGATAACAGTATTAATTAAGCAACTCTAACAACTTTGGAAAGAAAACAAGAAAAAAATAATTAGTAAAATTCATAAGTTATTTTTAGAATTTAAGGAAACTTAATATCTCTACCTGTAAACTAGCCTTAAAGCAGGTTTGGATTTAACATGTGGAAATTCATACATAGTACCCTTCCATCATTAGAGCAGAATAAAATTTATGTAGTTTTATTTTTTTAATTTATAATAGTATTTTTATTTTTGGCTTTTTCATTAGTATAACTATATATTTTTTAACTTTTTTGTTTTTCATAACATAAGTTCAAAGCTGCACATCACTACTTCAAGATGAAACTCCATATAATGTAATAAATGAATGATATATTATAATGAATTTTACTAGAGACTTTTCAAAAATGGTGATTAAGAATACTTATTATAATTTTTTAAATTTTTATTATTATTCTATCTCTTGAAAGGAGATGGCCATATCTCAATTTAATTAGTTTTTCCTCAGAAAAATTTATTCTTGATCTAAATAAAATTGCATCACTATTAACTAGATGTTATTATACAATTTTAACAATTTTTTTATCTGAACATAGTTGAAAGTATGTATAAATTAAAGTGTTTACACATAGTCTTACTATTATCCCACCATTATTTTCACATTTAGATTTCATTATAACTGTAAAATAAGCTTTTCAATAATTTTAATAATACCTTAATATTTAATAATTTAGTTACATAGTAGATTTTTTATCCTTTTTTTATATGAGGCTTATTATATAAACACCACTTTTAGATTTTATCCATTTTGATGTCTGATAATTTAAATTTTCATTTAACTACCCAAATTATATAAAAAAAAATTCAAAAGTATATTTTTTTAATGTACTCTTTTTGATAAACTTATCATTTCATATAGGTTATTCTTCAACTATTTATTGTAATTAATTACCCACTCATTTATGGTCTGTTATTGTTGTTCATTACATACAGACAAAATAAGGATACTCTCATATTATATTGGAGTTTTAAATTAAAAAGTAAATACTAGTGGCTGGTATTAAATATGAAGTTGTTATAACTAAGTTGAACATTAATTAATTATTAAATGGCATTTTATATTACAAATTTTATTGAATGTATATAAAAATAACACTCAAGAAATATATATAAGATATATATATAACCATTGTATATCAAAAATGAAGTACTTATCAACATGGTCTTTTTAAATGATTTTCAAATTTACTTAAAGAGACATTAATATTACCAATTCAAATTTTATATCAAATATAACAATATTATTATTTCATTTTTTATTATTTTACAAAAAATTTGAGTTTCAAAGTAATTTAATTCAGTATTTAATGAATGTTTTTGAAAAATATTTTTAAAAATAGAAATAACCCCTCACAAAAAAAATATAATTTTTTTTACTTACAATTTGCACCATATTTCTATCCTTAAAATATTTGTATTCTTCTAACAAAAATATTTTTTAAATAAATTTAAAATTTTTTTCATTATTCAATTACAAAATGTCAAATTTATAATTTATTTTACCTTACTAAAAAATTTAGTTGAAAATTTAATTTTGTATTTCCAAAAAATAAACTTAAATGTCAAAAATTAAAAAAACAAAATTATAAATACAATTATGAGAAAGAGGTAGATTAAATTTATAATATTCATATAAAAAAAATTCATATATTTTATGGTGTTTGAATTTTAAATTTAATGTATTAAAAAATAATTATTAAATAACCAAGCCAAATGAAATTGGCTTGGATTTTTGGTATCACTAGCACTTATTTTTTTTCTTATACTCACATTTTAATTTTTAATTTTTTTTTTTCTACATTTCTCATTTTTTTTATGATTTTTAATGTTTTTAAGACCGAAGTTGCTTTCAAACAACTTCGGTCTAACGTTTCTCTCACTTTCCCACCAGATTGCACCTGGTAGGGAAAGTCGCTTCCATTTTAGAGACCAAAGTCCCTTGCGGGAACTTTGGTTTCTCTGTGTGCATTGCACAGCCAGAAAAAAACTGGCTGTGCAATGCACTGCATGCAGCACATGCAACACGCATCGCTGCTGCAAGTAATGCGCATTGCATGCATCAAAAATGCGCGTTGCATGCAGCCTGCATTGCTGCTGCATGCAACGTGCATTTCTGCTGCATGCAGCGTGCATTGCATGTGCTGCGCATATCTCATGCAGCTGACTTGATATCAGCTGCATGAGATATGGTAGCGATTGTGCAACGCGCGTTGCACACTGCTTTGGCCACCTCCCAGCCTAGTAAATTAGCTGGGAGGGTGGCAAACATTACAGCAAGCAATCGAAGTCGCTTTTAGCGACTTCGATTGCTTGAAAGAGACACTTCCAGCCAGGGGAAACCTGGCTGGAAGTACTAAATTGCAAAGTAAGGGACCCAAGCCAATTTCAAAGGCTTGGGTCATAAATTAAGGTTTCTAAAAAGCAGCCAGTATAAATCTGGCTGCAATAAAAAGTAAATTTTTTAAATAAAATACATAAAAAAATAAAAATGTGTTCAAATAAAATATACAACACTCTTCAGCCAGTAAGAAACAGCCTTCCATTGTTACACATAGAAACAAAATCAAATGTTTCTTTCATCAACATTGGCCATGTTTCAATATTTTGAACCAAGTAAGATCAGGAAAAAGGTCACGGCAAAAAAATTGCATAATTAAAAGTCTCCCAATTTAATATGGTGCGGAGGTTCATATTTTAGAAATAGGTGGTGCACATGATAGTTCCCTTTAAAAAAATTCAAAAATGAATTAATTTTGGCGCAATGTAAATTTAAATGTGATGAGTGTATGTTTTTTAGCTACGTGAAACATGGTAGCTAGAATTATGTGGCGTCAATTTTTTTTAGATGTGAAATTCAGTGTTCCACAAATGTGCATCTGTACAACATGCAGCCAAGTAAATTCTAGCTGGAATTAGTATATGCATAGGAAAAAATGATCATGCTGTGTACAGTGCCTTGGCAACATAATTCTTGGAATTTAGATGAAGTTTATCATATGACTTGGAGAGCTGCATTTTTTTGAAAATGTGATCAGTGAAAATTCATGATATATACATCTGTTTGCCACCCAATTAATTTTTTCTTTCTCTTTCTCACTTACCTTTTTCAAAAATTATCAATCATATTTTTGCTTTATCATTTTGAATTATTGGTACTATTTTCTTGACCTTATCTGATTAACGGTAAGCAAATTTTTCTTGCTATTGCATTTCATATCATTTTGGTTTGTTACACTTTTTTACACTTTTGACAAGTTAATCTAATGATTCTAATTCTTAATTTATTTTTATGGTATCTTTTACTGTACCCTTTCGATTCATTATAAAATAATTATTTTTCAGTTAACTTAAAGTTTTTTTATTTGTTTGTCAATTTACTTTTCTTTATTCCTTATCAAAAATGTTCAATTTATTTATCTAACCATTTATTTTTTAAAACAGTGATTATAAAATAAACTTTAAAATTAATTTTGATCAATCAGCTACAAATGGAAGAAGATTTAATAGACATGTAAGTTCATGTTTTGCTTATCATTTTTCTATATTTCTTTAATACTTTCTCAACCATTATATTATTAATATGAAAAGTAAAACATCATCTCGTACTTTCTGAAAGCATACAGGATAATTTTTTGATTTTCATAATAATAATTAGATTGTTTGTACTTTACCTTTAATTTATTGATTTTTAAGTTGTTTCAAAGTCTTGTACTTGCTGAAAGCATACAGGACAATGCTACAATTTAAAAATTAATAATTTATTGAAGTATAACTTTCTCAGTCAATATATTGATCAGAGCAAGATTTTTCATTTTATATATGTGGATATCATAATTCCGTAAATTTTTTAATATTACTAGTGTATTGGAGTTATACTTTCATTATATTATTAATATTAAGTGTAGAGCCAAATCTTGTACTTGCTGAATGCATACAGGATAAAGCTATACTCTTTATATGTATAATTTAATAAAGTATACCTTTGAAACGCTTTCTTAATATTTGAAATAAAGAAAAAGTATATAAATTTACTAATATGTAGATATGATAACTTTTGTATTTCTAATATTGAAGATATGATAAAGTTAAAGGTATCATTGACTGATAATTGAAATTATGTTACTATTTTCTAATTTTTGATTTTTTTCTATTTTAAATCAAAATTGAATTCTCTTAGGATTGAACCATCAATGAGTAACGATTTGAAAAAAAAAACGGCCAGGGAAGAACTCTAACAATAGGCGGGCGAAAGACATTGCTACTGGAATGAAACTTGTAAACGCTCTTGGAATGGATACAAACCGGAAGAAGCCACATTTCTATGCACGATCTTATGCAAATAATATGACAGATTGCAATAATTATTACAATTTTTTTCCTGGATGTAGTATTTATAAACCAAAAGGTGTCTTAATACCTAATGTTCTTGTGCAGACTTTTGAAATTCATGAGCTCAAAGAACTAGATATGTTAGAAGCTACGGTGCAATGCATTAAGGATCTTTCTTACTGCGAACATGAAATTAAAAATAATGGTTATCATCAAAGAGCTGGTGGTTTTGGAAAAATGTTTGGTGGTGGCTTTATTTTAGATAGAAAGAAATCTTTACATATTCGTAAGTATCACTTTTTTTAATTTAAATACTGAATTTTTGAATGCTTTTCCTTGCAGATGAATACACTGATGATATTGTAAAAACGGATGAATATAAAAAACGAATGAAGAGGATTGCAATGTACTTTGAATATTTTTTTAAAAAAATATCATATGTAAAGTACAATGAGGCAACTAATCTTTGCGCAAAACTTGGTATTCCTGGATTTTCAAAAGTTTCTAGTGAAGAAGAGGGTGTACCGTTTGCTAGTAATTTAACTTGGACATTTGGAGGGAATGGTAATGGGTTCTCTAATGAGGTTCATCTTGATAAGGATGCAAGTGAGTATACTTTAGGAATATTTTTTCCTAAAGATACAGAAAAAAACACCATTCATATGAAGTATGATAAGACCCAACCACGACAAATAGGTGGAGAACTTATGTTTCCCAAAATTCGAAGTAAAATCAACTTTGAAGCAACTAATGGAATAACAGTGACATTATGGCCTGCCAATCAACTAAGGCATTTTACCTCAAGATGTCATGAAATTCCTGGCTTCACTAGGATAGGTTCTTCTATTCAAATCAGCACTAGACTTTTTCATGCTATAGAAAAGCTTAATTTTTTTGATATTGATATTTCAGAATACTTAGAAATTAAAAAAGAAAAATTTAGGTTAGAATATTTGATTAGTGCTTTGAGAGTTTTTTTGAAAAGAGATGACTTAATAGAGGAAGAAATAGAATCAGCAAAGTATTATTTATCTAATGTTAAGACAAATCTAAAAAATCTAGATATATAAATATTAAAAATTTATATTATATATACACAACTTAATGCAAATTTAAACATGATAAATACTGGGAGTAGCTGTAACATTTTCAGTTTTGATAATTATAGTATTATCTATTTTTTTTATTTGTGAAATAAAATAATTTTTTTTCATAATATTATAAGAAAATTTGATTTGCTTTTGAGGAAATATATAAGTTGTGAAATCTTTAAATGTCATTTTTATTAAATTGGTAGCAAAGGTTCTAAAATAAAAAAAACTATAATAAAGAATTTGAAATATATTAGCCATAAAAATGTGCTTTTAATGCTACAAAATTAACTGTATAGTATTTTAGGTCAAACAGGCTTATTAATAAAAAAGTTAATAATAAAGGGTTGAAGAAAGAATTTTGAATCAATAATAGATTAAATTGTATTTTTTTAAGAATGTACTCATTTAATTATTTAAATTGTTCTACTTCTGATTAAAAATGTTACAATCAACAAAAATATTTGTAATAATTAATAGATTATATAATATTAAAGGTAAAGTAACAAAACTAGAGCAGTTATCATATTTTTATATAAACAATAAAATATTTAAGAATTTAATACAATTATTTGAAATCATATAAGTAGATTTTAAAATCTTTGTTATTGCTGGACTTACAATAATTTTTTTAAATAATTAATTTAGAAAATCATGTCAAAGGTTACTTAATAAATTTCAAAGATGGTCACATTTTTGACGTATTTGAAGGAAAATAACTTGAATTATACAAGATATATCATATAGACAGAACTTTATCTATTTACATGTTGGAATATTAATTTATTGAAAGGCTATGTTTAGCAAAAAATGGTGATACTGGCTGAATGGAGCTCCAGTGATTAACAAAATCTGCAGAAATAGCCCTAGAAATTCCCAGAGGACTTGGGGTATCAAATTTTAAAGGAAATGGATCACACTTGCCTATAAAAGGTTTTATTAATGTTAAAATATAGTTATTTAAATTTTTCCAAATTATTTCTTCCATCAAATGATTTTTTTTTCATGTAAATTAAGAAACTTAACTTCTGATATTACCTCCAAGCAATCAGCTGCTGAAGCCAATCTATGATCTTGAGAGCTCAGAAATAAACCACGGACACCATCGATTATATAGAATGTGAAAGATTGATATCGGTGGTGGGAGTATTCAGAATTTATTTTGTTTAGTGCAGCCTTTTGTTTCTCTCTCATTATAGTCAGTTCAGTATTTTCGTTTTTCTCACTTGATTGTTGAGCTTCACTAGTCTTGCCACTTGATATTGTTTCAGCACAATATTTTGATTTAAGAATGATAATTGACATAATTATATCAATGATAATGTTGCTGATTTGAAGAAGAGTTGACATTGATATATCACAGGTTTGAAGTGAAGTGGGACCAACTTCTAAGCCATCAGGAATTGGCCTCTTCAGATTTGAAAGGTGAGCTAGAAGCTGAAGACCACATTCAATTGGACAATCTGAGTTAATGTTTTGATGTGATGGAAGCTGGCTGAATTCATGTGTGGTCAGATAAAGTGAAGATGATATAAGAGATACCCATGAAGAACGGCAGTGGTCACTTGGGATTATTAATCTCATGAGCATTCGGATAAGATTGGATTCAGGGTGATCCGTTTTCTTTGTTGAGGAAAGAATTTCAGTATTTAAACCATCAGGATCACATTAATCTTCCATTTTTTTGAAATCAATATTATCGAGTACCCATAGCTGTGAGCTATCAATCTCTAAAAAAATATTTGCTACAAAAGGAAAAAAAAAATAAGTAAAAGAACAAAAGTCAAGACTAAAAATTATGGTAACTTACATAACTCAGTAAGTTTTGAAAGCCAATCTTCTCCACAAGATTTTTCCCAATGAAAAGTAAACATTGGAATATTTGACATGGGTTCTTGGGAAGAAGTAGAAGAGCGTAATTTGAGGAGAGTAACAATTTCCAACCACGACCTGAGGACCTTTGCCATGCTGATTCTACCTTTATAAAAATTATGAATTTTACAGAATTCCTCCTGCAAATCAGATTCTTTTAGAACTGAGGGTGAATAAGTTAGAGGTTTTTTCGATATCTTGATTGGAGTTGATTTCATTGGTAGAGAAGCTTTCAAAGTGGTCAAAGTAGGTAATTTAGGAGGTGATGGGTATTTCTTCTTAGAAATGAAGGAATTTGGTGATGAGCTGTTTGAATCATCATCTTTATCAAAAATATCAACATGTCTTGAAGAAGATTTTAAACTTTGCTTTTTTTGATGAACAAGCATAGCTTCATATTCTGACAGTTTATCATCGCTATTTTCATTGCTCTTTTCATCATCTTCATCAGGGAGAGGGCATTTATGGATGGAACAATCTACAGCAGGTGAGTTTCTGGTAAAAAATATCAAAAGAAAGATAAAAAGTACAATATGTAGGCAATAAAAGAGATATATGATAGAATTTTAAAGATAAAAGAATAACAATAAAAAAAAAAGAAACAAGAATATACTCATTATCAAAACCATTGCTTTTTTTTGAGATTTATTATTTGATACATCAGAAAATTCATTAGCAGAAGCCGGTTTAATACGTCGAACAAAAGAGGAGACTTGGGATAATCATTTTTTCTTGGAGTGGATAACAGGTGTTTCAAGATTTTCCTTAGAAGTTGAAGCATGAGTTAAATCTGATGGTTCATCTGTCTCATCATCATCCCTAATGACAATGATTTCATCAGGAGGAATCATACCCTCCTCATAAGCTACAAATATATATGAAGAAAAAAAAATATTAATAATCTTATCTACTAATTTAAAAGGAGACAAAAAAGGTGATGAACATACATTTTTCAAGGCTTTTCACATATTGGAGTAAGTCATTACAAGGGTTAGATAAATATGAAGGAGAAGGATTATTGTTAAGGATCTTGACAAGCTCTTCTGTTTTATCTCTATCCAATTCAAGTAAGTTGCGATACTGAACTCTTGTTATTTCCTGCCTCTCATTGCTAAGTACAGGAGGGTTAGGTGCCATGCCATGTGGCAGACATGGTGCAAGCTCAAAAGCTTCAAAGCGAGTATCAATCAGAGAGTGGGATGAAACACATTCGGGTGCTGGAAAATCAAATTTTTGAAAAAAAAAGATATAGAACATAAGTGAAATATATAAATTAAGAGAGAGGAACATGATATACATACAAAGTGGAGGTGTAGGATTTTGTATACTAGACATATTGATTAATGAATATTAAAAAAAAGTATTCAATATCAAAAAATTATGATGTAATATGATGAATAATTATAAGAAACTCTATTCTAGAAATTTGAAGTTGATAATTTAATAGGATAAAAAATTGAATAAGATTAAAATTAAAGTGAGGATGAAAGAAACAGAAAACATAAAGAGGGGGATTTTATATTATTTGAGCTTTTTTTAACATGTATTATTCATAGTGGGGTAAACTGAGTAACATGCTAAATCACAATCTGTTTATATTGAAGCAAAATTTGATGTAGCTAACAGAAAATACTAGTAATTCTTTGGGGACTTTTAGTGTGAAAAACAAATAATAACAAATTTATATCCCATATGCAAATTTCCACAGGTAAATACAAAATTTTTTAAATTAGAATTTACTCCTAAACAATGGAGATACACTTAATTAGTATATTATATGAAAAAAAAGGATAATCCTTTATGAATATTTGTTAAATTTACTTTCAGATGACAATGCGAGATTCAAATATATACTGATATGCCTCATCAAACAAGAAATGAATTATAAATATAAAATTGGTAACATTAGAATTTAAGATAAGAATTTGTTTTTTAAGTGACAGGAGGGGTGTCAGGCTAGGGTGTGGGCACCGTGACTAAACCTTTGATAAACTTGGATACAACTAAGGGAAAAAAAAATTGAATAGTTTTATTTTGCAATATATCTTAGTCTGCACAAGATATTGCATTGTTGTCCCTAACTATACCAATATTGTTACTTTTCAAAAGTTATAGGACTACTAAGTTGATAAAATATTATTATGAATCACCCAATGAAATACCTTAAGCAACATTCAAAATTATTAAAATATTAATATTCAATTTGAGATTTGGATTAGCTAATTTTTCACAACTTACCACAGTTTTGATTAATATAATAAAACTTGAAAAAAATTGTTGAGATAACCTAGAAATGGGTGCAAGAAAATGATGAAACATATGACTTGAAACTTAACTCATACACTATTGATAAACTTCATGGATCCTGATTAATTTCTATCAAAATTAATTTTGAGACTAGCATATTGAATTTTAGCTAAGACCAAGTACTGTAAGTGCCATGGTTTGTATTCAATATATTGGTGTTAAAATTAATTTTGATAGGAATCAACAAGTATCATATGGCACCATGCATGAAACACTGACAGAAACCATCAAATTTATGAGGCAATGAACCTCATAATTTCTATCAAAATTAATATAGACCCCTGCATATTGAATACAAGCCATTTCACATGGACTACACAGACATAGATAAAATTCAACATGCATGGCTTAAAATTAATTTTGATCGAAATTAACCAAGGCATTAAAACATCAATTTTTATATGGTGTACTTGATCAAACAAGTTTATCTAACTGCTTAGCTTACCTATACTTATAGGAATTTTATGCATAGTCCATGTCCATATTAATTTCGATCGAAATTAATGTTGACTAATACATAATGAATACATTCTATGCCACTTACACTTGCCAGGCATAGCTACCATTAAATATTCCAGCATCAAAAATTAATTTCGATCGAAATTAATGAGCATGATAATCACGAATTTCTGGAGTCAACTGCTTATTTTTATGCATGGTGCCTTGCCAACATTAATTTCGATCGAAATTACTTTTGATACTGGCATATTGCATGTATATATGCCTGGAAAGTGTAAGTGGCATAGTGTGTACTCATTATGTATTGGTCAACATTAATTTCGATCAAATTTAATGTTGACATTTGCATATTGAACCCAAGCCAGAAAACAACCCAGAAGATTCTTCATAAAACTTCCCATTAATTTCGATCGAAATTAAGGCTGACCATATACATATTGAATGGTAGTTATATCTGGTCTGAGTAAGAAGAGATTACTTATATTCAATATGTATTGGTCAACATTAATTTTGATCAAAATTAATGAGCATTTAAAGGATGAACTTTTTCAGTCAGTTAGTTGTTTCAATGCATAATGGCATGCCAACATTAATTTTGATCAAAATTAATGTTGAAATGATATAATGCTTTTTTTCATGACATGTAAAGGACGGCAAGTATTTTTAAGTATTGAAATTTACTATACATGTTGAGGGTAAATATAAAATTTACATATCCATATTAATTTCTATAAAAATTAATGTTGACCAATACATAATAAATAGTAAATATGCCTGGCTAGTGTAAGTGGCATAGCTTTTTTACAATCTGCACTTGGAAACATTAATTTCGATCGAAATTAAGGTTCATGATTATCATCAATTTATTCAGTCAGTTGCTTACTGTTATGCATGGTAACATGTCAACATTAATTTTAATAAAAATTGAATTTGACATGCCACCAAGCATTTTTATGTAAGATGAAAAGTAGGGCACTCTATTCTTAAGTAAACACATTACAATGCATATTGAGCATGTAAATATCATTTACACATTAATATTAATTTCAATCAAAATTAATGTTGACCAATAAACATTGAACACAAGCTTTACAACTTACACACACCAGATATAACTACCATTCAATATGTATATGGTGCTCACTAATTTCGATCGAAATTAATGAGCAGTTTTATGAAGAATTTTTCGGGTCGTTTGCTGGTTTGGGTTCAATATGAAAATGTCAATATTAAATTCTATTGAAATTAATGTTGACCAATACGTAATGAATACACACTATGCCACTTACACTTTCCAGGAATAGACACCATGCAATATGCCAGTATCAAAAGTAATTTCGATCGAAATTAATGTTGGCAAGGCACCATGCATAAAAATAAGCAGTTGACTCCAGAAATTCATGATTATCATGCTCATTATTTCAATCGAAATTAATTTTTGATACTGGCATATTTAATGGTAGCAATGCCTAGCAAGTATAAGTGGCATAGCGTGTATTCACTATGTATTGGTCAACATTAAATTTGATTGAAATTAATATGGATACATAAATGTGACATAAAGAGGTATGGACCATCAATTTGTTGAAAATACATTTTTATATCTCATGCATTATTTGTTTTTCTTAAATAAAATGTTACTCTCTCTCAATATCACTTTATAACATTTACCAAGCTGCTTTGAAAAAAAAACAGAATACATAAAATTCAATATAAGATAGCTATATTACACAGAAGATCACCGTTATACCTAAGTTATGATGATGTTGATGCTCTATTAATTGATTCCCAAATCTTTACCAGATCAATATCAGCTCCAACCCTAAGTGACTCATGTTAATTCACAGATAATCCTTGCAAAAATGTTGCTGAATAGCAATTCTTGGGGTGGTATTTGGGAACATTGAATATACCATTTTGTGCAACTGTCCTTTCTGATGACCGTGAATATGTTTTTAATGCTGATTTTTTTTGAGCTGGTGTATGGGCTAAGTCCTTTGTCATCTTATCCATTTTTTTAAACAAATCATTGAGTTCAGGATTTCGCCATCCAGGAATAGCTTGGATAGGTGCAGTTGGGGCTGGTGCTGGGCCTTCCTCGATATCAGAGATGCACCTAGTATCATTGAAAAGCACAACAAAACCTGGCACATCACTGCAGAGATCTCTTGCTAACTTGTAGCGTGCACTAGCAATCTGAATTCCAACTAAATCAGCTTCATAATAACAAAAAGTAAAGTAAAATAAAAAACTTACCTTGGTCCGATAACGTTTTACTTGTGCCCTTGCCCTTTTTTCAATCTTTTCTCTTGCTACCCTTTCCTCTTCTTGCCCAAACAACCTTATCATCTCCTTCCCCTTATTAACTACCCATTTCTCAATAACACATTGAGTGAACTGAAGCTTTGACTGATCGATTGTATTCAAGGTGGTGAGCCATCTGGTACAGTGGTCGCATACTATGCTTCCCATGACTTGATTCCATGTTGATTCTGAAAAATCACGGCAAGTCCAATCAAACGCGAATTTCCGAAAACCTTTTTCTTGCGATTCACGCTCTAAGTTTCTTTTGACAGAAAGTGGGATCAGTGCTCCTCCTTTTAGTCCTTGAGGCTCAGGTGCTGGAAAAAATTCGGGTAGTCAAATTTTGGATTGCAAGAAGGCTATAGAATTGGTTATCAGAAATTGTCGATCAGCTTCAGAATTGGCATGGTTAGAAGATTGGACTTGGGTTAGGACAGTTTGAATGGTTTTTAGTTTGAATTGGCTCCAATCTTTCCAATTTTCAATCTCCAAAGGTGTTGGGCTCACAGGATATTTTGATATTTGTGTTGGTCCCCCAAGACAATACTTCAGAAAGTGGTAAATATTTCTATTTAGACTGTTCGAGCTCCTGGGAACATCATTCCTTCTAACTAAGCCTCTTACAGCCCTTAACCCCCGTTCTCGCTCATGAGACTCTGCTGAATTGAGTCTGTGGTAATCACTGATACCCATAATGATTGAGGGATTCACTAACAATTCAAATAAGTTAATTAAATTGGTTATTTTTCAATAAAAGAATACACTACAAATTTGACTTACCTGCTCCACTTGTGCTTGCTCCTTGGTTAGGCTGAGCAGATGATGATTGGTCTCCGAAAAATTCCCTCAATGCTTCACTAGCCCAATCTCTTCCTAGCTGATCAGCTTGCTGATCAGCACTTTCAGAAGCAGAAGGATGATTGGGATTAAAATTTCTCGGTTCTGAATGAGACTTTTCACCTGGATTGGGATTAGGTGGTGGGTTAGGATTAGGTGGTACAGATTGAGATGCATCTGGAGGTGGATCAGCAGAGGGTGGTGGAGGAGTATTTCCAGTATTAGTATGTTGAGGCGGAAAACAATCAGAATCGGTTGGGTCAACAGACATCCCTTCAAAATTATCATCCATAATGAACTGTAATAAAATAAAATAAAATAAAAATAATCAGTTGTTAAAATTTATACCTATCAAAGCTAAAGTAAAGAAAGAAACTATGTATATAGTCTTGTAAACGTGTATGTTCTCTTGTCAAAAAATAAAGTGAATAATATATAGCTATCAGCTAAAGTTGGAAGGTCAAACTATTTATAGTAGATGAATGAGCAAGAAGATCATTCATTAAGTAAAAATTTTATCATATTTCTCATTATCATGATTTTATTTCTTTCATTCTTACATTTAAGATAAAAATGACTCATTGAAAGCATGGGTTCTCTCGCAATAAAAGCAACCAAAGTAATTTTTCACTGATTTATGATAAGTTAAGTTGGATGCATTGCATTTTTTAATCGAGCATTTAATTATTTCTTTCACCATTTACAAATATCACCAATCCTACAAATTTCCCCAATCCCAAATTAACACAAAGATGTTAGTCAACAGAAAATAAATTTGATTAATTTTTTCACTCACTACTGTCTGCAGTCCAATGGCAGTGACAACCTCATCTTTGATTCCAAACATTCCTTTTTTGTGCTCAACAGTAGCTGCATGTCCAATTATTGTATCTTTCTTAATCACAATTTGAGTTGCTTTGGCTACTCTTACTAACCGACAATGCACTTGTGGGAAAAGCTCATAGGGATCCTTTGATGTTTCTTCTGGACGGAGCTCTTTGAAAGGACTTACTATTAAATATATTTGATCATTCTCTTCCTTTGATCTGAAAAGATCATCAATTTGCCCAAACTGGCTATCTTTTCCATAGTAGAATTCAATTCTTGAATTAGCAATGTGTCGATGGTAACTAGTAAACCTCTTTCCATGTATCAATATGCTTGCTACATTTTAAACTACCCGATCCCCACTTTTCTCCGATGGTGTCAAAGCCCGTCTTGAAGTTTCTTTTCCCATTCGTGCCCTTACCCATTTAGTAAATAATGCCATACTTAGATGGATCCATTTGTTTTGTTTATCGAGATCAATATGGATTTTTTTAGTCTCACATTGATCATTATCTTCAGCTTCACCAAGATCTAATACCCTAGACTTCCGATACCAATGTTTGAGCATTGTTAGCGGTATCTCTCCTGTGGTAAATATTAATAAATTAGCACAGCTGAGTTTTTAAATCATTGCTTACAAACATTACATACGTGGATGGTGATTGTTTGGAATTTCAGATAATATATGATTCACCCGCTCTCCAGACCAAGTAGCTGTACCTGATGGTGGACCAAGACGCTTTATCATTTCAGGATAATGTTGAGTGAAATGCAGATTTGGCTTTGCATTAATATTCTTCCAACCCTCTTCAAGGCACTCACAATACTCTAACAGAAATTGATCTAGATCTTTAAGCTCATTAGTCTGTATATTTTTTAATGTCAAAAAATTGGTGATCGAGCATAATGTTACAAGTGACTTGAGAAGATAATATTCTCTTGGTTTATCAGCTGAGGAAGCTGAAGATTCAGATTCTTTAAATTTTTCAGACCAAAGGGGTATAAGTGACAAAGGGAAGTAGAGAGTATACAGCATGTGCCATTCTGCTGCCTTGAGGGATCCTGCCTTTTTAGATCCTACTGATTTTGGAACTCGTGTTAGCCAGGAAGGTCTTCTTACTTGATCAATCATCTTCCATACAACCTGTAGCTCTGCTGCTGTGATTTGTGGATTACTACTACCTTCATTTTCTTTCTCCTTACCTTTCCTTTTATTTTCTTCATCTCTAGCTGTCTCATTTGATGAGTGAGATCCTTCACTCTGTGATATGCTAATGCTTCTTTGCCTTAAGTTATACAATGAATTCCTACTGTCACTGCTGTGAGACTGTATTGAGGCCACATCGCTATATGGAGGAATAAATTTGGAGCTGGATGACCTACTCTGGCTTCTTGATCGATTTGTTCCCAATCCTTCATTATCTAGTCCATGATGACTTGATGACTGTCTTGAACTTGTACGTCTTTGCCGCTTGTGCTGTCTCATGTGTCCTGTATCATCATCATCATTATTCGTGGTGCTTAAGCTACTTCTATGTTTTTTCGAATGTTTGTGCAGTGAAGTATCAGAAAAGAAATCATCATCTTCTTCTCTTACATGCCAATTTTTATCCTTTTCCAGCTTTCTTTCTAGATCTTTTGCTGCATTTTGGATTTGAAAATAGCTTAGACTGTGATCTTTTAGGTTGCCGAGCATATGTGAATGCATAACATCAATTGAGCAATATTCAGTTGGAAGCCAATATTCAAGGTTATTCAGCTCACTCCATCGTACCCCATGATTTTGAACAATTGATACACGCTCCCGATGTGACTTAGAATTTTTCCACTTTGTTGCCCAGCACATATGATCCTCATGATTCCGTAATGAAAAATTTCCCACATTCTTTTCACTAATTTCATCTTTAGAGATATTACAGAAAGAGCAGAACATTTTTGCAGAGTGACTCGAAAAGCCAGCCAATTTTCGTATTGCAGGAATGTCACCTATCAAAGAGAACAATGCAACTCTTAATTTCCGGCCTCGTGGATAAAGATGTGTCTTTTCAATCAATATACCATCCCATAGAGTTTGTAGATCATTAACCAGTGGTTTTAGAAGGTGATTAAGCTGTTCACTTGTGGGTTCTGTTGGTCCGGGTATAATAGAATACAAAAAAAGATTTTCCATTTTGTATCTATCTTCTTGAGGTAGGTTCATACACACCATCATAATATTGCCTACAGACTTCTGATGACCTCTAATCCTATTGCCACCAGGCCTAAACCAGCCGACATATAAAGTAAACATTAAGTTGCCTGAAGTTATCGTATATTCATCATCATTGCTATCCAGAGCTGGAGTGGTTATGGGAAAGTTTTTCCAAATTGAACCATCACAAACATCCTTCATCAAATCACACTCTACACGTTCTGCCACAGGGGTTTTCTTCTCAATCAGAAGCTCAAATTTGAACAGTTTGATCTTTTCCTTAAGCCAGTCGATAAAAGAATGGTGATGAAATGTTTTAAGAGATAAGTATTTTACATGTTCTTGATGTTCCTCCATCAAATACAGCCTTTCATCACATTTAACTGCAATTTGTCCTGCTCCAAACATTTTTAAATAGCGCTTTGATGATGAAAGAAACAGTTGATTGCAACATAGTATAGATGGTTGAGATTCAGAGTTATACTCATAAAGAGCAAAGCATTTAGGACAGCATGTTTTAATGAAAAATGATTGATTGAGCTTTAATCGACTAAAAACTGTATCTATCGAGCGTGGGACCAGGAGGACAATGCTATCAGAATCCAGTATTCCACTATCACCTAGAAGTTTGAGCCTCTTAATTTCTTCATCCAAAAATTGAGTACAACCTTCTTTGCTCAAATGATGAATAAGAGAAAGCATTTCTGCCTGCCACATAATTATTTGGCTATACCGTTCCCCAAGATTTGAGTTTCTAGAGACTGTTGAAGATACTTCTGCCCCTATGTAATAAATCATTGAAACATCATAAAGACTTTAATTCTCACATTGAACTATAGATATACAGCTTACTGTTTCTGTGGAGCGGGAACTTCCAATGTTAAGTGGATTGTTGGAAGAAATAACCATCTGGGCCTTCCTATTTCTTTCCTCTTGATGTTTTGCATAAGAATTAGAGCTTTTGAAAGCCATACCAACTTCAAAGGACCCAGAAGAAGTTTGATAGTTTCTATTGACACATCCAAGATCTTGACATTGACATACATGAAAAAATGGAGGCATTGTAATTTTGATAATTGTAGGAATAAGTTAGCTATTCGAAGTTACCAATTGAAGGTATTCCTTTTTTTGAAAGGCACTAGCTAATATAAGCTACATTTTTTTATCAAAATAATATGATGGAATATGTGTTGAAATTATTTAAGTTCAAATGTTTAATTTTTAATCGGATAAATTATATATTAATTTAAAGTTATGCAGTCTACTTTATTTGTATTCTGTATACTCTCTGCATTTGTACAACAATGCATGCATGTTTATCAGAATATTTTCTATCATAGAAAAAATTCTGTTGTACGCACAAGCATCTTAATTGTTTTTCTATCAAATGCCTTCTGAGTTATATCTAACTACCCTATAATTATTTGATTTTGATAAAAATTCTTAGTTATGGACTATAAGAAAAGTAATCCATATTTTTAACATAATTATTTAAAAAATTACCCCAAAAATCAAAGTTAAACCCAAAAATAAGGTTAATATTTTGTAAAAAAACAATCACAAACATATTTCTTTCACTTTGAAAATTGGTCTGTACTAGGTAGAATTTTCTATAAAGAAAAAATCAAAAATACTCAAATAATAGATGCTACAAAAGTGTAAACCTTAAAGAATTACATAAAAGCTGAAACCTTGTATAACTTTTCATACATAAATGTGATGAAGTGACACTCTAGTCTATTTATTCAGGTTGAAAAAAATTACACAATAGAATACGTATTACTATCATATTGGACCAAAAATAATTTTTTGGTAATCAAAAAATGAACATAGCCTCACATTTAACAAATTATTTTTGTGGAAGAATTTTTTGAAAAGAAAAAAAAATCCGTTTCTTAAATGAGTCTGCTTTTATCACATAATCATTCTCTTTATTTTATACCATTCCGTTTGAGTTCAAGTTGCATATAAAAATATAATTTATGCATATTATAATTCCATAAAGTTGAAATATTTCTTATTCTTAATTTTTGTGATATTTCTCCTTAAATCAACTTTGATCATAAAGTTTTGGAGCTCAACAATTTATCCTTCCTCTTTGTTTAACTAAATTGAACACTTTCTTAATCTAATTATTTATGAACCCTAGTAGCTCTTACTTTCCTCATGGAAACCTGCCCACAAACACAAGAACACTTAATAGAATTTTTAATGAGACTTTGCCTCCATTCAATTCTCACTTTTGTAGATCTATACACAATTTTTGTTGTTCACTTTTGGATATGTCACCAGAATCAAATGGATGGAAACAAAACCCTACTGAAGAGCAAATAGAGAGATTTTCATCATTTGAAATGGATTCTTTCAACCTTGCCTTTGAACTACCTCATCCAGAATCAAATTCAGCTGTTTCAGAAAGGTTTCCACAAATTTTCTGTGAATCTTTTATTGACCACCTTTGCATGTGCGGTTTCCCAGGGTCAACTTTTGCTTGGAACCTAGATTGGTTTGAAAAATGGAACCAGTTATTGGCAAATATTATCATTAAACACTGGGACAATGCCTTAAAACCCAATAATTTGATTGCATATCCAATTGACTCAACTCAAATTAGCTTCTCAAATCAAATGGGAGTTCTTCACCGTTGGTTTTTAGGTCATTCTGATAAATTATGACTTGGGAAGGATTCTGATAGCTCTCAAGAAATAATCAAAGTGAGAAAGCATAAATATAGAATAAAAAAAAAGTATGAAAATCCCCTTTTTTTCAACCATTTTTATTTATGACCTTTATTTCAAATAAAAAAGATTCTTAGAATTCAGTTAACCAAACTAAACTTCTTAAACAGCTTCCACATTGTGAAACTTATCACAACCTTTTTACAAACATCAAGTGTTGTTCAGACACCAAAATTGATAATGATGGATCTTTAAGACGTATCTTAATGCAATGGAGGTCTGAAGATTTTTTTAAAGTTGAACAGTATCTTGACCAACAACACTTTGATATTCGAGATACTTTGACCTACTCTGGAAGTATGCTAAAGGACTTGGCCTTGTACAAAAGAATCAGTTTGGTTTCAACATTATCACCTAACCTTAATCCTTCTCATGTCCCCCGGGGTTTGCCGAATGACTGTTATTCTCCCTTATATCTTGCATCTCTAAATCCTCAACAACTCAGACTTTTAAATCCTCAAAATCCCATAAATTTACCTGCTCTCCTTGAAATTCTTTCTTCCTCTAATGTGAGTGATTGACAAACTCCCTTAATAATAGGTTTGCACACTCATACTCCTCATTTCCACTGTTTGGGACACTTAGCCTTGAAAACAAAAACATAATTTTAATGATTACTATTATCATTAAAATTTATAGAAATGAAATTTGGCTTACATTGTTAGCTCCATTTTTTTCCTTTGAATCTTATACATGCTGAATTCTATACTTCCTTGTACAAAATAATTCAAAACATTTACTTCATTTTGCTGCCCCATTCTATACAGCCGATCAACAGCCTGTTGCTCAACTGCTGGATTCCAATTTGGCTCCTATTTCAACATTGAACATATAAAAAATTTAATATTTTTGTTCTTAATATGAAATAAAAGACATTGAGCTCACCATTATATATACATTTTGAGCACACCTGAGATCTATACCCACTCCTGCAGCCTGAATCGTTCCAACCAAAACTTGGCAATTTTTATTAAAATGGAATTCATGCATATTTTTGTCTCGCTTTGTCATGCTGAGTTCACCCGTAAGCTGGGTATACCTAATATTGTGGTCATCTAAAGCCATTTTTATTCTATTTTGAAATATTAGAAAATTGTTTTTAATAAGCCAACACAATTTTGTAAAACAATTCATTATAGAATCACTTACATCTGCAAAAAGTCTGCAAAGTTGGAGAATATAACAGCTTTTGGAAAATTTATATCCCTTTCACCAAACAAAAAGTTTTTTAAGTGGCCTATAAGATGACAAATCTTTGTGGAATGCTGCCAGGTGAAATCAAAAGTTGGAGTTTCATCCAGATTTTTGTAGATTGGATGGTTGCAGAATTTTCTTAAAATCATCAGCTCTCTTAGAAACTCAGATGAGTCCCAAGGGAAGTCAGTGCTTCTGGAGGGCCCATATTGCTCAGTGAATCCTTCTTGAAGCACATCAAGTTTAGACCTCCATGGATCTGCTAATTGAACCGATATCCCCCTTTGAATCTTTTTTGGAAGAGACAAAATTGCATCCTTTGTTCTACGTAGGCTTATGACTTTCATTAAGTGATTGATTGATTTAATAGAATTAGCCTTCCCTTTTTGCAAACCTGGAAAAAGGAAATTCTTCCATAACCAGTCTTCTTGCCACTTTTCAATTCTAAGAAAAAATATGAGACTTTGAAGGTCAGTGGGCCTGTTCTGAAGTGGAGTTCCAGTCAAGCATAGTCGGTGTTGGGATTCCAAGTCAAATATTGTTTAAGCCCTCTGCGAGTAAGGATTTCTAATGTAACTAAAAAAATATTTATAAAAATTGATTATAAAAATTAAGTTTTAAGTTTTAGATATAGAAATGGGCACTAACTGAGCTTCATCTAAAACAACTCTATACCAAAAGAGCATTTGAGTCACCGGTATCTTTTTTTGGCTTTGATTTTTTGACATCGTTGGGCTAGCTATTTCATAGGTCGTTAAAACAATAGCAGTGTCCTGTAGCTCATTGAAATTAGTATTTTGACAATCCTTCCCATAAAGAACCTTGAAAGGAAGCGCATTATCTTCAAAGTGCACACTTATTTCATTGATCCAATTTGATAGTGTTGCCAGGGGGCATATAATCAGTGTGGCTGAACTCCGATTAATACCTTCTTGATTTTCTGATACCTGGAATTGTCTTGCTTCACCTTGAGTTGCACTTATAAGAGAAAGAGTTGAAAGTGTCTTTCCCAAACCCATATCATCAGCAAGTATTGACCCGTTTCCTTCAGGCGTTAATTGATTGTAAGGAAACTGATCTTTATAGTCATTGAATCCAGTTCTAAGCCAATGGTTGTCCTGGTGCCTCCACATGATATCCAACTTTTCCTTTAACATTCGTTCATTGTCAATCATAAAATTTATTGCTTGAAGTTGATGTGTTTTGAGAACTGTTTTGATTCCTCGGATAAGTTGATCAGCTTTCCAATCTTGAGTACTCTGAGATATTTGGAAAGAGCCTTCAAAAATTACATGCGGGATATTAAAAAAGATAGTGGAGTCGTAGTTCAGGATTGGACATAAATCGATTTGTGCAGAAGAAAATGCTTCTTTAGCAAGACTGATTAGTGTACTTGAAGAAAAGAGGCATCCCCAAAGTTGATACTGATTACCAAAAACTGGAACCAAGTAAGCATGAAAATAGAAAGGCTTCATAGGATTCAAGGCACTTCTTTGGTTTAAATGGTGAGATCCAGAGCCAATGTCACCCAATAGTGGTCCAATGTGCTGACTCTGCACTTGAGAAAGATTACCAACAAGGGTTGGTTTTCTTTCTTCAAATAGTCCAAAAATATGAACATTCGAATGGCCTCGCTGTAAAATTGTGGGGGTCAGTGAGTTTTGAAATCTTGAAATTACATTCATATAAATTTGATCGATTGTTATTAAGAACTGTCCAACACATCTGAGACTTGACATATTAAGTAAGAGTAGTATCTGAAGATAGTTGTTGTTAAAAGATGAATTGAAGCAAAAAATGAATAATCAGTTTTGAATAAAATGACAAAATAACTTTTTAGCATATGCTATGCTAAGCTCATAATTCTTTCGCATGTATTATTATTATCTTTTTAATAAATATTGGAAGTAAATCAATGATAACTGAAATGAATAATATGGCTTAAAAATAAATCTTGAGCCTATAGAGTAAATTTTGGTTTGTGGAGGAAGAAAAATTTTCTCAATAAAAATGTGCTTTATTGTTACATTATAATCACAAAATAGAATAATTTCACTCTTATTACACTTATTTATGTTTCTGTCTAACAGTAAAATGCTTTAGATGTCAGTTCAAAATCCAAATTGAAACTACTACCTAGAACGATGTCTTGATACTAACATACTTTTTGTAAGTCTTTGGACAGACACTTATGGTGATCTCAATAATATTAAAATTGATTTGAATTGTATTTTTTATCAAATATCTATGTAGTCTAGTGTAATAATTGAGATACTACAGTTTAACCTTCTGTTACCAACTTGGCAAGAAAATATATGTAGATATTCTTAGAACGAATATCAAATTTTGCTTTCCACAAGATGGGAAAGTGAATATTGTGATATGTTAAGTGATATGTTCAAGCTTTGCTCAATCTGTGCTCAGCTCAAAATCAAAGTAATCACCAAGCTCCAAGAAACCTGTGATTGAGTTTGGTTGAACCTAGGTCTAACTGATTACCAAATCTTTGTCCAATTAATTTAAATCTGGTTTCACAATGAACTCCCAACAGCCTTCCAACAGCTTTCCAACCACTTCCCAAAATTTTTAAATGAGGGGTATTGCTAGCAATACCCCCCCAAATTTTCTGTGGTGTATAGGATGTAACCACAAACAACCCTCAGTTTTAAGTCTTGGGGGACCATCCTCATTTTATAGTCTTGGGGGACTCAAAAGCCCTCAGTTTAAAGTCTTGGGGGACTCAAAAACCTAAATCATAAACCCAGAACCAGAGATCAACCACATTAAGACACAGAGAAAAAACTAACATTCTTGGGTAATTGTGAATAGAGCTTCCAGCCCATCAATTACCCCCAAACTTGCCTTTGCTAAATTCGGAGGCTCCCCCTGTGGATACCCTCCACCAATCTTTCAAACCAACTCCAACAACAAAAACTTTTCCCTCAGTTTATAGTCTTGGGGGACTTACAACCCTCAGTTTAAAGTCTTGGGGGACTACAACCCTCAGTTTAAAGTCTTGGGGGACTAACACAGTGTTCAGTTTAAAGTCTGACGGACTACTTCTTGATAAAATCTTGAAACCAGCCAGTTTAAAGTCTTGGAGGACTTATAAATTTTCCAGTTTAGAGTCATAGAGGACTGCCAGAATCTTGCATGAATCTGACCCAGCCAATTTCATGCAATACACACACACAGCCAGACCCACGGAGCGTCCACCTTCACTTCATCTTCTATTCATCACTGAAAAAATCTTCTCTTATCCTTTTCATCACCTTTCACACCACAAATCATGTCTGGATCCCCTGCTGTTGACTCCTCTACTCTTCCTTGCTTCACTTCTCCAAGGGACTATGCCTGCAAACAGTGCATACACATGTGCAGACCTTGCACATTCACTCTTCCAAATCCAGAAGCCAAATTCTACAACAGGGATTGTGACTCCTGCTATTCCAAAAAAAAGAAATGTGACAGAGATGCCCACTATCCTATTCCTCCGCCTTCTCCTTCTCACAAGTACATCTCCAGATCCCCTACCAGGTCTCCAGAACTTGGTCCATCCTCTTCCTCTCTATCTTCAGCTCCTTCCAGAAGATCCAGAAGCTCAGCTTCCCGCACTCTTCCAAAAAGACCAGCCTTAGCTTCTCAAGAAACTGCTTTTATCACTGCTAAATTAGCTCCAAAAGCTTCAAAATCAACCCCTAGGCTTCTAGACCGCGTCCAGGCGGCCCGCCCGCCTCACCAAACAGCGAAAATCAGGGCCAAAACCTCCAAAAACGGCCAGAAAATAGCCAAATTCATCCAGATAACAACAACAACTCGACCCAACTACCTCCTACTGCTCCCAGAGCAATGCAATCCACCCTTCCAAAATCCAAAAACACCAAAATTTCCCAGATTTCTAGGAGAACTGCCAGAGAACCCCAAGAAGAAACCAGAACACCACACACTGCTCCACAACAACAACTTCGTCCCCAACTAAGACAAAGAAACTACACCTCTCCTCTGTCAGCCAACTACTCTTCTGACAGTTCCATCTCTTCAAATTCTCCATCCAGAAAAGAGCAGTCTGCTTCCAAATCCCCCTCTCCTGCTCCATCCTTTAACAACCCTGGTACTCCATCACCAGCACCTCCTCCAGCTGAATCCAACAGAAATAACAACCACAACAACAACAACAATCTCACTGCTCCAACTAGGCCCCAGGAACATCAGCATCCCAGTTCACCTTCTCAGGATCCTTCAGAGGAAGACCATGAGAATCCATATCTTTCCCTAGTTGATCCACCCACTATGACCATAACAAAATCGTCAGAGATCCAAATCCCAGCTGCTTACAGATTTGATGAGCTTCCAATCTGTAAGGACCAAATTAATTATTCCATTTCTTCAACAAAAATAATTACTGATCCAATTCTTCTTGTCTAGTTGGCACCCCTCCTCCTGAATCTATTATTAGAGTTGGCCAAACTCTTGAAACTTCTTTGACCCTGGATTATGGAGACATGAAGAAACACCTAAGCACCATGTGTTCCAATATGCTAAAAGCCTTTGCCCTTCATGGACCCTTGAATGACTTTGAAAAATCCTTGAGAAAGCGCCTACTGGACGACCACTGGAAAATGTCTAGGATCATTAAACACACCCTCCAGCACTCCATTCCTGCCTCTTCTTCTTCCTCCTCTGAACTTCCCTCTAATCCAATCCCTGATCATTACAATCCCTATAATCTCTCCAGCAGGATGCACTTCAAAGAACACAGTGCTTCCCACAATCCCAACAAAAAACAAAAACGTCATCACAATCCGGACCAGCCTCCAGAAGCTTCATCATCCAGACAATGAGCTCCTGCAAAAGATTAGAAACATAAAAATAATATAAAACAAATAATAAAAATAATTTCAGAATTTTTTTTTTTTTTTTTACGGTCTACTGATATACTAAAATAAAAAATTAATAATTAAAATGAAATAAAATATAATATAAAAAATAATACAAATGGTATCCCCCAGCCAATTGATGAGCTGAACCCCTGATACCTTACCCACATCCAAGTGCACCTTGATGTGGATACACAATTAAATCTGTTAAATGATTAATCAGAAAACAAAATTCAAAATTTGGAAATTCAGAAAATAATAAAAAATAATGAAACACAGAAACACATGAAATAAATAATAAATAAAAATAAAATAGCATTGCCCGGCCAATTGATGAGCCTTTCCCCACCAATGCTTGCCCACATCCAGGTGACCCTGATGTGGTAACACCCTTTATTTTTGATTTTATGATTTTAAACAACCCCCATAAAAAAATTAAAAGAAAAAAAGAGAAAAAAGAAAATAATCTAAAACTACTATCTAGCAAAAACATAACTGCAAAATCTAAGAACTTCCAGCTCCATAGATGATCCAATAAGGGAAAGTCCGGTCCATAGAAATGATCACTGGGTGGGCTCCCTCCAATAAGTAAAAATGATGGGAGACCACCAGTGATCCACCACCAATATGAAAGAACCAAAGATAAAGAAGCCAGTCCCAAACCAGTTTAAAGTCATAGCGGACTCAAAACCTGAATAATAAACAACAGAACTAGAATTCAACTAGGAAAAACAAAAGACTTGAAACAGACATTCTGGGGTAACTGTTCTACAGAGCAGCCAGCTCATCAGTTACCCCCACACTTGCCAAAATAAAATCTAGAAGCCCCCCCTGGGTACCTTCTAAAAAATCACAACATTCAACTCAAAAAAATCCAAACCAATAAGAGTGAAGAGTCCGGCACTTGAAAACCAAAGCAATTTCCAGTTTAAAGTCATAGAGGACTAAAACCTGTGAAAATAAACCAATACTAGGGTTCAACCAAATTAAGAGAAAGGGTTGAAAACAGACAATCTGGGGTAACTGTTGATAGAGCAGCCAGCCCATCAGTCACCCCTACACTTTCCAAGATCAAATCTAGAAGCCCCACCCATGGGTACCCTCTAACAAAAAAGTTTCCAACAAACAGATGCATAGCATCACCACAAAAAAAAACCAAAATTAAAGAATGGTCCGTAGTTTATCCTCATTGCTGAGTCAATCTTCTTCATGCCTAGTGCCTCTGGGATAAAACCTCTTCACTTGGTCTGCAGCCACCTTCTTTTTCAAGACTGCACCATCCAACTCTTCCAAAACATAAGAACCTCCAGACACCTGAGATCTGACTCTGTAAGGTCCATTCCATCTGTCAGCAAACATTTTCCCCCACTGACTCTCCAAACTTCTATTATACACCAAAACCAAACAACCAGGTTTCAAGGGATTCCTGAGTCTATGAGCCAACTTCTTGTCCCAGTACCTGACTGATTGATTCCTAATCTTCATCATTCTAGAGTATGCCTTCTCTTGACATTCCTCTCTACATTCCAACTGTTGCATCCTGGCACAGAGCAAATCTTCTGTTGAGTGCACGTCATCCCAATCAATTCCAAGATAAGAGACAGCTTCCAAGTCCACTGGTAGAACGGCTTTCTGACCAAACATTAACTCATAAGGAGAATAGCCAGTTGTCCTCTTCACAGTGACCCTATCCGCAAATAAAACCAAGGGTAAATAATGCCTCCACTTTTCGGCACTATCTCCACACATCTTCACCAAAGCATTCTTGATAACTTGATGGCCTCTTTCAACCATGCCTTCAGCTTCAGGATAATACAGTGTAGCCACTCTAACCCTAGAACCAACACTAGCCACAGCTTCTTTAAATTCGGCACCAAACTCTGGCCTGCCATCAACAGTGACCAACTTCATCAACCCATACCTATAAATCCACTCCTTCTTCAAAAACTCTGCCACATTCTTGGCAGTCAAATTAACCAGAGGCACCGCCTCAACCCAACCAGACAAATCATCCCTAGCAACAATCAAGTATTTATACCTGCCCTCTTTGATATGGACAGCATCCAGACTGACCCTTCCAAAAACAGTTGATTCACCAGTAGCACGGCCCATCTCTTTAGGTTTCAAGTGACTTCTTCTTTGACATTCTTCACAAGATTGAACCCAACCCTGCACAGCCAACTTCATACCCGGCCACCAAAATCTGTCTGCTACTCTTCTATAAGTCTCCCCAAAGCCTCTATGACCAAGGTCTTCATGCAAAGACTTCAAAACCAATTCTTGACCCTTCTTCTGAGTCACCACCACTTGAGGATTAGGATGTCTCCTTCTCATCAAGTGCCTTCCGGACACATGAAATCCAGGACTCTTCTTCTTGATTGCCAACCAAGTATCATCATCACAAATATCTGGCCTCTCCAAGGTCAACAGATATTCCACCAAAATAAAATAAAACCCAGATTGACCCCAGGTCCCATCTTCAAAATCCAACAAAACAACATCCAAAGGTACAACTCTTTCATCAAAATCACCAGTGTGAAAATGAGCCAATTGAGCAGCCCAACCAGGACACCAATCCTTAAATTTTGGCACGTCCTTCTCTTTCCACTGAACCTTGTGAGAATCCAGTTCACTAACAAAAACACCCTTTTCCAATTTTGAGCTGTCCCAAACAACAACTCCATCTTCATCAACAAAAACATCCTGATCACCAGAATCAAGATCAGATACAGCCAGTTTAACCTCTTGGGGGAGGTCAGAACAATCATCCAGTTTAGCCTCATGGGGGAGGAAAGAAAAATCCTCAGCACCCTTTGTGCTGGCCTTAATCACTGGAACATCTTCGTCAAACTCTTCAGAATCAGAATCCTCATCTGTAGGTGGCCTCCTTGATAACCCATCAGGCATAGTAAAAGTTTTACCTGGTTTGTGTACCAGGTCAAAAGAAAAATTTTGAATAAATGCCACCCACCTAGTCATTGGAGCATTTGGAAGACTAGGTGTATTGATCATCTGAACCAAAGATTTTGCATCCACCTGAAGCTCAAAATGCTGCCCCCACAAAACCGTCTGTAGCTTCTTTAAAATTTTAGCTACGCCACACAATTCCAACTTAGGTTGAGAATACCTAGATTCCACCTCATTAAACACCACAGACTCATACCTTACTGGCCTGACCCTCCCAGTCTTATCCTCCTGAGACAACACAGCACCAGCAGCAATATAACTTGAGTCCACTTCCAGATAAATCTTTCCAGCACCAACACCATAATCCAACTTGTGAAGAATTATGTCTTCACCAACAACCTTTTTTAGCTTCTGAAAAGCCTCTTCACACTCTTCCGTCCATTCCCAATCTGCATCTTTTCTGGTCAACCTTCTTAAAGGTGAAGCCAACAAAGAAAAATCCTTAATGAAAATCCTGACATATACACATACACCCAAAAATCCTCTGACTTCAGTAGTATTTTTAGGCCTTGGCCATGCCTGAATTTTATTAATCTTCTTCTTCGCCATAATCCTTCCCTCTTTACACACCACATGACCCAGAATTTCCAAAGCAGGAACACAACAACAGAATTTTGACCCTGAAATGGTCAAACCAGCCTCTTCAATCCGGAACAACACTCTCTCTAGAGTTATTGCATATTCCCACACAAACCTCCTTATGCCAGGGTTCTCCGCTAACACCTCATTACCATAATCAGTGGATGGTCCTTTAATTCCACCATCATCAATAAAAATACCAGCATGAGTAGGAACCTCATCCTGCAAAATCCAAGCCATCTGTGCTTGATAAACTGCCACTGAATTAGTTGCTCCTTGAGGCAACCTAGTGAGCTGAAATCTTCACAAAGAAGTCTCAAAAGTTGTGAGAGGCCTTGAATCCGTATGTAGTTCCCTCTCATCATAACCACCCATAATATCACCCAAACCATAACACACCCTTCCAGCAAAAGCTTCAACAAAATCCTCTGCACTTGGCGGCATACCAGCGTCCTTGATAGTGACTCTATTCAAGGCTCTAAGATCATGAACCACTCTCAACTTTCCATTCTGCTTCTTTACACAGAGCACTGGACTTGAGTAACTGGATGTTGATTGTTCATATAACCCAGTCCTGACTCTTTCCCTAATAATCTCCACAAAATCCTCTCTGATAGCTGCTGGAATCGGAATAGGTTTGATTTGCCAAGGTTCATGACAAACAACAGGAATCAAGTAAGGTTCCCCATAAGAGTGCTTCAGAACACCCCTTTCCTCCTCAACAAATGCCACCGCTTTTTCCCTTAGCACAATAACGTGCAACAACAACTTCTTTTCTTCCTCAGACAACCACCCATCAGGACCAAAATTAACAACTTTCAATCTTTCCACAGTCACCCTAGCCGTCTCTACAAATTCTGGAGGATTCTTCACCAAAGGAGTACAGTACAGATCTCTTGACAAAGGAGGTCTCTTCAAAGATGGATTCAAACCCACAGGCATAGGCTCATTGACAGGCCTAATCTTCTGCGCTACCTTCTTATACTTTGCCGCTCCACCTTCAACTTGAGGGATCTTCAGGAATTCTTCACCACCAGACCTGGAACAAAAACCAAGGGTTTCCCCATTGCTCACATGTGTGGCCAAGGTAATGTTTTTGACAGGTGTAGAAGAAACCCTAGCGGTGCACAATTGGGAGGACTTACTTTTAGACCCCAATCTCACCACTCCAAAACTTTTCCGCAATTCCACATCTTCATCCTCACTTCCAACTTCCAAATCTTCAAATCTTGATTCGTCTTCTGAATCACATCTTCTAAAATTGTGCAGTTTATCCTCATGCTGGAGGTCCAAAAATTGATCTTGACAATCATCATGCTTCAAAATTTTCTGCAGTTTAACCTCACACTGGAGGTCCAAAAATAGATCTTGATGATCTTCACAAAAATTTTTTGCATCTTCTTTCTTCATTATCTTCAGATTTTTTTCTTGATTTTCATGAATTATCTTGAAATTTTTATCTTCTTTTCTTGAATTTTCTCCTGTCCTACAAAAATAACCAGGGGTTTCCCCAATGCTCACAGGTGTGGCCCAGGTAATGTTTTTGAAAGGTGTAGAAGAAACCCTAGCGGTGCACAATTGGGAGGACTTACTTTTAGACCCCAATCTCACCGCCCCAAAACTTTTCCGCATATCTTTCAGTAAAGATATATAACCAATCTTCTTCTTTAAACTTGAATTAAAAATAATTAAGAATCTTGAGAGAGAACAGAGACTTGATAAAAAACTTGATGAATACTTGCAGAGAAGAGAAACATTAAAAAGAGAAAGTTGAAAATCCACTTGGTATATCTCCAAGGGAGCTGACCTACTACAACCTGGGATTTCCTCATCTCAGGGAGAGGTTGTAGCACTAGGGTGATCAGCCCTGTTTACTCTAAAAAAGACAGACTCTCAATAGAGCCTGAGCCGCACTCCAAAAAACCAAAGGCAGCACCCACTTCCTTCCTTCTCCTGCAGCAGTCCATGCACTGGCACATTGAAGATAAACCAGGCCTAGTCTCCCAACCATCCTCTCCAGGGGATGATAACCTCATGTGAAGCCTCCTTTCGTCTTCACCAGTCAACTCCAAACTGATTCCCAAATCAAATTGATAACCTATTCTTGCCTGAAAATCCATCAAGAATGGCCTGCCCAAAACTGCTTTTACATTACCTTTAGCAATGTAAAAATGAACCTTCCCTGAGGCTCCTCCAACATCTAACTTCACAAACTCTGAAGTTCCGACCAATTCAGTGACATGGCCACCAATCCCTCTCAAATTCCAACCAATACCAGTTTTGATGGGGAGGCCCATATGAGTTGCCTCAAACAAAGAAATCAGGTTTATCTGAGAACCTGAATCCACCAATGCCCTTGCCTCCCTGCCATTCAGAGTGACATTGACATATCCCAGAGGAGCAGAAAAATGAGTTTCCAACCCCTCACCAAACTTTTCAGCAGAATCACAAATGTATTCTACCTCACCAGAAGAAACCCTTCTCCTGGTCAACAACTTCTTCTGCCTATCAGCCAACCCTGGACTGATAGCATACAATTCCCCATAAGATAGGGAAACCTGACCCTGGTTCATCCTTTCCAGGACAGAGTCCATAACATTAACTTGACCAGACACTACTGGCCTCTCAAAGTGAGCTCTTGGCTTCACCACCTTGGTCCTAGAATATTCTTGAGGACCAGCACCACCAACAGATTTACCATTAACAGGAACCAAACCAGATCCCTCACCAGAACCTCTGACTCCAACAGGCTTTGGCAATGAAGCCAAAGGGACATCCTCCTCAGAGTCAGAATCCACCTCCATTGGCATTGGCTCACCATTCAGGTCCAATGCACCAAAACTAGGGTGGCCCATGTCAGCCATACCTTTCTGCATCTTGTACAGCTCCTCTTTGCTGTACCTTTTCCTAGCTGCACTCAGCTTAGGATCACCCTTTGAAGCATTTGGCTTTGGTTGGGCGTGAGAACTGCTCTTAGGCCTACCCACCTTTCCTGCTTCCACATCATAAACACCAGCCAAGCATTCACCACTTGACTGTCCACCACAACAATACAACTCCAAACCACCAAAAGAAGTAGAAAAAGAGACCTTATTGACCTCCTTCCCCTTTCCCCTGACGTCCTCATCTACCTTAACAGAAGACTTCCCCTGATCAGGAATCTCCTCAAACCTTGGCCTCCTTTGATTGAGACCACCTCTTCTCCTGACCAAATCAACAGGAGCCTGCCCCTCACTGGGCTTCACAAAAGAACCATCAGGGAACTTAAAAACCCTGCCATCAAACTCCACTTTTCCTTCAGACACATCCCTGTTCAATGCCCAACAATCATTGGACCTGTGCCCCCTCCTACTGCAATAAGAGCAAACCCAAGGATCACTCCTACCAGCCCTTCTTTCAAAGTCTCTTGGCTGAGAAGGTGCCTTATTAACCTTCTTGGCCTCTTGGACAAAAATGTGCAGCTGTTTTGTCAGATCAGCCAGCTGCCCCACCATTGGGTCCCTCTCCTGTTTGGGAACCTGCACCAAATTCTTCTCCTCCTTCTTCTCCCTAACTTCCTCTTCAGCCAAAGCCTCACTGACTTTGCTGACATACTTGGCACACCCCTCCTGATAGGTGTCCACAGCCAATAACTTCAAACGGGCCTCAACAGCCTCCTTCACCTTATCCAAGGCAGGCAACTTCTGATCCCCATTAGAAAGAGTTTTAATCAATTCCTTTCTTGACAACTCCTTCAACACATCCATCCTGACATCTCTAGCCAGGGCAGACCAAAAAACATCTTTGGCAGCATTTTCATGTGCCAGCTCCTCCACTTCCACCAAGTATTCCACCACAGGATCAAACTGTAGCAGAAACTTCCTGTAACTATGTAAGTTACCAACACCACCATAAGATTGCCATTCACTGACAACCTTGTTCAAGTCCACCATAGTGAACCTGACACCCCATCTATCCACCATTTCCCTACACAACAATTTCCAATCCCTCTTCTTGTAGCCAGACATGGCCACAATCTCCTTCTCCACTGACCTATCACCAATGAAGAAGATAATCTGCTTCACCATGTCCAGGTAGGAAGCACCATCCACTCCAGCAGCAGTTTCATACTTCTCTAGAAACCACTTGACATCCTCCCCATTAAACTTGGTACCATCCCAAGTTTTAATCCTCACACACTCCCTAAACATCACAGAAGGAGGACCATTCCCCCCACTGACAGTCACCACAGGAACAGCAGAACCAGAAGCCATTCTTCCTGACCAAAACACCAAAAAGAGCCAACCAAAGAAAACAGAGATTCCAAAGAACTAGCAAGTTCTTCCCCACGTTGGGCGCCAGAAATGTAGACAATCCTATAGTACTAGCTATAGGCCTTGACCAAGGGAGTTGGAGAAAAACCAGAGAGAAAATCCCCTGTCCCTTTAGAAAAATAGAGTGAGATTTACTTGCTAAAGTAAGTTGGTTCCTGTTTTGCTAAAGACCCCTTTTAAACACACTTGACTGCTTGATGAGCCAAGAAAGTAGTCACCAGATAGACTACCAGACCAAAGAACTGAAATGTAGAACAAAGTCCACACCAGAGACAGCAAAGATACTTGATGTAGGCTGCAAATCCACACCAGAGACAGCAATAATACTTGCTATAGCTTGCAAGACTATAACAGAGAAAACAGTTGCTAAAGTTAAGTTAAATGAAGAACTCACTTGCAACAAACACAGCCAATTGTGGCCAGAAAACAGTGAAAACTGAGTGAGGAACAATGAGATCACCTCCGGATGGTTGTATGATGATTAAGGTTGCCCCAAACTGTCTTATTCCCTATTTACACACAGACCACTAACTAAGAGCCTATGCGCACCCACCAATCTGGCTCCTGTACCTGCCAAATTGCATAAAAAACCCTCCTGGAGTGCTCCCCAACCTCCTAAAACAGAGGCGGGTGGGCCGCCCGACGTCGGAGATGCCGCCTGAAGCGGCCCGGCCTCCCTGAAGCCAGAAAACCAATAAAAACCACTAATCTACTTAGAAAAATTAGCTACAACTACTAAAACCTTTAAAACACGGAATTTCACTATAACAACATTGAGACATGAAATATAGAGAAAAATTAGCTCTATCAAATGGTACTAAGCACTTAACCCTAAGCCTTAAGGTTAGCCCGTAAAACACGAAAAACAAAATTAAACAGCAATCTTTTATAAATGAAAAATGAGGAAATGACCCCTTAAAACTCAGAATATGAAAAATGTCTTCAAGACATAAAATATAGAGAAAACCAGGGCTATCCAATGATAGTACCCACATACCCGAAGACCCAATATCCACGGAATAAAACCAGAAAAATACCAAATTCCTTAACAGATGTCAATTAAGACATGCACAAACAGCGCCAAATCACACAACAAAGGCCCCTGCCAATGTTGGAAGACCACAATGTATGACGTTCGTCGTTTTCTCGCCTTCTCTCGTCCTTTACAGGTACTTGTACACCGATGGTCCCTTCGATTACGCCTCAATTAATGTTGCGCCGTCAATATTTTGGAAAGGTTCCCAATTGTCAAGGTACACTTTTGGTCTAGAAGATTTGGTATGAAGCTCTACGAGGATTTTAGGGATTAAAAAGGGTTCTCAACAAATTGTTACGTATTTCTTAATTCAAGGATGATTATTTTACTCAATTAAAAGAGGTAGGATTAAAATATTAATATAATTTATAGATTAGAGTTACGCTATTGTAAATACTAATGAAATAGAATATAAGAATAAGTTTTGATTTGGTTGTTGTTGTAATAAAATGATGTAGTAAAAGAGTGATTCAAAAAACAACCAAAAGAGAGGCCTTATATAGGCAAAGGAGAGACAAAGCACGGCAATCAAATTCTAAAAACAGTAGTATGAGAGAGAGAAAAGAATATTCCAGAAGGGGTATTTTCAAATAATAAAGTTGTTCTAAAAAGAAGGCATCAAAAAGATGTATTTACAGAGTATGTCAGAAATACATCAATTTATTTGATATTTACTGTAGAAGTCAATTCTAAATAAGAAATTTGAATTTTTTTTATATATTTAATATTATTTGAATATTAAAATCTTATTTTAACTTAATATCTATTTTTTAATATAAATTTGTATTTTTTTCAACCTGTCAAATGAGCACGGTGTTAGAGAAAAATATAAGGGACAATTTTATATTTTAATTTTAATTATTCATTTAATTTTATCATTCTGTAATTAGTTAATTTATTATAAGTAATTTTAATGTAACTTATTCATAATTAAATAATAATTAAAATTATAAGGTGCGGCTTCATCCAGTAAATAATTAATTATTTCACTGGGTAAGTCTAGTAGCCTGGCTGACAATATACATATTGAATGGTAGTTATATCTGGTCTGAGTAAATGGAGATAGCTTATATTCAATATGTATTGGTCAACATTAATTTTGATCAAAATTAATGAGCATTTCGATCATGAACTTTGTCAGTCAGTCAGTTGTTTCAATGCATAATGGCATGCCAATATTAATTTTGATCAAAATTAATGTTGAAATGATATAATGCTTTTGTGCATGACATGTAAAGGACAGCAAGTATTCTTAAGTATTGAAATTTACTATACATGTTGAGGGTAAATATAATATTTACATATCCATTTTAATTTCTATAAAAATTAATGTTGACCAATACATAATAAATAGTAAATATGCCTGGCTAGTGTAAGTGGCATAGCTTTTATTCAATCTGAATTTTGCTATATTAATTTTGATCAAAATTAAGGTTCATGATTATCATCAATTTATGCAGTAAGTTGCTTACTGTTATGCATGGTAACATTTCAACATTAATTTTAATTAAAGTTGAATTTGACATGCCACCAAGCATTTTTCTGTAAGATGAAAAGTAGGGCCCTCTATTCTTAAGTAAACATTTTACAATGCATATTGAGCATGTATATATCATTTACACATTAATATTAATTTCAATCAAAATTAATGTTGACCAATACACATTGAACACAAGCTCTAAAACTTACACACACCAGATATAACTACCATTAAATATTTATATGGTCAAACCTAATTTTGATCAAAATTAATGAGCAGTTTTATGAATAATTTTTTAGGTTGTTTGCTGGTTTGGATTCAATATGCAAATGTCAATATTAAATTTGATCAAAATTAATGTTGACTAATACATAATGAATACACACTATGCCACTTACACTTTCCAGGAATAGCCACTATTCAATTTGCCAGTATCAAAATTAATTTCGATTGAAATTAATTTTGGAAAGGCACCATGCATAAAAATAGGCAGTTGACTCCAGAAATTCATGATTAACATGCTCATTGATTTTGATCAAAATTAATTTTGATACTTTCATATTTAATGGTATCTATGTCTGGAAG
Source organism: Hemileia vastatrix (assembly GCA_030280995.1). Taxonomy (NCBI): domain Eukaryota; kingdom Fungi; phylum Basidiomycota; class Pucciniomycetes; order Pucciniales; family Zaghouaniaceae; genus Hemileia; species Hemileia vastatrix. The sequence continues at coordinate 17,704,867 of JASXTE010000013.1, read as the reverse complement.
GTGTAAGTGGCATAGCATGTATTCACTATGTATTGGTCAACATTAATTTCGATCAAAATTAATATGGATACATAAATGTGACATAAAGAGGTATGGACCATCAATTTGTTGAAAAGACATTTTTATATCTCATACATTATTTGTTTTTCTTAAATAAAATGTTACTCTCTCTCAACACCTTATAACATTTACCAAGTTGCTTTGAAAAATAACAGAATACATTAAAATTCAATATAAGATAGCTATATTACACAGAAGATCACTGTTATACCCAAGTTATGATGATGTTGATGCTGTAATAATTGATTCCCAAATCTTTACCAGATCAATATCAGCTTCAACCCCAAGTGGCTCACGTTCATTCACAGATAATCTTGCCAAAAATTTTGCTGAATAGCAATTCTTGGGGAGGTATTTGGGAACATTGAATAAACAATCTTGTGCAACTGTCCTTTCTGATGACCGTGAATATGTTTTTGATGCTGATTTTCTTTGAGCTGGTGTATGGGCTAAGTCCTTTGTCATCTTATCCATTTTTTAATCAAATCATTGAGTTCAGGATTTTGCCATCCAGGAATAGCTTGGATGGGTGCAGTTGGGGCTGGTAGTGGGCCTTCCTTTATATCAGAGATGCACCTAGTATCATGAAAAAGCACAACAAAACCTGGCACATCACTGCAGAGATCTCTTGCTAAATTGTAGCGTGCACTAGTAATCTGAATTCCAACTAAATCAGCTTCATAATAACAAAAAGCAAAGTAAAATAAAAAACTTCCCTTGGTCCGATGAGGTTTTACTTGTGCCCTTGCCCTCTTTTCCATCTTTTCTCTTTCCACCCTTTCCTCTTCTTGCCCAAACAACCTTATCATCTCCTTCCCCTTATTAACTACCCATTTATCAATAAGGCATTGAGTGAACTGAAGCTTTTACTGATCAATTTTATTCAAGGTGGTGAGCCACCTGGTACAGTGGTCGCATACTATGCTTTCCATGACTTGATTCCAAGTTGATTCCAAAAAATCATGGCAAGTCTGATCAAAGGCAAATTTCCGAAAACCTTTTTCTTGCAATTCACACTCTAAGTCTCTTTTGACAGAAAGTGGGATAGGTGCTCCTCCTTTTAGTCCTTGAGGCTCAGGTGCTGGAAAAAATTTGGGTAGTTGAATTTTGGATCACAAGAAGGCTATAGAATTGGTTATCAGAAATTGTTGATCAGCTGCAGAATTAGCACGGTTAGAAGATTGGACTTGGGTTAGGACAGTTTGAATTGGTTCCAAGCTTTCCAATTTTCAATCTCCAAAGGTGTTGGGCTCACAGGATATTTTGCTATTTGTGTTGGTCCCCCAAGACAATACTTCAGAAAGTGGTAAATATTTCTATTTAGACTTTCCGAGCTCCTGGGAACATCATTCCTTCTAACTAAGCCTCTTACAGCCCTTAACCCCCGTTCTCGTTCATGAGACTCTGCTTAATTGAGTCTGTGGTAATCACTGATACCCATAATGATTGAGGGATTCAATAACAATTCAAATAAGTTAATTAAATTGGTTATTTTTAAATAAAAGACTATACTACAAATTTGACTTACCAGATCCACTTGTGCTTTCTCCTTGGTTAGGCTGAGCAGATGATGATTGGTCTCCAAAAAATTCCCTCAATACTTCACTAGCCCAGTCTCTTCCTATCTGATCCACATGCTGATCTGCACTTTCAGGAGCAGAAGGATGATTGGGATTAAAAATTTTTGGTTCTGCATGAGACTCTTGGCCTGTATTGGCATTAGGTGGTGGGTTAGGATTAGGCAGTACAGATTGAGATGCATCTGGAGGTGGATCAGCAGCGGGTGGTGGTGGAGTATTTCCAGTATTAGTATGTTGAGGTGGAAAAAAGTTGGAATCAGTTGGGTCAACAGACATCCCTTCAAAATTATCATCCATAATAAACTGTAATAAAATAAAATAAAATAAAAATAATCAGTCTTTAAAATTTATACCAATAAAAGTTAAAGTAAAAAAAGATACTATTTTTATAGTCTTGTTAACGTGTATGTTATCTTGGGTAAAAATAAAGTTAATAATATATAGCTATCAGCTAAAGTGGGAAGGTCAAACTATTTATAGTAGACAAATGAACAAGAAAATTATTCATTAAGTAACAATTTTATCATATTTCTCATTATCATGATCTTCTTTCTTTCATTCTTACATTTAAGATAAAAATGACTCATTGAAAGCATGGTTTCTCTCGCATTAAAAGCAACCAATATAATTTTTCACTGATTTAAGATAAGGTAAGTTGGATGTATTGCATTTTTAATCGAGCATTGAAATATTTATTTTAACATTTACAAACATCACCAATCCTACAAATTTCCCCAATCCCAAATTAACACAAAGATGTTAGTCAACAGAAAATAAATTTGATTAATTTTTTCACTCACTACTGTCTGAAGTCCAATGGCAGTGACAACCTTGTTTTTGATTCTAAAAATTCCTTTTTTGTGCTCGACAGTAGCTGCATGTCCAATTATTGCATCTTTCTTAATCACAATTTGAGTTGCTTTGGCTACTCTTACTAACCAACAATGCACTTGTGGGAAAAGCTCATAGGGATCCTTTGATTTTTCTTCTGGACGGAGCTCTTTGAAAGGACTTACTATTAAATATATTTGATCATTCTCTTCCTTTGACCTGAAAAGATCATCAATTTGCCCAAACTGGCTATCTTTTCCATAGTAGAATTCAATTGTTGAATTAGCAATGTTTCTATGGTAACTAGTAAACCTCTTTCCATGTATCAATATGCTTGCTACGTTTTCAACTACCCAATCCCCACTTTTCTCCAATGGTGTCAAAGTCCGTCTTGAAGTTTCTTTTCCCATTTGTGCCCTTACCCATTTAGTAAATAATGCCATACTTAGATGGATCCATTTGTTTTGTTTATTGATATCAATATGGATTTTTTTAGTCTCACCTTGATTATTATCTTCAGCTTCACCAAGATCTAATACCCTAGACCTCCAATACCAATGTTTGAGCATTGTTAGTGGTATCTCTTCTGTGGTCAATATTAAGAAATTAGCACAGCTGAGTTTTTAAATCATTGCTTACAAACATTACATACGTGGATGGAGATTGCTTCGAATTTCAGATAATATATGATTCACCCACTCTTTAGACCAAGTAGCGGTGGACCAAGACGCTTTATCATTTCAGGATAATGTTGAGTGATATGCAGATTTGGCTTTGCATTAATATTCTTCCAACCCTCCTCCAGGCACTCATGATACTCTAACAGAAATTGATCTAGATCTTTAAGCTCATTATTCTGTATATTTTTTAATGTCAAAAAATTGGTGATCAAGCAAAATGTTACAAGTGACTTGAGAAGATAATATTCTCTTGTTTTTTCAGCTGAGGAAGCTGAAGATTCAGATTCTTTAAATTTTTCAGACCAAAGGGGTATAAGTGACAAAGGGAAGTAGAGAGTATACAGAATGTGCCATTCTGCTTCCTTGAGGGATCCTGCCTTTTTAGATCCTACTGATTTTGGAACTCATGATAGCCAGGAAGGCATTCTTACTTGATTGATCATCTTCCATACAACCTTTAGCTCTGCTGCTGTGATTTGTGGATTACTACTACCTTCATTTTCTTTCTCCTTACCTTTCCTTTTATTTTCTTCATCTCTAGCTGTCTCATTTGATGAGTGAGATCCTTCACTCTATGATATGCTAATGCTCTGTTGCCTTAAGTTATACAATGAATTCCTACTTCCACTGCTGTGAGACTGTAATGAGGCCAAATTGCTATATGGAGGAATAAATTTGAAGCTGGATGACCTACTCTGGATTCTTGATCAATATGTTCCCAATCCTTCACTATCTAGTCCATGATTACTTGATGACTGTCTTGAACTCGTTAGTCTTTGCCGCTTGTGCTGTCTTTTGTGCCCGTATCATCATCATCATTATTCGTGGTGCATAAGCTACTTCTACGTTTTTTAGAATGTTTGTGCAGTGAAGTATCAGAAAAGAAATTGTCATCTTCTTCCCTTACATGCCAATTTCCATCCTTTTCCAGCTTTCTTTCTAGATCTTTTGCTGCATTTTTTATTTGAAAATAGCTTAGACTGTGATCTTTTAGGTTGCCAAGAATATGTGAATGCATAACATCAATTGAGAAATATTCAGTTGGAAGCCAATATTCAAGGTTATTCAGCTCACTCCATTGTATCCCATGACTCTGAACAATTGATACACGCTCCTAATGTGACTTAGAATTTCTCCACTTTGTTGCCCAGAACATATGATCCTCATGATTCCGTAATGAAAAATTTCCCACATTCTTTTCACTAATTTCATCTTTAGAGATATTACAGAAAGAGCAGAACATTTTTGCAGAGTGACTCGAAAAGCCAGCCAATTTTCGTATTGCAGGAATGTCACCTATCAAAGAGAACAATGCAACTCTTAATTTCCGGCCTTGTGGATAAAGATGCTTCTTTTCAATCAATATACCATCCCATAGAGTTTGTAGATCATTAACCAGTGGTTTTAGAAGGCGATTAAGCTTTTCACTTGTGGGTTCTGTTGGTCCAGGTATAATAGCATACAAAAAAAGATTTTCCATTTTGTATCTATCTTCTTGAGGTAGGTTCATACACACCATCATAATATTTCCTACAGACTTCTGATGACCTCCAATCCTATTGCCACCAGGCCTAACCCAGTGGACATATAAAGTAAAAATTATGTTGCCTGAAGTTATCATATATTCATCATCATTGCTATCCAGAGCTGGAGTCATAATGGGAAAGTTTTTCCAAATTGAACCATCGCAAACATCCTTCATTAAATCACACTCTACATTGTCTGCCACAGGGTTTTTCTTCTCAATCAGAAGCTCAAATTTGAAAAGTTTGATCTTTTCCTTAAGCCAGTCGATAAAAGAATGGTGATGAAATTTTTTAAGAGATGAGTATTTTACATATTCTTGATGTTCCTAAATCAAATACAGACTTTCATCACATTTAACTGCAATTTGTCCTGCTCCAAAAGTTTTTAAATAGAGCTTTGATGACAAAAAAAAACGGTTGATTTCAACATAGTATAGATGGTTGAGATTCAGAGTTATACTCATAAAGAGCAAAGCATTTAGGACAGCATGTTTTAGTGAAAAATGATTGATTGAGCTTTAAACGACTAAAAACCGTATCTATTGAGCATGGGATTAGGCGGACAATGCTATCAGAATCCAGTCTTCCACTATCACCTAGAAGTTTGAGCTTCTTAATTTCTTCATCCAAAAATTGAGTGCAACCTTCTTTGCTCAAATGATGAATCAGAGAAAGCTTTGCTGCCTGCCACATAATTATTTGGCTATACTGTTCCCCAAGATTTGAGTTTCTAGAGACTGTTGAAGATACTTCTGCCCCCAATAGCAACTGCCCCTATGTAATAAATCATTGAAGCATCATAAAGACTTTTATTCTCACATTGAACTATAGATATACAGCTTACTGAATCTGTGGAGCTGGAACTTCCAATTTTAAGTGGATTGTTGGAAGAAATAACCATCTGGGCCTTCCTATTTCTTTCCTCTTGATGTTTTGCATAAGAATTAGAGCTTTTGAAAGCCATACCAACTTCAAAGGACCCAGAAGAAGTTTGATACTTTCTATTGGCACATCCAAGCTCTTGACATTGACATACATGAAAAAATGGAGGCATTGTAATTGTGATAAATGTAGGAATAAGTTATCTGTTGGAAGTTACCAATTGAAGGTATTCTTTTTTTGCAAGGCACTAGCTAATACAAGCTATATTTTTTATCAAAAGAATATGATGGAATATGCGTTGAAATTATTTAAGTTTAAATGCTCACTCTTTAATCAGATAAATTATATATTAATTAAAAGCTATGCAGTCTACTTTATTTTTATTCTGTATACTCTCTGCATTTGTACAACAATTCATTCATGTTTATAAGAATATTTTCTATCATAGAAAAAATTCTATTGTACACAATAGTATCTTAATTATTTTTCTATAAAATGCCTTCTGAGTTATATATAACTACCCTATAATTATTCGATTTTAGTAAAAATTCTTATTTATGGACTATAAGAAAAGTAATCCATATTTTTAACATAATTATTTAAAAAATTACCCCAAAAATCAAAGTTAAACCCAAAATAAGGTTAATATTTTGTAAAAAAACAATCACAAACATATTTCCTTCACTTTGAAAATTGGTCTGTACTAGGTAGAATTTTCCATAAAGAAATAATCAAAAATACTCAAATAATAGATGCTACAAAAGTGTAAACCTTAAAGCATTACAAAAAATCTGAAACCTTGTACAAGTTTTCATCCATAAATGTGAAGAAGTGACACTCTAGTCTATTTATTAAGGTTGAAAAAAAATTACTCAATGGAATATGTATTACTATCATATTGGACCAAAAATAATTTTTTGGTAATCAAAAAATGAACATAGCCTCACATTTATCAAATTATTTTTGTGGAAACATTTTTTGAAAAGAAAAACAAATCCTTTTCTCAAATGAGTCCACTTTTATTACAAAATCATTCTCTTCCTTTTGTACCATTCCTTTTGAGTTCAAATTGCATATAAAAGTATAATTTATGCATATTATAATGCCATAAAGTTGAAATATTTCTTATTCTTAATTTTTGTGATACTTCTCCTTAAATCAACTTTGATAATAAAGTTTTGAAGCTCCACAATTTATCCTTCCTCTTTGTTTAATTTTATTGAAAGATTTCTTAATATAATTGTTTATGAACCCTAGCAGCTCTTACTTTCCTCATGGAAACCAGCCCAAAAACACACAAACACTTAATAGAATTTTTAATGATACTTTTCCTTCATTCAATTCTCACTTTTGTAGATCTATACACAATTTTTGTCGTTCACTTTTGGATATGTCACCAGAATCAAATGGATGGAAACAAAACCCTACTGAAGAGCAAATAGAGAGATTTTCATCATTTGAAATGAATTCTTGCAACCTCCCCTTTGAACTACCTCATCCAGAATCAAATTCAGCTGTTTCAGAAAGGTTTCCACAAATTTTCTGTGAATCTTTTATTGACCACCTTTGCATGTGTGGTTTCCCAGGGTCAACTTTTGCTTGGAACCTAGATTGGTTTGAAAAATGGAACCAGTTATTGGCAAATATTATCATTAAACACTGGGACAATGCCTTAAAACCCAATAATTTGATTGCATATCCAATTGACTCAACTCAAATTAGCTTCTCAAATCAAATGGGAGCTCTTCACCGTTGGTTTTTAGGTCATTCTGATAAATTATGACTTGGGAAGGATTCTGATAGCTCTCAAGAAATAATCAAAGTGAGAAAGCATAAATATAGAATAAAAAAAAAGTATGAAAATCCCCTTTTTTTCAACCATTTTTATTTATGACCTTTATTTCAAATAACAAAGATTCTTAGAATTCAGTTAACCAAACTAAACTTCTTAAACAGCTTCCACATTGTGAAACTTATCACAACCTTTTTACAAACATCAAGTGTTGTTCAGACACCAAAATTGATAATTATGGATCTTTAAGACGTATCTTAATGCAATGGAGGTCTGAAGATTTTTTTAAAGTTGAACAATATCTTGACCAACAACACTTTGATATTCGAGATACTTTGACCTACTCTGGAAGTATGCTAAAGGACTTGGCCTTGTACAAAAGAATCAGTTTGGTTTCAACATTATCACCTAACCTTAATCCTTCTCATGTCCCCCGGGGTTTGCCGAATGACTGTTATTCTCCCTTATATCTTGCATCTCTAAATCCTCAACAACTCAGACTTTTAAATCCTCAAAATCCCATAAATTTACCTGCTCTCCTTGAAATTCTTGTTTCCTCTAATGTGAGTGATTGACAAAATCCCTTAATGATAGGTTTGCACACTCATACTCCTCATTTCCACTGTTTGGGACACTTAGCCTTGAAAACAAAAACATAATTTTAACAATTACTATTATCATTAAAATTTATAGAATTTTAATTTGGCTCACATTGTTAGCTCCATTTTTTTCCTTTTAATCTTATAAATGCTGAATTCTATACTTCCATGCACAAAATAATTCATAACATTTACTTCATTTTGCTGCCCCATTCTATACAGCCAATCAACAGCCTGCTGCTCAACTGCTGGATTACAATTCAGCTCCTATTTCAATATTGAACATATAAAAAATTTAATATTTTTGTTCTTAATATGAAATATAAGACATTGAGCTCATCATTATATATACATTTTGAGCACACTTGAGATCTATACCCACTCCTGCAGCCTGAATTGTTCCAACCAAAACTTGGCAATTTTTATTAAAATGGGATTCATGCATATTTTTGTCTCACTTTGCCCTGCTGAGTTCACCCATAAGCTGGGTATACCTAATATTGTGGTCATCTAGAGCCATTCTTATTCTATTTTGAAATATTAGAAAATTGTTTTTAATAATCCAACACAATTTTGTAAAAAACTTCATTATAGAATCACTAACATCTGCAAAAAGTCTGCAAAGTTGGAGAATATAACAGCTTTTGGAAAATTTATACCCCTTTCACCAGACAAAAAGTTTTTCAAGTGGCATATAAGATGACAAATCTTTGCAGAATGCTGCCAAGTGAAATCAAAAGTTGGAGTTTCATCCAGATTTTCGTAGATTGGATGGTTGCAGAATTTTCTTAAAATCATCAGCTCTCTAAGAAACTCAGATGAGTCCCAAGGGAGGTCAGTGCTTCTGGACGGCCCATATTGCTCAGTGAATCCTTCTTGAAGCACATCAAGTTTAGACATCCATGGATCTTCTAATTGAACTGATATCCCCCTTTGAATCTTTTTTGGAAGAGACAAAATTGCATCTTTTGTTCTACGTAGGCTTATGACTTTCATTAAGTGATTGATTGATTTTATAGAATTAGCCTTTCCTTTTTGCAAACCTGGAAAAAGGAAATTCTTCCATAACCAGTCTTTTTGCCACTTTTTGATTCTAAGAAAAGATATGAGACTTTGAAGGTCAGTGGGCCTGTTCTGAAGTGGAGTTCCAGTGAAGCATAGTCGGTGTTGGGATTCCAAGTCAAATATTGTTTGAGCCCTCTGCAAGTAAGTATTTTTAATGTAACTAAAATAATATTTATAAAAATTGATTATAAAAATAAAGTTTTAAGTTTTAGATATAGAAATGGGCACTAACTGAGCTTCATCTAAAACAACTCTATACCAAAAGAGCTTTTGAGTCACCGGTATCTTTTTTTGGCTTTGATTTTTTGACATTGATGGGCTAGCTGTTTCATAGGTTGTTAAAAAAATAGCAGTGTCCTGTAGCTCATTGACATTAGTATTTTGACAATCCTTCCCATAAAGAACCTTGAAAGGAAGCACATTATCTTCAAAGTGCACACTTATTTCATTGATCCAATTCGATAGTGTTGCCAGTGGGCATATAATCAGTGTGGCTGAACTCTGATTAATACCTTCTTGATTTTCCAATACCTGGAATTTTCTTGCTTCACTTTGAGTTGCACTTATAAGAGAAAGAGTTGACAGCGTCTTTCCCAAACCCATATCATCAGCAAGTATTGACCCATTTCCTTCAGGGGTTAATTGATTGTTAGGAAACTGATCTTTATAGTCATCGAATCCAGTTCTAAGCCAATGGTTTTCCTGGTGCCTCCACATGATATCCAGCTTTTCCTTTAACATTTTTTCATTTTCAATCATAAAATTTATCGCTTGAAGTTGATTTGTTTTGAGAACTGTTTTGATTCCTCGGATAAGTTGATCAGCTTTCCAATCTTGAGTACTTTGAGATATTTGGAAAGAGCCTTCAAAAATTACATGCAGGATATTAAAAAAGATAGTGGAGTCGTAGTTCAGGATTGGAAATAAATCAATTTGAGCAGAAGAAAATACTTCTTTAGCAAGACTGATTAATGTACTTGAAGAAAAGAGACATCCCCAAAGTTGATACTGATTACCAAAAACTGGAACCAAGTAAGCATGAAAATAGAATGGCTTCATAAGATTCAAGGCACTTCTTTGGTTTAAATGGTGAGATCCAGACCCAATGTTCTGACTCTGCATTTGAAAATAAATACCGACAAGGGTTGGTTTTCTTTCTTCAAATAGTCCAAAAATATGAACATTCAAATGGCCTCACTGTAAAATTGTGGGGGTTGGTGAGTTTTGAAATCTTGAAATTACATTCATATAAATTTGATCAATCGTCATTGAGAACTGTCCAACACATCTGAGACTTGACATGTTAAGTAAGAATAGTATCTGAAGATAGTGGTTGTTAAAAGGATGAATTGAACCAAAAAATGAATAATCAGTTTTGAATAAAACAACAAAATAACTTTTTAGAATATGCTACACTAAGATCATAATTCTTTCACATGTATTATTATTATCTTTTTAAAAAATATTGGAAGTAAATCAATGATAACTGAAATAAATAATATGGCTTAAAAATAAACCTTGAGCCTATAGAGTAAATTTGGGTTTGTGGAAGAAGAAAAATTTTCTTAATAAAAATGTGCTTTATTGTTACATTATAATCACAAAATAGAATAATTTCACTCTTATTACACTTATTTATGTTTCTGTCTAATAGTAAAATGCTTTAGATGGCAGTTCAAAATCCAAATTGAAACTACTACCTAGAACGATGTCTTGATACTAACATACTTTTTGTAAGTCTCTGGACAGACACTTATGGTGATCTCAATAATATTAAAATTGATTTGAATTGTATGTTTTATCAAATATCTATGTGGTCTAATGTAATAATTGAGATACTACAGTTTAACCTTCTGTTACCAACTTGGAAAGAAAATATCTGTAGATTTTTTTAGACTGAATATCAAATTTTGCTTTCCACAAGATGGGAAAGTGAATATTATGATATTTTAAGTGATATGTTCAAGCTTTGCTCAATCTGTGCTCAGCTGAAGATCAAAATAATCACCAAGCTCCAAGAGACCTGTGATTGAGTTGGGTTGAATCTAGGTCTAACCGATTACCAAATCTTTGTCCAATTGATTTAAATCTGGTTTCACAATGAATTCCCAACAGCTTTCCAACAGCTTTCCAATCACTTCCCAACATTTTTAAATCAGGGGTATTGCTAGCAATACCCCCCTAAATTTTCTGTGGTTATTGTCCCTGGATTCTAAGCTAAGTAGAGCTACTTCTTTACAATTTACAAAGCCGGGTAGAGTGTTGTCCCCGCGTCTTCATTATTTCTGATTGAGGTTGAGCTTTCTCCCTCTGGTTTATCTTGTCTGGGTTGAGTGGTCTGGCCATTGCTATTTCATCAGGGTCAAGTGGTCTCCCGCCATTGTCTTTATCTTGGGTTGAATCTTCCCTGTTCAATAATCATCAATCACTACAGCACATGTTTGTTTCGCCACAGGGCACAAAATTTACGCAACAGTTGTGCAGCAGTTACAAAACAATTGTTTTTTGCACTTAAGACCCACCTAAGACCTTTAAGTGCCAAAAATAATTGTTACACTACAGCACATGTTTGTTTCGCTATAGGACGCAACAGTTACGCAACAGTTCTGCAAGAGTTACAAAACAATTGTTTTTTGCACTTAAGACCCACTTAAGGCCTTTAAGTGCCAAAAATAATTGTTACTTAACTGTTGCGTAATTGTTGCGCCATTGTTGTCTCCCAAGACGAAACAAACATTTATTGTAGTGTTACTTAACTGTTGCGTAATTGTTGCGCCATTGTTTCACCCCAAGACGAAACGGACATTTATTGAAGTGAATCTTGGTCATGGCTTCTTCCATTAACAACGACATGGAAATTGACGCGTCTCTAGACGCGTCCACAAAAAATTCACCTCCTCCCGCACCCACCGCCTCTCCCCTCCCCCTCACCAATGAATCACCTCCTTCCCACTCTCTTGTCCTGGCCACACCCTCTTTGGATCCAAGGCCTTACCCGGCCCCAAAGAAGAGGCGCTATGTGTCCCCACCCCCCTCTCCCAGTACTAGATGCCCTCCTCGTGGCACCTCTAACGGCTCATTGGGGGAAGCCAGAGACTCTCACCCAGAACTTTTCTGGAAGTCCTCCCAAGCCCCTCAAGCACCCAACTCTACCCCTGTAGTCCTTTCCCCTCCCATTCTCCCCCATATTGAACTTACCCCATTTGTACCACCTCCTCCTTCCACCCACTCCCCCTCCTCCCTTGAGGACTCTGTTCATAACCCCAACAAGCCATTCTTTGGCTTGGGCCTTACCAACCTCCCCCTCCCCCTCCTCCCCCTTCTGAAAACAGCAACCCTGTGGCATCTAGTGTCCTGCGCATAGTGGGCCTAGACAGAGCCAATTACCCCAAGGCTCTTATGGACTGCCTCTTCTCATTGGTCAACTCAGTCAAAGATCCCCCCCGCAAGGGATCACACATCAATATGCATGCTTCAACCATGGCTGACATCAAGGCCTTAACAAACACCCTCAGGCCACACATCCTTCAAGCCTCCTTCCATGCTCAACCTGACACCGCTCATCCCCCTCCTCAAAAGCAGCCCCCTCTTGCTTCCTCCTCATCCCCAGCTGACCCCTTCTCCCAAGCCAAAAAGTACTTTGACAAAAAATTTGATGAAATCCTTGCTCGCCTTTCCCCCCCTTCCTCCTCTCCCTCTCCCCTCAGGCCACCACAAAAGGGCCCTACCTTTGCGCAAATTGCCTCCAATTCCTCTTCCCAACACACCCCCCAACCCCTTCGCTCTCCTCCCCCTCCCTTCAGTGGACTTCCCTTCATCATCATAAAACAAGCTAACCCAACCACACCAGTCCTCAAAGACATCACTACCCCCCAATTACTCTCCTTACTCAACAACCGCCTAGCCACTAAGAAGGTCCTCTCCCCCTCCTCCTCGAATCCGGTTAGGCTCCGTGGGATAGCAAGGCTAAAGTCCAATGATATCAAACTCATTGTGGCTTCAGAAGCTGAAAAAATCACTCTTATCAACTCATGGCAATCATGGATCCCCAATGATATGATTTTCAAGCCTCTGACTCACCCAGTTGTAGCCCATGGTGTCCCCACTTATCTCAACCTTGAAGACCAAAACAACATCACTGCCCTCATTGAAGAAAACCCTGAGGCCCTCAAATCACTTTACCGGGTTTCATGGCTCAGAAGGCCTGAAGGAAGAGCTGGGAAAACCCATTCCTCGGTAATCCTCCACCTTCTAGATAAACATGATGCTGACCTACTAGTTTCCCCCTTCCCCCCTTTTCCCTTCATTTGTGAAAGTCAGGTGCGTCGCACTGAAGCTGTCAACAGAGAGCGGAGCACTTGCTATAGATGCTGGGGCAAGGGGCACCTGTCAATCCACTGCTCTCTCCCTCCCCATTGCACAAATTGTGCAGGCCACCACAGCTCAAAAGACTGCAAGGCTCCCAAGATTGACTCCCCTGTCTGCTTCAGATGTGTTGACTCCCTCTCTCCTGATTATCCCCTGAAAACGGCTACCATTCTGCTCTCCTCCCTCCTTAAATCAGACCCCCAATCTTCTCACAGCTTTCACCTCCCTCATCACCCAGCCTGCCCTCACAATGCCCTCAAATAGATGTCCATACCTGAACTGCCTAAGTGTCTCAATTTTTTCTCTATATTTCAACTTAATTGTCATCGTTCTTTTATATGTTTTCACTCCCTCTTTAATGACCCCTCCACCTCCAAGTATGATCTTCTAGTGATTCAGGAACCATTCCTCTCACACGATCACTTCTCTCCGGCACAAGCTAAAGGCTGGCACCTTTTTCCCCCTCTTTACACCCCTCCTAACCCCTCTCCCTCCCCAATCCGATGCTTTTTCTATGTCAACAAAAAATTTCCCATCCACCTCTTCTCCCCCCTCCCTAGTCCATGCTTGGACATCTCTCTTCTCCAATACAACAGCTCCTCTTCTCCCTTCCTCTTTGTTAATATTTATAACCCCCCAGTCTCCTTCTCTTCTCTTCCGCACATTGTTCCCTCCCTCCTAACCCTCAAAAGCCTCCCAACTCTTCTCTTCACTGATAGTAATCTCCATCATGATTTGTGGGCTGATCCCACTCGCCACACTTCTAATCACCCAGAGGCCACTCTACTCCATGACGCCATGTCTACCCTTGGTCTGCATCTCATCTCACAACCTGGAATCATCACGTTCTGCAACTCTAGAAATTTCACCTCTGTGATGGATCTGGTTTTTTCAAATGTAGGGTGTTCCAACCTGGTTGTTAAATGTCATACAGACCTTGATGGTTCTTCCTCCTTCCTATCTGATCACCGTTCCATTGAGACAATCCTCCTTCTCCACTCCCCTATAGCTGCTTCCCCTGTACCCTTTCGGAACTGGAAGCATCTCGATAAGTCTTCCCTCATCTCATCTCTCTCCTCCTTCTCCCTCCCCCCCATTTCCTCCCCTTCCCAAATAGATTCGGCTGCAGAACAGGTCTCCAAATTCTTAGTTGAGCTTATAGATCGTTTTGTCCCTCTGCAGCAGCCCAGTTTTTCATGTCAGGCCTGGTGAAACCAAAGCATCTTGGACCCCCTCAAACAATCCTGTTACAGGGCTCAGAGGCGTTCACGGTCCTTCCCATCCCCCCAACATACAACTGAGTTTCTGGAAGCGCACAAAGCCTTCCGTGCAAAAGTCAACTACCTTTGCAAACAACACTGGCAAAACAAGTTAGCCACCCTCACCCCAATGACCCTATTCAAAGCAGCCAAGTCCTCACATCCCAACCCTCAATCTAACCCTCCTCTCAATGATCACTCAGGAAACCCTATCATCGACAACATGGAAAAAGCCTCTTGCCTTTTTGAAGGAACTTCAGTAGCAACTTCCCCATGCCTACTGGATGACATCACCCCTCCTTCTCCCTCACCCTTCCCTCCCTCCCCTCCTTTCTCAAAATCTGAACTTGTCTCAGCAATACTCAAGACCAAAAAAGGCAGAGCCCCCAGACCGGATGGCTCATTCCTAATTCCATCCTTCACCTTAGTCCTCCCCTAACAGCTGACCTGCTCCTGCCTCTTTTCCAGGCATGCCTGAATCACGGCTATTACCCAAAAGTATGGAAAGGTGCAAGGACAGTGATTATCCCCAAGCCAGGCAGATCTGATTACTCCACCCCCAACTCCTACCGTCCCATTGCAGTGCTGAACACAATAGGAAAGTTACTTGATTTGTTGCTCACTAAAAGACTCTCCTTTTCTGTAGAATCAGCTAAACTCCTCCCTGAAACTCATAATGGTGGACGCCCTCTCCACTCCTCTTCGGATGCCCTGCTCCATCTGGTCACCTGGACTAAAGATCAATGGCGCAAGGGCAACTTTGTGGGGGCTCTATCACTTGACGTTAAAAGTGCCTTCCCCACGGTAAACCTAGACCGCCTCTCATCCATTCTTCTCTCCCTTCCAGTCCCTAGGAACCTTTCCTCCCTCATCATTGCTTCCCTCAAAAACAGAGTTACCAGCATTTCTTTCTCTTCTTTTTGTCTCACCCCCCATCTTTTCCCCTAAAGGCCTCCCACAAGGTTCCCCCCTCTCCTCAATCCTATATGTCATCTACAACTCCAAACTCCTTTCCCTCCCATCCATCTCACCCAGTTCCCTGGCCCTTGGATACATCGACGATATCTTATACCTAGCAGCGGGTAAAAGCCCATCAATTATTGTCGAGAAGCTGTCCAAACTGGGTGTAGAGGCTCAGGACTGGGGCTCTAGACACGGAGCCATTTTTGATTGCGCAAAGACCAAATGGCTCCTGTTGACCAAGCGTTCCCTCCCCATTAACTCTCTCCCGCAATTGATCTTTAACTCACTTACACTCACTGCTTCTGCTAATCTTAAATGGTTAGGATTGATAATTGACTCATCCCTCTCTTTCAAAGCCAATGGGACCAACCTCACCTCCAAAGGCCTCCAGGCAGCGGGATCCATCCATCGCCTGGGCTCGTCAGGTTGGGGTATCCCTCTCAAACAATATAAACAGCTAATCTCCTCCCTTATTCACTCACACACTGATTATGCAGCAATAGTCTGGCACACCCCAAAAAAGCCCTCGAGAACAGTCAGATTACTCCAAACAGTTGACAACAAGGCAATTCGCAGGGCTTTGGGGTGTTTTAGGACCACACCAGTGAGTACTCTACTTCATGATTCAGCCTCTTTACCCTGTAAACAGCGCCTAGACCTGGCAGTGTACAAGGCATGGGCCCATCTCCTGACCATTCCAGATACAAACCCTATGGCCCGGTTAGCCAAAACCCTTTCATCTTTGGCGCCTCCTAAATCACACCTGCACCCTCTCCACCTGATCAAATCATCAAACTTCTTCCCTCCCTCACTACCCCTCAATCAGCTCGATACGCGCTGCCCCTTCCTTGTTCCCCCCTGGAATCCCCCACTATTTGAAGCTAAAATTGGGGACTCCAAGGAAAAGGCTCTAGGTGAGGTATCTCTTTCCCTATCTAAGTTCCCACTACACTCATATTTCATTTACACAGATGGGTCAAGATCAGCAGAAGGTACCTTCAGCGCAGCTTTTGACCTGGGCTTGAACTCCCCTTATGTGGTACGCCTAGGGGACTCCCACCAGTACTCTGTCTTTGAGGCAGAACTGGTAGGAATCCTTCTAGGAATTTACCTGTTCCTCACCAACCCATGCCATCCTTTCTCTAGCTCCCTCACTCTCATGGTTGACAATCAGTCTACCATCCGCCTTCTCTCCTCTCCCTCTCCCTCCCCGGCTAACTCCTCATTAGTAGCCAGAATCTATCAAGCAGTTGCCCTTCTCCGTGAAGCCAACCCCCTCATTACCCTTACTCTGTGTTGGTGCCCTGGCCATGCAGGTGTTCACGGCAATGAGATTGTGGACAGCCTGGCCAATGGATCCCACCCCCTAGCAGAATTCACCCGCTCCATCCTGCACTTCATTCCTCCCCCTCCCTCAATCTCCCCCCTCAAATCACACATCCATTCCCACTCCCTATCCCTCCTCCTCTCACACCCTTCCAAGGATGTCATCAGAAAACTACGGGGTAGTTTCTCTCCAAGGGAAACCTTTGCCCAACTCTGCTGCCTCCCCAGGGCACTGGCCACTGCCTTTGCTCAACTTTGCTCAGGTCACTCACCCTTGCTTAACTACCTCTTTAGATTCAAGGCAGCTGATTCCCCTATCTGCATTTGCTGTGATGGGAATTATCGTGATACCCCTGAGCATGTCCTCCTTTTCTGCAAGGCTCACTCACACCTAAGAGTTGGGTTGAGGAAGGAAGCTCAAAAACACAAAATTTCCTTCTGCACCTCCGCACTTTTGTCCCCATCTCCCATTATGTCCCTTGTTGCATCATTTATAGTTAACACTGAAAGACTCCCTAATAATTTGCCACTCTCTATTCAGCCTAGCCCTTAGTTTCCTCACTTTAAATTGCCATTAGTTTTTCTGTTTTCGTGTCACCTAGTCTCCTCTGCTGTACCTACTATATGTCTTCTTTTCCTTCATGCCCCTATGTTGGGTGAGATTGTATGAAATAAAAAAAAAAAAGTGAATCTTGGTTAACATTTAAATTCAAATTCCCATAATTGGGGGTATCAAAGTACTCCAATCTGCCATTAAATTAATCACAGATACAAAATGAAATACCTCAATAATTTTCCATCTTTTTTTTTTTTTTTTTTTTTTTGACGATAAATATGTTATTTGATGTGGGACGTATCAAAGTTTGAGTTTAATGGGACATTTATTTTTTTTGTGGGATCCGCCATTATGACTGAAATTTGGGGTACAAAATAGGGGGTATCAAAGTTAGAAATCTTCCATTTCAAAATACCTATTTTTTCCACCAAATTAACCATGATTATTTTTTTAAATATTCCATATTGTGCCCCCAAAGCACCTTTTTACTGAGAATTAATGTCAAGTTTGTGGCTTTATTTTTGTGTTGTGAAATACCTTTTAAATCATTACACATTTCTAACTTTGATACCCCCTAATAAATGGGTTATGTTGATTTGCTTACTCATATCCACTAGCCCGGGAGCTAGTGGATAAGAATCTTCTGCCATTAATAATGTCGGATCCGGGCGAAAAAAAGGGCGGATCCCTAATGGCGGAAGCGAGTACGTTGATACCCCCTATGATGTTTACACATTTTTTTCTGATATCATTGAGTTATTGTGAAGTCGGCAATGACTTCTTTAAGCATTTGTTAAACTGAGTCAAGTCTGGGAAAGCAGAGTCATGTGGAACCTATACAAAAGTATGAAATCATGATAAGAAAGTGAAGGAGCAACTATAACTTCAAAGCCTAATGCGTGAACTCTAAATTTGCAAAAAAGTTTTACATGAAACAAATGAGGAAGTATGGGACTGCGGCTGAAAACCGATAAACCTAAAGGAAGGGTGAGGAAGTTGACCAAGACTCAGTCACTACCATAAATGTTCGTTTCGTCTTGGGGCGCAACAATGGCGCAACAATTACGCAGCAGTTGAGTAACAATTATTTTTGGCACTTAAAGGTCTTTGGTGTGTCTTAAGTGCAAAAAAACAATTGTTTCGTAACTGTTGCACAACTGTTGCGTAATTGTTGCGCCCCATAGCAAAACAAACATGTGCTGTAGTGAGTCAAGAAGAAGACAGGAGGAAAGTTTATGAAGAGTGGAACAACAAGGTTTTACTTTGAGATGAGATGAGATGAGATTAGTTAGGTTAATAAAAAGTAATGTAGCTGATTCATTTATAACCTCTAGATTGAACCCATTGATCAATTTGATTGTGTCCCTTTTCATAAAAATAAAAATAAAAATCCTTCAATTATATTTTCAGTTTAAATCTATTTTGTAAAACTTAATATCAGATGGATCACTCTTCGTCTGCCCAAACTCGTGTTTTCTCTCTTGTCAAATATAGTTGCGCGCGTCCTGCACACGGGGGCCGTCCGGAATGGCGTCACTTGTTAGTTAAATCCCAGTTTTTAAGAGATGTTTTTCTTTCATTTATGACTCACTTTTTATCATTCGAGATCATGTCCTGAAAATCCATTACAATGTTACCACAAAGCTGATTATGGTCTCTTCTTCTTTTTTTTTTTTTTCTCCCCCTTGGTCTATATGGACATGTGCGTGTGTGATTTTTTATTTTTTTTTATTTTTTTTATTTTTATTTTTTTTTGGTTATCTTTCATCCATTCAAGTACAACTCCAACTCTTTCTGCTCATATTGATTCTGTTTTATCTCATTCACATTCTGCTTCAAACACTCCAAAAAGTACTCGTTCTTTAACCCTCTCCATCTTATGGGACAATCGTCAATCACCTGCAACTCCACTTTCATCTTCTAACGCTCTTAATCAGTCAGATGTCTTCATACTCGTTCAGTCTTTTTTCTAACTCTCAAATCAATTTTTGATTTTTAATTTCTTTTCTTTTCATACTTTTTTTATATTGACTATGAGGTTTATTTTTATTTTTATTTTTATTTTATTTATTTTTTATTTTTTTTAGGAACGTCTTGATTTCAATGCAATTTCGCAACTCGAAAATTCTAGGAGTGATTTGGTGGGACAACCCATTAAAGCTGTGTATAAAGATACTTTAGTAGGCTTCCGTTATGCGACAATAGATTCTTCGGGTAAAGTGTGTTAATATGTTTCCCTCATCATCTTGAATTTCTTCTCTATTTCGGCTTCATCAATAAAATTCGATGTTTGTTTCTCGCTCATTAATTTTCAATAATAATGATAATAATACCATGACGATTTATATTTCTCCTGATCTTATAGATCATTTATAGTAGATTTCAAATCCGCTTTCAAAAGTTGAATGTTTGTCAAGATTTTATAAGCATCATTCAGACAATTTGCCCTTGTAAACCTACAACGGAGGTAGAAAAACCTGAGACGCATTTAACTGATTCCAATCAACACAGCACTAAACATAATGTATCCAATAAAATATCTAATATATCACAACCGACTAATCATACTTCAATCACGACCATTCTTCCATCAGTTTCACGTTCCCTTTCTCAGTTAGAACCAACTGTCCCCATGTCAGTTACACCAACTTTGACCAACGCTCATTCTCTCAAACCTCATTTACCTACTAGAGTCACTGAGCCGAACGATATGCAGAAGTCTTTAAATCAGCAAGAACCCGATTTAATTTCTTATTTAAATGATCGACATTTATCTCGTCCACCTTACTTAGAGGTTCCATTATCATCTTCACAGACTAGTGATTTAAATCAATCTGTAACACATTTGATTTCTACTACAATAGAAGATGATCAAATGATATCTACAGATCTTCAAGTTAATGAATTATCAACTAAAGATCCTATCAACTCACAAAGTATCTTATCTGAAAAGACTGAAATCAAAAACACATCAACTGCTATTCTTTCATCAGATCCATCCTTTCATCCGGTTGAAATGAAGAAATCGTCTGATTCCGGTTATATTGGTGAACTAGTTGATTTTTCAAGTTTATCGGATGAACAATTAACTGAAAACGTTAAGAAAATCATGGAGCGACCTGGATTTTACGATTTAGTTGATAGAGTGGCGAAACTTATTAGTGAGGATAAAAAATAAAATTCATCTTTTCTCAAAACAGATATATATATATATATAATCTTCTTTCAACAGTCACACTAATATGATGAAAAACCCCGATGTGTTCTTTTTTTTGAAAAAAAAAAAAAAGGAGAAAAAAAAGTACAATTTCACATCTCTTAAGATGACGAGTTCCTTTTTGTAATTTGAAAAAATATCAACTCATTTATTTATCAACTTATACATACTTATAGAAATATATATTAAGATACATACCACTTACCATCTACCTCTATTACAATATAACTTAAGTATATTAATTACAAAAGATACGTTAACAAAAGTCATAACACATGTATGTATGATCGCACTTAGTTTATCTACTACAGTAAGAAATAATCCACACACACACCCATTCTCTCTCGCTCTCTCTCCCCACAACACCACAATAAAAAAAGGAAGAAGTAAAATAAAATAAAAGTATTCCTTATGATCAATCACTCTTTCCTTACACATATAATATCACAGCATTACACACACACACACACACACACACACACACACACCGATACATCCATAAATCCACTCATTTACAAATAAAGACAGACAAACAGACATATACAGACATGATACAAAAACCAAACCAACCCAAAAGTGTAAATAAAACAAATCCAGCCTCCTCTTTTAGTTTAGTAAGCTGTCTGTTTATCGATCTTTCGATTAATCCCACCTAGTAAAGCTTTAAGAATAAAATGCCCTGTAATCTTGCCCTGTAATAACATATCAAAAAATAGAAAGAAAGAATTCATTGATTAGCTGAGAGGCCTCTTCATACTTTCGTGAAACTTGAATAAATAAAAATAAATAACAGGTTCGACATGTCGTGTAAATGATGTATATATATAGAGATATCACTTCATATTCAAGGTAAGAAAAGAAAAAGAGATAAAAGAAAACAACTTGCCGGTGAAAAACTTGCCTGATAAGGAGTACAATCAACAAAATCTCTAATATGATGTTTATGTTTTAAATCATCATCCAGGGAAGTCAAATGTCTTGCAGCCTGAGACAAAAAAATACAAACGAAAAGAAAAGAAACAAGAGCAAGTTTGAGTTCATCCAATTGTTCAAAAGTGTTCCAAGAAAACAAGTAGAAAAAGAAGTAAACATATATATGTATATCAGCCACCCGTCAAATATATATCAATCTAACAATTTACATGAATAATTCAAAAGAGAAGAAGAAAACAATATATATAGATAGATAGATTTACCTCAGTATCATCTCCAATTTGAATAAATGAAATACCAAGTTGATGAAGAGGAAACTTTCCACGATCAAGTCTACGACCTATATCAACAATGATTGATTCTGGATTTTGTCCTCGATCAGGTGCTCCATCTAAAAGAATTGAATCCAAATGTAAGTCTTTTATATTGTTATTATTATTTGAAGAGAAAGGCGAAAGAAGATGTAACATCTCAATTCACCTGTCAAAACAATCAAGTTCATCGGTTTAATTTTAATTCTTGATACTTTAGAGTGTTCCAATTTATCCATATAAGGAATTAAAATACGAGATAGAGCACTAGCAGTAGGTGTAGACTTTCTTGGCTCAACTTGACGAAAGATTTGAATGATTTGACTTGCTGTTGAACATCCATAACTTGAAGCGGTGATATCATTAAAAAAATGAATGTCTATTCCGTCTGAATCATACTGAACTGATTTTTCTACTACTCCCATTAGAGCTGCTCGGGTTTCATCCCAAAACATTTCTAGAAAAAAATAAAATAAAAAGACGGATGACAGAAGTTTATACAAGTTGACATCAATATATATATATACGTATAAGATAGAAAAAGAGATTTAAAAGGAAAGACAGACCCATTGAACCAGAGTCATCGACCAGGATGACAGTATCGTATCTTTTCAACGCAGCGAAAGGATCTTCTTGAGGAACACCTGGTGATAAGACTTGATTAGGTTGATAATAACTTTGTTGAGGAGCCCCAAAACCTTGCTGATGAGTATTATAAGTTTGTTGAGGAGCCCCATAAGTTTGTGGAGGAGGAGGATGAGAAGGAGGAGCATAGGATTGAGGAGAGGTCATAGGAGTAGCAGCGGAAGGGTTGTAATAAGAAGCAGCTTCTCCTGTAAGTGGCGGTGGGGGTGCAAGAGGAGGAGCATACGAAGAACTGGTATGAGGTTTTGGTTTTGAAAATAACTAGCCAGACAAAAATATGGAGCAGTAAGCAAAACAATAAATAGAAGGATGAGGAAGAAAAGAGTAAGTGAAAACCCATGAGACCTTCTTCATCGTAGTTTGAATGAGTTTTTTCTTCTAAGTAAATTCGACTGGGTTCAATCTGACGGGTTTTATGAATAGTTGGAGAATGTGCACCGCCACTGTTCGCTTTGAGTAGGTGGCGATGCTTTGGAGGGTTGTTTCACTTTTCAACACTCAGTGAGTCTTTCTGACAGATGATGGATGGATGCAATGGATGTCACCAAGATGGTCAGTCTTCTCAACATCAATTTTTTTCCCCTACTCAAAAGTGTAGTGATTGGCGAGAATACACAATGATCAGGTTGATCTGCGGATCAAATTCTAAACAAAATTCACACTTAATTCTCACTTTCAATACTCTTGTTCACATCTCGCTCATCTCCATTCCAATTTCAGTTTTCACCCCTTTCCATTAAAACCCGCAATCCCTGAAAGCGAAAACACAATTATGCTTTAACACGACTCATTTTTTTGTTTTGTTTTTACCTGTCACCGTTTCCTACACAATCTTTCCCATCCCTCCATCTATGTTACTCCTCCAGCCTCACTCTCAAGACCTACCCCGGCAAGCCCAATATCTCTTTCCTCATTCAAACCCAGTCTCCCCTCATTATGCCACTTCCACCTAATGCAATATAAATTTAGTTCTTCTTGCACAGTTAACTTGTCCACTTTCTCATCCTGCTTTGTAATCACTTTTTCTTGTACTTGCTTCTTCATGCCCCTTTGGTGAACGAGATTGTATGAAATTAAAAATAAAAATTTTGATTTTTTTATTTTCAGTTAAATCCACTTTAACAAAGTATGCACCCTCACTGAGAATCTATGCATGTATGTGTGTGTATGCATTTACAGTACCCGGAAGCAAATCCTCGTCATCCATTTTTTCTTACGTTACAAACTCAATTTCTTTTCTATTTCATTGCAACCATCATCCCAGGTTGAAATTGATGTGGCGTTTCCTAATATCTAATCAAATATAGAAAAATTCAAACACTTTTACTATAATTTAATTTTATGTTACACCCTCATTTTTTAACTCCAGAATTAATACCCTAATGTTATAAAAGATATCTGAAAAAAATGAAAAAAATTCAATTTTTCCTACCTGGTTACCAGTGGGTATGTTAACAAGCTGTCAGAATCCCTTTAATTTAAGAGCATTGTGAATAGGAGTGTTATCTCAATTTTTTTATTGTATTGCTCCAAGAATGGGAGCAGTGTGCCAAAGTAAACATGATCAAACATTGATTGATCAATTTGATGCTGAGGCAGGAGAACAACAATAAGAACTTTGATGCTATTAAGAGACCCACCCCAGACCATAATGGATGTGCATCCACTCTTGAAGCTTGGCTGAAGGCAGTCTTGATGAAATCATTCACCACTTCTTTACCAAACACAATGAGACTTGGACATCTTACCAACATCAAAGGATGACTCATCTGACCAAATCATTTCCTTCCATTTTTCTATAGACAAATGAAGATGGTCTTGGGAAAACTTGATGCATCTCTGGTGGTGGGTGTCACCAATGAATGGTTCCTTGGCAGCTTTAAGAGTGAAAACACCCAACTCATGAGCTCACTTACAAATAGTGCAATGAGAAACATTAGTATTCATTGTATTGGATATCTCAGAAAGCTTTGCAACATGGTTAGACTTGAGGATGCGAGCAAAATTTTGCATGTCATGAGGTGTGGTCTTGTGTAGATGGCCTGGATGACATGCATTTTCAACTGTTCCTCTACCATGGTATTTGTCCAGTATTGAGTGGAATGTTGTTTGAGGGATAGTTAAATCACAGGCCAGATTTTTAGGGAAGAAAGAAAAAGGAAAAAAAAATTTAGAAAGAAAAGATTTCTGGTTTGAAATTGAAGTGTTTTGTGAAGATGTTGATGGTTGAGAATTGTTTAGGTAGGAGAAGAAAAAGAAAATAAATCTTTGAGTTTAAAAGAATACAAAAAAGATTGAATTGAGATTGAATTTAAGTTTTTAAAACATATATAGAACAATTGAAAAGAAAGAAAAAACACAATTTGGTGTAATAAGATTTAGAAAAACAGAAATTTCAATTTTGTTTTGTTTTTTTTTGTTTTATTTTTATTTTATTTTATTTTATATTTATTATATTATATTTTATTTTATTTTATTTTATTTTATTGATTTTAATTTTAATTTAATTTTATCATTAATTTGAGTTTGATTTATTTTAAGTATTTATAAATTTTAGAAAGGAAACGAAATGAAAAGAAAAAATATATGAAATTTAAAATTTGATTTAGACCAAAAAAAAAAAGAAAAAAAAAAAAGAAAGAAAAATAATTTTTTTTAAAGTTTTAAGGAAAGAAAAATTGAATTTAAGGTTTAGGTTTTTTAGGATATTTTATATGAAAAGATTTTAAAAGTTCAGGAGAGTTTAAAGCATTGATAGCTGGTTTCCAAGATGTTTTATTTGAATCATTGAGGTACCCTTCCCCATTCCACAAGGTATTGAAGCTTTACCTTGAGCCTTCTTGAATTAAGAATCTGAATTACTTCTCACTCTAGATGATCTTCTACTTTTATAGGTTCAGGAAGGGGTTGGTTCTTGCCTGGGTATATTTGTCAAGAAAGTTCCAGAAGTGATATGTGTTAAACAGGATGATTTGATTTCCATTTTAAAGGTAACTTGAGTCAAAATTCATTTTTAGAAACATCTGCATCAATTTCAAATGGACCCAATTGCTTTTCCAATAGCTTCCTTGATGGCCAAGTTGTTTGAATATTTTTAGAGTTGAGCAATACTTTATTTCCTGGTTTAAAAGGTGGAGCAGATTGTCAATTTTTGTTAGCCTGTTCCTTATATCTTTGATTTGCCACCTTGAGGTTAGATTGGAGTTTGCCTTGAAGTTGTGAAATGGTTCAAAGATAATGTCCAGCAGGATGATTAATAACTACATGAATTGGATTGAATTTAGGAAGTAGTCCATAGATTGTTTCAAAAGGAGATTGTTTTTTAAAGAATGTGTCAAGCTTTAATAAGAAAATTAATCATGTGGTCCAATAGTCTTGTTGATAATTGACATACATTTGAAGATATTGTTTGAGGATTTGATTAATTCTTTTGTTTTCCCATTGGTTTCAGGATAATAAGAAGTGGAAAGATTCCTTGTAATAGTTATTTGTCAACATAGTTGAATGCAGAAAGTAGAGACAAAAAGGGATCCTCTATCTGAAATAATATCAGTGGGTAAGCCATGTTTAGAAAATACAAATTCTAGAAATAATTTAGCTGAATATTCTGCAGTTGCACTAGTATTAGTTTTAATAAAAATATACATTTTAGAAACTCTATTAACTATGACTAATATAGCATCAAAATTATCTGATGGATGTGATTGAGAAATGAAATCCATTGAAATTGATTCCCATGGTTTAAAGGGAATTGGAAGTGGTTGAAGAATCCCATACTTCCTGTGTCAAGGTACCTTATTCCTATTACATTAATAACAGGCTTTAATATAGGCCTTAATTTCCCTGGTGATTCCTGGCCAGAATAAATCCCTTACTATTAACTGGTAGGTTTTATCAACACCAAAATGACCAGCTAATGGAGGATCATGTCTACTATTAAAAATACATAACTTTATATCCTTATTGTTGGGTATGACTACTCTACCTTCAAAGACCAACATACCTGATTCTAAACTGAATCTCTTTGCCCCTTTCTTTGAGAGTATTTTGTCTTTAATCCCCAAACAATAATCATCCTTTGATTAAGCTTCTCAAATGTTGGATAGTGGATATTGAATTGCTGGTGTTGCCATCAAATTAAATTGATGAGTTGATAATATTGATTCATTGAAGGTTGATTTCACATTTGCTGGATTCATGTCAGCAAATTCCACCCCCACTGCAGATAAATGTCATCCTGACATGATAAAATATCTTGAACTAAACAATTTTTTCCTGGTCAGTAGGTAATAGTAAAGTAAAATTCAGATAAGAAATCAGCCCACCTAGCCTTATGTCTAGTTAGTACTTTTAAAGAAATGTACTATTTTAAAAAATTATCATCAGTTAGGATTTAAAAAGATCTATTTAGACTGAGAAGAAAAGAACACCATTGTTTAAGGCAATTAATAATAGCTAATGACTTTTTATCATGAATTACATAATTTAATTCTGCTGTGATTAATTTGCATGATTCAAATTCAAAATGATGAAACAACTTAGTTTCAGGATTTAATTGGGATATTAGCCCTGCTATAGAATAATTGCTAGTATCTGTCTTGACTGTTTTTAAGGCTTCAGGATCAAAGTGTCAAAGAATTGGAGCTGTGGTGAAAGCAGTTTTCAATGCTTTGAATTCTTTTCATGCTATTTCTGTGAAGACAAAGAGAGTATCTTTTTTAAGAAGAGAAGTAAGATTTTTTATAGTTTAAAGTAATCATTTATAAATCTTCTATAGAAATTCACAAAACCCAAAAATCCCTGTAATGATTTTAGGTTGGTTGGCTCTGGCCATTCCAAAACTTTTTGAACCTTTTTATCATTTATGACTAAACCATCAGTGGACAATGTAAATCCCAAAAAGTTGATAGCTTTTAGATGAAATTTGCATTTAGTGTGCTTAGCATAGAGTCCTTGTTCTCAATGTCAAGTAAGAAGCATATTTACATGTTGGATATTTTCTTTGAGGGTCTTCAAGAAGATTAACATATCATATAGGTAGAAAGCAACAAACTGTTTGACAATATCTTGGAAGATATCATTGACAAAAGTTTGGAAAGTTGATGGTGCATTACACAATCCAAAGGCCATTACTAAATATTCAAAACTACCAAATCTGGTACACATTGCAGTTAAAGGTTCATGAAATTCTGCAATATGTATAAGATTTTAAGCACCTCTGAGATCAATATTAGAAAATAATTTAGCACCATTATCAAGGGAAGAAGTAAAGACATATGAGGAACTGGATATGCATTCTTCTTAGTCACTGTGTTGAGTTTTCTATAATCAACACATAACCTCATACTTCCATCTTTTTTTCTTCACAAAAAAATGGAGATCCAGTTGGACATTTACTGACTTGAATGAAACCTTTTGCTACATTCTCTGAAATGCAGTCTTGAAGAACTTGAGATTTTTCCTTTGAAAAATAATAGACAGGACCTGCCAATGGTACTAAACCTATTAACTCTATTTGATGATTGTAGGGTCAATGAGGCGGTAGCTTCTTAGCCTTATGGATTGAGAAAACATCAATGAAGTCATGGTTAACTTCAGTTATAGTTGATTTAATGGCTTCAATATTGATTTGGTCATCCTCCCCATCTTCAAGAAAGTCTGTTTAAGGTAGACCTGTATCAAGAAAGAGCAAAAATCAATTACTTTGAGTAAAGTAGTCAAACTAGAATGGTTATCCAAATGCACATTTAAAGAGAAATCAGATTCTTGCAATACATCTGGAAAAGAAGTGTCCTCTAGCAGGATTTGGTCAGGAAGGTTGTTTAACTCCCTATTGACCTGCATTGATGAATCAGAAATATACTTAGAGAAAGGGGTGATCAATCCCTGTGACCAAACAATTTTGGGGGTCCAATGCTGTAAGAGTTCATGGCCAAGAATGGTATTGTCCATACTTGGGGCATCCAAGACTGTTAATTCCCACTCAAAGTAAGGAAATTTTGGAAAGTTAAAAACCCATAAAGCTTTCTTACTAACCCATTATTTGGGTTCCTTTGATTCAACCATATAAATTGGAATTTGTTCAATGTCTACAAATGTCAGTTAAAGTTTTTTTGCAAAATATAAACTAATAAACAAGATTGAAGCTCCAGAGTCAATAAGACAACTGAAGGAAATATCCTCCATAAAAAGAATTAGTCTCAAACAGTTAAGGGAAACTCCAGTCCTTAGGAGATAAAGGATTTTTGCACTGGGAGATATCAAATAGTTTGCTTTGCACACAAGTAAACTATTCACTAGTTTTTTGACTTGGAACTGTTACCTTCTCTATCCTTTAATTTAGAACATTCATCCAACTTGTGTTTACCCCCACAATAAATACAAAACCCATTATCTACTCTTCTTTTCCTTTAAGCTTCCTTTCATTTCACTTTGGGATCCAATACCTTACTGATATTTCCTGGGTTCAAGCCTTTGGCTTGAGATTTTTCTTTACCCTTTTGATTTGTTTTGGTTTGAGATAAAAATTCAGTGGATCAAGGATGATTTGAAGAAGTTCCAGATTTAAAGTTTGAACTGTGAGATTTATTGGTATGACACCTTTTTTGAAGAAGGTTTTGGTAAACACCATCTAGTTCAAGGATACTATCCATTAGGTCTGTTAAGGTTGCCATTTTCTGGAAATGAAGATTTAGTTGGTCCAGAATCCTCAAAGGAATTCCCTTTTTGAAATGATACTTTAGGGATGCATCACTCCAACCTACTTGAGTTTTTAGAGCCCTGATGTTTGAAATATATTCAGAAGCTTTTCCATTATTTTTCATGCAAAGTAAATCTAATTCAATTTCCATGTTATTGGTTTCATTAGGGTCCCCAAATAACTTAAAAAGTGGTTTTTCAAATTTTTCACAATTTTTGATCAGAAAATGGGTTTCCATCAAAGAAATAATGAGCAGATATGGCATGAACAATTGTAATTCCTTCCCAGATAAGAATGATGAAGCATAAATCACTTTGGAACGTTCCATATTGAAGTTTCAAGGGTAATTGTGGAACAATAATTTGCAGGTTTTAAAAAAAGGTCTCAATCTGTCAGGATGTTCTCCATCAAATTTATATGGGAATTTCATTGAGAGAGTTTTAAATTTAGATTTCTCCAAGGGAGAAGGATTAGAAATTTTTTCACCAATAATTTCATGAAATCTTCCAATGAAGGAGCTGGACCAGGTTCAGAAATTTGGCCCTAATGGTTAGTATCTGGGACTGATGGTGCCTCATGAATTGTATATTTTCATTCTTCCTCCTCACTAGAATATTTGAAATTCTGAGGGATGTCCTCTACAGATTTAATTGAATGTTCCCTTTCCCTTAATTCAAGAGGTTCAAGAGAGTGAGTGTGGGAAATAGGTTTCAAAGCTTTTGGACTATCCCTGGCACAAGCTCTAGTAGTAGCACCCACAGGAGGAGTGTGTTGAACAGGTTCCATTTAGATTTAGCCCCTGAATACTTAGTAGTATGAATAATAATAAAAAATGAGAGCTACAGAGAATTAAATTATACTTTCACTGGATGGCCTATGCACAATTTCAAGGGTGTTCCTGGGTAAGTGAGATTGGTAAAGGTGATGGAAGAATTCTTTGAAACACTGAGGAATGGTTTGAGGGAGTGGTTTTAAGATATGTTAAAGATAAACTACTTTCTTCAAGGTAAGTTTGAGATGAATAATAGTGTATGGTAGAGTAACACTAAACTTCAAGGAATCTCATGAAGGGTTGGAACTTAGTAATCAAAAGGGATTTAGGATTTTTAATAGTTTAAAGAGAGATTGATTATTAAGAAATGTAGGAAACAATAATAGCTTTATATAAATTTGACTACCATCACAAAAATACTATAATTTAATTCTAAGGAATGTCATACCAAATCCCCCAAATTATATACACAAATCCACCTTGCATTGACCCCTTTAGTAAACCACCCTTAATTTATCACTGAAACTCCAATATAGCCCACAGATCCTTTAACCTTGCTCTTATTCTTACTCACAGACCTTTAATTACCCTTTAACACACAATAACCCAACATTGAAACTATACTATTGATCCAAGCACTAATACATTGTGCATTTGCTTAAAGTTGAAAAGTATAAGCATATGATTGACTAATTTAGATATAAGGTTTAGAAAGCACAGTTACTAGTGCTTTTAAATTGAGGCAACAAAGTAGAAAAGCAGTTACTAGGTAGATGTTGCTTTATGCACTTCGAGTATGGATTTGTGTACTTATTTATGGATTAAAAGATTGAATTTTGCTTCAAGTGTCACATGGTCTATGACATACACCTCAGAATTTTTTCAGGAATGTGAAATACTTACCTGAAAGTATCCCAGTAATCACATAATGATTTCTTAAAAGCAAAAGTCAAAAAAAATTAATAAAAAAGATAATAAAAATAAATTTTTTGTGTTGATTTCCCCTAAGTGTCATGATTCACAAATTTTCAAATCATGCCAAGGGAAGAATCAAATTTCATTCAAAGTTACTCTTGAAAAGTAAGGATGACACAAAAAATCATTTGGAGTAGAAATATTAGTGAGTATAAGGCAGATACAAAGTAGGATAAGGCTTGGAGGAGTGTGTGTAAGGTAAAAAAAATCTTAGTTGCATGAATTGAAGACATAGGAAGTGTTTCCATGAAAGAAAGAGTTTTGGATTTGATGTATGAAACTGAGATAAAGGTAGGGAGTGGGAAAAAAAGTCATGAAGAAAAAGGATGGGGATCAGTGAATGGTTGTCATGAGAAGATGAACAGAATGATGGAACTGGAAGGAAACATAAATGAAAAATATGTAAAATTCATTAAAATTCTTGTCATAGAATTTTGATAGGCCATTCTATGTACATACAACACTGAAAAATTCATTTTGAAAATGGTGGTTTGATCCAATCACTTTCATCCTATTTTTAGTAAGGTTAATAAAATATGAAGATTGAAAATCATAATTATAATTTCTTCAATTTTTTTTCCTCTACTTCTTTTTCTTTTCCTTTTTTGTTTTTTATAAGTGTGTTTTGTATTGAATAGTTCAAGTTTTTTTTTAAAAAAAAAAGATAAATTAAAATGTCATTGAATACCACCAATATTTTAAAATGGATTATTTTATTTCAAATCTTAGAGCATGTACAGCTGTTCATTTGATTGAAATTAATATGCAGTTTTGAATTTACAATAATGGCTGGGTTTGAATCCAATTTTTATCATAATTAAAGCTTAAAATTCCTGCCATTAAGTAGAATAACAATAAAAATCACTAAAAATATAGCTGTGGAAGGATGAAATATTCTAAAATTTCAATATTCTTACAATTTTCATGGTTACCATACCAATGCAAAAAATTTCTCAAAAAACTTTCATTTTTAAATTACAGGGCTTTCAAATAAAGAAGAGGTCAACACATGGTGAGACATAAAATTGATGGATAATTGGAAACATTTGAAATAATTTGGAGGATATTACCTAGTTATGTGCATTTCTGTGAAGATAAAAAGAAACTCTTCATTATCTTTTTGTTAATTTAAAATTTTTGTTGCTCCTGATCACAAAAAGATTGTTATTATAATTATATATGTATATGGCTCGGTGAAATTTGTGTTTTTTGAGAAAAAATTGCATGTTGCAGTTTTTGAAACAACAAATGAGCCTGAAGAATTTTCTTAACTTAAATTATCATCATTAACTCTTATCATGTATATTGTTCCAATCAGAATTTCAAACAAAAATGGTCTATTGTTTTTATGTGTAGTTGCATAACATCATGATGTCCTACTTTTTAAAAGAAAGTGTGCAGTGGGTGGAAGGGCATCCTTGTCACTTGCATGCATTCTTTTATAACTTGTTTTTAAAACATATCTCTAACCACCATTAACTAGGCAACTCACAATTTTCTGCCTTTTTATTTAAATTCTGTTTCTCTCTTTATCATAAGGTAAGTTTTGTTTTACACTAGGATCTGATTTGTATTCTATATAAACTCACAAGAAAACCCTAATTTTTTTATGATTTGCTCTAGATATGGCCAGATATGGAGAAACAAAACCTTATCACTCTACTGAAATGAAGTCTTTGATAGTCTCACTGGAATCCAGGGGACTCAACCCAACTCAAATTTTCTACTAAACTGATTTTCCTTGTATGTACCACTATTCACTCAATATTAAAAAAGTGGTACTTGGAGGGGACTGTTGAGATTGCACCTAAAAGTGGGGGCCCACCAAAACTTACACCTCAAGATCTACATAAACTTTTACCAATTACATCTTCTCACCCCCAAGTGACCTTGAAAAAAAAAATTCTAATTTACTAACAAAGCCAATCTCAATTGAAAAACTTTAGAAATATATTCATCAGTTCAGTTTCAGGTCTCATGCAGCTGTAAAGAAGCTGTATCTCAACTCCACACAATGTCAAAAGTGCTTGAAATTTCTACTAGGGCACAAGAAATGGACATTTAAAAATTTGAAACACTTCTTGTGGACTGATGAGTCATCTTTTGAGATTTGTAAGCTATTTGGACCAACTTTAGTCTGTCAATGCAAAAATGAAACATTTAAGCAATCATGCCTCCAGCCAACATTCAATAGAGGGTGATCTAGTATTATGGTATGGGGCACTTTTTTAAATTCAACTTAAGGTCCACTGGTCATCTTACCAGCAAGACAAAGAAAATCTAGTCACTTTATTAAAAATGTTTTTTGTAAAAAACCTCCTCCCATTTCTTAAAAAAAAAACTGACCCTCAAAAGCATTTATTATTGAAGGAGGACAATGGCCCTGTTTATAAATCTAAGAAACCTAATGAGCTTTGTGTGTCTTTAAACCTGGAGAAGATTGAAGATTGAACTCCACAATCTCCTGACCTCAATCCAATTGAGCAAGTTTGGAGAGAAATACAGGCCAATGTTCACACCAACTTCCAGCCCCAAAATCTCAATAAATTAGAACTAGCTTTGCACTGTGCCTGGGATTGTATTTCAAATAACTTTCTTGAAAACATTTTAGCCTCCATGCCTTCACAAATGCAAGCTGTCATTACTGCATCTGGAGGATCAACCAGCTGGTGATCCCTCCACGAAGTTTTGATTTTTTCACTCAAAGAATATTTTTTTCCATGTTTCTTCTTTTGAATACAACTAAAATCCTGTCAGGCTAAGGTCAAGTACAAGGACGTGAACTAGCTTGAATAGTCAGTTGTCTAGAAGATTTTAATAGTCCTATATGAATACTGTAGTTTTAATCCATTAAGTTGTAAAATATAATCAAATATAGAGGTCTCAGTAATATAATTCTCACTATTCTTATATATGGCTTAAAATCTTTATAGTTGGTAGAAAAATAGATTATATAAATTCAGATACTATTCAAAAGTCTTATAAAAGTACTAATTGATATGTATTGTAATTGGTTTGGTTATATTGGTTAAATTGTAATGATAAGGAATGAAGAAATACAACCCAAAAACCTCCTCCTTTTATACACACTGAGTTCCCCAATGATTCCCTTGATTTACCACCCAATACACAGTTAATGACGCCTCTAAACAACTAATAGACATGCCCATCAACATTCCTAGTAACCCATGACATAATTAGAAGAGTAACAACGGCAAAAATCCTGTAATAATAAGGGAAATCCATCAAAATTAAAGAAAAAGACAAAAAGAGAGTCTATGCGTATAAAACAATAATATTAAAGACTAAAGGAGATTTTTTTAAGGTTAATAATAGCTTAATAATAAGGGGGACTGACTGTATAAATAATGGGGCTAATCCTGACATTATACTACGTGAAATTCCCATTCAAAAATAACCAAAATTGACTGAGAAACCACCCAAAAACTTAAAAAAGAGCGTGAGATGTGGGGTAACTACATGCAGTTCTTGGCAGGCTCTTGCACGGGTAAATCCTTGACTAAAATTAGGCGAATTTAAGTGTGGTGATGAAATAAAGTGCCAAGAGTGAGGTTATTAATGAAATTAGTGCATATAAACAAGGTCAATGCATTATTAATTAAGCTAGGACACTAAATAAGCGCCTGTCGCCTATTTTAGTGTGTTTCCCCACAGTGGGCGTAGAATGTGGGGTAATTATAGTGTGAAAAAGCTAACTTTGCTAAAAATGAAGCTATTCACACGGGAAAAAAGCAGGCAGTATGTGGCCAGTACACAGAAGCCATTTCTGGCATAAAAAACACCAAATTTGAAAAGTGTTATTTTTATGCATTTAAATAGCCAAATCAATAGTTCTAAATGAGCCCAATTGATCTGTCAAAGCGCAATTTTGATATTCTCAATTTTATAGCGCATATAGTCAACTTTTAAGTGAAATAAAGCGCATTTCTTGTTTTTTGCATAAAACAATGAATATAACAGCTTTAAGTGTACTTAAAAATTATGTAGCCTTATACTTAAGGTTCTTAAGATTACCCTAACATATTCCAACTTAATATTAAGTACATAAGACCTATAAAAGGTGGATATATGCGTGTATATAAGGTGTTATAATGGCATTTTTTGTGTATTATCATAATTTTACTTATGTATACTATTTGTGTACTCTTATTTATTATTCCCATGTATAGTTCATGTGTTTAACATAACTTATAATTACTTTTTACTCAGTCCTGGAGATATACAGGCTGACACTCGCCCACCCAAAAAAAACAATAAAAAAAATGATAAGTTATACATTTTATTTTATTAATTTGTAATTTTCAGGTATTCAGAATAAATCTGTAGCATTAAAGACTCAACTTTAAAGAAATAAAACATAATAAAATATTATGAGTACTGGTTTTTTAACCCCTCAGCTGGTTGAACAGAAATTTATTTCTGTTTAAATTTTTTAAGAAGGGTGGATAAATTAGAAATTTCTTTTTCAGGTATCCATTTATCAAATTCATTTGATTTCCCTTTAAATCTTAGTAAATACTCAGTTCCTTTTTCTTTAGTAAGGATTATTTTCTTGAGTATTTTTTCAATCTCTGCTTTTTCCACAATTTCTTCAGGTTGCTTTTTAGGCCTTCTCCTTCTTTTTGGAAATAAGTCAGGATCATTTGCATGGTAAGGTTTCTTTTTTAGACTGCCAGGAATATTATCCAAATCACAGCTTAGAGAGATTTTCATCTCATGGTCTTTGACCAATCCTAGTTCATTTGAACCATGAGCAAATGCCATAGGATATGCTTTAATCAATCTCAAAATATCTTCTTCTTCAATTTTTGAGAGTTGAGGACTGAAAGAGGCCTTTTGGATTTCATTTTCCAATTCAACCACTTCATTGGTGGTTCTTCCACCTTGCAGTTGTTCTTCTCTAGGAGAAATGGTATATACTGAGTTTTCAGAACATATTTTGAATTTTCTTTTACCATTCACGCCTATGGTGAAACAACTGTTTGCAGGATCTAGTTTAATGCCAAATTTTGTCAATAAATCATTGCCAATAATAAACCAATCACTACAATTATTATTATCCATTACTACAAATTCACAAACTGCTCTAACATATCCATTATTATATTTAAAGAATACAGCAGTTTTATATTTGCCAATTGGATTTAATACTGAACCAAAACCTCTCCAGTTCTTTGTCTGAACAGATTCTAGTTTTTCCTGGTACTTACTATCAAGTTTCATTAATGTATTAATTGAAACTACACTACCTGCAGCCCCAGTGTCAAGAATGGCATTCATTTCTTTTCCACATATGATAATAGGTGCTCTGATAGGTGTTATTTTGTAAGTATCATGAGATACATCTTTAATTATTTCAGCTTCCTCTATGGAAGTTAAAGATGTGTCTGTATGAGGTATAGCATCATTCAGGAACATCATATCCTTTTCTAATAAAAATATCTCATTTTCATCATCACTGTAAGATATGTTACTTTTGCAATCCTCACTAGATTCCACATTCTCATCTTCATGATTACTAGGTTCAGAATTCTGTGAGGTTTCAATAACATTTATTCCCTTCTTACACGTGTGACCCTTAACCCAAGGTTCATTACATTTGTAACAAGTGTTATTTTCTTGTCTCTTAGGGACAAGGGGAGCTGAAGGTTTTTTCTTTTCCACTGGTAACTTACTTGTAGTAGGTTTTACCACTTCAACACTTTGTCTGTAATTACTATACTTGGTTTCATACTTGTGGTTTAATAATATCTCATTGCATATATTAATGAATCCAGAGGTGTCTCTGACAGTTTCAGTTCTAGCTACAATAATGTCTCTAACTGATATAGGCAACTTGTATATTATTTTTTCTTTCCACTCTTCATAATCCATTTTTGGATCCATAGCTTTCATGATTTTTATTAAATTCATTAAGAAGACCATGGGTTTATCTCCAGCATTTGGATTATATCTGGCCCTTTCATACAGTCTTTGTTGAGTGATTCTAAATTTTGGGCCACCAAATTGCCTTTCAATTAGTGCCTTCCATTCATTCCAGGAGTAATTAATTCCCTCACTCAATACAGATTCAAACCATAATAAGGCCACATCTGTAAATAAAGATATTAACTTTGAAGTAATTTCTTCATCAGGTAATTTATATGAAAATTTTAAGTTATCAATTCTTTGTATGAATTGTTGCCAATCAGATTTTGAATCACCGTCAAAAGAAGGGTACTGATCTAACTTAGGCCAGTTCTTTTGGCTAGTTTTAGCTTCCCTAACCTGAGGAATATTGAGTAATTCACTCACTTTAGAAAGATGATCATTAATTTCATCTTTTACTGATTTTATATTCTCAGAGCCCATGACACTATGTTCATGTTCCATCATTGGTTTATCATCAGAGTGTTTCATAAAAACTGGTACTCTTTCTACATAAGAGGTATTATCCTTTATTGTTTCAGTATTTTTCAAAATGTTAGCTACTTCAATTTCTACTCTTTGTAACCTATCTTTTATTACAGGTACATGAGTTAAAGTATCATTTACATTTGAAAAAGACAATTTTACACGTCCCTCTATGGTAGCCATAATATTCTGAGAGTGTTCTAATTTACTTTCTAAATTTCTAATCTCAGATCTTAATCTTTTATTCTCATTGATTAATTCATTATTTGAATTTTCAATAATTTTTAATTTATTGGCTGTGGTACTCAATGATTGTGTTAGTTGTAATAATACATTTTCTGTATTAATGTTTGACTCTTTTGAGAACTCTTCCAATTTTTCAATTCTCAATAATAATTTACTTATTATTTTTGATTCCATTGGATTCTCTTTTAAAAAATATTCTATTTTTTCCGTGTCCAATTCAGAAGACTCATTATCAGGGTCAAGATTTAATTCATTTGATTCCATTTTTATATTAATAGTATTTTCCTGGTGATCAATAAAACTATTTACATTGTCCTCATGTAAAGACAAGTTTAACATATTCTGTTCAAATGAATAATCCTTTAAATCCTTATCAATAATATCCAATATTTCCTTATCAATCTCATTACCTATAAGTAATTTATTTTCAGGTTGATATAATTGATCATAAGAAGTTGGATGACTTACCAAGGTCTTATCCCACTTCCCCTGCCTCTCCTTGGCTTTCCCCTGTAAGGGTGACTGCTGGAGCCCTGCTGTTGAGGATTGTTGTAGTTTTGGGCGTACCAATCCCATTTCCATTTGCTTACTGTAATTTTTTGGTCCTCCTCTTGGGCTGGAGGTGTTGCTATGGAATTGTTGGGTGCCACTGTTGGTGGTTGAGTCTTTATGTCCACTAGAGCTTGGTTGACTTCTATGAAACCTTGAGCTGCTCTCTTTTCCAGATTGTTGATCTGGTCCACTATATTGTTGACTCTTATTGTCAAGGTGTTCAGTAGGTTGGATAGGGAGTGAACTTGTTCTTGTAAAGTATTTTTTGTTTTCTTTATTGAAACCTGCTTTAAAAGCTTTTCCCTTTCCTCCAGAGACATTGACGGAGTGTTGTTGATTATGGGAGAGTCCTGGCCCTCCATTTGAATGTCCTGTAACAGGTCTTTCAGCTCTAGGTCTTAATTTATAAGGTTTTACCTTATTACTTACAATGTCATTGTTGTCACACATTTTTACGTGGAATTTAAAGAATTGAAAGTTTAGATATGAAAACTTCAAAAAGGAGTTTTATCAGTATTTATCAATACCGCTGAAGACAATTTTATTGCTTACTTATTGGTATGAAGTGAATATTTAAGTGCCAAAAGTCAAATATGCTTTTATGTGGTCACTTGATTTAACTGGTCTACAATATGTAGCCGTGTTTTTATATTCAAAAGAAAACAACTGTCAGTATGATTCTTTCTAAATATTTAATGAATTTTACAAACCAATAAAAGAAAAGATTAAGAGTCCTGTTAAAAGAAAACAATTTATCAGTTTAATTGGTTTATTATCTGCAAAGATCACAAATTTAATTGGTCTATTGACAGACTCCCACTAAGAACAATTATATGTTAAATTAGTGGTAAAAATTTTATCTGCAAAGATCTCAAATTTAATTGGTCTATTGACAGACCCACTAATAACAATTATAAGTTAAATTAGTGGTAAAATTGTTGATTCAATATCACAATTTTATAATATAACAGGGCTTCTTTTCCTGAAATCACTATATAAGTGACCCCAACCTGTTGTAATTATCCAAATATTTCTATAGGGATATTACTTACGTGCACCTTCTCTTGAAAATTTCACTTACAGGATTATAACAGAATTCTTGAGGAAAGGTCCCCAATTGTCAGGCTAAGGTCAAGTACAAGGACGTGAACTAGCTTGAATAGTCAGTTGTCTAGAAGATTTTAATGGTCCTATATGAATACTGTAGTTTTAATCCATTAATTTGTAAAATATAATCAAATATAGAGGTCTCAGTAATATAATTCTCACTATTCTTATATATGGCTTACAATCTTTATAGTTGGTAGAAAAATAGATTATATAAATTCAGATACTATTCAAAAGTCTTATAAAAGTACTAATTGATATGTATTGTAATTGGTTTGGTTATATTGGTTAAATTGTAATGATAAGGAATGAAGAAATACAACCCAAAAACCTCCTCCTTTTATACACACTGAGTTCCCCAATGATTCCCTTGATGTACCACCCAATACACAGTTAATGACGCCTCTAAACAACTAATAGACATGCCCATCAACATTCCTAGTAACCCATGACATAATTAGAAGAGTAAAAACGGCAAAAATCCTGTAATAATAAGGGAAATCCATCAAAATTAAAGAAAAAGACAAAAAGAGAGTCTATGCGTATAAAACAATAATATTAAAGACTAAAGGAGATTTTTTTTAAGGTTAATAATAGCTTAATAATAAGGGGGATTGACTGTAGAAATAATGGGGCTAATCCTGACATTATACTACGTGAAATTCCCATTCAAAAATAACCAAAATTGACTGAGAAACCACCCAAAAACTTAAAAAAGAGCGTGAGATGTGGGGTAACTACATGCAGTTCTTGGCAGGCTCTTGCACGGGTAAATCCTTGACTAAAATTAGGCGAATTTAAGTGTGGTGATGAAATAAAGTGCCAAGAGTGAGGTTATTAATGAAATTAGTGCATATAAACAAGGTCAATGCATTATTAATTAAGCTAGGACACTAAATAAGCGCCTGTCGCCTATTTTAGTGTGTTTCCCCACAGTGGGCGTAGAATGTGGGGTAATTATAGTGTGAAAAAGCTAACTTTGCTAAAAATGAAGCTATTCACATGGGAAAAAAGCAGGCAGTATGTGGCCGGTACACAGAAGCCATTTCTGGCATAAAAAACACCAAATTTGAAAAGTGTTATTTTTATGCATTTAAATAGCCAAATCAATAGTTCTAAATGAGCCCAATTGATCTGTCAAAGCGCAATTTTGATATTCTCAATTTTATAGCGCATATAGTCAACTTTTAAGTGAAATAAAGCACATTTCTTGTTTTTTGCATAAAACAATGAATATAACAGCTTTAAGTGTACTTAAAAATTATGTAGCCTTATACTTAAGGTTCTTAAGATTACCCTAACATATTCCAACTTAATATTAAGTACATAAGACCTATAAAAGGTGGATATATGCGTGTATATAAGGTGTTATAATGGCATTTTTTGTGTATTATCATAATTTTACTTATGTATACTATTTGTGTACTCTTATTTATTATTCCCATGTATAGTTCATGTGTTTAACATAACTTATAATTACTTTTTACTCAGTCCTGGAGATATACAGGCTGACACTCGCCCACCCAAAAAAAACAATAAAAAAAATGATAAGTTATACATTTTATTTTATTAATTTGTAATTTTCAGGTATTCAGAATAAATCTGTAGCATTAAAGATTCAACTTTAAAGAAATAAAACATAATAAAATATTATGAGTACTGGTTTTTTAACCCCTCAGCTGGTTGAACAGAAATTTATTTCTGTTTAAATTTTTTAAGAAGGGTGGATAAATTAGAAATTTCTTTTTCAGGTATCCATTTATCAAATTCATTTGATTTCCCTTTAAATCTTAGTAAATACTCAGTTCCTTTTTCTTTAGTAAGGATTATTTTCTTGAGTATTTTTTCAATCTCTGCTTTTTCCACAATTTCTTCAGGTTGCTTTTTAGGCCTTCTCCTTCTTTTTGGAAATAAGTCAGGATCATTTGCATGGTAAGGTTTCTTTTTTAGACTGCCAGGAATATTATCCAAATCACAGCTTAGAGAGATTTTCATCTCATGGTCTTTGACCAATCCTAGTTCATTTGAACCATGAGCAAATGCCATAGGATATGCTTTAATCAATCTCAAAATATCTTCTTCTTCAATTTTTGAGAGTTGAGGACTGAAAGAGGCCTTTTGGATTTCATTTTCCAATTCAACCACTTCATTGGTGGTTCTTCCACCTTGCAGTTGTTCTTCTCTAGGAGAAATGGTATATACTGAATTTTCAGAACATATTTTGAATTTTCTTTTACCATTCACGCCTATGGTGAAACAACTGTTTGCAGGATCTAGTTTAATGCCAAATTTTGTCAATAAATCATTGCCAATAATAAACCAATCACTACAATTATTATTATCCATTACTACAAATTCACAAACTGCTCTAACATATCCATTATTATATTTAAAGAATACAGCAGTTTTATATTTGCCAATTGGATTTAATACTGAACCGAAACCTCTCCAGTTCTTTGTCTGAACAGATTCTAGTTTTTCCTGGTACTTACTATCAAGTTTCATTAATGTATTAATTGAAACTACACTACCTGCAGCCCCAGTGTCAAGAATGGCATTCATTTCTTTTCCACATATGATAATAGGTGCTCTGATAGGTGTTATTTTGTAAGTATCATGAGATACATCTTTAATTATTTCAGCTTCCTCTATGGAAGTTAAAGATGTGTCTGTATGAGGTATAGCATCATTCAGGAACATCATATCCTTTTCTAATACAAATATCTCATTTTCATCATCACTGTAAGATATGTTACTTTTGCAATCCTCACTAGATTCCACATTCTCATCTTCATGATTACTAGGTTCAGAATTCTGTGAGGTTTCAATAACATTTATTCCCTTCTTACACGTGTGACCCTTAACCCAAGGTTCATTACATTTGTAACAAGTGTTATTTTCTTGTCTCTTAGGGACAAGGGGAGCTGAAGGTTTTTTCTTTTCCACTGGTAACTTACTTGTAGTAGGTTTTACCACTTCAACACTTTGTCTGTAATTACTATACTTGGTTTCATACTTACTTATGTATACTATTTGTGTACTCTTATTTATTATTCCCATGTATAGTTCATGTGTTTAACATAACTTATAATTACTTTTTACTCAGTCCTGGAGATATACAGGCTGACAAATCCCCTCTCTCTACCTGACAATGCTAGTCCCAATAGCATACTGTTCTTAGCTCTTGAGCTCAAGATTCTACTTTTTTTTCATAAAAAAATATTAATGAAAAAACATGCTGTCTTTTTTATATACTTTATATTATGAGTCTATGGCTTCCAAACAGTCTTGAAACAAAATCTAGAGTCAATTAAATGTCTTTTTTGATCTTAAAGTCGAAATTTAAAAGTGAAATTGATACCCTTCTGCCCACTTACCTATGAGAGGATACAATTATGTCAACATTGGCAGACACACAAGTTGAAAAAAATGTTCAACTTCACTTCTCGCTGGGACTGTCAACCAAAATTGATGACACAACCTATCAATTCAGTTGAAAGCCAAAGTGTGGTGCAAAGTTGAATCATTTTTTTTTGACTTGCATACCAACAATTGTTGGTAAAGCTTCAGCATAACTAACAAAGAGGGTGGTAAAAAGACAAAAAGAGGGGAAGCAATCTTGGTCAACATGAAGTGGCTGTGATTGGACATTTTTTTCATTAAATTGTTGGTCTGGATTGGTAGTGAAAATGAAGCAATTGGGGATAATGATATATTAGGCTAGCAAAATGATGTTTTTCTCTATCAATACTCTTAGATTTAGGATAAAGACTGTACATGCTCTTAATTATCATAATTTTATTTCTTTCTTTGCATCATGATTATAGATTAAGAAGAAGTTAAATGTAATTGGCATTATTGAACAAGTAATATAAAGTGAAAAAAGTGCAAGGAAGGGAAACTTTAGAACAAATACTAATGTGTAATATTGATTTAAAGTTCACAGAGAGGGGTCCTCATTATAAATCTTGCAAAATATCTCCCCTCAACATAATTTCTCATCTCAAGATTTTGTTAATTAAAAATGTCATAAAAAAGAGTAAAAATGTGCTTTTCAGTGAGTTTTTATTTAGCCAATAATTCATTTTAGAAGGTAATAATGGGAAAGTGTTTGATGATGATGATTTTGGTGAAATGGATAGACATAATTTTTAGTTCAATTGGCAACAAAAAAAATGAAGGAGGGAGTTGGCATAAAATCATGTCAACTTTTATATATTGATTTATTTTTTTGTGTAAACTCTATAATTGTTTAGATCATTGATAATGAAACTTATGTTTCCGAGAGATATCTTTAATTACAATTATAAAGAGTTTATAATGTCTGAATATATATATCAATCTATAGGATAGATAGATTGAAAGAAGGATGTGTGTGAGTGTATGAGTGATGGGTGCAAAGATCAATTGCCAATTTCAATTGGTAACTTTGACATATCCAATAATGTATTAAGAACTGGTACATATACTACATAGCTGTAAATATGATTCATAATGATCATCAAAACCATTGTCATTCAATGTAAATAACTTCACCACCTGTGGTAACCAAAAAATAGTCATGATTTTGTATACCAGATAAACAAACAGTTTTATTGTAACAAACTAATTTATATACTCTATGATGTAGTCTGATATATATATATATCAAAATTTACATACCATATATATGTGCCTTATACACACTTTTTTTATTTGAAAAAAAAAACATCACATTGAACAAATAGATTATTGCTATAACAAAACAGAAACCAAAAAAACCAATAGTTAAAATCAATGAAATTAAAAAAAAAAACAGTTAAGGCATGGCTTTTTTAACCACTTAAGCCTTTTTCTTGCGACCTCTAGTGCCTGGCTTGGCTTTTGGGGCCCTGGTTCGAGGTGTTCCACGAGTTCTAGAAGTGGTCGGAGATAATTTTTTGTATCTTCCACGTTTGGATTTAGCTATTTATTTTTTTATTTTTTTAAAAAAGGAATGTAGAAGAGAGAAAAATGCAGATGTTCATGAATACCATGGTAAAGATGAGAATGATAGAATAGTAAATATAAGAAATCAATTTCACGTTGGGGAATTTCTTCATTATGATCATCTAGATCTTCTTGCTCAGTGAGATCACTCTCCATGCCATCTTCCAACTGATTCTGACAGGGTGTGAGTTTAGAAGTTGAAGGGTTGAGAGCAAGGTCTTTTGAATCCTCAGGAGATGGGTTGTGAGAAGGGTGTGATTGACGATTAGAGGAAGACGAAGAAGGAGAGGGAGAAGGGGGAGGAGGATCGGGAGAATGAGAGAGAGGAAAGGGAGAGTCAGGGTTTGCGCGTTTCTGGTCAACAAGATTGAGGAAGGAGTACTGAGGAAGGATAGAAGGATGTATAGGAAGTTGAAACTCGACAAAGTGATCAGGATTGATAGATTGAGAAAGGAAATGAGAGTTAGGGTTGAGAAGATCTAGGTTATAGTATTGGTTGAGAGCGTTCCAAGCAAGATGAGTAGGGATGACAGCACCAATATCGC
Source organism: Hemileia vastatrix (assembly GCA_030280995.1). Classification (NCBI taxonomy): domain Eukaryota; kingdom Fungi; phylum Basidiomycota; class Pucciniomycetes; order Pucciniales; family Zaghouaniaceae; genus Hemileia; species Hemileia vastatrix. The sequence continues at coordinate 17,659,995 of JASXTE010000013.1, read as the reverse complement.
GCTCGATCTGTAGACAAATGCCGACCATAGCAAAGTGCCTGTCGATGCCGATGACATTATTGCGGATCAAGGCACGGAAAAGCGCGGTCTCGCCTTCGATGGTCGCGAGTGCCGAGGCCATCAGGCAGCGAACCAGCGAACAGCATGCAATATGGAGCAGACGATTGCATATGCATCGTCTTGGGCAGCGCATCTTGGATATGCATAGTGTCTCACGCAGCGCATATTGCATATGCATAGAGTCTCACGCAGCGCATATTGCATATGCATAGTGTCTCACGCAGCGCAAATTGAATATGCATAGTGTCTCACGCAGCGCAAATTGAATATGCATAGTGTCTCACGCAGCGCAAATTGCATATGCATAGTGTCTCACACAGCGCATATTGCATATGCATAGTGTCTCACGCAGCGCATATTGCATATGCATAGTGTCTCACGCAGCGCATATTGCATATGCATAGTGTCTCACACAGCGCATATTGCATATGCATAGTGTCTCACACAGCGCATATTGCATATGCATAGTGTCTCACGCAGCGCATATTGCATATGCATAGTGTCTCACACAGCGCATATTGCATATGCATAGTGTCTCACACAGCGCATATTGCATATGCATTTCCTTTCCTCCTTTGCCCTTTTCTCGGCCTCCTCACTTTTCACCCCGCCCTCAAATGTCCACTCACCACTCAACAAATCTCTCAACCACCAACACTAGCACCAACAATTTAAAGAATTCAAAAGATTACAACAACAACAACAACAACAACAACAACAATACAAATCATAATACCTTCCCTTCTGCTTCAACATCTTCTTCATCATCTGATCAAAATTCACCCTCTCTTCTCTCCTCTTCTCGTCCTTCTTCTCGCTCTGGATCTTCTTTCCTCAATTCTCATCCCTCTTCACCACCTCCCCATTATCATAAACACTTTCAAAAATCAAATGTCACCCCCACTTCCACTCCAAACCTAACCCCTATTCCTTCTAAATCTCTCTCCCTCTTCGATCCTCTCCCCATACTCCCAAGTAGGCTCAGGCAAGCTCAACTTAAATTGGTTCCCCCTCCCAATTTCGGTTATGTCGAAAATTCACTCTACAGGTCTGGTGAACCTACTGATATAAGCTTACCTTTTATGGAACGTTTAAATCTCAAAACTTTGGTTTGGCTTGCTCCTAATCCTCCTAACCTTCGATTGTACGTCATCATCCTGTCCCTTCATCTCTCTAACTATCAACTCTTTTCCTTCTTCTTGTGTCCGGTTTTGTCTTGTCTGTCTTTTTTTTCCCTCCTATTCGTAGTCATCAGTTCATTCATCACCTTCGTATTACATTCCACGACTTGGGCATTCAACATGCAGCTTCAATTGATGCCGTCACGGATGAAGCTGTCACGCAAGCCCTTAAAATTATCATCACTCCTTCAGTTTATCCCCTTATGTAAACTTTCCCTTCTTTTTCTTTTGGTATATTGTATTCATCAATGATGTATGTGTGTGTTCACTCTTAGGGTTATGTGTGGCGGCGGTTCACATCGTACTGGAACTGTGATTGGTTGTCTAAGAAAACTCCAGCGATGGAATTTGGCTTCTATTTTTGAAGTCCGTCTTTTTCACCTTTCTTCTGGCTCAGTCAGCTTATCCATTTTTATTGCGCTTTCGCAGGAATACCGCAGGTGAGGTTAAATTGTTCATTCAATAATTCTCAAACTCATTCTAATCACTTTCCTTAGACATGCTGGTGCACAGCATCACATCATGAATGAACAATGTGCGTCTACAATATACATGCATCCAAATATCATGTATTAAATCCTTACCTTAAAAAACGTCTTTCATCTAATTAAACTCATTCTTTCCTTTTCAAAAAAAAAAAAAAATGAAAAAAAAATCATAATATAGTTATAGAATTTTATAACACAAAAGGCCTCCTCCTTACTTCAAGCTTAAATCTAACTAACCATATTTCTGATTCTGAAAATCGGACACAAGACCATTCTTCTGATAACAATCACACATCTTGATTTATTTTATTTGTGTATTTATTTTTTCTTCTCAGTAATATATACTCTCGATTAATAAATTTTATCCTTTTTTTTTCTGGGTTAGTTTGGTTTGGCATACCTGTTTGATACTCATAAGCACTTTTATTATCTGTATACATAGTAATCTAAAGCATCTTGATGTTCATGAGAAATAAAATAGACAATTAGATTGTGCTATCCTTTATAAACCTTTCAAAACCCTAGAAGATATCAAGTTTCATCCATCTTCTTTTGACTCATTTTTATTAGTATTATTATTGGGTCGGTTGTTGGTTTTTGTATCAAAGTTTGTATGTTTTAGGTAACATAGATTGATCTTAAGGGAATAGTGTATTGTTCATGTCTCTCTTTATTTATTTTTCTTGAATGTTGATTTTTAATTTTGATGTGAAAAGTCAATTTGGCACCATTGGAATAAGGTGAAGTGAAGTGAGGTTGAAATGAAAATGGGAATTTGAATGTGAGGTGCTAATAAATTGAGAAGTGAGATGGGATGAGGTGAGGTAAGGTGAGATTATGTAAGTTAAAGTAAGGTGAAGTGAGAAGAGAAGAGAAGAGAGGAGAGGAGGGAAGTCATGGGAGTTAAAAGTGAGGTGATTTAGGTTATTATTTTTATTTTATTTTTTATTCCCTTTTTATTCTGATTTTTCATTAACTCTTTTTTGATCAAATGGCATCAATGTATCATTATTGATCAGGTGATAAGTGTGGCATTTGAATTTGAATTTTTATTTTATTTTTAAGATTGTATGTATATAGATGAAGTTGTTGGAAAAGATAAATAATACTTTGGGAATGACTTCTGCCATAGTCCTTGTCGGTCAGTTGTCTAGAAGAAGGTAAGGAAAAGAGGAGGAAAGGAGGAGAAAAGGAGGAGGACAAGGGAAAAAATAAAAGAAATAAACTGTAATAGAGTATTTAATTTATTTAAAAGGAAAACAACAGCGAGTAACTTGAGAGATGAAAAAAACTTAGGCTTTATTAATAATAATATTATTTAAGGTAAGGGTTCTGCGCGGCAAACACTTTTAATTACTATCAGACTTAAAGCAACCTTTAAATTGTTTTATAGAATTTTAATTAGAATTGTATTACTAATAAAAAGAATATAAACGTAATAAAATTGTATTTAATTTGTTGAGTGTATAATAAGTGATGAGGCTACAGGAGATTATCCAAGGCCCTTTTATAGGCAATGGGTCCTCTGAAGCGCCACTATATTTGTAAATACAATAATTAGAATAGAATAAAACAAGTATATCAAAGAGTAAATGAAACATAACAATGTAGAGAAAAATATGAAACAAATAATTAAAACCCCAATTAAGAATCCAATTTTCCCACCATTAATTCCCAAATCAGTAAGTAAAAATAGTGAATAACTAAACAAGATTGGAACATAGGAACTATGAGAAAAATAATTCCAAACAGATGGTACAGTCTGATTTAAGGATATTTTAAGTGAAACAAAAAATACTTTGACACAACAAAACATGTAATTAATCTCAATTTAGTATAAATTAATTAATTGGTTTTTCCTGACACAATTAAGGGTCAAAAGAAGCGTCATTAATTATTGTTTAGTATTATATGAAAGGTATTATTTAATATATAAATTTAAATAATTAATTTAATTATATTATAAGTAAATTTTACACTTATAATTATAATATATGTTCTTCAATTAATTAAATGTAAATTTATAATTATTAAATACATAAAAATGCGCCATTATTTGTAGAATATAATATGTATTATGTTTAATTTATATGTATAAAAAATTTATATAAACAATAAAATTAATATAACACTTATATGTAATAAGATACTTATATAATTTTATTATGCAGTAAAATATTAATTTATATACATTAAATACAATTCTTACGCCCTCTTTCAGGTCTTATAAGATAACATATCATTTACTGGACTCCTGGAATAGCCTGGCTGACACTCCCTCACTCTAAAAAAACAATAAAAAAAATGCTAAGATTTTTTCTTTTTGTATTTTTTCAACAGAGTAGGGAGATTTGAAATCTCCTTGCCTGGTATCCATGCATCATGTTCAGATGATTTGTTCTTATATCTCAATAAATATTCAGTACCTCTTTCAGAAGTGATAATTCTATCATTGAGAATTTTATCAATTTCTGCTGTTTCTGTGACTTCCTGAGGGTTCTTCTTAGGTCTTCCTCTTCTTTTTGGAAATAAGTCACTGTTGGAAGTATAAGGCTTAAGCAAAGAAATGGGAAAGACAGGATGTTTCCTATCATATGGAGAATACAATACAACTTCTACTGCATTATCACCAACCATTCTTTTAACAACAAATGGTCCTACAAAAGGATCTTTTAATTTGTGGTTACCTTGTAAATTGAAATGGACAGTAGAGATCAACACTTCATCACCCTTGTTAAATGTGTATTCTTTATGGGATTTATCCCATCTTTTCTTTTCATATTCAAATGCTTTATCAATACAACTCGGAGCATGTTTTCTGCATAGCTGTTGCATTTGCATAAAAGATTTTACACCAGGGTGTAGTTCCAACTTAGGTAATTTATTATTGAGAATCTGAGCAGGAGTGTTTGGGACATAACCTAACCAAAGCTCAAAAGGCTTTTTCTCAGTGACAGAATGAACAGTGCTATTATATGCAAATTCAAGACCAGGCAAAAGAGTGACCCAATCATGAGTAAATCTGTCATTGTCCTTATATTCTAAACCAAAGGCACAATACCTTCTAATCATATCTTCCAGAGTTTGAATCATTCTTTCAGCTAGACCATCAGTTTGAGGATGGTGAGCTGTAGACAATTTTAACTCACAGCCACAAATATCCATCAAAGAGGTCCAAAACTCAGAAGTGAATTTTAGATCCCTATCAGAGATAATGGCTTTTGGAAAACCAATAATATTAAACATGTAAAACCACCATAAGAAAGCTAATTCTTTGGTGGATACATCTTTGTGGGTTGGAATAAATTTGCACATTTTTGTGAATCTATCCACTATTACCCAACAAGAGTTAAAGCTGTCTTTACCTGCAACAGGAAGACCAGTGACAAAATCCATATTAATGATTTGCCAGGGAGCACTAGGTGCTTCAATATGTTGTAATAACCCTGCTCTCTTACCTGTTAACCTTTTAGATTTTTGGCAGGAATCACAAGATTCAACATATAATTTTGTGTCTTCAGACATATTAGCCCACCATGCAGTGTTTTTGATTCTAATCAATGTTTTTTCAAGATCAAAATGACCAGCTAATATTTCATCATGACAAAGTTTGAGGATAGTTTCTTTCATTGAAGGAGGAATTACAATTACATTGGTAAGCTTCCTTCTATAATATATATAACCATCTTCAATAGAGAACTTTCCTTTATTTAAAGCATTTTGGTACTTTGCAGGAAGAGTTTTTATTAATGCTTGAATTGAAGCATTCTTAGGATCATTTAAGATAGTAACTAATTTATTTAAATCAGAATATTTATCATATGAATCCAGTATTAATTGTAATAACTCCTCTTCCATATCAACTATAAATATACCATGGATATGAACAGTATCATCTTCAGGTACATAAGCAGGATTTGAGTCATTATTTGGCAGAGGCAATCTCAAGAGCATATCAACATTGGTGTGAACATTTCCAGCTCTATGGATAATTGTCATCCGTCCTCTGTATTCTTGGACAGCAAGTTGCCACCTGAACATATGTCTGTTAGGTGTCTTTAGGTTTAAGAGGGACTTCACAGCACTACAGTCAGTTACCAACTCAAATTTTTGGTCATCCAAATAGTAATGAAGTTTCTCAAGAGCCCAAACAACTGCTAAGCACTCCAATTGAGTGGCACCATATTTCAATTCACTATTTCTTAAGGTTCTTGAAATATAACAAATTACAACCTCTGAGGATTTATCATTAATAATTTGCTTTTGGTGAAGGGCAGCACCCAGACCAATAAAGCTAGAATCTGTATAAAGGACAAATGGCTTTTTAAAATCTGGAAGAGCCAATATAGGGGCTGTCATTAAGAAACTTTTAAATGTATCAAAAGCTTTTTGACAGTCATTATTCCAGAGAAAAGCAACATCTTTTCTGGTCAGTTTTGTAAGAGGCAAGGCTATGACCTGATAATTTTTAATATATTGTCTATAATAGCCACACATACCCAAAAAACTTTGGATTTCTCTTACAGAAGTTGGTGCTTTCACATTTTGAATGGCAGCAACTTTATTATGGTCTACACAAATTTGTAAGCCTGACACAACATGGCCAAGGACTTTCAAAGATTGAAAACCAAATTCACACTTTTTTAAAGATAAGGTCATATTGATTTCATCCATTTTTTGGAAAACTCTATTCAAGTGAATCATATGTTCATCAAAAGTTTTTGAAAAAATAATAATATCATCAATATAAACCATGAGCCAACCTTCAATAATTTCTTGATGGAAAGTGTTATCCATGACTTTCTGGAAAACTGAAGGAGCATTTTTAGGGCCAAATGGCATCCTAACATACTTATATATTCCCATATGAGTAGCAATAAGCAAAAAATTTTGAGAATTTTTCTCAACTGGAACTTGATGATAACCTTTATTACCATCCAGACAACTAATAAATTTTGCACCTTGCAAGGTAGCATGTATTGAATTAATAGTGGGTAAAGGATAAATATCATCAACAGTATAAGTATTTAAAGCTCTGTAATCTCCACATAATCTAGCTTTATCTTTTTCATAAGAAATCAAGACTGGGGAGATGACACAATATTTAGGGGTGACATCCACTTTCTCAATGATATTCATTTTCAATAATTTTTCAATATTATCTTCAATATCTTTTCTTTTTGATGGAGAAGAAGGATATGGTTTTTTCTTAAGGGTAGGAGGAATATCACTCAAATTACAGGATAAGGTAATTTTCATCTCTTCCTGAACAATTCCCAAGACATGAGAACCATGAGCAAAAGCCATAGGGAAAGAGGTAATAGAGGCAACAATAGAATCCTTTTTTTCACTAGTCAACTGATCACCAAAAGAAGCGGTATTTATTTCATGTAATAAATCATCCATTTCAGTTGTTGTTCTACCTTTACACTGGATCAGTGAGTTACAAGATTTCAACAAATTCCCAGAAGTTCTAGGAGAGGAAATTTTGAATTTCCTTTTCCCATTCATTCCTAAAGTAAAGCAATTATTTGCTGGGTCCAGTTTCACACCAAACATGGTTAAAATATCATTTCCCATAATAAACCAATTGCTTAAATTATCATTTTTCATGACAACAAACTCACAAATAGCTCTGACAAAACCATTATTATACTTGAAGAATACAGAGGTTTTGTATTTGCCAATAGGAAATAAGGTAGAACCATACCCTCTACATTTTTCAGAAGTTATAGGTAATAATTTACTCAAATATTCCTTATCCACTGAAGCCAAAGCTTTTTCAGATACTACACTTCCTCCAGCACCAGAATCAAGAACTAAATCAACATTTTTACCATTAATGATAACAGGTGCCTTTAAAGGGGATATAGGAATAGAATTGTTAGTAATATCTTTAATTATCTCAGCATTTTCTACTGAAGATAAATTCAATACACAATCTTCAGATATATTATTTAAATAATGGACATCATGTTCTAACATTAAAACATCTTTAACAGATTCATTGTCATAGGAGATATTACTTTCACAGTCACTGGAAGAATTATTGACATCAAGTTCAACTTCATCAGTGTCTTCATTTTGTTCAACAAGATGAATTTTCTTGTCACAAACATGACCCTTCTGCCACGGTTTGTTACACTTATAACAAGTATTTGTTGCATATTTTTTAGGTGCAACTGGGGCAGAGGGTTTACCAGATTTTTCTGGGAGCTTTGTAGAAGGTTTATTCTGATCATTATAAGATTTACCAAGGTAATTCTTTGGTTCATATCTATGGTTGAGCAGTACCTCATTACAGATATTAATGAAAGAAGAATTTTCCCTTACATGCTCAGTTCTAGCCACAATCAAATCCCTAAGAGAATTTGGTAATTTATACAAGATTTTATCTCTCCAAATATCATAATCCATCTTTGGATCAATTGCTCTAAGGATTTTAGTTATTTTCATCAGAAAAACAATGGGCTTTTCAACAGAGGAGGATACATATCTAGTATTCTCATACAGTCTCTGTTGAGCTAACCTGAATTTTGAACCACCAAACTGATTCTCAATCAAGGATTTCCAATCATTCCATGTATAATGATTGTTATCTAAAAGAACAGATTCATACAACATCAAGGCTACATTGGAAAATAAAGAAATTAGCTTAGAAACAATTTCCTCATCAGGTAGTTTATAAGATCTCTTAAAATTATCAACTCTTTGGATAAAGTGTTGCCAATCAGAGGAAGAATCACCATCAAAGGTAGGATATTGGTCTAACTTAGGCCAATTTTTCTGACTACTGGGATGGTCCACTTTTTGGTTTAAATTGTTCATTATTAATAATTCCTGAAGTTTAGCCAGGTGTTCAGAAATTTCATTATTTACAGAAACAGCTGGTGCATGACCATCACAAGATTTTTTGCTAGTAGCAAAGGATTTTACAGACTCATTGTCAGTTTGTTTAATGGTTGAAATATGAGGAAGAAAGGATGAACTTTTCTCAGGTTTTTTCCCTTAATTTTTATGCAGCTTATTGACAGCAATCTCATTTAATTCATTATTGATGGTTAAGGTTGAGAACTTTTCCTGCAGGTCAGACACATAGTTTCTTATTCTTGGCATTTCAGACATCTGGTCATTTACTTTTGCAAGAGATAGAACATTTCTGTCCTCAGAAACTGAGTGTTTGGTACTTAGTGCATGGAAATCATTTTTTAGCTTTTTAAACTCATTTTGCAGAGATTTTATTTCATTTTTGAATGAATAATTTTCTTCAATAAGGGGTTTCAATTCACTCAAGGTCTTATGTAGATTGATATTTCTATCTGAGATAGCTCTATGGTCACTTCTTATTTGTTTTTGTTGACTAAGAACAATATTCAAGGTTTCTTTGATTTTTAAATAAGCTGTATCTTGTACAGAAGAACTCACTTTACATTGCAAGTGTAAATTGTTTAATCTATCATTTTCATGGATTAACACATCTCTCACATGTTTGTCTTTCACAACATTAAAATCAAGGGTATCTTTCAATATTTCCTCAGAAGTTTTTTCAATTAAGGTATAGATTTCAGGGGGAACAGAATCATTTTTAATTGAAAGAGAAGGATTAATTAAAGAAGTAGAAGTTAAATGTAAAGGTTCATCAAATGACAATTTGCTAATTACATCAATAGGGCTACTAGTTACAGGAAGCTGTCTTTTAACAGGTTTAACTGTTCTTTCACCATGTTCAATAATATTACCATGGCAGAGGAGGAAACTTCCCCTGAGACTGGGTTTGGGATTGTGCTTGGGCCTTCTTTCTCCTGCCTTGTTGGTAGGGATGAGGAGGTGGATGGAAATTGGGTGTTCTGGATGGGCCAGGCTGATGATGAGGAGGGTGTTGCGCATTCTGTTGGTAGTGACTCATTAGATAATCCCATTTCCATTGCTCTACTTCCATAGTATTTGGATTTTGGATGGTTGAGCTGGGTGGCTGTGAAGGTTGAGCCTGAAACTGAGGCTGATTGGGAGGCAACTGAGGAGGGGCCTGGGCCTGAATCTGGTTCCTGAGTTCTTGAACCTGATCCCACAAGGTGTCTACTTTTGCTTTGTACATCATATTTTCTGTCTTCAACTCTTTTATATGACTGGACAGGTTGCTGATTTGTTGTGGCAGAGGAAGCTTTTTTATTTTGAATCCTTTTGGAAGACCTTCTTGAGGTACTAGAGGCTTTACTTACTTCTGTGGTTCTGGGGGAAGGGGGTTTGGTTTGTTTACATTTCCTGTCATTTCCACATCAGTATCAGCATCATAGTCAATTTCAATTTCATCCACTTGCATGTTATCCATTTTTTCAGCCAAATTGTTGGACATAATAGTGGGAAGATTTAATTTACCTCTTTTTTTTTAAAAAAATAATAAAAGTTAGTTAATAATTTCTCCAAATAAAAAAAATTTTTTATTAATTAAATTATATAAAAAAAATTTTCAATATAAAGTAATAATTATAAAAAAATTAATTTTTAAAAAATGGATTGCAAGGTTAAATTGGGAATAAACAATCAAGTTAATTCAACCAATTAATTACCAATATTAAATATGGCAATATATTTGGGACTAAGCACAAAGTACTTTTAAGTCAACCAAAATTAACAATAATTAATAATAAAAAAAAATTAAATTAATAATTCAATTTGTATTAATAAAAATGTCAATTCTTCTAGGACTAAGAGGATTTAACACTCTATAATGGTCAACTAGGAAATTTTTTTTTTAATAATTGAACACTTACACTCAGTGAATCAGCAATTAAGCCACAATCACTGTTATTGCAGTAAAAATATAGTAATATGAGTCAGAGGTGCAAAGATGAACTTACTATAGTGATCAAAAAATCACTTCAAAATAATATATGAATTAATATAATATAAACCTAAGAAATCGAACCCAAGTTCGAAACACAGTTGCGGCAAAAGTTTTGTTTTTGCTAGGTGGTCCGTGCGTTTGTCGTTTGTTGCCAGGCTCAATCGTCGTCGTCGTTTGGAAAGGCCCTCAGTTGTTGGTCAGTCGTCTAGAAGAGATAAGATAAGAGGGAAGAAAAGAGAGGAGGACAAGAAGGAGATAGTAGTTTAGAAATAAAAGAAATAAAAAAAATTGAGATTATTTGATTTATTTGAGAGAAAGCAACAATGAGTGATTTGAGAGGTGACAACAAAATTGGTTTTATTAATATTAATATTATTTAAGTAAGAGTTTCTGCGCGGCAAACAATATAATTACTATCAGACTTAAGGCAACCATTAAATTGTTATTTAGAATTTTTAATTAGAATTTAATACTAATAAAAATAATAATAAGCATAATAAATTTATCTTTAAATTGTTGAGTGTGTAATAAGTGATGAGGCTACAGGGGATTATCCAAGGCCCTTTTATAGGCAATGGGTCCTCTGAAGCGCCACTATATTTGTAAATACAATAATTATAATAGAATAAAACAAGTATATCAAAGAGTAAGTAAAACATAACAATGTAGAGAAAAATATGAAACAAATAACTAAAAACCCCAATTAAGAATCCAATTTTCCTGCCATTAATTCCCAAATCAGTAAGTAAAAATAGTGAATAACTAAACAAGCCTGGAACATAGGAACTATGAGAAAAATCATTCAGAACAGATGGTACAGTCTGATTTAAGGATTTTTAAGTGAAACAAAAATATTCTGACGCAACAAATATGTAATTTATTTCAATTCAGTATTAATTAGTTTTTCCTGACACAATTATATGTCAAAAGAAACGTCATTATTTATTGTTTAATATTATAAGAAATGATATTTAATATATAAATATAATTAATTAATTTAATTATATTATAAGTAAATTTTACACTTATAATTATAATATATGTTTTTAATTAATTAAATATAAATTTATAATTATTAAATACATAAAAAATGCGCCATTATTTGTAGAATATATTATATTATGTTAAATTTAAATGTATATAAAAAATTTATATAACCAATAAAATTAATATAACACTTGTATGTAATAAAATACTTATATAATTTTATTATGCAATAAAATATTAATTTATATACATTAAATACAATTCTTACCCCCTCTTTCAGGTCTTATAAGTTACATATCGTTTACTGGACTCCTGGAATAGCCTGGCTGACAAATATATTGTATTATTTTTCAATGCTGAGTTATAATTTTTAGTCATTCATTTGAGAACTACATAAGTTAAGTAATTTATATGGGAAAAAAAACTTCTAGGGTTTTTTTCCCATGTACTTAACATCTGGCTGAAAGATACCTAGGTTAGTTTTTTTAAATATAATTTTAATTATAATGGTTTTTACTCCTAAAAAAAATATTCTTTGGATGACTTAACAAGGAAGGATATTCCTATTTTTCAATTAATATGATGCATTTGATGTATTTCTACATCTAGCAAGCTGGAGACCCCCCTAATGCTGATATTTTTGTTTCAAGATATGATAGGGTAATATCTTTGTATGGAATAGTCAATAGTGACTTTCATGTATCAGGAAAATCACATATTTTATTGTTTGGTAGAAATATAACTAGGACATACATAAGTTGTGTGTTTATTTTAGTTTAAGTTAAAAATCATTAAGGTTTATTTTGATCATTTTCATCTTTTCAATCTCTGTCATGACATTGGTATTTTAAGTATTGTATTTTTTTTAGTCATCCATACATCCCAAATATTTTGAATATTTTTAAAAAATGTTTTTTTTCATATATATATATATATATATATATTCCAGTATTTTCATTGCTAACTTGTAGTTTTTTAAGTGAATTATTTGAATTTTTTAAAATTTGTTTGGTGAAAGTGTAGAATGAATGAATTTTTGATAAAAAATATTATTTATTTTATTTTTTGGTGAATTATTTTTAGTCATGTCATTTAATTTGGTTTTATTTGTAAATGAATAATTAGGACCTTTTATTATTTTGTTTTTGTAACTATTTTTTTTTCAGTTGGGGGTTTCTACATCATCAGATATCAAAAAAAAAGGCTGGGTGTCTCTAAAGAGATATCTTTGCACAAAATAAAAACATTATAAGCTAAATAGTACCTTTTTTGTTTCTCTCACCCTTTTTCTTATTAATTTTAAACCATGATTTTAATTGATTCTTTTGAACGCATTTCATCACATCACAAAATTTTTGAAGGATGAAGGGGAGGGAGGGTGAATTGCTAGAAAGTATGCAACTTTAACTTAAATAGGGATTTAACTTTAAATATATGAAACTGAAATTGAAAACTGAAAACTTTTGATGAACACTTTATGATTTTTAGCCAAAATTTAATGGAGTACTTAATGATTACTAGCTAAACATTTAGTGAAACCTTTCTCAGAAGTGAATGAGATTTAGCTTAGTAGTAATTGGGAATCAACTCAACAGTGACTAAGAAAAGAATTAAAATTGTGCCAACTAAGCTTCAATTGAGTTTAAATATATCTTCAAGCTAATTTAAGTGTAAATTATAAACTTTTCTCTCCAGTGGATTCATTACCATCTAAACTGGTGTTCAATTTCTGAGTTAAATAAGGTTTCATATTTCTGACTTGTTATCAAACATTTCCCTGTCAAATTTTGTGGTTTCACCTTGTTGATTTACATCATTTTCATATATTTATTTATCCATGTGTAGATTTCATCCACTCTTTTAACTCTATTTCAGATTTTTTGGTCATTTTTTTCTTTTCTTCTTTTTATATTTAACTTGGTTTTTACTGGAATTCTATCACAGAAAAAAATGATAGCTAGACATTAGGATCGGATCACATAATAATTTAAATTATTTCAGTTGGTGAGCTGAAACCAAAAAATAGTTAACATTTCAATCCATCCTGCTTCAATCACCACGGGAAATCTGGGGGTGAACTGCTAGCAGTTCCCTCTTTTTGAAACTATTAGGAATTTGTCAGGAAACTGTTGGGAAACCATCCTGAAACTGTCAGAAAGATGCTTTTAAATCTGATGAAAAAACATTGAAAAAATAAACTGTCACAGATTGAATCCAGAACAATCCCTCCTTGAGCAGAGCTTAAGAACCACATTGAACATCAGTTAATCTCAGGTTTGGCAAAAGGTTGAACAACATCACTTAGCATACCTTAATATTCAAATATTAAACTTGAATATATGTTGCGTGTATGATATAGATGCATATGCATTTGAATTTGCATGGTGGATACTTATTGCATGCTAAAAATTGATGTGAATTGCCTATCCAAAGTGTATGCATAATGACTATGAAGAATAAATATACATAAAAAATATGCATAAAAATATGCAAAAAAAATATGCATAGTGATTATGCATAAAAAATATGCATATTGAATATGCATAAAAATATGCATATTGAATATGCAAAAAAAAGTGCATATATGTATATGAATAAAATATATTAATATGCATATAAATCTTTATAATGAATATGCATATGAATATGCATAAATATGCATAATGATTGAAAAATGCAAAAAAATGATGCTTAACGAGTATATTTTATGCATAAATAGAAATATGCAATATGAATTCATATTGCATACAGATAACACTGGCAAACCATTTTGACCAAAACTCATACTAAATTTTCATTCTGGACTAAAGGTGTGAGGGAAGGAAGAAAAACAGTCTGACGTTAGAAAAATGCTACATGCACTCATTTTGTAGCAGAGCGAATGAGAAGTGCTGAATTATGGTTGGTGCCCATAATTTAGTATGATATCATAATTTTATTTAATTGTTTTCAATATTGAAAAGACTTTAGGTTGGTTGGTATGGATCTAGCTGTGCCAGGGTCTAATCTAATTATTTTAACAATTTCTTAATAATTAACAGGCTTTAATACAAAAACAGGTTGTATTTTTTGTGGGATATTGGATATGATAAGGTCTTTTTAAAAAAAAACTTATATTGTTTAAAAATATTCCTGAATCAGATGTGGGATAATCACTACAAAAAATTGTAGTACTGTGGGCAATAAAATATATGCACAAGCAGTAAAGAAAGGACCAAGTGAACCCTTTTTGTGCAGTGGGAATCATTAGAGTGGAATTGTGGATGAAAAATATAATTCATTATTACCTTTTTATTTAATCAAAAAATTTATAATATTAAAAAGAACTATTGATTAATTGGTATTTGACCTTTGTGCCTCACTCATATTTATCATTTGATTGATTTTTGTCACCATTATGTTATTAATATTATAAGTATAGCAAAAACTCGTGTGCCAAATGCATACCGGGTGATGTTACACCTTTTATAATATTATTAAATAAAGGTAAAAAAATATGAAAATGATTTGTTTTACAAAAAATAAATTGATATCCAAAAGCAATATGAGGGATAAAAAGGTAAAATTAAAGGGATCAAATATGAAATAAAAAATTAAAGTGGAATTCCTCCCATCAAGAGCAAGTAGACATGATGGGGTGAACGCCCACCAGTTGCACTAAACTTGGACTATAATTTCTTTTTTGTAAAAATAAAAAAAAATCCACTGGAGCTTTACCAAAACTTCAGGATGACAATTTTGCCATATCAAACAACTTCTAGTGCAATTATTGAAGAAAAATTCATCTTCATTGCAATAGAGAGAATTGATCACATCAGACTGCATGTGACCAAAAGTGTCCAGCACAAGTTCAGCCAAACTTGTGCTGGACACTTTTATGATGGAGGTTAGCTAGGGTGGAATTTTTCTTCAGTTCATCTGGTATTTCTTATAAACATGTCCACTGGTATTTGATCTTTGTGCCTCACTCATATTTATCATTTGATTGATTTTTTGTCACCATTATGTTTTAATATCATAAGTATAGCAAAAACTCGTGTGCCAAATGCATACCGGGTGATGTTACACCTTTTATAATATTATTAAATAAAGGTAAAAAAATATGAAAATGATTTGTTTTACAAAAAATAAATTGATATACAAAAGCAATATGAGGGATAAAAAGGTAAAATTAAAGGAATCAAATATGAAATAAAAAATTAAAATAAATATACTGCCATCAAGAGCAAGTAGACATGTTGGGGCAAATGTCCACCAGTGAGGCTGAACTTGGACTATAATTGATTTTTTGAAAAACAAAAAAGTGCCAATCTGAGGTTTAAAAAAACTTCAGCATAACCATTTAGCCATATCAAACAACTTCTAGTTCAATGATTGAGAGAGAATTGATCACCCCAGACTGCATGTGACAAAAAGTGTCCAGCACAAGTTCGGCCGAACTTGTGCTGGACACATTTATGACGGAGAGTAGCTAGGGTAGAATTTTTCTTCAGTTAATCTGGTATTTCTTATAAACATGTCCATTGGTACTTGATCTTTGTGCCTCACTCATATATATCATTTGATTAATTTATTGTCACCATTATATTATTAATATTATAAGTATAGCAAAAACTCGTGTGCCAAATGCATACCAGGTGATGTTACACCTTTTATAATATTATTAAATAAAGGTAAAAAA
Organism: Hemileia vastatrix; assembly: GCA_030280995.1. NCBI lineage: Eukaryota > Fungi > Basidiomycota > Pucciniomycetes > Pucciniales > Zaghouaniaceae > Hemileia > Hemileia vastatrix. The sequence continues at coordinate 17,643,753 of JASXTE010000013.1, read as the reverse complement.
ATATGAAAATGATTTGTTTTACAAAAAATGAATTGATATACAGAAGCAATATGAGGGATAAAAAGGTAAAATTAATCTCAAAGAGATCAATTATGAAAAAAAAAATACTAGTAAAATTCTTGCTCTCAAGAGCCAGTAGAAGTGTTGAAAAAAATGGGAGCCATCAGGGCTAAATTGTAATAAGTGACCTTTTTTTTAAAGATAAAAAATTATACATCTGAGGTTGGGAAGAACAACAGGTGGATGATTCAGCTAAACAAAACTGCTTGTAGTGAAGTTTAATAAAAAAATGTTTTTTTGTTGCCATATAGAGAATTGATCCCATCTGACTGCACGTGACTAAAAGTGTCCAGCACAAGTTCGGCCAAACTTGTGCTGGACACTTTTATGATGGAGAGTAGCTTGGGTGGAAATTTTCTTCAGTTCGTTCATCTTGTATTTCTCATAAACATGCCTACTGTTATTTTATCAGTCTGTATCTTTCATATTTATCATCCGATTAATATTTTATCACCATTATATTATTAATGTTATTAGTATAGCAAAACTTGTGTGCCAAATGCATACCATGTGAAGTTATACCTTCAATAATTTTTTAAAATAGATGTAAATAAATATGGAAAGGAATAGTTTTACAAAAATTAAATTAAAATTTAAAAGTAAAAAGAGGAATAAAAGAGTAAAATAAAAGTCAAAGAGTTAAAATATGAAAAAAATACTGGTAAAATTCCTGCTATCAAGAGCCAGTAGAGGTGTTAAAGAAAATGGGAGCCATCAGGGCTTAATTGTAATAAGTGACCTTTTCTTTTAAGATAAAAAATTATACACCTGATATTGGGCAGAACAGCAGGTGGATGATTCAGCTAAACCAAACTACTTCTAGTGAAATTTGATAAAAAAAATTTTTTGTTGCCATACAGAGAATTGATCCCATCTGACTGCACATGAGAAAAAGTGTCCAGCACAAGTTTGGCCGAACTTGTGCTGGACACTTCTATGGTGGAGAGCGGCTGGGGTAGAATTTTTCTTCAGTTCATCTGGTATTTCTTACAAACATGTCTACTGGTATTTTATCTTTGTGCCTCACTCATACATATTGTTTGATTAATTTTTTGTCTTAATTATATTATTAATTATATAAGTATAGAAAAAAATTGTGTGCCAAATGCATACTGAGTGATGTTACACATTTTATAATATTATTAAAAAAATGTATAAAAATATTAAAATATTTTATTTTAAAATTTTTTAATTGATATCCAAGAGCAATATGAGGAATAAAAAATTAATTTAAAGCGATCAAATATGAAAAAAGAAATCCAAGTATCATTGCTAATATCAAAGGCCAGTAGAGATGTTGAAGCAAATGAGAGCCGTCAGGGATAAATTGTACTTAATTGATTGTTTTTTAAAGATAAAAAATTGTGTACCTGTGGTTTGGATGAACTCTAGGTGGATAATTCAGCTATATCAAACTACATCTAGTGAAGTTTCTTATCAAATAATTTTTTTCATTTCCATAGAGAGAATTGATCCCATCTGACTGCACCTGACCAAAAGTGTCCAGCACAAGTTCGGCCCAACTTGTGCTGGACACTTTTATGATGGAGAGTAGCTAGGGTGCAGGTCTTCTTCAGTGCAACTGTTATTTTTTTAAAACATGTCAAATGGTATTTGATCTTTCTGTGTTATTCATATTTTATTATCTGATTAATTTTTTGTCATTAGAATTTTGTTAATTTTATTAGTACAGAAAAAACTTGTGCGCCAAATGCATGCCATGTTATATTACACCTTTTATAATATTATTAAAAAATGTTAAAAAAATATGAAAATGATTTCTTTTCCAAAATTATAAATTAATATCCAAATGTAACATGAGTGATAAAAAAGTAAAGTAAAAGAGATCAAATATGAAAAAGAAAAATTCAAGAAAAATTCCTGCCTTCAAGAGCCAGTAGAGGTGTTGAAACAAATGGGTGCCATCAGGGCTAAATTTGATAAAATTTAATTTTTTTTAAAGATAAAAAATTTTTCACCTGAGGTTTGGAAAAACTCAAGGTGGATAATTCAGCCATACCAAACTACTTCTAATGTAATTATTTAGAATTTTTTTTAATTTAATTTCCACAGAGAGAATTGATCCCATCTGACTGCCCCTGAACAAAAGTGTCCAGCACAAGTTCGGCCGAGCTTGTGCTGGACACTTTTATGATGGAGAGTATCTAGGGTGGAAGTGTTTCTCAGTACATCAGTTTTTTGTTTTTCACATTTCTATTGGGGTTTTAACTTTTTTTTATCATTCATATTTATCTTATAATTAATTTTTTGTCACCATATATATTATTAATGTTTCTAGTATAGCAAAAACCTGCATGCCAAATGCAAAATTAGTGATGTTACAACTTTAATAATATTATTATATAAAGTTAAAAAAATATGAATATGTTTAGTTTTTAAAAAAATAAATTGATATTTAAAATTAAAAAGAGTAATAGAAAAGTAAAATGAAAATAAATGGGATCAAATACGAAATAAAAAATACAAGTAAAATTTTTACTATCAAGAGCCAAAAGTGGTGTTGGGACAGTTGGGGACCCCTAGGTCAAGACTTGGTCTAAACTTACTTTTATGTATAGCTAACAAATTTTGAACTGAGGTTTGAACAGACATCCAGGGGACAATTTTACAATATTAAACATTCTTTACTTCAATAATTGAGTGAAATATCATTTTTTATTGCCATAGAGAGAATTTATCTCATATGATTTCATGCAACCAAAAGTGTCCAGCACAAGTTCGGCCCATCTTGTGCTGGACACTTTTATAATTGAGATTAGGCATACAGCAAATCTTCTTAAACTCAAAAGGGATTTCTTATAAACATTTCCACTGGAATTTGATCTTTCTGTGTCATTTAAATTTACCATTTGATTAATTTTTTGTCATCATTATATTGTTAACATTATTACTATAGTAATAAATTGTGTAAAAAATGCATACCAGGTGGTGTTCCACCTTTAATCATATATTATTAAATAAAGGTATAAGAGTATGAAAATTATTTATTTTAAAAATTAAAAATTGATATCCAAAGCAATATGAGCAATAAAAAAGTAAAATAAAAGGGATAAAATAAGAAAAAAAATCTAAGGAAAATTCCCACTATCAATAACAAGTAGAGGTGTTAGATCAAATGTGCACCACCAGGGCTAAACTTGCACTATATTTTCTTTTTTTTTAAACCAAAGAAAGTGTCCTGATGAGTTTTGAAAATTCATCAGGAGGACATTTTGGCAATATCAAACTACTTATTGTGCAATGATTGAGAAAAATGTCATTTTCATTTCCATAGAGTAATTTATCCCATCTGACTGCATGCAATCAAAAGTGTCCAGCGCAAGTTCGGCCGAACTTATGCTGGACACTTTTATGATGGTGAGTATCTAGGGTGCAGGTCTTCTTCAGTTCATCAGGTATTCCTTATAAACAAATCCACTTGTATATGATCTTTCTGTGTCATTCATATTTATCATTTGATTCATTGTTTTTCACCATTATAATATTAATGTTATTAGTATTGAAAAAATTTGTAAGCCAAATGCATACTGGGAGATGCTACATCTTTCATAATCTTATTAAATAAAAGTAAAAAAAATATGAAAATTATTAGTTTTACAATAAATAAATTGATATTTGAAAGCAAAAACAGGAATAAAAAAATAAAATAAAAGTGATTAAATATGAAATTAAACATTCATATAAAATTTCTGCCATCAAAGATAATTTGAGTTTTCAGACCAAATTTGCACCACCAGTTCTAGATTTGGAATATATTTTCTTTTTTTTAAAATTAATAAAAGTGTCCACCTGATGTTTTCCAAAAAATCAGCAGGATAGTATAGCAGTATAAAGCTACTTCTTGTGCAATGATTGAGCAAAAATTCATTTTAACTTCCATTGAGTAAATTTATCCCATCTGACTGCATGCAACCAAAAGTGTCCAGCACAAGCTCAGCTGAAATTGTGCTGGACACTTTTATGATGGAGAGTAGCTAGGGTGCAAGTCTTCTTCAGTTAATCTTATATTCATTTTAAAAATGTCTATGGTTATTTGATCTTTCTGTGTCATCCATATTTATTATTTGATTATTTTTTAGTCACCATTATATTATTAATGTTTTTAGTATAGCAAAAAAATGTGTAATGAATGTACACTAGATGATTTTACAACTTTAATAATATAATATAATAAATATAAAAAAATGTGAAAGTTATCAGTTTTACCAAAATAAAATTGATATTTAAAAGCTAAAGGATAAATAAAAGTGTAAGATTAAAATTAAAGAGATCAAACATGAAATAAAGATATTAAGTATAATTTCTGCTATCATGAGCCAGTAGAGGCTTCAGAAAAAATGGGCACCATCATAGATTAACATGGATCAAATTTACTTTTTACCAAAGGAAAAAATTGTCTACCGTAGGTTTGGAAAAACTTCCAGGGGACAATTTTTCTATGTAAAACTACTTTAAGTGCAATGATGGAGTGATCATTCAGTCTCATTTCCATAAAAAGAATTTATTGCATCTGACGGAATGCAACCAAACGTGTCCAGCACAAGTTTGGCCAAACTTGTGCTGGAAACTTTTATCATGGAGAGTAACCAGGGTGCAAGTCATTTTAAATCATCTGGAATTTCTTATAAACATTTCCACTGTTATTAAATCTTTGTGCCTCACTCATATTTATCAATTGATTAATTTTTTTGTCACCATTATATTATTAATATTATCAGTACAGCAAAAAATTGTGTGCCAAATGAATACTGGGTGATGTTACACCTTTTATAATATTATTAAATAAAGGTAAAAAAATATGAAAATGATTTATTTTACAAAAAATAAACTTCTATCCAAAAGCAATATGAGAGGAATAAAGTAAAATAAAAGAAATCAAAGATGAAAATTAATATCCAAGTTAAATTCCTGCTATACACAGAAAAAAGAGATGTTGAATCAAATTAGCACAATCAGGGCTAAACTTGCACCAAATTTTCCTTTTTGTAAAAATATAAAAAAAATCCACTTGAGCTTTACCAAAACTTCAGCGTGAAAATTTTGCCATATCAAGCTACTTCTAGTGTAATTTTATATCAAAAATTTATCTTCCTTTCCATAGAGAGAATTGCTCCCATCTGACTGCACCTGACCATGAGTGTCCAGCACAAGTTCGGCCGAACTTTTGCTGGACACTTTTTTAATGTAGAGTAGCTAGGGTAGAATTTTTCTTCAGTTCACCTAGTATTTCTTACAAACATGTCTACTGGTATTTTATATTTGTTCCTCACTCATTAATATCATTTGATTAATTTTTGGTCGCCATTATATTATTAATTTTATAAGTATAGAAAAAACTCATGTGCCATATGCATACCAGGTGATTTTATGCCATTTATAATATTATTAAATAAATGTATAAAAATATGAATATAATTTATTATAAAAATTATTAATTGATATCCAAAAGCAATATTAGGAATAAAAAATTAAGTTAAAGGGATCAAATATGAAAAAAGAAATCCAAGTAATATTCCTACTATCAAAGGCCAGTAGAGGTGTTGAAGTGAATGAGAGCCATCAGGGATAAATTGTACTAAATTGACTTTTTTTCAAAGATAAAAAATTGTGCACCTGTGGTTTGGATGAAATCTAGGTAGAAAATTTGGCTATGTAAAACTACTTCTAGTGAATTTTTTTATCCAAAATTTTTTTTTTCATTGCCATAGCAAGAATTGATCTCATATGACTGCAACTGACCAAAAGTGTCCAGCACAAGTTCGGCGGAACTTGTGCTGGACACTTTTTTGATGGTGAGTATCTAGGGTGCAGCTCTTCTTCAGTGCAACTGGTATTTTCTTAAAACATATCCACTGGTATTTGATCTTTCTGTTTTATTAATATTTTATCATTTGATCAATTTTTTGTTACCAGTATATTATTATTTTTATTAGTATAGCAAAAAAACATGTGCCGAATGATTACAGGGTGATGTTAAACCTTTAATAATTCTATTAAATACAGGTAAAAAATTATGAAAATGATTTGTTTTACATAAAATTAATTGATATCTAAAAGAAAAAAAAGGGATAAAAAGAAATAGGTTGAATAATAGGGATTTTATATGAAATTCAAAATTCAAGCTAAATGCCTACTTTCAAGGCTCAGAAGAGGTGTTGGATAAAATGGGCATCATCAGGAATAAAATTTTACTTAATTTGATTTTTTGAAAAACTAAATGAAGTTTTCAACTGATTTTTTTCCAATATTTAGTTGGACACTTTATCTATATCAAATTACTTCTAGTACCATGATTGACCAAATTAAATCCTCATTTCCATATGCAGAATTGATCCCATATGGCTGGACCGGGCCAAAGGTGTCAACCACAAGTTTGAGAATTCTTCTGGTGGACACTTTTATGATGGACAGTAGTAGGGTGCAAGTCTTCTTTAGTTAATCTAGTATTCCTCATAAACATTTCCAACTTATTTTTGGCCAAAAATCAGGTGGAAAGTTTTTCCATATAAAATTACTTCTAATGCCATGATTGACTAAAAATTGATTCTCATTGCCATATAGAGAGTTGATCCCATATGACTGGATCTGGAAAAAGTGTCACCACAATTTTTGATAAACTTAAGTTTGAAAATTTTATGATGGAAAGTAATTGCAAGTCTTCTTCATTTCATCAATTAATCCTCATAAAAATTTCCACCTGTATTTTGGCCAAACTTCAGGTGGACACTTTGGCCATATTAAATTAATTCTAGCTCCATGTTGATAAAAAACTGATACTTATTGCCATATATAGATATTAAACCCATCAGACTGTGCCTTTCCAAAAGTGTCTACCTGAATTATGGCTAAACCTCAGTTGGACACTTTTATGATGCAGAGTAGCTAGGGAAAAAGTATTCTTCAGTTAATTTGGTATTCATAATAAATTTATCCTCCTGAATTTTATCCTAACTTGAGGTGGACAATTTTGGAAAGCACCAGTTAGTCACTATCCATCAAAAAAGTTTTCACCAAAATTTTGGCTAAACTTGTGGTGGACCCCTTTGATCAGCGACAGTCAGATGAGATCAACTCTTTAGATGGGAATGAGGATGATGTTTTGGTCAATCATGGAAATAGAAGTAGTTTGATGTGGCCAAATTACCACCCTGAAGGTCAGACAAACCACAGAAGGACACTTTTTAGCAGGTAGTAACTGAGAAAAATCCATTTATCAGAAGGAAAATCTTTTATTGGATAGATGCCAAGGTTTCATACTTGTGTATTACGGTCAGTATTAATTTTGAAAGAGTCTGTCCAAGCAATTTCATTGCCCATTATGACTCATTTTGTTTTAAATGTTTCAAACTGCGTGATACAGTATTAAGGTGTCACATAGTATAATTAAGTTATATTACGTGCCCTCCTATGATGCCTAAATTTATAATTTAATATCTTACATAATAATTTTTTTATATAAATTCATCAATATTTTTTTTTATTATCAAATTTAATAGAGCAAGTATCCTGAATTATTATATATGCATAATCTTAGGTTAGATCAATTTGTGCTCAATTTGTTCTCATCAGAGGACCAAAATCAAGTTCTGGAGGATCAACTTGTGCATAATTTGGAATCAGTTGATATTCTGTCTATAATCAATCTGAGAATAAATGTAAATCTAACTCTAATTTACTTATGTTTATAAAGTATTCATAAACCTGGCATAATTAAGGGACACTCTAAATTTCAAGAGAGGGGATTGCTAGCAATTCACCCCTAGATTTCCCGTGGTGAATGGCTCCAACACCCATCCCTGATTAGATCACCTTCAATATGAAATTCTCTTCCCAACCTCCAGGTTACACCTGTAAGATTGAGATAAATAATCTGAGAAAAAACCCCTGATTTACTAAGTATACATGAAGATGAAAGATCTTTCTTTTACCTGTAAATCAAAAAATCAAAATAATAATGAAGTACATCTCCATCAAATTTAAAAGTTATGCTTAGAGACTGAAAAATGGATGTTTATTGGTGATTTTGGCAACAAAAAACTTCCAAACTTCAAGAAAAAAGCTGTAAGAACACTTGAATAAGAAGTAAGTTAATTTCTGGTGGGGAATATTGATAAAGAAAAATATTTTTATATATGTATTGTGGATTGCTATCATTTCCTGAACTTATTAATTCTCATTCCAAAAAATAAAGAGAGAGAATATAAATATGATGATATCTTCAATAGCACCCAATTTAAATTTTCAGATTTTCTGAGAGGCTTCTGAACTTTAATCAAATACTTATTTTTTGTTTCAATGTTTACGAAAAGAGCTTTAATACCAGGATATTGAAGGAGATTTTTTCTCATAAAATACACCATGGAAAATAAGGGGGTGAACTGCTAGAAATTTCCTCTCTTTGAAACTTTCAGGAAGAGGTTAAGAAAAAATTGGGGAAACATTGTGAAATTTTTAGGAAACTGTTTTTATATTAGATGAAAATAGTTTGAAAAAAAGTTGGCCCTAAATTGATCCTCAATCTATCCCTTCTTGAGAAGAGCTTCATATTCAAGTTGAGAATCAGTTTGACCAAATTTGAGCAATGGTTGAGCCACAAAACTTAACATACCATAAACTTAAATTTTATATCTAGATTTATTTAATGTTGGGAGGTCAGGTTTGATATTAGTAGAAATATCTTAAATGACACATAGTATACTAGGTCTGAAATAATATTTCAATTGTCATTTTTATTTGAACAAATATATAAAAAAGCATACTCTTTAAGTCCTTTTTTAAAATTTTATTAATAAAAATATAACTCTGTAAAAATTATTCCACACAATTTTAAATTTTCTAGACAAAAGTTGATATTGAGCCCTTATTAATAGAAATTTCTCATTGTTCCTTGGAATGAAAAAATATAAGACAATTTTCAAAAAATTTAATTTAGGACAAAATATATATATATATTTTATATGGGGAAAAAATAGTAATGAATTTTTTTTTCAATTGACACTATTGAAAAAAAATTTTTTAATATATATTGGCACAAAACTTAGGCTCTAAAATAATTCACTTCCTTTAGTTATCTATCTGTATTTAGTTAATATTAAAATGTGAGCCAACATTAATTATTAACATACATGAAAAAATCAATTTTGAATATTCATCCAATAATATATATTCTCCACTTTATTCTCTTTCAAAACTTTGCTCTCATCCTCTTTTTCTTTAAACTACCACCATCACAATAAAATTCATTTAATTAAAATTTCTAGGTTAAGACTCATTGGACAATTCTCTTTAAATTTTAAACCTATTTTTCCAAGGGAAAGATCAGTATTTGATGAAGTCTCCATTACAGTTATTATGCAACAAGGAAGATCTTTAGTTCATGTTTTTGGAATATTCAAAGAAGGAGAAGCAACACCTATTGGTGATCTTTCTAACAAACAGAGATTCCGAATTGGACAACTACTTGGAGAAATTGGATCTGAATCTCAAATTTTAACTGAGGAAAGGGCTTTAAATCCGCAAATACCTTATTATTTTTGCTCTTACTTGGCTCTACTTTTAAACAGGCATTATAGAATTTGTGCCCTCTTTTTTTGTTTGACTGATTTTATTAGTCAGGCTAAAGAAGTATTTCTAAATGCTCAAATTGATTTGACACCAATTCCACACTAAAATCCAACCGTCTTCTTCAATATTCCTCATTCTTGTATTCACACAACATCTGAAATTTCTGGGAAAAGGGATAATCAAATAGCAAATATATCTATACATGGTATCAAAACAACTCTGAAAACACATCAGATTCAAGCTATCAATTTTATGATAGACAATGAAAATAACTTATCAGAAAAGTTAGAAAACATGTGGAGGCATGCGGACAACAGACTGCTGATAGTAGGTTCTAATAATTATTATGAAAAATTTCCTGAAGAAGATTTATCCTCTGCAGGAATTGGTTCAATTCTAGCTGACGATATGGGCTTGTGAAAGACACTCTCAACACTTGGCCAACTTACTGCAACTCAAAGTGAAGCCAGACAATTCCAACTCTTTGGTGGTGGAGAAGAGAAAGTTATGAAATCAGCAACTCTCATCATTTGCCCACTTGTAACACTATCAAACTGGGTCAATGAAATAAGAACTCACTTTGAAGATAATGCATTACCTTTCAAGGCTCTTTATGAGAAGGATTCAATGAAAATTGATTTTGAGAAGCTTCAGAGCCAGCTAGTTGTTTTGACTACCTATGAAACAGCAAGTCCATTTTCTTTAAAGAAAACTCCTCTACCTATTCTGAAGGTAACTCATAAACTCATTTGGCACAGAATAGTTTTAAATGAGGCTCAGTAAGTATTAATTTGAATTACTAAAGTTTTTGAACATAATATTATAAAAGCTGATGAGATTTTTCATATAATTTGAAAGTTTAATCAAGAGTCCCCAGTTGCAGAAGAATCAGAATATATCAGACCTGGAGGCTGAGTATTGACTATGCTTGACAAGAACACCACTTCAGAACTGGAAATTGGATCTACTAAGCCTTATATCATTCCTCAGAATTGAAAGATGGCAAGAAAACTGGTTGTGGATTAATTTTCTTATGAATGGCTTAAACAGAGGAAGCTCTAGCTCAATAAAATTGATACACACTCTCATGAATGTCATATGCCTGCAGAGGACTAAAGAAGAAATCTTGTCACTTCCTCAATAAATTGAGCAAGTAATATCTGTAGAATTATCAGATCCTTAGCACTCAAGACTTACCAAGCTTCAAAAACGTTTTTCTGAGAATTATGGGCCTTCTCAAAACACCAAACTCCCTTGGGACTCAGCTGAGTTTCTCCAAGAACTGTCAATTTTACAGAAATTTTGTAACCACCCTGTCTACAAAAACCCAGATCAACCTCCAACATTTCCTTTCATGTAGAAACATTCAGCAAAGATTATACATCTAATCAGTCATTTAGAAAATTTCTTAAAGGGAGAAAAGGGGATAGTTTGTCCCAAGGCTGTTATATTTTCAGAATATGCAGACTTTTTGGAAATGTAAGTAATTCTATTAATTATCTCAATAAGTTATTTTTAGCTTAATCAAAATTTCAATATTCTATCCATTGAAACAGTATGAAAAAGGCTTTAGATGACCATGGAATTAGCTACACAGAGCTTGTAGGAAAGTTGAGCATGAAAAAAGGGATGAAAATCTGGACAAATTCCAAAATGATGAAAGTTGTCAAGTTTTGCTTGGTACAATCAAGGATGCAGGAGTTGGAACAGACTTGAGATGTGCACAAAATGTATATATAATGGTAAGTCAAAGAGTCTTATATTGAAATATAAAAGTTTGAAAAGAGAATTTGTTTAATATATTGAAACAGGAGCCTAATTGGAATCTAGAAGTTGAACAGAAAGCAGTTGATCCTCTGTATAGAGTGGGCCAAGAAAATAAAATTCATATACTCAAGTATTTTGTAAGTAGAAGTATTGAATTCAGCATTTATAAGATACAAAGAAAAAAAATTGGGCTATCAATTTAGGTGAAATTTTCTTTAAATAAAGTTGTATCATAGCTAAAAAAAATTTATCTATTCTAATTTTTTAAGGCCAAGTGTCCCAAACATTGGAAAAAAGGAATATGAGTCTGCTAGATTATTGATTAGGGAATTCATAAATAACTCACATTAAGGTTTGAAATTTGTTCAATTATGTAGGAAATGTTTATTGAGGCTTGACAAATAAGAAGTCTTAATTGTTGAGGATTAAGAGAAGAGAGATATAATGAAGAATAGAAGTCACTTGGAAAACCCCTGGGGACTGGAAAAGAATTAAAGTGAGTCTCAATTGAGGATACCAAATTTAATCTATCATATAACCCCAATATCTTAAGTATTTCTCCTGAATAAGGGGAATTTTCTCAGATTTGAATGTGTTTATGGTTGAGATTTTGTGCAAGTATTTAGAATTTTTCAGATCTACATGGCAATAAAATCCACTTAAAAGAAACTTCATCATCAATTTTGGTGTCTGAGCAACATTTGATGTTTTTGAAAAGATTCTCATAGGTTTCACCACTTGGAAGCTGTTTAAGAAGGTGAGTTTGGTTAAAAGAATTTTGGAAAAGATTGTCAAAATTATAAAAGCCTGTGGAAAAAATAAGAGAAAAATATTAGTTCTTACTTTCTTCTTTATTTTTTATTTATACTTTCTTATTTTAACTATTTCACAGAAACTATAATAATCTTTTCCAAGTTTTAATTTATCAGCATAACCTATAAACCAGCAGTGAAGAACACCCATTTGATTTAGGTAGGAAATATGAGTAGAGTCCATTGAATAAGAAGCCAAATAGTTAGTTTCCAAAGCTTCATACCAGTGCTTAATAATAATTTTTGTAAAAACTTGATTCCACTCATGAAACCAATCAAGATTACAAGCAAACATTTTTCCGGAAAAGTTGAATTGATTAAGAAATTGGACAAAATCATTGTTGAATATAGTAGGGATTTGTTCAGAAATGCGGTAATTTTGTTCAGGATATGACAAATTAATATCAATGTTGAGAGAGCTTATGTTAAACAATGAGAACCTGTGTAGTTGTTCTTCAATGGGGTTCAGCTTCCATTCATTAGACTGAGGTGAAATATTCAAAAGAACACAACAGAAATTGAAAATAGACCTGAAAAAATGAGAATTTGATTGAGGGAGTATCTCATTGAATCTTTTATTAAGTACACAGGTATTAGTAGGTGTTTTCCTGAGGAAAATAAGAACAACTAGAGCTCATCATATATGTTATAAAAAGAAAAATAAAGGAGAATATAGTATTTTGAAAGGATATGGAAACAAAAACAATACTATAATAAATTTTTCATTTTGAAAAGAATTGATAATGAAAAGTTGAGTAGATGGAAAGATGTGCTTTCTCATGAATATCTTTCTCTATAAAATATGGATAACTATGTATCTTCATAATTAAGTCAAAAGGAAATAACTAAGCTGTAATAGAAAATTATTGCATGATAAATGGGTAAAAATATAATTCAGAATTATTTTGATAATATTTTAATGCAAATAATGACCTTATTTGAGCTTGTTTATTTTACTGACAAACTTATTTTAAAAGTTTATATTAACACATTATTAGTAGGTGTATAGTTAATTAACCAAGATTACTTGGAAACCATACCAATTTTTCAGAGTTTGGAATAAGAAAATTATTGTAAAAATTCTTTTTTTTAGATTCCAGAAGCTTTACTTTGATGACCTCTTAGATTTAAAAATTTTAAAATAATATATTTTGTTGAAAAAATATTTATTTTTCAGACTGTAATTCTATATTGTAAAAAATAAATATTATAAATTTTTTTATATCTTATAGTGATTATTAGTGAAAAACTTTCTGTTACTTGGCCAAATTTTATTAATGCAGGTGATTGTAAAAAAAGAATTGCAACACTTAAATAACTTTATTATTATAAATTAAATGGTATTATTTTTATTCAAGTTATATCATAGTTTCTCCTATATTTAAAAATGCAATCAATTTTTAATCTCTTATATTATTATGCTTTGTGCAAAATAAGCTGTTTGATAACCATGTATGCAACTTTGTAAAATGTAGCAAGTCTGAAACATTTTGCTGATGCAGAGTATAGATACTGTCGGTCAGTTGTCTAGAAGAGGTAAGAAAAGTAGGAGAAAAAGGAGGAGAGACGGAGGAGGACAAGGGAAAATAAAGAAATAAATCAAAGTAATATATATTTAATTTATTTGAGAGGGAAACAACGGTGAGCAACTTAGAGAGGTGACAAAAACTTAGATTTTATTAACAATAATATTTTTAAATGTAAGGGTTCTGCGCGGCAAACAATTTTAATTACTATCAGACTTAAAGCAACCTTTAATTTGTTATATAGACTTTTAATTAGATTTGTATTACTAATAAAAAATATAAACGTAATAAAATAGTTATTTAATTTGTTGAGTGTGTAATAAGTGATGAGGCTACAGGGGATTATCCAAGGCCCTTTTATAGGCAATGGGTCCTCTGAAGCGCTACTATCTTTGTAAATACAATGATTAGAATGGAATAAAACAAATATATCAAAAGAGTAAATGAAACATAACAATATAGAGAAAAAAATGAAACAAATAATTAAAAACCCAATTAAGAATCCAATTTCCCCGCCATTAATTCCCAAATCAGTAAGTGACAATAGTGAATAACTAAACAAGATTGGAAACATAGGAACTATGAGAAATATAAATCCAAACAGATGGTACATTCTGATTAAAGGACATTTTAAGTGAAACAAAAAATAATTTGACGCAACAAAACAAGCAATTAATCTCAATTTAGTCCAAATTAATTTATTTGTTTTTTCTAACACAATTAAGGGTCAAAAGAAGCGTCATTAATTATGGTTTAGTATCATATGAGAGGTATTATTTAATATATAAATTTAAGTAATTAATTTAAATATATTATAAATCAATTTTTCACTTGTAATTATAATATATGTTTTTCAATTAATTAAATATAAATTTATAATTATTAAATACATAAAAATGCGCCATTATTTGTAGAATATATTATATTATGCTCAATTTAATTGTATATAGAAATATATATAACCAATAAATTTAATGTAACACTTGTATATAATAAAATTCTTATATAATTTCATTATGCAATAAAATATTAAGTTATATTCATTAAATACAAGTCTTACCAACTCTTTAAGGTTTTATAATTTATATATCATTTACTGGACTCATGGAATAGCCTGGCTGACACTCCCTCACTCTAAAAAAAAACAATAAAAAAAATGCTAAGATTTTTTCTTTTTGTATTTTTTCAACAGAGCAGGCAGATTTGAAATTTCCTTGCCAGGTATCCATGCATCATGTTCAGATGATTTGTTCTTATATCTCAATAAATATTCAGTACCTCTCTCAGAAGTGATAATTCTATCATTGAGAATTTTATCAATTTCTGCTGTTTCTGTGACTTCCTGAGGGTTCTTCTTAGGTCTTCCTCTTCTTTTTGAAAATAAGTCACTGTTGAAAGTATAAGGTTTAAGAAAAGAAATGGGAAAGACAGGATGTTTCCTATCATATGGAGAATACAATACAACTTCTACTGCATTATCACCAACCATTCTTTTAACAACAAATGGTCCTACAAAAGGATCTTTTAATTTGTGGTTACCCTGTAAATTGAAATGGACAGTAGAGATCAACACTTCATCACCCTTGTTAAATGTGTATTCTTTATGGGATTTATCCCATCTTTTCTTTTCATATTCAAATGCTTTATCAATACAACTTTGAGCATGTTTTCTGCATAGCTGTTGCATTTGCATAAAAGATTTTACACCAGGGTGTAGTTCCAACTTAGGTAATTTATTATTGAGAATCTGAGCAGGAGTGTTTGGGACATAACCTAACCAAAGCTCAAAAGGCTTTTTCTCAGTGAAAGAATGAACAGTGCTATTATATGCAAATTCAAGAACAGACAAAAGAGTGACCCAATCATGAGTAAATCTGTCATTGTCTTTATATGCTAAACCAAAGGCACAATACCTTCTAATCATATCTTCCAGAGTTTGAATCATTCTTTCAGCTAGACCATCAGTCTGAGGATGGTGAGCTGTAGACAATTTCAACTCACAGCCACAAATATCCATCAAAGAGGTCCAAAACTCAGAAGTGAATTTTGGATCCCTATCAGAGATAATGGCTTTTGGAAAACCAATAATATTAAACATGTAAGACCACCATAAGAAAGCTAATTCTTTGGTGGATACATCTTTGTGGGTTGGAATAAATTTGCACATTTTTGTGAATCTATCCACTATTACCCAACAAGAGTTAAAGCTGTCTTTTCCTGCAACAGGAAGACCAGTGACAAAATCCATATTAATGATTTGCCAGGGAGCACTAGGTGCTTCAATATGTTGTAATAACCCTGCTCTCTTACCTGTTAACCTTTTAGATTTTTGGCAGGAATCACAAGATTCAACATATAATTTTGTGTCTTCAGACATATTAGCCCACCATGCAGTGTTTTTGATTCTAATCAATGTTTTTTCAAGATCAAAATGACCAGCTAATATGTCATCATGACAAAGTTTGAGGATAGTTTCTTTCATTGAAGGAGGAATAACAATTACATTGGTAAGCTTCCTTCTATAATATATATAACCATCTTCAATAGAAAACTTTCCTTTACTTAAAGCATTTTGGTATTTTGCAGGAAGAGTTTTTATTAATGCTTGAATTGAAGCATTCTTAGGATCATTCAAAATAGTAACTAATTTATTTAAGTCAGAATCTTTATCATATGAATCCAGTATTAACTGTAATAACTCTTCTTCCATATCAACTATAAATATACCATGTATATGAACAGTATCATCTTCAGGTACATAAGCAGGATTGGAGTCATTATTTGGCAGAGGAAATCTGGAGAGCATATCAACATTAGAATGAACATTTCCAGCTCTATGGATAATAGTCATCCTTCCTGTGTATTCTTGAACAGCAAGTTGCCACCTGAACATATGTCTGTTAGGTTTTTTGAGGTTTAGGAGAGATTTCACAGCACTACAGTCAGTTACTAACTCAAATTTTTGGTCATCCAAGTAGTAATGAAGTTTCTCAAGAGCCCAAACAACTGCTAAGCACTCCAATTGAGTGGCACCATATTTCAATTCACTATTTCTTAAGGTTCTTGAAATATAACAAATTACAACCTCTGAGGATTTATCATTAATAATTTGCTTTTGGTGAAGGGCAGCTCCCAGACCAATAAAGCTAGCATCTGTATAAAGTACAAATGGCTTGTTAAAATCTGGAAGAGCCAATATAGGGGCTGTCATTAAGCAACTTTTCAATGTATTAAAAGCTTTCTGACAGTCATTATTCCAGAGAAAAGCAACATCTTTTCTGGTTAGTTTTGTAAGAGGCAAGGCTATGACCTGATAGTTTTTAATATATTGTCTATAATAGCCACACATACCCAAAAAACTTTGGATTTCTCTTACAGAAGTTGGTGCTTTCACAATTTGAATGGCAGCAACTTTATTATGGTCTACACAAATTTGTAAGCATGACACAACATGGCCAAGGACTTTCAAAGATTGAAAACCAAATTTACACTTTTTTAGAGATAAGGTCATATTGATTTCATCCATTTTTTGGAAAACTCTATTCAAGTGAATTATATGTTCATCAAAAGTTTTAGAAAAAACAATAATATCATCAATATAAACCATGAGCCAACCTTCAATAATTTCTTGATGGAAAGTGTTATCCATGACCTTCTGGAAAACTGAAGGAGCATTTTTAGGGCCAAATGGCATCCTAACATACTTATATATTCCCATATGAGTAGCAATAAGCAAAAAATTTTGAGAATTTTTCTCAACTGGAACTTGATGATAACCTTTATTACCATCCAGACAACTAATAAATTTTGCACCTTGCAAGGTAGCATGTATTGAATTAATTCTGGGTAAAGGATAAATATCATCAACAGTATAAATATTTAAAGCTCTGTAATCTCCACATAATCTAGCTTTATCTTTTTCATAAGAAATTAAGACTGGGGAGATGACACAATATTTGGGGGTGACATCCACTTTCTCAATGATATTCATTTTCAATAATGTTTCAATATTATCTTCAATATCTTTTCTTTTTGATGGAGAAGCAGGATATGGTTTTTTCTTAAGGGTAGGAGGAATATCACTCAAATTACAGGATAAGGTAATCTTCATTTCCTCTTGAACAATTCCCAAGACATGAGACCCATGAGCAAAAGCCATAGGGAAAGAGGTAATAGAGGCAACAATAGAATCTTTTTGTTCACAAGTCAACTGATCACCAAAAGAAGCAGTATTTATTTCATGTAATAAATCATCCATTTCAGTTGTTGTTCTACCTTTACATTGGGTCAGTGAGTTACAAGATTTCAACAAATGCCCAGAAGGTCTAGGAGAAGAAATTTTGAATTTTCTTTTCCCATTCATTCCTAAGGTAAAGCAATTATTTGCTGGGTCCAGTTTCACACCAAACATGGTTAAAATATCATTTCCCATAATAAACCAATTGCTCAAATTATCATTTTTCATGACAACAAACTCACAAATAGCTCTGACAAAACCATCATTATATTTGAAAAATACAGAGGTTTTGTATTTGCCAATAGGAAATAAGGTAGAACCATACCCTCTCCATTTTTCAGAAGTTATAGGCAATAATTTACTCAAATATTCCTTATCCACTGAAGCCAAAGCTTTTTCAGATATTACACTTCCTCCAGCACCAGAATCAAGAACTACATCAACATTTTTACCATTAATGATAACAGGTGCCTTTAAAGGGGATATAGGAATAGAATTGATAGTAATATCTTTAATTATCTCAGCATTTTCTACTGAAGATAAATTCAATACACAATCTTCAGATATATTATTTAAATAATTGTCATCATGTTCCAACATTAAAACATCTTTAACAGATTCATTGTCATAGGAGATATTACTTTCACAGTCACTGGAAGAATTATTGACATCAAGTTCAACTTCATCAGTGTCTTCATTTTGTTCAACAAGATGAGTTTTCTTGTCACAAACATGACCCTTCTGCCACGGTTTGTTACATTTATAACAAGTATTTGTTGCATATTTTTTAGGTGCAACTCACCACAGAAAAAATGGGGGGGTATTGCTAGCAATACCCCTTGCTTGAACTCCGTTGAGCCACAAATCTATGCTTGAATTATGCACACATCATTACCATGTAGGAAATTGTTTGGCCTTACATTTAGTCAGAGATTTGTCACAAATTGAGCTCAAGATGAACCTACATTGATCACCGTTTGATCTTGTAAAATCCTAATTTGATCATCAGTTAAACTCCCTTTGATCTCACTTTGATCTAACATAAGCTTTTGCATATCCAATATGTCAACTATTCACTTTCAAAAAGATTCGTAATGAATTTCACATGGAATATTAGAAACGAAACCAGTAATTTTGAGTAAATGTCTCATCAAAATGATTAATCTACAACAAAATACCATCAAAATTCAATCTGATTACTGAAAACTTTTGGTAAAATGACTAATAGATATTTAAATTGGAAAATAATATTCCATTTCTCAATTTCAAATTCAAAATATAAATCCTCGTTTGAAATGTGAATTTTGTAGATTCCTTGCCTTCCTATATTATAAGTAATATTTGAGGTATTTTACACCTTTGTAAATATGATGTTGTGCTGCTAGAAATTATCTCTGTTTCAATTCAACTTTATTGAAGCTTGATTCCAGAATGATACATATTTTATAACTATTTTGAGAAAAAAGTCACTAGTAATGAATTTAGCCTTTTATCTGTCCTTTATTAAACCTCACTTAATCCTACTTAAATCCAAATTGACCCACAAAAACCTTATTTGGGATATTTTTTAGCCCAGGATGATTCAAGATTGGAGCAAAATATTATTTTAAATATCCAATATGCCTATTGATTAAATTTCTTCAAGCATACTTTAAATTCACATTAACATTAACTTTCACAGGAAATATTAAACACAAATCTTGAAAATATAGTATTTAAAATCATAATAAATATAATATAATATGCTTACAACAAAATTTTCTTTCTGGATTAATTGAAACAAAAAATTGTTCATTTGTGAAAATAGAAAAAATACTATCCATCCTGAATTTAGAATTCATTTTTAAAAATTTAATGCCCCCTCACTTTCAAGTTTATCATGTATTTTGAAAATTATATTTTTAATAATTTTGTGAAAAGTACACCTGAGATATAAACTTGGGGATATCAAAAACTAAAACATCAGCAACTTGAAATGTTTTTTATTGTTATGAATGGAAATAATGATTGAAAAACACCATTAGAGCAAGTTTGATTATGAATAATAGGCATACTTTCTCATGTAAATTTCAATAAAAATAATTTTTATTCTTACATAAGTTGCGGTGGATACATTTGAGCTCAAAAAGAATTAAAATTGACAAAATAAGACTTCTATAATTCATATTCAAAAATGAAATCACCCTTCATTATCTACCTGTAAACTATTTTAAATTGAATAATTTCAACGTCAGTATATACTGATGTTATTTTTTCTTCTAAAAAATTTATTATATAGATTAATAGTCATAAACAGTTGACATAGATGTTAAATTTATATAAGCAATCTTTAATTCATAAAATGATAAAACTATCTTTTATGTAAAAAGTGATGAAGGAAAAAAATATTATTAAATTTTTGATGCACTATCAATAAAATTGAAGATAGAGCATATCAAAAGTTTTAACTTAATTTCAATTTTGATATCATCATTTTATTTTATTTTACTTGAGTAGAAAACAGATTTTAAACCTCAATATAATTTTAAATCCCATTAGTTTGTAGATTTCAACATTTGAAATTATGAAATAAATATTTATGAAAGAATTTTACAATATTTGCCCTTCTAAAAACTCATAAATCCAACTTCAAATCTTCTAACCTTCACAAGTAACCACAATGCATTCTGAAAATACTCTATATTTAAATAATTAAAGGTAAATAAAATTATTTTTTTATTCTTTATTTCAATTTTTGATAAATAATATATATATATATATATATATATATATAATTTCTTAAAAAGTCTAAGAGGGAACTTAATAGTGGTTTTGGCATTAGATATATAGATTCAACTTTCAAAAAATTTGTTTGGAATAAATTACAAAGACAAAAAGGATATATTTTGATGAAAAAATACTGATTTAGGTTCTCTTAAAATATTATTAACCATTTTTATGGAATATTAATCCATGGTTATCATTCTTTATGATATTATCATAGAATTTTTTCCTTTTTTAATATATTGATTTTCTATTGTGTGGTATGTAGGCTAAGATAAGTTTAAAAGATTTATTGAAGATATATATACCAGAAACAGTATAATCTGTAGATTTATAACTATAACTTACTTTTCTGATGTTTTACATCATTGATAAGTAGCTCATGCATTACACAAGTAAATAATTATAGTCTCTGGAAATAATTCCTTGTGAATTTCAAATTTTTTGTTATTCTTAAAATCATTACTCAAATAAACTAAAAATTTCTTCAAATATTGATTGAAAGAAGGAGTTACAAAATTTTATTTTGTAGTTATAAAAGTTTGAGTTATTTTTCATATTATCAAGTATAATGAACATTTGTAAATTTTAACTTGAAAACTGGTGATCATAGCAAAGTAATACTGGAAGAATCAGATAAAAAGTGTGGAATAAAGTCATAGCACAACAGGAAATGATACAAAATTGTTGATTTTTATCTCATAAAATTCAACTTATTTTTAACATATTTTACCACCTTTAGATAATGTTTAGTGGATTTTAACATTATTATAACAAGCAAACTTAACAATGTTTTGATTTTTTTAACAAAAATAAATATTGTTAGAACATTTTTTTAAAAAATATGACTTATTTTTATGCTTTATCTACAATAGTTAGTAGTTTTTTTTGCAGAAATTACTTGTTTTAATATTCTATTTTTGAATTTTTTAAGAGACTTCATTGCATTAAAGTTTTGTAATAATTTTTCATTAAAGCATCATATTTTAAATCTAGAGAATTGGTTTTGAAATAATATATATTTTCATGTTAATTGACTCATTATTTTTGGATTGATAAATTATGTTAAAATTGGGATTGCTTATTTCTAGTGAGTGTACATCATGGTTTGTTTTCAAATCAAAGATTAATAAATGGTGAAATTTGGTAAAATTCTAAATATCTTTTAAACCTTTTTGATTTAAATAATGTTTAATGTTATGTAATCATTCTATAAGTAGAACACAGTTAAAATCTGATAATGGTACATTGCTTTCAATTTCTAATACTAAAATTCTATTCTACTTGAAACAATGTAAACTAAAGCTTGGTATCTCATAAGAAACTCACAATTTTCAAAAATCATATTTCCAACTTTTTAAACATGATACACATTAAAATATATTTTTAGAATAATTTCCTAATTAGTTTCAAATACTAGAAAATAATGACCTCAATTTATTTTAATACTTAAACCATTCTGATGAGTGAATTTCACAATCCTCTAAGTAACATATGGTTACCATTTATACACATATGTATGATTTCTCCTTTTGTTTAATTTTAGCTGAATCTAAAAAGTAAAATCACATGTTGAATATCATCTATAGATAAACTTCTTATATTAGAAGCTAATATTTCATATGAGAAATTTGTTATTGAGTTTGGGAAACATTAATAAGTGTTGGGTATTATAATTGAGCCATTTATTCAAGTAAATAAAAAAGGATGACCTTCTAAATATTTCATATATATATATATATATATATATATATATATATATAATAAAAATTAATTATATAGTAGCATTTAACCATGTTTTTATACTAATGTCATATAAAAAAAGGGATTGAACTAAAACTTTCAGTAAAGAAAATAAAAATAAGATAAGTTAATATTCTTATTTATATTCTCATATTTTTGAAATGGCTTACTTAAGGGAGAAAATTATTTGGTTTTAGAGTACAAGAATTTCTAGATAAAAATCTTCACAATATAGTTTGACCCTCTCAAAAAGAAAATTCCTCAAATTTTACTATCACATTTTATATATTTGTTAAGTAATAGAAAATGGAGTTGTGTCTTTGACAATGAAGCTTTAGAAAATGAAATAAATGATTTAAATTTATAATATAATTTTTGAAACAATAAATCATGTATTCAAAAAAAATTATATATCTTACAATCAAGATAACAGTATTAATTAAGCAACTCTAACAACTTTGGAAAGAAAACAAGAAAAAAATAATTAGTAAAATGCATAAGTTATTTTTAGAATTTAAGGAAACTTAATAGCTCTACCTGTAAACTAGCCTTAAAGCAGGTTTGGATTTAACATGTGGAAATTCATACATAGTACCCTTCCATCATTAGAGAAGAATAAAATTTATGTAGTTTTATTTTTTTAATTTATAATAGTATTTTTATTTTTGGCTTTTTCATAAGTATAACTATATATTTTTTAACTTTTTTGTTTTTCATAACATAAGTTCAAAGCTGCACATCACTACTTCAAGATGAAACTCCATATAATGTAATCAATGAATGATATATTATAATGAATTTTACTAGAGACTTTTCAAAAATGGTGATTAAGAATACTTATTATAATTTTTTAAATTTTTATTATTATTCTATCTCTTGAAAGGAGATGGCCATATCTCAATTTAATTAGTTTTTCCTCAGAAAAATTTATTCTTGATCTAAATAAAATTGAATCACTATTAACTAGATGTTATTATACAATTTTAACAATTTTTTTATCTGAACATAGTTGAAAGTATGTATAAATTAAAGTGTTTCCACATAGTCTTACTATTATCCCACCATTATTTTCACATTTAGATTTCATTATAACTGTAAAATAAGTTTTTCAATAATTTTAATAATACCTTAATATTTAATAATTTAGTTACATAGTAGATTTTTTATCCTTTTTTTATATGAGGCTTATTATATAAACACTACTTTTAGATTTTATCCATTTTGATGTCTGATAATTTAAATTTTCATTTAACTACCCAAATTATATCAAAAAAAATTCAAAAGTATATTTTTTTAATGTACTCTTTTTGATAAACTTATCATTTCTTATAGGTTATTCTTCAACTATTTATTGTAATTAATTACCCACTCATTTATGGTCTGTTATTGTTGTTCATTACATACAGACAAAATAAGGATACTCTCATATTATATTGGAGTTTTAAATTAAAAAGTAAATACTAGTGGCTGGTATTAAATATGAAGTTGTTATAACTAAGTTGAACATTAATTAATTGATAAATGGCATTTTATATTACAAATTTTATTGAATGTATATAAAAATAACACTCAAGAAACATATATAAGATATATATATAACCATTGTATATCAAAAATGAAGTACTTATCAACATGGTCTTTTTAAATGATTTTCAAATTTACTTAAAGAGACATTAATATTACCAATTCAAATTTTATATCAAATACAACAATATTATTATTTCATTTTTAATTATTTTACAAAAAATTTGAGTTTCAAAGTAATTTAATTCAGTATTTAATGAATGTTTTTGAAAAATATTTTTAAAAATAGAAATAACCCCTCACAAAAAAAAATATAATTTTTTTTACTTACAATTTGCACCATATTTCTACCCTTAAAATATTTGTATTCTTCTAACAAAATATTTTTTAAATAAATTTAAAATTTTTTTCATTATTCAATTACAAAATGTCAAATTTATAATTTATTTTACCTTACTAAAAAATTTAGTTGAAAATTTAATTTTGTATTTCCAAAAAATAAACTTAAATGTCAAAAATTAAAAAAACAAAATTATAAATATAATTATGAGAAAGAGGTAGATTAAATTTATAATATTCATATAAAAAAAATTCATATATTTTATGGTGTTTGAATTTTAAATTTAATGTATTAAAAAATAATTATTAAATCACCAAGCCAAATGAAATTGGCTTGGATTTTTGGTATCACTAGAACTTATTTTTTTTCTTATACTCACATTTTAATTTTTAATTTTTTTTTTCTACATTTCTCATTTTTTTTTTATGATTTTTAATGTTTTTAAGACCAAAGTAGCTTTCAAACAACTTTGGTCTAACGTTTCTCTCACTTTCCCACCAGATTGCACCTGGTAGGGAAAGTCGCTTCCATTTTAGAGACCAAAGTCCCTTGCAGGGACTTTGGTTTCTCTGTGTGCATTGCACAGCCAGAAAAAAACTGGCTGTGCAATGCACTGCATGCAGCACATGCAGCCTGCATTGCTGCTGCATGCAACGCGCGTTTCTGCTGCATGCAGCGCGCATTGCACATGCTGCGCATATCTCATGCAGCTGACTTGATATCAGCTGCATGAAATATGGTAGCGATTTTGCAACGCGCGTTACTTGCAGCAGCAACGTGCGTTGCACACTGCTTTGGCCACCTCCCAGCCTAGTAAATTAGCTGGGAGGGTGGCAAACATTACAGCAAGCAATCGAAGTCGCTTTTAGCGACTTCGATTGCTTGAAAGAGACACTTCCAGCCAGGGGAAACCTGGCTGGAAGTACTAAATTGCAATGTAAGGGACCCAAGCCAATTTCAAAGGCTTGGGTCATAAATTAAGGTTTCTAAAAAGCAGCCAGTATAAATCTGGCTGCAATAAAAAGTAAATTTTTTAAATAAAATACATAAAAAAATAAAAATTTGTTCAAATAAAATATACAACACTCTTCAGCCAGTAAGAAACAGCCTTCCATTGTTACACATAGAAACAAAATCAAATGTTTCTTTCATCAACATTGGCCATGTTTCAATATATATGAACCAAGTAAGATCAGGAAAAAGGTCACGGCAAAAAAATTGCATAATTAAAAGTCTCCCAATTTAATATGGTGCGGAGGTTCATATTTTAGAAATAGGTGGTGCACATTATAGTTTCCTTTAAAAAAATTCAAAAATGAATTAATTTTGGCGCAATGTAAATTTAAATGTGATGAGTGTATGTTTTTTAGCTACGTGAAACATGGTAGCTAGAATTATGTGGCGTCAATTTTTTTTAGATGTGAAATTCAGTGTTCCACAAATGTGCATCTGTACAACATGCAGCCAAGTAAGTTCTAGCTGGAATTAGTATATGCATAGGAAAAAATGATCATGCTGTGTACAGTGCCTTGGCAACATCATTCTTGGAATTTAGATGAAGTTTATCATATGACTTGGAGAGCTGCATTTTTTTGAAAATGTGATCAGTGAAAATTCATGATATATACATCTGTTTGCCACCCAATTTATTTTTCCTTTCTCTTTCTCACTTACCTTTTTCAAAAATTATCAATCATATTTTTGCTTTATCATTTTGAATTATTAGTACTATTTTCTTGCCTTATCTGATTACCGGTAAGCAAATTTTTCTTGCTATTGCATTTCATATCATTTTGGTTTGTTACACTTTTGACAAGTTAATCTAATGATTCTAATTCTGAATTTATCTTTATGGTATCTTTTACTGTACCCTTTCGATTCATTATAAAATAATTCTTTTTCAGTTAACTTAAAGTTTTTTTATTTGTTTGTCAATTTACATTTCTTTATTCCATATCAAAAATGTTCAATTTATTTATCTAACCATTTATTTTTTAAAACAGTGATTATAAAATAAACTTTATAATTAATTTTGATCAATCAGCTACAAATGGAAGAAGATTTAATAGACATGTAAGTTCATGCTTTGCTTATCATTTTTCTATATTTCTTTAATACTTTCTCAACCATTATATTATTAATATGAAAAGTAAAACATCATCTCGTACTTGCTGAAAGCATACAGGATAATGTTTTGCTTTTCATAATAATAATTAGATTGTTTGTACTTTACCTTTATTTTATTGATTTTTAAGTTGTTTCAAAGTCTCGTACTTGCTGAAAGCATACAGGACAATGCTACAATTTAAAAATTAATAATTTATTGAAGTATAGCTTTCTAAGTCAATATATTGATCAGAGCAAGATTTTTCATTTTATATATGTGGATATCATAATTCTGTAAATTTTTTAATATTACTAGTGTATTGGAGTTATACTTTCATTATATTATTAATATTAAGTGTAGAGCCAAATCTCGTACTTGCTGAATGCATACAGGATAAAGCTATACTCCTTATATGTATAATTTAATAAAGTATACCTTTGAAACGCTTTCTTAATATTTGAAATAAAGAAAAAGTATATAAATTTACTAATATGTAGATATGCTAACTTTTGTATTTCTAATATTGAAGATATGATAAAGTTAAAGGTATCATTGACTGATAATTGAAATTATGTTACTATTTTCTAATTTTTTGATTTTTTTCTATTTTAAATCAAAATTGAATTCTCTTAGGATTGAACCATCAATGAGTAACAATTTGAAAAAAAAAACGGCCAGGGAAGAACTCTAACAATAGGTGGGCGAAAGACATTGCTACTGGAATGAAACTTGTAAACGCTCTTGGAATGGATACAAACGGGAAGAAGCCACATTTCCATGCACAATCTTATGCAAATAATATGACAGATTGCAATAATTATTACAATTTTTTTCCTGGATGTAGTATTTATAAACCAAAAGGTGTCTTAATACCTAATGTTCTTGTGCAGACTTTTGAAATTCATGAGCTCAAAGAACTAGATATGTTAGAAGCTACGGTGCGATGCATTAAGGATCTTTCTTACTGCGAACATGAAATTAAAAATAATGGTTATCATCAAAGAGCTGGTGGTTTTGGAAAAATGTTTGGTGGTGGCTTTATTTTAGATAGAAAGAAATCTTTACATATTTGTAAGTATCACTTTTTTTAATTTAAATACTGAATTTTTGAATGCTTTTCCTTGCAGATGAATACACTGATGATATTGTAAAAACGGATGAATATAAAAAACGAATGAAGAGGATTGCAATGTACTTTGAATATTTTTTTAAAAAAATATCATATGTAAAGTACAATGAGGCAACTAATCTTTGCGCAAAACTTGGTATTCCTGGATTTTCAAAAGTTTCTAGTGAAGAAGAGGGTGTACCGTTTGCTAGTAATTTAACTTGGACATCTGGAGGGAATGGTAATGGGTTCTCTAATGAGGTTCATCTCGATAAGGATGCAAGTGAGTATACTTTAGGAATATTTTTTCCTAAAGATACAGAAAAAAACACCATTCATATGAAGTATGATAAGACCCAACCACGACAAATAGGTGGAGAACTTATGTTTCCCGAAATTCGAAGTAAAATCAACTTTGAAGCAACTAATGGAATAACAGTGACATTATGGCCTGCCAATCAACTAAGGCATTTCACCTCAAGATGTCATGAAATTCCTGGCTTCACTAGGATAGGTTCTTCTATTCAAATCAGCACTAGACTTTTTCATGCTATAGAAAAGCTTAATGTTTTTGATATTGATATTTCAGAATACTTAGAAATTAAAAAAGAAAAATTTAGGTTAGAATATTTGATTAGTGCTTTGAGAGTTTTTTTGAAAAGAGATGACTTAATAGAGGAAGAAATAGAATCAGCAAAGTATTATTTATCTAATGTTAAGACAAATCTAAAAAATCTAGATATATAAATATTAAAAATTTATATTGTATATACACAACTTAATGCAAATTTAAACATGATAAATACTGGGAGTAGCTGTAACATTTTCAGTTTTGATAATTATAGTATTATCTATTTTTTTTATTTGTGAAATAAAATAATTTTTTTTCATAATATTATAAGAAAATTTGATTTACTTTTGAGGAAATATATAAGTTGTGAAAACTTTAAATGTCATTTTTATTAAATTGGTAGCAAAGGTTCTAAAATAAAAAAAACTATAATAAAGAATTTGAAATATATTAGCCATAAAAATGTGCTTTTAATGCTACCAAATTAACTGTATAGTATTTTAGGTCAAACAGGCTTATTAATAAAAAAGTTAATAATAAAGAGTTGAAGAAAGAATTTTGAATCAATAATAGATTAAATTGTATTTTTTTAAGAATGTACTCATTTAATTATTTAAATTGTTCTACTTCTGATTAAAAATGTTACAATCAACGAAAATATTTGTAATAATTAATAGATTATATAATATTAAAGGTAAAGTAACAAAACTAGAGCAGTTATCATATTTTTATATAAACAATAAAATATTTAAGAATTTAATACAAGTATTTGAAATCATATAAGTAGATTTTAAAATCTTTGTTATTGCTGGACTTACAATAATTTTTTTTAATAATTAATTTAGAAAATCATGTCAAAGGTTACTTAATAAATTTCAAAGATGGTCACATTTTTGACGTATTTGAAGGAAAATAACTTGAATTATACAAGATATATCATATAGACAGAACTTTATCTATTTACATGTTGGAATATTAATTTATTGAAAGGCTGTGTTTAGCAAAAAAAGGTGATACTGGCTGAATGGAGCTCCAGTGATTAAGAAAATCTGCAGAAATAGCCCTAGCAATTCCCCGAGGACTTGGGGTATCAAATTTTAAAGGAAATGGATCACACATGCCTATAAAAGGTTTTATTAATGTTAAAATATAGTTATTTAAATTTTTCCTAATTATTTCTTCCATCAAATGATTTTTTTTCATGTAAATTAAGAAACTTAACTTCTGATATTACCTCCAAGCAATCAGCTGCTGAAGCCAATCTATGATCTTGAGAGCTCAGAAATAAACCACGGACACCATCAATTATATAGAATGTGAAAGATTGATATCGGTGGTGGGAGTATTCAGAATTTATTTTGTTTAGTGCAGCCTTTTGTTTCTCTCTCATTATAGTCAGTTCAGTATTTTCGTTTTTCTCACTTGATTGTTGAGCTTCACTAGTCTTGCCACTTGATATTGTTGCAGCACAATATTTTTATTTAAGAATGATAATTGACATAATTATATCAATGATAATATTGCTGATTTGAAGAAGAGTTGACATTGATATATCACGGGTTTGAAGTACAGTGGGACCAACTTCTAAGCCATCAGAAATCGGACTCTTCAGATTTGAAAGGTGAGCTAGAAGCTGAAGACCACGTTCAATTGGACAATCTGAGTTAATGTTTTGATGTGATGGAAGCTGTCTGAATTCATGTGCGGTCAGATAAAGTGAAGATGATATAAGAGATACCCATGAAGAACGGCAGTGGTCACTTGGGATCATTAATCTCATGATCATTTGGATAATATTGGATTCAGGGTGATCCGTTTTCTTTGTTGAGGAAAGAATTTCAGTATTTAAACCATCAGGATCACATAAATCTTCCATTTTTTTGAAATCAATATTATTGAGTACCCATAGCTGTGAGCTATCAATCTCTAAAAAAATATTTGCTACAAAAGGAAAAAAAAAATAAGTAAAAGAACAAAAGTCAAGACTAAAAATTATGGTAACTTACATAACTCAGTAAGTTTTGAAAGCCAATCTTCTCCACAAGATTTTTCCCAATGAAAAGTAAACATTGGAATATTTGACATGGATTCTTGGGAAGAAGTAGAAGAGCGTAATTCGAGGAGAGTAACAATTTCCAACCACGACCTGAGGACCTTTGCCGTGCTGATTCTACCTTTATAAAAATTATGAATTTTACAGAATTCCTCCTGCAAATCAGATTCTTTTAGAACTGAGGGTGAATAAGTTAGAGGTTTTTTCGATATCTTGATTGGAGTTGATTTCATTGGTAGAGAAGCTTTCAAAGAGGTCAAAGTAGGTAATTTAGGAGGTGATGGGTATTGCTTCTTAGAAATGAAGGAATTTGGTGATGAGCTGTTTGAATCATCATCTTTATCAAACATATAAACATGTCTTGAAGAAGATTTTAAACTTTGCTTTTTTTGATGAACAAGAATAGCTTCATATTCTGACAGTTGATCATCGCTATTTTCATCGCTCTTTTCATCATCTTCATCAGGGAGAGGGCGTTTATGGATGGAACAATCTACAGCAGGTGAGTTTCTGGTACAAAATATCAAAAGAAAGATAAAAAGTACAATATGTAAGCAATAAAAGAGATATATGATTGAATTTTAAAGATAAAAGAATAACAATAAAAAAAAAGGAAACAAGAATATACTCATTATCAAAACCTTTGCTTTTTTTTTGAGATTTATTATTTGATACATCAGAAAATTCATTATCAGAAGCCGGTTAAATACGTCAAACAAAAGAGGAGCCTTGGGATAATCTCTTTTTCTTGGAGCGGATAACAGGTGTTTCAAGATTTTCCTTAGAAGTTGAAGCATGAGTTGAAGCTGATGGTTCATCTGTCTCATCATCATCCCTAATGACAATGACTTCATCAGGAGGAATCATACCCTCCTCATAAGCTACAAATATATATGAAGAAAAAAAAATATTAATAATCTTATCTACTAATTTAAAAGGAGACAAAAAAGGTGATGAACATACATTTTTCAAGGCTTTTCACATATTGGAGTAAGTCATTACAAGGGTTAGATAAATATGAAGGAGAAGGATTATTGTTAAGGATTTTGACAAGCTCTTCTGTTTTATCTCTAGCCAATTCAAGTAAATTGCGATACTGAACTCTTGTTATTTCCTGCCTCTCATTGCTAAGTACAGGAGGGTTAGGTGCCATGCCATGTGGCAGACATGGTGCAAGCTCAAAAGCTTCAAAGCGAGTATCAATCAGAGAGTGGGATGAAACACATTTGGGTGCTGGAAAATCAAATTTTTGAAAAAAAAAGATATAGAACATAAGTGAAATATATAAATTAAGAGAGAGGAACATGATATACATACAAAGTGGAGGTGTAGGATTTTGTATACTAGACATATTGATTAATGAATATTAAAAAAAAGTATTCAATATCAAAAAATTATGATGTAATATGATGAATAATTATAAGAAACTCTATTCTAGAAATTTGAAGTTGATAATTTAATAGGATAAAAAATTGAATAAGATTAAAATTAAAGTGAGGATGAAAGAAACAGAAAACATAAAGAGGGGGATTTTATATTATTTGAGCTTTTTTTAACATGTATTATTCATAGTGGGGTAAACTGAGTAACATGCTAAATCACAATCTGTTTATATTGAAGCGAAATTTGATGTAGCTAACAGAAAATACTAGTAATTCTTTGGGGACTTTTAGTGTGAAAAACAAATAATAACAAATTTATATCCCATATGCAAATTTCCACAGGTAAATACAAAATTTTTTAAATTAGAATTTACTCCTAAACAATGGAGATACACTTAATTAGTATATTATATGAAAAAAAGGATAATCCTTTATGAATATTTGTTAAATTTACTTTCAGATGACAATGCGAGATTCACATATATACTGATATGCCTCATCAAACAAGAAATGAATTATAAATATAAAATTGGTAACATTAGAATTTAAGATAAGAATTTGTTTTTTAAGTGACAGGAGGAGTGTCAGGCTAGGGTGTGGGCACCGTGACCAAACCTTTGATAAACTTGGATACAACTAAGGGAAAAAAAAATTGAATAGTTTTATTTTGCAATATATCTTAGTCTGCACAAGATATTGCATTGTTGTCCCTAACTATACCAAAATTGTTACTTTTCAAAAGTTATAGGACTACTAAGTTGATAAAATATTATTATGAATCACCCAATGAAATACCTTAAGCAACATTCAAAATTATTAAAATATTAATATTCAATTTGAGATTTGGATTAGCTAATTTTTCACAACTTACCACAGTTTTGATTAATATAATAAAACTTGAAAAAAATTGTTGAGATAACCTAGAAATGGGTGCAAGAAAATGATGAAACATATGACTTGAAACTTAACTCATACATTATTGATAAACTTCATGGATCCTGATTAATTTCTATTGAAATTAATTTTGAGACTAGCATATTGAATTTTAGCTATGACCAAGTACTGTAAGTGCCATGGTTTGTATTCAATATATTGGTGTTGAAATTAATTTTGATAGGAATCAACAAGTATCACATGGCACCATGCATGAAACACTGACAGAAACCATAAAATTTATGAGGCAATGAACCTCATAATTTCGATCGAAATTAATATAGACCCCTGCATATTGAATACAAGCCATTTCACATGGACTACACAGACATAGATAAAATTCAACATGCATGGCTTAAAATTAATTTTGATCGAAATTAACCAAGGCATTAAAACATCAATTTTTATATGGTGTACTTGATCAAACCAGTTTATCTAACTGCTTAGCTTACCTATACTTATAGGAATTTTATGCATAGTCCATGTCCATATTAATTTCAATTGAAATTAATGTTGACTAATACATAATGAATACATGCTATGCCACTTACACTTGCCAGGCATAGCTACCATTAAATATGCCAGTATCAAAAATTAATTTTGATCAAAATTAATGAGCATGATAATCATGAATTTCTGGACTCAACTGCTTATTTTTATGCATGGTGCCTTGCCAACATTAATTTCGATCGAAATTACTTTTGATACTGGCATATTGCATGTATATATGCCTGGAAAGTGTAAGTGGCATAGTGTGTATTCATTATGTATTGGTCAACATTAATTTCAATCGAATTTAATGTTGACATTTGCATATTGAACCCAAGCCAGAAAACAACCCAGAAGATTCTTCATAAAACATCCCATTAATTTCGATCGAAATTAAGGCTGACCATATACATATTGAATGGTAGTTATATCTGGTCTGAGTAAGCAGAGATTACTTATATTCAGTATGTATTGGTCAACATTAATTTTGATCAAAATTAATGAGCATTTTGATCATGAACTTTTTCAGTCAGTTAGTTGTTTCAATGCATAATGGCATGCCAACATTAATTTTGATCAAAATTAATGTTGAAATGATATAATGCTTTTTTGCATGACATGTAAAGGACGGCAAGTATTTTTAAGTATTGAAATTTACTATACATGTTGAGGGTAAATATAAAATTAACATATCCATATTAATTTCTATAAAAATTAATGTTGATCAATACATAATAAATAGTAGATATGCCTGGCTAGTGTAAGTGGCATAGCTTTTTTTCAATCTGCACT
Source organism: Hemileia vastatrix (assembly GCA_030280995.1). Classification (NCBI taxonomy): domain Eukaryota; kingdom Fungi; phylum Basidiomycota; class Pucciniomycetes; order Pucciniales; family Zaghouaniaceae; genus Hemileia; species Hemileia vastatrix. The sequence goes on along the minus strand of JASXTE010000013.1, from coordinate 17,609,961 downwards.
TGGCAACATTAATTTCGATCGAAATTAAGGTTCATGATTATCATCAATTTATTCAGTCAGTTGCTTACTGTTATGCATGGTAACATGTCAACATTAATTTTAATAAAAATTGAATTTGACATGCCACCAAGCATTTTTATGTAAGATGAAAAGTAGGGCACTCTATTCTTAAGTAAACACATTACAATGCATATTGAGCATGTAAATATCATTTACACATTAATATTAATTTCAATCAAAATTAATGTTGACCAATAAACATTGAACACAAGCTTTACAACTTACACACACCAGATATAACTACCATTCAATATGTATATGGTGCTCACTAATTTCGATCGAAATTAATGAGCAGTTTTATGAAGAATTTTTTGGGTCGTTTGCTGGTTTGGGTTCAATATGAAAATGTCAATATTAAATTCTATTGAAATTAATGTTGACCAATATGTAATGAATACACACTATGCCACTTACACTTTCCAGGAATAGACACCATGCAATATGCCAGTATCAAAAGTAATTTCGATTGAAATTAATGTTGGCAAGGCACCATGCATAAAAATAAGCAGTTGACTCCAGAAATTCATGATTATCATGCTCATTAATTTCGATCGAAATTAATTTTTGATACTGGCATATTTAATGGTAGCAATGCCTGGAAAGTATAAGTGGCATAGCGTGTATTCATTATGTATTAGTCAACATTAATTTCAATTGAAATTAATATGGATACATAAATGTGACATAAAGAGGTATGGACCATCAATTTGTTGAAAATACATTTTTATATCTCATACATTATTTGTTTTTCTTAAATAAAATGTTACTCTCTCTCAATATCACTTTATAACATTTACCAAGCTGCTTTGAAAAAAAACAGAATACATAAAATTCAATATAAGATAGCTATATTACACAGAAGATCACCGTTATACCTAAGTTATGATGATGTTGATGCTCTATTAATTGATTCCCGAATCTTTACCAGATCAATATCAGCTCCAACCCCAAGTGACTCACGTTCATTCACAGATAATCCTTGCAAAAATGTTGCTGAATAGCAATTCTTGGGGAGGTATTTGGAAACATTGAATATACCATTTTGTGCAACTGTCCTTTCTGATGACCGTGAATATGTTTTTAATGCTGATTTTTTTTGAGCTGGTGTATGGCCTAAGTCCTTTGTCATCTTATCCATTTTTTTAAACAAATCATTGAGTTCAGGATTTTGCCATCCAGGAATAGCTTGGATAGGTGCAGTTGGGGCTGGTGCTGGGCCTTCCTCGATATCAGAGATGCACCTAGTATCATGAAAAAGCACAACAAAACCTGGCACATCACTGCAGAGATCTCTTGCTAACTTGTAGCGTGCACTAGCAATCTGAATTCCAACTAAATCAGCTTCATAATAACAAAAAGCAAAGTAAAATAAAAAACTTACCTTGGTCCGATAACGTTTTACTTGTGCCCTTGCCCTCTTTTCAATCTTTTCTCTTGCTACCCTTTCCTCTTCTTGCCCAAACAACCTTATCATCTCCTTCCCCTTATTAACTACCCATTTCTCAATAACACATTGAGTGAACTGAAGCTTTGACTGATCGATTGTATTCAAGGTGGTGAGCCATCTGGTACAGTGGTCGCATACTATGCTTCCCATGACTTGATTCCAAGTTGATTCTGAAAAATCACGGCAAGTCCAATCAAACTCGAATTTCCGAAAACCTTTTTCTTGCAATTCACGCTCTAAGTTTCTTTTGACAGAAAGTGGGATCGGTGCTCCTCCTTTTAGTCCTCAAGGCTCAGGTGCTGGAAAAAATTCGGGTAGTCGAATTTTGGATCGCAAGAAGGCTATAGAATTGGTTATCAGAAATTGTCGATCAGCTGCAGAATTGGCATGGTTAGAAGATTGGACTTGGGTTAGGACAGTTTGAATGGTTTTTAGTTTGAATTGGCTCCAATCTTTCCAATTTTCAATCTCCAAAGGTGTTGGGCTCGCAGGATATTTTGATATTTATGTTGGTCCCCCAAGACAATACTTCAGAAAGTGGTAAATATTTCTATTTAGACTGTCCAAGCTCCTGGGAACATCATTCCTTTAACTAAGCCTCTTACAGCCCTTAACCCCCGTTCTCGCTCATGAGACTCTGCTGAATTGAGTCTGTGGTAATCACTGATACCCATAATGATTGAGGGATTCACTAACAATTCAAATAAGTTAATTAAATTGGTTATTTTTCAATAAAAGAATACACTACAAATTTGACTTACCTGCTCCACTTGTGCTCGCTCCTTGGTTAGGCTGAACAGAGGATGATTGGTCTCCGAAAAATTCTCTCAATACTTCACTAGCCCAATCTCTTCCTAGCTGATCAGCTTGCTGATTAGCACTTTCAGAAGCAGAAGGATGATTGGGATTAAAATTTCTCGGTTCTGAATGAGACTCTTGGCCTGGATTGGGATTAGGTGGTACAGATTGAGATGCATCTGGAGGTGGATCAGCAGAGGGTGGTGGAGGAGTATTTCCAGTATTAGTATGTTGAGGCGGAAAACAATCAGAATCGGTTGGGTCAACAGACATCCCTTCAAAATTATCATCCATAATGAACTGTAATAAAATAAAATAAAATAAAAATAATCAGTTGTTAAAATTTATACCTATCAAAGCTAAAGTAAAAAAAGATACTATGTATATAGTCTTGTAAACGTGTATGTTCTCTTGTCGAAAAAAAGTGAATAATATATAGCTATCAGCTAAAGTTGGAAGGTCAAACTATTTATAGTAGATGAATGAGCAAGAAGATCATTCATTAAGTAAAAATTTTATCATATTTCTCATTATCATGATTTTATTTCTTTCATTCTTACATTTAAGATAAAAATGACTCATTGAAAGCATGGGTTCTCTCGCAATAAAAGCAACCAAAGTAATTGTTCACTGATTTATGATAAGGTAAGTTGGATGCGTTGCATTTTTTAATCGAGCATTGAATTATTTCTTTCACCATTTACAAATATCACCAATCCTACAAATTTCCCCAATCCCAAATTAACACAAAGATGTTAGTCAACAGAAAATAAATTTGATTAATTTTTTCACTCACTACTGTCTGCAGTCCAATGGCAGTGACAACCTCGTCTTTGATTCCAAACATTCCTTTTTTGTGCTTGACAGTAGCTGCATGTCCAATTATTGCATCTTTCTTAATCACAATTTGAGTTGCTTTGGCTAATCTTACTAACCGACAATGCACTTGTGGGAAAAGCTCATAGGGATCCTTTGATGTTTCTTCTGGACGGAGCTCCTTGAAAGGACTTACTATTCAATATATTTGATCAATCTCTTCCTTTGATCTGAAAAGATCATCAATTTGCCCAAACTGGCTATCTTTTCCATAGTAGAATTCAATTGTTGAATTAGCAATGTGTCGATGGTAACTAGTAAACCTCTTTCCATGTATCAATATGCTTGCTACATTTTCAACTACCTGATCCCCACTTTTCTCCAATGGTGTCAAATCCTGTCTTGAAGTTTCTTTTTCCATTCGTGCCCTTACCCATTTAGTAAATAATGCCATACTTAGATGGATCCATTTGTTTTGTTTATCGAGATCAATATGGATTTTTTTAGTCTCACATTGATCATTATCTTCAGCTTCACCAAGATCTAATACCCTAGACTTCCGATACCAATGTTTGAGCATTGTTAGCGGTATCTCTCCTGTGGTAAATATTAATAAATTAGCACAGCTGAGTTTTTAAATCATTGCTTACAAACATTACATACGTGGATGGTGATTGTTTGGAATTTCAGATAATATATGATTCACCCGCTCTCCAGACCAAGTAGCTGTACCTGATGGTGGACCAAGACGCTTTATCATTTCAGGATAATGTTGAGTGATATGCAGATTTGGCTTTGCATTAATATTCTTCCAACCCTCTTCAAGGCACTCACGATACTCTAACAGAAATTGATCTAGATCTTTAAGCTCATTAGTCTGTATATTTTTTAATGTCAAAAAATTGGTGATCGAGCATAATGTTACATGTGACTTGAGAAGATAATATTCTCTTGGTTTATCAGCTGAGGAAGCTGAAGATTCAGATTCTTTAAATTTTTCAAACCAAAGGGGTATAAGTGACAAAGGGAAGTAGAGAGTATACAGCATGTGCCATTCTGCTGCCTTGAGGGATCCTGCCTTTTTAGATCCTACTGATTTTGGAACTCGTGTTAGCCAGGAAGGTCTTCTTACTTGATCAATCATCTTCCATACAACCTGTAGCTCTGCTGCTGTGATTCGTGGATTACTACTACCTTCATTTTCTTTCTCCTTACCTTTCCTTTTATTTTCTTCATCTCTAGCTGTCTCATTTGATGAGTGAGATCCTTCACTCTGTGATATGCTAATGCTTCTTTGCCTTAAGTTACACAATGAATTCCTACTGTCACTTCTGTGAGACTGTATTGAGGCCACATCGCTATATGGAGGAATAAATTTGGAGCTGGATGACCTACTCTGGCTTCTTGATTGATTTGTTCCCAATCCTTCATTATCTAGTCCATGATGACTTGATGACTGTCTTGAACTCGTACGTCTTTGCCGCTTGTGCTGTCTCGTGTGTCCTGTATCATCATCATCATTATTCATGGTGCTTAAGCTACCTCTACGTTTTTTCGAATGTTTGTGCAGTGAAGTATCAGAAAAGAAATCATCATCTTCTTCTCTTACATGCCAATTTTTATTCTTTTCCAGCTTTCTTTCTAGATCTTTTGCTGCATTTTGGATTTTAAAATAGCTTAGACTGTGATCTTTTAGGTTGCCAAGCATATGTGAATGCATAACATCAATTGAGCAATATTCAGTTGGACGCCAATATTCAAGGTTATTCAGCTCACTCCATCATACCCCATGATTTTGAACAATTGATACACGCTCCCAATGTGACTTAGAATTTTTCCACTTTGTTGCCCAGCACATATGATCCTCATGATTCCGTAATGAAAAATTTCCCACATTCTTTTCACTAATTTCATCTTTAGAGATATTACAGAAAGAGCAGAACATTTTTGCAGAGTGACTCAAAAAGCCAGCCAATTTTCGTATTGCAGGAATGTCACCTATCAAAGAGAACAATGCAACTCTTAATTTCCGGCCTCGTGGATAAAGATATGTCTTTTCAATCAATATACCATCCCATAGAGTTTGTAGATCATTAACCAGTGGTTTTAGAAGGTGATTAAGCTGTTCACTTGTGGGTTCTGTTGGTCCGGGTATAATAGCATACAAAAAAAGATTTTCCATTTTGTATCTATCTTCTTGAGGTAGGTTCATACACACCATCATAATATTGCCTACAGACTTCTGATGACCTCCAATCCTATTGCCACCAGGCCTAAACCAGTCAACATATAAAGTAAACATTAAGTTGCCTGAAGTTATCGTATATTCATCATCATTGCTATCCAGAGCTGGAGTGTTTATGGGAAAGTTTTTCCAAATTGAACCATCACAAACATCCTTCATCAAATCACACTCTACACGTCCTGCCACAGGGGTTTTCTTCTCAATCAGAAGCTCAAATTTGAACAGTTTGATCTTTTCCTTAAGCCAGTCGATAAAAGAATGGTGATGAAATGTTTTAAGAGATAAGTATTTTACATGTTCTTGATGTTCCTCCATCAAATACAGCCTTTCATTGCATTTAACTGCAATTTTTCCTGCTCCAAACATTTTTAAATAGCGCTTTGATGATGAAAGAAATGGTTGATTGCAAAATAGTATAGATGGTTGAGATTCAGAGTTATACTCATAAAGGGAAAAGCATTTAGGACAGCATGTTTTAGTGAAAAATGATTGGTTGAGCTTTAATCGACTAAAAACTGTATCTATCGAGCGTGGGACCAGGCGGACAATGCTATCAGAATCCAGTATTCCACTATCACCTAGATGTTTGAGCTTCTTAATTTCTTCATCCAAAAATTGAATACAACCTTCTTTGCTCAAATGATGAATCAGAGAAAGCTTTGCTGCCTGCCACATAATTATTTTGCTATACCGTTCCCCAAGATTTGAGTTTCTAGAGACTGTTGAAGATACTTCTGCCCCCAATAGCAACTGCCCCTATGTAATAAATCATTGAAACATCATAAAGACTTTAATTCTCACATTGAACTATAGATATACAGCTTACTGTTTCTGTGGAGCGGGAACTTCCAATGTTAAGTGGATTGTTTGAAGAAATAACCATCTGGGCCTTCCTATTTCTTTCCTCTTGATGTTTTGCATAAGAATTAGAGCTTTTGAAAGCCATACCAACTTCAAAGGACCCAGAAGAAGTTTGATACTTTCTATTGACACATCCAAGATCTTGACATTGACATACATGAAAAAATGGAGGCATTGTAATTGTGATAATTGTAGGAATAAGTTAGCTATTCAAAGTTACCGATTGAAGGTATTCCTTTTTTTGAAAGGCACTAGCTAATATAAGCTACATTTTTTTATCAAAAGAATATGATGGAATATGTGTTGAAATTATTTAAGTTTAAATGTTTAATTTTTAATCGGATAAATTATATATTAATTTAAAGTTATGCAGTCTACTTTATTTGTATTCTGTATACTCTCTGCATTTGTAAAACAATGCATGCATGTTTATCAGAATATTTTCTATCATAGAAAAAATTCTGTTGTACGCACGAGCATCTTAATTATTTTTCTATCAAATGCCTTCTGAGTTATATCTAACTACCCTATAATTATTTGATTTTGATAAAAATTCTTAGTTATGGACTATAAGAAAAGTAATCCATATTTTTAACATAATTTTTAAAAAATTACCCCAAAAATCAAAGTTAAACCCAAAAATAAGTTTAATATTTTGTAAAAAACAATCACAAACATATTTCTTTCAATTTGAAAATTGGTCTGTACTAGGTAGAATTTTCTATAAAGAAAAAATCAAAAATACTCAAATAATAGATGCTACAAAAGTGTAAACCTTAAAGAATTACATAAAAGCTGAAACCTTGTATAACTTTTTATACATAAATGTGATGAAGTGACACTCTAGTCTATTTATTCAGGTTGAAAAAAATTACTCAATAGAATATGTATTACTATCATATTGGACCAAAAATAATTTTTTGGTAATCAAAAAATGAACATAGCCTCACATTTAACAAATTATTTTTGTGGAAGAATTTTTTGAAAAGAAAAAAAAATCCGTTTCTTAAATGAGTCTGCTTTTATCACGTAATCATTCTCTTTATTTTATACCATTCCTTTTGAGTTCAAGTTGCATATAAAAATATAATTTATGCATATTATAATTCCATAAAGTTGAAATATTTCTTATTCTTAATTTTTGTGATATTTCTCCTTAAATCAACTTTGATCATAAAGTTTTGGAGCTCAACAATTTATCCTTCCTCTTTGTTTAATTTTATTGAACACTTTCTTAATCTAATTATTTATGAACCCTACTAGCTCTTACTTTCCTCATGGAAACCTGCCCACAAAAACAAGAATACTTAATAGAATTTTTAATGAGATTTTGCCTCCATTCAATTCTCACTTTTGTAGATCTATACACAATTTTTGTCATTCACTTTTGGATATGTCACCAGAATCAAATGGATGGAAACAAAACCCTACTGAAGAGCAATTAGACAGATTTTCATCATTCGACATGAATTCTTGCAACATTGCCTTTGAACTACCTCATCCAGAATCAAATTCAGCGGTTTCGGAAAAGTTTCCACCAATTTTCTGTGAATCTTTTATTGAGCACCTTCGCATGTGTGGTTTCCCAGGATCAACTTTCGCTTGGAACCTAGATTGGTTTGACAAATGGAACCAGGTCTTGGCAAATATTCTCATTAAACACTGGGACAATGCCTTAAAAACCAATAATTTGATTGCATATCCAATTGACTCAACTCAAATTAGCTTCTCAAATCAAATAGGAGTTCTTCACCGTTGGTTTTTAGGTCATGCTGATAGATTAAGACTTGGGAAGGATTCTCATAGCTCTCAAGAAATAATCAAAGTGAGAAAGCATAAATATAGAATAAAAAAAAGTATGAAAATCCCTTTTTTTTCAACCATTTTTATTTATGACCTTTATTTCAAATAACAAAGATTCTTAGAATTCAGTTAACCGAACTAAACTTCTTAAACAACTTCCACATTGTGAAACTTATCACAACCTTTTCACAAACATCAAGTGTTGTTCAGACACCGAAATTGATAATGATGGATCGTTAAGACGTATCTTAATGCAATGGAGGTCTGAAGATTTTTCTAAAGTTTCACAATATCTTGACCAACAACACTTTGATATTCGAGATAATTCAACCTACTCTGGAAGTGTGCTAAAGGACTTGGCCTTGTACAAAAGAATCAGTTTGGTTTCAACATTATCCCCTAACCTTAATCCTTCTCATGTCCCCCGGGGTTTGCCGAATGACTGTTATTCTCCCTTATATCTTGCATCTCTAAATCCTCAACAACTCAGACTTTTAAATCCTCAAAATCCCATAAATTTACCTGCTCTCCTTGAAATTCTTTCTTCCTCTAATGTGAGTGATTGACAAACTCCCTTAATAATAGGTTTGCACACTCATACTCCTCATTTCCACTGTTTGGGACACTTAGCCTTGAAAACAAAAACATAATTTTAATGATTACTATTATCATTAAAATTTATAGAAATGAAATTTGGCTTACATTGTTAGCTCCATTTTTTTCCATTGAATCTTATACATGCTGAATTCTATACTTCCTTGTACAAAATAATTCAAAACATTTACTTCATTTTGCTGCCCCATTCTATACAGCCGATCAACAGCCTGTTGCTCAACTGCTGGATTCCAATTTGGCTCCTATTTCAACATTGAACATATAAAAAATTTAATATTTTTGTTCATAATATGAAATAAAAGACATTGAGCTCACCATTATATATACATTTTGAGCACACCTGAGATCTATACCCACTCCTGCAGCCTGAATCGTTCCAACCAAAACTTGGCAATTTTTATTAAAATGGAATTAATGCATATTTTTGTCTTGCTTTGTCCGGCTGAGTTCACCCGTAAGCTGGGTATACCTAATAATGTGGTCATCTAAAGCCATTTTTATTCTATTTTGAAATATTAGAAAATTGTTTTTAATAAGCCAACACAATTTTGTAAAACAATTCATTATAGAATCACTTACATCTGCAAAAAGTCTGCAAAGTTGGAGAATATAACAGCTTTTGGAAAATTTATATCCCTTTCACCAGACAAAAAGTTTTTTAAGTGGCCTATAAGATGACAAATCTTTGCGGAATGCTGCCAGGTGAAATCAAAAGTTGGAGTTTCATCCAGATTTTCGTAGATTGGATGGTTGCAGAATTTTCTTAAAGTCATCAGCTCTCTTAGAAACTCAGATGAGTCCCAAGGGAAGTCAGTGCTTCTGGAGGGCCCATATCGCTCAGTGAATCCTTCTTGAAGCACATCAAGTTTAGACCTCCATGGATCTGCTAATTGAACCGATATCCCCCTTTGAATCTTTTTTGGAAGAGACAAAATTGCATCCTTTGTTCTACGTAGGCTTATGACTTTCATTAAGTGATTGATTGATTTAATAGAATTAGCCTTTCCTTTTTGCAAACCTGGAAAAAGGAAATTCTTCCATAACCAGTCTTCTTGCCACTTTTCGATTCTAAGAAAAAATATGAGACTTTGAAGGTCAGTGGGCCTGTTCTGAAGTGGAGTTCCAGTCAAGCATAGTCGGTGTTGGGATTCCAAGTCAAATATTGTTTGAGCCCTCTGCGAGTAAGGATTTTTAATGTAACTAAAAAAATATTTATAAAAATTGATTATAAAAATTAAGTTTTAAGTTTTAGATATAGAAATGGGCACTAACTGAGCTTCATCTAAAACAACTCTATACCAAAAGAGCATTTGAGTCACCGGTATCTTTTTTTGGCTTTGATTTTTTGACATTGTTGGGCTAGCTATTTCATAGGTTGTTAAAACAATAGCAGTGTCCTGTAGCTCATTGACATTAGTATTTTGACAATCCTTCCCATAAAGAACCTTGAAAGGAAGCGCATTATCTTCAAAGTGCACACTTATTTCATTGATCCAATTCGATAGTGTTGCCAGGGGGCATATAATCAGTGTGTCTGAACTCCGATTAATACCTTCTTGATTTTCTGATACCTGGAATTGTCTTGCTTCACCTTGAGTTGCACTTATAAGAGAAAGAGTTGAAAGTGTCTTTCCCAAACCCATATCATCAGCAAGTATTGACCCGTTTCCTTCAGGCGTTAATTGATTGTTAGGAAACTGATCTTTATAGTCATCGAATCCAGTTCTAAGCCAATGGTTGTCCTGGTGCCTTCACATGATATCCAACTTTTCCTTTAACATTCGTTCATTGTCAATCATAAAATTTATTGCTTGAAGTTGATGTCTTTTGAGAACTGTTTTGATTCCTCGGATAAGTTGATCAGCTTTCCAATCTTGAGTACTCTGAGATATTTGGAAAGAGCCTTCAAAAATTACATGCGGGATATTAAAAAAGATAGTGGAGTCGTAGTTCAGGATTGGACATAAATCGATTTGTGCAGAAGAGAATGCTTCTTTAGTAAGACTGATTAGTGTACTTGAAGAAAAGAGGCATCCCCAAAGTTGATACTGATTACCAAAAACTGGAACCAAGTAAGCATGAAAATAGAAAGGCTTCATAGGATTCAAGGCACTTCTTTGGTTTAAATGGTGAGATCCAGAGCCAATGTCACCCAATAGTGGTCCAATGTGCTGACTCTGCACTTGAGAAAGATTACCGACAAGGGTTGGTTTTCTTTCTTCAAATAGTCCAAAAATATGAACATTCGAATGGCCTCGCTGTAAAATCGTGGGGGTCGGTGAGTTTTGAAATCTTGAAATTACATTCATATAAATTTGATCGATTGTTATTGAGAACTGTCCAACACATCTGAGACTTGACATATTAAGTAAGAATAGTATCTGAAGATAGTGGTTGTTAAAAGATGAATTGAAGCAAAAAATGAAGAATCAGTTTTGAATAAAACGACAAAATAACTTTTTAGCATATGCTATGCTAAGCTCATATTTCTTTCACATGTATTATTATTATCTTTTTAATAAATATTGGAAGTAAATCAATGATAACTGAAATGAATAATATGGCTTAAAAATAAATCTTGAGCCTATAGAGTAAATTTTGGTTTGTGGAGGAAGAAAAATTTTCTCAATAAAAATGTGCTTTATTGTTACATTATAATCACAAAATAGAATAATTTCACTCTTATTACACTTATTTATGTTTCTGTCTAATAGTAAAATGCTTTAGATGTCAGTTCAAAATCCAAATTGAAACTACTACCTAGAACGATGTCTTGATACTAACATACTTTTTGTAAGTCTTTGGACAGACACTTATGGTGATCTCAATAATATTAAAATTGATTTGAATTGTATGTTTTATCAAATATCTATGTAGTCTAGTGTAATAATTGAGATACTACAGTTTAACCTTCTGTTACCAACTTGGCAAGAAAATATATGTAGATATTCTTAGAACGAATATCAAATTTTGCTTTCCACAAGATGTGAAAGTGAATATTATGATATATTAAGTGATATGTTCAAGCTTTGCTCAATCTGTGCTCAGCTCAAAATCAAAGTAATCACCAAGCTCCAAGAAACCTGTGATTGAGTTTGGTTGAACCTAGTTCTAACTGATTACCAAATCTTTGTCCAATTAATTTAAATCTGGTTTCACAATGAACTCCCAACAGCCTTCCAACAGCTTTCCAACCACTTCCCAACATTTTTAAATGAGGGGTATTGCTAGCAATACCCCCCCAAATTTTCTGTGGTGACTGGGGCAGAGGGTTTACCAGATTTTTCTGGGAGCTTTATAGAAGGTTTATTCTGATCATTATAAGATTTACTAAGGTAATTCTTTGGTTCATATCTATGGTTGAGTAGTACTTCATTACAGATATTAATGAAAGAAGAATTTTCCCTTACATGCTCAGTTCTAGCAACAATCAAATCCCTAAGAGAATTTGGTAATTTATACAAGATTTTATCTCTCCAAATATCATAATCCAACTTTGGATCAATTGCTCTAAGGATTTTAGTTATTTTCATCAGAAAAACAATGGGCTTTTCAACAGAGGAGGATACATATCTAGTATTCTCATACAGTCTCTGCTGAGCTAACCTGAATTTTGAACCACCAAACTGATTCTCAATCAAGGATTTCCAATCATTCCATGTATAATGATTGTTATCTAAAAGAACAGATTCATACCACATCAAGGCTACATTGGAAAATATAGAAATTAGCTTAGAAACAATTTCCTCATCAGGTAGTTTATAAGATCTCTTTAAATTATCAATTCTCTGGATAAAGTGTTGCAAATCAGAGGAAGAATCACCATCAAAGGTAGGATATTGGTCTAACTTAGGCCAATTTTTCTGACTACTGGGATGGTCCACTTTTTGGTTTGAATTATTCATTATTAATAATTCCTGAAGTTTAGCCAGGTGTTCAGAAATTTCATTATTTACAAAAACAGCTGGTGCATGACCATTACAAGATTTTTTGCTAGTAGCAAAAGATTTTACAGACTCATTGTCAGTTTGTTAAATGTTTGAAATATGAGGAAGAAAGGATGAACTTTGCTCAGGTCTTTTCCCTTTATTTTTATGCAGCTTATTTACAGAAATCTCATTTAATTCATTATTGGTGTTTAAGGTTGAGAACTTTTCCTGTAGGTCAGACACATAGTTTCTTATTCTTGGAATTTCAGACATCTGGTCATTTACTTTTGCAAGAGATAGAACATTTCTGTCCTCAGAAACTGAGTGTTTGGTACTTAGAGCATGGAAATCATTTTTTAGCTTCTTAAACTCATTTTGCAGAGATTTTATTTCATTTTTGAATGAATAATTTTCCTCAATAAGGGGTTTCAATTCACTCAAGGTCTTATGTAGACTGATATTTCTATCTGAGATAGCTCTATGGTCATTTCTTATTTGTTTTTGTTGACTAAGAACAATATTCAAGGTTTCTTTGATTTTTAAATAAGCTGTATCTTGTACAGAAGAACTCACTTTACATTGCAAGTGTAAATTATTTAATCTATCATTTTCATGGATTAACACATCTCTCACATGTTTGTCTTTTACAATATTAAAATCAAGGGTATCTTTCAATATTTCCTCAGAAGTTTTTTCAATTAAGGTATAGATTTCAGGGGGAACAGAATCATTTTTAATTGCAAGAGAAGGATTAATTAAAGATGTAGAAGTTAAATGTAAAGGTTCATCAAATGACAATTTGCTAATTACATCAATAGGGCTACTAGTTACAGGAAGCTGTCTTTTAACAGGTTTAACTGTTCTTTCACCATGTTCAATAATATTACCTGCAGAAGAAGATTTATTAGAAAACATACCCAAGTGACTATCAACCAAATTACTTACCATGGCAGAGGAGGAAACTTCCCCTGGGACTGGGTTTGGGATTGTGCTTGGGCCTTCTTTCTCCTGCCTTGTTGGTAGGGATGAGGAGGTGGATGGAAATTGGGTGTTCTGGATGGGCCAGGCTGATGATGAGGAGGGTGTTGCGCATTCTGTTGGTAGTGACTCATTAGATAATCCCATTTCCATTGCTCTACTTCCATAGTATTTGGATTTTGGATGGTTGAGCTGGGTGGCTGTGAAGGTTGAGCCTGAAACTGAGGCTGATTGGGAGGCAACTGAGGAGGGGCCTGGGCCTGAATCTGGTTCCTGAGTTCTTGGACCTGATCCCACAATGTGTCTACCTTTGCTTTGTACATCATATTTTCTGTCTTCAACTCTTTTATATGACTGGATAGGTTGCTGATTTGTTGTGGCAGAGGAAGCTTTTTTATTTTGAAGCCTTTTGGAAGACCTTCTTGAGGCACTAGAGGTTTTACTTCCTTCTGTGGTACTGGGGGAAGGGGGTTTGGTTTGTTTGCATTTCCTGTCATTTCCACATCCTGCAGTATGTGAATTCTTTGTGTTAGTATAAGATTTTTTATGACCAACTTTAGAAGAACTTACAGTGTCAGCATCATAGTCAATTTCTATTTCATCCACTTGCATGTTATCCATTTTTTCTGCCAAATTGTTGGACATACTAGTGGGAAGATTTATAATTTACTTTTTATTTTATAAAAAAAATAAAAAAGTTAGTCAATAATTGCTCCAAATAATAAAAAAATTTTATTAATTAAATTATAGAAAAAATAATTTTCAATATAAAGTAATAATAAAAAAAAATTAATTTTTAAAAAAAATGGATTGCAAGGTTAAATTGGGAATAACAATCAAGTTAATTCAACCAATTAATTACCAATATTAAATATGGCAATATATTTGGGACTAAGCACAATGTACTTTTAAGTCAACCAAAATTAACAATAATTAATAAAAAAAAATTAAATTAATAATTCAATTTTGTATTAAAATATGTCAATTCTTCTAGGACTAAGAGGATTTAACACTCTATAATGGTCAACTAGGAAAAAAAAATTTTTAAAATTTGAACACTTACACTCAGTGAATCAGCAATTAAGCCACAATCACTGTTATTGCAATAAAAATATAGTAATAAGAGTGAGAGGCGCAAAGGTGAACTTACTATAGTGATCGAAAAATCACTTCAAAATAATATAAAAATTAATATTATATAAACCTAAGATGTCGAACCCAAGTTTGAAACACAGTCGCGGCAAAAGTTTCGTTTTGCTAGGTGGTCCGTGCGTTTTGTCGTTCTTCGCCAGGCTCAATCGTCGTCGTCGTTTGGAAAGGTCCCCAGTTGTCGGTCAGTTGTCTAGAAGAGGTAAGAAAAGTAGGAGAAAAAGGAGGAGAGAAGGAGGAGGACAAGGGAAAATAAAGAAATAAATCAAAGTAATATATATTTAATTTATTTGAGAGGGAAACAACGGTGAGCAACTTAGAGAGGTGACAAAAACTTAGATTTTATTAACAATAATATTTTTAAATGTAAGGGTTCTGCGCGGCAAACAATTTTAATTACTATCAGACTTAAAGCAACCTTTAATTTGTTATATAGACTTTTAATTAGATTTGTATTACTAATAAAAAAATATAAACGTAATAAAATAGTTATTTAATTTGTTGAGTGTGTAATAAGTGATGAGGCTACAGGGGATTATCCAAGGCCCTTTTATAGGCAATGGGTCCTCTGAAGCGCTACTATCTTTGTAAATACAATGATTAGAATGGAATAAAACAAATATATCAAAAGAGTAAATGAAACATAACAATATAGAGAAAAACATGAAACAAATAATTAAAACCCCAATTAAGAATCCAATTTCCCCGCCATTAATTCCCAAATCAGTAAGTGACAATAGTGAATAACTAAACAAGATTGGAAACATAGGAACTATGAGAAATATAATTCCAAACTGATGGTACATTCTGATTAAAGGACATTTTAAGTGAAACAAAAAATAATTTGACGCAACAAAACAAGCAATTAATCTCAATTTAGTCCAAATTAATTTATTTGTTTTTTCTAACACAATTAAGGGTCAAAAGAAGCATCATTAATTATTGTTTAGTATCATATGAGAGGTATTATTTAATATATAAATTTAAGTAATTAATTTAAATATATTATAAATCAATTTTTCACTTGTAATTATAATATATGTTTTTCAATTAATTAAATATAAATTTATAATTATTAAATACATAAAAATGCGCCATTATTTGTAGAATATATTATATTATGCTCAATTTAATTGTATATAAAAATATATATAACCAATAAATTTAATGTAACACTTGTATATAATAAAATTCTTATATAATTTCATTATGCAATAAAATATTAAGTTATATTCATTAAATACAAGTCTTACCCACTCTTTAAGGTTTTATAATTTATATATCATTTACTGGACTCCTGGAATAGCCTGGCTGACAGATACCTACTTAATGCATGGTTGATATGCATGAAACAAACATTCAAAGAAATCCATGGTAACCAACTTGTTGATAAAATTCTTGAGATGTAAAAATTAGCTTATTCTAGTAAGGGCTTCACAATAAATAAATAGTTTGTTCAATTGCTACCATCCAGTAACATATTTCTTATATCCGGAAGTCTTAATGCCACCATTTTTTGCGGTTTTTAGTGTGAAGAGCTTGGATGCTCATCAAGAAAGCATCAGAACTCATTGGGAAGCTTTGAAGTTGGTGTAGCTTTCAAAACATCTCAGTCATATTCCAAACATGAAAAAGAAAGAAATCGCAAAGAAAAGATGGTTGGTACATCCAGGACTTCAACTAACTTAGGATCCAGCATCCAACATTTTGTAAGACATAAATATTTGGTAAATAAAGAAAAATTATGTTTCAATTAATCTCTATTTTTTTTCTTTGCTTAGGGGCATCCTATTTTGGATACAATTGGATCTCTACCTCAGTCAAATAAATTGATATTGGAAGAGCTTTATAGCCAAAAGATAATGTGGCAAGCAGCAAAACTTTCTCTTATCCATCATTTAAGAAAAGAAGGTTGTGCACAATTTTTCCGTGAAGAGATCAACAAACTCAAACTTCTTAGTGACATAGGTAAACTAGATACTAGTAGAATCATCATCCTGATTCCATTTTCTATAGAGACAGTTTTTAATTGATTGTGACTCAATACATTATTTGTCACCAAGACATGCTGTGCTAAGTGCTTTGCTCTTTATGAGTATAACCCAAAATACCAACCATCAATCTTATCTTGTCTTCAAACTTTTTATTCATCCTCAAAGCACTATATGAAATATTTAGAGAGAAGAGAAGAAACTTTCAATTGTGATGAAAGTTTGTATATGGATAAGTACAAACAAGAATAAGCAATCTACCATCCTTGTAAAACATTTCATCACAACAGGTTGGTTTACTGGCTTTCAGGAAAGCTTCAACTAATCAAATTCGCAATGCTGATTGAGAAAAAAAAATGAATTTCTAGAAAACATGGAAAGGGATGTGATGAAAGATGTATATGATGTTTTTTGCATGGAAAAATTTTCCAGATATTTCTATGACTCAAAATAGAAGTTTTGATGGATATACAAAAACACAAGGTAATTTAATGTTTAGCTTATATGTTGACTGGTTTAGGCCAGGTAGAAATTGTATTGGAGGTCATCAGAAATCTGTGGGTAATATCTTGTTGGTGTGTATGAAATTACCTCCAGAAGATCAATACAAAACCAAAAATCTGATTTTGTATGCTATTATTCCTGGTCCAACTGAGCCAACAAGTGAAAAAATAAATCATCTTCTGAAGCCTCTTGTCAATGAACTAAAGATTCTATGGGATGGCATATTTATTGAAAAAACACCTCACTATCCACAAGGCCAAAAAATAAGGGCTGCATTATTCTCTTTAATATGAGACATTCCTAAAATACAAAATATTTCTGGTTTTAAAAGTCACACAGACACTGAGCTCTACTCTGTCTTTCATATTTCAAAAGACAAAATTGGTGAGCATTAAGTTGAAAAATTTTCCTTATATACTCATGAGGATCATATGCACTGGGAAAAGAAGTGGAAAAAGTGTCAGTCACATTGGGAGCGGGTATCTATTGTTAGGAGTCAGGGCTTGATGGAGCGAGCTAAATAACCTTGTATATTGGCATCCTACAGAATATTGCTCAATTGAATTGATGCATTCACACATGCTTGGAAATCTTAAAGATCACAGTCTAAATTTTTATCTAATAAAAATGCCTCAATCAACCTAGAAAAAAAGCTGACAAAGGAAAAAAATTGGCATGTAAGAAGAGACAATGATGATTCATGTTCTGATATATTTCTAAATAAGCAATGAAAAAAAATTTAGAAGCAGCTTAACCAGCAGTGATGCTGATAATATTGAACCAGTGGGACAGCATAAAAGACTACAATATACAAGTACAAAAAGAACGTCACAAAAATATCTTAGAATAGATAGTAGAGGAGATGAATCAGAAGGATCAAAAAGTAGCACAAAGTCATCAAGCTCTGAACATCACTTTCAAACATTAGAGTTTGGCTCAGAACATGCTTCTGGAAGTGAAAGTGAAAATTCAACCTATAACTTAAGGCAAATGAGTATTAGAATATCTGAAAGTGAAAGATCTAATTCATCCCTTGAGACTATTTGAATTAAGGAAGATGAAAAGAAGGGAAAAGAGAAAGAAAGCAAAAGAACTAGAAATCCACGATTGTCAGCTGCTGAGCTAGAGGCAGTGTGGAATTTGATTGAGAAAAAAAACCCCTTCTGGATTTTATGAGTGCTGAAACAAGTAGGATCTAAAAAGTCAGGTTTCCTCAAAGCTGCAGAGTGGCATGTAATTTATACTGTTTAATTTCCTTTTTCAATTATCCCCCTTTGGATAGAAAAATTAAATCAAGCTGAGACATCTGTGACGTCAGAACACAAACCTAGAGAATATTATCTTCTCAAATCGTGGGGCTTCTAGATTTTATTTTGGCAAGTGTGGGGGTGACTGATGGGCTGGCTGCTCTATAAACAGTTACCCCAGATTGTCTGTTTCCAACCCCTTCTCATAATTTTGTTGAATTCAAGTATTGGTTTTTTTCTTTAACAGGTTTTTAGTCCACCATGACTTTAAACTGGAAATTCTTTTGGTCTTCAAGTGCTGGACCCCTCATGTTTATTGGTTTTGTTTAATTTTGTTAGATGTTGTGTTTTTGTTAGAAGGTACCCAGGGGGGCTTCTAGATTTTACTTTGGCAAGTGTGGGGGTAACTGATGAGCTGGCTGCTCTGTAAAACAGTTACCCCAGAATGTCTGTTTCAAGTCTTTGTTTTTCCTAGTTGAATTCTAGTTCTGTTGTTTATTATTCAGGTTTCAAGTCCACTATGACTTTAAACTGGTTTGGGACTGGCTTCTTTATCTATGGTTCTTTCAGATTGGTGGTGGATCACTGGTGGTCTCCCATCATTTTTACTTATTGGAGGGAGCCCACCCAGTGATCATTTCTATGGATTGGACTTTCCCTTATTGAACCATCTATGGAGCTGGACTGTCTTTGATTTTGCAGTTATATTTTTGCTAGATAGCAGTTTTAGATTATTTTCTTTTTTCTCTTTTTTTCTTTTAATTTTGTTATGGGGGTTGTTTAAAATTATAAAATCAAAAAAATATAGGGTGTTACCACATCAGGGTCACCTGGATGTGGGCAAGCATTGGTGGGGAAAGGCTCATCAATTGGCCGGGCAATGAAATTTTTTATTTATTTATTATTTATTTCATGTGTTTCTGTGTCTCATTATTTTTATTATCTTCTGAATTTCTAAATTTTTTGAATTTTGTTTTCTGTTAACCATTTAAAAGAATTAATTGTGTATCCACATCAAGGTGCACTCGGATGTGGGTAAGGTATCAGGGGATCAGCTCATCAATTGGCTGGGGGATACCATTTGCATTATTTTTTATATTATATTTTATTTCATTTTATTTATAAATTTTTAATTTTAGTATATTAGTAAAAAAAAAAAAAAAAATTCTGAAATTATTTTTATTATTTGTTTTATATTATTATTATGTTTCTAATCTTTTGCAGGAGCTCATTGTCTGGATGATGAAGCTTCTGGAGGCTGGTCCGGATTGTGATGACCTTTTTTTTTTGTTGGGATTGTGGGAAGCACTGTGTTCTTTGAAGTGCATCCTTCTGAAGAGATGATAGGGATTGTAATGGTCAGGAATTGGATTGGAGGGAAGTTCAGTGGAGGAAGAAGAAGAGGCAGGAATGGAGTGCTGGAGGGTGTGCTTAATGATCCTAGACATTTTCCAGTGGTCGTCCAACAGGCACTTTCTCAGGGATGTTTCAAAGTCATTCAAAGGTCCATGGAGGGCAAAGGCTTTTAGCATGTTGGAACACATGGTGCTTAGGTGTTTCTTCATGTCTCCATAATCCAGGGTCAAAAAAGTTTCAAGAGGTTGGCCAACTCCAATAATAGATTCAGGAGGAGGGGTGCCAACTAGACAAGAAGAATTGGATCAGTAATTATTTTTGTTGAAGAAATGGAATAATTAATTTGGTACTTACAGATTGGAAGCTCATCAAATCTGTAAGCAGCTGGGATTTGGATCTCTGACGATTTTGTAATGGTCATAGTGGGTGGATCAACTAGGGAAAGATATGGATTCTCATGGTCTTCCTCTGAAGGATCCTGAGAAGGTGAAATGGGATGCTGATGTTCCTGGGGCCTAGTTGGAGCTGTGAGATTGTTGTTGTTGTTGTGGTTGTTATTTCTGTTGGATTCAGCTGGAGGAGGTGCTGGTGAGGGAGTACCAGGGTTGTTAAAGGATGGAGCAGGAGAGGGGGATTTGGAAGCAGATTGATCTCTTCTGGATGGAGATTTTGAAGAGATGGAACTGTCAGAAGAGTAGTTGGCTGACAGAGGAGAGGTGTAGTTTCTTTGTCTTAGTTGGGGACAAAGTTGTTGTTGTGGAGCAGTGTGTGGTGTTCTGGTTTCTTCTTGGGGTTCTCTGGCAGGTCTCTTAGAAATCGGGGAAATTTTGGTGCTTTTGGACTTTGGAAGGGTGGATTGCATTGCTCTGGGAGCAGTAGGAGGTAGTTGGGTTGAGTTGTTGTTGTTGTCTGGATGAATTTGGCTGTTTTCTGGCCGTTTTTGGAGGTTTTGGCCCTGATTTTCACTGTTTGGTGAGGCAGGCGGGCTGCCTGGATGCGGTCTAGAAGCCTGGGAGTTAATCTTGAAGCTTTTGGAGCTGATTTGAAGGAGATAGAAGCAGTTTCTTGTGAGGCTAAGGCTGGTCTTTTGGGAAGAGTGCAGGAAGCTGAGCTTCTGGATCTTCTGGAAGGAGAAGAAGATAGAGAGGAAGAGGAAGGACTAAGCTCTGGGGATCTGGTAGGGGATCTGGAGATGTATTTGTGAGAAGGAGAAGGCGGAGGAATAGGGTAGTTGGCATCTCTGTCACATCTTTTCTTTTTGGAATAGCAAGAATCACAAGCCCTGTTGTAGAATTTGGATTCAGGATTTGGAAGAGTGAATGTGCAAGGTCTGCACATGTGGATGCACTGTTTGCAGGCATAGTCCTTGGGGGCAGTGAAGCAAGGGAGAGTAGAAGAGTTAACATCAGGAGATCCAGCCATGATCTGTGGTGAGAAAAGATGATGAAAAGGGATAGGAGGAGATTTTTGTCAGTGATGGGTAGATGATGAAGTGAAGGTGGAAGCTCAGCAGGTTGGCTGTAGAGGTGTTCTGCATGAAATTGGCTGCGTCTATTTTATGCAAAATTCCGTCAGTCCATCAAGACTCTAAACTGAAAAAGCCATGGTATCAAGACCAGTCCATCAAGACTTTAAACTGAAATCTGGTTTCTGTTAGTCCTCCAAGACCTTAAACTGGCTGGTTTCAAGATTTTATCAAGATTAGTCCGTCAAGACTTTAAGCTGAACACTGTGTTAGTCCCCCAAGACTTTAAACTGAGGGTTGTAAGTCCCCCAAGACTATAAACTAAGGAAAAAGTTTTTGTTGTTGGAGTTGGTTTTGAAAGATTGGTGGAGGGTATCCACAGGGGGAGCCTCCGAATTTAGCAAAGACAAGTTTGGGGGTAATTGATAGGCTGGCAGCTCTATTAACGATTACCCCAGAATGTTAGTTTTTTCTCTGTGTCTTAATGTGGTTGATATCTGGTTCTGGGTTTATGATTTAGGTTTTTGAGTCCCCCAAGACTATAAAATGAGGATGGTCCCCCAAGACTTAAAACTGAGGGTTGTTTGTGGTTACATCCTATAGAGGGTGTGGTCAATTTTTCTTTTCTGAATAAAACTCAAGTACTAGTGGAATTACAGAGGGAATCAAGAGATGAAATGAAGTGTTCAGAATCAGCCTTGAACTGGTGAATGAGGTGTCTTCTGTTCTCAATGTCCTGTGGATATCTAGCAGGAGTGGATTGGAAGTAGTGAAGCAGAAGTTGTTTCTATTGAGATGTGTGTTGTTGGAACTTGGCCTTGATAGTGGGCAAGTGCGTTGGTGTTGGTGGTGCAATGGATCCTACATTGTTATCATCACTATCAGAAGAG
Source organism: Hemileia vastatrix (assembly GCA_030280995.1). NCBI lineage: Eukaryota > Fungi > Basidiomycota > Pucciniomycetes > Pucciniales > Zaghouaniaceae > Hemileia > Hemileia vastatrix. The sequence goes on along the minus strand of JASXTE010000013.1, from coordinate 17,587,807 downwards.
GGAGGAACTGAGAAGTTATCAGTTTTAAAAGTTGAAGGAAGAAATGAATGTTCTTTACCATCAGATGGACCAGCGATGGTGGAACTAGTTGTTTTATGGGTTGTAGCACTCTTCTGGGAAGGGTGGAGCTTTTTGATTAATCTAAGTATCTGGATGGATGGCCTAGATCTTTTGGTGCTGGCAGAAGAAGGACCAGGTTGAGGTGGAGGTGAATCTGTTGTGGAAGAAAGTGGACCAGGTCTGTGGCAGGTCTTCTTTCTGGATTGGCAGACATTGTAGGACGTTCTGTATGGATGGACAGGTGGTGTCATGGCGCAGATTAAATTATTGTCGATGCAGTATTAGCAGGGGCCAATTTCAGAGGCAGATTTGGGAAGAAGGTTAAACATGGTGGTTGGATGAAGAAAGAATGCGGAAATTCTCAATTGGAGGGAGGATGTGGTCTTCCAACATTGGCAGGGGCCTTTGTTGTGTGATTTGGCGCTGTTTGTGCATGTCTTAATTGACATCTGTTAAAGAATTGGGTATTTTTCTGGTTTTATTCCATGGATATTGGGTCTGCGGGTATGTGGGTACTATCATTGGATAGCCCTGGTTTCTCTCTATATTTTATGTCTTGTAGACATTTTTCATATTCTGATTTTTAAGGGGTCATTTTCTCATTTTTCATTTATAAAAGATTGCTGTTTAATTTTGTTTTTTTTGTTTTACAGGCTAACCTTAAGTCTTAGGGTTAAGTGCTTAGTACCATTGGATAGAGCTGATTTTTCTCTATATTTCATGTCACAATGTTGTTATAGTGAAATTCCGTGTTTTAAAGGTTTTAGTAGTTGTAGCTAATTTTTCTAAGTAGATTAGTGGTTTTTGTTGGTTTTCTGGCTTCAGGGAGGCCGGGCCGCTTCAGGCGGCATCTCCGACGTCGGGCAGACCGCCCGCCTCTTTTTTAGGAGGTTGGGGAGCGCTTCAGGAGGGTTTTTTGATGCAATTTGGTGGGTACAGGCGCCAGATTGGTGGGTGCACATGAGCTCTTAGTTAGTGGTCTGTGTGTACATAGTGAATAAGACAGTTTGGGGCAAACTTAATCATCATACAACCATCCGGAGGTGATCTCATTGTTCCTCACTCAGTTTTCACTGTTTTCTGGCCACAATTGGCTGTGTTTGTTGCAAGTAAGTTTTTCATTTAACTTAACTTTGGCAACTGTTTTCTCTGTTATAGTCTTGCAAGCTATAGCAAGTATTATTGCTGTCTCTGGTGTGGATTTGCAGCCTACATCAAGTATCTTTGCTGTCTCTGGTGTGGACTTTGTTCTACATTTCAGTTCTTTGGTCTGGTAGTCTATCTGGGGACTACTTTCTTGGCTCATCAAGCAGTCAAGTGTGTTAAACAGGAGCTTTAGCAAAACAGGAACCAACTTACTTTAGCAAGTAAATCTCACTCTATTTTTCTAAAGGGACAGGGGATTTTCTCTCTGGTTTTTCTCCAACTCCCTTGGTCAAGGCCTATAGCTAGTACTATAGGATTGTCTACAACGTCAGAACACAAACCTAGAGAATATTATCTTCTCAAATCACTCACCACTTTATGTTCAATTACCAACTTTTTGAATTTAAAAAAGGTATCCACCAATGAAGTTGATGAATTAAAACAACTGCTATTGGAGTATCATAACTTCTTGGAAGAAGGTTGGAAAAAAATCAGCTTTAAGCCAAATCCGCATTTCACTCAACATTTTCAAGAAATGATTAAATGTTTTAGTGTACCCAAAGGTATGGCTACTTGGGCTTCTGAAAGAGTAAATGGTATATTATCTGAAATTAAAAACAATCATCATCTAGGTATTTAGTTTGGTAATTGGGTGATTAAAAACACAAATTATCTTATTTATTTTTATTGAACATAGAAGAAATACCACAGACCATTCTCAAGCACTGGCATTGGAAGTCCAGGGTATTGGAACTAGGTGAAGCTGAAGATGATTCTCTGTATAGATCTAATATTAAAAAAATTGAACACAATACAAAAAAAATGACATATAAATTTAAATGAGGCATTATTTACAAAATGTAAAAGGGCATGCTTGAGAAAAGAGACATCTAAATGGGCTTTGTTACCATCAGAAAAGGTAGGAGACTGGGTAGTTGAAAATTTAGCAAGCATATTGGTCCATGGAACGCATTATACAACTCATGACCAGAATCCTGAGATTTCTACCATTGAATTCTACTTTGGAAAAAATAGTCAGTTTGGGAATCTTGATCAGCTTTTTAGTTCAAAGGATGATAATGAAAAAGTTTATCTAATTGTAATTCCATTTAAAGTGCTTATACCAGAAGATACAAAAAAGGATCCCTATGAGGGGTTTCCACAAGTGCATTCCTGTATAGTAAGAGTAGAAAAAGTGAAAATAATTGTGATAAATCAAGATTCAATCATTGGACATGCAGCCACTTTACAACACCAAAGGGGAATTTTTGGAATAAAGTACAATGCTATCACTGCTTTTGGACTTCAGACACTAGTAAGTAAAAAAATTAAACAACATGGAAATTTTATTTTTGTTAATATAAACCACACAATATGGGGGGCAGACTTGCTAGCGAGTCCGCAACCTTGGACCCAAACTCACCACAGATTGAACACACATTGAGCTATTGACAAAGTAACCATACAATCAGGGATGAACACCACAAAAAAGAACAGTTTTAGGTGGGTGTTCAAGTAGAGTTCAGTATGGGTTCAGTCTGAGTTCCATCTGAGTTCAGGTGGGGGACTTGCTGGCAAGTCCACCCCCTATATTGTGTAGTGATATATGAAATTATTTAGGATTGGTAAGAATTTGAAGGATTTGGAATGTTTGTAATAGATTTTCAGAACAGCTAGATGCAAGATTAATAAATAAAACTTTTTGAGATTTTGCCTAAATGTTTAAGCAAAAAATAACAAGGGCATCCTTTACAGTTTAGAAACCCTGTTATTAATGTGTGACATTTTATTGTAAATTTAATTTCAACTAAAAGGAATTCAATGTACTATACAAACTCTACCTATACTTGAAAAATATTATAAATAGTTCAGAAACAGGGTTGAAAAATCTAAGGACCATCTTTTACAAGCTAATAAAACTGAGTTTTCCACTAATTTTTTTTCTTGAATATTTTATTCATTAAACTCAAAGTTAAAATGTATAGCTAATTTCTCTTTAATATTATCTTGTCTATATTCTGAAAGTTAGTAATTTTTGTTTTATTTTTTATAAAGCACAGAATGTCTAATACTGGTGATTCCATGCAAGTTGATACTCCATTAGCAAGTAACTCTAGAGGGAAAAATAATCCTTCTCAAAACTGTAGAACAGGTTATTTGGGTCCTGTTCCACCTGAAAATCCTGGAGAAAATACAGGTAAGCCCTAAACTCCTCCTCAGTCTTCATCAGATCCCCAAATTTGATCAACTGATTGCTCTTCTAATATCACAAATACAGATGGTCAATCTGCACCTCATAATATTCAGCAGCAAGCAGAAAGTGTAGGGAATGATTGGGCTAGTATGTTTTTGAAACAGTTTCTTGGAAACGGTGGGGAACCCAGTTCTAATAACCCAGCATCCAGTACCAGTGGACATGGTGAGAAAACTTTTTCAACATTCTTTTATGTTTTCAAATAGGCTTTCCAATTTTCATTTTCAAAAATTTGCAGTTAGTACCTTTCTTATAGTTTCAGCTACTGATCAGTGCAGAATACTTGATTCTGAGTCAATTCAAAATGACCGAAAATTTCAAATGGTTGGAAGCATATTTACAAGGCTTGATGTACCAAGGAGCTCAGATTCTATTAACCAAAATATCTATCACTTTTTGAAGTTCTTCCTTGGTGGACCCATTAATTTATCTGAGTTTCCTATTGTCCCAACAAATAAAGAAGTTATAGACTGGACGAGCTGGCATGATTACAAGAAATTGATTATTGAAACAGCATTAAAACAGATTCAAAATGTACTGCAGGCAGCTTCAGCTGCTGATTGTCAATTTATTTTAACAAATACTGCCATTTTCTTACATTCCAAAATTCATCTACCAACTTTTATTTCAAAACCTAAGCCCCAAGGACTAAAGGGAGGAGCTTCTGTACTAATCTCTGTAAAAAAAAAATTTTGAAATGAGAGCTTCAAGAGAAAGGATTTTGTCAACTTGCTTTTGATTGGAACTGTCAAAATTTTTCCAAGTCAAAATGGAATCAAGTAATGGGGAGTGTATTATCAGAACATTGTACTAAGTGGCTCTCAACATTGAAAAATATTGATTCAGAAAAACTCTGGTTTACACCAATCATTGTCAAGTGATGGGTGGTAAACAATGAAAAGGAGATTTGAAAGGTGGCTGGTCAAATCAATGAGGTGATTGAGGCAAGTAGAAAGGAAAAGAGATCAGGAGCACAGATAAAGCATTATCAAACAAAGGTATTTATTCAAAGCATAATAACTAAAGAAAGTCTTTTACTAATTTAATTTAATTTTAGATTTCAAAAAACCGCTATGACATGGCAAGAGAAAAGTGCATTGATCAGAAAGGCTTTGTAGCACTTTTTCATGATACGAGTCTCATGTCTGATTTAGAAGAAGCCCCACCCCATCCAGAATAGAAACTTCCTGTACAAGTAGTTCCTAGGTGGAGAAATTCAAAACTTGATGAAATTTAGATAAAATGGACAACTTTACTAAAAGGACGGCCCATTAAAATGTTGAAAAGGCTTCAATGAAAAAACTTTATAATTGCTCAACTAAAAAGATAGCTTCAACAGATGGTATCTTGAATGTGACTAAATTTCTTCCAAAAAACTGCTATTCACCTGGATATTTAAAAAATTTGTTGCTTAAGGAGAGGGAGTTACTTGAGGTTCAAAAAGATATAGATTTTTACAAAGTTGATAAAGCACTAGAAACAGCAGCAGCACCTTAAATTTTTTACACCATAGGTAACCATGTATATAGAGTGATAGTAATATTTTTTTAAAATAACATTATTATTCTTTTTTTAAAAGAAATGCCAATTGATGTATAAGATAAGAGAGAGCAAAAGAATTTATGATTATGAAAAATTTGAGGATAGAAAAATAGATATATATTTTTGTAAATTTTTAAAACATGATAAATGTTTTGATTAAATAAATTTGAAATTTTTTTTATGCACAATATATGAACTTGAAATAAATTGAATTTAATCTCTTCTCAGATACTTACAACAAGATGAAATTTAAACCTAAAAAAATAATAGAATTAGACTCTGATTTTCAATTCAACATACCTTTTTTTCAATAATTATGATGGCTTTTTTATTGGCTAAACATCAGGAATGATTAGTATAAAAATGCACATGTGAAAAAATTTATAAAAGTGAAAACCATCCCTAACAAAAATAGAAACATCATTTAAGGCACTCAATAATCCATTACCATAGTTAATAGACAAAATATATACAAAAAATTATATCATCCAACCCATGGAAATTCATGTTCACAAGGATCTTAAGAACAAATAGTTTTTTAAAACTACACTTAACACAACAATAATTGAAAAATAATAATCATGAAAAACAAAACAATCATCAGTATGTATTTTTTTTTCATGCCTTAATAAAAAAAAGATGCCCTAATAACATGTAATTGATAAACATACTTCAGTAGATTTTAAGTATTGTGCTATGTGTCCAGTACAAGTTTTGCCAAACTTGTGCTAGACACTCTGACCATAGACAGTCTCTTATTATTTTGAGGAAAGCCCAAAAAAAAAGCCCACATACTAAAGATAATTGATGCTATCTAAATTTCTTGCTAAAAGTGTCCAGCACAAGTTCCACTGAAATTGTGCAGGAAACATTTCCAATATGAAGTTGGTAGGGTGCATGTTTATTAAAGATAAGTGAGGTGTTTCTCATAAAAGTGTGCAGAACAAGTACAGCTGAACTTGTGCTGGACACTATTATCTAAAAACAATTTGATACCATCAATTATCTTCATTATATGGGCTATTTTTTTTGATTTTACTTGAAATTTTTAGTCACTGGTCTTGGTCAAAGTGTCTAGCACAAGTTTGGCCGTACTTGTGCTGGACACATTTCCAATTTGAAGATGTTAGGGTGCATTTTATTTAAGAGAAGTGAGGTTTTCCTCATAAAAGTGTCAAGCACAAGTACGGCCAAACTTATGCTGGACACTTTTACCCAAAAATAATTTTGATGGGATCAAATATCTTCATGTTATAGCCTATTCTTATTTAATATCCTTGAATTAATAAGTTACTGTCCATGACAAAATTGTCCAGCACAAGTTCTGCCACACTTGTGCTGGACACTTTTATGAGGAACACCTCACTTCTCTCAACTAAACTTGCATCCTACCATCTTCAAAATGGAAATGTTTCCATCACAAGTACAGCCAAACTTGTGCTGGAGATTTTGACCCAGACAAGTGACTAAAAATTTCAAGGAAAACCAAAAAAAATAGCCCATGTAATGAAGATAATTTATTGCATCAAATTTTTTTAGGTAAAAGTGTCCAGCACAAGTTCAGCCGTACTTGTGCTGGACACTTTTATGAGGAACACCCCACTTCTCTTAAAAAAGAATGCACCTTACAAACTTCATATTTGAAATGTGTCCAGCGCAAGTATGGCCAAACTTGTGCTGGACACTTTGACCAAGACCAGTGACTAAAAATTGCAAGGAAAGCTAAAAAAATAGCCCATATAATGAAGATACTTGATTGTATCAAATTGTTTTCAGGTAAAAGTTTCCAGCAAAAGTTTGTCAAAACATGTGCTGGAGACTTTTATGAGGAACACTCACTTCTATTAAATGAACATGCACCATACAAACTTCATATTTGAAATGTTTCCAGCACAAGTACGGTAAAACTTGTGCTGGACACTTTGACCAAGACCAGTGACTATAAATTGCAAGGGAAACCAAAAAAAATTGCCCATATAATGAAAATAATTTATGGTATCAAATTATTTTTCGGTAAAAGTGTCCAGCACAGTTTTGGCCATATTTGTGCTGGACACTTTTATGAGGAACACCTCACTTCTCTTAACTAAAATTGCAACCTACCATCTTCAAATTGGAAATGTGTCCAGCACAAGTACAGCCAAACTTATGCTGTACACTTTGACTAAGACAAGTGACTAAAAATTAAAAGAAAAAAAAATAGCCCATATAATGAAGATAATTGATTGCATCAAATTATTTTTGGGTAAAAGTGTCCAGCACAAGATTGGACACACTTGTGCTGGACACTTTTATGAGGAACACCTCACTTCTATTAAATAAACTTGCACCCTACCATCTTCAAATTGAAAATGTTTCCAGCACAAGTACAGACAAACTTGTGCTGGACACTTTTAACAAGACCAATGACTAAAAATGGCAAGGAAAACCAAAAATAATAGCCCATATAATGAAGATGATTGATGGAATCAAATTATTTTTTGGTAAATGTGTCCAGCACAAGTTTGGCCAAACTTGTGCTGGACACATTTACAATATAAAGTTTGTAAGGTGCATGTTTATTTAAGAGAAGTAAGGTATTCTTCATAAACGTGTCCAGCACAAGCTCAGCTGTACTTGTGCTGGATACATTCCAACTTGAATATAATAGGGTGCAAGTTTAGTTAAGAGAAGTGAGGTGTTCCTCATAAAAGTTTCCAGCACAATTACGGAAAAACTTGTGCTGGACACTTTTACTTAAAAAAAATTAGATGCCATCAGTTATCTTCATTATATGGGCTATTTTTTTGGTTTTCATTGCAGTTTTTAGTCACTAGTCTTTGTCAAAGTGTCCAGCATAAGTTTGGCATTACTTGTGCTGGACACATTTCAAATATGAAACTTGTAAGGTGCATGTTTATTTAAGAGAAGTGGGGTGTACCTCATGAAATTGTACAGCACAGGTACACACAAACTTGTGCTGGACACTTTGACCAGGACCAGTGACTAAAAATTGCAAGGAATACCAAAAAAATAGCCCATATAATTAAGATAATTGATGGAATCAAATTGTTTTTAGGTAAAAGTGTCCAGCACAAGTTTGGCCATAATTGTGCTGGAAACTTTTTTTAGGAACACTTCACTTCTCTTAACTAAAATTACACCCCACCATCTTCAAATTGGAAAAATGTACAGCAGAAGTTCAGCCAAACTTGTGCTGGACACTTTTTCTCAAAACAGTTTGATGGAATAAATTCTCTACATATTCCTTACTATTTTCTTTTGGTAAAGAGGAAGCTTTAAGCTATAGGTAGGTAATTTTGAGTATATCATTAGTGGTTGATAATTCCATTTTAAGGTAAAAGAGTACAATATTCTTTGTGATTACAAGTAATTTATTTCATTCAATATTTATCAGATATTGGCTATAACTTTTATAATACCCATTCCTAATATTCCTATTTTATTTGATTATTTTTTTAGTCCTGATTTAAAGGTTTTTAATATTTTATCAACCAAGATTTACAAAAATGTAAAAAATACACCTAAAAATCCTGCTATATTTTTTTGACTGTTCCTATTCAAAAATAGCTCTAGTTAGAAACAATATCAATTATCTATTTTTTTCAACTTAGTTATCTCAGTGGAAGAAGTTCATCAATTCCTTTTGAATGATGTTTACAGTACAGAAACTTGTATAAATCTGCAAAATACTTTGAAATAATTGTGACTTTAGTACTTGGTTAACAGAATTCTTAAGGCAATAATTTTAATTAATTTTATACTTTATTCATATGTTAAGATTCTTAAGTGTTTCTATTTCTTATTTATTATATAAATTTAACTTAAACTATGTTTAGACTAGGTTTGTGCCATGGGGTTCCAGTGCAGCCCAAACAAGCTCCTATCAAAGAATAAATAATTTTATGTAATATTATTTAGTGTTAACTTTTTTTTTCCTGTTTTTTTAAATTATCTTTTTGCTTTGTTTTTTTCCGCCTTTTTTTATAACACAAAAATACATTTAAATTTCCAATAATAGTTCCCTTTGTCATATTGCATGATTTTAATATTTAAAAATTAATTTAAATATTTAAATTAGTTAACTTTAAATTCTCAAAAATTTACCCTTTGCTATTTTCAAATTGCAAATTGTACCTTTTATTTGTTTGTCATACTATAAAGCCCCCAATGTTTATGTCTAGTTACTTCCCATTCACTGTTAACCCCATCATTATCATCAGACTTTTTTACAATATTCTCACTAGCTTGATCCCATTGTAAAAGAACCCCTATCAAAAATTGGCTTCTTGTAATATATAAACCCTCTTGTTTTGTACCACATTTCTCAATTTGTTTATTTCTCTCAATTTTACTACTATTGTCTTTTAGATATCACATTTATCTGTGTTATTACAGGTAGAAAATCCCAATTGTAATATATATATTTTATCTCTTTATTACCTTGATATAAGAATTTTTTATTTTATTCAAGTAATAAATCATTAAAATTCCTTGTGATAAACAGATACCTCCTTGAAGTAAGATCTATTACTTTATCTCTTGTATCTTCTTCCACTAAATGTTTTTTTCCATTAACATTTTTGATATATTAGCGCCAAGTAGTTATTTGACAAACAATCATCAGAATCCTAAATTCAAATACTTCAAACTCAAGAAACAACCACCTCTAGGCGTATCTCCAAACCCCCTTCTATTACCAAAAAAAGGACTGAAATTACCCAATCTCAATATGGAAAGATACTTGAATTTGATAAAGGCAAAACTGAAGAGCTACTGTCAACTCTTAGCCAGAAGCCTTTGCCATCTTATATTTCAAATGTATATAACAATGTGCTTGAATACATTGTTGACATAGAAAAATGTAAGTAATTATTTTATATTAACTTCTTTAAACTCAGTAGGATAGATTATTGACCCTTTTTCTTTAAAACTTATTCCAATTCAACTTATGAAAAAGGTATCATTCCTTTTGATGATGTCATTATCATCAAAGAAAATTATGATAATGAAAGAGCTGGCCCTGAAGGCCATGCATCAACATCTTAAAAGGGATATAAGACTATTCTTCAATGTTAAAAAAGGATGAGACTTTCTAGGGGCTCTAGTTTTTTCAGTTCTACTAAAACTCCTCCTGCCAAGGGTTCCTCTTATGCACCATCTCAAAAATCTAAACAAACTAGCCAAAATGTGTTCAAAAGGTATGTCATTTTTTCATGAGTAATATAGAAAACATTTTATATTAGTCTTTAAAGCTATCTCCAAATTGTTTACTTTTTTATTTATTATTTCTTATCTTTTTTTATCTTTTAATCCAGCTCTAAAAAAAACCATCAATCCAAAGCTTCAAATAAAAGTGAATCTTTCTTTATTGAAGTAGAAGTAGAAGTAGATGATGGTGATGATGAAAATTTGAAATATGAAGCTTCTTTAACTCAAAAAGATGATGAAGCTACTTCTGCTGATGAGGTTGAGAAAACACCAAATGAAGAAAATGATCCATCTAGCCACCCACACAAAAATACTTCAAGTTCAAAGAAACAGCTTCTAGTTGCCATATCTTCAAAATATAAAATAAAAATTCCAAAAATCTTACTGTCTCTATCATCATCTATAAAAACTGTTAATCATTCCCTTCCTGATACTCCAACAATGATTGGCAACTCAAAATTACAGAAGCAAATAGCTTAAATTCATCAATTTTTTGAAGGTAGATTCAATGGTCAAAAGGTACTTAGGGCATGGCCAGAAATCAATCAGTTATTTGAAATCTGTTTGTCTATTTCTCTCAAAAAGCCACAAAAAATTTTGCACCAATTCAATTTTCTATCGAAGAAATCTTCTCAAGACAAAATGCTTACAAAAATTAATGAACTCTGTATGTATCACTTACTTGATGTTTGTTTATTCATTCTATGATAACTAATTGTTTTGTTATTTTTTTAGCTTTAGATTTTCTAAATGTTGACACTTTAAAGATCTGGGTGGTCAATAATTTGAAATTTGAAAATTTGGTAAAATTTTGTAATGCTGAAGAACCAAACTCAAATAATCTTTCTCAATTTAAGAAGACTGATCACCCTGAATAGCTGATGATACGCATGCTATCAAGACTAGTTATCCCAAGTGCTCACCAGCGTTTTTTGTGGGGGACCCTTGTTGCATCATCTCATTATCTGGCTTCTCAAGAGTTTGTCCTTCCTGCTGAAGAATCCAACTTCAATCCAGATTGTCCTATTGATCATGCGCTAAATATTCTAGCCTGCCTTACACATCTGAAGAGCAAAGTTCCCAAAATGTTTGACAGCTCAACATCACAGTTACCTGCTGCAAATTTTTCAATGACTCCTCTGTTCCAATTTAGAAACATAATAATTGACGTCATAATTTCAATAATTATTCTGAAATCTAGACAGGCTGCTGAAAATATATCTCAAGCTCAAAGCAAGAAACAACAATGTTCAAGGAATAAAAATAAATCAACAGATATGCAGCAATTTGATGAGTCTCATAAAGATTATTTTCAGAATATGAATAAAGAATATGCACACCATAAATATCAATCACTTACTTTTTACTTGTTTGATGGCGTTTGTGGTTTATTTCTTTCCTCACAGGACCACTGGCTTTTGTCAGCTTCAGACTGTTTAGAATTCATAACACAAATTGGCCTCCTTAGAAAATACAGTGATAATAATAATCCAGGTGGTGAGAAAATTTGGAAAAATCTTAATATTTATATTTTTAATATTATAAGACCCTTAATAGATAATTCTGGGCCTGTTCCACTTAATTTTAATACTCCCACCCTTAGCCATATTGCTAAAGCAATGGCAGATGTTTTTCTTGATTATTTGAATCTTATTCGGCCAAATTCTTTGTTTTTCTCTATTGTAAATGTAATGAATACATAATCCTACTTCATGTAAATATATCCTGTATCCTATTGCTACATTTTGTGGGGTAACTCAAATTATTTATTTATGTGAGATTTATTACCAAATCAGAATAAAAATGCTCAAACTATCAAAAAATATTATTGTATAAATTTCTTACACCTTTTTTCTATTCAGTAAATATTGTTGCAATAATCAAAACTCAAAATCATGATGAACCAAAAATTTGAGAAAAGTTAAGAATACATTATATGTTGTTTTTCACAAAACACTACATATTTCTTTAAGATGGCAATACATCTTAGCATTTGTCTCAAATTTTACGATAATTATTACAAAAAATTGAAACGGTTTTCTATTATCGCTTTTAAGCATGTTCAAAAGTAAAAAATCATAATTGTAATAAATTTTTTCTCACAATTCATCAAAGCTTTTTCTTAAGTAGACTTTTCTTAATCTAATTTCTATAATTTCTAGGTGGATAAATATTTCAATTATACTAAGTATTCTCTATGAAAAACTCCTTGAAATAATTTTCAATTAATTGAATATTAATAACTTATATATGTGGCATGATAAAATAATATTTGAAATTTAAATAATGAGAAGCCATCATATTGGTATGAAATTATATTAAAGTGTCTTTGAAAAACTATTTGAATTTAAAAAAAATCTTTTATCAGTGTCAATTATTTTGAAAAATAAAATTTACTCTACATTTTGATGATCTATAATTTAGTATGCTGTACTTTGATTCATATTTTATATTGATTATTTTTTACACTTATAGATTCATATATAGATATCAAATTTCATTCAATAATTTTGAAAAAAAAGATATTTAATTCTTTCTAAGAAAGCAAAAAAATGAAAGATAGCAACTAGGGTACTCCATATTAAGAACTTATAAATATTACTTCTATAAATATTAAAACAAACCTTTTTTTATAGATTGCCATCCATCTTGTTCATCCTTAAATGTGAATAATAAGTTATTGAAATGTTCTTTTTCTTCTAAAATTTCATATGAATCAATTTCTACTTACATATACCTGAATAGATCAAGGTCAATAAAAATGTATCTAAAATTATTTTCTAGGTTTTTAAGATTCATTCAACTCCAACAAAAAAGAAATATTTTATCCACAACTCTTAAAATTAATTCAATGGATACATATTTAAACACTTTAAAATAGAATTCAATTTGATTGTGTTATTTTTATTTTTTAATATATTGAGGTCCACTCTCTCACAAAAGTAAAAGCCCTTTAATAATCATTAATATTTTATTATTATATAATAAATTTATTTGAAAATGATGTAGTAGTTTCTATTTTACATACTTTGTTTTATGAATTTAAAAAAAAATTAAATAAGATATATAGAAATATCATCATATAATTCAGCTATTGTAATTCTGCACCTGAGTTAAAGATAGATGATGAAGGCTAAGTCAAATTCTACAAGGAAAATTCAAATTCATATTAATTAAATATTCCTCTTCTAAAAGGCAAATTTTAAAACTAAAATTTAATTTTTATTGGAGATCTAATTTGATTGATAGATTTGTTTTTCTCAATATATCTTATTTCCCTTTATTGATTTTTTCATTTCTAATTTTGCAGTTATATGCTTCAATAAAATATAATTCTATGATGAAAAATATTCAACTTATCAAAAAAAATAAATCACAAGTCACACTAGTGTACAAATTTCAGTAAATTTAAGATTGAAAAATGCCACTAAATTAATCCAAGTTAGATATGAAAGTAAATAATGAATGAATCAAAGAAAAAAATTGGTATTTAATTTTCCATTAATTTATTTTTTATGTTTATTTTTACTTAAATGAAAATAAAATAATACTTGGTTTTACTTTTCTTATTAATAAGAAAAAAAATAATTTCAAAAATTTACAAATTTTTAATTTTTGAAAAAATAATATTAATAGTACAGATCTATCTATGATGATGCATATGATTTGTAAGATATTGTATATTTTTAGATTTTATTTGCAATAGTTAAGCAAGTTGAAAATCTATATTTTGTTTCTTATATTATATTATATTATCTTTTATTTTAGTTGTAGCAATGATAATTTCTTATTGTATTATGATTTTTCAATTTTTAAATCCATTTTTCTAGATACCTTTATTGTTTTAGGTTTTTCACTATATTATACATAATCATCAGATTTGTAAAATTTTTTTGTGGAAGTGTGTAAATATATTATTCTACCACTAAACTAAAACTATACCAGTACAATACAATCACATTTTTACCTATCACTACTTAATGGTCTTTTAATTTTTTATTAACATATATATCAGAATCTTTTTCACTATTTATTAAATTTTCAATGTCTTTAGTAACATTAAATATATAGTAATTCACTAACTTTCTATTTTTTTGTTAGATCAGTCTCTTCATTGTACTTATAAAGTTTCATGATAAGAAATTTACATCTTTCTAACTCTTCATTTATATCTAAGTACTCAGAAATATCTATTTCAAACTCTTGGTGTTTTTTAAATGTATTTAAAATTCTTGTACTAATTTGAATAGAAGAGCCAAGGCGAGTGAATCCACTAATTTCATAACATTGTGAAGTGAAATGATTAAGAAGGTTTGCTGGCCATAGAATTGCTGTGATACCATTAGTGGCCTCCATGTCTACTTTGCAAGCTATTTCAGGAAAAATGAAGCTCTCTAACTTTTTGACATTGTTGAATTGAGTCATAACATTGATGAAGAGAATTTTTCTCAGTGTATTTAGGCTTGAAAAGTCCAAATGTATACTTGATATGGTCTGAGTCACAGTGAGTACTATTTGAAAACCCATTTCCATTTGAGCCTGTCGTCCAAGTAATATTGCCAGCAAATGGTTCCATTTCTTGATCATTAAAATTTTCTCCAAACCCAGGAATCCTAAGCTTTTGACAGAGTTTTACTGCTTCTTGATACTAAACATTACATATATTTTTTGATAAAAAAATTTTAAGAATAAATCTATTTGCTTCATACAACAATCATACTCTGCCAAATAAAAGGGCTTAGAAGCATATTGACCCAAAAAATTAATTAAAATAATAGAAGATTACACCTATTCATAAATAAAACTATATAATACTTAAGAATTAATAGAGACTTTATTCTATCTAAACACCAACCACCAACAAACATATTACCAAATCTATTGGCGGGTCGTCTAGAAGAAGGAGAAGAAGGGGGAGAAATGAAAGGGGAGAAAAGGAAAATGGAGAAAAAAAGGTTATAATAGTAATTAAGAACTAAAATATTCTTGAGTTAATAGAGGGGATACAACAACACTTGTTGAGAAATGACACAATAGTAGATTTATTTGATATTAAATATATTGATATTAATAAGTTATACTTCAATGCACGGCAATCAATTATTATTATTAATAGACTTATGGAAACCTTAGTATTATATAAAATTTAGATTAGAGCTGTGGAACTAATAAAAATAATAATAATTGTATTATATTTAAAATATGATAAAGTATAAGTGTAATAAGTGATAATCCACCAGAGAGGTTTCCAAAGCCATTTTATAGGCAAGAGGACCTTCTGGAACGGTTCAATACTATATACAAAACAGTAAGAAAATGTGAAAATAATTAAAAGAATTTTAAGTAAAAAAATACAAAATAAGAACAACAAATTAAACCTGGGAATAAGCAACTACTCTCCCACCATAGAATTCCAAAAAGAAATAGAATTAATAAAATAAATAACTATCTGAGTATGAAAACTGAAAACTGTGAGAAAGAAAATCTAAAACAGGTAATACAAATAGCTAAAAGGTTTAATTAAAACAAAAGGAATTATTTTCATACTTTTATTATATATAATAAATCTTAATCCAGTATAAAGACAAATTAAATTAATCATTTTAACCATTTAAAGTAATTTAATTATTAATTTAATTGAAACAAAATTTTTAGAATCAGAAATTAAATTTATCATATCAAATAAGTATTTTGCTTAATTTAGTAAATTTAGTGACACATTTAAGGGTTAAGGAAGCACCCAATATTTATGGATAGTATTATATGATAAGTTGTATTTAGTTTATATGAATTTTATTATTAAAGTTGTAATTATAAGTTGAATTTTACACTTATAAGATAATTTTAAACAATTAATTAATTGATTTAGGAATATTAAATACATAAAAAATGCGCCATGATGTTATAGAATATAATATCCTTTCTTGTAATAAAAAGTTTCTTAATAATAAATATAAAGATAATTTTACTTATAAAATAATTATATAATTTATTCAATAAGATTTTTTATTGTAATTACATAAAATATATAGCATTATTCCCTTAAATGATTCCAGTAATTCATCATATAATTTACTGGGCTCCTGAGATAGCCTGGCTGACAAAATCCATCACCATTTTTATGAGCTTTATCTTTCAAAACTTTACGTTCACAATACAAAAAGTCTTTGATGCACTGAATTGTTGCTTCAAGCATTTTTAATTAAATGAGATCATCAATAGAGAATGTTTTCACTATCACACTTGGAATCGAGGAGCAGATTGGACAGAAAATATAACAGCTAGAATTCAAAATAAAATACCATTCTGGATTAAATAAATTTTTTACAAAACTCCTAGAAAAATATTTTGCCATCTTTCCATCTGTCTCAATACCAAAATTTTCAACCATAATTAATACATTCTATATGTTTTTTGCATGCTTTTTGTTTGATTTTTTTCCTTGGGAGTGATTTTTCTTTTTAAAAAAAATTTGTGAAGCCTCCATCCTGTAGTATAGTGGATAAGAAATTAATTTAATTCAAAAATAAATAAATAAAATGTGCAAAAGAATGCAATGGTTAAAAATAAGGCCTCCAAAAATAATCATTATATTCTTAATATTGAATGAAAATTTATATCCAACATGCATGTAGCAAACATGAGTATTAGCTGCATTTAAAATATTAATCAAGTACTTGGAATTAAAGCTTCATTTTATTGCTTACAACTATAGTATTCTGCTGTATGTTTTGGGCACACAAGATTCAACTATACGCTAAACATAAACAATTAAATGTGAAGCTTAAATCCAATGCCCAATTATTATGATAATACAGCAATAATATATAAGTATGTGTTGATGCTTTATTTAATTTTTCTCCATATTTAAATAATAGGGGGTATCAATGTCCAGGGATCCGCAAATAAATTAATTTTAGATAAAAATCCTTATACCCCAATTATCTTCTGCAATTTATTTTCTAATAATTGGGTTATTAGACAAATTACATGTCAATTTTCACCTCTTATCTACATTTTTTCTTCTCAATTTTTCATAACCACATCTTGGACAACTTTCTTTCATAACCACATGTTGCACAACTTTCTGCCATAACCGCATTTTTGACTACTATCTGGATATGCCTTCTACCTTTCTGCGCACTCCCATTCTCATCCCATCCTGTTCATTATATCCCCATAGAATTTCTCCCCATTTCATCTATTTGATTCTGCTACTTTTTATCTCACTCTCTCATATGCTTGTTTCTGCTCCTTTTCATCTCACTATCTCATCTTCTTGTTTCTTCTCCATTTCATCTTTAATCATCTTAACATTCCTTGTTGTCATAGATCTTCTCAAAGGCAGCCATCACCCAGTTTTTCTTCAAAACCTACTACTCCCTCTTTCCCCCGCTCTGCTGAGGAATCCAAAACTGTTCAACTAAAAAAAGATGATAATCTCATTCTTATCAAATGGCTAAGAATAAAAAATAATTATGATTCTTGTTTTGTTACTGAGAATTCAACTTAAGTAGGACAGCCCCCTGCATCAAAAGTCAATGGCTATCTTCTAATGGCAAATGAATTAAGAAATAAGACTAAGGGAAGGATAGATCTTTTACCAAAACAGATGCCTGATCGCTTCAAGAATTATTGAGCCAAGTACAAGAAGGCAAAGACTCTTTTATCTTCTACTGGTTTTGGTATTACTCACCTTGATATCAGTAAGGGCATCAAATCCATAGAAAATGAAATTGATTCTTTATGTACTTACTTCAAAGAGATGGATGCTATTTTTGGAGAGCAAGCCAATGTTAATCCTGAGAAAATGTTGGATGGAGAAGATCCTATCTCCAAACATGATGCCGAAACAAATCTTTTCCTATCCTCTTCCTCCACTCAAGCCTCCCCTGTTTTAAATTAAACAAATCTAGATATCCTTTCTACAGATTCTTATGATGATATAAACTAACCCAATATAACTCAAGTATGTTTTATTTCTTCTATCTTACCAATTATTTTTTTATTTACTTATCTTTTCTTATTTCTAAAAATGATGACAAACAAACCCAAAACCCACCAACATCTGAGTCTGAAGCTAGCAAAAATGATGAGGAAGATATTAATGTACCAACTTCATCCAAAAAAAAGAAAATGGCTTCAACTAGTCTAAATTTCCACTCCCAAAGAAGAAGAAAAAGTGATACTTCATCACAAACTCCTTTTTCTTCTATGGAATAATTTTTTGAGAAAGGTGATGCTGGTAAGTGATACCATACCTCTGAATACTTTACTATTCTTTTCTTCTACTTTATGTTAATATTATTATCACTCTAGAACAAGTTGAAATTGCTAAAGATACTCTAAACATTGAAAAGAAAAAATATGTGCTCTCTTTAAGGAGGGATGACAGACCACATAATTTTGAAGAGAAGAAGTTCGAACTCTCTTTATCGAAGTATGATACGACACAAGTCCTGGAGGAGAGGAAGTACAAACTATCCTTACAGAAGAATGATAAGGCACAAGACTTGGAGGAGAATAGAATTGAGTTATCTCTAAGTATTGAAAAAGCAAAGAAAGAGAAGAAAGCACTTGAGCATCAAAACCTCATGGAACAGATGAAATATAAGCTTGATCATGAAGAAAATTCCAAAAAGAAAGATTTCTTGATAGAATGTTTTAAAGCTAATAAATCTGTTGAGGAAGTTGAATGTTTAAAGAAATTGTTTGATGACTAGTTTGTTTTATTTATCTCACACTTCAACTGTTCATAATTAATTTTACATAAAATTATATCTTAATTTCCTGTATTTCTTTACTCTATCCATCATTAGTTGAATTTTCATATTTTAATATTATAAATTCTCTTTTAAATAAAATTTTCAAGAATTTTTAATGTTAAAAGTTATTTTTTAGTTAGAATTTTCAAGTCTTATTTGAAAATTTCCCAATCCCACCCCTGCATTTGATTGAACTAAGGGGTGGGTATCACCAAAATTCTTTCAAGTAAAGAATATTACAAGTCTTATATGAAATTTTGGTAATACTCCCCCCTGCATTTTATTGAAGTAAGGGATGGGTACCACCAAAATTTCAAGTAAATTTTTTTTTAAAGTCTGATATGAAAGTTTGGCAATACCCCCCCTGTATTTTATTGAATTAAGAAAGGGTATCATCAAATTTTCAAGTCAATTTTTTTTTAAAGTCTGGTATGAAAATTTGGCAATACTCCCTCTGCAATTTATTGAATCAAAGAAATCAAATGGAAAAAAAAATTTAAAGTTGAAAATTTCTACAACCAATTCTTTTCACCAGTCCCAATCAAGTTTTCATATTTTATATAATAGCCAGTAGAACTACCTAAGGCCAGATTCACAATTATATAGAAACAGTAATCTACCTTGATGTAAATATAAAAAATAATTGGAAGAGACAAATCCAAAATTAAATGAAAAAAAATTAAAATTGAAAATTTCTATAACCAATTATTTTTGCCAGTCCAATCAAGTTTTCCTATCTTATATAATAGCCAGTAGAACGGCCTAAGGCCAGATGCACCATTATATAAAAAAAGTAATATATCTTGATGTAACTTTAAAAAATAATTGGAAGAGACAAATCCAAAATTAAATGAAAAAAAATTTAAATTGAAAATTTCTACAAACAATTATTTTCACCAGTCCCAATCAAATTATCCTATTTTATATAATAGCCAGTAGAACAACCTAAGGTAAGATGCACTACTATATAAAAACAGTAATCTATCTTGTTTTTATTTTCTGGAAAGGAAAGCTCAGATTGATTGGGAGAAGGAATAGAATTGAAGAACATTGAAGAGATAGAAGAAAGTAAAGATAAAGAAGAAGAATTTAATATATTGAAGGAATAGGATAGAAGGACATTGAAGAGATAGAAGAAAGTAAAGATAAAGAAGAAGAAGTTGAATATATTTGATGATTATTCTTGGAGCTTTCAAGATTTGAAGACAAGGAAGAAAGAGAGGATAAAGATGATGTAGAAGAAATTGATGATAATGAAGATGAGCAAGTTAAATTTTCCATAGTGACTTCCTGAAAAAAAAAATTATAAAACAAAAAAAATAATTAAAAAAAAAATTTAAAAAAACCCCCAACAATAAAAAATTATCAGTAAAATATTAGAAAAGAAAAAAAAAATTGATAAAAAAAAACCAAAAAAAAATTGCAAAAAAATCAGTAAAAAATTTGGAAAAAAACAAAAATTCAAAATAAAAACCTGAATTATGATTGAAATACCAGGTAAAAAGAATTCACCAAAAAAAAGAGTAAATAAAAAAAATTAAAAAAATTCAGTATATTTAATTGCAAAAAAAATAAATAAAAATTACTTACCTGCTATTAGAAATACCTCTTGATGTCATTCAATCCATTTTATTAAAATATAATTAAAAAAAATTGAATTCAGTAAATTTTAGAATAATTAATTATTTGCAAAAACAAACACAAATAAAAATAAATAAATTACCTGATTTACTTTGGAAACAAGGGGAAATCTCCAGAAACTAAGGGAAAAAAAATTAAAAAACAGAGATAAGTCTTTTTTTTGCTTCAAAATGCCCCCCAAAAGGTCCCCCCTTCACCCCTTCAATCCCCCCTTTACCCCCTCAATTCCACCTTTAACCCTTCCATTCCCGCCTCAACCCCCCCCTTAGCCTCTCATTTACCACCTCAAAACCCCCCCTTTAACCCCTCCTTACCTGCCTCAAACCCCCCTTTTACAAGTGACCCACTGCATCAAGCCAGTAGCTTCTTCAATGTAAGTAATTTCTGTATGCTTATCAACAGGGTTGAAGGGTTTAAAATTTAAAAGACATATTCCTTCCCATGCTTTGGCTGCTCCAACCGTTCCAGCTACACGTGTATCAATAGCATCTTGGTTTTCAATTTGTGAAGAATAGGCTGCAAGTAAACAGACTTCATCAACATTGTACGCTGAATGAGTTTTAACAGTTTCCTTATCAATGGTCAGTTTATTTGTGGTAAGTGTGCCGGCTTTACATGAAAATCTATTTTTATAAAAGCCAAAAAATACCCAATGAAAATAATCTTCAGCCTTTTAATATCAAAAAATAAAAATTTTAAAGAAACAACAAAATTGTAACACCAGCTAATTCTTCTATAGCAGTGATACATGTTATGATAGCTTTGTATTTTGCCGATTGTTGTGCATCAACAGCTAGGGTGACTGAGAGAACTGTAGGCATTGCAATGGGAATGCCCCTGATCAACAAAACAAGCAGGTTGTCAATTACCTAACAATATCAATATCTGAATCCAGCATACATGAAAAACATTTCTTATAAAAGCACCACCACAAAAATAAGTATTAAGCAAGATGGAAAGGAAATTTCAAGATTGTAACATTTTACCTGAAATAATGAAGATACCAATAGTGATAAGACAAAAACTACCAATTTGAGCCAATATTGTTTGAAGATGAGAGGCATCAGTATCATTTGAGCCAACAAGAGCAACAGCCCATCAAAAAAAGGTATTTCTACCTAAATATCCAACAGCACAGGATCAATAATAGATTGTGAATATGTTTGGCAAGTTACTTGAGATTGAAATAAATGTTTCATATAAGACAAAACAATTGTATGCACATACCTGTAGAAATTACTAAACCTTCAGCTTCACCCTGTTTACAAGTAGAGCCTGAAAAGCATTGATCTCAACTTTTTTGCCAACAGGTAAAGATTCGCCAGTGAGTGCAGCTTGGTTGATGCTGATATTGATGGCAATCAGCAGGCACAACATTTCCAGGGACAAATTTGGAAGACTAAATCTTGAGCCAGTTTCCATCACGTCAAACTTTAGCTTTAGGAGCCCAAGAATTCATCAATTCACTCACTGCAATAACAGCAGATCTTTCCTCATCAAACCCAATAGCAGAATTCTATTGCACAGAATGATGATCAAAATTAAAATATGGAGAACACAAAAGAGATAGGGAAAGGGGAATAAAAAAATTTATTTCCAAAGGAAAAAAAAGGAAAAAAATACAAACAATTAAGAGAAGAGCAAAAATACCAACAAGGACTTTCCAATTGGGAGGTTTTCCTTCACTATTAGCAAAAGCGATAGCTACAATAGCAGCCGCTTCCATTACCCATGATAAAAGGCTTTTGGTGTTTAAGAAAGAAAAAGGAAAAAAAGAATGAAAACTCCAAATTTGATGAAACTATCCCAAAGTATGGAATAATTGAATAACAATAAAAGTTTTGACATACTTCCACATAATTCCCAGAAATCGGAGAAAGGGATTAACTTCTTTGGTTTCTAATTTGTTTAGCCCAAAAATTTTGATACAAAGTTCAGCTTCTGAGGAGGTCAAATCATCTGTGGCACATTTAAAAAAGACAGTAAAAGGGTTTATTAACAAAGGGTTTAGAGGATAGTTGAAGGGCTGATATCAAAATTAGGAAAGGATAAAACTGACTGTAAAATTTTCCATACATTTTTCAATTCTGTTAACTCTAAATTCACTTTATCTTTGTTGTATAGATACTATACCTTTAACCTAATAGTGCTGAGATTGATAATAAATAATTAACTTATCAAATCAATAGTGATTTGATAAGTAGGTGCTGGGGGGGTATGGAGGGGTTTGAGGGGGGGGTTTGAAGTGGGATTGAGGGGGTAAAGGGGGGGGCTTGAGGGGGCTAAGGACGGAGTGAAGGGGGGTTTGAGGTAGACAAGGAAGGGGTAAAGGGGGGTTTGAGGCAGGCAAGGATGG
Source organism: Hemileia vastatrix (assembly GCA_030280995.1). Classification (NCBI taxonomy): domain Eukaryota; kingdom Fungi; phylum Basidiomycota; class Pucciniomycetes; order Pucciniales; family Zaghouaniaceae; genus Hemileia; species Hemileia vastatrix. The sequence goes on along the minus strand of JASXTE010000013.1, from coordinate 17,564,832 downwards.
ATTAAAGGAAGGAAATGAGGTGGCCAAGAAAGGGAGAAAGGGCGGTATGGAGGAAGACAAGGAGGGGGGAAAGGGGGATGATGGAGGAGGTAAAGGGGGGGACTTGAGGTGGCCAAGAAGGGGAGAAAGGAAGGTATGGAGGAAGAAAAGGAGGGGGAAAAGGAGGATGATGGAGGGTGAAAAAAAGGAAAAAGATAAAACAATAAAAACAAAATTAGTCTAACCTTGAAAACCAAAAAAAGCACTTACACGACAAAAAAAAAGGAAAAAAAAGGAAAAAAAAGAGAAAAAATAAATTATTAGCAAGTAAAAAAAATTAAAAATAAGAAAAAAATGACTTATCTGGAGAGATGAGATGAGAAATAGAGGGATTGAAAGTATTTGAAGGATGTATGAGGAGAGGATGAAAAGTATATGAGTGATGAATGAAAAAAAACACTGAAAAAATATGTGATTTCATGTTGAGCTGGTAAAAGAAAACCAATGACCCATCCAAAAAAAAGATATTCATCATAAATTCAAAAAAAATGAATATGCAACAAACAAAAATACCAAACCAAGTGAGAAAAGTACACAAAGTGGACATTTGGATAGCACCAAGAAAAAATTTTAAAAGTGCTGTGAAGTGACATGTTGGAGAGTGATTGGCATTATAATGGATTGTATGCCGGTTGATTGAATGTTTTGTGACTCAAGGGAGGGGAGAGCCCTTTCTGGTTTGGGATCCTCTTCTTTATAAATATCATTCCACTCATCCTTTAAATCAGCTAGGATATTGTGGAGTATAACACAATTCATGATCCAATGATTTGCAGTTTTGATCTCCAATTTTTTTTGAAATTGGATTCTGAGCGCCCAAAGACTAGAAAATTGTCCCTTTAAAATACCTATAGCGTTTTCAATCAGTACTCTTGATTGGGAAAGGTGATAATTAAATTTAGTTTTGGGGTCATTTTCTAAACTTGCACCATGGTAAACAGGTATAATGTACTTCCCACTTGCATATGCTGAGTCTGAAAGGAGGTACTGCTATTTGTCAAAGTATGAGTCTGGGGTTTGAGAAATCCTCATTCTTTGGAAGAGGGAAGAGTCATGACATGATCCAGGGCAGCCACTGTAAAAAGCAATAAATCTTTTATTGAAATTGCATATTAGTTGAACAGCAATAGAGTATATAGAAGGAAGATAAAAAGTTTGTTCATGAATGATGAGAAATCGGAGGAGATTTTGAATAAACCTTTTTTTGCAATCAAAATAATGGTTCCATCATGAGAAGGCTTTTGACTCAAAGGTATAGTTTTTCCATCAACAAAACCTACACAGCCAGGGAAACCTTTGACTTGCATGAGTTGAGAGGACTCAAGTCACTGTTCTGGAGTTGGCCAAGCAAGTGTTTGAGACTTGAGGGAAGGGATAGAAATCATACAGCGCTTGATGTATAATATCACCAAACCATATCCTATGTTAAATAGATTATCCAAACATCTTACAGCAGAACTGTTTCCATTTTTAGCCAAAGCCAAATAGTGCAACAGCAAGTTGAATGGCAGTATTATGCTGTTTGTTATGGGAATTGTTATGAAAGATATTATGTTCAGAGATGAGTTGATAAATTTTGAAGAAAGAATTGGGAGAATTTCTAAGTAATTGAGTGAAGTTTAGTTGAAGAATTTTGAAAATGAGGTGGAGATCATATTGGGGATCATGATAAAGATTTTTCCCCCTGGAAAAGAGGTAACACTTTTTGGAAAGAAAACACAAATAGGCTAAAGAATTTTCCAAAATCAGAGTCAGATTTATAGTAGAGAACTAATAGTAAAGTTATAGTATTCATAGTGGAGTGAAGTAGTTGTCTAGTAGAGAGGTACTTCATTGTTGTTGGTAGTATAGCTTGTTGGTAAAAGGTTTAGGTGATGAAAGGGAAGTGGAAATTCACCACCAAATGTGCAGTTGGGGTGTGTAGATACAAAAAAACTTAAGTGTTTTCCACCAAAATTAAGTAGCATAGAGTGAGGAGAGACTTAATGATGGCATCAGCAATTATAAGTCATGTGACTTTCTTAAAAATCCATCATGGATGTGACAAGTTTGGGATCAGGAATTAGGAATGGAAATTGGGGAATAACAGGCAGGATAATGCATTATTGTGGATTTCTTATCCACTATCCCTGGGGCTAGTGGATAAGAATCTTCCACAATCAATAATGTCTGATCCTGGGAAAAAAATTCCTGATCCCTGATTGCGGATCCCTGAACATTGATACCCCCTTATATAAAAAAGTGTATAAATTATAATTTTTTTATTGCTTTTTTGGGTGGGTGAGTGTCAGCCTGGATAAACCCAGGACTGAGTAGAAAGTACTTATAAGTTATTTTAAACACACGGACTATACATGGGAACAATAAATTAAAGTACAAAAGTTGTATGCATGAGTAAAAATTATGAAAAAATACAATATATGCCATTATAACACCTTATATACACACATATATCCACCTTTTATAAGTCTTATGTACTTAATAGGGGGTATCAATGTTCAAGGATCTGCAATTAGGGATCAGGAATTTTTTCTTCCCAGATCCAAAATTATTAATTGCAGAAGATTCTTATCTATTAGCCCTGGGGCTAGTGGATAAGGAATGCACAATAATACATTATCCTGCTTCTTATACCCCAATTTCTATTCCTAATTATCAATCCCAAACTCATCACATCCATGAGAAATTCACATGGTTTCAAATCACGTATCCTAACCTTATGTCTTTCTGGAGCATAACACACCTACATTTCTGTTCTTAAGCCCTAAAATAAAATTTTTATCTGCACACCTCACTCAAAGATTGGTCCAAGTCACCCACACCACTTGTAAATTTGTCTAAGTCACTCACAAAACTCAAACATATGTCTGAGTCACCCTCACCATTTGTTAATTTGTCCAAGTCACTCACAACACTAAATCATTTTTCCAAGTCACTTTCACTACTCAGAAATGTGTCTAAGTAACTTGCCACACTCAAAAATCTGTGTGATTCACTCTCACCACTTGGATATGTGTCTAAGTCACTTGCACCACTCAAAAATTTGTGTGATTCACTCTCACCACTCAGAAATTTGTCTAAGTTGATTAAAACACTTAAAAATTTGCATAAATCACTTTTACCACTTGAAAAATTGGCTAAGCCCATATTTTTTAAATTTTTCTTGGAGGAATTTTCCACTGATAAAACCAAGGAGATGACAGGCCAATGAGAGATAGGTGTATAAACTCCAGCAGAAATGAAAGCAAAAAAATTTTTGTTGAGAGTTGGGGGTGAGTGTAGATGAGCAAAAAGACTTGACAAGGTAAGGAAGAGTAGATGGCCAAGTTGTGTTTATGAAAAATTGAGTAAAAAAATGTCAGATAAGAGGTAAACATTGACACTTAAAGTGTCTTATAACCCAATTATTAGTAAAAATAATTGCGGAAGATAATTGGGGTATAAGGATTTTTTTTCCGCAATTAATTTAATTTCTGATCTCTGAAAATTGTTACCCCCTAATATTAAGTTGGGAAGTTTCAGGGTAATCTTAAGAACCTTAAATAAAAGGCTACATAATTTTTAAGTGGACTTAAAGCTTTTGTTTTCATTGTTTTATGTAAAAATCAATAAATGCACTTTAAATTACATAAAAGTTGATTATATGCGCTAAAAACCTAATAATATTAGGGGGTATCAATGTTCAGGGATCAGCAATTAAATTAATTGCAGAAAAAAATCCTTATACCCCAATCATCTTCCGCAATTATTTTTGCTATTAATTGGGTTATTAGACACTTTACGTGTCAATGTTCACCTCTTATCTGACATTTTTCTACTCAATTTTTCATAACCACAACTTGGCCATCTATTCTTCCTTACCTTGTCAAGTCTTTTTGCTCATCTACACTCACCCCTAACTCTCAACAACATTTTTTTTTGCTTTCATTTCTGCTGGAGTTCATACACCTATCTCTCATTGGCCTGTCATCTCCTTGGTTTTATCAGTGGAAAATTTCTCCAAGAAAAATTTAAAAAATATGGGCTTAGCCAATTTTTCAAGTGGTAAAAGTGACTTATGCAAATTTTTAAGTGTTTCAATCAACTTAGACAAATTTCTGAGTGGTGAGAGTGAACCACACAAATTTTTGAGTGTTGAAAGTGACTTAGAGACATTTCCGAGGGGTGAGAGTGAATCACACAGATTTTTGAGTGTTGCAAGTGACTTAGACACATTTCTGAGTGGTGCAAGTGACTTGGACAAATGTTTGAGTGTTGTGAGTGACTTGGACAAATTAACAAATGGTGAGGGTGACTCAGACATATGTTTGAGTTTTGTGAGTGACTTAGACAAATTTACAAGTGGTGTGGATGACTTGGACCAATCTTTGAGTGAGGTGTGCAGATAAAAATTTTATTTTAGGGCTTAAGAACAGAAATGTAGGTGTGTTATGCTCCAGAAAGACATAAGGTTAGGATACATGATTTGAAACCATGTGAATTGCTCATGGATGTGATGAGTTTGGGATCGGTAATTAGGGATAGAAATTGGGTATAAGACGAGAGATAATGTATTATTGTGCATTCCTTATCCACTAGCCCCAGGGCTAATGGATAAGAATCTTCTGCAATTAATAATGTTGGATCCGGGCAAAAAAAATTCCTGATCCCTAATTGTGGATCCCTGAACATTGATATCCCCTATTGAAAATGTGCTTTGACAGATCATTTTGTATTAATTAGAACTATTGATTTGGCTACTCAAATACATAAAAATAACACTTTTCAATTTTGGTGTTTTTTATGCCAGAAATGGCTTCTGTACTCTGGCCGCATACTGCCTGCATTTTTCTTGTGTGAATAGCTTCATTTTTAGAAAATTTAGCTTTTTAACACAATAACTACCCCACATTCTATGCCCACTGTGGGGAAACACGCTAAAATAGACAACAGACACTTATTTAGTGTCCTAATTTAAATATAAGTGCATCAACCTTATTATATGCACTAATTTCATTAAGAACCCCAAGCCTGGAACTTTAATTCCCTTCCAAACTTATATTCTCCTAAATTAGTCAAGGAGTTACCTGTGCAAGTGCCTGAAAAGGACTGCATGTAGTTATCCCACATTTTATGCCCTTTTTTGGCTTTTTAAGTGGTTTCTCAGTCAATATTGGTTATTTTTGAATGGGGATTTCATGTAGTTAAATTTCATGATTAGGCGCATAATTTCTACTGCTAATCCCCCTTAATATTTAGTAATAACTAGTCTTATTTCCCCCTTTTTAGTCTTTTATTTTAATGTATTACATGCATACACACTCTTTTTTTGCTCATTCTTTATTTATGATGGATTATCCCTATTACTACAGGATTTTGGCAGGTGATAGCATTCTAAATATGTTAATGGTCAATCTTTATGCTGCTAGACAGGTCTATTAGCTGGAATGAGGCATCATTAGCCATGTGCAGAGCTGGTAAATAAAGGGGGTCATTAAAGGAGTTATTGAGTATAAAAGGAGGGGGTTTTTGGTCTTGTTTTCTACATTCTTTATCATTAAAATTCAAATATATAACCAATAAAATTACAATAAATATAAATAGCACTTACAAAGTCTTTGAAAAGTATCTGAATTATTACATCTATTTTTCTACCAACTATAAGATTGTAACCCATTTATAATTAGTGAGCTTAATATTACTGAGACCCTTATATTGAGCTATATTTTAATATTTATTTGATTTGTACTACAGTATTCATATAGGAGAATAAAAATCTTCCAGAAAACTGACAGTTTAAGCTAGTTCATGTCTCTGTACTTGATCTCAGCCTGATATTTTTTGTCCAGTAATGTCAGGTGTAGAGGAGGGGCACTAGAGGGAGATTGGTTGAAAGTTGCATGCAAGGTGAGAGGGCTGAGGGATAACTCTAGGGCAAAGATGTCACTATAAGTAGCAGTATGATTAAATTTATAGTGCATATATCCAGTTTTTAAGTGATGTAAAGCACATTTACCAATTATTTCACTATAATAGTGAAAAAAACCACTTTAAGCAACTTAAAAATATGTAACCTTATTTCTAAGGTACTTAAGATTACCCTAAAATATTCAAACCTAATATTAAGTACATAAGATCTAAAAAAGGTGGGTATATGTATGTATTTAAGGGAATCTAATAGCATATACTGGAGTATATGACTTAAAGAAATTGACAAAGCTATACTCATTTAAATTCAACATGTGTTTTTTAATAATAAGTTCCATATCTCACTCATATCTTTATATAAAATCATGTTTTTATGCTATTCAAATATTAATGTGATAATTCTGAAACTAAAAAGCTACTCATACTTAAATACAAAGTGAAATTGAAAAAGTATCAGATGAGTGAGTAAAAAAGAAGATGTACTAGTGAGATGGGAGAGAGAGTTTCTAGTAAATTAGTATACTGTGAAGCCAGAAATTTTGGTTAATAAATGGAAGATATAAGTGTAATAAGTGATTTATTTCATTTTTGAAATACACCAATCTTGGGGCTAGATTTTTTTGAAAATCCACATGTAGATAATTATGGATTTTCCCAAACTTAAGTGCCAATTTTTCAGTACTGACCCCCCCTAATAGAGAATCTCAAACATAAAAAATAAGCTGTAAGAAAATCTCATTTTTTTCAATAAAATAAATTTCTAATGAAGTTTCAATTATATTTATTTTTACTGTTGAAAATCCTTCTTTTTCTGGTTTAATATGGAGGCGACTTCTATTTTTTCATGACAAAGAATGAATGAAATAAATTTACACATTTGCCTTGCATAAGACCCCTTAATTAAATTCATGTGTAGAAAGAATTTAAAGAATGAAAGAGATACAATAGAAATGCAAATTTAAAAAATAAAGGAAAAATCTAGTGAAGAAAATTGAAAAAAATAGAATTAAAAGAGTGGAATATAAAAAATAATAAAATTAATAAACAAAAAAAAAGCAAAAATAAAAACTTGAAGGAATAAAAAACCACAAGTTATATAAATGAAAATAATGAAAAAATATAAAAAGATAAAATTGTAAAAAATGTAAAAAAGAAAATTTGAAAAATTTGAAAAAATAGAAAATAAAAATTTACCAACTGAGTAAAAACCCTCACCAAAAGGGAATTTACACAGTGGAAGGGATATAAAAAATAAAAAATTGATTAAAATGAATTGATAGATTTATGGAATGATTGAATTTAAAAGAGTGAAATAATGGATGAAAATTTATGGGGTTGATGAATGGATAGAAATTTTTGGGATATAAAAGAAATGTCAGCCAGGCTATACCAGGAGCCCAGTAAATGTTATTTCAATTTACTGGAACTAAAAGAGGGTATAAAAATATGCTTATTATGTATATAAATTAATATTATATTGCATAATGAAATGATATAAGTATTTTATTAAATACATATAAAATAAGTATTATATTAATTGCATTAATATAAAAATTATATATACCTTTAAATTAAGCAAAAAAATATTATATTCTACAAATTATGGTGCATTTTTATGTATTTAATAAAGATAAATTAATACTTTTATTAATTACAAACATATATTATAATTATAAGTGTAAAATTAACTTATAATGTAGTTAAATCAATTAATTAAATCTATATATTAAATAAAGCCATAAATATCTTATTAAACAGTATTATTGGGCGCTTTTTTTCACCCTTAATTGTGTCAGTAAAATTATTAAATAAATCAAAACACTTATTTAATAAGGTGTTATTCAAATTATCACTTTAAATTAGAAATATCATTAAAATAATTATTTGTTTCATTTAAACTAGTTATTGAGTTAATTACATAGTTAAAAAAATTAATTAATTTTTCTTTATACTGGATTAAGTTGATTACATGAATTTTTGTGTGAAAATAATTTTACTTGTAAATAAACCCTATACATCTCACTGTAATACCTGTTTTGGATTATTTTACTCTCTGTTCTTATGTTTAAGACTTATTTTGTTACAGATTATTTTAATTAATTGTTTTGGGAGCTTATGGTGGGAAAATTGGTTACTTACTTACAGGTTTAGTTTATTTTTTCACATTTTTCTCTCAATATCTATTTTTTAGTTATCTTCTTTTATATTCTTGTTTTAAATTATTACTATTTTGTACTTACTCATTTTGGCGCTTCAGAGGATCTCTTGCCTATAAAAGGCTTTGGATAATTCCCTGTAGCCACATCAATTATTAAACACTCAACTTGAAAATATTTCTTTTAATATAATGCATTTATTTCTATTTATATTAGTATTACAACTCTAATCTAAATATTATATATATAGTTAAAGGTTTCTCTAAGTCCATTAATAATAATAATTGTGAACTGTGCATTGAGATATAAATTATTAAAATAAATATTATTATATATAAATTGAACCTCCCTTTGTGTCTCTACTCAGAAAATTGTTTTTGCATCTCTTTATTTCTCTCTTATTTACCTTAGAAATTTAAATCTCACTTATTATTAATTACTATCTTCTCACCTTATTCTAGTTCACTTTTATTTTCTTCTTCTTCTTCTTCTTCTTCTAGACGACCAGCTGACAAGAAAGGTAAATCAATGGGGTATTTTTTTCCATCTTTTTTACTAATTTATCTCAGGGAAGATTCTTAGTCCAACATTTTTGCAAAATTTTTTGACATGGAAAACTGCATAAAATGTTAAAAAGTGTCACACGCCACGTGACACTCGAGGCAAAAGTAGCTCATTAAATCAATAATAAAAGGCTCAAATCCATACTCAAAGCACAGAAAGCAATTCTCCATAGCAACTGCGACTTTCCTTTGTGTACTCGCTATCCAATCGCGCTAGTCTAAACTCTAAATATAAATTAGTCAATATCTCAATAGTACGTCTCATTCTTCTCTTCAATAAGCAACGCACAGCGCAATAGTCAATGTAATAGTGCACTAAGAGGGTTATTAAATGTCTGTGAATTATTAAAAGGGGTAGTGAGCATGGACGGAATGGATAGTGGAGGATTAAGGGGTTAACGGATGTTAGTGAGGAGGGTCCAGGTGTAATGGATATATTTTAATGGTCTGTGGTGTGCGGAATAGTGGATGTGTATGAGGTCAATGTGAGGAGGAGTAAAGGATATAAAAAGGGTTGGGTTTTTGGTTCGATATTCCTTAGAATTAAATTATAAAATGTATTTATAATTAATAGTGGTAAAACTTTAAATGAAATCATTATTATTGTATCTTTCTTACTTTTCTCAATAATCATTTCTAAATCTTAAAAACTTGATTGTTGAGTTTCCAACCCTTTGTGAGATTATAAGAATTTTAACATTACCTTTAAACTATATTGGAATTCTTCTTGAACATATCTTGGAGCAGTAGTTCTTCCTTCAAGTCATCTTCAAATCACTTCCTCGAACCATCCCTCTGTGCTTCGAAGAAGTATCTAAACTCCTCATCTCACTTACAAGAACATCCTCGACCTTGTGCGTAGGTTTTCCGGTGACAGTATAATTTAATTCTCCGTAGTTCTCATTCTTTACACTACTACGTCCCTTTTCAGGTGTTTTCTCTAAATCCTTAAAATGGCACCTGTTCAACGCACCCCTCCTACAGGCGCTACTACTAGAGCTCGCACCAGAGGCAGGCCAACAGCCACACGGCCTGTGTCCCGCACTCACTCCTTGGAGCCACTCGACCTTAGGGAACGGCAACATTCAGTCCAATCTGTAGAAGACATCCCACAAGATTTTGATGATTCTAGTGATGATGAAGAAGGAGAGGATACAATGCACAAGGCACCATCCGCCCCTGCTAACCACCCTTCTGGTCATCCTTCCGAACCTGGACCATCTAATTCTCTGGAAGATTTCATGAGACTTTTCATGAAGACTCTTTCAACTTCAACATCTTCAGAGGGATCTAAATTCAAAACTTCCTCTATGAAATCTCCTGATAAATTTGATGGAGAACATCCAGACAGATTGCAGTCCTTCTTGCAAACCTACAAGCTCCTGTTCCATAATGACCCTCGAACCTTCAATAACGACCGATCAAAGGTTGTTTATGCTTCTTCATTTCTGGCCGTAAAAGCAGCAAGATGGTTCAAACCTTATCTTCTCATGCTCTCTTCGACCGAAACCCATTTACTTATTAATAATTGGGAAAAGTTAGAAGACCAACTCTTCACGTTGTTTGGTGACCGTAATGAGACTGACAACGCAGAAATTGAACTTGATTTTCTTCGCATGAGTGATAATGATAAAGCCTCTGAATATATCTCGAACTTCAGAGCGCTTCAAACTCAAGTAGGTTGGAATGATGCTGCTCTCAAGTATCATTTCAAAAAGGGACTTCCTTCGAGGATTCTGGATCAGTTAAATCTTCACGGTCAGAAGATGACTACCTTAACGGATTTAATGGATCGAACCCTCAAACTAGAGGGCGTTTACCAAGGACGACTTCAACATCGTTGATAGGCCAACAAATCTCAAGGCCTAAATTTTAAATCGGGACCTTTTTCACACCCACGAACAACTCAATCCTCCTTGACTCAATCCAAACACAATAAGGGAAAGGACAAACCTTGACCAAAATGCTCAACCCCAGGCGATATCAGTAAAGTACTGGATCCTAAAGGGGAATTTAAAGAAGCTGAGAGGAAGAGGCGAGCAGATGATGGTTTATGTATGTATTGTGGGGGTAAGCACAAGCTGGAAGATTGTGTAAAATTGAAGGAAAGAGAAGGTACTAGTTCAAAGTGAAAAAACTAGTAGATAGTTTACTTGTGTGCAAAGCAAACTATCTTATCTCTCCCAGTGCACAGAACCTAAATGTCTTAAGGACTGGAGTTGCCTTAAATCGCTTGAGATTCATTCTTTTTAAGGAGGATATCCCCTTCAGTTGTCTTATAGACTCTGGAGAATCAATTTCTTTTGTCAGTTTATCTTTTGCCAAGAAGTTACAGCTGACATTTACAGATATTGATCGAACTCCAATTTATTTGGTTGAATCAGAGGAACCCAAATATTGGGTCAGTAAGAAAGTTTTATGGGTTTTCAACTTTCTGAACTTTCCCTCCTTTGAGTGGGAATCATAAGTCTTAGACGCCCCAAGGATGGATGATACCATTCTTGGCCATGACTTTTTAACGCATTGGAATCCTGAAATTCATTGGACACGGGGATTGATCACCCCACGGACTAAGTATATTTCTGATTCCTCAATGCAGGTCAATAGGGAGTTAAAAACCTGCCTGACAATTTCCTGCTAGTGGACAAATCTCTGCCAGATGACTTGCAAGCATCTGATCTTTCTTTAAATGAGAAATTGGCTAACCCTTCTAGCTCTATGACTTCACTCGAAGAAGATTTAAATTTCCTCGAAGTAATCAAATTATGCTCTCTCAACTCTGGTCTTCCCTTGACAGATTCCCTCGAAGATGATGAGGACAACCAAATTGACGTTGAAGACATTAAATCAACTCTACCAGAGATCTATCACGATTTCCTCAATGTTTTTTCAATCCGCAAGGCCGATAAGTTACCACCTCATCAACCCTACAACCATCAGATAGAGTTAATAGGTCCAGTACCTCCGGCAGGTCCTGTCTATTCTTTATCAAAGGACAAATCTCAAGTTCTTTGAGACTACATTGCAGAGAATGTAGCCAAAGGTTTTATCAGAGCCATTAAATCTCCAACCGGCTCCCCTTTTCTCTTTGTAAAAAAGAAGGATGGTAGTCTTAGGTTGTGTGTTGACTATAGAAAGCTCAACACAGTCACTAAGAAGAATGCATATCCTGTTCCTCCTATGTCATTACTTCTTACCCTTTTCAATGGTTCTAATTTCTTTTCTAAAATTGATCTTAGAGGTGCTTACAATCTTATTCGTATTGTAAAAGGTCATGAACCACTGACTGCAATGCGCACTAGATTTGATAGTTTTGAATATTTAGTTATGCCTTTTGGATTGTGTAACGCACCATCAACTTTTCAAACTTTTGTTAATGACATCTTTCAAGATGTTGTTGAACAATTTTTTGTCGTCTATTTAGATGATATTTTAATTTTCTCGAAGACAAAAGATGAACATATTTATCATGTTCGACAGGTTCTAAATCGACTTTGAGATCACGGTCTCTACGCCAAGCATAATAAATGAAAATTCCCCCTAAAATCTATTGATTTTTTGGGTTTTACATTATCTACTGATGGTTTAGTCATGGACGAAAAAAAGTCCAAAAGGTCCTGGAATGGCCTGAGCCCATATCCGTCAAATCCCTTCAGGGATTTTTGCGTTTTGCAAATTTCTATAGAAGATTTATTAAAGATTACTCTAAAACTATTTCCAATCTTACTTCTCTTCTTAGAAAAGATATTCCTTTTGTTTTTACTTCAACAGCGCGAAAGGAATTCAAAGCATTGAAGACAGCGTTCACCACAGCTCCAATTCTTCGACACTTTGATCCTTCTGCTTTGACAATAGTTGAGACAGATGTGAGTGATTATGCTATTGCAGGGGTAATTTCTCAATTAAATCCTGAAACAAAATTGTTTCATCCTGTTGCTTTTGAGTCACGCAAACTCATTGCAGCAGAATTAAATTATGAAATTCATGACAAAGAACTTTTTGCTATTATTCATTGTCTTAAAAAATGGCGCTCTTTTCTTCTCAGCCTAGATAGTCCTTTTCAAATTTTAACTGACCATAATGCTTTGAAATACTTCATGTCTTCCAAAGTGTTAACCAGGTGTCAAGCCAGGTGGGCTGAATTTCTGTCTGAATTTCCTTTTTCTATTTCCTATCGCCCATGTAAGAACTGCATTGTCCCAGATATCTTGTCACGTCAGGACGACGTTTACCCACAGCGGGGGGACACATTTGCTGACAAGAACCCAGCAAATGTGAAATCAATCTTCAACGAATCAATGTTAACGACTCATCAACTTAATTTGATGACAATTCAATCCTTTCAAAATCCACTATCCAACATCCTCGAAGCTCAGTCAAAGGACAATTATTGTTTAGGGTTGAAAAACAAAACACTCTCAAAGCAAGGGGCCAAAAGATTTAGTATTGAATCACGTCTATTAGTTTTCGAGGGTAGAGTAGTCATACCCTACAACAATGAAATAAAATTATGGATTTTCAATAGTCGACATCACCACAGAAAATTTGGGGGGGTATTGCTAGCAATACCCCTCATTTAAAAATGTTGGGAAGTGGTTGGAAAGCTGTTGGAAGGCTGTTGGGAGTTCATTGTGAAACCAGATTTAAATTAATTGGACAAAGATTTGGTAATCAGTTAGACCTAGGTTCAACCAAACTCAATCACAGGTTTCTTGGAGCTTGGTGATTACTTTGATTTTGAGCTGAGCACAGATTGAGCAAAGCTTGAAAATATCACTTAACATATCATAATATTCACTTTCCCATCTTGTGGAAAGCAAAATTTGATATTCGTTCTAAGAATATCTACATATATTTTCTTGCCAAGTTGGTAACAGAAGGTTAAACTGTAGTATCTCAATTATTACACTAGACTACATAGATATTTGATAAAACATACAATTCAAATCAATTTTAATATTATTGAGATCACCATAAGTGTCTGTCCAAAGACTTACAAAAAGTATGTTAGTATCAAGACATCGTTCTAGGTAGTAGTTTCAATTTGGATTTTGAACTGACATCTAAAGCATTTTACTATTAGACAGAAACATAAATAAGTGTAATAAGAGTGAAATTATTCTATTTTGTGATTATAATGTAACAATAAAGCACATTTTTATTGAGAAAATTTTTCTTCCTCCACAAACCAAAATTTACTCTATAGGCTCAAGATTTATTTTTAAGCCATATTATTCATTTCAGTTATCATTGATTTACTTCCAATATTTATTAAAAAGATAATAATAATACATGTGAAAGAATTATGAGCTTAGCATAGCATATGCTAAAAAGTTATTTTGTCGTTTTATTCAAAACTGATTCTTCATTTTTTGCTTCAATTCATCTTTTAACAACCGCTATCTTCAGATACTATTCTTACTTAATATGTCAAGTCTCAGATGTGTTGGACATTTCTCAATAACAATCGATCAAATTTATATGAATGTAATTTCAAGATTTCAAAGCTCACCGACCCCCACGATTTTACAGCGAGGCCATTCGAATGTTCATATTTTTGGACTATTTGAAGAAAGAAAACCAACCCTTGTCGGTAATCTTTCTCAAGTGCAGAGTCAGCACATTGGACCACTATTGGGTGACATTGGCTCTGGATCTCACCATTTAAACCAAAGAAGTGCCTTGAATCCTATGAAGCCTTTCTATTTTCATGCTTACTTGGTTCCAGTTTTTGGTAATCAGTATCAACTTTGGGGATGCCTCTTTTATTCAAGTAAACTAATCAGTCTTGCTAAAGAAGCATTTTCTTCTGCACAAATCGATTTATGTCCAATCCTGAACTACGACTCCACTATCTTTTTTAATATCCTGCATGTAATTTTTGAAAGCTCTTTCCAAATATCTCAGAGTACTCAAGATTGGAAAGCTGATCAACTTATCCGAGGAATCAAAACAGTTCTCAAAACACATCAACTTCAAGCAATAAATTTTATGATTGACAATGAACAAATGTTAAAGGAAAAGTTGGATATCATGTGGAGGCACCAGGACAACCATTGGCTTAGAACTGGATTCGATGACTATAAAGATCAGTTTCCTAACAATCAATTAACGCCTGAAGGAAACGGGTCAATACTTGCTGATGATATGGGTTTGGGAAAGACACTTTCAACTCTTTCTCTTATAAGTGCAACTCAAGGTGAAGAAAGACAATTGCAGGTATCAGAAAATCAAGAAGGTATTAATCGGAGTTCAGCCACACTGATTATATGCCCCCTGGCAACACTATCGAATTGGATCAATGAAATAAGTGTGCACTTTGAAGATAATGTGCTTCCTTTCAAGGTTCTTTATGGGAAGGATTGTCAAAATACTAATGTCAATGAGCTACAGGACACTGCTATTGTTTTAACAACCTATGAAAAAGCTAGCCCATCAATGTCAAAAAATCAAAGCCAAAAAAAGATACCGGTGACTCAAAAGCTCTTTTGGTATAGAGTTGTTTTAGATGAAGCTCAGTTAGTGCCCATTTCTATATCTAAAACTTAAAACTTAATTTTTATAATCAATTTTTATAAATATTCTTTTAGTTACATTAAAAATCCTTACTCGCAGAGGGCTCAAACAATATTTGACTTGGAATCCCAACACCGACTATGCTTGACTGGAACTCCACTTCAGAACAGGCCCACTGACCTTCAAAGTCTCATATTTTTTCTTAGAATCGAAAAGTGGCAAGAAGACTGGTTATGGAAGAATTTCCTTTTTCCAGGTTTGCAAAAAGGAAAGGCTAATTCTATTAAATCAATCAATCACTTAATGAAAGTCATAAGCCTACGTAGAACAAAGGATGCAATTTTGTCTCTTCCAAAAAAGATTCAAAGGGGGATATTGGTTCAATTAGCAGATCCATGGAGGTCTAAACTTGATGTGCTTCAAGAAGGATTCACTGAGCGATATGGGCCCTCCAGAAGCACTGACTTCCCTTGGGACTCATCTGAGTTTCTAAGAGAGCTGATGATTTTAAGAAAATTTTGCAACCATCCAATCTACGAAAATCTGGATGAAACTCCAACTTTTGATTTCACCTGGCAGCATTCCGCAAAGATTTGTCATCTTATAGGCCACTTTAAAAACTTTTTGTCTGGTGAAAGGGGTATAAATTTTCCAAAAGCTGTTATATTCTCCAACTTTGCAGACTTTTTGCAGATGTAAGTGATTCTATAATGAATTGTTTTACAAAATTGTGTTGGCTTATTAAAAACAATTTTCTAATATTTCAAAATAGAATAAAAATGGCTTTAGATGACCACATTATTAGGTATACCCAGCTTACGGGTGAACTCAGCAGGACAAAGCGAGACAAAAATATGCATGAATTCCATTTTAATAAAAATTGCCAAGTTTTGGTTGGAATGATTCAGGCTGCAGGAGTGGGTATAGATCTCAGGTGTGCTCAAAATGTATATATAATGGTGAGCTCAATGTCTTTTATTTCATATTAAGAACAAAAATATTAAATTTTTTATATGTTCAATGTTGAAATAGGAGCCAAATTGGAATCCAGCAGTTGAGCAACAGGCTGTTGATCGGCTGTATAGAATGGGGCAGCAAAATGAAGTAAATGTTTTGAATTATTTTGTACAAGGAAGTATAGAATTCAGCATGTATAAGATTCAAAGGAAAAAAATGGAGCTAAAAATGTAAGCCAAATTTCATTTCTATAAATTTTAATGATAATAGTAATCATTAAAATTATGTTTTTGTTTTCAAGGCTAAGTGTCCCAAACAGTGGAAATGAGGAGTATGAGTGTGCAAACCTATTATTAAGGGAGTTTGTCAATCACTCACATTAGAGGAAGAAAGAATTTCAAGGAGAGCAGGTAAATTTATGAGATTTTGAGGATTTAAAAGTCTGAGTTGTTGAGGATTTAGAGATGAAAGATATAAGGGAGAATAACAGTCATTCGGCAAACCCCAGGGGACATGAGAAGGATTAAGGTTAGGGGATAATGTTGAAACCAAACTGATTCTTTTGTACAAAGCCAAGTCCTTTAGCACACTTCCAGAGTAGGTTGAATTATCTCGAATATCAAAGTGTTGTTGGTCAAGATATTGTGCAACTTTAGAAAAATCTTCAGACCTCCATTGCATTAAGATACGTCTTAACGATCCATCATTATCAATTTCGGTGTCTGAACAACACTTGATGTTTGTGAAAAGGTTGTGATATGTTTCACAATGTGGAAGTTGTTTAAGAAGTTTAGTTCGGTTAATTGACTTCTAAGAATCTTTGTTATTTGAAATAAAGGTCATAAATAAAAACGGTTGAAAAAAAAGGGATTTTCATACTTTTTTTTTATTCTATATTTATGCTTTCTCACTTTGATTATTTCTTGAGAGCTATGAGAATCCTTCCCAAGTCTTAATCTATCAGCATGACCTAAAAACCAATGGTGAAGAACTCCTATTTGATTTGAGAAGCTAATTTGAGTTAAGTCAATTGGATATGCAATCAAATTATTGGTTTTTAAGGCATTGTCCCAGTGTTTAATGAGAATATTTGCCAAGACCTGGTTCCATTTGTCAAACCAATCTAGGTTCTAAGCGAAAGTTGATCCTGGGAAACCACACATGCGAAGGTGCTCAATAAAAGATTCACAGAAAATTGGTGGAAACTTTTCCGAAACCGCTGAATTTGATTCTGGATGAGGTAGTTCAAAGGCAATGTTGCAAGAATTCATGTCGAATGATGAAAATCTGTCTAATTGCTCTTCAGTAGGGTTTTGTTTCCATCCATTTGATTCTGGTGACATATCCAAAAGTGAATGACAAAAATTGTGTATAGATCTACAAAAGTGAGAATTGAATGGAGGCAAAATCTCATTAAAAATTCTATTAAGTATTCTTGTGTTTGTGGGCAGGTTTCCATGAGGAAAGTAAGAGCTAGTAGGGTTCATAAATAATTAGATTAAGAAAGTGTTCAATTAAATTAAACAAAGAGGAAGGATAAATTGTTGAGCTCCAAAACTTTATGATCAAAGTTGATTTAAGGAGAAATATCACAAAAATTAAGAATAAGAAATATTTCAACTTTATGGAATTATAATATGCATAAATTATATTTTTATATGCAACTTGAACTCAAAAGGAATGGTATAAAATAAAGAGAATGATTACGTGATAAAAGCAGACTCATTTAAGAAACGGATTTTTTTTTCTTTTCAAAAAATTCTTCCACAAAAATAATTTGTTAAATGTGAGGCTATGTTCATTTTTTGATTACCAAAAAATTATTTTTGGTCCAATATGATAGTAATACATATTCTATTGAGTAATTTTTTTCAACCTGAATAAATAGACTAGAGTGTCACTTCAACACATTTATGTATGAAAAGTTATACAAGGTTTCAGATTTTATGTAATTCTTTAAGGTTTACACTTTTGTAGCATCTATTATTTGAGTATTTTTGATTTTTTCTTTATAGAAAATTCTACCTAGTACAGACCAATTTTCAAATTGAAAGAAATATGTTTGTGATTGTTTTTACAAAATATTAAACTTATTTTTGGGTTTAACTTTGATTTTTGGGGTAATTTTTTAAATAATTATGTTAAAAATATGGATTACTTTTCTAATAGTCCATAACTAAGAATTTTTATCAAAATCAAATAATTATAGGGTAGTTAGATATAACTCAGAAGGCATTTGATAGAAAAATAATTAAGATGCTTGTGCGTACAACAGAATTTTTTCTATGATAGAAAATATTCTGATAAACATGCATGCATTGTTGTACAAATGCAGAGAGTATACAGAATACAAATAAAGTAGACTGCATAACTTTAAATTAATATATAATTTATCTGATTTAAAATTAAACATTTAAGCTTAAATAATTTCAACACATATTCCATAATATTCTTTTGATAAAAAAATGTAGCTTATATTAGCTAGTGCCTTTCAAAAAAAGGAATACCTTCAATCGGTAACTTCGAATAGCTAACTTATTCCTACAATTATCACAATTACAATGCCTCCATTTTTTCATGTATGTCAATGTCAAGATCTTGGATGTGTCAATAGAAAGTATCAAACTTCTTCTGGGTCCTTTGAAGTTGGTATGGCTTTCAAAAGCTCTAATTCTTATGCAAAACATCAAGAGGAAAGAAATAGGAAGGCCCAGATGGTTATTTCTTCAAACAATCCACTTAACATTGGAAGTTCCCGCTCCACAGAAACAGTAAGCTGTATATCTATAGTTCAATGTGAGAATTAAAGTCTTTATGATGTTTCAATGATTTATTACATAGGGGCAGTTGCTATTGGGGGAAGAAGTATCTTCAACAGTCTCTAGAAACTCAAATCTTGGGGAACGGTATAGCAAAATAATTATGTGGCAGGCAGCAAAGCTTTCTCTGATTCATCATTTGAGCAAAGAAGGTTGTATTCAATTTTTGGATGAAGAAATTAAGAAGCTCAAACATCTAGGTGATAGTGGAATACTGGATTCTGATAGCATTGTCCGCCTGGTCCCACGCTCGATAGATACAGTTTTTAGTCGATTAAAGCTCAACCAATCATTTTTCACTAAAACATGCTGTCCTAAATGCTTTTCCCTTTATGAGTATAACTCTGAATCTCAACCATCTATACTATTTTGCAATCAACCATTTCTTTCATCATCAAAGCGCTATTTAAAAATGTTTGGAGCAGGAAAAATTGCAGTTAAATGCAATGAAAGGCTGTATTTGATGGAGGAACATCAAGAACATGTAAAATACTTATCTCTTAAAACATTTCATCACAATTCTTTTATCGACTGGCTTAAGGAAAAGATCAAACTGTTCAAATTTGAGCTTCTGATTGAGAAGAAAACCCCTGTGGCAGAACGTGTAGAGTGTGATTTGATGAAGGATGTTTGTGATGGTTCAATTTGGAAAAACTTTCCCATAAACACTCCAGCTCTGGATAGCAATGATGATGAATATATGATAACTTCAGGCAACTTAATGTTTACTTTATATGTTGACTGGTTTAGGCCTGGTGGCAATAGGATTGGAGGTCATCAGAAGTCTGTAGGCAATATTATGATGGTGTGTATGAACCTACCTCAAGAAGATAGATACAAAATGGAAAATCTTTTTTTGTATGCTATTATACCCGGACCAACAGAACCCACAAGTGAACAGCTTAATCACCTTCTAAAACCACTGGTTAATGATCTACAAACTCTATGGGATGGTATATTGATTGAAAAGACATATCTTTATCCACGAGGCCGGAAATTAAGAGTTGCATTGTTCTCTTTGATAGGTGACATTCCTGCAATACGAAAATTGGCTGGCTTTTCGAGTCACTCTGCAAAAATGTTCTGCTCTTTCTGTAATATCTCTAAAGATGAAATTAGTGAAAAGAATGTGGGAAATTTTTCATTACGGAATCATGAGGATCATATGTGCTGGGCAACAAAGTGGAAAAATTCTAAGTCACATTGGGAGCGTGTATCAATTGTTCAAAATCATGGGGTATGATGGAGTGAGCTGAATAACCTTGAATATTGGCGTCCAACTGAATATTGCTCAATTGATGTTATGCATTCACATATGCTTGGCAACCTAAAAGATCACAGTCTAAGCTATTTTCAAATCCAAAATGCAGCAAAAGATCTAGAAAGAAAGCTGGAAAAGAATAAAAATTGGCATGTAAGAGAAGAAGATGATGATTTCTTTTCTGATACTTCACTGCACAAACATTCGAAAAAACGTAGAGGTAGCTTAAGCACCATGAATAATGATGATGATGATACAGGACACACGAGACAGCACAAGAGGCAAAGACGTACGAGTTCAAGACAGTCATCAAGTCATCATGGACTAGATAATGAAGGATTGGGAACAAATCAATCAAGAAGCCAGAGTAGGTCATCCAGCTCCAAATTTATTCCTCCATATAGCGATGTGGCCTCAATACAGTCTCACAGCAGTGACAGTAGGAATTCATTGTATAACTTAAGGCAAAGAAGCATTAGCATATCACAGAGTGAAGGATCTCACTCATCAAATGAGACAGCTAGAGATGAAGAAAATAAAAGGAAAGGTAAGGAGAAAGAAAATGAAGGTAGTAGTAATCCACGAATCACAGCAGCAGAGCTATAGGTTGTATGGAAGATGATTGATCAAGTAAGAAGACCTTCCTGGCTAACACGAGTTCCAAAATCAGTAGGATCTAAAAAGGCAGGATCCCTCAAGGCAGCAGAATGGCACATGCTGTATACTCTCTACTTCCCTTTGTCACTTATACCCCTTTGGTTTGAAAAATTTAAAGAATCTGAATCTTCAGCTTCCTCACCTGATAAACCAAGAGAATATTATCTTCTCAAGTCACTTGTAACATTATGCTCGATCACCAATTTTTTGACATTAAAAAATATACAGACTAATGAGCTTAAAGATCTAGATCAATTTCTGTTAGAGTATCGTGAGTGCCTTGAAGAGGGTTGGAAGAATATTAATGCAAAGCCAAATCTGCATATCACTCAACATTATCCTGAAATGATAAAGCGTCTTGGTCCACCATCAGGTACAGCTACTTGGTCTGGAGAGCAGGTGAATCATATATTATCTGAAATTCCAAACAATCACCATCCACGTATGTAATGTTTGTAAGCAATGATTTAAAAACTCAGCTGTGCTAATTTATTAATATTTACCACAGGAGAGATACCGCTAACAATGCTCAAACATTGGTATCGGAAGTCTAGGGTATTAGATCTTGGTGAAGCTGAAGATAATGATCAATGTGAGACTAAAAAAATCCATATTGATCTCAATAAACAAAACAAATGGATCAATCTAAGTATGGCATTATTTACTAAATGGGTAAGGGCACGAATGGGAAAAGAAACTTCAAGACGGGCTTTGACACCATCGGAGAAAAGTGGGGATCGGGTAATTGAAAATGTAGCAAGCATATTGATACATGGAAAGAGGTTTACTAGTTACCATCGACACATTGCTAATTCAACAATTGAATTCTACTATGGAAAAGATAGCCAGTTTGGGCAAATTGATGATCTTTTCAGATCAAAGGAAGAGATTGATCAAATATATTTAATAGTAAGTCCTTTCAAAGAGCTCCGTCCAGAAGAAACATCAAAGGATCCCTATGAGCTTTTCCCACAAGTGCATTGTTGGCTAGTAAGAGTAGCCAAAGCAACTCAAATTGTGATTAAGAAAGATGCAATAATTGGACATGCAGCTACTGTCGAGCACAAAAAAGGAATGTTTGGAATCAAAGACGAGGTTGTCACTGCCATTGGACTGCAGACAGTAGTGAGTGAAAAAATTAATCAAATTTATTTTCTGTTGACTAACATCTTTGTGTTAATTTGGGATTGGGGAAATTTGTAGGATTGGTGATATTTGTAAATGGCGAAAGAAATAATTCAATGCTCGATTAAAAAATGCAATGCATCCAACTTACCTTATCATAAATCAGTGAACAATTACTTTGGTTGCTTTTATTGCGAGAGAACCCATGCTTTCAATGAGTCATTTTTATCTTAAATGTAAGAATGAAAGAAATAAAATCATGATAATGAGAAATATGATAAAATTTTTACTTAATGAATGATCTTCTTGCTCATTCATCTACTATAAATAGTTTGACCTTCCAACTTTAGCTGATAGCTATATATTATTCACTTTTTTTTCGACAAGAGAACATACACGTTTACAAGACTATATACATAGTATCTTTTTTTACTTTAGCTTTGATAGGTATAAATTTTAACAACTGATTATTTTTATTTTATTTTATTTTATTACAGTTCATTATGGATGATAATTTTGAAGGGATGTCTGTTGACCCAACCGATTCTGATTGTTTTCCACCTCAACATACTAATACTGGAAATACTCCTCCACCACCCTCTGCTGATCCACCTCCAGATGCATCTCAATCTGTACCACCTAATCCCAATCCAGGCCAAGAGTCTCATTCAGAACCCATCAATTTTAATCCCAATCATCCTTCTGCTTCTGAAAGTGCTGATAAGCAAGCCGATCAGCTAGGAAGAGATTGGGCTAGTGAAGTATTGAGGGAATTTTTCGGAGACCAATCATCATCTGCTCAACCTAACCAAGGAGCAAGCACAAGTGGAGCAGGTAAGTCAAATTTGTAGTGTATTCTTTTATTGAAAAATAACCAATTTAATTAACTTATTTGAATTGTTAGTGAATCCCTCAATCATTATGGGTATCAGTGATTACCACAGACTCAATTCAGCAGAGTCTCATGAGCGAGAACGGGGGTTAAGGGCTGTAAGAGGCTTAGTTAGAAGAAATGATGTTCCCAGGAGCTCGGAAAGTCTAAATAGAAATATTTACCACTTTCTGAAGTATTGTTTTGGGGGACCAACACAAATATCAAAATATCCTGCGAGCCCAACACCTTTGGAGATTGAAAATTGGAAAGATTGGAACCAATTCAAACTAAAAACCATTCAAACTGTCCTAACCCAAGTCCAATCTTCTAACTGTGCCGATTCTGCAGCTGATCGACAATTTCTGATAACCAATTCTATAGCCTTCTTGCGATCCAAAATTCGACTACCCAAATTTTTTCCAGCACCTGAGCCTCGAGGACTAAAAGGAGGAGCACCGATCCCACTTTCTGTCAAAAGAAACTTAGAGCGTGAATTGCAAGAAAAAGGTTTTTGGAAATTCGCGTTTGATTGGACTTGCCGTGATTTTTCAGAATCAACTTGGAATCAAGTCATGGGAAGCATAGTATGCGACCACTGTACCAGATGGCTCACCACCTTGAATACAATTGATCAGTAAAAGCTTCAGTTCACTCAATGTGTTATTGAGAAATGGGTAGTTAATAAGAGGAAGGAGATGATAAGGTTGTTTGGGCAAGAAGAGGAAAGGGTAGCAAGAGAAAAGATTGAAAAGAGGGCAAGGGCACAAGTAAAACGTTATCGGACCAAGGTAAGTTTTTTATTTTACTTTGCTTTTTGTTATTATGAAGCTGATTTAGTTGGAATTCAGATTGCTAGTGCACGCTACAAGTTAGCAAGAGATCTCTGCAGTGATGTGCCAGGTTTTGTTGTGCTTTTTCATGATACTAGGTGCATCTCTGATATTGAGGAAGGCCCAACACCAGCCCCAACTGCACCTATCCGAGCTATTCCTGGATGGCGAAATCCTGAACTCAATGATTTGTTTAAAAAAATGGATAAGATGACAAAGGACTTAGCCCATACACCAGCTCAAAGAATATCAGCATTAAAAACATATTCACTGTCATCAGAAAGGACAGTTGCACAAAATGGTATATTCAATGTTCCCAAATACCTCCCCAAGAATTGCTATTCAGAAACATTTTTGCAAGGATTATCTGTGAATGAACGTGAGTCACTTGGGGTTGGAGCTGATATTGATCTGGTAAAGATTTGGGAATCAATTAATAGAGCATCAACATCATCATAACTTAGGTATAACGGTGATCTTCTGTGTAATATAGCTATCTTATATTGAATTTTATGTATTCTGTTTTTTTTCAAAGCAGCTTGGTAAATGTTATAAAGTGATATTGAGAGAGAGTAACATTTTATTTAAGAAAAACAAATAATGTATGAGATATAAAAATGTATTTTCAACAAATTGATGGTCCATACCTCTTTATGTCACATTTATGTATCCATATTAATTTCAATCGAATTTAATGTTGACCAATACATAGTGAATACACGCTATGCCACTTATACTTGCCAGGCATTGCTACCATTAAATATGCCAGTATCAAAAATTAATTTCGATCGAAATTAATGAGCATGATAATCATGAATTTCTGGAGTCAACTGCTTATTTTTATGCATGGTGCCTTGCCAACATTAATTTCAATCGAAATTACTTTTGATACTGGCATATTGCATGGTGTCTATTCCTGGAAAGTGTAAGTGGCATAGTGTGTATTCATTACATATTGGTCAACATTAATTTCAATAGAATTTAATATTGACATTTTCATATTGAACCCAAACCAGCAAACAACCCAAAAAATTCTTCATAAAACTGCTCATTAATTTCGATCGAAATTAGTGAGCACCATATACATATTGAATGGTAGTTATATCTGGTGTGTGTAAGTTGTAAAGCTTGTGTTCAATGTTTATTGGTCAACATTAATTTTGATTGAAATTAATATTAATGTGTAAATGATATTTACATGCTCAATATGCATTGTAATGTGTTTACTTAAGAATAGAGTGCCCTACTTTTCATATTAAATAAAAATGCTTGGTGGCATGTCAAATTCAATTTTTATTAAAATTAATGTTGACATGTTACCATGCATAACAGTAAGCAACTGACTGAATAAATTGATGATAATCATGAACCTTAATTTCGATCGAAATTAATGTTGCCAAGTGCAGATTGAAAAAAAGCTATGCCACTTACACTAGCCAGGCATATCTACTATTTATTATGTATTGATCAACATTAATTTTTATAGAAATTAATATGGATATGTAAATTTTATATTTACCCTCAACATGTATAGTAAATTTCAATACTTAAAAATACTTGCCGTCCTTTACATGTCATGCAAAAAAGCATTATATCACTTCAACATTAATTTTGATCAAAATTAATGTTGGCATGCCATTATGCATTGAAACAACTAACTGACTGAAAAAGTTCATGATCAAAATGCTCATTAATTTTGATCAAAATTAATGTTGACCAATACATATTGAATATAAGTAATCTCCGCTTACTCAGACCAGATATAACTACCATTCAATATGTATATGGTCAGCCTTAATTTCGATCGAAATTAATGGGAAGTTTTATGAAGAATCTTCTTGGTTGTTTTCTGGCTTGGGTTCAATATGCAAATGTCAACATTAAATTCGATTGAAATTAATGTTGACCAATACATAATGAATACATACTATGCCACTTACACTTTCCAGGCATATATACATGCAATATGCCAGTATCAAAAGTAATTTCGATCGAAATTAATGTTGGCAAGGCACCATGCATAAAAATAAGCAGTTGACTCCAGAAATTCATGATTATCATGCTCATTAATTTCGATCGAAATTAATTTTTGATACTGGCATATTTAATGGTAGCTATGCCTGGCAAGTGTAAGTGGCATAGCATGTATTCATTATGTATTAGTCAACATTAATTTCGATCGAAATTAATATGGACATGGACTATGCATAAAATTCCTATAAGTATAGGTAAGCTAAGCAGTTAGATAAACTGGTTTGATCAAGTACACCATATAAAAATTGATGTTTTAATGCCTTGGTTTATTTTGATCAAAATTAATTTTAAGCCATGCATGTTGAATTTTATCTATGTCTGTGTAGTCCATGTGAAATGGCTTGTATTCAATATGCAGGGGTCTATATTAATTTCGATCGAAATTATTAGGTTCATTGACTCATAAATTTGATGGTTTCTGTCAGTGTTTCATGCATGGTGCCATATGATACTTGTTGATTCCTATCAAAATTAATTTCAACACCAATATATTGAATACAAACCATGGCACTTACAGTACTTGGTCATAGCTAAAATTTAATATGCTAGTCTCAAAATTAATTTTGATAGAAATTAATCAGGATCCATGAAGTTTATCAATAGTGTATGAGTTAAGTTTCAAGTCATATGTTTCATCATTTTCTTGCACCCATTTCTAGGTTATCTAAACAATTTTTTTCAAGTTTTATTATATTAATCAAAACTGTGGTAAGTTGTGAAAAATTAGCTAATCCAAATCTCAAATTGAATATTAATATTTTAATAATTTTGAATGTTGCTTAAGGTATTTCATTGGGTGATTCATAATAATATTTTATCAACTTAGTAGTCCTATAACTTTTGAAAAGTAACAATATTGGTATAGTTAGGGACAACAATGCAATATCTTGTGCAGACTAAGATATATTGCAAAATAAAACTATTCAATTTTTTTTTCCCTTAGTTGTATCCAAGTTTATCAAAGGTTTGGTCACGGTGCCCACACCCTAGCCTGACACTCCTCCTGTCACTTAAAAAACAAATTCTTATCTTAAATTCTAATGTTACCAATTTCATATTTATAATTCATTTCTTGTTTGATGAGGCATATCAGTATATATGTGAATCTCGCATTGTCATCTGAAAGTAAATTTAACAAATATTCATAAAGGATTATCCTTTTTTTTTCATATAATATACTAATTAAGTGTATCTCCATTGTTTAGGAGTAAATTCTAATTTAAAAGATTTTGTATTTACCCGTGGCAATTTGCATATGGGATATAAATTTTTTATTATTTGTTTTTCACACTAAAAGTCCCCAAAGAATTACTAGTATTTTCTGTTAGCTACATCAAATTTTGCTTCAATAAAAACAGATTGTGATTTAGCATGTTACTCAGTTTACCCCACTATGAATAATACATGTTAAAAAAAGCTCAAATAATATAAAATCCCCCTCTTTATGTTTTCTGTTTCTTTCATCCTCACTTTAGTTTTAATCTTATTCAATTTTTTATCCTATTAAATTATCAACTTCAATTTTCTAGAATAGAGTTTCTTATAATTATTCATCATATTACATCATAATTTTTTGATATCAAATACTTGTTTTTAATATTCATTAATCAATATGTCTAGTATTCAAAATCCTACACCTCCACTTTGTATGTATATCATGTTCCTCTCTCTTAATTTATATATTTCACTTATGTTCTATATCTTTTTTTTTCAAAAATTTGATTTTCCAGCACCCAAATGTGTTTCATCCCACTCTCTGATTGATACTCGCTTTGAAGCTTTTGAGCTTGCACCATGTCTGCCACATGGCATGGCACCTAAACCTCCTGTACTTAGCAATGAGAGGCAGGAAATAACAAGAGTTCAGTATCGCAACTTACTTGAATTGGCTAGAGATAAAACAGAAGAGCTTGTCAAGATCCTTAACAATAATCCTTCTCCTTCATATTTATCTAACCCTTGTAATGACTTACTCCAATATGTGAAAAGCCTTGAAAAATGTATGTTCATCACCTTTTTTGTCTCCTTTTAAATTAGTAAATAAGATTATTAATATTTTTTTTCTTCATATATATTTGTAGCTTATGAGGAGGGTATGATTCCTCCTGATGAAATCATTGTCATTAGGGATGATGATGAGACAGATGAACCATCAGATTTAACTCATGCTTCAACTTCTAAGGAAAATCTTGAAACACCTGTTATCCGCTCCAAGAAAAAGAGATTATCCCAAGGCTCCTCTTTTGTTCGACGTATTAAACCGGCTTCTGCTAATGAATTTTCTGATGTATCAAATAATAAATCTCAAAAAAAAAGCAAAGGTTTTGATAATGAGTATATTCATGTTTCCTTTTTTTTTATTGTTATTATTTTATCTTTAAAATTCTATCATATATCTCTTTTATTGCTTACATATTGTACTTTTTATCTTTCTTTTGATATTTTGTACCAGAAACTCACCTGCTGTAGATTGTTCCATCCATAAACGCCCTCTCCCTGACGAAGATGATGAAAAGAGCGATGAAAATAGCGATGATCAACTGTCAGAATATGAAGCTATTCTTGTTCATCAAAAAAAGCAAAGTTTAAAATCTTCTTCAAGACATGTTGATATGTTTGATAAAGATGATGATTCAAACAGCTCATCACAGAATTCCTTCATTTCTAAGAAGCAATACCCATCACCTCTTAAATTACCTACTTTGACCTCCTTGAAAGCTTCTCTACCAATGAAATCAACTCCAATCAAGATATCGAAAAAACCTCTAACTTATTCACCCTCAGTTCTAAAAGAATCTGATTTGCAGGAGGAATTCTGTAAAATTCATAATTTTTATAAAGGTAGAATCAGCACGGAAAAGGTCCTCAGGTCGTGGTTGGAAATTGTTACTCTCCTCAAATTACGCTCTTCTACTTCTTCCCAAGAACCCATGTCAAATATTCCAATGTTTACTTTTCATTGGGAAAAATCTTGTGGAGAAGATTGGCTTTCAAAACTTACTGAGTTATGTAAGTTACCATAATTTTTAGTCTTGACTTTTGTTCTTTTACTTATTTTTTTTTTCCTTTTGTAGCAAATATTTTTTTAGAGATTGATAGCTCACAGCTATGGGTACTCGATAATATTGATTTCAAAAAAATGGAAGATTTATGTGATCCTGATGGTTTAAATACTGAAATTCTTTCCTCAACAAAGAAAATGGATCACCCTGAATCCGATCTTATCCGAATGCTCATGAGATTAATGATCCCAAGTGACCACTGCCGTTCTTCATGGGTATCTCTTATATCATCTTCACTTTATCTGACCGCACATGAATTCAGCCAGCTTCCATCACATCAAAACATTAACTCAGTTTGTCCAATTGAACGTGGTCTTCAGCTTCTAGCTCACCTTTCAAATCTGAAGAGTCCGATTTCTGATGGCTTAGAAGTTGGTCCCACTGCACTTCAAACCCGTGATATATCAATGTCAACTCTTCTTCAAATCAGCAATATTATCATTGATATAATTATGTCAATTATCATTCTTAAATCAAAATATTGTGCTGCAACAATATCAAGTGGCAAGACTAGTGAAGCTCAACAATCAAGTGAGAAAAACAAAAATACTGAACTGACTATAATGAGAGAGAAACAAAAGGCTGCACTAAACAAAATAAATTCTGAATACTCCCACCACCGATATCAATCTTTCACATTCTATATAATTGATGGTGTCCGTGGTTTATTTCTGAGCTCTCAAGATCATAGATTGGCTTCAGCAGCTGATTGCTTGGAGGTAATATCAGAAGTTAAGTTTCTTAATTTACATGAAAAAAAAATCATTTAATGGAAGAAATAATTTGGAAAAATTTAAATAACTATATTTTAACATTAATAAAACCTTTTATAGGCAAGTGTGATCCATTTCCTTTAAAATTTGATACCTCAAGTTCTCTGGGAATTGCTAGGGCTATTTCTGCAGATTTTCTTAATCACTGGAGCTCCATTCAGCCAGTATCACCTTTTTTTGCTAAACATAGCCTTTCAATAAATTAATATTCCAACATGTAAATAGATAAAGTTCTGTCTATATGATATATCTTGTATAATTCAAGTTATTTTCCTTCAAATACGTCAAAAATGTGACCATCTTTGAAATTTATTAAGTAACCTTTGACATGATTTTCTAAATTAATTATTAAAAAAAATTATTGTAAGTCCAGAAATAACAAAGATTTTAAAATATACTTATATGATTTCAAATACTTGTATTAAATTCTTAAATATTTTATTGTTTATATAAAAATATGATAACTGCTCTAGTTTTGTTACTTTACCTTTAATATTATATAATCTATTAATTATTACAAATATTTTCATTGATTGTAACATTTTTAATCAGAAGTAGAACAATTTAAATAATTAAATGAGTACATTCTTAAAAAAATACAATTTAATCTATTATTGATTCAAAATTCTTTCTTCAACTCTTTATTATTAACTTTTTTATTAATAAGCCTGTTTGACCTAAAATACTATACAGTTAATTTGGTAGCATTAAAAGCACATTTTTATGGCTAATATATTTCAAATTCTTTATTATAGTTTTTTTTATTTTAGAAACTTTGCTACCAATTTAATAAAAATGACATTTAAAGATTTCACAACTTATATATTTCCTCAAAAGTAAATCAAATTTTCTTATAATATTATGAAAAAAAATTATTTTATTTCACAAATAAAAAAATAGATAATACTATAATTATCAAAACTGAAAATGTTACAGCTACTCCCAGTATTTATCATGTTTAAATTTGCATTAAGTTGTGTATATACAATATAAATTTTTAATATTTATATATCTAGATTTTTTAGATTTGTCTTAACTTTAGATAAATAATACTTTGCTGATTCTATTTCTTCCTCTATTAAGTCATCTCTTTTCAAAAAAACTCTCAAAGCACTAATCAAATATTCTAACCTAAATTTTTCTTTTTTAATTTCTAAGTATTCTGAAATATCAATATCAAAAACATTAAGCTTTTCTATAGCATGAAAAAGTCTAGTGCTGATTTGAATAGAAGAACCTATCCTAGTGAAGCCAGGAATTTCATGACATCTTGAGGTAAAATGCCTTAGTTGATTGGCAGGCCATAATGTCACTGTTATTCCATTAGTTGCTTCAAAGTTGATTTTACTTCGAATTTCGGGAAACATAAGTTCTCCACCTATTTGTCGTGGTTGGGTCTTATCATACTTCATATGAATGGTGTTTTTTTCTGTATCTTTAGGAAAAAATATTCCTAAAGTATACTCACTTGCATCCTTATCGAGATGAACCTCATTAGAGAACCCATTACCATTCCCTCCAGATGTCCAAGTTAAATTACTAGCAAACAGTACACCCTCTTCTTCACTAGAAACTTTTGAAAATCCAGGAATACCAAGTTTTGCGCAAAGATTAGTTGCCTCATTGTACTTTACATATGATATTTTTTTAAAAAAATATTCAAAGTACATTTCAATACTCTTCATTTGTTTTTCATATTCATCTGTTTTTACAATATCATCAGTGTATTCATCTGCAAGGAAAAGCATTCAAAAATTCAGTATTTAAATTAAAAAAAGTGATACTTACGAATATGTAAAGATTTCTTTCTATCTAAAATAAAGCCACCACCAAACATTTTTCCAAAACCACCAGCTCTTTGATGATAACCATTATTTTTAATTTCATGTTCGCAGTAAGAAAGATCCTTAATGCATTGCACCGTAGCTTCTAACATATCTAGTTCTTTGAGCTCATGAATTTCAAAAGTCTGCACAAGAACATTAGGTATTAAGACACCTTTTGGTTTATAAATACTACATCCAGGAAAAAAATTGTAATAATTATTGCAATCAGTCATATTATTTGCATAAGATCGTGCATAGAAATGTGGCTTCTTCCCGTTTGTATCCATTCCAAGAGCGTTTACAAGTTTCATTCCAGTAGCAATGTCTTTCGCCCACCTATTGTTAGAGTTCTTCCCTGGCCGTTTTTTTTTCAAATCGTTACTCATTGATGGTTCAATCCTAAGAGAATTCAATTTTGATTTAAAATAGAAAAAAATCAAAAATTAGAAAATAGTAACATAATTTCAATTATCAGTCAATGATACCTTTAACTTTATCATATCTTCAATATTAGAAATACAAAAGTTAGCATATCTACATATTAGAAAATTTATATACTTTTTCTTTATTTCAAATATTAAGAAAGCTTTTCAAAGGTATACTTTATTAAATTATACATATAAAGAGTATAGCTTTATCCTGTATGCATTCAGCAAGTAGGAGATTTGGCTCAACACTTAATATTAATAATATATTGAAAGTATAACCCCAATACACTAGTAATATTAAAAAATTTACGGAATTATGATATCCACATATATAAAATGAAAAATCTTGCTCTGATCAATATATTGACTTAGAAAGTTATACTTCAATAAATTATTAATTTTTAAATTGTAGCATTGTCCTGTATGCTTTCAGCAAGTACGAGACTTTGAAAAAACTTAAAAATCAATAAATTAAAGGTAAATTACAAACAATCTAATTATTATTATGAAAAGCAAAACATTATCCTGTATGCTTTCAGCAAGTACGAGATGATGTTTTACTTTTCATATTAATAATATAATGGTTGAGAAAGTATTAAAGAAATATAGAAAAATGATAAGCAAAACATGAACTTACATGTCTATGAAATCTTCTTCCATTTTTAGCTGATTAATCAAAATTAATTATAAATTTTATTTTATAATCACTGTTTTAAAAAATAAATGGTTAGATAAATAAATTGAACATTTTTGATAAGGAATAAAGAAAAGTTAATTGACAAACAAATAAAAAAACTTTAAGTTAACTGAAAAAGAATTATTTTATAATGAATCGAAAGGGTACAGTAAAAGATACCATAAAAATAAATTCAGAATTAGAATCATTAGATTAAATTGTCAAAAGTGTAAAAAAGTGTAACAAACCAAAATGATATGAAATGCAATAGAAAGAAAAATTTGCTTACCGGTAATCAGATAAGGTCAAGAAAATAGTACCAATAATTCAAAATGATAAAGCAAAAATATGATTGATAATTTTTGAAAAAGGTAAGTGAGAATGAGAAAGGAAAAATAAATTGGGTGGAAAACAGATGTATATATCATGAATTTTCACTGATCACATTTTCAAAAAAATGCAGCTCTCCAAGTCATATGATAAACTTCATCTAAATTCCAAGAATGATGTTGCCAAGGCACTGTACACAGCATGATCATTTTTTCCTATGCATATACTAATTCCAGCTAGAATTTACTTGGCTGCATGTTGTACAGATGCACATTTGTGGAACACTGAATTTCACATCTAAAAAAAATTGACGCCACATAATTCTAGCTACCATGTTTCACGTAGCTAAAAAACATACACTCATCACATTTAAATTTACATTGCGCCAAAATTAATTCATTTTTGAATTTTTTTAAAGGAAACTATAATGTGCACCACCTATTTCTAAAATATGAACCTCTGCACCATATTAAATTGGGAGACTTTTAATTATGCAATTTTTTTGCCGTGACCTTTTTCCTGATCTTACTTGGTTCAAAAAATTGAAACATGGCCAATGTTGATGAAAGAAACATTTTATTTTGTTTCTATGTGTAACAATGGAAGGCTGTTTCTTACTGGCTGAAGAGTGTTGTATATTTTATTTGAACAAATTTTTATTTTTTTATGTATTTTATTTAAAAAATTTACTTTTTATTGCAGCCAGATTTATACTGGCTGCTTTTTAGAAACCTTAATCTATGACCCAAGCCTTTGAAATTGGCTTGGGTCCCTTACATTGCAATTTAGTACTTCCAGCCAGGGGAAACCTGGCTGGAAGTGTCTCTTTCAAGCAATCGAAGTCGCTAAAAGCAACTTCGATTGCTTGCTGTAATGTTTGCCACCCTCCCAGCTAATTTACTAGGCTGGGAGGTGGCCAAAGCAGTGTGCAACGCGCGTTGCACAATCGCTACCATATCTCATGCAGCTGATATCAAGTCAGCTACATGAGATATGCGCATTACTTGCAGCAGTGATGCGTGTTGCATGTGCTGCATGCAGTGCATTGCACAGCCAGTTTTTTTCTGGCTGTGCAATGCACACAGAGAAACCAAAGTCCCTGCAAGGGACTTTGGTCTCTAAAATGGAAGCGACTTTCCCTACCAGGTGCAATCTGGTGGGAAAGTGAGAGAAACGTTAGACCGAAGTTGTTTGAAAGCAACTTCGGTCTTAAAAACATTAAAAATCATAAAAAAAAATGAGAAATGTAGAAAAAAAAAAAATTAAAAATTAAAATGTGAGTATAAGAAAAAAAATAAGTGCTAGTGATACCAAAAATCCAAGCCAATTTCATTTGGCTTGGTTATTTAATAATTATTTTTTAATACATTAAATTTAAAATTCAAACACCATAAAATATATGAATTTTTTTATATGAATATTATAAATTTAATCTACCTCTTTCTCATAATTATATTTATAATTTTGTTTTTTTAATTTTTGACATTTAAGTTTATTTTTTGGAAATACAAAATTAAATTTTCAACTAAATTTTTTAGTAAGGTAAAATAAATTATAAATTTGACATTTTGTAATTGAATAATGAAAAAAATTTTAAATTTATTTAAAAAATATTTTTGTTAGAAGAATACAAATATTTTAAGGGTAGAAATATGGTGCAAATTGTAAGTAAAAAAAATTATATTTTTTTTTGTGAGGGGTTATTTCTATTTTTAAAAATATTTTTCAAAAACATTCATTAAATACTGAATTAAATTACTTTGAAACTCAAATTTTTTGTAAAATAATTAAAAATGAAATAATAATATTGTTGTATTTGATATAAAATTTGAATTGGTAATATTAATGTCTCTTTAAGTAAATTTGAAAATCATTTAAAAAGACCATGTTGATAAGTACTTCATTTTTGATATACAATGGTTATATATATATCTTATATATATTTCTTGAGTGTTATTTTTATATACATTCAATAAAATTTGTAATATAAAATGCCATTTAATAATTAATTAATGTTCAACTTAGTTATAACAACCTCATATTTAATACCAGCCACTAGTATTTACTTTTTAATTTAAAACTCCAATATAATATGAGAGTATCCTTATTTTGGCTGTATGTAATGAACAACAATAACAGACCATAAATGAGTGGGTAATTAATTACAATAAATAGTTGAAGAATAACCTATAAGAAATGATAAGTTTATCAAAAAGAGTACATTAAAAAAATATACTTTTGAATTTTTTTTGATATAATTTGGGTAGTTAAATGAAAATTTAAATTATCAGACATCAAAATGGATAAAATCTAAAAGTGGTGTTTATATAATAAGCCTCATATAAAAAAAAGGATAAAAAATCTACTATGTAACTAAATTATTAAATATTAAGGTATTATTAAAATTATTGAAAAACTTATTTTACAGTTATAATGAAATCTGAAGGTGAAAATAATGGTGGGATAATAGTAAGACTATGTGGAAACACTTTAATTTATACATACTTTCAACTATGTTCAGATAAAAAAATTGTTAAAATTGTATAATAACATCTAGTTAATAGTGATGCAATTTTATTTAGATCAAGAATAAATTTTTCTGAGGAAAAACTAATTAAATTGAGATATGGCCATCTCCTTTCAAGAGATAGAATAATAATAAAAATTTAAAAAATTATAATAAGTATTCTTAATCACCATTTTTGAAAAGTCTCTAGTAAAATTCATTATAATATATCATTCATTGATTACATTATATGGAGTTTCATCTTAAAATAGTGATGTGCAGCTTTGAACTTATGTTATGAAAAACAAAAAAGTTAAAAAATATATAGTTATACTAATGAAAAAGCCAAAAATAAAAATACTATTATAAATTAAAAAAATAAAACTACATAAATTTTATTCTGCTCTAATGATGGAAGGGTACTATGTATGAATTTCCACTTGTTAAATCCAAAGCTGATTTAAGGCTAGTTAACAGGTAGAGCTATTAAGTTTCCTTAAATTCTAAAAATAACTTATGCATTTTACTAATTATTTTTTTCTTGTTTTCTTTCCAAAGTTGTTAGAGTCGCTTAATTAATACTGTTATCTTGATTGTAAGATATATAATTTTTTTTGAATACATGATTTATTGTTTCAAAAATTATATTATAAATTTAAATCATTTATTTCATTTTCTAAAGCTTCATTGTCAAAGACACAACTCCATTTTCTATTACTTAACAAATATATAAAATGTGATAGTAAAATTTGAGGAATTTTCTTTTTGAGAGGGTCAAACTATATTGTGAAGATTTTTATCTAGAAATTCTTGTACTCTAAAACCAAATAATTTTCTCCCTTAAGTAAGCCATTTCAAAAATATGAGAATATAAACAAGAATATTAACTTATCTTATTTTTATTTTCTTTACTGAAAGTTTAAGTTCAATCCCTTTTTTTATATGACATTAGTATAAAAACATGGTTAAATGCTACTATATAATTAATTTTTATTATATATATATATATATATATATATATATATGAAATATTTAGAAGGTCATCCTTTTTTATTTACTTGAATAAATGGCTCAATTATAATACCCAACACTTATTAATGTTTCCCAAACTCAATAACAAATTTCTCATATGAAATATTAGCTTCTAATATAAGAAGTTTATCTATAGATGATATTCAACATGTGTTTTTACTTTTTAGATTCAGCTAAAATTAAACAAAAGGAGAAATCATGCATATGTGTATAAATGGTAACCATATGTTACTTAGAGGATTGTGAAATTCACTCATCAGAATGGTTTAAGTATTAAAATAAATTGAGGTCATTATTTTCTAGTATTTGAAACTAATTAGGAAATTATTCTAAAAATATATTTTAATGTGTATCATGTTTAAAAAGTTGGAGATATGATTTTTGAAAATTGTGAGTTTCTTATGAGATACCAAGCTTTAGTTTACATTGTTTCAAGTAGAATAGAATTTTAGTATTAGAAATTGAAAGCAATGTACCATTATCAGATTTTAACTGTGTTCTACTTATAGAATGATTACATAACATTAGACATTATTAAAATCAAAAAGGTTTAAAAGATATTTAGAATTTTACCAAATTTCACCATTTATTAATCTTTGATTTGAAAGCAAACTATGATGTACACTCACTAGAAATAAGCAATCCCAATTTTAACATAATTTATCAATCCAAAAATAATGAGTCAATTAACATGAAAATGTATATTATTTCAAAACCAATTCTCTAGATTTAAAATATGATGCTTTAATAAAAAATTATTACAAAACTTTAATGCAATGAAGTCTCTTAAAAAATTCAAAAATAGAATATCAAAACAAGTAATTTCTGCAAAAAAAACTACTAACTATTGTAGATAAAGCATAAAAATAAGTCATATTTTTTAAAAAAATGATCTAACAATATTTATTTTTGTTAAAAAAATCAAAACATTGTTAAGCTTGCTTGTTATAATAATGTTAAAATCCACTAAACATTATCTAAAGGTGGTAAAATATGTTAAAAATAAGTTGAATTTTATGAGATAAAAATCAACAATTTTGTATCATTTCCTGTTGTGCTATGACTTTATTCCACCCTTTTTATCTGATTCTTCCAGTATTACTTTGCTATGATCACTAGTTTTCAAGTTAAAATTTACAAATGTTCATTATACTTGATAATATGAAAAATAACTCAAACTTTTATAACTACAAAATAAGATTTTGTAACTCCTTCTTTCAATAAATATTTGAAGAAATTTTTAGTTTATTTGAGTAATGATTTTAAGAATAACAAAAAATTTGAAATTCACAAGGAATTATTTCCAGAGACTATAATTATTTACTTTTGTAATGCATGAGCTACTTATCAATGATGTAAAACATCAGAAAAGTAAGTTATAGTTATAAATCTACAGATTATACTGTTTCTGGTATATATATCTTCAATAAATCTTTCAAACTTATCTTAGCCTACATACCACACAATAGAAAATCATTATATTAAAAAAGGAAAAAATTCTATGATAATATCATAAAGAATGATAACCATGGATTAATATTCCATAAAAATGGTTAATAATATTTTAAGAGAACCTAAATCAGTATTCTTTCATCAAAATATATCCTTTTTGTCTTTGTAATTTATTCCAAACAAATTTTTTGAAAGTTGAATCTATATATCTAATGCCAAAACCACTATTAAGTTCCCTCTTAGACTTTTTAAGAAATTATATATATATATATATATATATATATATATATATTATTTATCAAAAATTGAAATAAAGAATAAAAACATAATTTTATTTACCTTTAATTATTTAAATATAGAGTATTTTCAGAATGCATTGTGGTTACTTGTGAAGGTTAGAAGATTTGAAGTTGGATTTATGAGTTTTTAGAAGGGCAAATATTGTAAAATTCTTTCATAAATATTTATTTCATAATTTCAAATGTTGAAATCTACAAACTAATGGGATTTAATATTATATTGAGGTTTAAAATCTGTTTTCTACTCAAGTAAAATAAAATAAAATGATGATATCAAAATTGAAATTAAGTTAAAACTTTTGATATGCTCTATCTTCAATTTTATTGATAGTGCATCAAAAATTTAAAAATATTTTTTTCCTTCATCACTTTTTACATAAAAGATAGTTTTATCATTTTATGAATAAAAGATTGCTTATATAAATTTAACATCTATGTCAACTGTTTATGACTATTAATCTATATAATAAATTTTTTAGAAGAAAAAATAACATCAGTATATACTGACTTTGAAATTATTCAATTTAAAATAGTTTACAGGTAGATAATGAAGGGTGATTTCATTTTTGAATATGAATTATAGAAGTCTTATTTTGTCAATTTTAATTCTTTTTGAGCTCAAATGTATCCACCGCAACTTATGTAAGAATAAAAATTATTTTTATTGAAATTTACATGAGAAAGTATGCCTATTATTCAAAATCAAACTTTCTCTAATGGTGTTTTTCAATCATTATTTCCATTCATAACAATAAAAAACATTTCAATTTGCTGATGTTTTAGTTTTTGATATCCCCAAGTTTATATCTCAGGTGTACTTTTCACAAAATTATTAAAAATATAATTTTCGAAATACATGATAAACTTGAAAGTGAGGGGGCATTAAATTTTTAAAAATGAATTCTAAATTCAGGATGGATAGTATTTTTTCTATTTTCACAAATGAACAATTTTTTGTTTCAATTAATCCCGAAAGAAAATTTTGTTGTAAGCATATTATATTATATTTATTATGATTTTAAATACTATATTTTCAAGATTTGTGTTTAATATTTCCTGTGAAAGTTAATGTTAATGTGAATTTAAAGTAAGCTTGAAGAAATTTAATCAATAGGCATATTGGATATTTAAAATAATATTTTGCTCCAATCTTGAATCATCCTGGGCTAAAAAATATCCCAAATAAGGTTTTTGTGGGTCAATTTGGATTTAAGTAGGATTAAGTGAGGTTTAATAAAGGACAGATAAAAGGCTAAATTCATTACTAGTGACTTTTTTCTCAAAATAGTTATAAAATATGTATCATTCTGGAATCAAGCTTCAATAAAGTTGAATTGAAACAGAGATAATTTCTAGCAGCACAACACCATATTTACAAAGGTGTAAAATACCTCAAATATTAGTCATAATATAGGAAGGCAAGGAATCTACAAAATTCACATTTTAAACGAGGATTTATATTTTGAATTTGAAATTGAGAAATGGAATATTATTTTCCAATTTAAATATCTATTAGTCATTTTACCAAAAGTTTTCAGTAATCAGATTGAATTTTGATGGTATTTTGTTGTAGATTAATCATTTTGATGAGCCATTTACTCAAAATTACTGGTTTCGGTTCTAATATTCCATGTGAAATTCATTACGAATCTTTTTGAAAGTGAATAATTGACATATTGGATATGCAAAAGCTTATGTTAGATCAAAGTGAGATCAAAGGGAGTTCAACTGATGATCAAATTAGGATTTTACAAGATCAAACGGTGATCAATGTAGGTTCATCTTGAGCTCAATTTGTGACAAATCTCTGACTAAATGTAAGGCCAAACAATTTCCTACATGGTGATGATGTGTGCATAATTCAAGCATAGATTTGTGGCTCAACGGAGTTCAAGCAAGGGGTATTGCTAGCAATACCCCCCCATTTTTTCTGTGGTGCATGATTCTCCATTAGCTGGTCATTTTGGGGTTGATAAAACCTACAAGTTAATAGCGAGGGATTTCTTCTGGCCAGGTATGACCAGGGAAATCAAGGCCTATATAAAATCTTGTTAGGAATGTAATAGGAATAAGGCTCCCCGTCACCGGAAGTTTGGGTTGCTTCAACCACTTCCTATTCCCTCTAAACGTTGGGAATGTTTATCGATGGATTTTATTTCTCAACTTCCTCTTTCTAATAATTTTGATGCTATATTAGTAATAGTAGATAGATTTTCAAAAATGTCTATTTTCATTTAAACCAATACTACTGCTACTGCAGAAGATTTGTCAAAATTGTTTCTAGAATATGTATTTTCCAAAGACGGCTTACCTAATTATATTATTTCAGATAGAGGCTCATTGTTTGTATCCACATTCTGGACTCAACTGTGTTGACAACTCAATATCACAAGGAACCTCTCCACAGCTTATCACCCTGAAACCAATGGGCAAACGGAAAGGGTCAACCAAATCCTCAAACAATATCTTTGAATGTATGTCAGTTACCAACAAGACGATTGGACCACTTGGTTACCATTGGCCCAATTTGCTTATAATAACTCGACTCATTCTTTGACACAACAATCTCCTTTCGAAACTGTTTATGGAAGACATCCTTGATTCAACTCAATCCATGTAGGAACTAGTCATCCTGCAGAACATTATCTTCGAACCATATCACGACTCCAAGAAGAACTTAAATCAAATTTAGAATTAGCGGTTCAAAGGTACAAGGAACAGGCCGACAAACATCGTCAAACTGCTCCTTCTTTTAAACCAGGCGACAAGGTATGGCTCGACGCACGAAACATTCGAACGACTCGACCATCAAAGAAACTGGCTGAAAAACTGTCAGCCAGGCTATTCCAGGAGTCCAGTAAATGATATGTAACTTATAAAACCTGAAAAAGTCGGTAAGAATTGTATTTAATGAATATAACTTAATATTTTATTGCATAATAAAATTATATAAGTATTTTATTATATACAAGTATTACATTAAATTTATTGGTTATATAAATTTTTATATACAGTTAAATTGAACATAATATAATATATTCTACAAATCATGGCGCATTTTTATGTATTTAATAATTATAAATTTATATTTAATTAATTGAAAAAACATATATTATAATTATAAGTGTAAAATTGACTTATAATATATTTAAATTAATTATTTAAATTTATATATTAAATAACACCTCTCATATAATACTAAACAATAATTAATGACGCTTCTTTTGACTCTTAATTGTGTTAGAAAAAACAAATAAATTAATTTATACTAAATTGAGATTAATTACATGTTTTGTTGCGTCAAAGTATTTTTTGTTTCACTTAAAATATCCTTTAATCAGACTGTACCATCTGTTTGGAATTATTTTTCTCATAGTTCCTATGTTCCAATCTTGTTTAGTTATTCACTATTTTCACTTACTGATTTGGGAATTAATGGCGGGGAAATTGGATTCTTAATTGGGGTTTTAATTATTTGTTTCATGTTTTTCTCTACATTGTTATGTTTCATTTACTCTTTGATATATTTGTTTTATTCCATTCTAATCATTGTATTTACAAATATAGTAGCGCTTCAGAGGACCCATTGCCTATAAAAGGGCCTTGGATAATCCACTGTAGCCTCATCACTTATTAAACACTCAACAAATTAAAATAACTATTTTATTACGTTTATAATTTTTATTAGTAATACAATTCTAATTAAAAGTCTATATAACAAATCAAAGGTTGCTTTAAGTCTGATAGTAATTAAAAGTGTTTGCCGCGCAGAACCCTTACATTGAATAATATTATTATTAACAAATTCTAAGTTTTTGTCATCTCTCAAAGTTGCTCGCCGTTGTTTTTCCCTCTTAAATAAATTAAATATATTATTACAAATTATTTCTTTTATTTTCCCTTGTCATCCTCCTTCTCTCCTCCTTTTTCTCCTATTTTTCTTACCTCTTCTAGACGACTGACCGACAACTGGGGGCCTTTCCAAACGACGACGACAATCGAGCCTGGCGACAAATGACAAAATGCACGGACCACCTAGCAAAAACAAAACTTTTGCCGCGACTGTGTTTCGAACTTGGTTTCGACATCTTAGGTTTATATTATATTAATTTTTATATAATTTTGAAGTGATTTTTCGATCACTATAGTAAGTTCACCTTTGCGCCTCTCACTCATATTACTATAGTTTTATTGCAATAACAGTGATTGTGTCTTAATTGCTGATTCACTGAGTGTAAGTGTTCAATTTTTAAAAAAAAAAATTTCCTAGTTGACCATTATAGAGTGTTAAATCCTCTTAGTCCTAGAAGAATTGACATTTTTTATTAATACAAATTGAATTATTAATTTAATTTTTTATTATTATTAATTATTGTTAATTTTGGTTGACTTAAAAGTACATTGTGCTTAGTCCCAAATATATTGCCATATTTAATATTGGTAATTAATTGGTTGAATTAACTTGATTGTTATTCCCAATTTAACCTTGCAATCCATTTTTTTTTAAAATTAATTTTTTTTAATTATTACTTTATATTGAAAATTTTTTTTTCTATAATTAAATTAATAATTTTTTTTTATTATTTGGAGCAATTATTGACTAACCTTTATTATTTTTTTAATAAATAATAAGTAAATTAAAATCTTCCCACTAGTATGTCCAACAATTTGGCAGAAAAAATGGATAACATGCAAGTGGATGAAATAGAAATTGACTATGATGCTGACACTGTAAGTTCTTCTAAAGTTGGTCATAAAAAATCTTATACTAACACAAAGAATTCACATACTGCAGGATATGGAAATGACAGGAAATGAAAACAAACCAAACCCCCTTCCCCCAGTACCACAGAAGGAAGTAAAGCCTCTAGTGCCTCAAGAAGGTCTTCCAAAAGGCTTCAAAATATTAAAGCTTCCTCTGCCACAACAAATCAGCAACCTATCCAGTCATATAAAAGAGTTGAAGACAGAAAATATGACGTACAAAGCAAAGGTAGACACATTGTGGGATCAGGTCCAAGAACTCAGGAACCAGATTCAGGCCCAGGCCCCTCCTCAGTTGCCTCCCAATCAGCCTCAGTTTCAGGCTCAACCTTCACAGCCACCCAGCTCAACCATCCAAAATCCAAATACTATGGAAGTAGA
This sequence comes from Hemileia vastatrix, assembly GCA_030280995.1. Taxonomy (NCBI): domain Eukaryota; kingdom Fungi; phylum Basidiomycota; class Pucciniomycetes; order Pucciniales; family Zaghouaniaceae; genus Hemileia; species Hemileia vastatrix. Next base: position 17,521,565 of record JASXTE010000013.1, on the reverse strand, counting down.
GCAATGGAAATGGGATTATCTAATGAGTCACTACCAACAGAATGTGCAACACCCTCCTCATCATCAGCCTGGCCCATCCAGAACACCCAATTTCCATCCACCTCCTCATCCCTACCAACAAGGCAGGAGAAAGAAGGCCCAAGCACAATCCCAAACCCAGTCCCAGGGGAAGTTTCCTCCTCTGCCATGGTAAGTAATTTGGTTGATAGTCACTTGGGTATGTTTTCTAATAAATCTTCTTCTGCAGGTAATATTATTGAACATGGTGAAAGAACAGTTAAACCTGTTAAAAGACATCTTCCTGTAACTAGTAGCCCTATTGATGTAATTAGAAAATTGTCATTTGATGAACTTTTAAATTTAACTTCTACATCTTTAATTAATCCTTCTCTTGCAATTAAAAATGATTTTGTTCCCCCTGAAATCTATACCTTAATTGAAAAAACTTCTGAGGAAATATTGAAAGATACCCTTTATTTTAATATTGTGAAATACAAACATGTGAGATATGTGTTAATCCATGAAAATGGTAGATTAAATAATTTACACTTGCAATGTAAATTGAGTTCTTCTGTACAAGATACAGCTTATTTAAAAATCAAAGAAACCTTGAATATTGTTCTTAGTCAACAAAAACAAATAAGAAGTGACCATAGAGCTATCTCAGATAGAAATATCAGTCTACATAGGACCTTGAGTGAATTGAAACCCCTTGTTGAGGAAAATTATTCATTCAAAAATGAAATAAAATCTCTGCAAAATGAGTTTAAGAAGCTAAAAAATGATTTTCATGCACTAAGTACCAAACACTCAGTTTCTGAGGACAGAAATGTTCTATCTCTTGCAAAAGTAAATGACCAGATGTCTGAAATTCCAAGAATAAGAAACTATGTGTCTGACATACAGGAAAAGCTCTCAACCTTAACCATCAATAATGAATTAAATGAAATTTCTGTAAATAAGCTGCATAAAAATAAAGGGAAAAAACCTGAGCAAGTTTCATCCTTTCTTCCTCATATTTCAACCATTAAACAAACTGACAATGAGTCTGTAAAATCTTTTGCTACTAGCAAAAAATCTTGTGATGGTCATGCACCAGCTGTTTTCGTAAATAATGAAATTTCTGAACACCTGGCTAAACTTCAGGAATTATTAATAATAAATAATTCAAACCAAAAAGTGGACCATCCCAGTAGTCAGAAAAATTGGCCTAAGTTAGACCAATATCCTACCTTTGATGGTGATTCTTCCTCTGATTGGCAACACTTTATCCAAAGAATTGATAATTTAAAGAGATCTTATAAACTACCTGATGAGGAAATTGTTTCTAAGCTAATTTCTTTATTTTCCAATGTAGCCTTGATGTGGTATGAATCTGTCCTTTTAGATAACAATCATTATACATGGAATGATTGGAAATCCTTGATTGAGAATCAGTTTGGTGGTTCAAAATTCAGGTTAGCTCAGCAGAGACTGTATGAGAATACTAGATATGTATCCTCCTCTGTTGAAAAGCCCATTGTTTTTCTGATGAAAATAACTAAAATCCTTAGAGCAATTGATCCAAAGATGGATTATGATATTTGGAGAGATAAAATCTTGTATAAATTACCAAATTCTCTTAGGGATTTGATTGTTGCCAGAACTGAGCATGTAAGGGAAAATTCTTCTTTCATTAATATCTGTAATGAAGTACTACTCAACCATAGATATGAACCAAAGAATTACCTTAGTAAATCTTATAATGATCAAAATAAACCTTCTATAAAGCTCCCAGAAAAATCTGGTAAACCCTCTGCCCCAGTTGCACCTAAAAAATATGCAACAAATACTTGTTATAAATTTAACAAACCGTGGCAGAAGGGTCATGTTTGTGACAAGAAAATTCATCTTGTTGAACAAAATGAAGATACTGATGAAGTTGAACTTGATGTCAATAATTCTTCCAGTGACTGTGAAAGTAATATCTCCTATGACAATGAATCTGTTAAAGATGTTTTAATGTTGGAACATGATGTCCATTATTTAAATAATATATCTGAAGATTTTGTATTGAATTTATCTTCAGTAGAAAATGCTGAGATAATTAAAGATATTACTAACAATTCTATTCCTATATCCCCTTTAAAGGCACCTGTTATCATTAATGGTAAAAATGTTGATGTAGTTCTTGATTCTGGTGCTGGAGGAAGTGTAGTATCTGAAAAAGCTTTGGCTTCAGTGCATAAGGAATATTTGAGTAAATTATTACCTATAACTTCTGAAAAATGGAGAGGGTATGGTTCTACCTTATTTCCTATTGGCAAATACAAAACCTCTGTATTCTTCAAATATAATGGTGGTTTTGTCAGAGCTATTTGTGAGTTTGTTGTCATGAAAAATGATAATTTGAGCAATTGGTTTATTATGGGAAATGATATTTTAACCATGTTTGGTGTGAAACTGGACCCAGCAAATAATTGCTTTACCTTAGGAATGAATGGGAAAAGAAAATTCAAAATTTCTTCTCCTAGAACTTCTGGGCATTTGTTGAAATCTTCTAACTCACTAATCCAATGTAAAGGTAGAACAACAACTGAAATGGATGATTTATTACATGAAATAAATACCGCTTCTTTTGGTGATCAGTTGACTAGTGAACAAAAGGATTCTATTGTTGCCTCTATTACCTCTTTCCCTATGGCTTTTGCTCATGGTTCTCATGTCTTGGGAATTGTTCAGGAAGAGATGAAAATTACCTTATCCTGTAATTTTAGTGATATTCCTCCTTCCCTTAAGAAAAAACCATATCCTGCTTCTCCATCAAAAATAAAAGATATTGAAGTTAATATTGAAACATTATTGAAAATGAATATCATTGAGAAAGTGGATGTCACCCCCAAATATTGTGTCATCTCCCCAGTCTTTATTTCTTATGAAAAAGATAAAGCTAGATTATGTGGAGATTACAGAGCTTTAAATAGTTATACTGTTGATGATATTTATCCTTTACCCAGAATTAATTTGATACATGCTACCTTGCAAGGTGCAAAATTTATTAGTTGTCTGGATGGTAATAAAGGTTATCATCAAGTTCCAGTTGAGAAAAATTCTCAAAATTTTTTGCTTATTGCTACTCATATGGGAATATATAAGTATGTTAGGATGCCATTTGGCCCTAAAAATGCTCCTTCAGTTTTCCAAAAAGTCATGGATAACACTTTCCATCAAGAAATTATTGAAGGTTGGCTCATGGTTTATATTGATGATATTATTGTTTTTTCTAAAACTTTTGATGAACATATGATTCACTTGAATAGATTTTTCCAAAAAATGGATGAAATCAATATGACCTTATCTTTAAAAAAGTGTAAATTTGGTTTTCAATCTTTGAAAGTCCTTGGCCATGTTGTGTCAGGCTTACAAATTTGTGTAGACCATAATAAAGTTGCTGCCATTCAAAATGTAAAAGAACCAACTTCTGTAAGAGAAATCCAAAGTTTTTTGGGTATGTGTGGCTATTATAGACAATATATTAAAAATTATCAGGTCATAGCCTTGCCTCTTACAAAACTGACCAGAAAAGATGTTGCTTTTCTCTGGAATAATGACTGTCAAAAAGCTTTTGATACATTAAAAAGTTGCTTAATGACAGCCCCTATATTGGCTCTTCCAGATTTTAACAAGCCATTTGTCCTTTATACAGATGCTAGCTTTATTGGTCTGGGTGCTGCCCTTCACCAAAAGCAAATTATTAATGATAAATCCTCAGAGGTTGTAATTTGTTATATTTCAAGAACCTTAAGAAATAGTGAATTGAAATATGGTTCCACTCAATTGGAGTGCTTAGCAGTTGTTTGGGCTCTTGAGAAACTTCATTACCATTTGGATGACCAAAGATTTGAGTTGGTAACTGACTGTAGTGCTGTGAAGTCTCTCTTAAACCTCAAGACACCTAACAGACATATGTTCAGGTGGCAACTTGCTGTTCAAGAATACAGAGGAAGGATGAAAATTATTCATAGAGCTGGAAATTTTCACTCTAATGTTGATATGCTCTCCAGATTGCCTCTTCCAAATAATGACTCCAATCCTGCTTATGTACCTGAAGATGATACTGTTCATATCCATGGTATGTTTATAGTTGATATGGAAGAGGAGTTATTACAGTTAATACTGGATTCATATGATAAAGATTCTGATTTAAATAAATTGGTTACTATTTTAAATGATCCTAAGAATGCTTCAATTCAAGCATTAATAAAAACTCTTCCTGCAAAGTACCAAAATGCTTTAAATAAAGGAAAGTTCTCTATTGAAGATGGTTATATATATTATAGAAGGAAGCTTACCAATGTAATTGTTATTCCTCCTTCAATGAAAGAAACTATCCTCAAACTTTGTCATGATGACATATTAGCTGGTCATTTTGATCTTTAAAAAACATTGATTAGAATCAAAAACACTGCATGGTGGGCTAATATGTCTGAAGACACAAAATTATATGTTGAATCTTGTGATTCCTGCCAAAAATCTAAAAGGTTAACAGGTAAGAGAGCAGGGTTATTACAACATATTGAAGCACCTAGTGCTCCCTGGCAAATCATTAATATGGATTTTGTCACTGGTCTTCCTGTTGCAGGTAAAGACAGCTTTAACTCTTGTTGGGTAATAGTTGATAGATTCACAAAAATGTGCAAATTTATTCCAACCCACAAAGATGTATCCACCAAAGAATTAGCTTTCTTATGGTGGTCTTACATGTTTAATATTATTGGTTTTCCAAAAGCCATTATCTCTGATAGGGATCCAAAATTCACCTCTGAGTTTTGGACCTCTTTGATGGATATTTGTGGCTATGAGTTAAAATTGTCTACAGCTCACCATCCTCAGACTGATGGTCTAGCTGAAAGAATGATTCAAACTCTGGAAGATATGATTAGAAGGTATTGTGCCTTTGGTTTAGAATATAAAGACAATTACAGATTTACTCATGATTGGGTCACTCTTTTGCCTGGTCTTGAATTTGCATATAATAGCACTGTTCATTCTGTCACTGAGAAAAAGCCTTTTGAGCTTTGGTTAGGTTATGTCCCAAATACTCCTGCTCAGATTCTCAATAATAAATTACCTAAGTTGGAACTACACCCTGGTGTAAAATCTTTTATGCAAATGCAACAGCTATGCAGGAAACATGCTCAGAGTTGTATTGATAAAGCATTTGAATATGAAAAGAAAAGATGGGATAAATCCCATAAAGAATACACATTTAACAAGGGTGATGAAGTGTTGATCTCTACTGTCCATTTCAATTTACAAGGTAACCACAAATTAAAAGATCCTTTTGTAGGACCATTTGTTGTTAAAAGAATGGTTGGTGATAATGCAGTAGAAGTTGTATTGTATTATCCATATGATAGGAAACATCCTGTTTTTCCCATTTCTTTGCTTAAGCCTTATACTTCCAACAGTGACTTATTTCCAAAAAGAAGAGGAAGACCTAAGAAGAACCCTCAGGAAGTCACAGAAACAGCGGAAATTGATAAAATTCTCAATGATAGAATTATCACTTCTGAAAGAGGTACTGAATATTTATTGAGATATAAGAACGAATCATCTGAAAATGATGCATGGATACCTGGCAAAGAAATTTCAAATCTGCCTACTCTGTTGAAAAAATACAAAAAGAAAAAATCTTAGCATTTTTTTTATTGTTTTTTTAGAGTGAGGGAGTGTCAGCCAGGCTATTCCAGGAGTCCAGTAAATGATATGTAACTTATAAAACCTGAAAGAGTGGGTAAGAATTGTATTTAATGAATATAACTTAATATTTTATTGCATAATAAAATTATATAAGTATTTTATTATATACAAGTATTACATTAAATTTATTGGTTATATAAATTTTTATATACAGTTACATTGAACATAATATAATATATTCTACAAATCATGGCGCATTTTTATGTATTTAATAATTATAAATTTATATTTAATTAATTGAAAAAACATATATTATAATTATAAGTGTAAAATTGACTTATAATATATTTAAATTAATTATTTAAATTTATATATTAAATAACACCTCTCATATAATACTAAACAATAATTAATGACGCTTCTTTTGACTCTTAATTGTGTTAGAAAAAACAAATAAATTAATTTATACTAAATTGAGATTAATTACATGTTTTGTTGCGTCAAAGTATTTTTTGTTTCACTTAAAATATCCTTTAATCAGACTGTACCATCTGTTTGGAATTATTTTTCTCATAGTTCCTATGTTCCAATCTTGTTTAGTTATTCACTATTTTCACTTACTGATTTGGGAATTAATGGCGGGGAAATTGGATTCTTAATTGGGGTTTTAATTATTTGTTTCATGTTTTTCTCTACATTGTTATGTTTCATTTACTCTTTGATATATTTGTTTTATTCCATTCTAATCATTGTATTTACAAATATAGTAGCGCTTCAGAGGACCCATTGCCTATAAAAGGGCCTTGGATAATCCACTGTAGCCTCATCACTTATTAAACACTCAACAAATTAAAATAACTATTTTATTACATTTATAATTTTTTATTAGTAATACAATTCTAATTAAAAGTCTATATAACAAATCAAAGGTTGCTTTAAGTCTGATAGTAATTAAAAGTGTTTGCCGCGCAGAACCCTTACATTGAATAATATTATTATTAACAAATTCTAAGTTTTTGTCATCTCTCAAAGTTGCTCGCTGTTGTTTTTCCCTCTTAAATAAATTAAATATATAATTACAAATTATTTCTTTTATTTTCCCTTGTCATCCTCCTTCTCTCCTCCTTTTTCTCCTATTTTTCTTACCTCTTCTAGACGACTGACCAATAAAAACGCTTGGGGCCATTCAAAATCGACTCTGAACTCTCTTAAACTGCATTTCGACTCAAGCTGCCTCCTAAATGGCAGGCTATTCACCCTGTTTTTCACATATCTCTCCTGGAACTGGCTCGAGAAACATACCCTGGCAAGAACCAACCTCCTCCGGAACCAGTCAAAGTAGAAGACCATCTAGAGTGGGAAGTAAGCCCTATCCTTGATTCAAGAATGCGCAAGGGGAAACTTCAATACCTCGTGGAATGGGAAGGCTTCCTCGATGACTCAGACAAAACATCCTGGGAACCAGCCATCAATGTTTCTAACGCCCCTGAACTCCTAAAATCTTTTCATCTTAAATATCCTTTAAAACCAAAACCTTAAAAATCTTTTTTACTTTTTTTTCTTTCTCTTTTTTTTTCTTTTTTCTTTTCTCTGTTCTTTATTTTCTTTTAAAATTCTTTACTTCTAAAAAAAATTTTTTTTGTTTTCTTCTTTATTCTTTTTATTTTCAAAATTTTTCAACCTTCTTTAAAAATAAAAAAATTAAAATTAAAATAAAATAAAATTAAAATTAAAATTAAAATAAAATAAAATAAAACAAATAAAAATAAAATTTTTTTTCTTCTCAATTTTCTATATACATTATTTCTTTTAAATTTTTTTTTTCTTGAACTATCAAAATTCTTCATGAACATTACAGGACCATCTTTCTCGAACTTCATTTTAACTTCTAAATCACTCCTTTAAATTCTTTGAAACAAATTACTTCTTTCTTTCAAAGTCCTCTTAAAATTTTTATTTCCTCTTTTCCTTTTATTTCTTTTCTTTTTTCGAATAACTAAAATCCCTCAAATCTTCAATTAACAAACTTAAATTACAATTTTTTTTTCTTTTCATTAAATTTTCTTTACAACAAATTTTTCAATCAACTATTTTCTTTTTTTTTCTCTTCTTCTTTCTTCTCTCATTCAAACATCTTCTTTCAAAATTTAAAACAAAATTTCTATTTAACTTTTTTTTTATCTCTTTCTTTTCTTTGTTCTTATTTCTCTCAAAATCTTATAAAAATAAATATTAAAATTCTAAATAAAATAACAAAATAATATAACTAAATACAAATTGTTTCTACATTCCTTTTTCTTCTTTTCTCTTTTATCTTCTCCAAAATTTCCCTTATCTCCTTTCTACATTTGTCAAAATTCTCCCCCTCTCCTACTGGAATCAATTCCCCAAGTTCCAGTAGCTCCTTCGCTACATTGAAGGAAGCAGCATCGATGATCTTATCAATTTCACCGCTTAAGTCTTCAATAAACTTTGCTTGTCAAACCTGACGAGGCTTCTTCAACCATACCTGATCGAGGGTTTCTTTGTGTTCCTCCCTCGAGGTAACCGTCAGTAATCTATCTTCAACTGACACTTCCACTTCCACAGCAGTGGGTTCCACAAGTGTTGCTTCCACATTTGAAGTTTCTGCCGTAGGGACTTCGATGATGATGTGTGAATTCTAAAACAAGACCATCAGTACCTAAATTTCTAAAATATCAGGGAATAGACTTACTTCGAAAATAGGGTCAGCCTCCAAAAATAATTTTGGAGTGACCTCCACTGCCACATACCTCTCCTCTTTGTCATCTTCAATGACCACCCGCCGGTTTTTCAGGGTCCTCCTCGAGATGGGAATCTCCTCTTCCTCCTCGACCAACTTGTCGACTTCCAATTCTACTACTCGCTTTTTACTCGCAGCCCAAGTCACCCATGTTGTCACATCATCCTCAACCTCCTCCTCACTCTCCCCCACCAATTGATCGTCCCAAATGTCTTCGACTACTTCCTTCCTCTTAGGGATTACCCAGTATTTTGTTTTAGTAAAACGACTCTCAATATTGGCATTCTTTGACAAGGCATTGCACGCCACCCTTCTCCATCAGCAAAATTTGCACTTCTGGCGAGGCCCTCGTGTAGCCGTGCTCTCCACGCAAAAATATTACATTGACTCGCAGGCCGTGCAAGTCTTGGTAAACTGTCGGGTAACAATACCCCCATCTGCTTTAGGGTGTGGAGGCCTGGGAGTTGGTGTGGGGAAATCCGTCATAGTGAGTTAAAAAAATAATAATAATAATTAAATAAAGAGGAAGGGAAATTAGTGTGGGAAGTATGTCTTACGCTCAACAGAGCTCGCGTTCTTATACACGGGCATCTGTAACGCGCCACGTGACACTCGAGGCAAAAGTAGCTCATTAAATCAATAATAAAAGGCTCAAATCCACACTTGAAGCACAGAAAGCAATTCTCCATAGCAACTGCAACTTTCCTTTGTGTACTTGCTATCAAATCGCGCTAGTCTAAACTCTAAATATAAATTAGTCAATATCTCAATAGTATGTCTCAGTCTTCTCTTCAATAAGCGACGCACAGTGCAATAGTCAATGTAATAGTGCACTAAGAGGGTTATTAAATGTCTGTGAATTATTAAAAGGGGTAGTGAGCATGGACGGAATGGATAGTGGAGGATTAAGGGGTTAACAGATGTTAGTGAGGAGGGTCCAGGTGTAATGGATATATTTTAATGGTCTGTGGTGTGCGGAATAGTGGATGGGTATGAGGTCAATGTGAGGAGGAGTAAAGGATATAAAAAGGGTTGGGTTTTTGGTTTGATATTCCTTAGAATTAAATTATAAAACGTATTTATAATTAATAGTGGTAAAACTTTAAGTGAAATCATTATTATTGTATCTTTCTTACTTTTCTCAATAATCATTTCTAAATCTTAAAAACTTGATTGTTGAGTTTCCAACCCTTTGTGAGATTATAAGAGTTTTAACATTACCTTTAAATTATATTGGAATTCTTCTCAAACATATCTCGGAGCAGTAGTTCTTCCTTCAAGTCATCTTCAAATCACTTCCTCGAACCATCCCTCTGTGCTTCAAAGAGGTATCTAAACTCCTCATCTCACTTACAGGAACATCCTCGACCTTGTGCGTAGGTTGTCCGGTGACAGTATAATTTAATTCTCCGTAGTTCTCATTCTTTGCACTACTACGTCCCTTTTCAGGTGTTTTCTCTAAATCCTTAAAATGGCACCTGTTCAACGCACCCCTCCTACAAGCGCTAATACTAGAGCTCGCGCCAGAGGCAGGCCAACAGCCACACGGCCTGTGTCCTGCACTCACTCCTTGGAGCCACTTGACCTTAGGGAACGGCAACATTCAGTCCAATCTGTAGAAGACATCCCACAAGATTTTGATGATTCTAGGCAGTAGTTCTTCCTTCAAGTCATCTTCAAATCACTTCCTCGAACCATCCCTCTGTGCTTCAAAGAGGTATCTAAACTCCTCATCTCACTTACAGGAACATCCTCGACCTTGTGCGTAGGTCGTCCGGTGACACAAAGTACCCTAAGATTAAAAGATAAATATATTTCAGAATCAGTCTTAATAGCCTAGACCCATTAAATTTAAAATTTTGTGCCCTAGTTTTTCTATTTTAATCTTTGGAAGACTAGCCAAGTTTTTAAGTTTAAAATTAATTTGATTTGTAATTTCAGATATTTTACTTTTCATGATTCTATCAGGGATGTAGCTGTAAGTTGAAGTATCAAGGTGGCTAGAAATATGGTACATATTTTATCCCTGATTTAAAAGATTTAACTATTGAGTTTTCCTTTTTTTTAAGAAATTTTCTTTATTACTAGTTCAAAAACTCAATATCTCTTATTTATTTTTAAAGAATATAGTGAGTATTATAAATTTCTAATGATTAGCTATAATAATAGTAAAATCATAATGGATTTATTGACTATTTATTTTCTGTAAAAGATACCCTTCCCTCCTTTAAATCTATCATCTTTTTAATACAAAACTCACATAGCTACAGATAGCAATGTTTTTTGATAGACTAATAATTGAGAGAAAGAACAATAATTTCAAATGAATAAATACAGAATTAAATCCAGAAAGATAGAAAAAGACTATTAGTGTAAGTACATGTTTGCTTATTCTAGAATAAAATTCACATTCCATGTCAATATAAATCATCATTATCCCTACTCAAGGATTATTTCACATGTTGCCAGATACTGTAAGATGTAAATTACCACTCATGGAATAACTCCTATGTCAACAACTACTGTAAGATCTAAATTCACACTCAAGGAAATTTGCTATGTCAACAATTACTGTGAGATAAAAAATCATACTCCAAGAGTACTGGGATTAGAATTAGTATTTAAGTACATAAATATTTTTTTTAAGGTTGAGCTGAAATTTAAGTCATAAAATTGAGCACTACATAAGTTAAGTAAATAATTAGGGAAAAAACTATATAGGTTTTTTGTCCTTATAATTAATACTCTCAGTATTTTAATAGGGGGTCTCAAGCATGGGAAATGTTGAAATTCATTAAAATTAACTTTAAGTCATTAAAAATAGGGAATCATTCAATATTAAGTCATTTAGGGAAGGGTTATTAGGTGTAAAAAATATCATAATTGATATTTTAGTTGTTTTTTATATTAAGAATAAGGTTTTTCTAATGCCTAAATTATCATGTTTGAGACCCCCTGATAAGACGTGTCAGCTCTGGAAAATACAAACTTAACTTAAGTGTATATTTCAAAGCAAATCAGCACTTAAATATTTAAAAAGTCACTTATTTGTAAAAAAGGGTGTCATTTATGACCTCAAATCAGCACTTACTTTCCAATATTTTTTCACAGCCACATGATAGCCACAGCATTACTGTAAAATGTGACACACTGACCTCCCTCTCCTCACCTGAATATGTTTTTTCCCCTTCCCTTCATGATTTATAATCACATATTTTACCCTATTGCATGATTTTTTTATTCAGTAACTCTCCCTATGTTTCAAAAAATTTTCATTCCCTTATTTTTCAATTTCCACTATCCATAAAATCTTCTTTTGGAATTTTGTGGTGTATTTTGGTGTTTTTTGACCTTTATTGGCATTTTTGGTGTTAATTGGAGTTTATTGTAATTGTTTGGTGGATTTTATAGGTGTTTTTGAAAAAAATTATTTAAACTGCTTAGTAGTGTTTAATGGTTTTTTTATGGAATTTATTGCTATTTTTTGGAAGGTTTTTTAATAATTTTTTAATACCATTTATAAGCATTTTGTAAGCATTTTTTACTATTTTTAGCAGTGTTAATTGGAATTTCAGGTGGATTTTTTTCTGACTCTTTTTTTCAGTATTTTTTTTAATATTTTTAGTGGTATTTATTGGAATTTTTAGCTGGGATTTTTAGATTTTTTTAGTGGCATTTTTTAGTGTTTTTTGGAAGTGGTTTTTTGCTATTTTTTAGTGAAATTTAATGGCACTTTTGGTAGCATTTTTTGTATTTGTTTAGCAGTATTTTTTGGTGGTGTTTTTTTTCTAAAATTGAGTGGTGTTTTTTGGATCTTTGGGAAGCAGCTTTTGCAATTTTTAGTGGAATTTATTGACAGATTTTTTGGAGGAAGTTTTCACTATCTTTTATAAGCATTAATTTCAATTCTTGGAGGTGTTTTTTTTGCTATTTAGCAGCATTTATTGACTTTTTTGGTGTAATTTTTTAGCAATTTTTGGTTGTGTTTTTTGTTATTGTTTTCAGGAACGTTTTAGGCACTTTGGAGGAAATTTTTGGTGTATTTTTTTAGAAAATTTATGGGAGCACTTTTTTGTGTTTTTTGGTGGCATTTTTTGCTATCATTCAGCAGCATTTTTGATATTGATTATTTGTGTGTTTTAGTGTGTTTTGGTGGCATTATTTGCTGGTGTTTTTAGCATTTTTTGGGGAATAATAGGGGGTGTCAGCTCTGGAAAATTTGCATGTCATTCATACACATGCATAGTGCATTATTTATGCATTTCATTTTGCTCCAAATATAGTTTCCCCCAAATTTCAACTTTGCTTTCTCTCAAGCTATTTTTTTCTACCTTTCCATCAAGGTATGTGTCAACTCTATTTTTCTTTTCGTTCCTATCTAATATCTTTTTCTTTCTAGAAAGAATGCACACGCACATATATGTAGGACCCTCATCTGTATAATGGTGGACTTATTTAACTCCTTTTGTTGTCATTTTCACTATCACTTTTAAATTTTTGTGAAATTTTGAATTATAGTCAGAATTAGGGTTATTTTTATTCAAATAACATATTCTTTTAACTGAAGACTCCCCAGATGTCTACCTTTCATCTACCTCAATCAGATTTGAATTTGGTTCAGTAGTTGCTGAAATTTTAACCTTTACAGTTGAGCCTTTTTTTAAAAAAAATTTTTCCTTTGATATTACATAATTATAGAATAAGACTTCTAAAATTCTTATCTGATAATCATCTAGGCTGTTAGTTTCAATTAAAGTACCTGAATATCAGGGAGTATCAATGTTCAGGGATCTGTAATTAGGGATCAGGAATTTTATTTCCCAGGATCAGACATTATTAATTGCGGAAGATTCTTATCCACTAGCCCTGGGGCTAGTGGATAAGGAATCTATGATAATGTATTATCCTGCCTCATATACCCCAATTTCTTTTGCTACTTCCTGATCCAAAACTCATCACATACATGATGGATTTTTAAGAAAGTCACATGACTTATAATTTCTGATGCCATCCCTAAGTCTTTTGTCACTCTATGATACTAAATTTTGGTAAAAAAACATAACATTTTTTCATATCCTTATGTGTCTCTTCACTATATGATACTTAATTTTGGTGGAAAACACATAACATTTTTTTCTATCTACACACCCCACCTGCTCCTTTGGTGGAAAATTCTCACTTCCCACTCATCTCCTAAACCTTCTACCAACAACCTTTTCTACTGACAATAATGAAGCACCTCTCTACTAGGAGGAAGTTTAACACAGCTATGAATCCTATCACTTTATTTTTAGCCACCGACTTTGATTCTGACTCTAGTTTGGAAGATACTTTAGCTAATATGTCTTATCTTTACAAAAAGCATTACATCATCCCAAGGGGGCCAAATATTTATCATGATCCCAGATATGATCTCTGCTCCATTGTCAACATTCTTCAACTAAAATTCACTCAAATATTTTGAACTTCTACTAATTATTTTTTCAAAATTTCTCAACTCATCTCTAATCATCCTATCTTCCATAATAATTCCCATAACAAACATCATTATCCTACCTTTCAACTTTCTGTTGCACTTTGTTGCTTTGGCTCAAATAAAAATGGTGCTTCTGTAATACGTTTAGATAATCTCTTTACCATAGGATATGATACCATCATATTATATACCAAGCACTGCATGATTGCTATCCTTTCTCTCAAGTATCAAACACTTGCTTGGCCAGCTCAACAACAGTGACTTGAATCTTCTCAAGTAATGCAAGCCAAAGGTTTCCTTGGATGTGTAGGTTTTTTTCATTGTACAACTATACCTTTGAGTCAAAAGCCTGCTCATATGGCAACCATTATTTTGATTTCCAAAAAAGGTTTCTTCAAAATGTTCTCCAATTTTACAACTTTCATAAACTAACTTTTTGTCTTATTTTTAGATGCTCTATTGCTGTTCAACTTATTTGTGACGTCAACAAAAAGTTTATTTCTTTTCATAGTGACTGCCCAGATCATGTCATGACTCTTCTGTCTTCCAAAGAATGAGAATCTCTCAAATTTCTGACTCATACTTTGACAAATCTCATAACCTCCTTGAAGACTCAGCATATGCGAGTGGAAAGTACATTATAACTGCTTTTTGTGGTGAAACCTTAGAAAATGGCCCTAAAACCACCTCTCATTATCACCTTGCCCAATCAAAAGTACATATTGAACATGCTATTAAGATTTTAAAGGGAAGATTTTCTAGTCTCATGGAACTCAGAATCCAATTTCAAAAAAATGGAAATCAAAACTGAAAGAAAATCATCAGATAATGACTTTAATTATACTACACAATATCCTAGCTGATTGAAATGATGAGTGGAATAATCTTTATGAAGAAGAGGACCGTGAACCAGCACTGGCTCTCTCCTCCCTTGAATCACAAAACATTCTTTCAACCAGCATACTCTCTGTCATTATGCTAATCAACCTCCACCCTTTTGACACAAAACCCTTTTAATTTTTTTTCATACTCTCCAAATGTCCACTTTGTATACTTTATTTACTTGGCTTGGTATATTTGTTTGTTGCATATTCTTTTTTTTTTTAATTTACGGTGAATATCTCTTTTTTGGATGGCTCCTTGGTTTTCTTTCACCAGCTCAACATGAAGTTGCATATTTTTTCAGTGTTTCTTTTTTTCATTCTTTACTCATATCCTTCTCATTCTCTCTCCTCAAACATCCCTCAAATATTTTGGTTGCATTTTTTTAACTCATCTCACCAGGTAAGTCATTTATTTATTTTTGATGATTTTTAATTTGCTAATCATGAATGTTTTTTTTGCTTTTTTTTTGTTTTTTTTTGTTTTTTTTTGTAAGTGCTTCACTTATTTTTTTTTCAAGGTTAGAATTTTTTTTTGTGTGTTTTATCTCCCTCTTTTATCTCTTGTCCTGCTCTTTTTCTCTCCTCTTCCCCCTTCATGATAGCCTCAATCCCCCTTTCCCCCCTTATTTTCTTTCTCACCCCTCATTCCTCATCTTTCCCCCCTTTTATATCCTTTAGGTGTTCTTTTTTTCCCCTCTTTAGGCCCTTTATAACCCCTTTTAGTCCTCCTCACCCCTCACCCCTACCCCCTTATTGCTTTCCACCCTCTCCCAAAGGGAGGAGGAACTGGTGAAAAAAGGGGGGGTAAGAGGATTTTGAGGAGATAAAAAAGGGGGAGGGGGTTTGAGTACACCAAAAAGAGGGAAATGAGGCAGACAAGGAGGGGTAATATGTGAGTTTGTAAAATATTACTTTTATTATTCTTATTAACAATATTTTTTTGTTTTGTTTTTTTTACAGAATATCATTATTTTATATTATATATATATATATATATTTTTAAAGAATATTATCAAAAACAATTTTTACAGTCCAAGCTGATTAAAAAATAAATTTTGTGTGTTTATATTATATATTTTTTATTTTTTATTTTTGGGAATGATTTTTATGATACAATTTTTCTTTTTAAATTTTTGAGTATAGTTTTTTTTATCATTTTTTTTCAAGGACTTTAGGTGGTATATCTAAAAACAAATAACTTTCAAACTCATTTATTTGGCAAATAATTTTACTGATGTTTGTTTTTATTTTATTTTATTTTTTTTGGTTGCAATTTTTTTTTCAAGGAAAGTTTCAGTAATTGATTTCTTTTTAAAAAACAATTATTTGGATAATTTTTTATCAATAAAATTCACAGGGTTGAAGGAACAAACTAAATTTTGTGAGCTTTATTTTTTTCCATTTTATTTTTTTTGGTTTTTGACACAAATTTTTTATTTTTCAGAGAAAAAAATGTCTATTTTGTCAGAATCACCTCTTACTTCTCTATCACAATCCTCTTAATCATCTTTATCATCATTTTCATATTCAACTTCATTTCAATCATTGTCCAAAATATCCAAAAAAAATAATGATTATTGAAGTCAGAAGAATAAAAGAAAATTTAAAAAAATTCATTTGAATTGCTTATTTGGCCATATATCAAATATCAAGTACTATAAAACTAGAGTGGATCAAAAAAATTCTAACCCAAAAAATTTACCAGAAGATTTAATGTATTTAACCAAATCAGGAGAGGATGAAATTAAAGCAGCTACCAGTAATTCTTTTAAACCTCAATTTCTTTATGAAACTCATTCTTTTAATGGTTCAAAAGATGAAAAATTTAATCAACTATCCCATAAAATAATAAAACTATATCAAATTGCTTTGGTTTGCTTACCAATAAGGAATACAAATTTTTTTGGTGGTATTAAGATTGGATTTGGTTAGAAACCAGGATTTGATAAATGATATTCTTTTTGTATGTCTGAAAATATATTTTTCATTCTTAAAATCATTTCACTAACTTTATTTCCATAGGCATGTATTCTTTACTTAAAAATTTATCTAAAGCTGAAATAGATGGCAATTTTCGCTTGTGAGACACCTTACCTTCTTTCAATACTTTTATTGCTCTTTGCCTCAAAAAACTCTGCAATAAAGCTTTGAAAAGAATCATCAACTTGCTAACATTGTTGGAATAACAAATTGGTGTGACTCTGAATGGGAAGAAATTAGCAACCAATATATTTTATTTTTAAATGATGTTATTAATCATTCAGCATTCTATAACAAGATTCATATTGATAGGAATGACACCAATCATCTCAGCTTTGTAATTTTCTCATATATTAATCTGATAGCTGGCCAACCAATGCCATCTTCAGCTAAAAGAAAAGGAAATGGCTTATATTTTACAGACAATCAGTGCATGATTGATTTTGGATTGGAAAATGGTGTGTTTGAAAAAATTTGTAACTCTTCTCAGGATCATCACCAAACAACTAAAGCTCCACCTGGCTTGGAATCTTGTAATGATTTCACAAATTTTGGATGTTCTTTTCAAATCAGTCAAAACTTAATCCACAAAATAAAAAAGGTTATAAAAGAAGGTAAGCTTAAAAGATATAAAAAAACTTTATGCAGATAAAAAAGTATGGGGATGAGTAGAGTCATCAAATATTTTTTATTTTTTCATAAATTTTTTATAAATAACTCTTATATTTTGAATTCCTAAAATATAGTAATGGGCCAACAGCCTTGTGTTGTATAAAATTCAATCATGATCATATTAATTTGTTTCATTGGTTTCATCTTGCCTATACCTGTGGGAGGTCCCAAACTTAGTTTTAGACTTGGTCCACATTTTGGCAGGATAAATTGTCATTACTTTAAAACTAGGGATATTGATATATATTAGTTGTTTATATATTAATTTATGTAATTATATTAAATTTTGTTTATTAACACCCCTTAAATCAATAAAATGCAGGGGAGGGTATTGCCAAATTTTCAGATCTGACATGTGAAATTGATGACTTAGAAAATTTTTTGTGATGCCCACCTCTTGCTTCAATAAATTCAGGGGAGGGTATTGCCAAATTTTTAAAACAGATATAGAGTTTTGTTGAATTAGCTGTATTTAGAAAAGTAAATTTAATGATTTGAAAGTAAAGAATAAAAAATGTATGAGTTTTTCAGATTTTTGCAAAGAAAATCACCTGGAATCAAGACCTGTAAAAAGTCAGTGCATATGAAATTATCACCAAAAAGAAAGAAAACAAAATTAATTTAACCAAAAAACAAATAATCTAAAATGAGGAAATAAAATGTTTCAAATCTCAGTGAGGAGTGTGCGCCAAGGATTGATTATTATCTTTAATGCATTCTATCAATAAAACTTTGCAAACAAAATAAAAAAACAAGTTATCAAACATTTTCATTAAGTGTTCAATTTACTCAATAGATTTATTAGCTTTAACACAATCTCTCAAGAATTCTTTCTTTTTTGAACCTTCATCAAGTTGATACTTAAGTTTTATTTGATCCAATAGGAAATTGTACTCAAGAGCCTTCTCCTCTTTCTTTATCTTGAATTTTTTATCCTCCCAATCATGTGCCCTCTCATCCTTCTTTAAAGAAAGCTTGAATTTCTTCTCCTCAAAGTCATGTGCCCTCTCATCCCTCTGTAAAGAAAGCTCAAACTTCTCCTCCTCCAAGTCTTGTCTTTTGCCCTATCATCCCTTTGTAAAGAAATCTCTGAAAAACGCTTGGGACAATTTGAAATTGACTCTGAAGTCTCTAAAACTGCATTTTGACTCAAGTTACCTCCTAAATGGCAGACGATTCACCCTGTTTTCCATGTATCTCTCCTGGATCTGGCTTGAGAAATATACCTGGGAAAGAACCAACCCCCTCCGGAACCGGTCGAGGTAGAAGATCATCTAGAGTGGGAAGTAAGTCGTATCCTTGATTCAAGAATGCGCAAGGGGAAACTTCAATACCTCGTGGAATGGGGAGGCTTCCTCAATGACTCAGACAAAACATCCTGCGAGCCAGCATTCAATGTTTCTAACGCCCCTGAACTTCTAAAATCTTTTCATTTGAAATATCCTTTAAAACCAAAACCTTAAAATTTCTTTTATTTTAAATTTTCTTTTCTTTTTTTTCTTTTCTTTCTTTTTTCTCTTTCTCTTAAAATCTAAAACACCTCTTAAATTTCTTATCCTTGTTTTCTTTTTCTTTTTTTTCTTCTCCTTCTATAAAATTTTCTCCAAAACCAACTAAAATTAAAATCAAAATTAAAATTAAAATTTAAAATTTAAAATTTAAAATAAAATAAAATTTTAAAAAAAAACAAATAAATAGAATAAACATAAATAATAAAATAAAATAAAAAACTTTTAAATCTCTCTAAATGTTTTTTTTCTCTTCTCTTTTTCAATTCTCTAAATACATTCTTTTCTTAAATTTAAAATTCTCTTTAAAATTTTCTATTCTAAAATTTATTCTCTCTTTAAACTTTCTTTCCTTCGAACCATCAAAATCTTGTACGAATAACAACACAACCATTTCCTCGAACTTAACTTCAACCTCTAAATCTCTTTATAAAATTCTTCTTTCAAATGATTCTTCTTTTTCAAATTCTCTTTAAATTATAATTCTGTTTTTTCTCTCTTTTCAGCTATCTAAAATTCCTAAAACATCAATAAACAACTTTTCGCAAATAAAAAATTCTTCTTTCATTAAATTTTCATTTCAACAAACTCATCTCAATCACCAACCATTTTTTTCTTCTTTCTCTCTTCTCTTACATAAATTTTTCTTTTAAACTTAAACTTCCTTCAATTAATGACTTCTTTCTATTTCTTTCTTTATTTAAATTTCTTCTTTCAAATTCTAAAGCAAAATTTTATTTAAAACTTTTTTTTCTCTCTCTCCCAAATCTTATAAAAAATAATATTCACCTTAAATACAATAAAATAATACAAAAATAAAACTAAAGACAATTCTACTTTTCTACTTTTACATCTCTCCCTTTCATTTCAAATTTTCTCTTTTAATTTTTTTCAAACCAATCCTTTCATCTTCTCCAAAATTACCCTTATCTCCTTCCTGCATTCCACATCTTCCTCCATCAATTTGTCAATCTCTTCTTCGACACCCCGTTTTGAACCTGTGGCCTGGGTTACCCAGGTTGTGATCTCGTTATCTAGTTCCTTATCGCTCTCCCCCACCGATTGATTGTCTCAAACCGAGACATCCCAAATGTCTTTGACCACCTCTTTTGTTTTAGGGTTCACCCAAAACTTAGTCTTGGTGAATCGTCATCCAATCTATGTGTTCTTTGTCAACGCATCGCACGCCACTCGTGGCCAACGGCAAAACTCGCACTTCTGGAAAGGGCCTCGAGTCGCCGTACTTTTGACACAAAGTACTCCATCGCTTCACAAGCCGTGCAAGCCTGGGAAAACTGTCGCGTAACTGTTCCCCCATCCGCTTTAGGGTGTGGAGGCGTAGGCGTTGGGGTAGGACAGTTCATTATATAATGAGGATAGTAATAATCAAGAAAAGATATATATAGAGGAAAGAGAAACTAGTGTGAGAAGATGGCTCAAGCTCAACGGAGCTTGCGATTCTTATACCCGGGCATCTGTCACACGCCATGTGACACTCGAGGCAAAAGCAGCTCATTAGATCAATAATATCGAGTTCTAAATCTATACTCAAAGCGCAGAAAGAAATTCTTCATAGCAACTGCGATTCCCCTTTGTGTACTTACTATTCAGCTGCGCTAGCCTAAACTCTAAATTTAAATTAGTCAATCTCTCAATAGTTTGTCTTAGTCTTAATTTCAATAAGCGACGCACAGCGCTATGATCAACGTACTAGTACACTAGTAGTTTTCATTAAAAATTTTGTTAATTAATTAAAAGGGGTAAATTGAACATGGACGGATATTAGCGAAGAGGGTCTAAGTGTATGTTATTAATGGTCTGTGGTATGGGAATCGTGCGATAAGAGGGAGGTCAATGCGAGGAGGAATAAAGGATATAAAAGGGTTGGGTTTTTGGTTCGACATTCCTTAGAATTAAATTATAAAACGTATTTATAGTTAATAGTGATAAAACTCTAAGTAAAATCATTATTATTATATCTTTCTTTATTTTTCTCAATAATCATATCTAAATCCTAAACCTTTGATTGTTGAGTTTTCCAACCCTTCGTGAGATCTTAAGAATTTTAATATTACCGTTCAATTATATTAGAATCCTTTTCGAACATAACTTGAAGCAGTAGTTTTTCCTTCGAGTAATCTTTGAACCACTCCTCGAACTATCCCTCTGTGCTTCGAAGAAGTATCTAAACCTTTTATCTCACTTGCAAGAACATCCTCGACCTTGTGCGTAGGTCGTCCGGTGACATTTGAACAGGAAAGATGCATATTGGGAATGGACTGAAGAGTGTGAAGAGGCTTTTCAGAAGTTGAAAAAGGTTGTTGGGGAAGATATTGTTCTTCACAAGCCGGATTATGGTGTTGGTGCTGTAAAAATTTATCTGGCAGTGGACTCAAGCTGAATTGTTGCTGGTGCTGTTTTGTCTCAGGAGGATAAAACTGGGAGGGTTAGGCTAGTATGATATGAGTCTGTGGTGTTTAATGAGGTGGAATCTAGGTATTCTCAACTTAAGTTGGAATTGTGTGGTGTAGAAAATATTTTAAAGAAGCTACAGACGGTTTTGTGGGGGCAGAATTTTAAGCTGCAGGTGGATGCAAAATCTTTGGTTCAGATGATCAATACGCCTAGTCTTCCAAATGCTTTAATGACTAGGTGGGTGGCATTTATTCAACATTTTTCTTTTGACCTGGTACACAAACCAGGCAAAACTTTTATAATGCCTGATGGATTATCAAGGAGGCCACCTACAGATGAAGATTCTGAGGCTGAAGAGTTTGATGAAGATGTTCCAGTGTTTAGGGTCAGTGCAAAGGGTGCTGATAATTTTTCTGACCTCCCCCAAGGGTCTAAACTGGCTGGATCTGATCTTGATTCTGGTGATCAAGATGTTTTTGTTGATGAAGATAGAGTTGTTGTTTAGGACAGCTCAAATTTGTAAAAGGGTGTTTTTTTTAGTGAACTGGATTCTCACAAGGTTCAGTGGAAAGAGAAGGACGTGTAAAGATTTAAGGATTGGTGTCCTGGTTGTGCTGCTCAATTGGCTTATGTTCACACTGGTGATTTTGATGACAGACTTGTACCCTTGGATGTTGTTTTATTGGATTTTTAAGATGAGACCTGTGGTCAGTCTGGGTTTTATTTCATTTTGGTGGAATATCTGTTGACCTTGGATAGGCCAGATAGTTGTGATGATGATACTTGGTTGGCAATTAAGAAGAAGAGTCCTGGATTATATGTGTCAGGAAGAAGGTTGATGAGGAGGAGACATCCTAATCCTCAAGTTGTGTAGACTCAGAAGAAGGGTCAAGAAGTTGTGTTGAAGTCTTTGCATGAAGACCTTGGTCATAGAGGCTTTGGGGAGACTTATAGAAGAGTAGCTGACAGATTTTGGTGGCCAGGTATGAAGTTGGCTGTGCAGGGTTGGGTTCAATCTTGTGAAGAATGTCAAAGAAGAAGTCACTTGAACCCTAAAGAGGTTGGCCGTGCTTTTGGTGAAACAACTGTTTTTGGAAGAGTCAGTCTGGATGCTGTCCATATTAAAGAGGGCAGGTATAAATACTTTATTGTTGCCAGGGATGATTTGTCTGGTTGGGTTGAGAGAGTGCCTCTGGTGAATTTGACTGCCAAGAATGTGGCAAAGTTTTTGAAGAAGGAGTGGATTTATAGGTATGGGTTAATGAAGTTGGTGACTGTTGATGGCAGGCCAGAGTTTGGTGCCAAATTCAAAGAAGCTGTGGCTAGTGTTGGCTCTAAAGTTATAGTGGCTACACCTTATTATCCTGAAGCTGAAGGCATGGTTGAAAGAGGCCATCAAGTTATCAAGAATGCTTTGGTAAAGATGTGTGGGTATAGTGCTGAAAAATGGAGGCGTTATTTACCCTTGGTGTTAGTTTCTGATAGGGTCACTGTGAAGAGGAAAACTGGCTATTCTCCTTATGAGTTAATGTTTGGTCAGAAAGCTGTTCTACTAGTGGACTTGGAAGCTGTCTCTTATCTTGGAACTGATTGGGATGAGGTGCACTCAACAGAAGAATTGCTCTGTGCCAGGATGCAACAGTTGGAATGTAGAGAGGAATGTCAAGAGAAGGCATACTCTAGAATAATGAAGATTAGGAATCAATTAGTTAGATACTTGGCCAAGAAGTTGGCTCATAGACTCAGGAATCCCTTAAAACCTGGTTGTTTGGTTTTGGTGTAAAATAGAATTTTGGAGAGTCAGTGGGGGAAAATTTTTGCCGACAGATGGAACGGATCTTACAGAGTCAGATCTCAGGCGTCTGGAGGCTCTTATGTTTTGGAAGAGCTGGATGGTGCAGTCTTGAAGAAGAGAGTGGCTGCAGACCAGGTGAAGAGTTTCTATCCCAAAAGCGCTAGACATGAAGAAGATTGACTCCGCAATGAGGATAAACTACAGAACATTCTTTAAGTTTTGGAATTTGTTGGTGTTGCAGAGCACCTTTTGTGTTGGAAACTTTTTTTTAGAAGGTACCCATGGGTGGGGCTTCTAGATTTGATCTTGGGAAGTGTAGGGGTGACTGATGGGCTGGCTGCTCTTTAGAACAGTTACCCCATATTTTCTGTTTCCAACCCTTTCTCTTAATTTGGTTGAACCCTAGTTTTGGTTTCTTTTCACAGGTTTTAGTCTTCTATGACTTTAAACTGGAATTTCCTTTGGTTTTCAAGTGCCGGACTTTTTACTCATATTGGTTTTGGTTTATTGTGTTGGATGTTGTGTTTTTGTTAGAAGATACCCAGGGGGGGCTTCTAGATTTTATTTTTGCAATTGTGGGAGTAACTGATGAGCTGGCTGCTATAGAGAACAGTTACCCCAGAATGTATGTCTCAAGTCTTTTGTTTTTCCTAGTTGAATTCTAGTTCTGTTGTTGATTATTCAGGTTTCAAGTCCACTATGACTTTAAACTGGTTTGGGACTGGCTTCTTTATCTTTGGTTTTTTTGGGTTGTTGGTATATCACGAGTGGTCTCCCATCATTTTAACATATTGGAGGGAGCCCACCAAGTGATTATATCTATGGACTGGACTTTTGCTTACTGGACCTTCTCATAATCTGGACCATCCATGGAGCTGGACTTTCTTTGATTTTTAGTTATGATTTTTCTAGATATTAGTTTCAGATTATTTTCATTTTTCTCTTTTTTTCTTTTAATCTTTTATGGGGGTTGTTAAAATAATAAAATCAAAAATATAGGTTGTTACCACATCAGGGTCACCTGGATGTGGGCAAGCATTGGTGGGGAAAGGCTCATCAATTGGCCGGGCAATGCTATTTTATCATTTTATTTTATTTTATTTTTATTCTCATTGATTTCATTTTTTTTATTTTTTTATTATTCTCATTATTAACCTTAATTTATGTTTCTTATTTCAAATCATTTAAATTATTTAAGGTTTATCCACATCAAGGTGCACTTGGATGTGGGCAAGGTATAAGGGGATCAGCTCATCAATTGGCTGGGGATACCATTTGTATTATTTTTTTATCTTTTTAGTTTATTTCATTTATTTTTTTATTTTATTTATCAATTTTTAATTTTAGTATGTTAGTAGATTTAAAAAAAAAAGAATTAGAATTCATAGTTTTTAATTGTTTTTTATTATTTATTTATTATTATGTTTTTAATATTTTTGCAGGAGCTCATTGTCTGGATGATGAAGTTTCTGGAGGCTGGTCTGGATTATGATGTTTTTTTTGTTTTTTGTTGGGGTTGTGGGAAGCACTGTGTTTTTTGAAGTGCATCCTGCTGGAGAGATTATATGGATTATAATGGGCAGGAATGGGTTTGGATGGAAGTTCAGAAGAGGAAGAAGAAGAAGCAGAAATAGATTGTTGGAAGGTGTGCTTAATAATCCTAGACATCTTCCAGTGGTCGTCCAATAGTTGTTTCCTCAAGGTTTTCTCAAAGTCATTTAATGGTACGTGGAGGGCAAAGGCTTTCAGCATGTTTGAACACATGGTGCTGAGGTGTTGTTTCATGTCTTCATAATCTAGGGTCAAAGAAGTTTCTAGAGGTTGGCCAACTCCAATAGTAGAATCAGGAGGAGTGTTTCCCACTAGACAAGAAGAATTGGATCAGTAATTATTTTTGTTGAAGAAATCGGATGAATTAATGTGGTACTTACAGATTGGAAGCTCATCAAATTTGTAAGAAGCCGGAATTTGGACTTCTGAAGATTTTGGAATGATGATAGTAGGTGGATCAATCAGGGAAAGATATGGATTCTCTTGGTTTTCCTCTGAAAGGTTTTGAGAAGGTGAACTAGGAGGCTGATGTTCCTGGGGCCTAGTTGGAGCAGCAGGTCTTCTATTGCTGTTGTTAATATTTCTGCTTGATTCAGTTGGAGGAGGTGCTGTTGATGGAGTACCAGGGTTGTTATAAGTTGGGGCAGGAGAGGGTGATTTGGAAGCAGATTGATCTCTTCTGGATGTAGCTTTTGAAGGAATGGAACTGTCAGAAGAATAGTTGGCTGATGGAGGAGAGGTGTAGTTTTGTTGCCTTAACTGGGAAAGAAGTTGTTGCTTTGGTGCAGTGTTTGGTGCTCTGGTTTTTTTCTGGGGTCTTCTGGCAGGTCTCCTAGAAGTTTGGGAAATTTGGGAGTTTTTGGACCTTGGAGAGGTAGGCTGCATTGCTCTGGGAGCAGTGGGAGGTAATTGCGTTGAGTTGTTTTTGTTGATTGGAGGAATTTGGCTGTTTTCTGGTTGTTTTTGGAGGTTTTGAGCCTGATTTTCACTGTCTAGTGAGGCAGGTGGGCCGCCTGGATGCGTTCTAGAAGCCTAGAAGCTGATTTTTAAGCTTTTGGAGCTATTTTGGCAGAGATAAAAGCTGTTTCTTGGGAAGTTAAAGCAGACCTTTTTGGGAGAGTTCTGGAAACTGAGTTCCGGGATTTTCTGGATGGTGCTGAGGATAAAGATGAAGAGGCTGGAACAAGCTCTGGGGATCTGGTAGGGGATCTGGAGAGGTATTTATGAGAAGTTGAAGGAGGAGGAATAGGGTAGTTGGTATCTCTGTCACATTTTTCCTTTTTGGAGTAGCAAGAATCACAGGCCCTGTTGTAGAATTTGGCTTCAGGAGTTGGAAGAGTGAATGTGCAAGGTCTGCACATGTGGATGCACTGTTTTCAGGCATAGTCCTTGGGATCAGTGAAGCAAGAAAGAGTGGAGGGGTCAAAATCAGGGGATCCAGCCATGATCTGTGGTGAGAAAAGATGATGGAAAGAGATAAGAAGGAGATTTTTGTCAGTGATGGGTAGATGATGAAGTGAAGGTGGAAGTTCAGAAGTTTGGCTGTAGGTGTTCTGTATGAAATTAGCTGCATCTATTTTATGCAAAATTCTGCAGTCCTCTAAGACTTTAAACTGGCTGGTTTCAAGATTAGTCCATCAAGACTTTAAACTGAACACTGTGTTAGTCCCCCAAGACTTTAAACTGAGGATTGTTTGATGGTGTAGTCCCCCAAGACTATAAACTGAGGAATGGGTTTAAAAGATTGGCAGAGGGTATCCACAGGCGGAGCCTCTGAATTTAGAAAAGGCAATTTTGGGGGTAATTGATGGGCTGGCAGCTCTATTCACAATTACCCCAGAATGTTAGTTTTTTCTCTGTGTCTTAATGTGGTTGATCTCTGGTTCTGGGTTTATGATTGAGGTTTTGAGTCCCCCAAGACTTTAAACTGAGGGTTTTTGAGTCCCCCAAAACTTTAAACTGAGGGTTTTTTGAGTCCCCCAAGACTATAAAATGAGGATGGTCCCCCAAAACTTAAAACTGAGGGTTGTTTGTGGTTACATCCTATGGAGGGTGTGGTCAATTTTTCTTTTCTGAATCAATCTCAAGTACTAGTGGAATTACAGAGGTAATCAAGAGATGAAATTAAGTGTTCAGAATCAGCCTTGAACTGGTGAATGAGGTTTCTTCTGTTCTCAATGTCCAGTGGATCTCTAGCAGGAGTGGATTGGAAGTAGTTTAGCAGAAGGTGTTTCTGTTGAGATGTGTGTTGTTGGAACTTGGCCTTATTTGCGGGCAAGTGGTCTGGCGTTGGTGGTTCAATGGATCCTAAATTGTTATCATCACTGTCAGAAGATGGAGGAACTGAGAAGTCATCAGTTTTATAAAGTGGAAGGAGGAAATGGAAGTTTTTACCATCAGATGGACCAGGGATGGTGGAACCTGTTCTTTTAGTGGTTTTGCAATCTTCTGGGAAGGTTTTAGCATTTTGATTAATCTGGGAATCAAGATGGATGGCCTAGATCTTTTGATGCTGGTAGAAGATGAACCAGGTTGTGGTGGAGGTGAAGCTGTTGCAGAAGATAATGGACCAGGTCTGTAGCAGAACTTCTTTCTGGAGTGGCAGACATCACAGGATGTTCTGTATGGATGGACAGGAGGTGTGATGGTGAAGATTAGATTATTGTCAATGCAGTATTGGCAAGGACCCATATCAGAGGCAGATTTTGAAAGAAGGTTGAACATGGTGGTTTGATGAAGAAAGAATGTGGAAATTCTTAATTGGAGGGAGGATGTGGTCTTCCAACATTGGCAGGGGCCTTGTTGTGTTGTTTGGTGCTGTTTGTGCATGTCTTAATTGGCATCAGTTGAAGAATTGGGTGTTTTTCTGGTTTTATTCAGTGAATATTGGGACTTCCGGTATGTGGGTACTATCATTGGATAGCCCCGGTTTTCTATATATTTCATGTCTTGATAAGATTTTTCATATTCTAAGTTTTAAGGGGTCAATTCCTCATTCTTCAGTTACAAAAGATAGCTGTTTAATTTTGTTCTTCGTGTTTTAGGGGATAACCTTAAGTCTTAGGGTTAAGTACTTAGTACCATTGGATAGGGTTAATTTAGCTCTATATTTCATGTCTCAATGTTTTTATAGTAAAATTCTGTGTTTTAAAGGTTTTAGTAGTTGTAGCTAGTTTTTCTAAGTAGATTAGGTGTTATTATTGGTTTTCTGGCTTCAGGGAAGCCGGGCCGCTTCAGGCGGCACCTGAAACGTTGGGCGGCCAGCCTGCCTCTGTTTTAAAAAGTTGTGGAGTGCTTCTGGAGGGTTTTTATTCAATTTGGCTGGTACAGGTGCCAAATTTGTTGGGGTGCATTGGCTCTTAGATAGTGGTCTGTGTGTAAATAGTGAATAAGACAGTTTGGGGCAACTTTAATTATCATACAACCATACAGAGGTGATATCATTGTTCCTCACTCAGTTTTCACTGTTTTTGGGCCACAATCGGCTGTGTTTGTTGCAAGGTTAGTTCTTCATTTAACTCAACTTTGGCAACAGGCTCTCTGGTATAGTCTTGAGAGCTATATCAAGTATTATTGCTATCTCTGGTGTGGATTTGCAGCCTACATCAAGTATCTTTGCTTTCCCTGGTGTGTAAATTGGTCTACATTTCAGTTCCTTGGTCTAGTAGTATGTCTGGTGACTTCTTTCTTGGCTCATCAAGCATTCAAGTGTGTTTAAAAAGGGGCTTTAGCAAACAGGAACCAACTTACTTTAGCAAGTAAATCTCACTCTATTTTTATAAAGGGACAGGGGATTTTCTCTCTGGTTTTTTTTCAACTCCCTTGTCAAGGCCTATATCTAGTACTATAGGATTGTCTACACCATGTTTTGAGCTTGGCTTCGACCTTTTAGGCTTATATTCAATTAAATAATATATAATTTTGAAGTGATTTCCTGATCACTATAGTAAGTTAACCTTTACACCTCTCACTTATATTATTAAATTTTTATTGCAATAACAGTGATTGTGGCTTAATTTCTGATTCACTGAGTTTAAGTGTTCAAATTTTTTTTCAATTTTTTATTCATAGTTGATCATAATAGAGCTATACTCTTAGTCTTAGATGATCATTAAATTTTTAATAAATTAATAAATTAATTTTATTAATATATTTTTTGATTTATTGGTTGACCATAATACTACTCAGTGCTTAGTCCCAATATTGCCAATATATATATATATATATTTTGGTATTAAATTATATTTGGTTGAATTATAAAACCTTTTTTGGTTAGTCCCATTATAATTATTAATATTTCTTAATAAACAATTTTAATTGCATATATTTGTATTACATTTTTTGTTAATTTATTAATTTTTGAATAAAAATTTAAATTTTTTTGTTTTGTTTTGTTAAAAAATCAATTAATTCTAATTTATTTTGAAAATAAAAATTTGAATCATTAAAAATAATTTTGATTCTTTGTTTACAATTCTAATGTCCAGTAGTTTGGCTAAAAGCATAGATAACTTACATGTGGATGAGATTGAAGTGGATGTTGACACTGAATCTGTAGGTTCTTCTAAATTAACTTACAATAATTATTCATCTGACAAAAAACTATCAGGATGTGGAAATGGAAGGAGAAGTGGCAAACCCCCCTCACCAAAAACCTCTGAAAGAAGCAAAACCTCTGATAAATGAGAAAAATCCACTAAAGGGTATAAAAATAAAAAAGATACAACTGACTCAAAAAGTAAACAACCTTTCCAGTCACATAAAAGAGCTGAAGGCAGAAAGTATGAAGTACAAGGCAAGAGTAGACACACTCTGGAAACAGATTCCGGAGTTATTAAATTCCAAACAGGCTCAACCTCCCCGTTTCCCAGCCTCACAGCCTCAGCCTCAACCTCAGCCCCATCAGGCATCCAGCTCCTTCTCTCAAAATCAAAACACTCTGTAGGTGGAGCAGTGGAAATGGGATTACTTGATGAACCATTACCAACAGAATGTTCAGCAACCAACAGCTCAACACCCTGGCCCATCCAGGAAAACAACCTACCATCCATCTCCTCAGCCCCATTCTTATCAGCGAGGCAGAAGAAAGAAGGCACAGGGGAAGTTTCCTTCATTGCTATGGTAAATAATTTGTTTGATCAACATGTTGGTATGTATAATAACAAATCTTCTTCCACAGGTAATATTGTGGATCCTGGTTAAAGAACATTTAAACCCTTAAAAAGACAACTTCCTTTAATGAGTAGCCCCAATGATGTAATTAGTAAATTATCATTTGATGAACCTTTACGTTTGACTTCTACTTCTTTAATTAATCCTTCTCTTGCAATTAATAATGATTCTGTTTCCCCTGAAGTCTATAATTTAATTGAGAAAACTTCTGAAGAAATATTGAAAGATACACTTGATTTTAATGTTGTGAAAGACAAACATTTGAGAGATATGTTAATACATGAGAGTGATAGATTGAATAATTTGCACTTGCATTGTAAAGTGAATTCTTCTCTAAAAGATACAGCTTATTTTAAAATCAAAGAAACCTTGAATGTTGTTCTTAGCCAACAAAAACAAATAAGGAGTGATCATAGAGCTATCTCAGATAAGAATATCTGTCTGCATGAAACCTTGAGTGAATTGAAACTGCTTATTGAGGAAATTCATTCATTAAAAGGTGAAATTAAGTCTCTACAAAATTATTTGAAAAAGCAAAAAAATGATTTCCATGCACTAAGTACCAAACACACAGTTTTTAATGACAGGACTGTTTTATCCCTTGCAAAAATGAATGAACAGATGTCTGAAATTCCAAGGATAAGAAACTATGTGTCTGACCTGCAGGAAAAAATTTCATCTTTAACCATCAATAATTATGGTATAAATGAGAATGCTGCTCATAAGCTGCATAAAAATAAGGGAAAGGAACCTGAAAAGAGCAGCTCTTTTCTTCCCCATATTTTAGCCTAAAAAAACTGAAAATGAGTCTTTTTAATCTTTTGCTACTAGCAAAAAATCTTGTAATGGTCATGTACCAGCTGTTTCTGTAAATAATGAAATTTCTGAACACCTGGCTAAACTTCAAGAATTATTAATAATAACTAATTCAAACCAAAGGATGGACCATCCCAGTAGCCAGAAAAATCGGTTCAAACTGGATCAATATCCCACTTTTGATGGTGACTCTTCATCTGACTGGCAACACTTTGTTCAGAAAATCGATAACCTGAAAAACTCTTATAAATTTCCAGATGAGGAAATTGTCTCTAAATTAGTTTCTTTATTTTCCAATGTAGCTTTAATGTGGTATGAATCTGTCTTACTGGACAATCAACATTATACTTGAAAAGGATGGAAAACCTTGATTGAAAATTAATTTGGTGGTTCCAAATTCAGGCTTTCCCAGCAGATATTGTATGAAAATGCTAAATATGTGTCCTCCTCTCCTGAAAAATCTATTGTTTTCCTTATGAAAATTACAAAAATTCTTAGAGCCATGGATCCTATAATGGATTATGATATTTGGAGAGATAAAATTCTCTGAGGGATTTGATTGTGGCAAGGACTGAGCATGTGAGAAACAATTCTTCCTTTATTAATATCTCTAATTAAGTCCTACTAAATCATAGATATGAGCCAAGGAATTTTCCCGTTAAATCTTATCATGACCAACACAAGCCCTCCACAAAACTTCCTGAAAAACTGGTAAACCCTCTGCCCCAGTTGCTCCAAAGAAATATGCAACTAATACTTTATTCAAATGTAACAAACCATGGAAAAAAGGACATATTTGTGACAAGAAAATTCATCTTGTAGAACAAAATGAAGAATCTGAGATTACTCAAGGTGATCTTGATGATTCCTCCAGTGACTGTAATAGCAATATATCTTATGACCATGAGTCTTCTCAGAAATTTTTGGTTTTAGAGAAGGATATCCAGTATTTAGATAATTGGTCTAATAATTGTGAAATTGACTTATCTTCTGTAGAAAATGCTGAAGTAATTAAAGATATTACTGACAGTTCCATTTTAATATCACCTTTGAGGGAACCAGTTATCATTAATGGTTAAAATGTTGAGGTTATTCTTGACTCTGGTGCTGGAGGAAGTGTAGTGTCTGAAAAAGCACTTGCTTCTGTAGATAAGGATTATCAATGCAAATTATTACCTATACCATCTGAAAAATGGAAAGGTTATGGTTCTGTTTTATGTCCCATTGGCAAATACAAAACCACTGTATTCTTTAAATATAATGGTGGTTTTGTCAGAGCTATATGTGAATTTGTTGTGATAAAGCTGACAATCTAAGCAATAGGTTTATCATGGGAAATGATATTTTAAACATTTTTGGTATTAAATTGTATCCTGAAAATAATTGTTTAACTTTGGGAATGAATTGGAAAAGAAAATTTAAAATTTCTACTTCTAGAAAGCATTCTGCACCGTTGTTAAAATCTTGTCATTCTTTGATCCAACTTAAAGGTAGAAAAACAGAGGAAATGAATGTATTATTGTCTGAAATTGAAACAGCTTTATTTGGTGATCAATTAACTGACAACCAAAAAGATTGAATAGTAGCCTTAATTCAATCTTCCCCAATGGCTTTTGCTCATGGTTCGCATGTGTTAGGCTTGGTTAAAGATGAAATGAAAATTTCTCTATCTTGAAATTTGTATGAAATACCTCCTAGCCTAAAGAAAAAACCTTACCCTTCTTCTCCCACAAAAAAAGGGATATAGAAGATAATATCTCCACATTATTGAGTATGAATATTCTTGAAAAAGAAGATGTTACACCAAAATATTGTGTCATCTCTCCAGTTTTAATCTCTTATGAAAAAGATAAAGCTAGATTATGTGGAAATTATAGAGAATTAAACACTTATACTGTTGATTATATTTACCCTTTAACCAGAATTAATTCAATACATGCTACCTGGCAAGGTGCAATATTTATTAGTTATCTGGATGGTAATAAAGGGTATCATAAAGTTCCAGTTGAGAAAAATTCTCAAAATTTCTTACTTATTGCTATGCATATGGGAATATATAAGTATGTTATAGCACCATTTGGCGCTAAAAATGCCCCTTCAGTTTTTCAAAAAGTCATGGATAACACTTTCCATCAGGAAATAATTGAGGGATAGCTCATGGTGTATATTGATGATATTAAAGTTTTTTCTAAAACTTTTGATGAACATATGACTCACTTAAATAGAGTTTTTCAAAAAATGGATAAAATTAATATGACCTTGTCCTTGAAAAAGTGTAAATTTGGTTTTCAATCTTTGAAAGTCCTTGGCCATGTTGTGTCAGGCCTACAAATTTTTGTGGAACACAACAAAGTTGCTGCAATTCAAAATGTTAAGGCACCAACTTTTTTAAGAGAAATCCAAAGTTTTTTTGGTATGTGTGGCTATTATAGACAATATATTAAAAATTATCAGGTCATAGACTTGCTTCTTACCATTCTAACTAGAAAAGATGTTGCATTTATCTGGAATAATGACTGTCAAAAAGCTTTTGATGCATTAAAATGTGGTTTAATGACAGCCCCTATCTTGGCTCTTCCAGATTTCAACAAACCTTTTGTCCTGTACACAGATGCTAGCTTTGTTGGTCTGTGTGCTGCCCTTCACCAGAAACAAATTATTAATGATAAATCCTCAGAGGTTGTAATTTGTTATATTTCAAGAACCTTGAGAAATAGTGAATTGAAATATGGAGCCACTCAATTAGAGTGATTAGCAGTTGTTTGGGCTCTTGAGAAGCTTCATTACTACCTGGATGACCAAAAGTTTGAATTGGTAACTGACTGTAGTGCTGTGAAGTCCCTCTTAAACCTAAAAACACCTAATAGACATATGTTTAGGTGGCAACTTGCTGTTAAAAAATACAGAGGAAGAATTACAATTATTCATAGGGCTGGAAATGTTAGCTCTGATGTTGATATGCTGTCCAGATTTCCTCTGCCAAATAACGACTCCAATCCTGCTTATGTACCTGAATATGATACTGTTCAAATCCATGGTATATTTATAGTTGATATGGAAGAAGAGTTATTACAATTAATTCTGGATTCATACGATAAAAATTCTGATTCAAATATATTATTTACTATCTTAAATGATTGTAAGAATTCTTAAATTCAAGAATTGATTAAAACTCTTCCTGAAAAGTATCAAAATGCCTTGATTAAGGGAAAGTTTTCTATTGAAGATGGTTATATTTATTATAGAAGAAAGCTTACTAATGAAATTGTAATTACTCCTTCTATGAAAGAAACTATCCTCAAGCTTTGTCATGGTGACATATTAGCTGGTCATTTTGATCTTGAAAAAAAATGATCATAATCAAAAACACTGCTTGGTGGGCTAATATTTCTGAAGATACAAAATTATATGTTTAATCTTGTGATTCATGCCAGAAATCTAAAAGATGTACAGGTAAGAAAACAGGGTTATTACAACATATTGAAGCACCTGATGCTCCTTGGAAAATCATTAATATGGATTTTGTCACTGGTATTCCTGTAGCAGGTAAAGACAGTTATAATTCTTGTTGGGTAATAGTGGATAGATTTACTAAAATGTGCAAATTCATTCCCACCCATAAGGATGTCTCCCCCAAAGACTTAGCTTTCTTATGGTTTTCTTATATTTTCAATATATTTGGATTCCCTAGAGCCATTATATCTGACAGAGATCTTAAGTTTACATCTGAGTTCTGGATGTCTTTAATGGATATATGTGGTTGTGAATTAAAATTATCTACTACTCACCATCCCCAGACTGATGGCCTATCTGAGAGAATGATTCAAACTCCAGAGGATATGATTAGAAGGTATTGTGCCTTTGTTTTGAAATATAAAGATAATGAAAGATTTACTCATGACTTAGTTACCTTGCTCCCAGGGCTTGAATTTGCTTATAATAGCACTGTTCACTCTGTTACTCAAAAGAAGCCTTTTGAGCTTCGGCTAGGTTATGTCCCTAAAACTCCTGCTCAAATACTCAATAGTAAATTGCCTAAATTGGAATTACACCCTGATGTCAAATCTTTTGTTCAAATGCAACAACTGTGCAGAAAACATGCTCAGAATACTATTGATAAAGTATTTGAGTATGAAAAGAAAAGATGGGATAAATCCAATAATAAGTACACATTTGGTGAAGGTGATGAAGTGTTGATATCTACTTTCCATTTCAATTTACAGGGAAACAATGAATTGAAAGATCCTTCCGTAGGCCCTTTTGATGTTAAAAGAATGATTGGAAATAATGCAGTTGAAATTTCGTTATACTCTCCATATGATAGAAACCATCCTGTTTTCCCCATTTCACTGCTAAAACCTTATACTTCCAACAGTGATTTATTCCCTAAAAGAAGAGGAAGAACTAAGAAGAATCCTTAAGAAATAACTGACACTGCAGAAATTGATAAAATTCTGATTGATAGAATTGTCACTTCTGAAAAAGGTGTTGAGTATTTGCTAAGATATAAAAATAAGTCATGTGAATATGATGCATGTATACCTGGTAGAGAAATTATAAACGCTCCTACTCTGTTAAAAAAATATAACAAGAAAAAATCATAGCATTTTTTTTATTGTTTTTTTAGAGTGAGGGAGTGTCAGCCAGGCTGTTCCAGGAGCCCAGTAGATAAAAATACATATTTATTGAAATTAAAAGAGGAAATAATAATTGCAGCTTATGTATTTACATTAAATTTATATTAAATAATATATTATATAAATATTTTATTTTATAAGTAAAATAAATTTTATATTAATTTTATTATCATATAAATTAAGTATACATCAATTTAATTATCATATTCCATATAAAGGGACACATTTTTATGTATTTAATAAATAATGAATTTATTAAATTTTAATAATATAATTACATCTTATTAATTATCTTATATTTTAATTACATTAATTATTTAAATTAAATATGTAATTAACATTTTCATATAAAATATTATCAATAATTATTGGCGCTTTTTTGACCCTTAATTTTGTCACTTAATTATTAAATAAATTAAAACACTTATTTAATAAAATAGTATTCAAGTTCTCACTTTAAATTAGTAATATCATTAAATTAATTATTTTTTCATTTAAACTAGTTATTGATTTAGTTACATAGATAAAACAATTAATTAATTTTGCTTTATACTTGGTTAACTTGCTTGCATAAAATTTTGCGTCAAAATAATTTTTTGTTTCAATTAAAACACTTACATCCTACTGTAATGTCTGTTTTGGATTCTTTTTCTCACAGTTCTTATGTTTCAGACTTACTTAGTTACTCATTATGTTAATTAACTGGTTTGGGAAATTATGGTGGGAAAAACTAGTTACTTAATCATGGGTTTAGTTACTTGTTTCATATTTTTCTCTTAATATCTATGTTTTATATCTATTATTCTAGATTCTTGTTTTAGCTTATTAATATTTTGTATATACTGATTTGTGGCACTTCAGAGTTCATCTTGTCTATAAAAAGGCCTTGGGTAATCCCCTTTAGCCCATCACTTATTATACACTCATCATTTTAAACATATTTTAATATATTACATTTATTATTATTTTTATTAGGACTATAATTCTAATTAAAATTCTACATAAATAACTATGGTTGCAACCAGTCTTTTAGTAATAACAGTGTTTACTGCACAGAGATAGTAATACTTACTTTAAATAAATATATTATAATTTAATAAGACTTACTGCTGTGTCAAACCCAGGAAATTCTTGTCGCCTTATTTATCTAAAATCATTTTATTAATTTATCTGTTTATTTTCCCTAAACCTTTTCCCCATTTTCTCCTCCTCCTCTCTATTTTCCCATTTTCTTCTCTTTCTTCTAGAGGACCGGCTTACAATGTATATATAGGTCTATAAGCAGTTTTAACCCTCTAAATAGCCTATAAGCTTTATTTTTATGCTTATTTTAGGTCATAGGACATATTCAATGGTTTCACCATGCCTACACAAGCATATACACCTTTTTCAGGTGCATATATCCTGTTTGGACAGCTTCATCTTCTTCCTTTAATGGATTTTCATAGACTTATGGGTTGGGATATGATTACTGGGTTAATATGAATGCTTGGGGATGTTATTGAGGGCTTGGACAGTTGATTTTGTTTCTTTATATGCTTTGGGTTTCACTTTATTCTTTTTGGATGAGTTATTTTACCTGTTTCTCTATGGTATCTGATTTTATCTGTTTTCTCAATTTATGGTATGGGTGAATGATATCATTAATTGTGATGGAGGGTCCTTACTGGAGGTCTGGGTGTTGAAACTGCTTGAAGTGGACACCATGGGGAGGTGATGATCCCTCACAGTGCTGTAATTGCTGGGGATAGCAGTGACATTGTCAGCCGGCTACTAGACTTACCTGGTAAAATAATTAATTATTTTACTAAGGTGAAGCCAAACCTTTTTAAAATACTTACTAATATTTAATTATTTAAAATTTACTTATATATTACTTACAACCAACTAAGCTAATTATATTAAGTAGTGTAAATAATTGATTTAAGTAAGTTTCCCATACATTTTTACTCCCTAACACCATGCTCAATAGTACAATTGTTTGGAAATAAAAATTAATAATAAAATTATAATAAAAATCCTTAAGATTATTATATTACTTCATTGAGAGATCTGGAATACCGTAAAACTAATATAATTAACTTAATTGTGATGTAATTAATTGTGACAGTCCAAGGAACTCATACTTTATTACTAATAAAATTGATGCCCTTGTTGGCGTACCAATTAATTTATTCTTATGTCATATATATACTCCTTTTAGTCATCTTCTTTCTCACATTCTTACAGTAGATGGTGTAAATACTG
The DNA here is from genome assembly GCA_030280995.1 of Hemileia vastatrix. Lineage (NCBI taxonomy): Eukaryota > Fungi > Basidiomycota > Pucciniomycetes > Pucciniales > Zaghouaniaceae > Hemileia > Hemileia vastatrix. Next base: position 17,483,966 of record JASXTE010000013.1, on the reverse strand, counting down.
TGTATTTATTTCCCTCATGTTTTGCCTATAAAAGGCCCTCACTTTTGTGCTTTTCAGAACATTCTTTACTTATTTTTATTTACTTACTTATTATATTACAACAACATAAAGACAATATATTATTATCATTTTAGTATTTACATTAAGCCGTTATTCTAAACTTTTAAATAAAATAGTAATTATCCCTTTACCTCTTTAAATTATTTGAGTAAAAAATCTTTAAAAGATAAGAGAAATATGTACACATTTTGAATCCTTTGAAATCCACTGTTGCCGTCCTTGAAACTCCTTGAAAACTCTTCTAGACTTGAAGGGCCACCCGACAATTGGAGGCCTTTCCAAATCGTTGACGGCGAATTGATTAATTGAGGCCAGAGAACGTGGGACCATTGCCATTTGAGTTATCTATAGGGACGAGTGAACGATGAAAACAAGGAATGTCATATATCACGTGACTAAAATTTTTGCTGCAAACGGGAATCAAACTGCACTCCAAAACTTAGGTTCATATATTGACTAAACGTCTTATATTTTTTGGTAATTATTGAAATTACTATTTGTGGGTCACTTAGCACTCTTCACTCTCTACGTATTTCCTTTTTACTCAGCACTCTGTAAGTGGCATTAATTTCATCATTTAACAGGGGGAGGTGTCTAGTAAATTGGAATTAAATTATTTTATTTTATTTTATTTTTCCTAGTTGACAAAGATAGAGCAATTGTTTTCTTAGTCCTAGAGGTAATAAATTATATTTTAAAAAATTATTATTCATTATAATTTTCAGTTGACTCTTGTCCTGATATATTTAAATTTTATTTGTTTAAGTTGACAAATTGTCCTGACAATAAAATTTTTTTAAAAATTCATATTTAATATTTCAGTAGACATTAAGTCCTGTTAATTATTAAATTCTCAGTTGATTTAAAATCCTGATAATAATTATCATAAAATTGTTAATAAGAAATTTAAATTTAATTCTTCAGTTGATTATTATATAACCCTGGTTTTAAATTGTTTTGAATTAACAAATTGATTATTATTTTAGTTGATTTTATACTGGAATATTTTATTTTATTATTTTTCTTTTAAATAAAAGTAAAAATACAAACTAATTCATCTTATTGTCTCCCCCCCTCATTTCAGTAAAATTTAGAAAAGACTGATCAAGGTGTCTCTGCTGCACATGAAGAGGAATTGGATTTAATTGATTATGATGAGGCTACTTCTGTGAGTTCTCATTTAACTAGAAAATTATCTCAAATTAATCAATCATTTCCCCAATCAGGATGTAAAAATGGAGGAAGTGGAAATTCTGGTAGAAACAACTCAGGAACAGAAACCTGTAATAAACCCCCCAGAAGAACTTCCAAAAGGCTTCAAAATAAAAAAGATGCCACTACCTAAACAAGTAAAGAACCTTTCAACACACATAAAGGAATTAAGAACAGAAAACTTGAGATTGAGGTCAAGAGTAGATGCTCTAGAGAAAAAAGTAAGAAAGATAGATGTTTTTCTTCAAGAGAAGAGGAGACCTCCTCCCCCCAGAGATCTTCATCAATTGGCTTCCCAGCAGCCAGAGAAAGTGGAAGTATCCATGTGGCAGTGGTATTGGCTGAACACTCAGTGGGATTACCTGTCTCAAAATCAACAGACTCAATTGCCCCAAGCAGGTCTATCAAGACCCAGCCAAGTCAACCTCACACCTCCTCACCCCTATCAAGGAGGAAGAAGAAGAAAAAACAATATGATCTTGCCCAGAAAACCTTGGTAAGCCCCTCTATTGATTCTCAAGTACCATTTCTTGTAACTAATTCAGTTCCTTCAGGTAATTCTGGAAGAGGAGATGAGACTGTGAGACCTGTAGAGGCTGAGAACAGTAGACAAATTGGTCAAAATTCAGATTTATCTAATCCTTTAGTTCTAATTGCTACTTCAATGATAAATCCTGATATGGCTATTATTGATGAAACACTTGAACCTGAGTTTTATGAGAATCTGGAAAGTTACTCTGTTTCATTATTGATAAACACTCCAGATGTAGCTAACATTAATGATGAATATTTGAGGGATATTATTTCTAAACAAAATCATATCATGAGCAACATGCAATTAACTCAGAAATATAATAGTTTGTTAACTGAACAGGGTTATCAAGCATTGAGGAGTGAGTTACAGAGAGTTTCTGATTATTTGTTTCATTACAAAGCAACCCATGAAAGGAAAGTTTCTTTATGGCAAAATATCAAAAATGATTTGTCTAAACTGAAAAATACTGTATCTACCTGTTGCCTGGAGCTAGAGGTAGATAAGATGAACCTGAAAAGAGTGAGTGATCATTATTTATCTTTTCAAAATAAAACCCAGTTATCTTTTGCAACAGTCAATGAGAGTTTATCTAGTCTTCCAAAAGTGAAAACCAGACTAACAACCATTGAAGAAAAATTTAATTCATTGTTTAATGATCAAAAAAATTCAAAAACTTCTTTGAAGGAACATATAGTACAGGATGCTTCAAGTTTACCTGTTGCTAGTTCATCTATAGTAAAATTAGATTCAGAAATGCCTGTTGATACCACTGAGTTTCCATCAAAAATTGATGATGCACCAGGATCTTCTACAGAAGTATTAAATGATGAGATTACTGCACAATTGGAGAAGTTAAAGCTGCTTCTTACTTAGAAAAAAGCTAATACTAAGGAGGCTCCTTCAAATCAAAAGAATTGGCCAAAACTTGACCAGTATCCAACATTTGATGGTGATTCTTCTTCTGATTGGCAGCAATTCATTTGCAGAATTGATAACTTAAAAAATTCTTACAAACTCCCAGATGAGGAAATTGTGTCTAAGTTAATTTCTTTGTTTACCAATGTTGCCCTAATGTGGTACGAATCTTTTCTCCTGGATGGGAATGACTACTCATAGGAAGATTGGAAAAAATTGATTAAAGCACAATTTGGTGGCTCCAAGTTCAGAATGGCTCAATAAAGGCAGTATGAGGAAACTAGATATAGCTCTTCCACTGATAAACCTATTGAGTTCTTAATGAAACTTGTACAAATCTTGAGGGAAATGGACCCAAATATGGAGTTTGAGTTATGGAAGGAGAGGATCCTTCATAAAGTGCCAATGTCTCTGAGAGATTTGATAGTGGCTAGGACTGAGTTCTCCAGAGAACCTTCTTCTTTATTTAATACTTGCAATGAGATCCTTCTAAACAACAAGTATGATGCCAGAAGATTCATTCCTAGGACCCCTTTAAATAAATCCTTCACTTACCAACAGAAACCTCTTGAAAAGGTTGGTAAACCTTCTGCCCCTGTTGCACCAAAAAAGTATACAACAAACACTTGCTTCAAGTGCAACAAGCCTTGGAAGGAAGGCCATGTTTGTGATAAGAGGATAAATATTGTTGAAAAAACTGAGGAGAAGGCTGATGACACAATAGAACTGGATGATACTTCAAGTGATTGTGCCAGCAATATTTCATATGAATCTCAACAAAAAATATTGATGCTGCAAGAAGATATTCATTATTTAAATACTATTGATATTGATAATAATGATCTATCTACAGTTGAGGATGCTGAGATTATAAGGAACATTAAGGATAGCTCAATTGTAATTGCCCCTCTCAAAGCACCAGTATTTATCAATGGAACCAGCATGGAAGTTGTTCTGGATTCTGGAGCTGGAGGAAGTGTATTATCTGAAAAAGCACTTGCTTCAGTGGATCAAGACTATAAATCAAAACTGATGTCTATCACTTTTGAAAATTGGAGAGGTTATGGCTCTGTTTTGTCCCCCATTGGTAAATACAAAGCCATAGTATTTTTTAAATATAAACATGGTTTTGTAAGAGCTATTTGTGATTTTTTTGTCATGAAAAATGATAATTTAAGCAGTTGGTTTATCATAGGAGATGACATTTTAACCAAATATGGCATAAAATTAGATCCTTCAAACCAATGCTTCACAATGGGGATAAATGGGAAGAGAAAATTTAAGTTTTCCTCCCCCAAAAAATTATTAAAACCAGAATTGAACACATTAAATTCTGTGGTTCAATATAATGGAAGATCTACAAAAGAAATGCATGCCCTTATGTCTGAAATTGACAATGCCTCTTTTGGAGAACAACTTTCAGGTGAGGATAAAGATTCCATCATTAACTTGATAAAGTTATTTCCTATGGCCTTTGCTCATGGGTCACATGAACTGGGATTAGTTAAAAAAGAAATGAAACTTTCATTGTCTTGTCCATTAACTGATATACCACCTAGTTTAAAGAAGAAGCCTTACCCTGCTTCTCCCACAAAGAGAAAAGATATTGAAGACAATATCTCTACCCTTTTAAAAATTAATATTATTGAAAAGGTAGTTGAAACACCTAAATATTGTGTTATCTCACCTGTCCTAATTTCTTATGAGAAAGATAAATCCAGGTTATGTGGTGATTATAGAGCACTAAATACTTATACTGATGATGATATCTATCCTTTTCCTAGAATTAGCTCTATACATGCTACCTTACAGGGTGCCAAATATATCAGCTGTTTGGATGGTAATAAAGGATATCACCAGGTACCTGTTGAGAAAAATTCTCAGAATTTTCTGATGATTGCTACTCATATGGGTATTTATAAGTATGTTAGGATGCCATTTGGCCCTAAAAATGCCCATTCAGTTTTTCAAAAATTCATGGATAACACATTTCATCAAGAGATAATTGAAGGATGGCTGATGGTTTATATTGATGATATCATTATATTCTCAAAAAAATTTGAGGACCATCTCAACCACCTGTGTAAAGTGTTCCGAGAAATGGATGAGATAAATATGAAACTAGCTTTGAAGAAATGAAAATTTGGTTTCCATTCTTTAAAAGTTCTTGGTCATGTTGTTTCAGGCTTAAAGATATGTGTTGACCAAAACAAAGTGGCAGCCATACAACAGGTGAAGGCTCCTAATACAGTAAGAGAGCTACAGAGCTCTTTGGGAATATGTGGATACTATAGACAGTATATTAAAATTTACCAAGTCATAGCTTTACCCCTTACCCAATTAACTAGAAAGGATGTTGCTTTTGTCTGGAATAGTGAAAGACAAAGAGCCTTTGACACTATGAAACACTGTTTGATGTCAGCACCTATTCTTGCTTTACCTGACTTTAATTAACCATTTGTTTTATATACTGATGACAGTTTTATTGGTCTGGGTGCTGCACTCCATCAAAAAAAAGTTATGAATGATAAAGTATCAGAAGTAGTAATTTGTTATATTTCAAGAATCTTGAGAAATAGTGAATTGAAAAATGGTGCCACTCAGCTTGAATGTTTAGCCGTAGTGTGGGCTTGAGAAAAGCTACATTATTTCCTAGATGACCAGAAATTTGAGCTTGTCACTGACTGCGGTGCAGTTAAATCCCTTTTAAACTTGAAAACACCTAACAGACATACGTTCAGATGGAAGTTAGCTGTTCAAGAATACAGAGGGAGAATGACAATTTGTCATAGGGCTGGTATTTTTTACTCAAATGTGGGTATGTTATCAAGGTTACCTTTACCAAATGATGACTCTAATCCTTCTTATGATCCTGAGGATAAATTTATTCATATTCATGGGATATATGTGGTTGATATGGAAGAAGAGCTATTACAGCTTATTCTGGATTTGTATGATAAGGAAACTGACATAAAAAAGTTATGCACAATATTAAATGATCCAAAGAATGCTTCAATACAAGCATTAATTAAAACCCTTCCACCAAAGTACCAAAAAGCTTTGGAAAAAGGCAAATTTTCAATTGATGAAGGATATCTATATTATAGAAGAAAGTTGAGTAATGTCATTTTTATTCCTCCTTCTATGAAAGAGGTCATCTTGAAAATTTGTCATGATGACATATTAGCTGGACATTTTGATCTTGACAAAACAATTATCAGAATTAAAAACACTGCTTGATGGGTTAATATGTCTGAAGACACCAAATTATATGTTGAATCTTGTGATTCTTGCCAAAAATCAAAAAGATTGACTGGTAAAAGAGCTGGATTAATGCAACATATACAACCTCCTGATGCACCATGGCAGATAATAAACATGGATTTTGTAATAGGATTACCTATTTCTGGAAAAGACAGTTATAACTCTTGTGTGGTTATTGTGGACAGATTCACTAAAATGTGTAAATTTATCCCTACTCACAAGGATGTTTCCACTAAAGAATTATCTTTCTTATGGTGGTCTAATATGTTTAATACTTCAGATTTTTCTAAAGCCATAATCTCTGACAGAGAGCCTAAATTTACTTCTGAATTTTGGATGTCTCTGATGGATGTTTGTGGTTGTGATCTGAAACTATCTACTGCCCATCACCCTCAGAATGATGGATTAGCTGAAAGAATGATTCAGCCTCTAGAGGACATGATAAGAAGGTAATGTGCCTATGGCCTTGAGTATAAAGATAATGACAGATTCACTCATGATTGGGTTACCTTACTTCCTGGGTTAGAATTCACCTATAATAGCACCGTTCATTCTGTTACTCAAAGAAAGCCTTTTGAGCTCTAGCTTGGATATGTTCAAAATACTCCTGCCCAAATTCTCAATAACAAAATACCTAAATTGGATATACATCCTGGTGTAAAATCTTTTCTTCAAATGCAACAACTTTGTAGAAATCATGCTCAAAAATGTATTTAAAAATCATTTGAATATGAGAAGAAGAGATGGGAAAAATCCCATATAGAATACACTTTTATAAAGGGTGATGAAGTGTTGATTTCTACAGTCCACTTCAATTTACAAGGAAATAACAAATTAAAAGACCCATTTGTTGGTCCATTTGTTGTCAGAAGAATGATTGGAGACAATGCAGTTGAGGTTATTTTGTATTCTCCATATGACAGAAAACATCCTGTTTTTCCAATATCTCTTCTGAAACCTTACACATCCAATAGTGATTTATTTCCAAAAAGGAGGGGAAGACCAAAGAAAACCCCAAATGAAATCACTGAAACAGCAGAAATTGAAAAAATTCTGTATGACAGAATAGTCACTGCTGAAAAAGGTACAGAATACTTATTGAGATTCAAGAATAAATCATCTGAATATGATTCTCGGATACCTGGGAAGGAGATATCTAATCTTCCTACTCTACTAAAAAAGTATAAAAAGAAAAAATCATAGCATTTCTTTTATTGTTTTTTTAGAGTGAGGGAGTGTCAGCCAGGCTACTAGACTCACCACAGGAAATCTAGGGGTGAATTGCTAGAAATCCCCTCTCTTGAAATTTAGAGTGTCCCTTAATTATGCCAGGTTTATGAATACTTTATAAACATAAGTAAATTAGAGTTAGATTTACATTTATTCCCAGATTGATTATAGACAGAATATCAACTGATTCCAAATTATGCACAAGTTGATCCTCCAGAACTTGATTTTGGTCCTCTGTTGAGCACAAATTGAGCACAAATTGATCTAACCTAAGCTTATGCATATATAATAATTCAGGATACTTGCTCTATTAAATTTGATAATAAAATAAAATATTGATGAATTTATATAAAAAAAATTATTATGTAAGATATTAAATTATAAATTTAGGCATCATAGGAGGGCACTTAATAGAACTTAATTATACTATTTTACACCTTAATACTGTATCATGCAGTTTGAAACATTTAAAACAAAATGTGTCATGATGGGCAATAAAATTGCTTGGACAGACACTTTCAAAATTAATACTGACCATAATACACAAGTATGAAACCTTGGCATCTATCCAATAAAAGATTTTCCTTCTGATAAATGTTTTTTTCTCAGTTACTCCCTGCTAAACAGTGTCCTTCTGAGGTTTGTCTGACCTTCAGGGGGGTAATTTGGCCACATCACACTACTTCTATTTCCATGATTGACCAAAACATCATCCTCATTCCCATCTAAAGAGTTAATCTCATCTGACTGTGGCTGATCAAAGGGGTCCACCACAAGTTTAGCCAAAATTTTGGTGAACACTTTTTTGATGGATAGTGACTAACTGGTGCTTTCCGAAATTGTCCATCTCAAGTTAGGATAAACTTCAGGAGGATAAATTTATTATGAATACCAAATTAACTGAAGAATACTTTTGCCCTAGCTACTCTGCATCATAAAAGTGTCCAACTGAGGTTTAGCCATAATTCAGGTAGACACTTTTGGAAAGGCACAGTCTGATGGGTTTAATATCTATATATGGCAATAAGTATCAGTTTTTTATCAACATGGAACTAGAATTAATTTAATATGGCCAAAGTGTCCACCTGAAGTTTGGCCAAAATACAGGTGGAAATATTTATGAGGATAACTTGATGAAATGAAGAAGACTTGCAATTACTTTCCATCATAAAATTTTCAAACTTAAGTTTATCAAAAATTGTGGTGACACTTTTGCCAGATCCAGTCATATGGGATCAACTCTCTATATGGCAATGAGAATCAATTTTTAGTCAATCATGGCATTAGAAGTAATTTGATATGGACAAATTTTCTGCCTGATTTTTGGCCAAAAATAAGTTGGAAATGTTTATGAGGAATACTATATTAACTAAAGAAGACTTGCACCCTACTACTGTCCATCATAATAGTGTCCACCAGAAGAATTCTCAAACTTGTGGTTGACACCTTTGGCCTGGTCCAGCCATATGGGATCAATTCTGCATATGGAAATTAGGATTTAATTTGGTCAATCATGGTACTAGAAGTAATTTGATATAGATAAAGTGTCCAACTAAATATTGGAAAAAAATCAGTTGAAAACTTCATTTAGATTTTCAAAAAATCAAGTTAAGTACAATTTTATTCCTGATGATACCCATTTTATCCAACACCTCTTCTGAGCCTTGAAAGTAGGCATTTAGCTTGAATTTTTAATTTCATATAAAATCCCTTTTATTCAACCTATTTCTTTTTATCCCTTTTTTTTAGATATCAATTAATTTTATGTAAAACAAATCATTTTCATAATTTTTTACCTGTATTTAATAAAATTATTAAAGGTTTAACATCACACTGTAAGCATTTGGCACATGTTTTTTTGCTATGCTAATAAATATAATAATATACTGGTGACAAAAAATTGATCAAATGACAAAATATTAATAAAACAGAAAAATCAAATACCAGTGGATATGTTTTAAAAAAATACCAGTTGCACTGAAGAAGAGCTGCACCCTAGATACTCACCATCAAAAAAGTGTCCAGCACAAGTTTGGCCGAAGTTGTGCTGGACACTTTTGGTCAGGTGCAGTCATATGAGATCAATTCTTGCTATGGCAATGAAAAAAATTATTTGATAAAAAACTTCACTAGAAGTAGTTTTACATAGCCAAATTTTCTACCTAGAGTTCATCCAAACCACAGGTGCACAATTTTTTATCTTTAAAAAAAAGTCAATTTAGTACAATTTATCCCTGATGGCTCTCATTTTCTTAAACACCTCTACTGGCGTTTGATAGTAGGAATATTACTTGGATTTCTTTTTTCATATTTGATCCCTTTAACATAATTTTTTATTCCTATTATTGCTTTTGGATATCAATTGATAATTTTTAAAATAAACTTTTTTCATATTTTTATACATTTATTTAATAATATTATAAATGGCATAACATCACCTGGTATGCATTTGGCACAGGAGTTTTTTCTTATTTATAAAATTAAGAATGAAATGGCGACCTAAAATTAATCAAATGATATTTATGAGTAAGGAACAAAGATAAAATACCAGTAGACATGTTTGTAAGAAATACTAGATGAACTGAAGAAAAATTCTACCCTAGCTACTCTCCATCATAAAAGTGTCCAGCACAAGTTCGGCCAAACTTGTGCTGGACACTTATGGTCAGGTGCAGTCAGATAGGAGCAATTCTCTCTATGGAAAGGAAGATAAATTTTTGATATAAAATTACACTAGAAGTAGCTTGATATGGCAAAATTTTCATGCTGAAGTTTTGGTAAAGCTCAAGTGGATTTTTTTTATATTTTTACAAAAAGGAAAATTTGGTGCAAGTTTAGCCCTGATTGTGCTAATTTGATTCAACATCACTTTTTTCTGTGTATAGCAGGAATTTAACTTGGATATTAATTTTCATCTTTGATTTCTTTTATTTTACTTTATTCCTCTCATATTGCTTTTGGATAGAAGTTTATTTTTTGTAAAATAAATCATTTTCATATTTTTTTACCTTTATTTAATAATATTATAAAAGGTGTAACATCACCCAGTATTCATTTGGCACACAATTTTTTGCTCTGCTGATAATATTAATAATATAATGGTGACAAAAAATTAATCAATTGATAAATATGAGTGAGGCACAAAGATTTAATAACAGTGGAAATGTTTATAAGAAATTCCAGATGATTTAAAATGACTTGCACCCTGGTTACTCTCCATGATAAAAGTGTCCAGCACAAGTTTGGCCAAACTTGTGCTGGACACGTTTGGTTGCATTCCGTCAGATGCAATAAATTCTTTTTATGGAAATGAGACTGAATGATCACTCCATCATTGCACTGAAAGTAGTTTTATATGGACAAATTTTCCCCCATAAGTTTGTCCAAACCTAAGGTAGACAATTTTTTACTTTGGTAAAAATTAAATTTGATCCATGTTAATCTATGATGTCGCCCATTTTTTCTGAAGCTTCTACTGGCTCATGATAGCAAAAATTATACTTAATATCTTTATTTCATGTTTGATCTCTTTAATTTTGATTTTACCCTTTTATTTATCCTTTAGCGTTTAAATATCAATTTTCTTTTGGTAAAACTGATAACTTTCACATTTTTTTACATTTTTATATAATATTATTAAATTTGTAAAATCACACAGTGTACATTCAGTAAACATGTTTTTTCTATACTAAAAACATTAATAATATAATGGTGACTAAAAAATAATCAAATAATAAATATGGATGACACAGAAAGATCAAATACCCATAGACATTTTTAAAATGAATATAATATTAACTGAAGAAGACTTGTACCCTAGCTACTCTCCATCATAAAAGTGTCCAGCACATGTTCAGCTGAGCTTATGCTGGACACTTTTGGTTGCATGCAGTCAGATGGGATAAATTTATTCAATGGAAGTTAAAATGAATTTTTGCTCAATCAGTGGACAAGAAGTAGTTTTATACTGCTATACTATCCTCCTGATTATTTTGAAAACCTCAGGTGGACACTTTTATTAATTTAAAAAAAATAAAAATATATTCCAAATCTAGAACTGCTGGTGCAATTTTGGTCTGAAAAATCAAATTTTCTTTGATAGCAGAAATTTTATTTGAATGTTTAATTTCATATTTAATCACTTTTATTTTACTTTTTTATTCCTCTTTTTGCTTTCAAATATCAATTTATTTATTGTAAAACTAATACTTTTCATATTTTTTTTACTTTTATTTAATAAGATTATTAAAGATGTAGCATCTCCCAGTATACATTTGGCTTATAATTTTTTTCAATACTAATAACATTAATATTATAATGATGACAAAAAATTAATCAAAAGGTAAATTTAAATGACACAGAAAGATCAAATTCAAGTGGAAAAGTTTATAAGAAATCCCTTTTGAGTTTAAGAAGATTTTCTGTATGCCTACTCTCAATTATAAATGTGTCCAGCACAAGTTTGGCCGAACTTGTGCTGGACACTTTTGGTTGCATGCAGTCAGATGGGATAAATTTACTCTATGGAAATTAAAATGACATTTTGCTCAATCATTGCACAATAAGTAGTTTGATATTGCCAAAATGTCCTCCTGATGATTTTTCAAAACTCATCAGGACACTTTCTTTGGTTTAACAAAAAAGAAAATATAGTCCAAGTTTAGCCCTGGTGGTGCACATTTGATCTAACACCTCTACTTGTTATTGATAGTGGAAATTTTCCTTAGATTTTTTTTTCTTATTTTATCCCTTTTATTTTATATTTTTATTGCTCATATTGCTTTGGATATCAATTTTTAATTTTTAAAATAAATAATTTTCATACTCTAATACCTTTATTTAATAATATATGATTAAAGGTGGAACACCACCTGGTATGCATTTTCCACACAAGTTATTACTATAGTAATAACTTTAATAATATAATGATGACAAAAAATTAATCAAAAGGTAAATTTAAATGACACAGAAAGATCAAATTCAAGTGGAAATGTTTATAAGAAATCCCTTTTGAGTTTAAGAAGATTTGCTGTATGCCTACTCTCAATTATAAATGTTTCCAGCACAAGTTTGGCCGAACTTGTGCTGGACACTTTTGGTTGCATGAAGTCATATGAGATAAATTCTCTCTATGGCAATGAAAATGATATTTCACTCAATTATTGAAGTAAAGAATGTTTAATATTGTAAAATTGTTTCCTGGAAGTCTGTCCAAAACTCAGCTCAAAATTTGTTAGCTATACATAAAATTAAGTTTAGACCAAGTCTTGACCTAGGGGTCCCCAACTTTCCCAACACCACTTCTGGCTCTTGATAGTAAAATTTTACTTGTATTTTTTATTTCGCATTTGATCCCATTTATTTTCATTTTACTTTTTTAATACTCTTTTTAATTTTAAATATCAATTTTTTTTTTAAAAAACTAAACATATTCATATTTTTTTAACTTTATATAATAATATTATTAAAGGTGTAACATCACCAATTTCGCGTTAGGTATGCAGGTTTTTGCTATACTAGAAACATTAATGATATATATGGTGACAAAAAAAAATTATAAGATAAATATGAATGATAAAAAAAAGTTAAAAAAACAATAGAAATGTGAAAAACAAAACTAATGTACTGAGAAACACTTCCACCCTAGCTACTCCCCATCATAAAAGTGTCCAGCACAAGTTTGGCCGAACTTGTGCTGGACACTTTTGTTCAGGTGCAGTCAGATGGGATCAATTCTCTCTGTGGAAAGTAAATTTAAAAAAATGCTAAATAATTACATTAGAAATAGTTTGGTATGGCTGAATTATCCACCTTGAGTTTTTCCAAACATCAGGTGAAAAATCTTTTATCTTTAAAAAAAATTAAATTCTATCAAATTTAGCCCTTATGGCACCCATTTGTTTCAACACCTCTACTGGCTCTTGAAGGCAGGAATATTCCTTGAATTTTTCATTTTCATATCTTATCTCTTTTACTTCTCTTTTTTATCACTCATGTTACATTTGGATATTAATTTATAATTTTGGAAAAAAAATCATTTTCATATTTTTTTAACATTTTTTTATAATATTATAAAAGGTGTAATATAACATGGCATGAATTTGGCGCTCAAGTTTTTTCTATACTAATAAAATTAATAATATTCTAATGACAAAAAATTAATCAGATAATAAAATATGAATAACACAGAAAGATCAAATACAAATTGACATGTTTTAAAAAAATAACAGTTGCACTGAAGAAGACCTGCACCCTAGCTACTCTCCATCATAAAAGTGTCCAGCACAAGTTCGGCCGATCTTGTGCTGGACACTTTTGGTCAGGTGCAGTAAGATGGGATCAATTCTCTCTATGGCAATGAAAAAAATTATTTGATAAGAAAATTCACTAGATGTAGTTTGATATAGCTGAATTTTTTACCTAGAGTTCATCCAAACCACAGGTACACAACTTTTTATCTTTAAAAAACAGTCAATTTAGTACAATTTATCCCTGATGGCTCTCATTTGCTTCAACATCTCTACTGGCCTTTGATATTAGGAATAATACTTGAATTTCTTTTTTCATATTTGATCCCTTTAACTTAATTTTTTATTCCTCATATTTCTTTTGGATATCAATTAATAATTTTAAAAATAAATTATTTTAATATTTTTATACATTTATTTAATAATATTATAAAAGGTGTAACATCACTCAGTATGCATTTGGTTCGGCTGAACTTGTGCTGGACACATTTGGTCACGTGCATTCAGATGGGATCAATTCTCTCTATGGAAACAAAAAAACATTTTTTTATTAAACTTCACTACAAGTAGTTTTGTTTAGCTGAATCACCCATCTGTTTTTCTTCCCAACCTCAGGTGTATAATTTTTTATCTTTATAAAAAAAGGTCACTTATTAAAATTTAGCCCTGATGGCTCCCATTTGTTTCAACACTTCTACTGGCTCTTGAGAGCAAGAATTTTACTAGTATTTTGTTTTTCATAATTGATCTCTTTGAGATTAATTTTACTTTTTTATTTCTCTTTTTTTTTAATATCTATTTAAATTATTGTAAAGCTAATCATTTTCATATTTTTTTACTTTTATTTCATAATATTTTAAAAGGTGTAACATCACCTGGTATGCATTTGGCACATGAGTTTTTTCTATACTTATAATATTAATAATATAATGGTGACAATAAATTAATCAAATGATATAAATGAGTGAGGCACAATGATCAAGTACCAATGGACATGTTTATAAGAAATACCAGATTAACTGAAGAAAAATTCTACCCTAGCTACTCTCTGTCATAAATGTGTCCAGCACAAGTTCAGCCAAACTTGTGCTGGACACTTTTGGTCACATGCAGTCTGGTGTGATTGATTCTCTCTCAATCATTGCACTAGTAGTTGTTTGATATGTCTAAATGGTTCTGCTGAAGTTTTGTTAAACCTCAGATTGGCATTTTTTTGTTGTTCAAAAAAGAAATTATAGTCCAAGTTTAGTGCCACTGGTGAGTGTTCACCCCAACAAGTCTACTTGCTCTTGATGGCAGTAATTTTATTTTAATTTTTAATTTCATATTTGCTTCCTTTAATTTTACCATTTTATCCCTCATATTGCTTTTGAATATCAATTTATTTTTTGTAAAACAGATCATTTTCATATTTTTTTACCTTTATTTAATAATATTATAAAAGGTGTAACATCACCCGGCATGTGTTGGGCACACAAGTTTTTGCTATACTTATAATATTAATAACATAATGGTGACAAAAAATCAATCAAATGATAAATATGAGTGAGGCACAAAGATCAAATACCAGTGGACATGTTTATAAGAAATACCAGATGAACTGAAGAAAAATTCCACCCTAGCTAACCTCCATCATAAAAGTGTCCAGCACAAGTTTGGCTGAACTTGTGCTGGACACTTTTGGTCACATGCAGTCTGATGTGATCAATTCTCTCTATTGCAATGAAGATAAATTTTTCTTCAATAATTGCACTAGAAGTTGTTTGATATGGCAAAATTGTCATCCTGAAGTTTTGGTAAAGCTCCAGTGGATTTTTTTTTATTTTTACAAAAAAGAAATTATAGTCCAAGTTTAGTGCCACTGGTGGGCGTTCACCCCATCATGTCTACTTGCTCTTGATGGGAGGAATTCCACTTTAATTTTTTATTTCATATTTGATCCCTTTAATTTTACCTTTTTATCCCTCATATTGCTTTTGGATATCAATTTATTTTTTGTAAAACAAATCATTTTCATATTTTTTTACCTTTATTTAATAATATTATAAAAGGTGTAACATCACCCGGTATGCATTTGGCACACGAGTTTTTGCTATACTTATAATATTAATAACATAATGGTGACAAAAATCAATCAAATAATAAATATGAGTGAGG
The DNA here is from genome assembly GCA_030280995.1 of Hemileia vastatrix. Lineage (NCBI taxonomy): Eukaryota > Fungi > Basidiomycota > Pucciniomycetes > Pucciniales > Zaghouaniaceae > Hemileia > Hemileia vastatrix. Next base: position 17,468,345 of record JASXTE010000013.1, on the reverse strand, counting down.
CACAAAGGTCAAATACCAATTAATCAATAGTTCTTTTTAATATTATAAATTTTTTGATTAAATAAAATGGTAATAATGAATTATATTTTTCATCCACAATTCCACTCTAATGATTCCCACTGCACAAAAAGGGTTCACTTGGTCGTTTCTTTACTGCTTGTGCATATATTTTATTGCCCACAGTACTACAATTTTCTGTAGTGATTATCCCACATCTGATTCAGGAATATTTTTAAACAATATAAGTTTTTTTTAAAAAAGACCTTATCATATCCAATATCCCACAAAAAATACAACCTGTTTTTGTATTAAAGCCCGTTAATTATTAAGAAATTGTTAAAATAATTAGATTAGACCCTGGCACAGCTAGATCCATACCAACCAACCTAAAGTCTTTTCAATATTGAAAACAATTAAATAAAATTATGATATCATACTAAATTATGGGCACCAACCATAATTCAGCACTTCTCATTTGCTCTGCTACAAAATGAGTGCATGTAGCATTTTTCTAACGTCAGACTGTTTTTCTTCCTTCCCTCACACCTTTAGTCCAGAATGAAAATTTAGTATGAGTTTTGGTCAAGTTGGTTTGCCAGTGTTATCTATATTCAATATGAATTCATATTGCATATTTCTATTTATGCACAAAATATACTCGTTAAGCATCATTTTTATTGCATTTTTCAATCATTATGCATATTCATTATACAGATTTTTATGCATATTAATATATTTTATTCATATACATATATGCACCTTTTTTTGCATATTCAATATGCATATTTTTATGCATATTCAATATGCATATTTTTATGCATATTCAATATGCATATTTTTATCCATAATCACTATGCATATTTTTATGCATATTCACTATGCATATTTTTATGCATATTTTTATGCATATTTTTTATGCATATTGATTCTTTATAGTCATTATGCATACACTTTGGATAGGCATTTCACATCAATTTTTAACATGCAATAAGTATCCACCATGCAAATTCAAATGCATATGCATCTATATCATACACGCAACATATATTCAAGTTTAATATTTGAATATTAAGGTATGCTAAGTGATGTTGTTCAACCTTTTGCCAAACCTGAGATTAACTGATGTTCAATGTGGTTCCTAAGCTCTGCCCAAGGAGGGATTATTCTGGATTCAATCTGTGACAGTTTATTTTTTCAATGTTTTTTCATCAGATTTAAAAACATATTTCTGACAGTTTCAGGATGGTTTCCCAACAGTTTCCTGACAAATTCCTGATAGTTTCAAATAGAGGGAACTGCTAGCAGTTCACCCCCAGATTTCCCGTGGTGACTTACCTTGTAAAATAATTAATTATTTTACTAAGGTGAAGCCATGTCTTTTTAAAATACTTATTAATATTTAATTATTTAACATTTACTTATATATTACTTACAACCAACTAAGCTAATTATATTAAATAGTGTAAATAATTAATTTAAGTAAGTGTCCCATACATTTTTACTCCCTAACACTGTGCTCAATAGTACAGTTGTTTGGGAATAAAAATTAATAATAAAATTATAATAAAAAAACCTTAAGATGATTATATTACTTCATTGAGAGATCTGGAATTCTGTGAAATTAATATAATTAACTTAATTGTGATGTAATTAATTGTGACAGTCCAAGGAACTCTTACTTTATTACTAATAAAATTGATGCCCTTGTTGACGTACCAATTAATTTATTCTTATGTCATATATATACTCCTTTTAGTCATCTTCTTTCTCACATTCTTACAGTAGATGGTGTAAATTCTGTGTCTTTATTTCCCTCATGTTTTGCCTATTAAAGGCCCTCACTTTTGTGCTTTTCAGAAAATTCTTTACTTATTTTATTACAACTACATAAAAGACTATTTATTATCATTTTAGTATTTACATTAAGCCGTAATTCTAAACCTTTAAATAAAATAGTAATTATCCCTTTACCTCTTTAAATTATTTGAGTAAAAAATCTTTAAAAGATAAGAGAAATATGTACACATTTTGAATCCTTTGAAATCCACTGTTGCCGTCCTTGAAACTCCTTGAAAACTCTTCTAGACTTGAAGGACCACCCAACAGACATCATCTGGATTGAAGGTCTGTGCACTCCAGTGTATTTTGGTATAAGTATGGGAGGATTTGACGGGTTATTGGACATCACTTTCTTACTAAAACTTGAATAAACATTATAAAACAATTATTATCATATACAAATATATTTTAAAGCCTTTATAAATTGATATTATCTTTATATTAGCTATAACTACATTTTATTAACCTATTTTCCACCACTAGTCTGCACCAATCCAAATATTGTGAGTTAATATTGAGCATAACTATTTTATTAGTCTTCCCCTGAGGTTTAATCCATAAATCATATATAAATAAGTAGTGGGACCATTAATATTTAATATTAAATCATACTTAAACACTAGCATACACTGACAAAAAGCCTCATCAACAGCCCTCTACCCAAAATTCACCACTCCCAACTGCAACTCCTCCCCTCCTCTCACATTTTTCCCCCACTCACCTCTCTCAACAATAAAGACACAAAATGTCCATGCCCAATCCCACCATGGGCACCTGACATGTTTACTGCCAAAATTGCTGACACTAAGGAGGAAGCCATAAGGGAAGTATCTTACATGCTATCTTCTTTCTCCCTCTCACATCATTTCATATTCACAAACGGATCAAAGACTCCTGGAGGCACATTTGCAGCCACCTTTGATCCTAGTCTCTCTTTCCCATATGTCACACGCCTAGGGGAAACCCAGTGTTACACTGTATTTGAAGCTGAAATCATTGCTATTCTCCTAGGGCTCCATCTATTCCTCTCATACCCCTTACAAAACTCATTCAAAAGTCTCACCCTTATGGTAGATAACAAATCCGCCATCAAATCTCTCTCATTTCCTTCTCCAGAAACCTCCAACTCCTCCACTCTACAAACCATTGTCCAAGCGGTTGCCATCCTGAAAAATATGAACCCCACTCTCCAACTCATCCTCCATTGGTGTCCTGGCCACTCAGGAATCAATGGAAATGAGTCAGCAGATCAACTAGCACATGGCTCTCACCACCTAGCCCAACAAGTGATTGACTCCCTGCACTTCCTCCTCCCACCTCCGTCAATATCATCACTCAAAACCATCTCAAAAACCCATTACAATGCACACACACTCTCTCCACCTCCCCCAGACACACTCTGAAAGCTCTGAGGAAAGTTCAATCCACTAATCATGTATAACCACCTAAACACCCTCACCCGAGCTCAAGCGATTGTCTTTGCTCAATGCCGCTCAGGACATTGCCCTCTTAATAACTACCTCTACCGCTTCAAAATTGTGGACTCACCAATGTGCCCTACTTGCGGACATAATAATAAAGACACCCCAGAACACCTCCTCCTTTTTTTGCCAGCACATGCGGCAGAAAGGTCCAAGCTAGTTCACTTAGCTAAATTACACAAAATCCCTTTCAAAACATCCTCTTTACTTTCACTGTCTCTTATCATTTCTGAAGTTGCCAAATTCTTGATATCAACAAACAGATTCACTAATAATCTTCCCCTAACTTGTTAACTTACATTGCCCAGTTTCTTCTATAAATAATTGACCTCCCCCCATGTGATTAGTCTTAAGTAGTCGTCCTTCATGCCCTTTTCTGGGTGAGATTCTATGAAATTAAAAAAAAAAGCCCATTGTATGATGAATTGAGACTTATGGACTTCGAGCGTCTATTTCCACAAACACATGGCTATAATTATAAACTTCCTCTCATAAATTAAAGAAAATTGTTGATCCGAATAATTATTTTTTGCCCCTTTTTGGAGAGATACAGCTATTTGGGAAAAGCTTGCTGTGTTTTTGCCTTCCACTCCCCGCCAAAAACATGAGTTTAAGCCGCTTTTGGCAGGGTTTGAGGGGCGAAAAAAGAGCAAGGTTTTCTCAAATAGCTGTATATACATGAGTGCAGAGATGTTGAGCGTGTAACCATTTGTAGTAAAAAAACATTATTTCGAAATTTGTTCTATTCTTGAATTAGTACTTTCTATATAAATCTACAAATCCTTGGAATCTTTTTTTACATTCATATACAGAATCTACTTGGAAATCCCCACCTTTAAAATTCCCACTTTAGAATTTTCTATATAATGTCTATAAATCCTCGGAATCTTCTCTTACATTCAATAGGGGGTATCAAAGTTAGAAATTTGTAATTCCTTAAAAGGCATTTTACAACACCAAAAGAAAGCCACAAAATTGACATTAATTCTCAGTAAAAGTGTTTTTGATGTATTAAAAATAATCATGGTTGATTAGGTACAAAAAAGAGGTATTTTGAAATGGAAGATTTCTAACTTTGATACCCCCTATTGGATATATTTCACTTTGAGTGTAGTGACTGATTATACATATATACAACAAAATCCTATTATACGTTGTTATGTTCTATTCCATATTAATGATTAACGTTATTAGCCGTAATTTTTACTATGAAAAATCTGTATTATTTGATCATCCATGACAGTAACCACACGCATAAATACCGACGACCAAGCTATTAACTCTCAGAAATTATCTGTCAGGTGTAGTGCACCTCCCACTCCCAATTCATTGCTTTTAACGCAACCGTCTAAAAATAGGTCAGTTTTTAACTTAACAATTACTCATTCAGTATACTTCCTAAATTGTGTTTCTTACATGGATCTTAAAAATAAGTGCTATTACCCTTGAAATTTTGCTATCGCTTCATACTTCATCACCCTAAAGAAGTAAAACAGCCACAATGAAGATGGGAAGAATTTTTTTAATGGTTTTTCTTATATCAACTAAGTGGCTTAATAACTCCAAACAAAGTGAATTGGTTCTTTATTCCAACGCCCACTGCTATAAATATAGCGCTATTATCGATTCATACTATGCTAGTGATTCACTTTACAATAAATCTTGCATTCGCATCTTTGGAAAACCTGGTCAATCTGTTCGAGCTTTCAGTGGAGGTGCTTCGATAACGTGCAAATTTTCAGCTTACCACGATATTGGGTGCAATGTCCTGTTGGGTAGTGTTTATGATAGTCCAAATGGTGGCTGTACAAACTTCGGAGGCATTTGGGCTTATACATATTATTGTCACGAAATTGGTGTGGGCTAAAAAACGTTGTGCCTCTTTAAGAAACTATTTGATCTCCAAAAGTCAAGTTAGCAATATAAATACTAATAATATTCATGTACAGCTACATTGAAATTGGTTGGTGCAGCTTTCCACAGTTTTGCCCCACTTACCCAGCATTTTCCCTCATTATTTCATCCCGCTAGCCTGTTGCCAACCAAAAATGCTGGGTAGGTTAAGCAAAATTTTGAAAAGTTGCATTCAATTCAGCGGTATACACAAGTTTCGTTATATACTTTTCATTTATTGATGATCATAATGTTAGGTTCAGAATAGTGAGAGCCGCAACTGCGGCCTTCCATGTATGTAGACTGTGCACGCGAGTCCCCTCTCTTCATTCTGACACCTAGTGAAGAGAGCGAGCTTACCATTGGGGCTTTGGGATTTGGGTGCACAGGGCATTATAGGTTATGGGCGCTTAGTGCGTTACCAGTTGCAAATAAGGAGGAAAGTCATCTAGAATAAAGTGAAAGAAGAAAAGAAAAACCGTCATCAAGAAAATTTAGAAGTTTTTTGTCTTGCTAAAAAAAATAAAATAGATAATTACAAATAAAATATAATAAAATATAAAAATAAAGCATAATACTAAAAAATTAAATTTTTTTCTGCTTTATTTGATCCTGCAGCAATGTTATATCTTTCTCATTCAAATTGGAGGACTCATTACCACACATCTGGTCCTACTTCTTTTTTTCGCTCTCATTGCTCAAATGGCCCTTCACACTCTCATCAATCATGTGGCCCTCCTCTGTTTAACTCTCCTTCCACTCCTGCTTTTTCTTCTCAAGCACCAATGGCTCTGTTTGACCCTCATGCAACAGATCACATGAGTGGGGATTGGTCTGTTTTTTTTGGAATTTAACAACTTACCTCACAGGATCCCTCTTATTGTCAAAGATAATCCTGGCTACCTTCATTATGCAACAGGAATTGGTTCCATCATCCTGAAAGGTTTCAATAACTGCAACTTCATCATCAGAAGAGTGTTTTTCTGCCCAACTGCTACTGGTACATCAATTTCAGGGTGTGCACTGTTGAAGTCTGGGGTTTCATTCTATGACAATGCAGTAAATCATTTTGTTTTGAAAAAGGATGGTGTTTATTTGGCAAAAGCAAAGTGGTCTGGTAGAAGAAAATATTTTCTCAAGCTATGGTCCAATTCTTTTCCTCAATGCTTTGCTACCACTATTTCCTCCTCTTTGTCTTCCAAGCCTTTGGTCTCATTCCTCCCACTTGACCCTCCCATTTAGCAAACATCTAATTCAACTCAGAAACCAGAAAGTGAACTTATCAAATGGCAGCGAATTCTTGGACATGTCAGCTTACAGGTTATGAAACAACTTTTTGCTTCTGGTGTTGCTCTTGGTCTCTCTTCTTCCCTTCCTCCTGGAATTATTGAATGTGAGGAATGCCGTCTCTGCAAAAATGTCCAAAGACATACACTTCTTCCAACTGAACAAGATCCTGAGCCATTGTAAATTGTTGTGTCTGATGTTTTGGGTCCTTTTGAAGTGGCAAATTTTAACAATGCATGATACATAGTCTCCTTTTGTGATGTGAAACCAGCTATTCAGATATTGAGATCATTCAATCAAAAAATGAAGTTTACAAAACCTCTATAAGATTTCACTTAAAAATGGAGTGGTTTACAGGTTTCAAGCTTAAGATTCTTCACTCTGATAATAGTGGTGAATACATCAATCAGAAGATGCAAAATATCTGTCTTAACATGGCATTCAGTGGGAACAATCAATGCCTTATCATTCTGAGCAAAATGGGGTTGCTGAATGGTACAACAGAACTATTTCAGATAAGGGTAGAACAATGCTTTATGACAGTGGTTTGTCTAGGTTTTTTGGGGGTTCAGCATTTCTGTGGGCATCTTATCTTCATAATTGACTTCCCAATTTTATTTCTCTATCTAAAACTCCTTATGAAGCTATGTTCAAGAATAAACCTCAAATTGATTTATTACACACTTTTGGGGAAGTGGCTTTTGTTCATGTTCCTCAATCTCAAAGTTTGAAGCTGGATGTGCGGGCAGTAAAATGCTATGAGGTTTGGTTTGTCAAAGGTGGTAACAGTTGGATTATTTGGGATCAAGAAAACAATAAGCTTATTCAATCTGCTTTTGCTGAATTCGCTTCCCAAGCAGCAATTCAAAAAGTTTCTGAAAAGCACTCTAACCCCAAATCGAGTGATCAAATTACTGAGCAGCTTCAAGAAGAAAGTCATGTAATCTCTTCTTCAGAAAACCATGGTCTCCTGTTTATTTTCAACTCATTAACTCTTGGTGATTTTGAACTTGATAAGAAACTACTGGAACAAGATTCTGTTGGAGCTGAAATTCAAAACACTTGCTTAGAATTATCCCCTGAAGCACCAAGAACATATAAGCAAGCTATGAAAAGTCAAGAGAATCATCAGTGGTCTTTAGCATGCAAAAATGAGCTTGAAAATCTTTCAAAAAAGAATTTCTTTTCATTTGTTAAGCCCCCAACTGGTGGTTGGGTTCTTGGAGCACAATGTGCTTTTGCTATCAAACCTGGCCCTTCAGAAAATGACCCTTAAATTTTCAAGTCACACTAAGTAGACCAAGGTTTTTTGTTGCAATATGGCCATGATTTTCACAAGACCTTTGCTCCTACAGCTACCTTCACATCTATACGTCTTATCTCTACTCTGGTAGCCAAATTTAATTGGTTTGTTCACACTTTTGATGTTGTTGAAGCATATTTGAATAGTCCTATTGAAGAAGGAGTTTATGTTTGGGCCCCTGAAGGACTTGAAAATAATGATGGATCTTTGGTATGTCATTTACACAAGGCCCTTTATGGGACTAAGTAAACAGCAAGATGTTGGTGGAAATTCATTTCAGAAAAGCTGAAGAATTTGGATTATGAACCTAGCTTTTTCAATAATTTGCTCTATGTTTTAAAAAAGAATTTGGGTTCAACTGTTATATGGCTTCATGTCGATGTTGGAATAGTACCATGTGATTCTCAAGAGGCTTTGAAGCAGTTGGAGAGAGATTTGGCTGGAGTTTTGGAAATTAAATGGAAGGAAAAGGTAGATAGGATTGTAGGCTTGGATGTGGAAAGAGTGAAGGATGGTTTTATTTTGTCTCAAACTTCTCTTGATCAGAAGATCAGAAAGCTTCATAACCCTTCTCAATGACATACAAAGGCTCCTCTTCCAAGTAAGTGTAATCTAGTATAAGCAGATCCATCATCTACTCCAAAGATCCCCTGGGGTTCTTGTCAATTTTCGGTTCATTATGTTACCTGGAAAAAGGAACTAGGCCAGATATTGCTTATTCAGATAATTTGTTGGAACATTTTGCAAGTCATCCATCTGAAGATTACTGGAAAGCCCTTAATCATCTTGTGGCATATGTTTCAGCAACAGCTCATTTCACATTCAAGAAATTTCCTTCCCATTCAAATCTGGTGGATAAATTAAAAGTCTTTTCTGACTCAAGTTGGAGTGGATGTAAAGGGGATAGATCTTCTCAAGATCATGGCACATATTACTGTAATGTTTCCATTAGCTGGAGTGAAAAGTGGCAACAAACTGTGGCACTTTCTAATTCCACAGCAGAATATATGGCTTATTCATCAGGTACAAAGACTGGTTTATGGATAAAAATCTTACTTGAATATTCCATCAACTATCAGGGTCCAAATCATCTTTATTGTGACAATCAGACAGAACTAAGAGCTGGAAAGGATCAAACTTCAAATAAGGATACCTGAAACTCAAAGAGAGATTTTTATTTTGTCAACCAGCTAATTTTTAAGAAGGATGTAGTTCTTACTTGGGTGCCTAGTAGAGATCAAAGAGCAGATTTTATGACAAAGTCTTGGGCTGGTTTGAACATTCATAATTGTTTATCTTATATTTCAATTCACAAGGTGAAATAAAAGATGACTTGCAGGCAAGTTGTTTTTGAGAAATCATATAGTAATCTATAAAGTAACCTTCAAGGAACCCTATTTTTAGTATTTGAGCTTTTTACAGATAAAATTTGCAAAAGTGATTTTGATTAATTTGAATATCTGATTAACCAGTGACTATTTCAACAGAGACTTCAAATGGTATGAACATTGCAATACTCAAATACCTCATTTAAACTAAAGACCTTAGAAAATTTTAAATAGTATTTTGGCCTAATTCCAAAGGTGTAACTAATTGCTTGTTTGAATGGCTAATCTTTTTTGGAAGGAAAATTTACATTTAATAATCCTCCTCACACATATCATTTTCCATCATAAGCTACTCTGCTTTTAATCTTTGAATATTGTTAGATACTTATTGGAAGAATAAATTTGAATAAACATTTATAATGGTGAAGAATCATTTATGCATCTAGCTTTATGATTAGAAATTTTCTTAATTTTATTGAAGAAGAAGAAGAGATTTGATTAAAAGTCAGGTTGATTTTTGAAACATTATGCAGCCAAAAATCAGTGCTACAATTCGTGAGGAATATGAAATTTACCAAATATTTATAGGAATATATTTTATAATTTTAATAAACCCTTACAATATCAAAATTTGGTCTAGGATATATAATTTTTATATTATTGAAGCTAGTAGAAATTTGCATAGAGAAATGTGTTTTCACTAATCAATAAAAATTTATAATATTTTGGACTAATTGATTTAATATTCCATAAAAAATATGTCTATCAGTTGCGCATCCATTGAAATTAATGAAGATTCTTCAAAATCAAGATTTTAAAGAAAAGAAACCCCCCCAATATTTATAAAACCAATCAAATTTACATTACTGAATAACAAAGTCAGGAATTTTTTTTGAAGTATTTTTCATATACATGAGTTTTTTTTAATGAATAACATAATTGGTATGAAATTTTCTGTATATATAACAATATTCATCTAAAATAAGTTATCTCACATGATAGAAGGTGTCTCCCCCCAAATGAACTTCTATACTTTAGGGAATAATATGGACCTTCTAGCAGGTGCCAATTTTTTTCTCTTAATAAAAAACTAAGTGTAAATAATATATAAAAAGTAAATAATATTTACAAATTTGAATAAATTTCCATATCTGAAATTTATATGTCAATGTATTTTTTCAAGATGAAAAAAAAAATTCATACACAATTAACATCAAAAAATGTTCTTCCAGAAGTGAAATTGAAGTTGCTACTTTATTCAGCCTGAATAATTACAAACCCTTATTCAAAATAATTTCCAATAAAATTTTTGTTTCATTTTAGCACCATTGTCTTAAGATTTTACATTATCTAATTTAATCCATTTATCCCATGTAAATTGGAAAGATTTTTATCCATGATATACCAGAAGTTGAAGACATAAACTTGATATGATTGAATGAAATAATTTAAATAATAATAGATTTAAATGAAATTATCATTTTTTTAAATTCTCAAATTTATTTCTTCCATTCTTTTGACATCCTAGAAATATATTTTTATGAAATATATCATGTTACCCTATTACAAAGTCACCATGAATAATCAAACACATGTTTATTTTATGAAATTGTAAATTTAAAAGATGTAGATTAAAATTTTACAAAAGCATTTCTTTTAAATAAAAATGAAATAAGATAAAAATATTAACAGAAAAAAAAGGGAAGTTTTAGTCTAGCTCCATAAATACTTACATTTTAACCCTTTTTTATCCTGTTTAAATTTTTATTAGCCATTTTTTCACCCCCTGGGGCCCCCACCAGGCCCAACCTGGGGCTAAGAAAGGGCTGACAATGTGTCAACTTAGTCTTTATAAAGATGTCTAAGGTTTATTAAAAGAAAATAACATCCTTCCTACCATTTTGACTATCTTGATTTTTTCATGAAATAAATTTTTTTGTCATACGTAGCACTCATTGTTGCCTTTTTCCTTTCCATGATACTCCAAAATCATATATTTTTTCATTTTTAATTTATGAAGCAAATACTTGCTTATTATTCAATAAAAATTATATAAAGAAGTTATTTCGAATAAAACGTTACTTTAACCTATAGTTTTCATAAATTTTTTATCATTCTTTAAAATTTCATTGCTTAAAAAAATGGATGCTGTGTGCCTTCTTTTGATGTAACTTTTTTTTTAAAAAAGTTATTATTAATAATTAGACACTTTTTATAAATTTTATATTTAGTTAATTTTTTTGGAATTCTTTTCTAAAAAAATAATATTTTTGATGTCTTTCAAATGATTTTGTGATCTTGTGAATTTTTTTGAATTTTTGTGAATTTTTTCAATTTTTTAGGGCATTTTTTGGACCTAATACTTTTTTTTGGCATTGTTTTGGTTTTTTTTTGATTTTTTTAATGCTTGAATAGGAATCAAGTAATGTGCAAAAAGATGCAGCGTCTTTTCAAGCACATGACTTGATTCCAATTCCTCTAGTGAAAGTTTCCAGATTGACCACAAATTGTCACAGAAGTGTATTTCTTGTGGTCCATATAACAACTTGCAGTGAGGGATTGGGTTCCAGCCTTGTGCTTGAAAAGACACTGTTGAGAGGGTCTGTGGTCTAGAAGATTTTACTGGAGGTTCAATGGAAATGATAGGTGGATTTTTGAAGATTTCAAAGTCAAGGTACGTATGGAAGAAATTTTTTATTAATTACTCAATGTAAAAGGTAAGATTTATAATAATTATTATAACTACAGGTTTAGAAAATACGCAATTTTAAATACTAAAAAATAGGTAACAGTAATAAATATATTATTGTTTTGTAAATGTAAGTAAAGGATGATCTAAAACAACCAAAAGGGGAGGCCTTATATAGGCAAAAGAGAGAAAAAGCATGGAGTTAATATACTATATACAGGAGTATGAGAGAATAAAACAAAAATTACAGAATATAATATTTCAAATATTAAGATTTTTCTATAAAGAATGTATTGAAATAATGTATTTACTGTATATGTCAAAATTAATTGATTTATTTAAAATTTCTGTAAATGTCACTTTAATGTAAGTAATTTGAATTTTTTGTATATTTTTATTTTATTTTAATATTAATTTTTGTTTCCTTGAACCTTTCATTGAGCACAGTGACAGGAAATAAAAAATTTAAATGACATTTAATATTAACTTTAGATATTTACTAAATTTACTTTTTGTAACTAGTTAATTTATTAAAAGTAGTTTTAAAGTAAATATATTATAGCAAATAATAATATAAGAAATAAAAAAGGCATGGCTTCATCCCAGTAAATAATTAATTATTTTACTGGGTAAGTCTAGCAGCCTGGCTGAAAGATGCAGTGTCTTTTTGGCATGAGACTTCAACTTGAATTCAAGCATTAAAACAGTGAGGAAAAATTCAAAAAAATGTAAAAAACCAAAAACATCAAAAGAAACATTAAAAAAATGTAAAAAAATTCAGAAAATCTCAAAATGATTCAAAAAAATTTAAAAAAATTCAAAAAAATCTAAAAAAATTCAATAAAATTCAAAAAAAGTCAAAAAATTCAAAAAATTTCATAAAAAATTTAAAAAATACCAAAAAAAATTTAAAAAAAGGTAAAAATTTGGAAAACTTCAGAAAACTTCAAAAAACTTCAAAAAAATCCAAAAGAAATACAATTTTTTCAAAAAAAAAAATCCTAAAATTCAAAAAAATTAAAAAAAAATTAAATGAAGTGCTATTAAATTCCAAAAAAATCCATAAAAATTAATTAAAGGCCAAAAAAAATCTAAAAAAAATCTAACAATGCTAAAAACTCTAAATATCAATAGAAAATTAAGAGATGATTTTAATAATCAGCAGAAATTAAAATAAAAGCTTAATAAATTTTAAAAATTGAATAAAAAATTTGATACAAGTGAAATAATTGATGATTTATTCCAAAAATATAAAATATAAAAAATAAGATATATATAATTTTTTTAATAGATTTGGTATTCATATATTTTTTTACTGGAAAATTCTTGAATCATACCAACTCCTGCTTTATTTTCTTCAAGGAATATTGATGCATAGATAATAAAAATTTTGATCCTTGATTCATGAGGCAAGCATTCTTCTGAAAAATAGGGCCACTGGAGTTACTACTGAGGTTACTCTTGGGGTAGTCTGAGGGACAAAAAAGGACTTGCCTGCAAGTCGTCTTTTATTTTACCCTGTGATTGGACCTCCATATTTTTTTATTTTATTTTATTTATTACTATTTTTACATTAGTTTTTTGAGTGTAGAGGCTTTTTTGCAAGGGGGGGGTGTTAGGTTTATAATAGCAAGAACCGCAACTGCGGCCTTCCATGTATGTAAACTGTGCACACAAGTCCCCTCTCTTCATTTAACCACCAAGTGAAGAGAGCAAGCTTACCATTAGGCATTTGGGATTTGAGTGCACAAGTTAGTAAATCTGCAATCTAGATTCTGACACTGAGTGAAAAGAGCCAGCTTAAAATTGGGGCTTTGGGATTTGGGTGCACAGTTCATTATACATAAAGGCAAGGATATGACAAGGATAATATCTCTATACTGATATGTCTTAGTAAAGATCAAGGTTAATATGGTTAATATTTAATATGAAATAGAAAATAAAATACTTATATTTGGAACTTACAGGGACATTTAAAAAGGATGACACAAAATTGCAAAAAAATAAAAAATATTTTGACAAGCCCAAAAGCTGAGCTGTCAATTTTGTTGGCAGGCTATATGCCCAGTTTGTGGCACTAGTGTAAATTTTTCCCATTTTCCCCCTTTCTCTACCCTGTCTGTTTTCTGCCCTCCTTGTCAAAATCCTGGATCCTAGAATTTGTTCTGCCACTGGTGAGTTTCCTATTTCATCTTTTTTCATCTTCTTTTCAAGTTTTTCTTGTTTTTTTATCATCTAAGTTATATCACAGCTCTTGGTTCCCCCTCTCCCCTATCTATCCTTAAAATTACAACTTTGAAGACACCTAACATCTCCAAAATTGTCCCAACTTTCAAAAAAAACCCAAAATACTGAAAAATGGCACTATCCATGTTAATATGCCAAAAAATATATCTACCTATAAATCCAAATGCTAATGAAGAAAATTCATGTTCTATATTCTGGCACCAATATTGTCAGCCTAGATATCCCTAGGACTGAGTATTTTTATGCTTAAAATAAGATAACCTTAAGTAAATTAAGCTTATATCTTAAAAATAAGGTTAAAATAATAATATATATTATTATATTGTCACGCGCCACGTGACACTCGAGGCGAAATTAACTCAATAAATCAATAATATCGAGTCCTAAATCTATACTCGAAGCGCAGAAAGCAATTCTCCATAGCAACTGCGATTTTCCTTTGTGTACTTACTATTTAACTGCGCTAGCCTAAAACTCTAAATCTAAATTAGTCAATCTCCCAATAGGGTACCTTAGTCCTTTTCAATAAGCGACGCACAGCGCTAGGATCAACGAAATAGTATAGTAGTAGTTTTTTCATTAAAGTTTTGTTAATTAATTAAAAGGGGTAAATTGAGCATGGACGAATATTTAGTGGAGAGGGTCTAAGTGTATGTTATTAATGGTCAATGGAATGGGAATTCTGCGATGGAAGGGAGGTCAATGCGAGGAGGAACAAAGGATATAAAAGGAGTTGGGTATTTGGTTCAATATTCCTTAGAATTAAATTATAATATCGTATTTACATTAATAGTGGTAAATCCTTAAAAGTTAAATCATTGTTATTGTATCTTTCTTTACTTTCTCAATATTCATTTCTAAAATCCTAAATCTTTGATTATTGGGTTTCCAACCCTTCGTGAGATTTTAAGAATTATTATTACCTTGGAACTAGTTTATAATTCTTCTCGAACGAACCTCGAACCTATAGCTATTACTTCGAGTGACCTTCGAATCATTTCCTCGAATCATTCCTCTGTGCTTCGAAGAAGTTTCTAAAATCCCTCATCTCACTTACAGGAACATCCTCGACCTTGTGCGTAGGTCGTCCGGTGACAGTATAATTTAACTCTCCGTAGTTCTCATTCTTTGCACTACTACGTCCTTTTAGGTGTTTTTAAAATTTTAAATGGCACCTGTTCAACGCACTCCTCCTACGGGCGCTACTACTAGAGCTCGCGCTAGAGGCAGGCCAACAGCCACAAGGTCTGTTTCTCGCACTCACTCTTTGGAACCACTTGACCTTAGGGAACGGCAACATTCAGTTCAATCTGTAGAAGACATTCCACAAGATTTTAAGGATTCTAGTGATGAAGAAGAAGGAGAGGATACAATGCACGAGGCACCATCAGCCCCTGCCAATCACCCTTCTGGCCAATCCTCAGAACCGGGACCATCTAACTCCCTGGAAGATTTCATGAGACTTTTCATGAAAACCCTTTCAAATCCAACGTCTTCAGAGGGATCTAAGTTCAAAACTCCTTCCATGAAATCTCCTGACAAATTCGACGGAGATCACCCCGACAGATTGCGACCCTTCTTGCAAACCTGCAAGCTACTGTTCCATAATGACCCTCGAACCTTTAACAGAAACCGATCAGAGGTTGTTTACGCTTCTTCATTCCTAGCCGGAAAAGCAGCAAGATGGTTTGAACCTTATCTACTCATGCTTTCTTCGACAGAAACCCACTTACTTATCAATAATTGGGAAAAATTCGAGGACCAACTTTTTACGTTGTTTGGGGACCCTAATGAAACGGACAACGCGGAAATTGAACTTGATTTTCTTCGCATGAGTGATAATGGTAAAGCTTCTGAATATATCTCGAACTTCAGAGCACTTCAAACTCGAGTAGGTTGGAATGATGCTGCCCTTAAGTATCATTTCAAGAAAGGACTTCCTTCGAGGATTCTAGATCAATTAAATCTTCACGGTCAGAAGATGACTACTTTAACGGACTTAATGGATCGAACCCTTGAACTCGACGGCGTTTATCAAGGACAACTTCAACATCGTCGATATGCCAACAAATCTCAAGGCCTAAATTTTAAATCGGGACCTTCCTCACACCCACGACCAAATCAATCCTCCTCGACTCAATCCGAACCCAATAAGGGAAAGGATAAACCTCGACCAAAAGGCTCGACCCCAGGCGATATCAGCAAAGTACTGGATCCTAAAGGGGAACTTAAAGAAGCTGAGAGGAAGAGACGAGCAGATAATGGGTTATGTATGTATTGTGGGGGTAAGCACAAGTTGGAAGACTGTGTAAAGTTGAAGGAAAGAGAAGGTACTAGTTTGAAGTCAAAAAACTAGTAGATAGTTTACTTGTGTGCAAAGAAAACTATCTTATCTCTCCCAGTGCACAGAACCTCCATGTCTTAAGGACTGAAGTTGCCTTAAACCACTTGAGATTCATTCTTTTTAAGGAGGATATCCCCTTCAGTTGTCTTATAGACTCTGGAGCTTCAATTTCTTTTGTTAGTTTATCTTTTGCCGAGAAGCTTCAACTAACATTTACAGATATCGATCAAACTCCCATCTATTTGGTCGAATCAGAGGAACCCAAATATTGGGTAAGTAAGAAAGTTTTATGGGTTTTCAACTTTCCGAACTTTCCCCCTTTGAGTGGGAATTATCATTCTTGGACGCCCCAAGGATGGACGATACCATTCTTGGCCATGACTTTTTAACGCATTGGAATCCCGAAATTGATTGGACTAGGGGATTGATCACCCCACGCTCTAAGTATATTTCTGATTCTTCAATGCATGTCAATAGGGAGTTAAACAACCCGCCTGACAACGTCCTGCTAGAGGACAAGTCTCTGCCAGATGACTTGCAAGCATCTGATCCTTCTTTAAATGAGCAATTGGCTAACCCTTCTAGCTCGATGACTTCACTCGAAGAGGATTTAAATTGCCTCGAAGTAATCGAATTCTGCTCTCTCAATACAGGTATCCCCTCGACAGATTCTCTCGAAGATGAAGAGGACAACCAAATAAACGTTGAAGCCATCAAATCAACTCTACCGGAAATCTACCACAATTTCCTCGATGTTTTCTCAATCCGCAAGGCCGATAAGTTACCACCTCATCGACCCTACGACCATCAAATAGAGTTAATAGGCCCAGTACCTCTGGCAGGTCCTGTCTATTCTTTATCGAAGGACGAATCTCAAGTTCTTCGAGACTACATTGCAGAGAATGTAGCCAAAGGTTTCATCAGAGCCAGTAAATCTCCAACCGGCTCTCCTGTCCTCTTTGTAAAAAAGAAGGACGGTAGTCTTAGGTTGTGTGTTGACTATAGAAAGCTCAACACAGTCATGAAGAAGAATGCATATCCTGTTCCTCCTATGTCATTACTTCTTACCCTTTTCAATGGTGCTAATTTCTTTTCTAAAATTGATCTTAGAGGTGCTTACAATCTTATTCGCATTGCGGAAGGTCATGAACCACTGACTGCAATGCGCACTAGATTTGATAGTTTTGAATATTTAGTTATGCCTTTTGGATTATGTAACGCACCTTCAACTTTTCAAACTTTTGTTAATGATATCTTTCAGGATGTTGTTGAACAATTTGTAGTCGTCTATTTAGATGATATTTTAATATTCTCGAAAACACTGGATGAACATATTCATCATGTTCAACAGGTCCTAAATCGTCTTCAAGATCATGGTCTCTACGCCAAGCATAATAAATGCGAATTCCACCTCAAATCAATTGATTTTTTGGGTTTTACGTTGTCCACTGACGGTTTAGTCATGGATGAAAAAAAAATCCAGAAAATCCAGGAATGGCCTGAGCCCAAAAACATTAAATCACTCCAAGGATTTTTGGGTTTTACAAACTTCTATAGAAGATTTATTAAAGATTACTCTAAAACTATTTCCAATCTTACTTCTTTTCTTAGAAAAGATATTCCTTTTGTTTTTACTTCTACAGCACGAAAGGAATTCGAAGCACTAAAAACGGCGTTCACCACAGCCCCGATTCTTCGACATTTTGATCCTTCTGCCTCGACAATAGTTGATACAGATGCAAGCGATTATGCTATTGCAGGGGTCATCTCCCAATTAAATCCTGAAACAAATTTGTTTCATCCTGTTGCTTTTGAGTCACCCAAACTCATAGCCGCAGAATTAAATTATGAAATTCATGACAAAGAGCTTCTAGCTATTATCCATTGTCTTAAAAAATGGCGTTCTTTTCTTCTCAGCCTAGATAGTCCTTTTCAAATTTTAACAGATCATAATGCTTTGAAATACTTCATGTCTTCTAAAGTGTTAACCAGGGGTAAAGCCAGGTGGGCTGAATTTTTGTCTGAATTTTCTTTCTCTATTTCCTATCGCCCAGGAAAAAACTGCATTGTCCCAGATATCTTGTCACGTCGGGACAACGTTTACCCACAGCGGGGGGACGCATTTGCTGACAAGAACCCAGCAAATGTGCAATCAATCTTCAACGAATCAATGTTAACGACTCATCAACTTAATTCGATGACAACTCAATCTTTTCAAAATCCACTATCCAACATCCTCGAAGCTCAGTCAAAGGACGATTATTGTTTAGGGTTAAAAGACAAAATACTCTTGAAGCAAGGGGCCAAAAGATTTAGTATTGAATCAGGTCTATTAGTCTTCGAAGGTAGAGTAGTCATACCCGACAACAATGAGATAAAATTATGGATTTTCAACAGTCAACATGATTCTCCATTAGCTGGTCATTTTGGGGTTGATAAAACCTACCAGTTAATAGCGAGGGATTTCTTCTGGCCAGGTATGACCAGGGAAATCAAGGCCTATATAAAAGCTTGTTACGAATGTAATAGGAATAAGGCTCCCCGTCACCGAAGCATGGGTTGCTTCAACCACTTCCTATTCCCTCTAAACCTTGGGAATCTTTATCGATGGATTTCATTTCTCAACTTCCTATTTCTAATGATTTTGATGCTATATTAGTAATAGTAGATAGATTCTCTAAAATGTCTATTTTTATTAAAACCACTACTACTGCTATAGCAGAAGATTTGTCAAAATTGTTTCTAGAATATGTATTTTCTAAACACGGCTTACCAAATGATATTATTTCAGATAGAGGCTCATTGTTTGTATCCACATTCTGGACCCAACTGTGTTGACAACTCAATATCACGAGGAATCTCTCCACGGCCTATCACCCTGAAACCGATGGTCAAACAGAAAGAGTTAACCAAATCCTCGAACAATATCTTTGAATGTATGTCAGTTACCAACAAGATGATTGGACCACATGGTTACCATTGGCCGAATTTGCTTATAATAACTCGACTCATTCTTCGACACGACAATCTCCCTTCGAAACCATTTATGGACGACATCCTCGATTCAACTCAATTCATGTAGGAACTAATCATCCTGCGGAACATTATCTTCAAACTATATCATGACTCCAAGAAGAACTTAAAACAAATTTGGAATCAGCGATTTGAAGATACAAGGAACAGGCCGACAAACATCGACAATCTGCTCCTTCCTTTAAACCAGGCGACAAAGTATGGCTCAATGCACGAAACATTCGAACAACAAGACCATCAAAGAAACTGGCTGAAAAGCGCTTGGGACCATTCGAAATCGACTCTGAAGTCTCTAAAACTGCATTTCGACTCAGGTTACCTCCTAAATGGCAGGTGATTCACCCTGTTTTCCATGTATCTCTCCTGGAACTGGCTCGAGAAATATACCCGGGCAAGAACCAACCCCCTTTGGAACCGGTCGAAGTAGAAGATCATCTAGAGTGGGAAGTAAGTCGTATCCTTGATTCAAGAATACGCAAGGGGAAACTTCAATACCTCGTGGAATGGGAAGGCTTCCTCAATGACTCAGACAAAACATCCTGGGAACCAGCCATCAATGTTTCTAACGCTCCTGAACTCCTAAAATCTTTTCATTCAAAATATCCTTTAAAACCAAAACCTTAGAATTTCTTTATTTAAAATTTTGTTTTCTTTTTCTTTCTTTCTTTAAAATCTAAAAAACCTCTTAAATTTTTTAGCCTTGTTTTCTTCTTTCTCTCTTCTTTTCTTTCTATAAAATTTCCTCCAAAACCAACTAAAATTAAAATCAAAATTAAAATTAAATACAATAAAATAAAATAAAATAAAATAAAATAAAAATAAAAATTAAATAAAATAAAATAAAATAAAATAAAATAAAATAAAATAAATAGAATAAAACATAAATAATAAAATAAAAATAAATCTCTCTAAATATTTTCTTTCTTTTCTTTTCAATTCTTTAAATACATTCTTTTCTTAAATTTAAAATTCTCTTTAAAAATTTCTCTTCCAAAAAATTTATTCTCTCTTTAAAAAAAAAAAAAAACTTTCTTTCCTTCGAATCATCAAATCTTGTACGACACGACCATTTCCTCGAACTTAACTTCAACCTCTAAATCTCCCTATAATAATTCTTTGAAACAAATAAATCTTCTTTTCAATTCTCTTAAATTCTAAATTCTGTTTTTTTTCTTTTCTTTCTTCTTCCTCTCTTTTCTTACATAAAAAATTTTCCTTTTTTTTTAAAAAAAACACTAAAACTTCCTTCAATTAAAAACAACCTTTTTTTCTTTCTTTAAAATTCTTCTTTCAAATTCTAAAATTTTTTATTTAAAACTTCTTTTTTCTTTTTTTTCTCTTCTTTTCTCTCTCTCTCAAATCTTATAAAATTAACAACATTCACCTACAATAAAAAAAAAATAATACTAATAATAAAATAAAATAAAAATAAAATAAAATTAAAATACAATTTTTTTTCTCTACTTCTTTACATCTCCTTTTCTTTTCAAATCTTTTCTTTTAACTTCTCTTGAACCAATCTTTTCATTTTCTCCAAAACTACCCTTATTTCCTTCCTGCATTTCTCAAATACCTCCTCCTCTCCTACCGGAACCACCTCTCCCATCTCCAATAGCTCCTCTGCCACGTCGAAGGAAGCAGCGTCAATAATAGCGTTGACCTCCCCACATAGTTCTTCCGCGAACCTTACTTGTCGACCTTGACGAGGTTTCTTTGACCACACCTGGTCCAGGGTGTCTTCGGGCTCTTCAACTACTTCCATGGCTGGAGGGTTTGCCTCAGTTGGTATAACCGGCGCAGGCTCCGCAATCGGCTCTTCAAGGTTATTCGATGTCTAAAACATAAAAAAAAAAAAATCTCATCAGTAACTTCATCCTTGAAACAAACAAATAAAACTTACCTCGAAGATGGGGTCAGGCTCTAGAAATAACCTGGGCGCCACTTCAACCTCTACCTCTCTCTCTTCCTCATCGTCCTCGATGACCACCCGTCGTTTCTTGGGTGCCCGCCCTGGAACAGGGACTTCATCTTCATCCTCCTCCACCAATTCGTCGACCTCTTCCTTGACACCTCGCTTCGAACTCGTGGCCTGGGTTACCCAGGTTGAGATCTTGTTGTTCAACTCCTTATCATTTTCCCCCACCGATTGTTCATCTTCGATCGAGACATCCCAAATGTCTTCGACCAACTCTTTGGTCTTCGGAACTACCCAAAACTTAGTTTTTGTAAAGTGTTTTTCGATTTCCGCGTTCTTCGTCAACGCATCGCACGCCACTCGCCGCCAACGGCAAAACTCGCATTTCTGGCGAGGGCCTTGAGTCGCTGTACTTTTGACACAGAAATATTCCATGCTTTCACAAGCCGTGCAAGTCTGTGAAAACTGTCGTGTGATTATTCCCCCATCCGCTTTAGGGTGTGGAGGTGTGGGTGTGGGAGTAGGGCAGTTCATTATAAAATAAGTAATTAAGAGGTGAGGGAAAAAAGTATTAGACAAGGGAAATTAGTGTCGGAAGATGGCTCAAGCTCAACGGAGTTCGTGTTTTTTATACCCAGGCATCTGTCACGCGCCACGTGACACTCGAGGCGAAATTAACTCAATAAATAAATAATAACGAGTCCTAAATCTATACTCGAAGCGCAGAAAGCAATTCTCCATAGCAACTGCGATTTTCCTTTGTGTACTTACTATTTAACTGCGCTAGCCTAAAACTCTAAATCTAAATTAGTCAATCTCCCAATAGGGTACCTTATTCCTTTTCAATAAGCGACGCACAGCGCTAGGATCAACGAAATAGTATAGTAGTAGTTTTTTCATTAAAGTTTTGTTAATTAATTAAAAGGGGTAAATTGAGCATGGACGAATATTTAGTGGAGAGGGTCTAAGTGTATGTTATTAATGGTCAATGGAATGGGAATTCTGCGATGGAAGGGAGGTCAATGCGAGGAGGAACAAAGGATATAAAAGGAGTTGGGTATTTGGTTCAATATTCCTTAGAATTAAATTATAATATCGTATTTACATTAATAAAGGTAAATCCTTAAAAGTTAAATCATTGTTATTGTATCTTTCTTTACTTTCTCAATATTCATTTCTAAAATCCTAAATCTTTGATTATTGGGTTTCCAACCCTTCGTGAGATTTTAAGAATTATTATTACCTTGGAACTAGTTTATAATTCTTCTCGAACGAACCTCGAACCTATAGCTATTACTTCGAGTGACCTTCGAATCATTTCCTCGAATCATTCCTCTGTGCTTCGAAGAAGTTTCTAAAATTCCTCATCTCACTTACAGGAACATCCTCGACCTTGTGCGTAGGTCGTCCGGTGACATATAT
This sequence comes from Hemileia vastatrix, assembly GCA_030280995.1. Classification (NCBI taxonomy): domain Eukaryota; kingdom Fungi; phylum Basidiomycota; class Pucciniomycetes; order Pucciniales; family Zaghouaniaceae; genus Hemileia; species Hemileia vastatrix. The sequence continues at coordinate 17,445,564 of JASXTE010000013.1, read as the reverse complement.
ATATATATATATATAATTATTATTCTATTATATAAATTATAGTAGTTTAAATAGCTTATCCATAGCCTAATAATACTTATTAAAGTGTTAATGGAGTCATAATATTCTTATCTTAAGTGATATGAAGTAATTATTGACATACATAAGCTTATATGTATACATAAATCTCATATTCAGTGAAATATGCAGTATATTATGTATATTTAGGTATATAAGTGGGATTTAGCCCCTTAATAGCCTATAAACTTTGTTTTTCTGCTTATTTTAGGTCATATGGACAAAATCAGTGGACTCACAATGCCTACAGAAGCATAGACATCTATATCAGGCGCATACACTCAGTTTGGACAACTTAAATTACTTCCTTGGATGGTTATTCACGGATTTATGGGTTGGAAGGACATTTCTGGGATAATATGGATGCTTGGGGATGTTATTGGGGGCTTGGACATTTTATTTGTTTCCTTTATATGCTTTTGGCTTCATTAAATCTCTTTTTTATTGTTTATTTTACCTGTTTCTTTATGGTATCTGTTTTTATCTGGATTTTCTATTTATGGTATAGATCTGTGTTATCATTAATAGTGATGGAGGGTCCTTAATGGAGGTCTGGGTGTTGAATCTGCTTGAAGTGGACGCCATGGGGAGGTGATGGGCCCTCAAAGTGCTGTAATTGCCGGGGATAGCAGTGACATCATCTGGATTGAAGGTCTGTGCACTCCAGTGGATTTGGGTATAAGTAAGGAGGGATTTTGATGGTTATTTATCATCATTCAATTACTACAATTCAAAAAACCACTACAATACAATTATTAGAATTCAGAAATATATTATAAAGCCATTATAAATTGATATTATCTTTATATAAGCTATAACTATATTTTATTCATCTATTTTCCACCACCAGCACGCATTTAAATCCAAGTATTGTGAGTTTTATTTGAGTGTAACTACTTTATTAGTCTTCCCCTGAGGTTTAATCACTAAATCATTTATCAATTAGTAGTAGGACCATAAATAAACACCATTATATCATACTTATATACTAGACTATACTGACAATTGGGGGTCTTTCCTTATATTTTACTTATTATTTAGTATAAGCCTTAGGACGTGATTTTTACCTTAGTACAGCTCAAAATAACCAAATATTTGGGTCTGCTGCATATTAGTGGGTCATCATAGCTCAGTGATTGCGGAAAAGAACCCTTATAATAATTGTACTAGTTTTTTATCATAAAAATTAGGCATTTACAGTAGTAACTGTACCCAATATAAACCCAATTTCACTTGGTATTTGGACACCAATATAACACCCAATTTAATTGGTATTTAGTTAAAGCTTGGTAAGCTACTTATTCACCCTTATAAAGGTCTAGTTGAACTTATTATTATATTTTTAACAGATTTTTTCGAATTTTTCTTATAATTTATTTAAATAAATAAAGATATAAATTCAGGGTAAGCTCCATTGCTTTTTATTAGTAATATCAATGCTAATATCTTTTGACTACTAATTCCATAGAGTTTTTCCTTTCTGTAGACTTAAAATATTGTCATTATTAACAATATGAGTGCTCCCCAGGACAGTGTAAGTGAAAAGCCTGCTTATAATACCAGGTCTAAAGCTAACAAAAACTTTCCAGGACATCACCATGGAGGGTCAACAATACCCCCAAGCAGAAAGCATGATTATAGAGGAAAAGGACGCCCTCTTAAAAAAGATAACTATAAAAAAGACGTCTCCTCCTCTTCAGGATCAACTGTCCCACTTGGCCAAACAGGTTCTGAAGTTGGAAGAATCCAAATCACTCATGTTCAAAGAGGTAGAGCAATTGCAAAACAATTGCAAGGTAGGGTTTCAGCAGATGAATCAGGCATTGGCAGAGTTAAAGGGAGGCCAGCCCAGTAAGCCAAGTCAGCAATTCCCTACCCCAGGCGGATCAACTCACTCCCAGGAGAAAATCCTGGTAGAAAACTGGAAATGGGACTGGTTCCATCAACAATGGACCAGCCACAGTTGCAACAGGGATCCACCACCCCATCTGACTTCTTCAGCTCACCCTTACAAAAGAAAAAAGCGCCAAAAATCAGGACTGGCATCTATCCCATGGTAAGTAGATTACCCTCTCAGATTGAACATAATACTCACCACAGAAAAAATGGGGGGGTATTGCTAGCAATACCCCTTGCTTGAACTCCGTTGAGCCACACATCTATGCTTGAATTATGCACACATCATCACCATGTAGGAAATTGTTTGGCCTTACATTTAGTCAGAGATTTGTCACAAATTGAGCTCAAGATGAACCTACATTGATCACCGTTTGATCTTGTAAAATCCTAATTTGATCATCAGTTAAACTCCCTTTGAACTCACTTTGATCTAACATAAGCTTTTGCATATCCAATATGTCAACTATTCACTTTCAAAAAGATTCGTAATGAATTTCACATGGAATATTAGAAACGAAACCAGTAATTTTGAGTAAATGTCTCATCAAAATGATTAATCTACAACAAAATACCATCAAAATTCAATCTGATTACTGAAAACTTTTGGTAAAATGACTAATAGATATTTAAATTGGAAAATAATATTCCATTTCTCAATTTCAAATTCAAAATATAAATCCTCGTTTGAAATGTGAATTTTGTAGATTCCTTGCCTTCCTATATTATGAGTAATATTTGAGGTATTTTACACCTTTGTAAATATGGTGTTGTGCTGCTAGAAATTATCTCTGTTTCAATTCAACTTTATTGAAGCTTGATTCCAGAATGATACATATTTTATAACTATTTTGAGAAAAAAGTCACTAGTAATGAATTTAGCCTTTTATCTGTCCTTTATTAAACCTCACTTAATCCTACTTAAATCCAAATTGACCCACAAAAACCTTATTTAGGATATTTTTTAGCCCAGGATGATTCAAGATTGGAGCAAAATATTATTTTAAATATCCAATATGCCTATTGATTAAATTTCTTCAAGCTTACTTTAAATTCACATTAACATTAACTTTCACAGGAAATATTAAACACAAATCTTGAAAATATAGTATTTAAAATCATAATAAATATAATATAATATGCTTACAACAAAATTTCCTTTCTGGATTAATTGAAACAAAAAATTGTTCATTTGTGAAAATAGAAAAAATACTATCCATCCTGAATTTAGAATTCATTTTTAAAAATTTAATGCCCCCTCACTTTCAAGTTTATCATGTATTTCGAAAATTATATTTTTAATAATTTTGTGAAAGGTACACCTGAGATATAAACTTGGGGATATCAAAAACTAAAACATCAGCATTTTGAAATGTTTTTTATTGTTATGAATGGAAATAATGATTGAAAAACACCATTAGAGCAAGTTTGATTATGAATAATAGGCATACTTTCTCATGTAAATTTCAATAAAAATAATTTTTATTCTTACATAAGTTGCGGTGGATACATTTGAGCTCAAAAAGAATTAAAATTGACAAAATAAGACTTCTATAATTCATATTCAAAAATGAAATCACCCTTCATTATCTACCTGTAAACTATTTTAAATTGAATAATTTCAAAGTCAGTATATACTGATGTTATTTTTTCTTCTAAAAAATTTATTATATAGATTAATAGTCATAAACAGTTGACATAGATGTTAAATTTATATAAGCAATCTTTAATTCATAAAATGATAAAACTATCTTTTATGTAAAAAGTGATGAAGGAAAAAAATATTATTAAATTTTTGATTCACTATCAATAAAATTGAAGATAGAGCATATCAAAAGTTTAAACTTAATTTCAATTTTGATATCATCATTTTATTTTATTTTACTTGAGTAGAAAACAGATTTTAAATCTCAATATAATTTTAAATCCCATTAGTTTGTAGATTTCAACATTTGAAACTATGAAATAAATATTTATGAAAGAATTTTACAATATTTGCCCTTCTAAAAACTCATAAATCCAACTTCAAATCTTCTAACCTTCACAAGTAACCACAATGCATTCTGAAAATACTCTATATTTAAATAATTAAAGGTAAATAAAATTATGTTTTTATTCTTTATTTCAATTTTTGATAAATAATATATATATATACATATATATATATATATAATTTCTTAAAAAGTCTAAGAGGGAACTTAATAGTGGTTTTGGCATTAGATATATAGATTCAACTTTCAAAAAATTTGTTTGGAATAAATTACAAAGACAAAAAGGATATATTTTGATGAAAGAATACTGATTTAGGTTCTCTTAAAATATTATTAACCATTTTTATGGAATATTAATCCATGGTTATCATTCTTTATGATATTATCATAGAATTTTTTCCTTTTTTAATATAATGATTTTCTATTGTGTGGTATGTAGGCTAAGATAAGTTTAAAAGATTTATTGAAGATATATATACCAGAAACAGTATAATCTGTAGATTTATAACTATAACTTACTTTTCTGATGTTTTACATCATTGATAAGTAGCTCATGCATTACACAAGTAAATAATTATAGTCTCTGGAAATAATTCCTTGTGAATTTCAAATTTTTTGTTATTCTTAAAATCATTACTCAAATAAACTAAAAATTTCTTCAAATATTGATTGAAAGAAGGAGTTACAAAATCTTATTTTGTAGTTATAAAAGTTTGAGTTATTTTTCATATTATCAAGTATAATGAACATTTGTAAATTTTAACTTGAAAACTAGTGATCATAGCAAAGTAATACTGGAAGAATCAGATAAAAAGGGTGGAATAAAGTCATAGCACAACAGGAAATGATACAAAATTGTTGATTTTTATCTCATAAAATTCAACTTATTTTTAACATATTTTACCACCTTTAGATAATGTTTAGTGGATTTTAACATTATTATAACAAGCAAACTTAACAATGTTTTGATTTTTTTAACAAAAATAAATATTGTTAGATCATTTTTTTAAAAAATATGACTTATTTTTATGCTTTATCTACAATAGTTAGTAGTTTTTTTTGCAGAAATTACTTGTTTTAATATTCTATTTTTGAATTTTTTAAGAGACTTCATTGCATTAAAGTTTTGTAATAATTTTTCATTAAAGCATCATATTTTAAATCTAGAGAATTGGTTTTGAAATAATATATATCTTCATGTTAATTGAGTCATTATTTTTGGATTGATAAATTATGTTAAAATTGGGATTGCTTATTTCTAGTGAGTGTACATCATAGTTTGTTTTCAAATCAAAGATTAATAAATGGTGAAATTTGGTAAAATTCTAAATATCTTTTAAACCTTTTTGATTTAAATAATGTTTAATGTTATGTAATCATTCTATAAGTAGAACACAGTTAAAATCTGATAATGGTACATTGCTTTCAATTTCTAATACTAAAATTCTATTCTACTTGAAACAATGTAAACTAAAGCTTGGTATCTCATAAGAAACTCACAATTTTCAAAAATCATATTTCCAACTTTTTAAACATGATACACATTAAAATATATTTTTAGAATAATTTCCTAATTAGTTTCAAATACTAGAAAATAATGACCTCAATTTATTTTAATACTTAAACCATTCTGATGAGTGAATTTCACAATCCTCTAAGTAACATATGGTTACCATTTATACACATATGCATGATTTCTCCTTTTGTTTAATTTTAGCTGAATCTAAAAAGTAAAATCACATGTTGAATATCATCTATAGATAAACTTCTTATATTAGAAGCTAATATTTCATATGAGAAATTTGTTATTGAGTTTGGGAAACATTAATAATTGTTGGGTATTATAATTGAGCCATTTATTCAAGTAAATAAAAAAGGATGACCTTCTAAATATTTCATATATATATATATATATATATATATATATATATATATATATATATATATATATATATATATATATATATATATAATAAAAATTAATTATATAGTAGCATTTAACCATGTTTTTATACTAATGTCATATAAAAAAAGGGATTAAACTAAAACTTTCAGTAAAGAAAATAAAAATAAGATAAGTTAATATTCTTGTTTATATTCTCATATTTTTGAAATGGCTTACTTAAGGAAGAAAATTATTTGGTTTTAGAGTACAAGAATTTCTAGATAAAAATCTTCACAATATAGTTTGACCCTCTCAAAAAGAAAATTCCTCAAATTTTACTATCACATTTTATATATTTGTTAAGTAATAGGAAATGGAGTTGTGTCTTTGACAATGAAGCTTTAGAAAATGAAATAAATGATTTAAATTTATAATATAATTTTTGAAACAATAAATCATGTATTCAAAAAAAATTATATATCTTACAATCAAGATAACAGTATTAATTAAGCAACTCTAACAACTTTGGAAAGAAAACAAGAAAAAAATAATTAGTAAAATGCATAAGTTATTTTTAGAATTTAAGGAAACTTAATAGCTCTACCTGTAAACTAGCCTTAAAGCAGGTTTGGATTTAACATGTGGAAATTCATACATAGTACCCTTCCATCATTAGAGCAGAATAAAATTTATGTGGTTTTATTTTTTAAATTTATAATAGTATTTTTATTTTTGGCTTTTTCATTAGTATAACTATATATTTTTTAACTTTTTTGTTTTTCATAACATAAGTTTAAAGCTGCACATCACTACTTCAAGATGAAACTCCATATAATGTAATCAATGAATGATATATTATAATGAATTTTACTAGAGACTTTTCAAAAATGGTGATTAAGAATACTTATTATAATTTTTTAAATTTTTATTATTATTCTATCTCTTGAAAGGAGATGGCCATATCTCAATTTAATTAGTTTTTCCTCAGAAAAATTTATTCTTGATCTAAATAAAAATGCATCACTATTAACTAGATGTTATTATACAATTTTAACAATTTTTTTATCTGAACATAGTTGAAAGTATGTATAAATTAAAGTGTTTCCACATAGTCTTACTATTATCCCACCATTATTTTCACATTTAGATTTCATTATAACTGTAAAATAAGTTTTTCAATAATTTTAATAATACCTTAATATTTAATAATTTAGTTACATAGTAGATTTTTTATCCTTTTTTTATATGAGGCTTATTATATAAACACTACTTTTAGATTTTATCCATTTTGATGTCTGATAATTTAAATTTTCATTTAACTACCCAAATTATATCAAAAAAAATTCAAAAGTATATTTTTTTAATGTACTCTTTTTGATAAACTTATCATTTCTTATAGGTTATTCTTCAACTATTTATTGTAATTAATTACACCACACAATATGGGGGGCGGACTTGCTAGCAAGTCCGCAACCTTGGACCCAAACTCACCATAGATGGAACACACATTGAGCTATTGATAAAGGAACCATACAATCAGGGATGAACACCACTCAGAAGAACAGTTTTAGGTGGGTGTTCAAGTAGAGTTCAGTATGGGTTCAGTCTGAGTTCAGTCTGAGTTCCATCTGAGTTCCATCTGAGTTCAGGTTGAGGACTTGCTAGCAAGTCCACCCCCTATATTGCGTAGTGTTACCCACTCATTTATGGTCTGTTATTGTTGTTCATTACATACAGACAAAATAAGGATACTCTCATATTATATTGGAGTTTTAAATTAAAAAGTAAATACTAGTGGCTGGTATTAAATATGAAGTTGTTATAACTAAGTTGAACATTAATTAATTATTAAATGGCATTTTATATTACAAATTTTATTGAATGTATATAAAAATAACACTCAAGAAATATATATAAGATATATATATAACCATTGTATATCAAAAATGAAGTACTTATCAACATGGTCTTTTTAAATGATTTTCAAATTTACTTAAAGAGACATTAATATTACCAATTCAAATTTTATATCAAATACAACAATATTATTATTTCATTTTTAATTATTTTACAAAAAATTTGAGTTTCAAAGTAATTTAATTCAGTATTTAATGAATGTTTTTGAAAAATATTTTTAAAAATAGAAATAACCCCTCACAAAAAAAAATATAATTTTTTTAACTTACAATTTGCACCATATTTCTACCCTTAAAATATTTGTATTCTTCTAACAAAAATATTTTTTAAATAAATTTAAAATTTTTTTCATTATTCAATTACAAAATGTCAAATTTATAATTTATTTTACCTTACTAAAAAATTTAGTTGAAAATTTAATTTTGTATTTCCAAAAAATAAACTTAAATGTCAAAAATTAAAAAAACAAAATTATAAATATAATTATGAGAAAGAGGTAGATTAAATTTATAATATTCATATAAAAAAAATTCATATATTTTATGGTGTTTGAATTTTAAATTTAATGTATTAAAAAATAATTATTAAATAACCAAGCCAAATGAAATTGGCTTGGATTTTTGGTATCACTAGAACTTATTTTTTTTCTTATACTCACATTTTAATTTTTAATTTTTTTTTTTTTCTACATTTCTCATTTTTTTTTATGATTTTTAATGTTTTTAAGACCGAAGTTGCTTTCAAACAACTTCGGTCTAACGTTTCTCTCACTTTCCCATCAGATTGCACCTGGTAGGGAAAGTCGCTTCCATTTTAGAGACCAAAGTCCCTTGCAGGGACTTTGGTTTCTCTGTGTGCATTGCACAGCCAGAAAAAAACTGGCTGTGCAATGCACTGCATGCAGCACATGCAGCCTGCATTGCTGCTGCATGCAACGCGCGTTTCTGCTGCATGCGGCGCGCATTTCACATGCTGCGCATATCTCATGCAGCTGACTTGATATCAGCTGCATGAAATATGGTAGCGATTGTGCAACGCGCGTTGCACACTGCTTTGGCCACCTCCCAGCCTAGTAAATTAGCTGGGAGGGTGGCAAACATTACAGCAAGCAATCGAAGTCGCTTTTAGCGACTTCGATTGCTTGAAAGAGACACTTCCAGCCAGGTTTCCCCTGGCTGGAAGTACTAAATTGCAATGTAAGGGACCCAAGCCAATTTCAAAGGCTTGGGTCATAAATTAAGGTTTCTAAAAAGCAGCCAGTATAAATCTGGCTGCAATAAAAAGTAAATTTTTTAAATAAAATACATAAAAAAATAAAAATTTGTTCAAATAAAATATACAACACTCTTCAGCCAGTAAGAAACAGCCTTCCATTGTTACACATAGAAACAAAATCAAATGTTTCTTTCATCAGCATTGGCCATGTTTCAATATTTTGAACCAAGTAAGATCAGGAAAAAGGTCACGGCAAAAAAATTGCATAATTAAAAGTCTCCCAATTTAATATGGTGCAGAGGTTCATATTTTAGAAATAGGTGGTGCACATTATAGTTTCCTTTAAAAAAATTCAAAAATGAATTAATTTTGGCGCAATGTAAATTTAAATGTGATGAGTGTATGTTTTTTAGCTACGTGAAACATGGTAGCTAGAATTATGTGGCGTCAATTTTTTTTAGATGTGAAATTCAGTGTTCCACAAATGTGCATCTGTACAACATGCAGCCAAGTAAATTCTAGCTGGAATTAGTATATGCATAGGAAAAAATGATCATGCTGTGTACAGTGCCTTGGCAACATCATTCTTGGAATTTAGATGAAGTTTATCATATGACTTGGAGAGCTGCATTTTTTTAAAAATGTGATCAGTGAAAATTCATGATATATACATCTGTTTGCCACCCAATTTATTTTTCCTTTCTCTTTCTCACTTACCTTTTTCAAAAATTATCAATCATATTTTTGCTTTATCATTTTGAATTATTGGTACCATTTTCTTGACCTTATCTGATTACCAGTAAGCAAATTTTTCTTGCTATTGCATTTCATATCATTTTGGTTTGTTACACTTTTTTACACTTTTGACAATTTAATCTAATGATTCTAATTCTGAATTTGTTTTTATGGTATCTTTTACTGTACCCTTTCGATTCATTATAAAATAATTCTTTTTCAGTTAACTTAAAGTTTTTTTATTTGTTTGTCAATTTACTTTTCTTTATTCCTTATCAAAAATGTTCAATTTATTTATCTAACCATTTATTTTTTAAAACAGTGATTATAAAATAAAATTTATAATTAATTTTGATTAATCAGCTACAAATGGAAGAAGATTTTATAGACATGTAAGTTCATGTTTTGCTTATCATTTTTCTATATTTCTTTAATACTTTCTCAACCATTATATTATTAATATGAAAAGTAAAACATCATCTCGTACTTGCTGAAAGCATACAGGATAATGTTTTGCTTTTCATAATAATAATTAGATTGTTTGTAATTTACCTTTAATTTATTGATTTTTAAGTTGTTTCAAAGTCTCGTACTTGCTGAAAGCATACAGGACAATGCTACAATTTAAAAATTAATAATTTATTGAAGTATAACTTTCTAAGTCAATATATTGATCAGAGCAAGATTTTTCATTTTATATATGTGGATATCATAATTCTGTAAATTTTTTAATATTACTAGTGTATTGGAGTTATACTTTCATTATATTATTAATATTAAGTGTAGAGCCAAATCTCCTACTTGCTGAATGCATACAGGATAAAGCTATACTCTTTATATGTATAATTTAATAAAGTATACCTTTGAAACGCTTTCTTAATATTTGAAATAAAGAAAAAGTATATAAATTTACTAATATGTAGATATGCTAACTTTTGTATTTCTAATATTGAAGATATGATAAAGTTAAAGGTATCATTGACTGATAATTGAAATTATGGTACTATTTTCTAATTTTTTGATTTTTTTCTATTTTAAATCAAAATTGAATTCTCTTAGGATTGAACCATCAATGAGTAACGATTTGAAAAAAAAAACGGCCAGGGAAGAACTCTAACAATAGGTGGGCAAAAGACATTGCTACTGGAATGAAACTTGTAAACGCTCTTGGAATGGATACAAACGGGAAGAAGCCACATTTCTATGCACGATCTTATGCAAATAATATGACAGATTGCAATAATTATTACAATTTTTTTCCTGGATGTAGTATTTATAAACCAAAAGGTGTCTTAATACCTAATGTTCTTGTGCAGACTTTTGAAATTCATGAGCTCAAAAAACTAGATATGTTAGAAGCTATGGTGCGATGCATTAAGGATCTTTCTTACTGCGAACATGAAATTAAAAATAATGGTTATCATCAAAGAGCTGGTGGTTTTGGAAAAATGTTTGGTGGTGGCTTTATTTTAGATAGAAAGAAATCTTTACATATTCTTAAGTATCACTTTTTTAATTTAAATACTGAATTTTTGAATGCTTTTCCTTGCAGATGAATACACTGATGATATTGTAAAAACGGATGAATATAAAAAACAAATGAAGAGGATTGCAATGTACTTTGAATATTTTTTTAAAAAAATATCATATGTAAAGTACAATGAGGCAACTAATCTTTGCGCAAAACTTGGTATTCCTGGATTTTCAAAAGTTTCTAGTGAAGAAGAGGGTGTACCATTTGCTAGTAATTTAACTTGGACATCTGGAGGGAATGGTAATGGGTTCTCTAATGAGGTTCATCTCGATAAGGATGCAAGTGAGTATACTTTAGGAATATTTTTTCCTAAAGATACAGAAAAAAACACCATTCATATGAAGTATGATAAGACCCAACCACGACAAATAGGTGGAGAACTTATGTTTCCCGAAATTCGAAGTAAAATCAACTTTGAAGCAACTAATGGAATAACAGTGACATTATGGCCTGCCAATCAACTAAGGCATTTCATCTCAAGATGTCATGAAATTCATGGCTTCACTAGGATAGGTTCTTCTATTCAAATCAGCACTAGACTTTTTCATGCTATAGAAAAGCTTAATGTTTTTGATATTGATATTTCAGAATACTTAGAAATTAAAAAAGAAAAATTTAGGTTAGAATATTTGATTAGTGCTTTGAGAGTTTTTTTGAAAAGAGATGACTTAATAGAGGAAGAAATAGAATCAGCAAAGTATTATTTATCTAATGTTAAGACAAATCTAAAAAATCTAGATATATAAATATTAAAAATTTATATTGTATATACACAACTTAATGCAAATTTAAACATGATAAATACTGGGAGTAGCTGTAACATTTTCAGTTTTGATAATTATAGTATTATCTATTTTTTTTATTTGTGAAATAAAATAATTTTTTTTCATAATATTATAAGAAAATTTGATTTACTTTTGAGGAAATATATAAGTTGTGAAATCTTTAAATGTCATTTTTATTAAATTGGTAGCAAAGGTTCTAAAATAAAAAAAACTATAATAAAGAATTTGAAATATATTAGCCATAAAAATGTGCTTTTAATGCTACCAAATTAACTGTATAGTATTTTAGGTCAAACAGGCTTATTAATAAAAAAGTTAATAATAAAGAGTTGAAGAAAGAATTTTGAATCAATAATAGATTAAATTGTATTTTTTTAAGAATGTACTCATTTAATTATTTAAATTGTTCTACTTCTGATTAAAAATGTTACAATCAACGAAAATATTTGTAATAATTAATAGATTATATAATATTAAAGGTAAAGTAACAAAACTAGAGCAGTTATCATATTTTTATATAAACAATAAAATATTTAAGAATTTAATACAAGTATTTGAAATCATATAAGTAGATTTTAAAATCTTTGTTATTGCTGGACTTACAATAATTTTTTTTAATAATTAATTTAGAAAATCATGTCAAAGGTTACTTAATAAATTTCAAAGATGGTCACATTTTTGACGTATTTGAAGGAAAATAACTTGAATTATACAAGATATATCATATAGACAGAACTTTATCTATTTACATGTTGGAATATTAATTTATTGAAAGGCTGTGTTTAGCAAAAAAAGGTGATACTGGCTGAATGGAGCTCCAGTGATTAAGAAAATCTGCAGAAATAGCCCTAGCAATTCCCGGAGGACTTGGGGTATCAAATTTTAAAGGAAATGGATCACACTTGCCTATAAAAGGTTTTATTAATGTTAAAATATAGTTATTTAAATTTTTCCAAATTATTTCTTCCATCAAATGATTTTTTTTTTCATGTAAATTAAGAAACTTAACTTCTGATATTACCTCCAAGCAATCAGCTGCTGAAGCCAATCTATGATCTTGAGAGCTCAGAAATAAACCACAGACACCATCAATTATATAGAATGTGAAAGATTGATATCGGTGGTGGGAGTATTCAGAATTTATTTTGTTTAGTGCAGCCTTTTGTTTCTCTCTCATTATAGTCAGTTCAGTATTTTCGTTTTTCTCACTTGATTGTTGAGCTTCACTAGTCTTGCCACTTGATATTGTTGCAGCACAATATTTTGATTTAAGAATGATAATTGACATAATTATATCAATGATAATATTGCTGATTTGAAGAAGAGTTGACATTGATATATCACGGGTTTGAAGTGCAGTGGGACCAACTTCTAAGCCATCAGAAATCGGACTCTTCAGATTTGAAAGGTGAGCTAGAAGCTGAAGACCACGATCAATTGGACAATCTGAGTTAATGTTTTGATGTGATGGAAGCTGGCTGAATTCATGTGCGGTCAGATAAAGTGAAGATGATATAAGAGATACCCATGAAGAACGGCAGTGGTCACTTGGGATCATTAATCTCATGAGCATTTGGATAAGATTGGATTCAGGGTGATCCGTTTTCTTTGTTGAGGAAAGAATTTCAGTATTTAAACCATCAGGATAACATAAATCTTCCATTTTTTTGAAATCAATATTATCGAGTACCCATAGCTGTGAGCTATCAATCTCTAAAAAAATATTTGCTACAAAAGGAAAAAAAAATAAGTAAAAGAACAAATGTCAAGACTAAAAATTATGGTAACTTACATAACTCAGTAAGTTTTGAAAGCCAATCTTCTCCACAAGATTTTTCCCAATGAAAAGTAAACATTGGAATATTTAACATGCACTACGCAATATAGTGGGTGGACTTGCTAGCAAGTCCCCAACCTGAACTCAGACTGAACTCAGATGGAACTCAGACTGAACTCATACTGAACTCATACTGAACTCTACTTGAAGACCCACAAAAACTGTTATGCTGAGTGGTGTTCATCCCTGATTGTATGGTTCCTTTGTCAATAGCTCAATGTGTGTTCAATCTGTGGTGAATTTGAGTCCAAGGTTGCGGACTTGCTAACAAGTCCGCCCCCTGTATTGCGCGGTGATGGGTTCTTGGGAAGAAGTAGAAGAGCGTAATTCAAGGAGAGTAACAATTTCCAACCACGACCTGAGGACCTTTGCCGTGCTGATTCTACCTTTATAAAAATTATGAATTTTACAGAATTCCTCCTGCAAATCAGATTATTTTAGAACTGAGGGTGAATAAGTTAGAGGTTTTTTCAATATCTTGATTGGAGTTGATTTCATTGGTAGAGAAGCTTTCAAAGAGGTCAAAGTAGGTAATTTAGGAGGTGATGGGTATTGCTTCTTAAAAATGAAGGAATTTGGTGATGAGCTGTTTGAATCATCATCTTTATCAAACATATCAACATGTCTTGAAGAAGATTTTAAACTTTGCTTTTTTTGATGAACAAGCATAGATTCATATTCTGACAGTTGATCATTGCTATTTTCATTGCTCTTTTCATCATCTTCAGCAGGGAGAGGGCGTTTATGGATGGAACAATCTACAGCAGGTGAGTTTCTGGTACAAAATATCAAAAGAAAGATAAAAAGTACAATATGTAAGCAATAAAAGAGATATATGATTGAATTTTAAAGATAAAAGAATAACAATAAAAAAAAAGGAAACAAGAATATACTCATTATCAAAACCTTTGCTTTTTTTTTGAGATTTATTATTTGATACATCAGAAAATTCATTAGCAGAAGCCGGTTTAATACGTCGAACAAAAGAGGAGCCTTGGGATAATCTCTTTTTCTTGGAGCGGATAACAGGTGTTTCAAGATTTTCCTTAGAAGTTGAAGCATGAGTTGAAGCTGATGGTTCATCTGTCTCATCATCATCCCTAATGACAATGACTTCATCAGGAGGAATCATACCCTCCTCATAAGCTACAAATATATATGAAGAAAAAAAATATTAATAATCTTATCTACTAATTTAAAAGGAGACAAAAAAGGTGATGAACATACATTTTTCAAGGCTTTTCACATATTGGAGTAAGTCATTACAAGGGTTAGATAAATATGAAGGAGAAGGATTATTGTTAAGGATCTTGACAAGCTCTTCTGTTTTATCTCTAGCCAATTCAAGTAAATTGCGATACTGAACTCTTGTTATTTCCTGCCTCTCATTGCTAAGTACAGGAGGGTTAGGTGCCATGCCATGTGGCAGACATGGTGCAAGCTCAAAAGCTTCAAAGCAAGTATCAATCAGAGAGTGGGATGAAACACATTTGGGTGCTGGAAAATCAAATTTTTGAAAAAAAAGATATAGAACATAAGTGAAATATATAAATTAAGAGAGAGGAACATGATATACATACAAAGTGGAGGTGTAGGATTTTGTATACTAGACATATTGATTAATTAATATTAAAAAAAAGTATTTGATATCAAAAAATTATGATGTAATATGATGAATAATTATAAGAAACTCTATTCTAGAAAATTGAAGTTGATAATTTAATAGGATAAAAAATTGAATAAGATTAAAATTAAAGTGAGGATGAAAGAAACAGAAAACATAAAGAGGGGGATTTTATATTATTTGAGCTTTTTTTAACATGTATTATTCATAGTGGGGTAAACTGAGTAACATGCTAAATCACAATCTGTTTATATTGAAGCAAAATTTGATGTATCTAACAGAAAATACTAGTAATTCTTTGGGGACTTTTAGTGTGAAAAACAAATAATAACAAATTTATATCCCATATACAAATTGCCATGGGTAAATACAAAATTTTTTAAATTAGAATTTACTCCTAAACAATGGAGATACACTTAATTAGTATATTATATGAAAAAAAAGGATAATCCTTTATGAATATTTGTTAAATTTACTTTCAGATGACAATGCGAGATTCACATATATACTGATATGCCTCATCAAACAAGAAATGAATTATAAATATGAAATTGGTAACATTAGAATTTAAGATAAGAATTTGTTTTTTAAGTGACAGGAGGAGTGTCAGGCTAGGGTGTGGGCACCGTGACCAAACCTTTGATAAACTTGGATACAACTAAGGGAAAAAAAAAATTGAATAGTTTTATTTTGCAATATATCTTAGTCTGCACAAGATATTGCATTGTTGTCCCTAACTATACCAATATTGTTACTTTTCAAAAGTTATAGGACTACTAAGTTGATAAAATATTATTATGAATCACCCAATGAAATACCTTAAGCAACATTCAAAATTATTAAAATATTAATATTCAATTTGAGATTTGGATTAGCTAATTTTTCACAACTTACCACAGTTTTGATTAATATAATAAAACTTGAAAAAAATTGTTGAGATAACCTAGAAATGGGTGCAAGAAAATGATGAAACATATGACTTGAAACTTAACTCATACACTATTGATAAACTTCATGGATCCTGATTAATTTCTATCGAAATTAATTTTGAGACTAGCATATTGAATTTAAGCTATGACCAAGTACTGTAAGTGCCATGGTTTGTATTCAATATATTGGTGTTGAAATTAATTTTGATAGTAATCAACAAGTATCACATGGCACCATGCATGAAACACTGACAGAAACCATCAAAT
Organism: Hemileia vastatrix; assembly: GCA_030280995.1. Lineage (NCBI taxonomy): Eukaryota > Fungi > Basidiomycota > Pucciniomycetes > Pucciniales > Zaghouaniaceae > Hemileia > Hemileia vastatrix. The sequence goes on along the minus strand of JASXTE010000013.1, from coordinate 17,428,892 downwards.
TTATGAGGCAATGAACCTCATAATTTCGATCGAAATTAATATAGACCCCTGCATATTGAATACAAGCCATTTCACATGGACTACACAGACATAGATAAAATTCAACATAGATGGCTTAAAATTAATTTTGATCGAAATTAACCAAGGCATTAAAACATCAATTTTTATATGGTGTACTTGATCAAACCAGTTTATCTAACTGCTTAGCTTACCTATACTTATAGGAATTTTATGCATAGTCCATGTCCATATTAATTTCAATTGAAATTAATGTTGACTAATACATAATGAATACATGCTATGCCACTTACACTTGCCAGGCATAGCTACCATTAAATATGCCAGTATCAAAAATTAATTTCTATCGAAATTAATGTGCATGATAATCATGAATTTCTGGAGTCAACTGCTTATTTTTATGCATGTGGCCTTGCCAACATTAATTTCGATCGAAATTACTTTTGATACTGGCATATTGCATGTATATATGCCTGGAAAGTGTAAGTGGCATAGTGTGTATTCATTATGTATTGGTCAACATTAATTTCAATCGAATTTAATGTTGACATTTGCATATTGAACCCAAGCCAGAAAACAACCCGGAAGATTCTTCATAAAACTTCCCACTAATTTCGATCGAAATTAAGGCTGACCATATACATATTGAATGGTAGTTATATCTGGTCTGAGTAAGCAGAGATTACTTATATTCAATATGTATTGGTCAACATTAATTTTGATCATGAACTTTTTCAGTCAGTTAGTTGTTTCAATGCATAATGGCATGCCAACATTAATTTTGATCAAAATTAATGTTGAAATGATATAATGCTTTTTTGCATGACATGTAAAGGACGGCAAGTATTTTTAAGTATTGAAATTTACTATACATGTTGAGGGTAAATATAAAATTTACATATCCATATTAATTTCTATAAAAATTAATGTTGATCAATACATAATAAATAAGAGATATGCCTGGCTAGTGTAAGTGGCATAGCTTTTTTTCAATCTGCACTTGGCAACATTAATTTCGATCGAAATTAAGGTTCATGATTATCATCAATTTATTCAGTCAGTTGCTTACTGTTATGCATGGTAACATGTCAACATTAATTTTAATAAAAATTGAATTTGACATGCCACCAAGCATTTTTATGTAAGATGAAAAGTAGGGCACTCTATTCTTAAGTAAACACATTACAATGCATATTGAGCATGTAAATATCATTTACACATTAATATTAATTTCAATCAAAATTAATGTTGACCAATAAACATTGAACACAAGCTTTACAACTTACACACACCAGATATAACTACCATTCAATATGTATATGGTGCTCACTAATTTCGATCGAAATTATTGAGCAGTTTTATGAAGAATTTTTTGGGTTGTTTGCTGGTTTGGGTTCAATATGAAAATGTCAATATTAAATTCTATTGAAATTAATGTTGACCAATACGTAATGAATACACACTATGCCACTTACACTTTCCAGGAATAGACACCATGCAATATGCCAGTATCAAAAGTAATTTCGATCGAAATTAATGTTGGCAAGGCACCATGCATAAAAATAAGCCGTTGACTCCAGAAATTCATGATTATCATGCTCATTAATTTTGATCGAAATTAATTTTTGATACTGGCATATTTAATGGTAGCAATGCCTGGCAAGTATAAGTGGCATAGCGTGTATTCACTATGTATTGGTCAACATTAAATTCGATTGAAATTAATATGGATACATAAATGTGACATAAAGAGGTATGGACCATCAATTTGTTGAAAATACATTTTTATATCTCATACATTATTTGTTTTTCTTAAATAAAATGTTACTCTCTCTCAATATCACTTTATAACATTTACCAAGCTGCTTTGAAAAAAAACAGAATACATAAAATTCAATATAAGATAGCTATATTACACAGAAGATCACCGTTATACCTAAGTTATGATGATGTTGATGCTCTATTAATTGATTCCCGAATCTTTACCAGATCAATATCAGCTCCAACCCCAAGTGACTCACGTTCATTCACAGATAATCCTTGCAAAAATGTTTCTGAATAGCAATTCTTGGGGAGGTATTTGGGAACATTAAATATACGATTTTGTGCAACTGTCCTTTCTGATGACCGTGAATATGTTTTTAATGCTGATTTTTTTTGAGCTGGTGTATGGGCTAAGTCCTTTGTCATCTTATCCATTTTTTTAAACAAATAATTGAGTTCAGGATTTCGCCATCCAGGGATAGCTTGGATAGGTGCAGTTGGGGCTGGTGCTGGGCCTTCCTCGATATCAGAGATGCACCTAGTATCATGAAAAAGCACAACAAAACCTGGCACATCACTGCAGAGATCTCTTGCTAACTTGTAGCGTGCACTAGCAATCTGAATTCCAACTAAATCAGCTTCATAATAACAAAAAGCAAAGTAAAATAAAAAACTTACCTTGGTCCAATAACGTTTTACTTGTGCCCTTGCCCTCTTTTCAATCTTTTCTCTTGCTACCCTTTCCTCTTCTTGCCCAAACAACCTTATCATCTCCTTCCCCTTATTAACTACCCATTTCTCAATAACACATTGAGTGAACTGAAGCTTTGACTGATTGATTGTATTCAAGGTGGTGAGACATCTGGTACATTGGTCGCATACTATGCTTCCCATGACTTGATTCCAAGTTGATTCTGAAAAATCACGGCAAGTCCAATCAAACGGGAATTTCCGAAAACCTTTTTCTTGCAATTCACGCTCTAAGTTTCTTTTGACAGAAAGTGGGATCGGTGCTCCTCCTTTTAGTCCTCGAGGCTCAGGTGCTGGAAAAAATTCGGGTAGTCGAATTTTGGATCGCAAGAAGGCTATAGAATTGGTTATCAGAAATTGTCGATCAGCTGCAGAATTGGCACGGTTAGAAGATTGGACTTGGGTTAGGACAGTTTGAATGGTTGTTAGTTTGAATTGGCTCCAATCTTTCCAATTTTCAATCTCCAAAGGTGTTGGGCTTGCAGGATATTTTGATATTTGTGTTGGTCCCCCAAGACAATACTTCAGAAAGTGGTAAATATTTCTATTTAGACTGTCCGAGCTCCTGGGAGCATCATTCCTTCTAACTAAGCCTCTTACAGCCCTTAACCCCCGTTCTCGCTCATGAGACTCTGCTGAATTGAGTCTGTGGTAATCACTGATACCCATAATGATTGAGGGATTCACTAACAATTCAAATAAGTTAATTAAATTGGTTATTTTTCAATAAAAGAATACACTACAAATTTGACTTACCTGCTCCACTTGTGCTTGCTCCTTGGTTAGGCTGAGCAGATGATGATTGGTCTCTGAAAAATTCCCTCAATACTTCACTAGCCCAATCTCTTCCTAGCTGATCAGCTTGCTGATTAGCACTTTCAGAAGCAGAAGGATGATTGGGATTAAAATTTCTCGGTTCTGAATGAGACTCTTGGCCTGGATTGGGATTAGGTGGTGGGTTAGGATTAGGTGGTACAGATTGAGATGCATCTGGAGGTGGATCAGCAGAGGGTGGTGGAGGAGTATTTCCAGTATTAGTATGTTGAGGCGGAAAACAATCAGAATTGGTTGGGTCAACAGACATCCCTTCAAAATTATCATCCATAATGAACTGTAATAAAATAAAATAAAATAAAAATAATCAGTTGTTAAAATTTATACCTATCAAAGCTAAAGTAAAAAAAGATACTATGTATATAGTCTTGTAAACGTGTATGTTCTCTTGTTGAAAAAAAAGTGAATAATATATAGCTATCAGCTAAAGTTGGAAGGTCAAACTATTTATAGTAGATGAATTAGCAAGAAGATCATTCATTAAGTAAAAATTTTATCATTTTTCTCATTATCATGATTTTATTTCTTTCATTCTTACATTTAAGATAAAAATGACTCATTGAAAGCATGGGTTCTCTCGCAATAAAAGCAACCAAAGTAATTGTTCACTGATTTATGATAAGGTAAGTTGGATGCATTGCATTTTTTAATCGAGCATTGAATTATTTCTTTCACCATTTACAAATATCACCAATCCCAAATTAACACAAAGATGTTAGTCAACAGAAAATAAATTTGATTAATTTTTTCACTCACTACTGTTTGCAGTCCAATGGCAGTGACAACCTCGTCTTTGATTCCAAACATTCCTTTTTTGTGCTCGACAGTAGCTGCATGTCCAATTATTGCATCTTTCTTAATCACAATTTGAGTTGCTTTGGCTACTCTAACTAACCGACAATGCACTTGTGGGAAAAGCTCATAGGGATCCTTTGATGTTTCTTCTGGACGGAGCTCCTTGAAAGGACTTAGTATTAAATATATTTGATCAATCTCTTCCTTTGATCTGAAAAGATCATCAATTTGCCCAAACTGGCTATCTTTTCCATAGTAGAATTCAATTGTTGAATTAGCAATGTGTCGATGGTAACTAGTAAACCTCTTTCCATGTATCAATATGCTTGCTACATTTTCAATTACCCGATCCCCACTTTTCTCCGATGGTGTCAAAGCCCGTCTTGAAGTTTCTTTTCCCATTCGTGCCCTTACCCATTTAGTAAATAATGCCATACTTAGATGGATCCATTTGTTTTGTTTATCGAGATCAATATGGATTTTTTTAGTCTCACATTGATCATTATCTTCAGCTTCACCAAGATCTAATACCCTAGACTTCCGATACCAATGTTTGAGCATTGTTAGCGGTATCTCTCCTGTGGTAAATATTAATAAATTAGCACAGCTGAGTTTTTAAATCATTGCTTACAAACATTACATACGTGGATGGTGATTGTTTGGAATTTCAGATAATATATGTTTCACCCGCTCTCCAGACCAAGTAGCTGTACCTGATGGTGGACCAAGACGCTTTATCATTTCAGGATAATGTTGAGTGATATGCAGATTTGGCTTTGCATTAATATTCTTCCAACCCTCTTCAAGGCACTCACGATACTCTAACAGAAATTGATCTAGATCTTTAAGCTCATTAGTCTGTATATTTTTTAATGTCAAAAAATTGGTGATCGAGCATAATGTTACATGTGACTTGAGAAGATAATATTCTCTTGGTTTATCAGCTGAGGAAGCTGAAGATTCAGATTCTTTAAATTTTTCAAACCAAAGGGGTATAAGTGACAAAGGGAAGTAGAGAGTATACAGCATGTGCCATTCTGCTGCCTTGAGGGATCCTGCCTTTTTAGATCCTACTGATTTTGGAACTCGTGTTAGCCAGGAAGGTCTTCTTACTTGATCAATCATCTTCCATACAACCTGTAGCTCTGCTGCTGTGATTCGTGGATTACTACTACCTTCATTTTCTTTCTCCTTACCTTTCCTTTTATTTTCTTCATCTCTAGCTGTCTCATTTGATGAGTGAGATCCTTCACTCTGTGATATGCTAATGCTTCTTTGCCTTAAGTTATACAATGAATTCCTACTGTCACTGCTGTGAGACTGTATTGAGGCCACATCGCTATATGGAGGAATAAATTTGGAGCTGGATGACCTACTCTGGCTTCTTGATTGATTTGTTCCCAATCCTTCATTATCTAGTCCATGATGACTTGATGACTGTCTTGAACTCGTACGTCTTTGCCGCTTGTGCTGTCTCGTGTGTCCTGTGTCATCATCATCATTATTCGTGGTGCTTAAGCTACTTCTACGTTTTTTTGAATGTTTGTGCAGTGAAGTATCAGAAAAGAAATCATCATCTTCTTCTCTTACATTCCAATTTTTATCCTTTTCCAGCTTTCTTTCTAGATCTTTTGCTGCATTTTGGATTTGAAAATAGCTTAGACTGTGATCTTTTAGGTTGCCAAGCATATGTGAATGCATAACATCAATTGAGCAATATTCAGTTGGACGCCAATATTCAAGGTTATTCAGCTCACTCCATCGTACCCCATGATTTTGAACAATTGATACACGCTCCCAATGTGACTTAGAATTTTTCCACTTTGTTGCCCAGCACATATGATCCTCATGATTCCGTAATGAAAAATTTCCCACATTCTTTTCACTAATTTCATCTTTAGAGATATTACAGAAAGAGCAGAACATTTTTGCAGAGTGACTCAAAAAGCCAGCCAATTTTCGTATTGCAGGAATGTCACCTATCAAAGAGAACAATGCAACTCTTAATTTCCGGCCTCGTGGATAAAGATGTGTCTTTTCAATCAATATACCATCCCATAGAGTTTGTAGATCATTAACCAGTGGTTTTAGAAGGTGATTAAGCTGTTCACTTGTGGGTTCTGTTGGTCCGGGTATAATAGAATACAAAAAAAGATTTTCCATTTTGTATCTATCTTCTTGAGGTAGGTTCATACACACCATCATAATATTGCCTACAGACTTCTGATGACCTCCAATCCTATTGCCACCAGGCCTAAACCAGTCAACATATAAAGTAAACATTAAGTTGCCTGAAGTTATCGTATATTCATCAGCATTGCTATCCAGAGCTGGAGTGGTTATGGGAAAGTTTTTCCAAATTGAACCATCACAAACATCCTTCATCAAATCACACTCTACACGTTCTGCCACAGGGGTTTTCTTCTCAATCAGAAGCTCAAATTTGAACAGTTTGATCTTTTCCTTAAGCCAGTCGATAAAAGAATGGTGATGAAATGTTTTAAGAGATAAGTATTTTACATGTTCTTGATGTTCCTCCATCAAATACAGCCTTTCATCACATTTAACTGCAATTTGTCCTGCTCCAAACATTTTTAAATAGCGCTTTGATGATGAAAGAAACGGTTGATTGCAACATAGTATAGATGGTTGAGATTCAGAGTTATACTCATAAAGAGCAAAGCATTTAGGACAGCATGTTTTAGTGAAAAATGATTGATTGAGCTTTAATCGACTAAAAACTGTATCTATTGAGCGTGGGACCAGGCGGACAATGCTATCAGAATCCAGTATTCCACTATCACCTAGATGTTTGAGCTTCTTAATTTCTTCATCCAAAAATTGAGTACAACCTTCTTTGCTCAAATGATGAATCAGAGAAAGCTTTGCTGCCTGCCACATAATTATTTTGCTATACCGTTCCCCAAGATTTGAGTTTCTAGAGACTGTTGAAGATACTTCTGCCCCCAATAGCAACTGCCCCTATGTAATAAATCATTGAAACATCATAAAGACTTTAATTCTCACATTGAACTATAGATATACAGCTTACTGTTTCTGTGGAGCGGGAACTTCCAATGTTAAGTGGATTGTTTGAAGAAATAACCATCTGGGCCTTCCTATTTCTTTCCTCTTGATGTTTTGCATAAGAATTAGAGCTTTTGAAAGCCATACCAACTTCAAAGGACCCAGAAGAAGTTTGATACTTTCTATTGACACATCCAAGATCTTGACATTGACATACATGAAAAAATGGAGGCATTGTAATTGTGATAATTGTAGGAATAAGTTAGCTATTCGAAGTTACCGATTGAAGGTATTCCTTTTTTTGAAAGGCACTAGCTAATATAAGCTACATTTTTTTATCAAAAGAATATGATGGAATATATGTTGAAATTATTTAAGTTTAAATGTTTAATTTTTAATCGGATAAATTATATATTAATTTAAAGTTATGCAGTCTACTTTATTTGTATTCTGTATACTCTCTGCATTTGTAAAACAATGCATGCATGTTTATCAGAATATTTTCTATCATAGAAAAAATTCTGTTGTACGCACGAGCATCTTAATTATTTTTCTATCAAATGCCTTCTGAGTTATATCTAACTACCCTATAATTATTTGATTTTGATAAAAATTCTTAGTTATGGACTATAAGAAAAGTAATCCATATTTTTAACATAATTTTTAAAAAATTACCCCAAAAATCAAAGTTAAACCCAAAAATAAGTTTAATATTTTGTAAAAAACAATCACAAACATATTTCTTTCAATTTGAAAATTGGTCTGTACTAGGTAGAATTTTCTATAAAGAAAAAATCAAAAATACTCAAATAATAGATGCTACAAAAGTGTAAACCTTAAAGAATTACATAAAAGCTGAAACCTTGTATAACTTTTTATACATAAATGTGATGAAGTGACACTCTAGTCTATTTATTCAGGTTGAAAAAAATTACTCAATAGAATATGTATTACTATCATATTGGACCAAAAATAATTTTTTGGTAATCAAAAAATGAACATAGCCTCACATTTAACAAATTATTTTTGTGGAAGAATTTTTTGAAAAGAAAAAAAAATCCGTTTCTTAAATGAGTCTGCTTTTATCACATAATCATTCTCTTTATTTTATACCATTCCTTTTGAGTTCAAGTTGCATATAAAAATATAATTTATGCATATTATAATTCCATAAAGTCGAAATATTTCTTATTCTTAATTTTTGTGATATTTTTCCTTAAATCAACTTTGATCATAAAGTTTTGGAGCTCAACAATTTATCCTTCCTCTTTGTTTAATTTAATTGAAAACTTTCTTAATCTAATTATTTATGAACCCTAGTAGCTCTTACTTTCCTCATGGAAACCTGCCCACAAACACAAGAACACTTAATAGAATTTTTAATGAGACTTTGCCTCCATTCAATTCTCACTTTTGTAGATCTATACACAATTTTTGTCGTTCAATTTTGGATATGTCACCAGAATCAAATGGATGGAAACAAAACCCTACTGAAGAGCAATTAGACAGATTTTCATCATTCGAAATGAATTCTTGCAACATTGCCTTTGAACTACCTCATCCAGAATCAAATTCAGCGGTTTCGGAAAAGTTTCCACCAATTTTCCGTGAATCTTTTATTGAGCACCTTTGCATGTGTGGTTTCCCAGGATCAACTTTCGCTTGGAACCTAGATTGGTTTGACAAATGGAACCAGGCCTTGGCAAATATTATCATTAAACACTGGGACAATGCCTTAAAAACCAATAATTTGATTGCATATCCAATTGACTCAACTCAAATTAGCTTCTCAAATCAAATAGGAGTTCTTCACCGTTGGTTTTTAGGTCATGCTGATAGATTAAGACTTGGGAAGGATTCTCATAGCTCTCAAGAAATAATCAAAGTGAGAAAGCATAAATATAGAATAAAAAAAAGTATAAAAATCCCTTTTTTTCAACCGTTTTTATTTATGACCTTTATTTCAAATAACAAAGATTCTTAGAATTCAGTTAACCGAACTAAACTTCTTAAACAACTTCCACATTGTGAAACTTATCACAACCTTTACACAAACATCAAGTGTTGTTCAGACACCGAAATTGATAATGATGGATCGTTAAGACTTATCTTAATGCAATGGAGGTCTGAAGATTTTTCTAAAGTTGCAAAATATCTTGACCAACAACACTTTGATATTCGAGATAATTCAACCTACTCTGGAAGTGTGCTAAAGGACTTGGCCTTGTACAAAAGAATCAGTTTGGTTTCAACATTATCCCCTAACCTTAATCCTTCTCATGTCCCCCGGGGTTTGCCGAATGACTGTTATTCTCCCTTATATCTTGCATCTCTAAATCCTCAACAACTCAGACTTTTAAATCCTCAAAATCCCATAAATTTACCTGCTCTCCTTGAAATTCTTTCTTCCTCTAATGTGAGTGATTGACAAACTCCCTTAATAATAGGTTTGCACACTCATACTCCTCATTTCCACTGTTTGGGACACTTAGCCTTGAAAACAAAAACATAATTTTAATGATTACTATTATCATTAAAATTTATAGAAATGAAATTTGGCTTACATTGTTAGCTCCATTTTTTTCCTTTGAATCTTATACATGCTGAATTCTATACTTCCTTGTACAAAATAATTCAAAACATTCACTTCATTTTGCTGCCCCATTCTATACAGCCGATCAACAGCCTGTTGCTCAACTGCTGGATTCCAATTTGGCTCCTATTTCAACATTGAACATATAAAAAATTTAATATTTTTGTTCTTAATATGAAATAAAAGACATTGAGCTCACCATTATATATACATTTTGAGCACACCTGAGATCTATACCCACTCCTGCAGCCTGAATCGTTCCAACCAAAACTTGGCAATTTTTATTAAAATGGAATTCATGCATATTTTTGTCTCGCTTTGTCCGGCTGAGTTCACCTGTAAGCTGGGTATACCTAATATTGTGGTCATCTAAAGCCATTTTTATTCTATTTTGAAATATTAGAAAATTGTTTTTAATAAGCCAACACAATTTTGTAAAACAATTCATTATAGAATCACTTACATCTGCAAAAAGTCTGCAAAGTTGGAGAATATAACAGCTTTTGGAAAATTTATATCCCTTTCACCAGACAAAAAGTTTTTTAAGTGGCCTATAAGATGACAAATCTTTGCGGAATGCTGCCAGGTGAAATCAAAAGTTGGAGTTTCATCCAGATTTTCTTAGATTGGATGGTTGCAGAATTTTCTTAAAATCATCAGCTCTCTTAGAAACTCAGATGAGTCCCAAGGGAAGTCAGTGCTTCTGGAGGGCCCATATCTCTCAGTGAATCCTTCTTGAAGCACATCAAGTTTAGACCTCCATGGATCTGCTAATTGAACCGATATCCCCCTTTGAATCTTTTTTGGAAGAGACAAAATTGCATCCTTTGTTCTACGTAGGCTTATGACTTTCATTAAGTGATTGATTGATTTAATAGAATTAGCCTTTCCTTTTTGCAAACCTGGAAAAAGGAAATTCTTCCATAACCAGTCTTCTTGCCACTTTTCGATTCTAAGAAAAAATATGAGACTTTGAAGGTCAGTGGGCCTGTTCTGAAGTGGAGTTCCAGTCAAGCATAGTCGGTGTTGGGATTCCAAGTCAAATATTGTTTGAGCCCTCTTCGAGTAAGGATTTTTAATGTAACTAAAAGAATATTTATAAAAATTGATTATAAAAATTAAGTTTTAAGTTTTAGATATAGAAATGGGCACTAACTGAGCTTCATCTAAAACAACTCTATACCAAAAGAGCATTTGAGTCACCGGTATCTTTTTTTGGCTTTGATTTTTTGACATCGTTGGGCTAGCTATTTCATAGGTTGTTAAAACAATAGCAGTGTCCTGTAGCTCATTGACATTAGTATTTTGACAATCCTTCCCATAAAGAACCTTGAAAGGAACCGCATTATCTTCAAAGTGCACACTTATTTCATTGATCCAATTCGATAGTGTTGCCAGGGGGCATATAATCAGTGTGGCTGAACTCCGATTAATACCTTCTTGATTTTCTGATACCTGGAATTGTCTTGCTTCACCTTGAGTTGCACTTATAAGAGAAAGAGTTGAAAGTGTCTTTCCCAAACCCATATCATCAGCAAGTATTGACCCGTTTCCTTCAGGCGTTAATTGATTGTTAGGAAACTGATCTTTATAGTCATCCAATCCAGTTCTAAGCCAATGGTTGTCCTGGTGCCTCCACATGATATCCAACTTTTCCTTTAACATTTGTTCATTGTCAATCATAAAATTTATTGCTTGAAGTTGATGTGTTTTGAGAACTGTTTTGATTCCTCGGATAAGTTGATCAGCTTTCCAATCTTGAGTACTCTGAGATATTTGGAAAGAGCCTTCAAAAATTACATGCGGGATATTAAAAAAGATAGTGGAGTCGTAGTTCAGGATTGGACATAAATCGATTTGTGCAGAAGAAAATGCTTCTTTAGTAAGACTGATTAGTGTACTTGAAGAAAAGAGGCATCCCCAAAGTTGATACTGATTACCAAAAACTGGAACCAAGTAAGCATGAAAATAGAAAGGCTTCATAGGATTCAAGGCACTTCTTTGGTTTAAATGGTGAGATCCAGAGCCAATGTCACCCAATAGTGGTCCAATGTGCTGACTCTGCACTTGAGAAAGATTACCGACAAGGGTTGGTTTTCTTTCTTCAAATAGTCCAAAAATATGAACATTCGAATGGCCTCGCTGTAAAATTGTGGGGGTCGGTGAGTTTTGAAATCTTGAAATTACATTCATATAAATTTGATCGATTGTTATTGAGAAATGTCCAACACATCTGAGACTTGACATATTAAGTAAGAATAGTATCTGAAGATAGTGGTTGTTAAAAGATGAATTGAAGCAAAAAATGAAGAATCAGTTTTGAATAAAACGACAAAATAACTTTTTAGCATATGCTATGCTAAGCTCATATTTCTTTCACATGTATTATTATTATCTTTTTAATAAATATTGGAAGTAAATCAATGATAACTGAAATGAATAATATGGCTTAAAAATAAATCTTGAGCCTATAGAGTAAATTTTGGTTTGTGGAGGAAGAAAAATTTTCTCAATAAAAATGTGCTTTATTGTTACATTATAATCACAAAATAGAATAATTTCACTCTTATTACACTTATTTATGTTTCTGTCTAATAGTAAAATGCTTTAGATGTCAGTTCAAAATCCAAATTGAAACTACTACCTAGAACAATGTCTTGATACTAACATACTTTTTTTAAGTCTTTGGAAAGACACTTATGGTGATCTCAATAATATTAAAATTGATTTGAATTGTATGTTTTATCAAATATCTATGTAGTCTAGTGTAATAATTGAGATACTACAGTTTAACCTTCTGTTACCAACTTGGCAAGAAAATATATGTAGATATTCTTAGAATGAATATCAAATTTTGCTTTCCACAAGATGGGAAAGTGAATATTATGATATGTTAAGTGATATGTTCAAGCTTTGCTCAATCTGTGCTCAGCTCAAAATCAAAGTAATCACCAAGCTCCAAGAAACCTGTGATTGAGTTTGGTTGAACCTAGGTCTAACTGATTACCAAATCTTTGTCCAATTAATTTAAATCTGGTTTCACAATGAACTCCCAACAGCCTTCCAACAGCTTTCCAACCACTTCCCAACATTTTTAAATGAGGGGTATTGCTAGCAATACCCCCCCAAATTTTCTGTGGTGACTGATAATTACAATATAGGTAATTCTATTGATGTTAAATCTGTGCAAAAAATATAGGGGGATTTAAGAAATTTAGGTTTTAGAGTAGATACACCTGACTTGTCTTTTGTCCACAATAAAAGTACTATTTATAATGATAATACAGTTAACCCTCAGTTGCTACCACCTACTAGTGAGATGAGAAGCTCACAGGAGAGTGAGAGAATTGAAAAGGAAGACATGGAATATTTTAACAATAATCCAACTTTCCATAGAAATGTTTCAGCATTGTGGAATAGAATGACTGATTGTGAGGAACAGACAGTTAATCTCACTAGTGATACAATTTCATCCCTGAAATTAAATATTTCTCAATTAGCAACACGTAAAAAAAAATTAGAGAATGAACATTTGTCTCTAACTCTTAAATATGATTCATTGAGTAATAAATATAATGACCTTTCAAACAAATTCTGTGAGTTAGAAAAATTATATGAAACACATTTATTGAAAACTGAATCAAGAACAAAGTTATCTTTTGCCCAGACAAATTAAAGTGTCTCTGAGTTGCTACAAAGATTAACTAAAGTTGAGATTGAAACTTCCAATCTACTAATGAACCAAGATAATCATAAGTATAATCAATATAATAATAATCCTTTCATTGGCAAAATTGAATCTCATTCCTTCCCTATACCACCACAATTAAAACCATCTGGTGTTAGTTTCAAATCTGAAAATGTAAGTCACAAATCCATACAGGAGGAAATACAAGACCATTTATCAAAAGTGAATGAGTTGTTGAATTTACCTAAGATTAGTGAGATAAAATCCAATCAGAAAAACTGGCCTAAGATAGATCAGTACCCAAATTATGATGGGGATGCCAGCTCTGATTGGCAACATTTTATTCAAAGAATTGACAACTTGAAATTCTCATATAAGTTACCAGATTAAGAAATAACATCAAAATTAATTTCTTTATTTAAGGATGTTGCTTTATTATGGTTTGAAGCTGTCTTGAGTGAGGGTAAAGATTAATCTTGGGCTGAATGGAATCAACTTATTGAAAAAAAATTTGGAGGTTCTAAATTCAGGCTTACTCAGCAGAGACTTTATGAGAAGACTAGGTATAATCCGTTGAATGGTGACAAACCTATGGTATTTTTAATGAATTTAAATAAAATATTAAAAGCCATTGAGCCTCATATGGATTTTAACTTATGAAAAGATAAGATAATATATAAATTACCTATATCTGTCAGAGACATTGTTGTAGCTAGAACATTAAATGTTACTGAATATTCTGATTTTATTAATATTTGCAATGAAATATTATTAAACCATAAGTATGAATCAAGGTATTCAACTTATAAATAAAATATTGAACCTGTAAAAATTCAGAATTCAAAAACACTTCATGAGAAACAGAAAAAACCTACTGCACCTGTAGTACCTAAAAAGTATGAAACAAATACTTGTTATAAGTGTAACAAACCTTGGGTAAAAGGTCACAAATGTGAGAAAAACATAAATATTGTTGAAAATCAACGTGAATCTGAAACTGAAACTGAAAAAAGTAAAGAATCAAGTGATTATGACAGCAATATCTCATATAGTGATGAAAATGAAGTCTGTATGTTGGAAGATGATTTGTCCATCTTTGAAAATCCAATATTAAATATGGACTCAAATGAATCTTTAATGAATTTTGAGGATGCTGAAATCATTAAGGATATACAAGCTGATAACTTTAGAATGACACCTATCACGGTTCCAGCTATCATTTCTGGTGAAAATGTTAATATAGTACTGGATACAGGAGCTGCTGGTTCTGTTGTTTCCACTAATACATTACAGAAAATTGATAGTGAATATAAGTCTAAGCTTGAACCACTTCAAAGTAAAAATTGGAGAGGTTTTGGATAAGTGCTACACCCCATTGGTAAATACAAAGCTGCTGTTTTCTTTAAACATCAACATGGTTATGTAAGGGTAACTTGTGACTTTGTAGTAATGGATAATACTAACTGTAGTAACTGTTTTATCATTGGAAATGATATTCAGACTAAATTTGGTGTGAAATTAGACCCTTCTAATAACAATTTTACAATTGGCATTAATGGTAAAAGGAAATTTAAAATAAATTCTTTTAACACAGTCTTACACATTGAGTCAGTAACAAATATTCTGTGCAAAGGAAGAGAATCCAATGAGATAGAACTTCTGGAAACAGAAATTTCAAAAGCATCATTTGGCATTCAGATAAGTAAATCTGAGAAAAATAATATTTTGGAATTAATTAAAGCATTTCTAATGGCTTTTTCACATGGTACAAATGAACTTGGCCTTGTAAAAAATCATGAAATGAAGATTAGTTTAACCTTTGATATGGATAATATTCCTGCTAGTCTTAAAAAGAAACCATACCTTGCTTCACCAATGAAGAGGAAAGACATAGAGGATAATATTAAGATGTTATCTAATATGAACATTCTTGAGAAGGTTTAAACTACACCAAAATATTGTGTAATATCACCAGTGCTAATTTCTTATGAACAAGATAAAGCAAGACTGTGCGGTGATTATAGAGCATTAAATACATTTACAGTGGATGATATTTATACCTTGCCAAGGATTGCCTCTATACATGCTACCCTTAAAGGTGCTAAATATATAAGTTGCCTAGATGGAAATAAAGGGTACCATCAAATTCCTGTTGAAAAGAATTCACAGAACTTTTTGTTGACAACAACACACATGGGAATTTATAAGTATGTCAGAATGCCATTTGGACCAAAAAATGCTCCATCAGTATTTCAGAAGTTAATGGATATAACATTCCATAATGAAATGATTGAGGGATAGTTAATGGTATACATTGATGACATCATAGTGTTCTCTAAAACTTATGATGAACACTTAATCCATTTAAAGAAAGTATTTCATAAAATGGATGAAATAAAAATGACCCTTGCATTGAAAAAATGTAAATTTGGGTTTAATCTTTAAAAGTGCTTGGTCATATTGTATCTGGCTTACAAATATGTGTAGACCAAAATAAAATGGCTGCAATAAAGAATATTGGCATTCCTCAAAATGTAAAGGATGTACAATATTTTCTTGGAATGTGTGGTTATTATAGACAATATATAAAAAACTACCAATAAATTGCTGCACCATTGACCACACTGATAAAGAAATCAGAAGCTTTCATTTGGAATAATGAAAGACAACAAGCTTTTGATAATTTGAAAGAATGTTTAATGACAGCTCCTATCTTGGGATTACCAGATTTCCAATTTCTTTTTGTATTATATACAGATGCAAGTTTTATTGGTCTGGGTGCTGCTTTGCATCAAAAACAACTTATTGAAGGGAAAATGTCAGAAGTAGTAATCTGCTATATTTCACGTACTCTGAGAAGTAGTGAATTGATATATGGTGCTACTCAAATTGAATGTTTGGCAGTAGTATGGGCTCTTGAGAAGCTACATTATTACCTTGAAGACCAAAAATTTGAGTTAATAACTGACTGTAGTGCAGTTAAGTCACTCTTAAACATGAAAACTCCTAATAGACACATGTTTAGATGGCAATTAGCTGTACAAGAATACAGAGGACGGATGACTATTACACATAGAGCAGGTAACTTGCACTCTAATGTAGATCTTTTCTCTAGAGTACCTCTGTCTAATAATGATGATAATCCTGCTTATGTTCCTGAGTCAGAGATTATTAACATTTATGGCATTTATATTGTAGATCTTTAGGATGAATTTATGAAATAAATCCTTGATAATTATAATTCAGATCCTGACTTGAGTAAACTCACTACAATATTAAATGATCCATCTAATGCTTCAATGAATGTTTTAATAAAAACATTACCAAATAAATATAAAGAGGCATTAGAAAAAGGAAATTTTTCCATTGAGGATGGTTTTATATATTACAGAAAAAAATTAAGTAATGTAATTGTGATTCCCCCTTCAATGAAGGAGTTAATGTTAAGTATATGTCATGATGATATATTAGCAGGTCATTTTGACTACCATAAAACATTAACCATAATAAAAAACACAGCTTGGTGGATTAAAATGTCTGAGGATGTTCAGAAATATGTTGAAACATGTGATTCTTGTCAAAAATCTAAAAGATTAACAGGCAAAAGAGCTGGTTTATTACAACAAATTGAGCAACCAAAAGCTCCATGGGAAATTATTAACATGGACTTTGTGACAGGTTTGCCAATAGCAGGGCATACACCACAGGAAATCTAGGGGTGAATTGCTAGCAATCCCCTCTCTTGAAATTTAGAGTGTCCCTTAAATATGCCAGGTTTATGAATACTTTATAAACATAAGTAAATTAGAGTTAGATTTACATTTATTCTCAGATTGATTATAGACAGAATATCAACTGATTCCAAATTATGCACAAGTTGATCCTCCAGAACTTGATTTTGGTCCTCTGATGAGCACAAATTGAGCACAAATTGATCTAACCTAAGCTTATGCATATATAATAATTCAGGATACTTGCTCTATTAAATTTGATAATAAAATAAAATATTGATGAATTTATATAAAAAAATTATTATGTAAGATATTAAATTATAAATTTAGGCATCATAGGAGGGAACGTAATAGAACTTAATTATACTATGTGACACCTTAATACTGTATCACGCAGTTTGAAACATTTAAAACAAAATGAGTCATGATGGGCAATGAAATTGCTTGGACAGACACTTTCAAAATTAATACTGACCATAATACACAAGTATGAAACCTTGGCATCTATCCAATAAAATATTTTCCTTCTGATAAATGGATTTTTCTCAGTTACTCCCTGCTAAAAAGTGTCCTTCTGAGGTTTGTCTGACCTTCAGGGGGGTAATTTGGCCACATCACACTACTTCTATTTCCATGATTGACCAAAACATCATCCTCATTCCCATCTAAAGAGTTGATCTCATCTGACTGTGGCTGATCAAAGGGGTCCACCACAAGTTTAACCAAAATTTTGGTGAACACTGTTTTGATGGATAGTGACTAACTGGTGCTTTCCAAAATTGTCCACCTCAAGTTAGGATAAACTTCAGGAGGAAAAATTTATTATGAATACCAAATTAACTGAAGAATACTTTTGCCCTAGCTACTATGCATCATAAAAGTGTCCAACAGAGGTTTAGCCATAATTCAGATAGACAATTTTGGAAAGGCACAGTCAGAGGGGTTTAATATCTATATATGGCAATAAGTATAAGTTTTTTATCAACATGGAACTAGAATTAATCTAATATGGCCAAAGTGTCCACCTGAAGTTTGGCCAAAATACAGGTGGAAATTTTAATGAGGATTACTTGATGAAATGAAGAAGACTTGCAATTACTTTCCATCATAAAATTTTGAAACTTAAGTTTATCAAAAATTGTGGTGACACTTTTGCCAGATCCAGTCATATGGGATCAACTCTCTATATGGCAATGAGAATCAATTTTTAGTCAATCATGACATTAGAAGTAATTTTATATGGAAAAACTTTCCACCTGATTTTTGGCCAAAAATAAGTTGGAAATGTTTATGAGGAATACTAGATTAACTAATGAAGACTTGCACCCTACTACTGTCCATCATAAAAGTGTCTACCAGAAGAATTCTCAAACTTGTGGTTGACACCTTTGGCCTGGTCCAGCCATATGGGATCAATTCTGCATATGGAAATGAGGATTTAATTTGGTCAATCATGGTACTAGAAGTAATTTGATATAGATAAAGTGTCCAACTAAATATTGGAAAAAAATCAGTTGAAAACTTCATTTAGTTTTTCAAAAAATCAAATTAAGTAAAATTTTATTCCTGATGATGCCCATTTTATCCAACACCTCTTAGGAGCCTTGAAAGTAGGCATTTAGCTTGAATTTTGAATTTCATATAAAATCCCTATTATTCAACCTATTTCTTTGTATACCTTTTTTTCTTTTAGATATCAATTAATTTTATGTAAAACAAATCATTTTCATAATTTTTTACCTGTATTTAATAAAATTATTAAAGGTTTAACATCACCCTGTAAGCATTTGGCACATGTTTTTTGCTATACTAATAAAAATAATAATATACTGGCAACAAAAAATTGATCAAATGATAAAATATTAATAAAACAGAAAGATCAAATACCAGTGGATATGTTTTAAAAAAATACCAGTTGCACTGAAGAAGAGCTGCACCCTAGATACTCACCATCAAAAAAGTGTCCAGCACAAGTTCGATCGAACTTTTGCTTGACACTTTTGGTCTGTTGCTGTCATATGAGATCAATTCTCGCTATGGCAATGAAAAAAATTTTTTGGATAAAAAACTTCACTAGAATTAGTTTTACATAGCCAAATTTTCTACCTAAATTTCATCCAAACCACAGGTGCACAATTTTTTATCTTTGAAAAAAAGTCAATTTAGTACAATTTATCCCTGATGGCTCTCATTCCCTTCAACACCTCTACTGGCCTTTGATAGTAGGAATATTACTTGGATTTCTTTTTTCATATTTGATCCCTTTAAATTAATTTTTTATTCCTAATATTGCTTTTGGATACCAATTAATAATTTTTAAAATAAACTATTTTCATATTTTTATACATTTATTTAATAATATTATAAATGGCATAACATCACCTGGTATGCATTTGGCACATGAGTTTTTTCTATACTTATAAAATTAATAATATAATGGCAACCAAAAATTAATCAAATGATATTAATGAGTGAGGAACAAATATAAAATACCAGTAGACATGTTTGTAAGAAATACTAGATGAACTGAAGAAAAATTCTACCCTAGATACTCTCCATCATAAAAGTGTCCAGCACAAGTTTGGCCGAACTTGTGCTGGACACTTATGGTCAGGTGCAGTCAGATGGGAGCAATTCTCTCTATGGAAATGAAGATAAATTTTTGATATAAAATTACACTAGAAGTAGTTTAATATGGGAAAATTTTCATGCTGAAGTTTTGGTAAAGCTCAAGTGGATTTTTTTTTATTTTTACAAAAAAGATAATTTAGTGCAAGTTTAGCCCTGATTGTGCTAATTTAATTCAACATCTCTTTTTTCTGTTTATGGCAGGAATTAAACTTGGATTTTAATTTTGATCTTTGATTTCTTTTATTTTACTTTATTCCTCTCATATTGCTTTTGGATAGAAGTTTATTTTTTGTAAAATAAATCATTTTCATATTTTTTTACCTTTATTTAATAATATTATAAAAGGTGTAACATCACCCAGTATTCATTTGGCACACAATTTTTTGCTCTACTGATAATATTAATAATATAATGGTGACAAAAAATTAATCAATTGATAAATATGAGTGAGGCACAAAGATTTAATAACAGTGGAAATGTTTATAAGAAATTTCAGATGATTAAAAATGACTTGAACCCTGGCTACTCTTCATGATAAAAGTGTCCAGCACAAGTTTGGCCAAACTTGTGCTGGACACCTTTGGTTGCATGCCGTCAGACGCGATCAATTATTTTTATGGAAATGAGACTGAATTATCACTCCATCATGGCACTGAAAGTAGTTTTATATAGACAAATTGTCCCCTGGAAGTTTGTCCAAACCTAAGGTAGACAATTTTTTCCTTTAGTAAAAAGTAAATTTGATCCATGTTAATCTATGATGGTGCCCATTTTTTCTGAAGCCTCTACTGGCTTATGATAGCAGAAATTATACTTAATATCTTTATTTCATGTTTGATCTCTTTAATTTTAATCTTACCCTTTTATTACTCCTTTAGCTTTTAAATATCAATTTTATTTTGGTAAAACTGATAACTTTCTCATTTTTTTACATTTATTATATTATATTATTAAAGTTGTAAAATCATCCAGTGTACATTAATTACACATGTTTTTGCTATACTAAAGACATTAATAATATAATGGTGACTAAAAATAATCAAATAATAAATATGGATGACACAGAAAGATCAAATACCCATAGACATTTTTAAAATGAATATAAGATTAACTGAAGAAGACTTGCACCCTAGCTACTCTCCATCATAAAAGTGTTGAGCACAATTTCAGCTGAGTTTGTGCTGGACACTTTTGGTTGCATGCAGTCAGATGGGATAAATTTACTCAATGGAAGTTAAAATGAATTTTTGCTCAATCATTGCACAAGAAGTAGCTTTATACTGCTATACTATCCTCCTGATTTTTTGGAAAACCTCAGGTGGACACTTTTATTAATTTTAAAAAAAAGAAAGGATATTCCAAATCTAGAACTGGTGGTGCAAATTTGGTCTGAAAACTCAAATTATCTTTGGTGGCAGAAGTTTTATTTGAATGTTTAATTTCATATTTAATCACTTTTATTTTACTTTTTTATTTCTGTTTTTGCTTTCAAATATCAATTTATTTATTGTAAAACTAATACTTTTCATATTTTTTTTACTTTTATTTAATAAGATTATGAAAGATGTAGCATCTCCCAGTATGCATTTGGCTTACAAATTTTTTCAATACTAATAACATTAATATTATAATGGTGAAAAACAATGAATCAAATGATAAATATGAATGACACAGAAAGATCATATACAAGTGGATATGTTTATAAGGAATACCTGATGAACTGAAGAAGACCTGCACCCTAGATACTCACCATCATAAAAGTGTCCAGCATAAGTTCGGCCGATCTTGTGCTGGACACTTTTGGTTGCATGCAGTCAGATAGGATAAATTTACTCTATGGGAATGAAATTGACATTTTGCTCAATCATTGCACAATAAGTTGTTTGATATTGCCAAAATGTCCTCCTGATGATTTTTCAAAACTCATCAGGGTACTTTCTTTGGTTTAACAAAAAAGAAAATATAGTCCAAGTTTAGCCCTGGTGGTGCACATTTGATCTAACACCTCTACTTGTTATTGATAGTGGGAATTTTCCTTAGATTTTTTTTTCTTATTTTATCCCTTTTATTTTACTTTTTTATTGCTCATATTGCTTTGGATATCAATTTTTAATTTTTAAAATAAATAATTATCATACTCTTATACCTTTATTTAATAATACATGATTAAAGGTGGAACACCACCTGGTATGCATTTTTCACACAAGTTATAACTATAGTAATAACGTTTACAATATAATGATGACAAAAAATTAATCAAATGGTAAATTTTAATGACACAGAAAGATCAAATTCCAGTGGAAATGTTTATAAGAAATCCCTTTTGAAATTAAGAAGATTTGCTGTATGCCTACTCTCAATTATAAAAGTGTCCAGCACAAGTTCGGCCGAACTTGTGCTGGACACTTTTGGTTGCATGAAGTCATATGAGATAAATTTTCTCTATGGCAATAAAAATGATATTTCACTCAATTATTGAAGTAAAGAATGTTTAATAATGTAAAATTGTCCCCTGGAAGTCTGTCCAAACCTCAGGTCAAAATTTGTTAACTATACATAAAAGTAAGTTTAGACCAAGTCTTGACCTAGGGGTCCCCAACTGTCCCAACACCACTTCTGGCTCTTGATAGTAGAAATTTTACTTGTATTTTTTATTTTGTATTTGATCACATTTATTTTCATTTTACTTTTCTATTAATCTTTTTAATTTTAAATATCAATTTATTTTTTTAAAAACTAAACATATTCATATTTTTTTAACTTTATATAATAATATTATTAAAGTTGTAACATCACCAATTTCGCATTTGGCATGCAGGTTTTTGCTATACTAGAAACATTAATAATACATATGGTGACAAATAATTAATTATAAGATAAATATGAATGATAAAAAAAAGTTAAAAACCCAATAGAAATTTGAAAAACAAAAAACTGATGTACTGAGAAACACTTCCACCCTAGCTACTCTCCATCATAAAAGTGTCCAGCACAAGTTTGGCCGAACTTGTGCTGGACAATTTTGTTCAGGTGCAGTCAGATGGGATCAATTCTCTCTGTGGAAATTAAATTTAAAAAAATGCTAAATAATTACATTAGAAATAGGTTGGTATGGCTGAATTATCCACCTTGAGTTTTTCCAAACCTCAGGTGAAAAATCTTTTATCTTTAAAAAAAATCAAATTCTATCAAATTTAGCCCTGATGGCACCCATTTGTTTCAACACCTCTACTGGCTCTTGAAGGCAGGAATTTTTCTTGAATTTTTGTTTTTCATATTTGATCTCTTTTACTTTACTTTTTTATCACTCATGTTACATTTGGATATTAATCTATAATTTTGGAAATGAAATCATTTTCATAATTTTTTAACATTTTTTTATAATATTAAAAAAGGTGTAATATAACTTGGCATGCATTTGGCGCACAAGTTTTTTCTATACTAATAAAATTAATAATATTCTAATGACAAAAAATTAATCAAATAATAAAATATGAATAACACAGAAAGATCAAATACCATTTGACATGTTTTAAAAAAATAACAGTTGCACTGAAGAAGACCTGCACCCTAGCTACTCTCCATCATAAAAGTGTCCAGCACAAGTTCGGCCGAACTTGTGCTGGACACTTTTGGTCAGGTGCAGTCAGATGGGATCAATTCTCTCTATGGCAATGAAAAAAATTATTTGATAAGAAACTTCACTAGATTTAGTTTGATATAGCTGAATTATCCACCTAGAGTTCATCCAAACCACAGGTACACAAATTTTTATATTTAAAAAACAATCAATTTAGTACAATTTAGACCTGATGGCTCTCATTTGCTTCAACATCTCTACTGGACTTTGATATTAGCAATAATACTTGGAGTTTGTTTTTCATATTTGATCGCTTTAACTTAATTTTTTATTTCTCACATTGCTTTTGGATATCAATTAATAATTTTTAAAATAAATTATCTTGATATTTTGTACATTTTTTTAATAATATTATAAAAGGTGTAACATCACTCAGTATGCATTTGGCAGACAATTTTTTGCTATACTTATATAATTAATAATATAACTAAGACAAAAAATTAATCAAACAATATGTATGAGTGAGGCACAAAGATAAAATACCAGTAGAAATGTTTGTAAAAATACCAGATGAACTGAAGAAAAATTCTACCCCAGCCGCTCTCCATCATAGAAGTGTCCAGCACAAGTTCGGCTGAACTTGTGCTGGACACTTTTGGTCATGTGAAGTCAGATGGGATCAATTCTCTGTATGGCAACAAGAAAATATTTTTATCAAATTTCACTAGAAGTAGTTTGGTTTAGCTGAATCATACACCTGCTGTTCTGCCCAATATCAGGTTTATAATTTTTTATCTTTAAAGAAAAGGTCACTTATTACAATTAAGCCCTGTTGGCTCCCATTTGCTTTAACACCTCTACTGGCTCTTGATAGCAGGAATTTTACCAGTATTTTTTTCATATTTGAACTCTTTGACTTTTATTTTACTTTTTTATTCCTCTTTTTACTTTAAAATTTCTATGTAATTTTTGTAAAACTAATCCTTTCCATATTTATTTACGTCTGTTTTAAAAAATTATTGAAGGTATAACTTCACATGGTATGCATTTGGCACACAAGTTTTTGCTATACTAATAACATTAAAACTATAATGGTGATAAAATATTAATCGGATGATAAATATGAAAGATACAGACTGATCAAATACCAGTAGGCATGTTTATGAGAAATACAAGATGAAGGAACTGAAGAAAATTTCCACCCAAGCTACTCTCCATCATAAAAGTGTCCAGCACAAGTTTGGCCGAACTTGTGCTGGACACGTTTAGTCACATGCACTCAGATGGGATCAATTCTCTATATGGCAACAAAAAAACCTTTTTTTATTAAACGTCACTACAAGTAGTTTTGTTTAGCTGAATAATCCACCTGTTGTTCTTCCCAACCTTAGGTGTATAATTTTTTATCTTTGAAAAAAAGTTCACTTATTACAATTTAGCCCTGATGGCTCCCATTTTTTTCAACACATCTACTGGCTCTTGAGAGGAAGAATATTACTAGTATTTTGTTTTTCATAATTGATCTCTTTGAGATTAATTTTACCTTTTTATCCCTCATATTCCTTTTGTATATCAATTTATTTTTTGTAAAACAAATCATTTTCAAATTTTTTTACCTTTATTTAATAATATTATAAAAGATGTAACATCACCTGGTATGCGTTGGCACACAAGTTTTTGCTATACTTATAATATTAATAATATAATGGTGACAATAAATTAATCAAATGATATATATGAGTGAGGCACAAAGATCAATTACCAATGGACATGTTTATAAGAAATACCAGATTAACTGAAGAAAAATTCTACCCTAGCTATTCTCTGTCATAAATGTGTCCAGCACAAGTTTGGTCAAACTTGTGCTGGACACTTTTTGTCACATGCAGTCTGGTGTGATCAATTCTCTCTCAATCATTGAACTAGAAGTAGTTTGATATGGCTAAATGGTTCTGCTGAAGTTTTTTTAAACCTCAGATTGGCACTTTTTTGTTTTTCAAAAAATCAATTATAGTCCAAGTTTAGCCTCACTGGTGGACATTTGCCCCAACATGTCTACTTGCTCTTGATGGCAGTAATTTTATTTTAATTTTTTATTTCATATTTGATTTCTGTAATTTTACCTTTTTATCCCTCATATTGCTTTTGTATATCAATTTATTTTTTGTAACACAAATCATTTTCATATTTTTTTACCTTTATTTAATAATATTATAAAAGGTGTAACATCACCCGGTATGCATTTGGCACACAAGTTTTTGCTATACTTATAATATTAAAACATAATGGTGACAAAAAATCAATCAAATGATAAATATGAGTGAGGCAAAAAGATCAAATAACAGTGGACATGTTTATAAGAAATACCAGATGAACTGAAGAAAAATTCCACCCTAGCTAACCTCCATCATAAAAGTGTCCAGCACAAGTTCGGCCAAACTTATGCTGGACACTTTTTGTCACATGCAGTCTGATGTGATCAATTCTCTCTATTGCAATGAAAATGAATTTTTCTTCAATAATTGCACCAGAAGTTGTTTGATATGGCAAAATTGTCATCCTGAAGTTTTGGTAAAGCTCCAGTGGATTTTTTTTTATTTTTACAAAAAAGAAATTATAGTCCAAGTTTAGTGCCACTGGTGGGTGTTCACCCCATCATGTCTACTTGCTCTTGATGGGAGGAATTTCACTTCAATTTTTTATTTCATATTTGATCCCTTTAATTTTACCTTTTTATCCCTCATATTGCTTTTGTTATCAATTTATTTTTTGTAAAACAAATCATTTTCATATTTTTTTACCTTTATTTAATAATATTATAAAAGGTGTAACATCACCGGGTATGCATTTGGCACACGAGTTTTTGCTATACTTATAATATTAATAATATAATGGTGACAAAAATCAATCAAATGATAAATATGAGTGAGGCACAAAGGTCAAATACCAATTAATTAATAGTTCTTTTTAATATTATAAATTTTTTGATTAAATAAAATGGTAATAATGAATCATATTTTTCATCCACAATTGCACTAATGATTCCCACTGCACAAAAAGGGTTCACTTGGTCCTTTCTTTACTGCTTGTGCATATATTTTATTGCCCACAGTACTACAATTTTTTGTAGTGATTATCCCACATCTGATTCAGGAATTTTTTTAAACAATATAAGTTTTTTTTACAAAAGACCTTATCATATCCAATATCCCACAAAAAATACAACCTGTTTTTGTATTAAAGCCCATTAATTATTAAGAAATTGTTAAAATAATTAGATTAGACCCTGGCACAGCTAGATCCATACCAACCAACCTAAAGTCTTTTCAATATTGAAAACAATTAAATAAAATTATGATATCATACTAAATTATGGGCACCAACCATAATTCAGCACTTCTCATTTGCTCTGCTACAAAATGAGTGCATGTAGCATTTTTCTAACGTTGGACTGTTTTTCTTCCTTCCCTCACACCTTTAGTCCAGAATGAAAATTTAGTATGAGTTTTGGTCAAAATGGTTTGCCAGTGTTATCTGTATGCAATATGAATTCATATTGCATATTTCTATTTATGCATAAAATATACTCGTTAAGCATCATTTTTTTGCATTTTTCAATCATTATGCATATTTATGCATATTAATATGCATTTTCATTATACAGATTTATATGCATATTATTATATTTTATTCATATACGTATATGCACCTTTTTTTTGCATATTCAATATGCATATTTTTATGCATATTTTTATGCATATTCAATATGCATGTTTTTTATGCATAACCACTATGCATATTTTTTATGCATATTTATTTTTCATAGTAATTATGCATACACTTTGGATAGGCGATTCACATCAATTTTTAGCATGCAATAAGTATCCACCATGCAAATTCAAATGCATATGCATCTATATCATACACGCAACATATATTCAAGTGTAATATTTGAATATTAAAGTATGCGAAGTGATGTTGTTCAACCTTTTGCCAAACCTGAGATTAACTGATGTTCAATGTGGTTCTGAAGCTCTGCTCAAGGAGGGATTGTTCTGGATTCAATCTGTGACAGTTTAATTTTTCAATGTTTTTTCATCAGATTTAAAAACATCTTTCTGACAGTTTCAGGAAGGTTTCCCAACAGTTTCCTGACAAATTCCTGATAGTTTCAAAAAGAGGGAACTGCTAGCAGTTCACCCCCAGATTTCCCGTGGTGATAAGAGTTATAACTCCTGCTGGGTAATTGTAGATAGATTTACAAAGATGTGTAAATTTATTCCTACCCACAAAGAGATTTCTGCAAAGGACTTAGCTTTTTTATGGTGGACACAAATGTTAAATATAGCAGGTTTCCCCAAAGCAATAGTTTCTGACAGAGATCCTAAATTTACTTCTGAGTTCTGGACATCACTTATGGATGTTTCAGGGTGTCAATTAAAACTTTCTACAGCACACCATCCACAATCTGATGGGCTGGCAGAAAGAATGATACAAACTTTAGAAGATATGATAAGAAGATACTGTGCTTTTGGTCTTAATTTTAAAGACAATGACAAATTCACGCCTGATTGGGTAACTCTTATCCCAGGTTTAGAATTTGCATATAATAGTACAGTACATTCTGTCACTGGCAAGAAGCCATTTGAGTTATGGTTGGGTTATGTACCTAATACCCCTGCTAAAACTCTTAATAAGTTACCTAGATTGGATATCCATCCAGGTACTAAATCTTTCTTCAGATGCAAGAATTATGCAAAAAACATGCTCAAGAATGTATAAATAAGGCGTTTGAGTATGAAAAGAAAAGATGGGATTAAGCCCATAAAGAACAAATGTTCAAAGAGGGTGATGAAGTCCTTATTTCAACACTACATTTCAATTTAAATGGTAATGTTAAATTGAAGGATCCATTCATTGGACCATTTGTAGTTAAAAAGATGGTTGGTAATAATGCTGCTTAGGTTATTCTATATGCACCATATGATAGAAAACATCCAGTATTTCCTATTTCTCTTATAAAACCATACCATTCTAATGATACTGCTCTATTTCCAAGAAGATCAGGTAGGCATAAACAGCAACTTGAAGAAATAGTTGAATATGCAGAAATTGAAAAGATACTTAAAAAGAGACACCTTACTAAAGAAAAAGGAGTTGAGTATCTATTAAGATTTAAGAATAAATCAAGTGAATATGACCAGTGGATTCCAGAAAATGAAATCTCTTATCTTAAAAATCTCTTAAAAAATTTAAATCTAAATACTACTGTTTATTCAGTATATGTATTATAAAAAATATTTTTATTTTTTCTATTTTCACTCCTTACTTTTAATTAAAATGTCTTAACATTTTTTATTATTTTTTTTAGGGTGAGGGAGTGTTAGCCTAGATATCCCTAGGACTGAGTATTTCTTATGCTTAAAATAAGTTAAACTTAAGTAAATTAAGCTTTTATCTTAAAAATAAGGTGAAAATAATAATATATATTGTTATATTATATATATATATAATTATTATTCTATTATATAAATTAAAGTAGTTTAAATAGCTTATCCATAGCCTAATAATACTTATTAAGGTGCTAATGGAGTCATAATGTACTTATCTTAAGTGATATGAAGTAATTATTGACATACATAAGCTTATATGTATAAATAAATCTCATATTCAGTGAAATATGCAGTATATTATGTATCTTTAGGTATATAAGTGGGATTTAGCCCCTTAATAGCCTATCACATTTGTTTTTCTGCTTATTTTAGGTCATATGGATGAAATCAGTGGACTCACAATGCCTACACAAGCATAGACATCTATATCAGGCGCATACACTCAGTTTGGACAACTTTAATTACTTCCTTGGATGGTTATTCACGGATTTATGGGTTGGAAGGAAATTTCTGGGTTAATATGGATGCTTGGGGATGTTATTGGGGGCTTGGAAATTTTATTCTTTTCCTTTATATGCTTTTAGTTTCATTAAATCTCTTTTTGATTGTTTATTTTACCTGTTTCTTTATGGTATCTGTTTTTATCTGGATTTTCTATTTATGGTATAGATCTGTGTTATCATTAATAGTGATGGAGGGTCCTTACTGGAGGTCTGGGTGTTGAATCTGCTTGAAGTGGACGCCATGGGGAGGTGATGGGCCCTCACAGTGCTGTAATTGCCGGGGATAGCAGTGACATCATCTGGATTGAAGGTCTGTGCACTCCAGTGGATTTGGGTATAAGTAAGGAGGGATTTTGATGGTTATTTATCATCATTCAATTACTACAATTCAAAAAACCACTAAAATACAATTATTAGCGTTCAGAAATATATTATAAAGCCATTATAAATTGATATTATCTTTGTATAAGCTATAACTATATTTTATTCATCTATTTTCCACCACTAGCACAAATTTAAATCCAAGTATTGTGAGTTTTATTTGAGTATAACTACTTTATTAGTCTTCCCCTGAGGTTTAATCACTAAATCATTTATCAATAAGTAGTAGGACCATAAATAAACACCATTATATCATACTTATATACTAGACTATACTGACAAATATTCCCATCATGAAATATTAATTGTTCAAGAATATTAATTTGAGATAATTAGTATGTTTATTGATATTAGGGAGTTCAGTTCTGAAAAATCTGCACTTAAATTTGACCAAATCCGCACTTATCTAAGTGCGGATTTCCAAAACACACTAGCCCCAATACTGGTGGATTTCAAAAGTGAAGAAAGTCCCTTATTTCACTCAAATCCACACTTTCTCAACCAAAAGTGCTGATTTCACCATCAAGTCCCATTTCACTGATTTGTCAGCATCATCCCATTTATACGCAGCACTCCGCAGCATAACACTTCATAACTCAAAAAATTGTACATCATTTACATCTTCATATCATATCATATAAGAGTTATTCCTTCCTCACTTTCAAATTGTGATAAATTACAAAAAGCAATGACTTTCATGGCTCTTGAACTGCTCTTGGACTCTGATTCCAATTCTGATTCTGATCTAGAAGAAGATTTTGTCTTTTTATCAAAAATGGCCACAAAATGTTACCTTCTTCCCAGAAAGCCTCAAGTACTTCATACCCCCAAGTACACCATCCAAACACTTCTTAACCTATCTACACCCAGTTTTAGACAGCTTCTCAGGACTTCTCAGGAATGTTCCTTAAATTGCTTGAGCTTATTCAGGATCATCCCATATTTCACAATAATTCTCAAAAAGAACAACAACATACTTCAATTCAATTGGCCATCACACTATGTTGTTTGGGTTCAAATGGTAATGGAGCCGCTTTGAAAAGTTTATAAAATTTCTCTGATTTAGGGTATGGTTCAGTTAACACTTATACCAAACAATGTATCACTGCCATCAACTCCTTGTAATCTCAACTTCTCATCTGGCCAACAAAAGAAGAGCGACTTGAATCATCTCAGGTTATGCAAGAAGAGGGTTCCCAGGATGTATTGGTTTTGTTGATGGTACTACTATTCCTTTAAGCCAGAAACCTGCTCAAGGTGGAAACAATTACTTTGAACGTAAAAAAAGGTAGATTATTTTTAACTCCTTTCATTCTCTTTGAAACTAACACAAACAAATATACCTTCTTTATAGATATTCAATTTCTGTTCAGCTTATATGTGACGTAAACAAAAAATTTATATAATTCTTCGCTGGCTATCCTGGCTCATGTCATGACTCCTACATCTTCCAAAGAATGCAAATTTTGAATGAACCTGAAAAATTCTTTGATGAAGATCAGTATCTTCTTGCAGATTCTGCTTATGTGAATGGAAAGTATGTACTTCCTGCTTTTTGGGGAGCAGCTTCAGAAAACAGTCAAAATGCCAAGTTCAACAATCATTTGGCAAAGTCAAGAGTCCGTATTGAACATTCTATTGGAATCTTGAAAGGCTGTTTTTCTAGTTTAAGGGAATAAAGAAGTCCTCTTAGAAATAAATCTGAAATGGAGGCAGTGATCAACTGGATTCTGTGTTGCACTATACTTCATAACCTACTTGCTGACCTCAAAGATCAATGGTTAGAGCTGTATGAAGATGAACAAGTTGATTCACCTCTGACTATATCCAACACTTTTATTTCTCAATTAACTAGTATAAGGGCAAGAATTCTTCCAATAACACTCCAACATTTTTCAACACAATTTTAATTTTTTTTTTTTCATTCTCTTCAAATGATCAATTTGCATGTGTTATTCACTGAGAATGGTAAATTTTTTTGCATATTTTTTTGTTTTTTGAATTTGCTGTTAAAGTCTTATTTTTTTTTTATCTCTCTGTGTTTTCTTTCATCAACTCAACATGAAATCGCATATTTTTTCAGTCACTCTCTTTTTTTTCTTCACTCATATCCATTTTCTCCTCTCTTCCTACATCACTCAAACAATTTCACTTATATTTCTTTTTTCTCAACTCATCTCTCCAGGTAAGTCATTTTATCTTTTTTACTTAATTTTTTGCTCATTTTTTTTTTTGGTTTTTTGGGGTTTTTTTTTTTTTTTTTTGTAAGTGCTTTTTTTAAATTTACAGGTAAAATTAACCTTTTTCTCTCTCTCTCTCTCTCTCCCTCTTTTCTTTCATTTATCCTATTCTTTATCCCCCCTTGGCCTGGGCTTTTTCCCACCTTTATCCTCTCCTTGGAATGGATACATCCCCTCTCCTTCAGTCTCAATACATCAATATACATTGTTAACAAAACCCTTTTACATATGATTAGATCAGGGTACATATGTTTTTTCTCCTATTCAAATATTTCTTGAAATTTGAAGACGTGTACTGTCAGCCAGGCTACTAGACTTACCTGGTAAAATAATTAATTATTTTACTGAATTGAAGCCACGCCTTTCTTCTTAATAATAATTATTTATTTATTTACTTAAGTAGTACTTACAATTAACTAAAGTTAAGTATAATAAGTAGTATAAATAAATAATATAAATAAAATGTCCCTTACAATTTTACTCACTAACACCATGCTCAAAAGTATATGTCAATGGGAGTAAAATTAATAATAAATTTATAATATAAAAACAATTATATTACCTCAGTGAGAGATCTGTAATCCCGTGAAAGTAATGTAATTGATTATTTACTATGTAATAATTGTGACAGTCCAAGGAATTCAAACTTTGTTGCTAATAAATTTGATGCCCTTGTTTACATACTAATTTATTACTTTCTTATGTCATTTATGTACTTCTTTTTCTTGTCATTCTTTTCTCTCACACTCACACTAGACGGTGTAAATTCCTTACATTTTATTTCCTCATATTTTGCCTATAAAAGGCCTCTGATTTTGTGCTTTTTCAAACCATTCTTTTATCACCTTATTTTATTATTACTATTTACAACACAATACTTATTTTTATATTTTATCACATTAGTAGTTACAAGAGCGTAATTCTAATCAATAAAATATATCAATATTTAAAACCTACCTCTTATATTTGAGTAAAAAATCACTTAGATTAAGAAATACGTACCAATTTTTGAGAGTTCATTTAAATCCTTGAAATCCTTGTAGAAACTTTGTACCAAATCTTCTACACCAAAAGCGTACCTTGACAATTGAGGGCTTTCCAAATTATTGATGGCGCAACAATATTTGAGGCGTAATCGAGGGGACCATCGGTGTGCAAGTACCTGTAAAGGACAAGAAAGCGAGAAAACGACGAACGTCATACGACACATGACAAAAATTTTTGCTGCGAACGGGAATCGAACTGCGCTCCAAAAATTAAGTTCATATACTGACTAAACGTCATATATATCGGGGTAATTATTGTTATTACTATTTGTGGGTTACTCTTCATTCTTCATTTGCTACATATTTCCTTTTACTCAGCACTCTGTAAGTGGCATTAATTTGCTCGTTTTTCAGGGGGAGGTGTCTGGTAATTGGACTTTATTTTTATTATTATATTTTTTTTTATTTTTCCTGGTAGACCTTAATAGAGCAATAAGTGTTCTTAGTCCCAGAGGTTATAAAATAATTATATTTTAATATTATTTATTATAATTTTTCAGTTGACATTTGTCCTGATTAATTTAATTGTTCCAGTTGACAAATTGTCCTGACAATAATATTTTTAATTAATATATAATTAATATTTAATTAATTCAGTTGAATTTGAGTCCTGGTAATTTAATAAATATTTCAATTAATAAAACTCATATTTAATTATTTCAGTTGACATTATGTCCTGGTATTTAAGTGATCAAGCTTAATAAAATTTTAAAATAAAAATTTATATTTAATTACTTCAGTTGACAGTAAGTCCTGGTAGTTAAGTTATCAGTTTAATAAAATTTTGTTAAATTAATAAAGTTTCATATTTTATTACTTCAGTTGACAATAAGTCCTGGTAATAAATTAGTTGATTTAAATCCTGAAAATAATTA
The DNA here is from genome assembly GCA_030280995.1 of Hemileia vastatrix. NCBI lineage: Eukaryota > Fungi > Basidiomycota > Pucciniomycetes > Pucciniales > Zaghouaniaceae > Hemileia > Hemileia vastatrix. The sequence continues at coordinate 17,395,043 of JASXTE010000013.1, read as the reverse complement.
ATTAAAAATTATTAATAAAAATTCTAATTTATTTATACAGTTGATTATATTATAATCCTGATTTTAAATTTTTTTTATTAATAAATTAATTTTATTGAAGTTGATTTTTATCCTGAAAAAGATTTTTTATTATTATTTATTTTATTTTATTTTTTTTAAAAATAAAAATCAAGAATAAAGACAAATTAATCTTATTGTCTCTTTTCTTCATTTCAGTAAAATCTTAAAATGACTGACCAAAGTGGTTCTGCTGCACGTGAAGAAGAACTAGACTTGATTGATTATTATGAGCCTACTTCTGTAAGTTCTCTTTTAACAAGAAGAATTTCTCAAACTAATAAATCCTTTCCCCAAACAGGATGTAGAGATGGAAGAAGTAGAAATCCTAGTGGACACAACTCAGGATCAGAAGCCTATGATAAACCCACCAGAAGAGCTTCCAAAAGGCTTCAGGATAAAAAAGATGCCATTGTCTCAGCAGGTAAAGAATCTGTATACTCACATAAAGGAGTTAAGGACAGAAAGCTTGAGACTAAAGGTAAGGGTAGATGCTTTGGAAGAAAAGGTGAGAAGAACAGATACTTTTCTCCAAGAGAAGAAGAAACCTCTTCCTCCCAGGGATCAACAACAATTGGCTCCCCAGTCCCAAGAGAAGGTGGAAGTGTCCAAGTGGCAGTGGGACTGGCTAAACACTCAGTGGGACTACTTGGCTCAAAACCAGCATCAGTAACCTCAGGCAGGTCCATCAAGGCCCAACCTGGTCAACCCCACTCCTCCCCACCCTTATCAAGGAGGCAAAAGAAGAAGAAAGCCCAATATGGTGATACCCAACAAACCCTGGTACGTCCCTCTATTGATTCTCAAGTGCCTTTTCTTGTGGCTGACTCTGTTCCTTCAGGTAAATCTGGAAGGGAGGATGAAACCTTGAGACCTATAGAGGCTGGGTGTAGTAGACAAATCACTCATGTATCTAATCCTTTACTTTTAATTGCTACCTCAATGATTAATCCTGATATGGCTGTGATTGATGAAACTCTTGACCATGAGTTCTATGAGAGTCTGGAAAGTTACTCAGTTTCCTTATTGAGAAACACTCCAGATGTAGCAAGAATTAATGATGAGCACTTGAGAGATATTATTGCCAAGCAAAATCATATAATGAACAATATGCAATTGACTCAGAGATATAATAGTGTGTTAACTGATCAGGGTTATCAAGCATTAAGAAGTGAATCACAGAGAGTCTCTGATGAATTGTCTCATTACAAAGCAACCCATGAAAAGAAAGTTGCTTTATGGGAAAATATAAAAAATGATTTGTCTAAGCTAAAAGATACTGTATCTGCCTGTTTCCAGGAGGTAGAGATAGATAAGATAAATCTGAAAAGATTGAATGAACATTTTTCATATTTTCAAAATTAAAACCAGTTATATTTTTCAACTATCAATGAGAGTTTATCTAGTCTTCCAAGAATGAAAACAAGACTAACAACCATTGAAGAAAAATTGAACTCATTTTTAAATGACCAAAAATATTCTGACATTTCTGTGAAGGAACATATAGTGCAGGATGCTCAAATAGTACCTGTGGCTAGTTCATCTAAAGTAAAAATAGCTCCAGAGATACCTGTTGATAACACTGAGTTTCCATCAAAAACTGATGATGCACCAGGATCTGCAACAGAAGGATTAAACAATGAGATTTCAGCCCAATTAGAGAAATTAAAGCTGCTTCTTACTCAGAAACAAGCTAGTACTAAGGAGACTCCTTCAAATCAAAAGAATTGGCCAAAACTTGACCAGTACCCAACATTTGATAAAGATTCTTCCTCTGATTGGCAACAATTTATTTGCAGAATTGATAACTTAAAAAATTCTTACAAACTCCCAGATGAAGAAATTGTTTCCAAGTTAATTTCTTTGTTCAATAATGTTTCCCTGATGTGGTATGAATCTGTTCTCCTGGATGGGAATGACTACTCATGGGAGGATTGGAAGAAATTAATTAAAGCACAATTTGGTGGCTCCATGTTCAGAATGGCTCAACAAAGGCATTATGAGGAAACTAGATATAGCTCTTCTACTGATAAACATATTGAGTTTTTAATGAAACTTGTAAAAATCTTAAGGGCAATGGACCCAAATATGGAGTTTGATTTATGGAAGGACAGGATCCTCTATAAATTACCAATGTCTCTGAGAGACTTGATAGTGGCTAGGAGTGAGTTCTCCAAAGAACCCTCTTCTTTCATTAATACTTGCAATGAGATACTTCTAAACAATAAGTATTATGCCAGAAGATTCATTCCTAGGACCCCTTTGGAGAAACCCTCCACTTACCAACAGAAACCTCTGGAAAAGGTTGGTAAACCTTCTGCCCCTGTTGCACCAAAGAAGTATGCAACAAACACTTGCTTCAAGTGAAACAAGCCTTGGAAGAAAGGCCACGTTTGTGACAAGAAGATAAATCTTGTGGAACAAACAGAAGAGCATGCTGATGACACAGTGGCACTGGATGATACATCAAGTGATTGTGCCAGCAATATTTCATATGAATCTCAACAAGAAATCTTGATGATGGAAGAGGATATCCATTATTTAAATACTATTGATATTGATAATAATGATTTATCTACAGTTGAAGATGCTGAGATCATAAAGAACATTGAGGATAGCTCAATTATTATTGCCCCTCTCAAGGCACCAGTCTTGATCAATGGAACCAGCATTGAAGTTGTTCTGGATTCTGGAGCTGGAGGAAGTGTAGTATCTGAAAGAACACTTGCTTCAGTAGATCAAGACTATAAATCTAAACTGATGCCTATCATTTCTGAAAATTGGAGAGGGTATGGCTCTGTTTTGTCCCCCATTGGTAAATACAAAGCCACAGTGTTTTTTAAATATAACCATGGTTTTGTAAGAGCCATTTGTGATTTTGTTGTCATGAAAAATGATAACTTGAGCAATTGGTTTATTGTAGGGAATGATATTTTAACCAAGTATGGCATAAAATTGGATCCTTCAAACTTATGTTTCACAATGGGGATGAATGGGATGAGAAAATTTAATATTTCCTCCCCTAAAAAATTATTAAAACCAGAATTGAACACATGTAATTCTGTGGTTCAATATAAAGGAAGATCTACAAAGGAAATGGATGCCCTTATGTCTAAAATTGACAATGCTTCTTTTGGAGAACAACTTTCTGGTGAATATAAAGATTCCATCATTAACTTGATAAAGTCTTTTCCTATGGCCTTTGCTCATGGGTCACATGAACTGGGATTAGTTAAAGAGGAAATGAAACTTTCATTGTCTTGCCCATTAACTGATATACCACCTAGTTTAAAGAAGAAGCCTTATCCTGCTTCTCCCACAAAGAGAAAAGATATTGAAGACAATATCTCTACCCTTTTAAAAATGAATATTATTGAAAAGGTAGTTGAAACACCTAAATATTGTGTTATCTCACCTGTCCTAATTACTTATGAGAAAGATAAAGCCAGGTTATGTGGTGATTATAGAGCACTAAACACTTATAATGTTGATGATATCTACCCTTTACCTAGAATTAGCTCTATACATGCTACTTTACAGGGTGCTAAATATATCAGCTGTTTAGATGGTAACAAAGGATATTACCAGGTACCTGTTGAGAAAAATTCTCAGAACTTTCTGATGATTGCCACTCATATGGGTATTTATAAGTATATTAGGATGCCATTTGGCCCTAATAATGCCCCTTCAGTTTTCCAAAAAGTAATATATAACACATTCCATCAAGAGATAATTGAAGGATGGCTGATGGTTTATATTGATGATATCATTATATTCTCAAAAACATTTGAGGACCATCTTAAACACCTGTGTAAAGTATTACAGAAAATGGATGAAATAAATATGACACTTGCTTTGAAGAAATGTAAATTTGGTTTCCGTTCTTTAAAAGTTCTTAGTCATGTTGTTTCAGGCTTACAGAAATGTGTTGACCAGAACAAAGTGGCAGCCATTCAACAGGTGAAGGCTCCTAATACAGGTAGAGAGCTACAGAGTTTTTTGGGAATGTGTGGATACTATAGACAGTATATTAAAAATTACCAAGTCATAGCTTTACCCCTTACCCAATTAACTAGAAAGGATGTTGCTTTTGTCTGGAATAGTGAAAGACAAAGAGCCTTTGACACTATGAAGCACTGTTTGATTTCAGCACCAATTCTTGCTTTACCTGACTTTAATCAACCATTTGTCTTGTACACTGATGCCAGTTTCATTGGTCTTGGTGCTGCCCTCCATCAAAAACAAGTGATAAATGATAAAGTTTCAGAAGTAGTAATTTGTTATATTTCAAGAACCTTGAGAAATAGTGAATTGAAATATGGTGCTACTCAATTAGAGTGTTTAGCTGTAGTATGGGCTCTTGAAAAGCTTCATTATTACCTAGATGACCAGAAATTTGAACTTGTCACTGACTGCAGTGCAGTTAAATCCCTTTTAAACTTGGAAACACCTAACAGACATATGTTCAGATGGCAGTTGGCTGTTCAAGAGTACAGAGGGAGAATGACAATTATTCATAGGGCTGGTATTGTTCACTCAAATGTGGATATGTTATCTAGGTTACCTTTGCCAAAAAATGACTCTAATCCTGCGTATGATCCTGAAGACAAAATTATTCATATACATGGGATATATGTGGTTGATATGGAGGAAGAGCTATTACAGCTTATTCTGGAATCATATGATAAGGACACTGACTTGAAAAAGTTATGCACCATATTAAATGATCCAATGAATTCTTCAATACAAGCATTAATTAAAACCCTTCCACCAAAGTACCAAAAAGCTTTGAAAAAAGGTAAATTTTCAATTGATGAAGGATATCTATATTATAGAAGAAAGTTGAGTAATGTTATTGTTATTCCTCCTTCTATGAAAGAAATCAGCTTGAAAATTTGTCATGATGACATATTAGCTGGACATTTTGATCTTGACAAAACAATGATCAGAATTAAGAACACTGCTTGGTGGGCTAATATGTCTGAAGACACAAAATTATATGTCAAATCTTGTGATTCTTTCCAAAAATCAAAAAGATTAACTGGTAAAAGAGCAGTATTAATGCAACATATTGAACCTCCTGATGCTCCATGGCAAATAATAAACATGGATTTTGTAACAGGATTACCTATTGCTGGTAAAGACACTTATAACTCTTTTTGGGTTATTGTGGACAGATTCACAAAAATGTTTAAATTTATCCCTACCCACAAGGATGTTCCCACTAAAGAATTAGCTTTCTTATGGTGGTCTCATATGTTTAATACTGCTGGTTTCCCTAAAGCCATAATATCTGACAGAGACCCTAAATTTACTTCTGAATTTTGGATGTCTCTGATGGATGTTTGTGGTTGTGATCTGAAACTTTCTACTGCCCATCACCCTCAGACTGATGGTTTAGCTGAAAGAATGATTCAGACTTTAGAGGAAATGATAAGAAGATATTGTGCCTTTGGCCTTGAGTATAAAGATAATGACAGATTCACTCATGATTGGGTTACCTTACTTCCTGGGTTAGAATTTGCTTATAATAGCACTGTTCATTCTGTTACTCAAAGAAAGCCTTTTGAGCTCTAACTTGGATATGTTCCCAATACTCCTGCCCAAATTATCAATAACAAAATACCTAAATTAAATATACATCCTGGTGTAAAATCTTTTCTTCAAATGCAACAACTATGTATAAATCATGCTCAAAAATTTATTGAAAAATCATTTGAATATGAGAAGAAAAGATGGGACAAATCCCATAAAGAATACACTTTTAAAAAGGGTGATGAAGTGTTAATTTCTACAGTCCACTTCAACTTACAAGGTAATAACAAATTGAAAGATCCATTTGTTGGTCCGTTTGTTGTCAGAAGAATGATTGGAGATAATGCAGTTGAGGTTATTCTGTATTCTCCATATGACAGAAAACATCCTGTTTTTCCAATATCTCTTCTGAAACCTTACACATCCAATAGTGATTTATTTCCAAAAAGGAGGGGAAGACCAAAGAAAACCCCAAATGAAATCACTGAAACAGCAGAAATTGAAATAATTCTAAATGACAGAATAGTCACTGCTGAAAAAGGTACAGAATACTTATTGAGATTCAAGAATAAATCATCTGAATATGATTATTGGATACCTGGGAAGGAGATATCTAATCTTCCTACTCTACTAAAAAAGTATAAAAAGAAAAAATCATAGCATTTTTTTATTGTTTTTTTTAGAGTGAGGGTGTGTCAGCCAGGCTACTAGACTTACCCAGTAAAATAATTAATTATTTTACTGAATTGAAGCCATGCCTTTCTTCTTAATAATATTTATTTATTTATTTACTTAAGTAGTACTTACAATTAACTAAAGTTAAGTATAATAAGTAGTATAAATAAATAATATAAATAAAATGTCCCTTACAATTTTACTCCCTAACACCATGCTCAAAAGTATATGTCAAAGGGAGTAAAATTAATAATAAATTTATAATATAAAAACAATTATATTACCTCAGTGAGAGATCTGTAATCTTGTGAAAGTAATGTAATTGATTATTTATTATTTAATAATTGTGACAGTCCAAGGAATTCAAACTTTGTTGCTAATAAATTTTATGCCCTTGTTAACGTACTAATTTATTACTTTCTTATGTCATTTATGTACTCCTTTTTCTTGTCATTCTTATCTCTCACACTCACACTAGACGGTGTAAATTCCTTACATTTTATTTCCTCATATTTTGCCTATAAAAGGCCTCTGATTTTGTGCTTTTTCAAACCATTCTTTTACCACCTTATTTTATTATTACTATTTACAACACAATACTTATTTTTATATTTTATCACATTAGTAGTTACAAGAGCGTAATTCTAATCAATAAATTATATCAATATTTAAAACCTGCCTCTTATATTTGAGTAACAAATCACTTAGATTAAGAAATACGTACCAATTTTTGAGAGTTCATTTAAATCCTTGAAATCCTTGTAGAAACTTCGTACCAAATCTTCTAGACCAAACGCGTACCTTGACATGTACCCTGATCTTTGGCCGAAGATCAGGGTACACCATGGTATTTTTGCCTGCAACCATGTGTTCAGTGATATTTGAAGAGGTAGAACTTCATCTTCAGCCGAACATCAGAGTCCACCATTGTATATTGGCCTTAATAAAAATTGTATCAGAGATTTTGAGAAGTGTACCCTGATCTTTGTGCAAAGATCAGGGTACACATGAGTGGGTTTACCACTATATTGTTTCCTTTCAACACATTGTTCTTAAAAGTTGAAAAGGTGTACCTTGATCTAAAAGCAAAGAACAGCGTAAACATGTGTATTTTTGCTTCAATTCAAAATGTTTATGAAATTTGTAGAGGTGTACCTGAATTTTCACATATATTAATCCTATCACTGGACAACTTATTCTGTCACCTGCAAAAATTAAAGGACATGGATTATATTTCCCAGATCATAGATGTATAATTGATTTTGAATTAGGAAATGGAATCATTGAAACAGTTTGGAATTCTTCTTACAATAATCACCAAACCACAAAGGCTCCTCTAGGTTTGGAATCTTGTCAAGACTTCATGAATTTTGGTTGCTCTTTCCAGATCAGTCAAAAGTTAATCCAACAAATAAACAAGTTAAAAAAAGAAGAAAAAGGTAATAAATTTAAAAATTCATTAGGTAGATCTAAATAGTATGGGGATCCGTAGAGTCACCAAATATTTAATATTCTTCCATAAATCTTTAATAAATAAATATGATATTTCAATTTATGGAATTAAAGTAATGGGCCAATGACCATGTGTTGTATAAAAGGTAATCATGATAACATTAATTTGTTTCATGGGGTTCCTCTAGCCTATACCTGTGGAAAGTCCCAAACCTAGTTTTTAGACTTGATCTGCATTTTGGCATGAGGAATTGTCATTACTTTAAAAGTAGTAAATTTGACATATCTTATTTATATAATAATTAATTTATGTAATTATATTTAATTTTGATGACTTTCACCCTTTACTTCAATAAAATGCAGGGGAGGTTATTGCCAATTTCTTAAATCTGACATGTGGAATTGATGACTTAGAAAAATTTGGTGGTACCCACCCCTTGTTTCAATAAAATTCAAGGGGAGGTATTGCCAAATTTTCAAAAGAGATATTGAATTTTATTGACTTAGAAGTATTTAGATAAGCAAACTTATTGACTTGAAAGTAAAGATAGAAAATTTTTATTATATTTTCAAATTTTAGTCAAAATAAAAATATAAGCAAACTTATTGACTTGAATGTAAAGATAGAAAAATTGCATGATATTTTCAAAAATTTGTCAAAAATAACATACTATATTCAAGACCTTTTATAAGTCAGCATATAAGAAAATATTACCAAAAAGAAATCAAACAAAATTAAATTAACTAGAAAAACAATTTATCAATTGAAAAGGTCAAGTAATTTTTTAATGTCCTCATAAGTAGGATTGATATAGATTCTCCCCCTTGTTTTCTTCCTTACTTCATTGGCCATCAATAAGTAGCCATTAACCTTTGAAGAAGGTGGACATCCAATACGAGTGGACTTTTCACATCCAAAACATGCTTCAAAATTTGATTTTATTTTAAGGAAGTTGATTATGATGAGATAATCATCCTTTTTAAGCTGACCTGAACCTGACTTTGATTTTTCAGGTGTAGGGCTTGCTTTACGAGGAGACTTTTGTGACAAGGCAGATTTTTGAGTTACATTTTGAGATTTGGAATGTCTGGGAGGCATTATGAAACTGGCACATAACAAGAAAAAAGATTAAGAGGTAGAAGAAATAAGTAAAAAAGAATGTAAACATGCCTGGTCAAAATTTTGAAAATGTCAGGAAGGGGTGTGTGCCAAGGATTGATGGGTAGGTAGCGAGGAAGGTCAGTGTATCACATGTGATAGGGATGGTATGGGAAAGAAAGGGATGATGTGGCCAACATGTGGTTTTGAAAAAAAAATCACAAAAAAAGTGCTGATTTGAGGTCAGAACTGACACCCATTTTTGAAATAAGTGACTTTTATGCAAAATTTAAGTGCTGATTTGGTTTGAAATCCGCACTTAAGTTAAGTGCAGATTTGCCAGAACTGAAAACCCCTATTATTAAACTTTTATGTATTCCTTCCTCCTTATCTTGAAGGAGAAATAGTTTTCTTTAATCATACACATCATTTCAAAGTGATGACACAGGCAGTCCTGGAACATCTTATTTTAAGCTAAAACCTGGCCTTAAAAATAAAATCCATCCATTTCAGTATCCTGCTACAGCAAAAAAGTTCCGGTAAAATTGCTAAGTATTGCTGCACACACCTTTCATTTTACTCAACTTATTTTAATAAAATATTTTTTTACATCTCTCAATTTAACACAGCAACACTAATTTATTCAAAGGAAAAAAAACTATAAATTTTTTCACTGCCATTAAGATCCTCAGCTGAAAAATGATGATTAAAAAATTTACTTTGGCAAACAATAAAAAGAAAAATAATGTTAAATTTTTTGATTGCTGAAAAAAATTAAAATTCATATCCTTGGACAATTGATTGTTCATGATGGAAATCTTGGTGCCGGAATATAGGACATGAATTTTTTTCATCAGCATTTGAATTTATAGGTAGATATATGGTGTGGAATATTAACATGGATAGTGCCTTTTTTCAGTATGTTTGGCAGATTTTTGAGATTTAGGACAATTTTGGAGATGTTAGGTGTCATCAAAGTTGTCATTTAAAGGATAGATAGGGGGAAAAGGGGGGCAAAGAGCTGTGAGATAACCTAGATGAAAAAAAAACTTGAAAAGAAGATGAAAAAAGATGAAAGAGCAAACTCACCAGTGGCAGAACAAATTCTAGGATTCAGGATGTGGATGAGGAGGGCAGAGAGCAGACAAGGTAGAGAAAGGGGGAAAATGGGAAAAATTTACCCTAGTGCCACAAACTGGGCATATTGCCTGTCAAAAAAATTGAAAACTCAGCTTTTGGGCATGTCAAAATATTTTTTATTTTTTTGTGACTTTTTGTAATCCTTTTGGGATGTCCCTGTAATGTATATATAAGCAAATTATTTATATTGTAGAATATTTCTCCAACCAAGGCTTCAGTTAATTACAGGTTAAAAGTACTCTTTTACATTAATCCTCATATCCTTGGGCACTTTATTAGTCCTCTCTGAGCTTTACTACAGGAGGATTGGTGCATGCAATGAATATATTTTCCAAAAAGAAAATATGTATTTAGAAGAAGCTCTATGGATACCAATTTCTGAAATCCCTCTTTCTTTTAATAATTTCCTTTTATCATTTCATAAATCTAAACCATATCTCCCTGTCCCCCCATCTCTTACAAATATACAGGGACCTGAATCATATTTTTAATATCCAAAATTTCCATCAGTGTAAATACTCAATAAACTTCTATATTTCAAAGATAAAATTTTAGTTACTTAAAATCTCCTTGAAAAATCCTAAACTACCAACATTATCTACATTTTATATCCACCATTACTATGACTTCTTAATCACCAATATTTTATCTTCTCTGCAGTTATTGTTCACTTTAGTTACAGATAGAACTTCATTTATTAATTTAGTAACACCCTATACTATATAAAACTTACTAGTTTATGCATTAAATACAACAATTAAACTTTTTTAAAACACTAAATTTTTATTTAAAACCTATGGAAATCAAAACCCTATTTGATTACAATTTTAAATTTTTCCTTTCTATAAATCAAAAACTCAAATTAAAAATTTCTAATTTGCTTTATAAATAGAATATATTTCTGTTTTTCTCTATTTTAAATTCTTCTGATAAAACTCACTGGCTCCTATGTTTGCAGCCCCAATGTCACCTTATAGTGAGGAAATTTTTTTTGCTTCACCTTTGTTGTCCAAATTATTTAGTCATTCTAGCCCTACACCTCACCCTCATAATTTCCTGAACCAATAACTTATCATTCCTTCTGAAGCAATTCAACAACTAGGTGCTACACAGTAAACATGGGAAGACATCTTAAGACTGATGCAAGCAGAGATCCAAAATTTGAAGGAACAATGCACCTCCCAAACCCCCATTATTGACTCCAAAACCTCAGCAGTAGTCTTTTCTAGCCTACCAAATGTTTCCATTTTGGGAGACTTGCAGCAGCTACCACCCTTTCTTCTCCAAATCCTAAATCATCAATGTTTTTATTCAGCTCATTTTACCTGCACAATGGAAAAAATACCTTGGATCACTAGACATCTTGAAAGTGCTTCTGGAAAAACAACAAATGTGAGGAAGACTGAAGATTTCAAAATAGGTACATATTTATTTCTTTATATTTTAATACTGAATAAAAAGGTAAAATGATTATTATTATTATTACTTTTAAGACTTAGAAATACACAGTTGTAAATACTAAGATGATAATAGTAGTAATAGAATGGGTTGTTAATATAATATTGTTTGTAAGTAAGTAAGAGTTGGAATGAAGGAAAATAGCCAGATTGAGAGGCCTTGTATAGGCACAAAGAGAGAAACTACAGAACCACAATTCTATATACATTAGTATGAGATAAAAAAAATGCCAAGTTAGAAATTTACAATAATTAAAGATTTTCTATAAAGAATGTACCCATATACAGTATTTATCTGCATATGTCAATTATAATTATAAACTATTTAATTTTTTTTTAAGTTTCTGTAAATGTCAATGTAAAATAAAAAATTTTAATTTTAATATTTAGTATCTCTGTATTTAATTTTCCTTTCAGCTTTCATGAGGAGGTTGTCAAGGAATAAAAAATAAGGGAACATTAGAATTATATATTTACTTCATTTTACTTAGTAATTAGCTAAAATCATCAATAGTAATTTATAAAGTAAGTATAACAAATAGAATGAGAGGTAAAGGCATAACTCTACTCAAGTAAATAATTAATTATTTACTGGGAAATTCTAGTAGCCTGGCTGACACTCCCTCACTCTAAAAAAATAATAAAAAAATGATATGATTTTTTCTATTTATATTTCTTTAGTAAAGAAGGAAGGTTAGATATCTATTTCCCAGGAATTCAAGAATGATATTCAGAAGATTTATTCTTGAATCTCAATAAGTATTCAGTACCTTTTTCAGCAGTGAAAATTCTGTCATTTGGAATCTTATCAATTTCTGCTGTATCAGTGATTTCATTAGGGGTTTTCTTTAATCTTCACCTCCTTTTGGGAAATAAAACACTATTGGATGTGTAAGCTTTCAAAAGAGATATTGGAATAACAGGATGTTTCCTGTCATATAGAGAATACAGGATAACTTTAACAGTATTATCACCAGAAATTCTTCTGACAACAAATGGACCTACAAATGGGTCTTTTAATTTGTTATTAACTTGTAAATTGAACTGAGCTGTATAAATAAGTACTTCATCACTCTTCTTAAGATTTTATTCTTTATGGGATTTGTACTACCTCTTCTTCTCATTTTCAAAAGATTTTTCAATACTTTTTAAAGAAAGACTTCTGCAAAGTTGTTGCATTTTAAGAAATTATTTTACACCAGAATGTAAATCCAAGTTAGGTATTTATTTATTGAAAATTTAGGCAGGAGTAATGGGAAAATATCCAAGCCAGAGATCAAAAGGCTTCCTCTGAGTAACAGAATGAAGAGTGCTATTATTAGCAAATTCCAAACCAGAAAGTAAGGTGACCCAATCATGGGTGAACCTGTCATTGACTTTATACTCAAGGCCAAAGGCACAATACTTTTTTATCATGTCCTCTAAAGTCTGAATCATCCTTTCAGCTAATACATCAGTTTGAGGATGATGGGAAGTAGGAAGCTTCAGATCACAAACACAAAAATCCATCAGAGACATCCAAAACTAAGAAGTAAATTTAAGGTTACTATCAGAGATTATGGCCTTTGGAAAACCAGAAGTATTAAACATATCAGACAACCACAAGAAGGCTAACTCTTTAGTTGAGAAATTGTTGTGAGTAGGGATGAATTAACACATTTTTTTTAAATCTGTCCACAAAAACACAGCAAGAGTTATAACTGTCTTTCCCAAAAATGGGAAATACTGTTTTAAATTCCATGTTTATTAATTTTCCATGGTGCATTAGGAGATTTAAAATGTTTCATCAATCCAGCTTTTATCCCAGTTAATCTTTTTAATTTCTGGCAAGAATCACTGGATTAAAAATATAGTTTGGTTTCTTCAGACATATTAGCCCACCAAGAAGTGTTCTTAATTCTAATCATTGTTTCTTCAAGATCAAAATGTCCTGCCAATATTTCATCATGAAAAATTTTCCAGATGATTTCTTTCATAGAAGGAGGAATAACAATAAAATTACTTAACTTTCTTCTATAATAGAGGTAGCCTTCATCAAATGAAAAATTAACTTTTTCAAAAGCAATCTGGTACTTTGGTAGAAGGGTTTTGATTAATGCTTGTATTGAAGCATTCTTTGGATCATTTAATATAGTACACAGCTTTTTTTAATCAGTGTCTTTATCATATGAATACAGAATAAGCTGTAATAGCTCTTCCTCCATATCAACCACATATATCACATGAACTTGAACTATTCCATCCTCAGGATCATATGCAGGATTAGAGTCATCATTTAGCAAAGTTAACCCTGATAACATATCCACATTTTAGAGAGCAATACCAGCCCTATGAATTATTTTCATTCTTCCTCTGTATTCTTGAACATCCTTCTGCCATCTGAACATGTGTCTGTTAGATATTTTTAAGTTTAAGAGGGACTTAACTGTACTTAAGTCAGTGACAAGCTCAAATTTCTGGTCCAGATAATAATGTAGTTTTTCAAGAGCCCACATAACTTCCAAACACTCAAGTTGAGTTGAACCATAGTTCAACTCACTATTTCTTAGGATTCTTGAAATATAACAAATCACTACTTCAGATACTTTGTCATTAATAACTTGTTTTTGGTGGAGAGCAGCACAAAGTCCATTAAAACTGGCATCAGTGTACAAGACAAATGGTTGAGTGAAGTCAGGCAAGGTAAGAATTTCTCTGACATCAAACAATGTTTCATAGTGCCAAAAGCTCTTTTCTTTCACTTTTCCAGACAAAAGCAATATCTTTCCTAGTTAATTTGGTGAGGGTTAATGCTATGACTTAATAATTTTTAATATATTTTCTATAGTAACCGCACATTCCCAAAAAACTTTGGAGCTCTCTAGCTTTAGTAGGAGCTTTTAACTGTTGTATAGCTGCCACTTTTCTCTGGTCAACACATATCTGTGATTCTGAGACAACATGACCAAGAAATTTCAAAGAATGAAAACCAAATTTGCATTTTTTCAAATCAAGTGTCATATTTATCTTATCCATCTTATTGAACACTTTACATAGAGGTTTAAGGTGATCCTCAAATGTCTTGGAGAATATGATTATATCATCAATTTAAACCAATAGCCATCCTTCAATTTTTTCTTGATGAAATGTGTTATCCATAACTTTCCAAAAAAATGAAGGGGAGTTTTTGGAGCCAAATGGCATCCTAATATACTTATATATACCCATATAAGTAGCAATTATTAGAAGATTCTGTGGATTATTCTCAACTGGTACCTGGTGATATTTCTTATTACAATCTAAACAGCTGATATATTTAGCACCTTGTAAGGTAGCATGGATAGAGCTAATTCTGGGTAAAGGATAGATATCAATTACAGTATAAGTTTTTACTGATCTATAATCACCTCATAACCTGGATTTATCTTTCTCATAAGAAATTAGGGCAGGTGAGATAACACAATATTTAGGTGTTTCAACTACCTTTTCAAAAATATTCATTTTTAAAAGGGTAGAGATATTGTCTTCAATATTTTTTTGCTTTGTGGGAGAAGCAGGATAAGGCTTCTTTTTTAAACTAGATGGTATTTCAATTAATGGGAAAGATAATGAAAGATTCATTTCTTCTTTTACCAATCCTAATTCATGTGACCCATGAGCAAAGGTTATAAGAAATGATTTTTTCAACTGAATGATTGAATCTTTCTCCCAGTCAGAAATTTGTTCCCCAAAAGAAGCTGTGTAAACTTCATAAAGAAGGGAAGGAATTTCTTTTGTAGATTTTCCTTTATATTGAACTATAGAATGACATGTGTTCAATAATTGTGTTAATAATTTTTTGGAGGAGGAAATTTTAAATTTTCTCTTCCCATTCAACCCCATTGTGAAGCATTGGTTTGAGGGATCAAGCTTAATGCCATATTTGATTAATATATCATTTTCCACAATGAACCAATTTCTTAAGTTATAATTTTTCATAACTACAAAGTCTTTCATAGCTCCTACAAATCCATGGTAATATTTGAAAAATACTGTAACTTTGTATTTACCAATGGGGGACAAAACAGAGCCATACCCTCTCCAATTTTCAGAAGTGATAGGCATAATATTTGATTTATAATCTTGATCAACTGAAGCAAGTTCTTTTTGAGATAAAACATTTCCTCCAGCACCAGAATCCAAAACAACCTTAATTTTATTTTCATTAATCAAGACTGATGCCATGAGAGGGGTAATAATAATTGAGGTGTCCTCAAAATTTCATATGATTTCAGCATCTTCAAATATGGAAAAATCATTCTTATTAATTTCAATATTATTTAAATACTGAATATCTTCCTCCAGCATCAATATTTCCTGGTTAGAATCATAAAAGATGTTTCAGGCAAAATTACTTGAAGTATCGTCTAGTGCAACTGTGTCATCATTGGGCTCCTCTGTTTTATCAACAAGGGTTTTTTTCTTTTCCCATACATGGCCTTTCTGCCAAGGCTTTGTGCATATTTTTTAGGTTCAAAAGGGGCAGAGGGTTTACCAACTTTTTCAGGAAGTTTTTATTAGTAGTTGGAGGGTTTCTCCACTGAAGGTCTTGGGTGGAACTTCCTAGATTTATACCTGTTATTCAAAAGAACTTCATTACAAGTATTAATAAAGGAAGAAGGCTCCCTGGAGAATTCAGTTCTTGCAACAATTAATTCTCTCAAAGACATTGGAAATTTATAAAGTATCCTGAACTTCCAGAGTTCATAATCCATCTTTGGATCCATTTCTCTCAAGATTTTTACTGCTTTAATCAGTAACTAAAAAGGTTTTTCTGTAGAGGATGAGCTATATCTAGACTCCTTATACTGCCTTTGTTGGGCTAAACTAAACTTTGAACCACCAAATTGTGCTTTAATTAAATTTTTCCAATCCTCAAAAGAGTAATCATTATTATACAAAAGGACAGATTCATACCAATTCAGGGCAACATTAAAAAATAAAGAAATTAATTTAGACACAATTTCTTCATCTGATAGTTTATAAGAATTCTTAAGATTTTTAACTCTACAGATAAATTTCTGTTAGTCGGAGGAAAAACCACCATCAAATGTTGGATATTGGTCAAGTTTGGTCCAATTTTTCTGATTCGAAGTAATTTCATTCCAGTTTATTTGTTTCTGTGTAAGAAGAAGTTTAAATTTCTCTAATTGAGCTGTAATCTCATTATTTAGCGCATTTGCAGATGTACAGGGTGCATAATCAATTTTTGAGGGAACCTCAGAACTATCTACAGGCTTCTCTTAAACTAGTTCTTCTCTAGAGGAGCTTGGCTCAGGTACATGTGGAGTAGCATGTGCAAAATTTCCTTCTCAGAAGTGACAGAGTATTTTTGTTGAATAAAAATGAATTCAATTGTTCCTAAATGTTTTTTAGCCTAGTTTTTACCCTTGTAATACTGCTTAATGTTTTATTGATAGTTGAAAAAGATAATTGATTCTTATTTTTCAGAGATGAATAATGGTCATAAAATTTTTAAATTTTTTTTTTCTGACCTTCATGTTCTTTGCAACAGATAGAAATAGTCTCTTGCAATTTTGATAGATAATTCTTAATATTTTGCCACAAAGAAAATTTCTTTTCATAATTTATTTTGTACCTAAAAAATTCATCAGATACCCTTTTAAACTCACCTTTTAATTCTTGGTAACCTAGTTCAGTTAACAAGCTATTAAATTTTTGGCTCAATTGTAAGTTATTCATTATCTGATTTTGTTTTGTGATGATTTCTCTCAAATATTGATCATTAATAGTTTCTAAATCAGGAGCATTTCTCAGGAAAGAGATAGAGTAACTTTTGAGAGTCTTATAAGCTTTGGGATCAATTGATTCATCCATAATAGCGATATCTGGATTTATCATTTAAGTATCAATTAAAAATAAAGGAGTAATTACATGACTAGAAAATTGATTACTTTTTCTGCTAAAAACAGCTTCTCCTGGTCTCAAAGTGTTATCTACAATCCCAGAGTTACCTGAAGGAACTAAAACAGTAACAAGAAAAGGAACTTGAGACTCAATCAAAGGCCTTACCATAGTTTTGCCATTATTTGAATACGGTTGTTTTTATTTCTTCTGCCTCTTTGGTAAGGTTGAGGAGGAGTGGGATTTAAATGTTGGGGCCTGGAGGGTCCTTCTTGAGAGTCCCGCTGCATTTTCTGAGCCTGAAGGGCTTCCCATTGGGTGTTCAGCCATTCTCATTACCATTTTGACACTTCCACTTTTTCTTGTTGTTGAGGAGCCAGCTGTGTAAGGGTTTTTCTACCAGTGGATGTTTTTTTCTTATGAAGAGAAGTTTCCATCCTTCTTATTTTTTCTTCTAGGGACTCTACCTTTGCCCATATTTTGAGGTTCTCTGACTTAAAATCCTTGATGTGAGTTGACAGGTTGTTTGCCTGTTGCTAAACTGGCATCTTTTTTCTTTTGAAGCCTTTTGGAAGGTCTTCTAGAGGGATTATCTGGGACTTGGATTCCAGGGGAGGATGATCCTTCTTGATTTCCACCTCCTGAATTTCCACATCCTGTTTGGTTTACTTATTGATTAATTTGAGAAAATTTTATAGTCAAAGGTGTTCTTACAGAATTTGCATCATAAAAAATAAGATCCAATTCCTCATAATGGGTGGTAGAAAGGTTTAATTCAGCCATTGTTTGTATAACTTGAGCTGAGAAAAGAAAAAATATTAATATTTTGTCAGTTATTATTCTTTTTTTGTGAAAAAAAGAGATAAAATATAAAAATACTTAAAGTTTATTATCAATTACCAGGACTACTAATCAACTGAAATAATGAAAATATATCAATTATAAGGACTAAAAATGAACTGAAGTAATTTTTAATCAAAAAATTTACTAAGATATTGATATTATTTATTACCAGGTTTTTTATTAAAAAAAATCAAATGAAATAATAAAATATTATATCAATTATCAGGACCAAAAATCAACTGAAAT
The DNA here is from genome assembly GCA_030280995.1 of Hemileia vastatrix. Taxonomy (NCBI): domain Eukaryota; kingdom Fungi; phylum Basidiomycota; class Pucciniomycetes; order Pucciniales; family Zaghouaniaceae; genus Hemileia; species Hemileia vastatrix. The sequence continues at coordinate 17,376,656 of JASXTE010000013.1, read as the reverse complement.
AATTAATAAAGTTTCTTAACCAAATAACTGATTTATATATTGTGTATTTCTTAATTACCAGGACTAAATGTCAACTGAAATAATTTATTAATATAGTTTTTAAGTTAAATAATAAATTTATATATTGTTATTATTTTAATTACCAGGACTGATTTTCAACTGTAATAATAAAATAATTTTTTAATTATCAGGAAAATTTCTCAACCAAAATAATTAAAAAATATAATTTTTTTAATTAAATAAATAGAATTATATTACTTTGAGGACTAAGAACAATGTTGCTCTATCTTGGTCAACTAGGAAAAAAAAGTATTATATACCTGAAACCTCCCACTTAATTTGAGCAATATAATGCCAACTACAGAGTTCTGAGTAAAAAGATATACGTATATAATGAAATATGCAGAGTGAGACCTACAAATAATAACCACTATAGTCACTACAAATTTATAGGAAAATTACGCTTATATAAACCTTGAATTTTGGGCAAGGTTTGAATCTCAGTCACAGAAAAAATTTTAGTCACATGCCTTTGATGTTTGACGTTTGTTTTTTGCCCAAAAAATTACTATAGGTGTTAGAGTCAATGGTCCCTTGCTCTCTGGCTTCAAGATAACCATGGATCAGTGACTATTCTGAAAGGCCCTCAGTTTTTAAAGGGTGATTTTGGTCTAGAAGATTTTATGGTGGTCCAAAGGCAATGAAAGGTGAGTAAGACTCGAGATTTCAAAATAGGTACATATTTATTTCTTTATATTTTAATACCCAATAAAAAGGTAAAAAGATTATTATTAGTATCACTTTGAAGACTTAGAAATAAGCATTTGTAAATACTACAGTGGTAATAGTAGTAATAGAATGCTTTTTTAATATAATATTGTTTGTAAGTAAGTAAGAACTAGAATGAAAGAAAACAGCCAGATTGAGAGGCCTTATATAGGCAAAAAGGAGAGAAACTGCAGAACCACAATTCTATATACATAAGTATGAGAGAAAGAACAATCACACAGATAGAAATTTACAATAATTAAAGTTTTTCTATAAATAATGTACTCATATACAGTATTTATCTGCATATTTCAATTTTAATTGTAAATTATTTGATTTTATTTTAAGTTTTTGTAAATTTCAAAGTAAAATAAAAAAAATTGATTTTAATATTTAGTATTTATATATTTTAGTTTAGCTTTCAGCTTTCATGAAGACACCGTCAAAGAATAAAAAATAACCAAACATTAGAATTATATATTAACTTCATTTTACTTATTAATTAGTTAAAATTATTATAAGTAATTTATAAAGTAAGTATAACTAATAAAATGAGAGGTAAAGGCATAGCTATAATCTAGTAAATAATTAATTATTTACTGGGTAAGTCTAGTAGCCTGGCTGACACCAACACTATGATTCCATTCACGCCATAAGGTCCTCCAAGCTTCACCTAAAAAAGTATACCAATGAGAAAAACTAAATCCAAATCCTATCCTTCATCTATGATTCAGCATCACAACATTTATATAAATTTCCAACCCTTTAAAATCACTCTTAAATTTTATCATAAATCATAATTTTCTACACACTCTTGACCCATTTAGTTTTAACTTGTAACTATCTTCATCAATAAAATTTAAAATCTCCATTTTTATTTAATCATAAGTAACTCCATTTAATGACATCTCCATTGCCTAACTTAAGTTGCACTATTTTCATTAATGACTGAGTTGTCCAAATGAGTGAGTACCAGTTTGAGTACTGATGAACCAGAGTTTAATTAAAAATTACTTAATTTAATATCTCACTTGACCAAAATTTCCACCTAACATCCTTGAGATCCGAACTTTGGATCAATTTCCAGTTTATAGTCTTGGTGGACTAAAGTGAAAGTAATTTGCCAGTTTAAGGTTATTGGGGACCAATGATTCACATTTTTCTGTTTGTTTTCAGTCTAAGGTCTTAGAGGAACAAACAATTATAGTTCATTTCCAGTTATATGTCATAGAAAACCATAGATTGTGTCAATTCCAACTGCCTACTACTTTCATTGAGTCTATTTTCACCATATTTTTCTCCATTTCCTATTTTCTTAACCAGGTTATCTTTTCCATACTAATTATCAAATTTTCACGGTGACTCTTTCCAGCTTCACTGCTTCTAGTGACCAAGCCTGTGATTACTGTTTCTTTATGCATCAAGAGTGCACATACACTTATAAAAAGAAAAGATACAACTACAACAGGGCCTGTTTCAACTGTTTTGAAAAGAAGAGAAAATTCTCTGGCCTTAAATATGGCTCATTCTCCTTCCTGATACTAGATTTGCCTCCCATTGAAAGCATTCTACTCCTTCTACAAAATAATCCACTTCTAAGAAACCTACTCCTTTCACACTATCAACCTTTTTAAATATTACTTCTGACTCTGAGTCTTAGGGTCCACCTCCTTCTGCTCTTTATGCTGCTCCTTCTCTTCAAACAAGAATCTCCTCTGTCATCCCTAGAACTCCCACTGCTCCAAAAGCAATTTTTAATCCACCTAAATCAGCTCTGGTTGTTTCTCATTCTCCTTCTTCTTTCACTCTACCTACTATAGCAGAGCCTATTCCACCTCAACCTAAATTTAACAGCACTCATTTTCCTTCATCTTCATCAAAAAGGACCAGATTTTTCTTTCCTCAAAAAATTTAATATAAATATATATATATTCCATCAGTTAATGGATATCCAATCTCTTCTCCTTCCAGAGACATTGGAACTTTTCTAAAACCTTCTTCATATCACAACATTAAAAATATCTACTCTTCCCTTATTAAAGAAAATTTTCTGCCAAGCCTACCTTTAAATCTTGAGATTCATGCAGTGAAATTTACTAAGCAATTAATATTTTCATTCTTCTTTTAAATTTACCTCTTTACTTTTATTGATGACTTGATCTATATTCTTCTTGATCCCATTATTCTCTGTCCACTTATTTTATCCCTCATCCAGAACCCACTTCAGCTATGGTGAAATTTAATGAGGTTGTTCAACAAATTTATTCTATTTTCAACTTTAACTTGGCCCATTAAAAAGTTTATCTACCAAAATATTGTGCAGAAGTATTTACAAGTAAGCAAGCTTTAAAATTTAACTTCAAAATGGCCACTTGGCTTGACCAAAGGCAACATGATCATCTTGAAGAAATTGAAAGACTTAATTGAGCTTCTCCTGAAACCTTCTCTGTGCCATCCTAATTGAAAGAGAAAATCCTTTATTCTTCAGCATCCTGCTAAAAATTTAAAAGAAACTTTAAGAACTAAATATATATATATATAAATCCTAAAATCAACATACTACTACTTTTTTTATTTTATTTATTTTTATTTTTTTTATTAATTTTTATTTTATTTTATTTTTAATTTAACTTAATTTTAATTTTATTTCAATTTTATTTAATTTTCATTTAATTTTAATTTTAATTTTATTTTAATTTAATTTAACTTTAATTTTATTTTAATTTAATTTTAATTTAATTTTAATTTAATTTTAATTTAATTTTAATTTAATTTTAATTTAATTTTAATTTTAATTTTATTTTATTTTATTTTTATTTTATTTTTATTTTATTTTTATTTCATTTTTATTTTATTTTTATTTTATTTTTAATTTATTTTTATTTTATTTTTATTTTATTTTTATTTTATTTTTATTTTATTTTTATTTTATTTTTATTTTATTTTTATTTTATTTTTATTTTATTTTTATTTTATTTTTATTTTATTTTTATTTTATTTTTATTTTATTTTTATTTTATTTTTATTTTATTTTTATTTTATTTTTATTTTTATTTTATTTTTATTTTATTTTTATTTTATTTTTATTTTATTTTTATTTTATTTTTATTTTATTTTTATTTTATATTTATTTTATTTTATTTTATTTTATTTTATTTTATTTTATTTTTATTTTATTTTATTTTTATTTTATTTTTATTTTATTTTTATTTTATTTTTATTTTATTTTTATTTTATTTTTATTTTATTTTTATTTTATTTTTATTTTATTTTTATTTTATTTTTATTTTATTATTATTTTATTTTTATTTTATTTTTGTTTTATTTTTATTTTATTTTTATTTTATTTTTATTTTATTTTATTTTTGTTATATTTTTATTTTATTTTTATTTTATTTTATTTTTATTTTATTTTATTTTATTTTATTTTTATTTTATTTTTATTTTATTTTTATTTTATTTTTATTTTTATTTTATTATTATTTTATTTTTATTTTATTTTTATTTTATTTTTATTTTATTTTTATTTTATTTTTATTTTATTTTTATTTTATTTTTATTTTATTTTTATTTTATTTTTATTTTATTTTTATTTTATTTTTATTTTATTTTTATTTTATTTTTATTTTATTTTTATTTTATTTTTATTTTATTTTTATTTTATTTTTATTTTATTTTTATTTTTATTTTATTTTTATTTCATTTTTATTTTATTTTTATTTTATTTTTATTTTATTTTTATATTATTTTTATTTTATTTTTTTTATTTTATTTTTATTTTATTTTTATTTTATTTTTATTTTATTTTTATTTTATTTTTATTTTATTTTTATTTTATATTTATTTTATTTTTATTTTATTTTTATTTTATTTTTATTTTATATTTATTTTATTTTATTTTATTTTATTTTTATTTTATTTTTATTTTATTTTTATTTTTATTTTTTTTTTATTTTATTTTTATTTTATTTTTATTTTATTTTTATTTTATTTTTATTTTATTTTTATTTTATTTTTATTTTATTTTTATTTTATTTTTATTTTATTTTTATTTTATTTTTATTTTATTTTTATTTTATTTTTATTTTATTTTTATTTTATTTTTATTTTATTTTTATTTTATTTTTATTTTATTTTTATTTTATTTTTATTTTATTTTATTTTATTTTTATTTTATTTTTATTTTATTTTTATTTTATTTTTATTTTATTTTTATTTTATTTTTATTTTATTTTTATTTTATTTTTATTTTATTTTTATTTTATTTTTATTTTATTTTTATTTTATTTTTATTTTTATTTTATTTTTATTTTATTTTTATTTTATTTTTATTTTATTTTTATTTTATTTTTATTTTATTTTTATTTTATTTTTATTTTATTTTATTTTTTTTTATTTTATTTTTATTTTATTTTTACTTTATTTTTATTTTATTTTTATTTTATTTTTATTTTATTTTTATTTTATTTTTATTTTAATTTTTATTTTATTTTTATTTTATTTTTATTTTATTTTTATTTTATTTTTATTTTATTTTTATTTTATTTTTATTTTATTTTTATTTTATTTTTATTTTATTTTTATTTTATTTTTATTTTATTTTTATTTTATTTTTATTTTATTTTTATTTTATTTTTATTTTATTATTATTTTATTTTTATTTTATTTTTATTTTATTTTTATTTTATTTTTATTTTATTTTTATTTTATTTTTATTTTATTTTTATTTTATTTTTATTTTATTTTTATTTTATTTTTATTTTATTTTTATTTTATTTTTATTTTATTTTTTATTTTATTTTTATTTTATTTTTATTTTATTTTTATTTTATTTTTATTTTATTTTTATTTTATTTTTATTTATTTTTATTTTATTTTTATTTTATTTTTATTTTATTTTTATTTTATTTTTATTTTATTTTTATTTTATTTTTATTTTATTTTTATTTTTATTTTTATTTTTATTTTTATTTTTATTTTATTTTTATTTTATTTTTATTTTATTTTTATTTTGTTTTATTTTTTATTTTATTTTATCTAATTTTTGTATTTCTTTTTTGTGAGAGATAAATTGTAAAGTGGAAAAAAATTTGAAATAGAAAATATATAATTATAAATTTGAAAATTACAATTTAATATAATTATTTTTAAAAAGATGTTCTGAAATTTTAAAATTAAATGAAATATATATAAAACATGTCCCCCAGCTGTTTGATAAGTGGGAACCCTGACATCATACCCACATCCAAGTTCACCATGATGTGGGATACACAAGAAAAGAAATTGAAAATAAAAATAAATAATTTTTAAAAAATTTGAAAGACATAGTAAACAAGGATAGAAATGATCACTGAGTGGCCTCCCTCCAATTTGTAAAAATGATTGGAGACCACCCACCACGGGAAATCTAGGGGTGAATTGCTAGCAATCCCCTCTCTTGAAATTTAGAGTGTCCCTTAAATATGCCAGGTTTATGAATACTTTATAAAAATAAGTAAATTAGAGTTAAATTTACATTTATTCTCAGATTGATTATAGACAGAATATCAACTGATTCCAAATTATGCACAAGTTGATCCTCCAGAACTTGATTTTGGTCCTCTGATGAGCACAAATTGAGCACAAATTGATCTAACCTAAGCTTATGCATATATAATAATTTAGGATACTTGCTCTATTAAATTTGATAATAAAATAAAATATTGATGAATTTATATAAAAAAAATTATTATGTAAGATATTAAATTATAAATTTAGGCATCATAGGAGGGAACGTAATAGAACTTAATTATACTATGTGACACCTTAATACTGTATCACGCAGTTTGAAACATTTAAAACAAAATGAGTCATGATGGGCAATAAAATTGCTTGGACAGACACTTTCAAAATTAATACTGACCATAATACACAAGTATGAAACCTTGGCATCTATCCAATAAAATATTTTCCTTCTGATAAATGGATTTTTCTCAGTTACTCCCTGCTAAAAAGTGTCCTTCTGAGGTTTGTCTGACCTTCAGGGGGGTAATTTGGCCACATCACACTACTTCTATTTCCATGATTGACCAAAACATCATCCTCATTCCCATCTAAAGAGTTGATCTCATCTGACTGTGGCTGATCAAAGGGGTCCACCACAAGTTTAACCAAAATTTTGGTGAACACTGTTTTGATGGATAGTGACTAACTGGTGCTTTCCAAAATTGTCCACCTCAAGTTAGGATAAACTTCAGGAGGAAAAATTTATTATGAATACCAAATTAACTGAAGAATACTTTTGCCCTAGCTACTATGCATCATAAAAGTGTCCAACAGAGGTTTAGCCATAATTCAGATAGACAATTTTGGAAAGGCACAGTCAGAGGGGTTTAATATCTATATATGGCAATAAGTATAAGTTTTTTATCAACATGGAACTAGAATTAATCTAATATGGCCAAAGTGTCCACCTGAAGTTTTGCCAAAATACAGGTGGAAATTTTAATGAGGATTACTTGATGAAATGAAGAAGACTTGCAATTACTTTCCATCATAAAATTTTCAAACTTAAGTTTATCAAAAATTGTGGTGACACTTTTGCCAGATCCAGTCATATGGGATCAACTCTCTATATGGCAATGAGAATCAATTTTTAGTCAATCATGACATTAGAAGTAATTTTATATGGAAAAACTTTCCACCTGATTTTTGGCCAAAAATAAGTTGGAAATGTTTATGAGGAATACTAGATTAACTAATGAAGACTTGAACCCTACTACTGTCCATCATAAAAGTGTCTACCAGAAGAATTCTCAAACTTGTGGTTGACATCTTTGGCCTGGTCCAGCCATATGGGATCAATTCTGCATATGGAAATGAGGATTTAATTTGGTCAATCATGGTACTAGAAGTAATTTGATATAGATAAAGTGTCCAACTAAATATTGGAAAAAAATCAGTTGAAAACTTCATTTAGTTTTTCAAAAAATCAAATTAAGTAAAATTTTATTCCTGATGATGCCCATTTTATCCAAAACCTCTTCTGAGCCTTGAAAGTAGGCATTTAGCTTGAATTTTGAATTTCATATAAAATCCCTATTATTCAACCTATTTCTTTTTATCCCTTTTTTTTCTTTTAGATATCAATTAATTTTATGTAAAACAAATCATTTTCATAATTTTTTACCTGTATTTAATATAATTATTAAAGTTTTAACATCACCCTGTAAGCATTTGTCACATGTTTTTTTGTTATACTAATAAAAATAATAATATACTGGTAACAAAAAATTGATCAAATGATAAAATATTAATAAAACAGAAAGATCAAATACCAGTGGATATGTTTTAAAAAAATACCAGTTGCACTGAAGAAGAGCTGCACCCTAGATACTCACCATCAAAAAAGTGTCCAGCACAAGTTCGGCCGAACTTGTGCTGGACACTTTTGGTCAGTTGCAGTCATATGAGATCAATTCTCGCTATGGCAATGAAAAAAATTTTTGGATAAAAAACTTCACTAGAAGTAGTTTTACATAGCCAAATTTTCTACCTAGATTTCATCCAAACCACAGGTGCACAATTCTTTATATTTGAAAGAAAGTCAATTTAGTACAATTTATCCCTGATGGCTCTCATTCGCTTCAACACCTCTACTGGCCTTTGATAGTAGGAATATTACTTGGATTTCTTTTTTCATATTTGATCCCTTTAACTTAATTTTTTATTCCTAATATTGGTTTTGGATACCAATTAAAATTTTTAAAATAAAATATTTTCATATTTTTATACATTTATTTAATAATATTATAAATGGCATAACATCACCTGGTATGCATTTGGCACATGAGTTTTTTCTATACTTATAAAATTAATAATATAATGGCAACCAAAAATTAATCAAATGATATTTATGAGTGAGGCACAAAGATAAAATACCAGTAGACATGTTTGTAAGAAATACTAGATGAACTGAGCAAAAATTCTACCTTAGGTAGTCTTCATCATAAAAGCGTCCATCACAGGTTCGGCCGAACTTGTGCTGGACACTTATGGTCAGGTGCAGTCAGATGGGAGCAATTCTCTCTATGGAAATGAAGATAAATTTTTAATATAAAATTACACTAGAAGTAGTTTGATATGGCAAAATTTTCATGCTGAAGTTTTGGTAAAGCTAAAGTGTATTTTTTTTTTATTTTTACAAAAAAGAAAATTTAGTGCAAGTTTAGCCCTGATTGTTCTAATTTAATTCAACATCTCTTTTTTCTGTTTATGGTAGGAATTTAACTTGGATTTCAATTTTCATCTTTGATTTCTTTTATTTTACTATATTCCTCTCATATTGCTTTTGGATAGAAGTTTATTTTTTGTAAAATAAATCATTTTCATATTTTTTTACCTTTATTTAATAATATTATAAAAGGTGTAACATCACACAGTATTCATTTGGCACACAATTTTTTGCTATACTGATAATATTAATAATATGATGGTGACAAAAAATTAATCAATTGATAAATATGAGTGAGGAACAAAGATTTAATAACAGTGGAAATGTTTATAAGAAATTTCAGATGATTAAAAATGACTTACACCCTGGCCACTCTTCATGATAAAAGTGTCCGGCACAAGTTTGGCCAAACTTATGCTGGACACTTTTAGTTGCATGCCGTCAGACGCAATCAATTCTTTTTATGGAAATGAGACTGAATTATCACTCAATCATTGCACTGAAAGTAGTTTTATATAGACAAATTCTCCCCTGGAAGTTTGTCCAAACCTAAGGTAGACAATTTTTTCCTTTGGTAAAAAGAAAATTTGATCCATGTTAATCTATGATGGTGCCCATTTTTTCTGAAGCCTCTACTGGCTCATGATAGCAGAAATTATACTTAATATCTTTATTTCATGTTTGATCTCTTTAATTTTAATCTTACCCTTTTATTTATCCTTTAGCTTTTAAATATCAATTTTTTTTTGGTAAAACTGATAACTTTCACATTTTTTTATATTTATTATATTATATTATTAAAGTTGTAAAATCATCCAGTGTACATTCATTACACATTTTTTTGCTATACTAAAAACATTAATAATATAATGGTGAGTAAAAAATAATCAAATAATAAATATGGATGACACAGAAAGATCAAATACCCATAGACATTTTTAAAATGAATATAAGATTAACTGAAGAAGACTTACACCCAAGCTACTCTCCATCATAAAGGTGTCCAGCACAATTTCAGCTGAGCTTGTGCTGGACACTTTTGGTTGCATGCAGTCAGATGGGATAAATTTACTCAATGGAAGTTAAAATGAATTTTTGCTCAATCATAGCACAAGAAGTAGCTTTATACTGCTATACTATCCTCCTGATTTTTTGGAAAACATCAGGTGGACACTTTTACTAATTTTAAAAAAAAGAAAAGATATTCCAAATCTAGAACTGGTGGTGCAAATTTGGTCTGAAAACTTGAATTATCTTTGATGGCAGAAATTTTATTTGAATGTTTAATTTCATATTTAATCACTTTTATTTTACTTTTTTATTCCTGTTTTTGCTTTCAAATATCAATTTATTTATTGTAAAACTAATATTTTTCATATTTTTTTTACTTTTATTTAATAAGATTATGAAAGATGTAGCATCTCCCAGTATGCATTTGGCTTACAAAGTTTTTCAATACTAATAACATTAATATTATAATGGTTAAAAACAATGAATCAAATGATAAATATGAATGACACAGAAAGATCATATACAAGTGGATTTTTTTATAAGGAATACCTGATGAACTGAAGAAGACCTGCACCCTAGATACTCACCATCATAAAAGTGTCCAGCATAAGTTCAGCCGAACTTGTGCTGGACACTTTTGGTTGCATGCAGTCAGATGGGATAAATTTACTCTATGGAAATGAAAATGACATTTTGCTCAATCATTGCACAATAAGTAGTTTGATATTGCCAAAATGTCCTCCTGATGATTTTTCAAAACTCATCAGGACACTTACTTTGGTTTAACAAAAAAGAAAATATAGTCCAAGTTTATCCCTGGTGGTGCACATTTGATCTAACACCTCTACTTGTTATTGATAGTGGGAATTTTCCTTAGATTTTTTTTTCTTATTTTTATCCCTTTTATTTTACTTTTTTATTGCTCATATTGCTTTGTATATCAATTTTTAATTTTTAAAATAAATAATTTTCATACTTTTATACCTTTATTTAATAATACATGATTAAAAGTGGAACACCACCTGGTATGCATTTTTCACACAAGTTATTACTATAGTAATAACGTTAACAATATAATGATGACAAAAAATTAATCAAATGGTAAATTTAAATGACACAGAAAGATCAAATTCAAGTGGAAATGTTTATAAGAAATCCCTTTTGAGTTTAAGAAGATTTGCTGTATGCCTACTCTCAATTATAAAAGTGTCCAGCACAAGTTTGGCCGAACTTGTGCTGGACACTTTTGGTTGCATGAAGTCATATGAGATAAATTCTCTCTATGGCAATAAAAATGATATTTCACTCAATTATTGAAGTAAAGAATGTTTAATATTGTAAAATTGTCCCCTGGAAATCTGTTCAAACCTCAGTTCAAAATTTGTTAGCTATACATAAAAGTAAGTTTAGACCAAGTCTTGACCTAGGGGTCCCCAACTGTCCCAACACCACTTCTGGCTCTTGATAGTAAAAATTTTACTTGTATTTTTTTTTCGTATTTGATCCCATTTATTTTCATTTTACTTTTCTATTACTCTTTTTAATTTTAAATATCAATTTATTTTTTTAAAAACTAAACATATTCATATTTTTTAACTTTATATAATAATATTATTAAAGTTGTAACATCACCAATTTTGCATTTGGAATGCAGGTTTTTGCTATACTAGAAACATTAATAATATATATGGTGACAAAAAATTAATTATAAGATAAATATGAATGATAAAAAAAGTTAAAAACCCAATAGAAATGTGAAAAACAAAAAACTCGTGTACTGAGAAACACTTCCACCCTAGCTACTCTTCATCATAAAAGTGTCCAGCACAAGTTCGGCCAAACTTGTGCTGGACACTTTTGTTCAGGTGCAGTCAGATGGGATCAATACTCTCTGTGGAAATTAAATTTAAAAAAATTCAAAATAATTACATTAGAAGTAGTTTGGTATGGCTGAATTATCCACCTTGAGTTTTTCCAAACCTCAGGTGAAAAATTTTTTATCTTTAAAAAAAATTAAATTTTATCAAATTTAGCCCTGATGGCACCCATTTGTTTCAACATCTCTACTGGCAATTGAAGGCAGGAATTTTTCTTGAATTTTTGTTTTTCATATTTGATCTCTTTTACTTTACTTTTTTATCACTCATGTTACATTTGGATATTAATTTATAATTTTGTAAAAGAAATCATTTTCATATTTTTATAACATTTTTTAATGATATTATAAAAGGTGTAATATAACATGGCATGCATTTGGCACACAAGTTTTTTCTATACTAATAAAATTAATAAAATTCTAATGACAAAAAATTAATCAGATAATAAAATATGAATAACACAGAAAGATCAAATACCATTTGACATGTTTTAAAAAAATAACAGTTGCAATGAAGAAGACCTGCACCCTAGCTACTCTCCATCATAAAAGTGTCCAGCACATGTTCGGCCAAACTTGTGCTGTACACTTTTGGTCAGGTGCAGTCAGATGGGATCAATTCTCTCTATGGAAATGAAAAAAATTATTTGATAAGAAATTTCACTAGATGTAGTTTGATATAGCTTAATTATCCACCTAGAGTTCATCCAAACCACAGGTACACAATTTTTTATCTTTAAAAAACAATCAATTTAGTACAATTTATCCCTGAAAGCTCTCATTTGCTTCAACATCTCTACTGGCCTTTGATATTAGCAATAATACTTGGAGTTTGTTTTTCATATTTGATCGCTTTAACTTAATTTTTTATTTCTCATATTGCTTTTGGATATCAATTAATAATCTTTTAAATAAATAAGTTTAATATTTTTATACATTTTTTAATAATATTATAAAAGGTGTAACATCACTCAGTATGCATTTGGCACACGATTCTTTGCTATACTTATATAATTAATAATATAATTAAGACAAAAAATTAATCAAACAATATGTATGAGTGAGGCACAAAGATAAAATACCAGTAGACATGTTTGTAAGAAATACCAGATGAACTAAAGAAAAATTCTACCCCAGCCGCTCTCCATCATAGAAGTGTCCAGCACAAGTTCGGCCGAACTTGTGCTGGACACTTTTGGTCATGTGCAGTCAGATGGGATCAATTCTCTGTATGGAAACAAAAAATTTTTTTTATCAAATTTCACTAGAAGTAGTTTGATTTAGCTGAATCATCCACCTTCTGTTCTGCCCAATATCAGGTGTATAATTTTTTATCTTTAAAGAAAAGGTCACTTATTACAATTAAGCCCTGTTGGCTCCCATTTGCTTTAACACCTCTACTGGCTCTTGATAGCAGGAATTTTACCAGTATTTTTTTCATATTTTAACTCTTTGACTTTTATTTTACTCTTTTATTCCTCTTTTTACTTTTAAATTTCTATTTAATTTTTGTAAAACTAATCCTTTCCATATTTATTTACGTCTATTTTAAAAAATTATTGAAGGTATAACTTCACATGGTATGCATTTGGCACACAAGTTTTTGCTATAATAATAACATTAATAATATAATGGTGGTAAAATATTAATCGGATGATAAATATGAAAGATATAGACTGATCAAAAACCAGTAGACATGTTTATGAGAAATACAAGATGAAGGAACTGAAGAAAATTTCCACCCAAGCTACTCTCCATCATAAAAGTGTCCAGCACAAGTTCGGCCGAACTTTTGCTGGACACTTTTAGTCACGTGCAGTCGGATGGGATCAATTCTCTATATGGCAACAAAAAAACATTTTTTATTAAACTTCACTACAAGTAGTTTTGTGTAGCTAAATAATCCACCTGTTGTTCTTCCCAACCTCAGGTGTATAATTTTTTATCTTTAAAAAAAAGGTCACTGATTACAATTTAGCCCTGATGGCTCCCATTTTTTTAAACACTTCTATTGGCTCTTGAGAGCAAGAATTTTACTACTATTTTGTTTTTCATAATTGATCTCTTTGAGATTAATTTTACCTTTTTACCCCTCATATTGCTTTTGTATATCAATTTATTTTTTGTAAAACAAATCATTTTCATATTTTTTTACCTTTATTTAATAATATTATAAAAGATGTAACATCACCTTGTATGCGTTGGGCACACGAGTTTTCGCTATACTTATAATATTAATAATATAATGGTGACAATAAATTAATCAAATGATATATATGAGTGAGACACAAAGATCAAGTACCAATGGACATGTTTATAAGAAATACCAGATTAACTGAAGAAAAATTCTACCCTAGCTACTCTCCGTCATAAATGTGTCCAGCACAAGTTTGGCCAAACTTGTGCTGGACACTTTTTGTCACATGCAGTCTGGTGTGATCAATTCTCTCTCAATCATTGAACTAGAAGTAGTTTGATATGGCTAAATGGTTATGCTGATGTTCTTTTAAACCTCAGATTGGCACTTTTTTGTTTTTCAAAAAAGCAATTATAGTCCAAGTTTAGCCTCACTGGTAGACATTTGCCCCAACATGTCTACTTGCACTTGATGTCAGTAATTTTATTTTAATTTTTTATTTCATATTTGATTCCTTTAATTTTACCTTTTTATCCCTCATATTGCTTTTGTATATCAATTTATTTTTTGTAAAACAAATCATTTTCATATTTATTTACCTTTATTTAATAATATTATAAAAGGTGTAACATCACCTGGTATGCGTTGGGCACACAAGTTTTTGCTATACTTATAATATTAATAATATAATGGTGACAATAAATTAATCAAATGATATATATGAGTGAGGCACAAAGATCAAGTACCAATGGACATGTTTATAAGAAATACCAGATTAACTGAAGAAAAATTCTACCCTAGCTACTCTCTGTCATAAATGTGTCCAGCACAAGTTCGGCCAAACTTGTGCTGGACACTTTTTGTCACATGCAGTCTGGTGTGATCAATTCTCTCTCAATCATTGAACTAGAAGTTGTTTGATATGGCTAAATGGTTATGCTTAAGTTTTTTTAAGCCTCAGATTGGCACTTTTTTGTTTTTCAAAAAAGCAATTATAGTCCAAGTTTAGCCTCACTGGTGGACATTTGCCCCAACATGTCTACTTGCACTTGATGTCAGTAATTTTATTTTAATTTTTTATTTCATATTTGATTCCTTTAATTTTACCTTTTTATCCCTCATATTGCTTTTGTATATCAATTTATTTTTTGTAAAACAAATCATTTTCATATTTATTTACCTTTATTTAATAATATTATAAAAGGTGTAACATCACCCGGTATGCGTTGGGCACACGAGTTTTTGCTATACTTATAATATTAAAACATAATGGTGACAAAAAATCAATCAAATGATAAATATGAGTGAGGCACAAAGATCAAATACCAGTGGACATGTTTATAAGAAATACCAGATGAACTGAAGAAAAATTCCACCCTAGCTAACCTCCATCATAAAAGTGTCCAGCACAAGTTCGGCCAAACTTGTGCTGGACACTTTTGGTCACATGCAGTCTGATGTGATCAATTCTCTCTATTGCAATGAAAATGAATTTTTCTTCAATAATTGCACCAGAAGTTGTTTGATATGGCAAAATTGTCATCCTGAAGTTTTGGTAAAGCTCCAGTGCATTTTTTTTATTTTTACAAAAAAGAAATTATAGTCCAAGTTTAGTGCCACTGGTGGGCGTTCACCCCATCATGTCTACTTGCTCTTGATGGTAGGAATTTCACTTTAATTTTTTATTTCATATTTGATCCCTTTAATTTTACCTTTTTATCCCTCATATTGCTTTTGGATATCAATTTCTTTTTTGTAAAACAAATCATTTTCATATTTTTTTACCTTTATTTAATAATATTATAAAAGGTGTAACATCACCCGGTATGCATTTGGCATACGAGTTTTTGCTATACTTATAATATTAATAACATAATGGTGACAAAAATCAATCAAATAATAAATATGAGTGAGGCACAAAGGTCAAATACCAATTAATTAATAGTTCTTTTTAATATTATAAATTTTTTGATTAAATAAAATGGTAATAATGAATTATATTTTTGTTCCACAATTCCACTCTAATAATTCCAACTGCACAAAAAGGGTTCACTTGGTCCTTTCTTTACTGCTTGTGCATATATTTTATTTCCCACAGTACTACAATTTTTTGTAGTGATTATCCCACATCTGATTCAGGAATATTTTCAAACAATATAAGTTTTTTTTACAAAAGACCTTATCATATCCAATATCCCACAAAAAATACAACCTGTTTTTGTATTAAAGCCCGTTAATTATTAAGAAATTGTTAAAATAATTAGATTAGACCCTGGCACAGCTAGATCCATACCAACCGACCTAAAGTCTTTTCAATATTGAAAACAATTAAATAAAATTATGATATCATACTAAATTATGGGCACCAACCATAATTCAGCACTTCTCATTTGCTCTGCTACAAAATGAGTGCATGTAGCATTTTTCTAACGTCGGACTGTTTTTCTTCCTTCCCTCACACCTTTAGTCCAGAATGAAAATTTAGTATGAGTTTTGGTCAAAATGGTTTGCCAGTGTTATCTGTATGCAATATGAATTCATATTGCATATTTCTATTTATGCATAAAATATACTCATTAAGCATCATTTTTTTGCATTTTTCAATCATTATGCATATTTATGCATATTCAATATACAGATTTATATGCATATTAATATATTTTATTCATATACATATATGCACCTTTTTTTTGCATATTCAATATGCATATTTTTAATGCATATTCAATTTTCATATTTTTATGCATATTTTTATGCATATTCAATATGCATATTTTTTATGCATATTTATTCTTCATAGTCATTATGCATACACTTTGCATAGGCATTTCACATCAATTTTTAGCATGCAATAAGTATACACCATGCAAATTCAAATGCATATGCATCTATATCATACACGCAACATATATTCAAGTTTAATATTTGAATATTAAGGTATGCTAAGTGATGTTGTTCAACCTTTGGCCAAACCTGAGATTAACTGATGTTCAATGTGGTTCTTAAGCTCTGCTCAAGGAGGGATTGTTCTGGATTCAATCTGTGACAGATTATTTTTTCAATGTTTTTTCATCAGATTTAAAAACATCTTTCTGACAGTTTCAGGATTTTTTCCCAACAGTTTCCTGACTAATTCCTAATAGTTTCAAAAAGAGGGAACTGCTAGCAGTTCACCCCCAGATTTCCCGTGGTGACCAGTGATCATTATCTCTGAAACAATTAATTTTAATAATTTTACAATGAAAATAAAATAAAATTATAACATAAAAAATTCGAAAATAAAATAAAATAAATCATTGAATCTGGATTCAAATTAGGGCAATTGTTTGATGTTGTGTTAATCCAGTTTATAGTTTTAGTGGACTTCCTATATAAAAAAAGCAACACCAGGATTCTATTTGAAACAGAGTTACTATAATAAAAAACTTTGTGGGGTAATTGTGTATAGAGCAGCCAGCCCATCAATCACCCCCAAACTTGTAAATATTAAATTTAGAGGGTTCCCCTATGAACACTTCTACCAAAAATAATTAAACTCCAACACAATTATTCACCATAAAATTTCCATAAAATTTGAGACATTCAAATTTAATGATCATTTTTTTTAGTTTTAGTTTTTATTTATACTCTCTTGCAGGGTAAATCTTCTTTAAAAAATAATAAAGTAGTTTATCCTTATTTGGGAGTTAGTCTTCAGCACACCTAGTGCCCCTAGGATAGAACCACTTGACCTGATCATCAGCTACCCTCTTTTTCAATAAAACTCCATCCAACTCTTCTATTACATATGAACCACCAGATACTTGTTCTCTTACTCTGTATTGTCCATTCTACCTATCTGAAAAAATTCTTCCCCACTTACTTCCCCAACTCCTATTATACATCAAGACCATATCTATAATTTTCAAATGTTTCCCTAAACTATGAGCCAACCTCTTATCCAAATATCTAACTGACTAGTTTCTAATACAAATAATCTTTAAATGTGTATTTTCTAGTATTTCTTCTTTCTTTTCCAACTGAACCATTCTTGCACATAATAATTCCTCAGTAGTTTTGAGCGTGTCCCAATCTACTAAAAGATATGATTTAGCCTCTAGATCAATCAGTGAAACTACTTTCTGTCCAAAACCTGTTTAAGTGGTGAATATTCAGTTGTTCTTTTGGAAGTGATTCTTCAGATAATAAAACTAATGGTAAATATTGCAACCTATTTTCAGCATTCACTCCACACATTTTTACTAAAGCATCCTTCATAAATTGATTCCTTCTTTCTACAATTCCTTCAGCTTCAAGATAATACACCATGCAATATGGGAGTTGGACTTTCTAGAAAGTCTGCAACTTTGAACCCAAATTCATATCTGATTGAGCACACATTTAGGTGGTGTTGAAACAATCATGAGGAAATATTGTTTTTAATTTGAACACAACCTGAAATTAATTTAAACCTTTATTGAAGCACACTTTATAATTAGCAAAACAAATCTTGATGATTGACTTAATAAAATTTTAGTAGGAATAGTGAAGTAAGTGAACCACACTACCAAAAAAAAGTGGGAACATTCATAAGATTGTGAAAATCATGTTTTTTACTCTTTCTTTGAAAATATAAAAATTATTGTATAAATTGAACTAAAACCCCTTTTGCATGCTTTTACAGAATTTTTTACTAATATATTTATAAAAGAATCTCCTAATACTATAAAAATATATTCATGAAAAAAATTATTAAAATGATACTTTTCATCAAAATTTTATTGTTAAAAATTTCCTGAAGTATATATTTGCTCTCATTTTATGAGTATATATTCTTAAGTATTTCTTAAGCTTTAAAGTATTAGTGGAAGCTAGATTAAGCTCAAAATTAATGGTTGAAATAATTTAGTTAATTGTACAATCCAAAAAATTAATATTTATACCATAATTTTAGATTTAAAAATATTTTATTGTCACTATTTTTCAAAAAAAGAAATTACTATTACCTTCATTATTAAAAAAAAATAAGTGTCAAACTTCAACAAGAAAAAAATATTTGGCTAAATAATTTTTCACAATAGTTATTAGTTTTTTTTTGTTTCATGCCATTTCATTTTCAATTCTCTATAATTTATTATATATTTTCATTTTTTATTGTCTTTAAAAATTATACTTCCTAATACTTCCCTCCCCTCTTTTGTGCTTCCTATATGCTCCCCCTCACACATTCTCTCACTCTGTTAAATTTAGTGCTACTCTCCCCAGTCCTCTCCCCTCACCACCCCTTATATCACCCTTCTCTGCCCCTCTCCCTTCCACTTCACCTCACATAAATCAATTTGTTACACATATCACACCTATTTATCCCCTACCTACTCTTATATATCTCATATCACTATGAATAATTTTAACTGATCTTCTTCTCACCCCTCTTACTCTATATTGAAAAAAGGGGTGAGTTTACAAGCCAAAGAGGTGGGGTGAGCAGAAAAAGGATCAAGATAATTTTGAGGTTAATTAATGGTATGGGGAACAAGAAGGTTGGATTTGGAAGAGAGAGGTTTAGAATATCTTAAAAAGGGGTTGTTGGGTTAAAGAGTGGAAAGGAAAGGTTGAGGTGGGAGGTGAAAGAGGTGGGGTAGAGTAGGGAGGAGTAAGAAAGGGGACAGTATAGATGATGAGGAAAGCAAGAGTAGTGGAGTGGGGTGAAAAGTAAAAGGGGAGGGGAAGGGAGGGGTGAGGAGTAAGGAAGATTACTCATGAATGCTCAATACTACATTAGCTGTCTTGGGATGTTTATTTAAATAAGAGATATGAGAATGGAGTCAGAAGGAATACAAAGGCAGAGTTTCAGCCTAGATATCCCTAGGACTGAGTATTTCTTATACTTAAAATAAGATAAACCATAAGTACATTAAGCTTATATATTAAAAATAAGTTTAAAACAATAATATATATGATTATATTACATGTATATATAATTATCGCACTATTATATAAATTATAGTAGTTTAAGTAGCTTATCCATAGCCTAATAATACTTATTAAGGTGTTAATGGAGTCATAATATATTTATTATAAGTGATATTAAGTAATTATTGACATACATAAGCTTATATGTATACATAAATCTCATATTCAGTGAAATATGCAGTATATTATGTATATTTAGGTCTATAAGTGGGTTTTAGCCTCTTAATAGCCTATAAGCTTTGTTTTTCTGCTTATTTTAGCTCATATGGACGTATCCAGTGGACTCACAACGCCTAAAGAAGCATAAACATCTATTTCAGGCGCATACACTCAGTCTGGACAACTTAATCTGCTTCCTTGGATGGATATTCACCAATTTATGGGTTGGGAGGTCAATTCTGGGTTAATATGGATGCTTGGGGATGTTATTGGGGGCTTGGAAATTTCAATTGTTTCATTTATATGCTTTGGGTTTCATTATATACTCTTTGGATGAGTTAATTTACCTGTTTGTTTATGGTATCCGCTTTTATCTGGATTTTCTATTTATGGTATGGGTCTGTGTTATCATCAATTGTGATGGAGGGTCCTTACTGGAGGTCTGGGTGTTGAATATGCTTGAAGTGGACGCCATGCGGAGATGATGGGCCCTCACAGTGCTTTAATTTCAGGGGATAGCAGTGACATCATCTGGATTGAAGGTCTGTGCACTCCAGTGGATTTTGGTATAAGTAAGGGAGTATTTTGGTGGTTATTAGACATCACTTACTTACTGAAATTCAATTAAACATTTAAAAACAATTATTATCATTTATAAATATATTATAAAGCCTTTATAAATTGGTATTATCATTATATAAGCTATAACTATATTCTATTTATCTATTTTCCAACACTAGCACACATTTAATCCAAGTATTGTGAGTTTTATTTGAGTATAACTATTTTATTAGCCTTCCCCTGAGGTTAAATCACTAAATGATTTAAAAATAAGTATTAGGACCATTAATAAATACTATTAAATCATACTTATATACTAGATACACTGACACAGAGAGAGGCATGTATAGAGCTCAAAAGGATGTGAAACAAGGTGAACTCTATCTTTTTGCCAAAGAACAGAGTTCACCTTGTCTGATTTCAGCACTAATTTTTCACATTCAAAAATAACATGTAAAAGTGGTTTATTTCTATTCATACCACTCAATACATACAAGCTATTGTTTTATTCAATGTTTGTAATAAGTACCAAACATTGAGACTGAATATCTACAGGAGTGTAAAAACTAGCCATTTAAATATTATTTTGATTATTTACAAAGTCTTTTACAGAATTTTTATTATGAATATACATAAGATAGAAAACCAATAAAATGGGTAAACTTTTGAAAAAAGTTTGGAAAAGTGAAAAAGCCTATATTAAAATTTTGAGCTAAGGCACTTTTTTTTATTAGATGAATGTATAGAGCTTTTAGTTTATTTCAGAGAAATTTTAGTGAGATGTATAATATTTTTAAAGTTAAAATTAAAAGTTATATTAATATTTAAAATGAATTACATTGATATATATAGTAAACCTTTTGCTTTATTTTATTTTCTATGACTACTGTACATGAAATAATAATTAGTCATGATAGCCAAAAATTTAATAAAATCAGTATGTTAGCCTCCTCAATATTTTTTCTATAATCAATTAAATAAATGAAAAAACTTTTTGAGTCATTTTTTTTACTAAACTTTTTTTGTTTCAATAATTATATACATTTTCCAAAAATAATATATCTTAATTTTGGTGGAACTTAGATTGAACTCACAATGAAATCCAGTTTCAAACTGTGGTTCAAGCTAAGTTAAACTGTGAGAAAATTTATAATTTTTTATAAAATTTTATCAAATATTTTTAAATGTAAACATAAGTATATTCTTATATCAAAATAATTTTTTTTAATACTTTAAATTTCTGGAAACAAATACAAATGATGAATCATTTTGGAGAAATTTTTTATTAAAAATATTTGAATGATGATTTTCTAATATTATGAAATTTTTCTTTTTTATCCATTAAATATTAACAAGATAACTAAAAATTATTTCAATACAACTATAACATATAAAAAAGGGATCAGATCTTCTTTTTAGATTTATACTAACTCAAAAAAAAAATTTTCATTTTAAGTAAAAATTATATAGATCCTTCAAAGCCTCACTTTTTTTCTTCTTGATTTTCATGTGTAAATTAAAGGGAAATCTCATCAGATAAAAATGGTATCTTTTTAAAAAATTATATAAATATATTTCAACAAAATATAAATTTTTGTAAAAACTCAAAGTTTAACCTTAAGTTTCTGTTTTAAATGTGCACTGATGAGTTGAAATATTTTTTATCCAAATTCATTTTTTTTAAATATATTCATTCTAGTATTTCTTATTTATAAGGCCAATTACAAGAAGATTTATAAAATCTTCTGTTTACATATAATATCAGAGGCACTTTACTTTAAAGAATTTGAAATTTAATAGCAGAATAATATAATTTTTACCTATCAGTGTGAATATCATTTTTCTAATAAATGATTGATAAATTGTTTTCTCATATATTCTATTTAAGAAGTATCTGTAAATGTTCAGTTGTGAATTAATCCTGTCAAAATTTTTTTCTAAAGACTAAAAAAGTAAACCTGAAACCTTTCACTTAATTTGTTCATAAAAATCATAGAATTGAAATATTCTGTCTTTTCACTTAAAATATGCATCATTATTTATTTTAATTAAAATTGAATCCCTTTAAACTGGCTTTATTATATGAGTATAGCTAAAAATACCTATTATGTCTTTTTTACAAAAGAATTATCATAGGGTAGTTATTCAATGAGAAACTAATATAATGATGAAAAATTACCATTTCTACCTATTAATTTCAGCTCTTGCACAATATTTTACTCTGAAATTTGACCTGAACACATTTTTTGACATGATAACACTTTTGAAAATCTATTATTCTTATTCCCAGGTGGACATAGCATGTATCTCACCATATAGCATGGAAGCACACTTAAGCATTAATATTAAATTTGAAGAATTTTATCTTTTTTTGTTGTGTTTTATCTTTAAAATCTTACTTCTAGTTTGAATTTCAGTTTTTCATATGGAAAATTCATTGAGTAGTGATTAATTATTTTAACCCATGAGATCACTCACCAAATGACAATATTTTCATAGAGTTTTAATGAACTAAATCATGAAAGGTTTTGGAATCTCATATACTTATTATGTTAACTAAATGCTGATTACAAAACTAATTAGTATTTGAGGAATAAACTTAACAAATAAAAGCTCAAAAATGAATTTCCTTTTGATTTTAACCATTGACTTGAATTTTCAAATCTCAAAAGCTGGATTAAATCTACTATTATAAGAGATAAACTTTTTTACACACATATATGCAAATAATTTCTCAAATATTAGTGCTGAGTATATGGAATATATTATATTACTTCATTTAGTGAGAGATTGAGAAAAAAAATTGATAATTTTTTTTAGTTATATGAGGCTTAGCTGTATTCTAGAAGTAAAAATATAAGATATTTGATGGTTCACTATTTTTTTTAGGTAACTAAACTGAAATGAAAATAATTATATTGAATTAACAAAAGATATGAAAATACATGAAATAAAGAATCAGGTCATATGGGTTAAAATTAAAAATCAAAGCTTCAAATTCTGGTTTTAAGGAGTTTTCAACAAAAAGAGCCACATATATAATTTTATATTTTTTCTCAAAAAAATAATTAACTCATTAGAAATATTAGAAGTAATAATTTTGAAATAATTACTATGAATTTAATTCTTTTTACTGATAAAGTGAGATTCAAAATTAGCATTAAACTGGGTTTTATTAAAAAATACTGTGGATTTATCAGATTTTAAAGCTTCCCAACTTTGTATTTCTATTAATTTTTCATTAAACTCTCAATAATATTTCAGCACAGTATCATTCATCCTTGGTTAAGAGCTTAATATGATTTAAAAGTAGATTTTTGTATCAGTTCATTATAAGTTCATTCTGAGTTTCATCTGTGTCCAATCTAAGTTCAAGTTGAGGACTTGCTAGCAAGTCCCCCCCCAAATATTGCGTGGTGATATGGGGTTGCTACCCTAACTTTGACCAGACTTTTGATACAGCCGCTGTAGACAATCCTATAGTACTAGCTATAGGCCTTGACCAAGGTATTTGGAGAAAAACCAGAGAGAAAATCCCCTGTCCCTTTAGAAAAATAGAGTGAGATTTACTTGCTAAAGTACGTTGGTTCCTGTTTGCTATAGCCCTTTTTCAACACACTTGACTGCTTGATGAGCCAAGAAAGTAGTCCCCAGACAGACTACCAGACCAAAGAACTGAAATGTAGAACAAAGTCCACACCAGAGACAGCAAAGATACTTGATGTAGGCTGCAAATCCACACCAGAGACAGCAATAATACTTGCTATAGCTTGCAAGACTATAACAGAGAAAACAGTTGTTAAAGTTAAGTTAAATGAAGAACTCACTTGCAACATACACAGCCAATTGTGGCCAGAAAACAGTGAAAACTGAGTGAGGAAAAATGAGATCACCTCCGGATGGTTGTATGATGATTAAGGTTCCCCAAACTGTCTTATTCACTATGTACACACAGACCACTATCTAAGAGCCCATGCACACCAACAAATTTGGTGCCTGTACCAGCCAAATTGAATAAAAACCCTCCAGAAGCACTCCCCAACCTTCTAAAACAGAGGTGGGCGGGCCGCCTGAAGTGGCCCGGCCTCCTTGAAGCCAGAAAACCAATAAAAACACCTAATCTACTTAGAAAAATTCACTACAACTACTAAAACCCTTAAAACACAAAATTACGCTATAAAAACATTATGGCACAAAATATAGAGCTAAATTAGCCCTATCTAATGGTACTAAGCACTTAACCCTAAGACTTAAGGTTAGCCCGTAAAACACAAAAAACAAAATTAAACAGCTATCTTTTGTAACTGAAAAATGAGGAAATGACCCCTTAAAACTTAGAATATGAATAATATTATCAAGACATGAAATATAGAGAAAAACCGGGGCTATCAAATGATAGTACCCACATACCCACAGTCAAAATATTCACTGACTAAAACCAGAAAAATACCCAATTTGTCAATAGATGCCAATTAAGGCATGCACAAACAGCGCCAAACCACACAACAAAGGCCCCTGCCAATATTGGAAGACCACATCCCCCCTCCAATTCAGAATGTCCACATTCTTTCTTCATCAAATCACCATGTTCAACCTTCTTCCCAAATCTGCTTCTGAAATGGATCCTTGCCAATACTGCATTGACAATAATCTAATCTGCACCGTCACACCTCCTTTCCATTTATACAGAACGTCCTGTGATCTCTGCCAATCCATAAAGAAGAACTGCCACAGACCTGGTCCATTATCTACTGCCACAGATTCACCTCCATTCTCAACCTGGTCTATCTTCTACTAGCACCAAAAGATCTGGGACATCCATCTTAATTCCCAGAATAATCAAAAATCTACACCCTTCCCAGAAAAGTGCCAAAACCACTAAAACAACAAGTTTCACCATCCCTGGTCCATCTGATGCTAAAAAAAACTACCATTTCTTCTTTCCATTTTATAAAACTGATGACTTCTCAGCTCCTTCATCTTCTGACAGTGATGATAACAATGTAGGATCCATTGCACCAACAACACCAAACCACTTTCCCACAATTAAGGCCAAGTTCCAACAACACACATCTCAACAGAAACACCTTCTGCTAAACTAATTCCAATCCACTCCTGATAGAGATCCACTGGACATTGAGAACAGAAGACACCTCATTCACCAGCTCAAGGCTAATTCTGAACACTTCATTTCATCTCTTGATTCCCTCTGTAATTCCACTAGTACTTGAGTTTGATTCAGAAAAGAAAGATTGACCACACCCTCTATAGGATATAACCACAATCAACCCTCAATTTTAAGTCTTGGGGGACCATCCTCATTTTATAGTCTTGGTGGACTCAAAAACCCTCAGTTTAAAGTCTTGGGGGACTCAAAAACCTAAATCATAAACCCAAAACCAGAGATCAACCACATTAAGACACAGAGAAAAAACTAACATTCTGGGGTAATTGTGAATAGAGCTGACAACCTATTAATTACCCCCAAACTTGCCTTTGCTAAATTCAGAGGCTCCCCCTGTGGATACCCTCCGCCAATCTTTCAAATCCATTCCAACAACAAAAACCCATTCCTCAGTTTATAGTCTTGGGGGACTACACCTTCAAAAAATCTGCAGTTTAAAGTCTTGGGGGACTAACACAGTGTTCAGTTTAAAGTCTTGATGGACTATTCTTGAAACAATAGATTTTTCAGTTTAGAGTCTTGTTGGAGTAACAGAATTTTGCATAAAATAGACCCAGCCTATCTAATACAGAATACACCTACAGCCAACCTGCTGAACTTCCACCTTTACTTCATCATCTACCCATCACTGACAAAAATCTCCTTCTTATCTCTTTCCATTATATTTTTTCACCACATATCATGGCTGGATCCCCTGATGTTGACCCCTCCAATCTTCCTTCCTTCACTGCTCCCAAGGACTATGCCTGCAAGCAGTGCATCCACATGTGCAGACCTTGCACATTCACTCTTTCAACTCCTGAAGCCAAATTCTACAACAGGGCCTGTGACTCTTGCTAATCCAAAAAAAAGAAATGTGACAGAGATTCCAACAACCCTACTCCTCCACCTTCACCTTCTCATAAATACCTCTCCAGATCCCCTACCAGATTCCCAGAGCTTGGTCCAGCCTCTTCATCCTTATCCTCAGCACCATACAGAAGATCCCTGAACTCAGTTTCCAGAACTCTCCCAAAAAGTCCTGCTTTAACTTCCCAAGAAACAGCGTTTATCTCTGCTAAATTAGCTCCTAAAGCTTCAAAATCAGCTCCTAGGCTTCTAGACCGCGTCCAGGCGGCCCGCCCGCCTCACCAGACAGTTAAAATCAGGCTCAAAACCTCCAAAAACAACCAGAAAACAGCCAAAATCCTCCAATCAACAAAAACAACTCCACGCAGCCACCTCCAACTGCTCCCAAAGCAATTCAGCCAACCTTTCCAAGGTCCAAAAACTCCAAAATTTCCCAAACTTCTAGGAGACCTGCCGGAGGACCCCAGGAAGACACCAGAGCACCCAAAACTGCACCAAAGCAACAACCTTGCCCCCAATTAAGGCAACAAAACTACGCCTCTCCTCTGTCAGCCAACTATTTTTCTGAAAGTTTCATTCCTTCAAAAGCTCTATCCAGAAGAGATCAATCCACTTCCAGATCACCCTCTCCTGCCTCATTTTATATCAACCCTGGTACTCCATCACCAGCACCTCATCCAACTGAATCAAGCAGAAATATTAACAACAGCAACAACAGGGTTGCTACTCCAACTAGGCCCCAGGAACATCAGCCTCCTAGTTCACCTTCCCAAAACCTTTCAGAGGAAGACCAAGAGAATCCATATCTTTCCCTGATTGATCCACCTACTATCACCATTGCAAAATCTTCAGAAGTCCAAGTTCCGGCCGCTAACAAATTTTATGAGATTCCAATCTGTAAGTACCACATTAATTCTTCCGATTTCTTCAACAAAAATAATTACTGATCCAATTCTTCTTTTCTAGTTGGTACCCCTCCTCCTGAATCTACTATTGGAGTTGGCCAACCTCTAGAAACTTCTTTGACCCTGGATTATGGAGACATGAAACAACACCTCAGCACCATGTGTTCAAACATGCTGAAAGCCTTTGCTCTCCATGGAATTTTAAATGAATTTAAGAAAACCTTGAGGAAACAACTATTGGATGACCACTGGAAGATTTCTAGGATCATTAATCACACCTTCCAACAATCCATTCCTGCCTCTTATTCTTCCTCTTCTGAGCTTCCATCCAAACCCATTCCTGCCCATTATAATCCATATAATCTCTCGATCAGGATGCACTTCAAAGAACACAGTGCTTCCCACAACCCCAACAAAAAACAATAACGACATCATAATCTGGACCAGCCTCCAGAAACTTCATCATCCAGACATTGAGCTCCTTCAAAAAGATTAAAAACATAATAATAAATAAGTAAATAAAATTAATAACAATAAATTCTAACATTTTTTTTAAAAAGCTACTAACATACTAAAATTAAAAATTGATAAATTAAATAAAAAATAAATGAAATAAAATAAAAGATAAAAAATAATACAAATGGTATCCCCCATCCAATTGATGAGCTGATCCCCTGATACCTTGCCCACATCCAAGTGCACCTTGATGTGAAAACACCTTAAATAATTTAAATGATTTGAAATAAGAAACATAAATTAAGGTTAATAATGAGAATAAAAAAATAAAAAATGACATTAATGAATATAAAAAAAAATAAAATAAAATGATAAAATAGCATTTCCGGGCCAATTGATGAGCCTTTCCACACCAATGCTTGCCCACATCCAGCTAACCCTGATGTGGTAACACTCTATATTTTTGATTTTATAATTTTAACAACCCCCATAAAAAATTTAAATAAAAAAATAGAAAAAAGTAAATAATCTGAAACTACTAGTAAGAGAAAGTCCAGTCAATAGAAATGATCACTAGGTGGGCTCCCTCCAATATGTAAAATGATGGGAGACCACCAGTGATCCACCACCAACCCAAAAAAACCAAAGATAAAGAAGCCAGTCCCAAACCAGTTTAAAGTCATTGTGGACTTGAAAACTGAATAATAAACAACAGAACTAGAATTCAACTAGGAAAAACAAAAGACTTGAGAGAGACATTCTGGGGTGACTGTTCTCCAGAGCAGCCAGCTTATCAGTTACCCCCACACTTGCCAAAATAAAATCTAGAAGCCCCCCTGGGTACCTTCTAACAAAAACACAACATCCAACACAATAAACCAAAACAAATAAGATGAAGAGTCCAGCACTTGAAAACCAAAGGAAATTCCAGATTAAAGTCATAGAGGACTAAAACCTGTGAAAATAAACCAATACTAGGGTTCAAACAAATTAAGAGAAAGGGTTGGAAACAGACAATCTGGGGTAACTGTTCTACAGAGCAGCCAGCCCATCAGTTACCCCTACACTTTCCAAGATCATATCTAGAAGCCTCACCCATGGGTACCTTCTATCAAAAAAGTTGCTCTTCAACACCAAAAATTCCAAAATTTAAAGAATGTTCCATAGTTTATCCTCATTGCGGAGTCAATCTTCTTCATGTCTAGTGCCTCTGGGATAAAACCTCTTCACCTGATCTGCAGCCACTCTCCTCTTTAAGTCTGCACCATCCAGCTCTTCCAAAACACAAGAACCTCCAGACACCTGAGATATGACTCTATAAGGTCCATTCAATCTGTCAGCAAACATTTCTCCCCACTGACTCTCCAAACTTCTATTATAAACCAAAACCAAAAAACCAGGTTTCAAGGGATTCCTGAGTCTATGAGCCAACTTCTTGTCCCAGTATCTGACTGATTGCTTCCTAATCTTTATCATTCTAGAGTATGCCTTCTCTTGACATTCCTCTCTTAATTCCAACTGTTGCATCCTGGCACAGAGCAATTCTTCTGTTGAGTGCACATCATCCAAATCAATTCCAAGACAAGAGACAGCTTCCAAGTCCACTGGTAGCACAGCTTTCTGACCAAAAATTAACTCATAAGGAGATTATCCAGTTGTCCTATTCACAGTGACCCTATCAGCAAATAACACCAAGGGTAAATAATGCCTCCATTTTTCAGCACTATCCCCACACATCTTTACCAAAGAATTCTTGATAACTTGATGGCCTCTTTCAACAATGCCTTCAGCTTCAGGATAATAAAGTGTAGCCACTCTAACTTTGGAACCAACACTAGCCACAGCTTCTTTGAATTTGGCACCAAACTCTGGCCCGCCATCAACAGTCACCAACTTCATCAACCCATACCTATAAAACCACTCCTTCTTCAAAAACTCTGCCACATCCTTTGCAGTCAAATTAAACAGAGGCACTGCCTCAACCCAAACAGACAAATCATCCCTAGCAACTATCAATTATTTATACCTGCCCTCTTTAATATGGACAGCATCCAGACTGAATTTTCTAAAAAAAGTTGATTCACCAGTAGCACGGCCGACCTCTTTAGGTTTCAAGTGACTTCTTCTTTGACATTCTTCACAAGATTTAACCCAACCCTGCACAGCCAACTTCATACCTGGCCACCAAAATCTGTAAGCTACTCTTCTATAAGTCTCCCCAAAGCCTCTATGACCAATGTCTTTATGAAAAGACTTCAACACAACTTCTTGATTCTTCTTCTGAGCCACCACAACTTGAGGATGAGGATGTCTCCTCCTCATCAACCTTCTTCCTGACACATAAAATCCAGGACTCTTCTTCTTTATTTCCACCTAAGTATCATCATCACAACTATCTGGCCTCTCCAAGGTCAACAGATATTCCACCATAATAAAATAAAACCCAGAATGACCCCAGGTCTCATCTTCAAAATCCAACAAAACAAAATCCAAGGGTACAACTCTGTCATGAAAATCACCAGTGTGAACATGAGCCAATTGACCAGCCAAACCAGGATACCAATCCTTAAATTTTAGAACATCATTCTTTTTCCACTGAATCTTGTGAGAATCCAGTTCACTAACAAAAACACCCTTTTACAAATTTGAGCTTTCCCAAACAACAACTCCATATTCATAAACAAAAACATCCTGATCAACACAATCAAGATCAGATCCAGCCAGTTTAGCCTCTTGGGGGAGGTCAGAAAAATCTTCAGCGCCCTTTGTGCTGGCCCTAACCACTGTAACATCTTCATCAAACTCTTTAGCCTCAGAATCTTCATCTGTAGGTGGCCTCCTTGATAATCCATCAGGCATTGTAAAATTTTTACCTGGTTTGTGTACCAGGTCAAAAGAAATGTGTCCAATAAATGCCACCCACCTAGTCATTGGAGCATTTGGAAGACTAGGTGTATTGATCATCTGAACCAAAGATTTTGCATCCACCTGCAGCTCAAAATGCTGCCCCCACAAAACAGTCTGTAGCTTCTTTAAAAATTTTTCTACACCACACCATTCCAACTTAGGTTGAGAATACCTAGATTCCACCTCATTAAACACCACAGACTCATATCTTACTAGCCTGACCCTCCCAGTTTTATCTTCCTGAGACAAAACAGCACCAGTTGAAATATAGCTTGAGTCCACTTCCAGATAAATTTTTCCAGCACCAACACCATAATCCAACTTGTGAAGAACAATATCTTCCCCAACAACCTTTTTCAACTTCTGAAAAGCCTCTTCACACTATTCAGTCCATTCCAAATCTGCATCTTTACTTGTAAACCTCCTTAAAGGTGAAGCCAACAAAGAAAAAATCCTTAATAAAAATCCTGACAAATACACACACACCCAAAAATCCCCTGACTTCAGTAGAATTTTTAGGCCTTGGCCATGACTGAATTTTATTAATCTTTTTCTTTGCCATAATCATTCCCTCTTTACATACCACATGACCCAGAATTTCCAAAGCAGGAACACAAAAACAGAATTTTGACCCTGAAACGGTCAAACCAGCCTCTTCAATCCTAAACAACACTCTCTCTAGAGTTATTGCATATTTCCAAACAAACTTCTTTATGCCAGGGCTCTCTGTTAACACTTCATTACCATAATCAGTGGATGGTACTTTAATTCCACCATCATCAATAAAAATACCAGCATTAGTAGGAACCTCATCCTGCAAAATCCAAGCCATCTGTGCTTGATATACTGCCACTGAATTAGTTGCTCCTTGAGGCAACCTAGTGAGCTGAAATCTTCCCCAAGGAGTCTCAAGCGTTGTGAGAGGCCTTGAATCCATAGGAAGTTCCCTCTCATAACCACCCATAATATCACCCAAACCATAACACACCCTTCCAGCAAAAGCTTCAAAAAAATCCTCTGCACTTGGTGGCTTACCAGCGTCCTTGATAGTGACTCTATTCAAGGCTCTAAGATCATGAACGACCCTCAACTTTCCATTCTGCTTCTTTAAACAGAAAAGCAGACTTGAGTAACTGGATGTTGATTGTTTGTATAACCCAGTCCTGAATCTTTTCCTAACAATCTCCACAAAATACTCTCTTATAGCAGCTGGAATCGGAATAGGTTTGATTTTCCAAGGATCATGACAAACCACAGGAATCAAGTAAGGTTCCCCATAAGAGTGCTTCAACACACCCCTTTCCTCCTCAACAAAAGCCACAGATTTTTCCCTTAGCATGATAACATGCAACAATAACTTCTTTTCTTCTTCAGACAACC
Source organism: Hemileia vastatrix (assembly GCA_030280995.1). Lineage (NCBI taxonomy): Eukaryota > Fungi > Basidiomycota > Pucciniomycetes > Pucciniales > Zaghouaniaceae > Hemileia > Hemileia vastatrix. The sequence continues at coordinate 17,344,298 of JASXTE010000013.1, read as the reverse complement.
ACCAATCAGGACCAAAATTAACAACCTTCAGTCTTTCCGAAGTCACCCTAGTTGTCTCTACAAATTCTGGAGGATTCTTCACCAAAGGAGTACAGTACGGTGTGGTCTTCCAACATTGGCAGGGGCCTTTGTTGTGTGATTTGGCGCTGTTTGTGCATGTCTTAATTGACATCTGTTAAGGAATTTGGTATTTTTCTGGTTTTATTCCGTGGATATTGGGTCTGCGGGTATGTGGGTACTATCATTGGATAGCCCTGGTTTTTCTCTATATTTTATGTCTTGAAGACATTTTTCATATTCTGAGTTTTAAGGGGTCATTTCCTCATTTTTCATTTATAAAAGATTGCTGTTTAATTTTGTTTTTTGTGTTTTACGGGCTAACCTTAAGTCTTAGGGTTAAGTGCTTAGTACCATTTGATAGAGCTAATTTTTCTCTATATTTCATGTCTCAATGTTGTTATAGTGAAATTCTGTGTTTTAAAGGTTTTAGTAGTTGTAGCTAATTTTTCTAAGTAGATTAGTGGTTTTTATTGGTTTTCTGGCTTAAGGGAGGCCAGGCCGCCTCAGGCGGCATCTCCGACATTGGGCTTCCTGCCCGCCTCTATTTTAGGAGGTTGGGGAGCGCTCCAGGAGGGTTTTTTATGCAATTTGGCAGGTACAGGTGCCAGATTGGTGGGTGCGCATGGGCTCTTAGTTAGTGGTCTGTGTGTACATAGTGAATAAGACAGTTTGGGGAACCTTAATCATCATACAACCATCCGGAGGTGATCTCATTGTTCCTCACTCAGTTTTCACTGTTTTCTGGCCACAATTGGCTGTGTATGTTGCAAGTGAGTTCTTCATTTAACTTAACTTTAGCAACTGTTTTCTCTGTTATAGTCTTGCAAGCTATAGCAAGTATTATTGCTGTCTCTGGTGTGGACTTGTTCTACATTTCAGTTCTTTGGTCTGGTAGTCTATCTGGGGACTACTTTCTTAGCTCATCAAGCAGTCAAGTGTGTTTAAAGGAGCTTTAGCAAAACAGGAACCAACTTACTTTAGCAAGTAAATCTCACTCTATTTTTCTAAAGGGACAGGGGATTTTCTCTCTGGTTTTTCTCCAACTCCCTTGGTCAAGGCCTATAGCTGCTAGTACTATAGGATTGTCTACAACGGATCTCTTGACAAAGGAGGTATCTTCAAGGGCGGATTCAAACCCACAGGTATAGGATCATTGACAGGCCTAATCTTCTGTGCTACCTTCTTATACTATGCCCTCCACCTTCAACTTAAGGGATCTGCAGGAAATCTTCACCACCAGACCTGTAACAAAAACCAAGGGTTTCCCCATTGCTCACATGTGTGGCCAAGGTAATGTTTTTGAAAGGTGTAGAAGAAACCCTAGCGGTGCACAATTGGGAGGACCTACTTTTAGACCCCAATCTCACCACTCCAAAACTTTTCCGCAATTCCAAATCTTCATCTTCACTTCTGTCTTCCAAATCTTCAAGTCTTGATTCATCTTCAGAATAAACTCTTTTAAAATTGTGCAGTTTATCCTCATGCTGGAGGCCCAAAAATTGATCTTGATGATCTTCTTTCTTCATAATTTTCTGCAGTTTTACCTCATGCTGGAGGCCCCAAAATTGATCTTGAAGATCTTCACAAAAATATTTTGAATCTTCTTTCTTCATTATCTTCAGATTTTTTTTTTGATTTTCTTGAATTATCTTGAAATTTTTATCTTCTTCTCTTGAGTTTTCTTCTGAACTACAAAAATAACCAGGGGTTTCCCCAATGCTCACAGGTGTGGCCCATGTAATGTTTTTGAAAGGTGTAGAAGAAACCCTAGCAGTGCAAAATTGGGAGGACTTACTTTTAGACCCCAATCTCACCCCTCCAAAACTTTTCCACATATCTTTCAATAAAGATATATAACCAATCTTATTCCTGGAGCTTGAATTAAAAATAATTGAGAATCTTAAGATTGAACAGAGACTTGATAAAAAACTTGATGAATAATTGCAGAGAAGAGAAGCATTAAAAAGAGAAAGCTGAAAATCAACTTGGTATATCTCCAAGGGAGCTGACCTACTACAACCTGGGATTTCCTCATTTTGGGGTGAGTTTGTAGCACCAGGGTGATCAGCCCTTATTACTCTAAAAAAGACAGACTCTTACTAGAGCCTGAGCCACACTCCAAAAAACCAGAGGCGGCACCCACTTCTTTCCTTCTCCTGCAACAATCCATGCACTCGCACATTGAAGATAAACCAGGCCTGGTCTCCCAACCATCCTCTCCAGGGGATGATAACCTCATGTGAAGCCTCCTTTCGTCTTCACCAGTCAACTCCAAGCTGATTCCCAAATCAAATTGATAACCAATTCTTGTCTAAAAATACATCAAAAATGGCCCACCCAAAACAGCTTTAACTGTTCCCTTAGCAATATAAAAATGAACCTTCTGTGAGGCTCCACCAACATGTAGCTTCACAAACTCAGAAGTCCAACCAATTCAGTGACATGGCCACTAATCCCTCTCATATTCCCACCAATACCAGTTTTGATGGGGAGGCCCAAATTAGTAGCCTCAAACAAAGAAATCAGGTTTATCTGAGAACATGAATCCAACAATGCCCTTGCCTCCCTGCCATTCAGAGTGTCATCGACATAACACAGAGGAGCAGAAAAATGAGTTTCTGACCCCTCACCAAACTTTTCAGCAAAATCACAAATGTAGTCCACCTCCCCAGAAGAAACTCTTCTTCTGGTCAACAACTTTTTCTGTCTATTAGCCAAACCTGGACTGATAGCATAAAATTCCCCATAAGTAAGGGAAACCTGACCCTGATTCATCCTTTCCAGGACAGAGTCCATAACATTAACTTGACCAGAAACCACTGGCCTCTCAAAGCGAGCACTTTGCTTCACTACCATGGTCCTAGAAGCTTCTTGAGGACCAGCACCACCAACAGATTTACCATTATCAGAAACCAAACCAGATCCCTCACCAGAACCTCTAACTCCAGCAGGCTTTGAAAATGAAGCCAATGGTACATCCTCCTCATAGTAAGAATCAACCTCCATTAGAATTTGCTCACCATTCATGTCCAATGCACCAAAACTAGGGGGGCCCATGTCAGCCATACCCTTCTGTATCTTTACAGCTCCTCTTTGCTGTACCTCTTCCTAGTTGCACTCAGCTTAGGATCCACCTTTGAAGCATTTGGCTTTGGTTGGGCCTGAGAACTGCTCTTAGGCCTTCCCACCTTCCCTGCTTCCACATCATAAACACCAGTGAAGCATTCTCCACTTGACTTTCCACCACAGGAATACAACTCCAAAGCACCAAAGGAAGTAGAAAAAGAGCCCTTATTTACCTCCTTCCCCTTTCCCTTGACATCATCATCCTCCTTACCAGAAGAATTCCCCTCATCAGGAATCTCCTCAAACCTTGGCCTTCTTTGATTGAGACCACCCCTTCTCCTGAAAAAATCAACAGGAGCCTGCCCCTCACTGGGCTTCACAAATGAACCATCAGGGAACTTGAAAAACATGCCATCTAATTCCACCTTTCCTTCAGACACATCCCTGTTCAATTCCCTACAATAATTGTACCTTTGCCCCCTCCTGCTGCAATAAGAGCAGACCCAAGGATCACTCCTACCAGCCCTCCTATCAAAATCTCTAGGCTGAGAAGGTGCCTTATTGACCTTCTTAGCCTCCTGAACAAAAATATTCAGCTGCTTTGTGAGATCAGCCAACTGCTCCACCACTGGGTCCCTCTCCTGTTTGGGAACATGCACCATATTCTTCTCCTCCTTCTTCACCCTAACTGCCTCTTCAGCCAAATCCTCACTGTATTTGCTAACATATTTGGCACACCCCTTCTGATAGGTGTCCACAGCCAATAACTTCACATGGGCCTCAACAGCCTCCTTCACCTTATTCAAGGCAGGAAACTTCTGGTCCCCATTAGAAAGAGTCTTCATCAAGTCCCTCCTTGAAAGCTCCTTCAACACATCCATCCTGACATCTCTAGCCAGAGAAGACCAAAAAATATCCTTGACAGCATTTTCATGTTCCAGCTCCTCCACTTCCACCAAGTATTCCACCACAGGATCAAACTGTAGCAGAAATTTCTGTAACTATGCAAGTTACCAACACCACCATAAGATTGCCATTCACTGACAACCTTGTTCAGATCAACCATAGTGAACCTGATACCCCATCTATCAACCATCTCCCTACACAATAACTTCCAATCCCTCTTCTTGTAGCCAGACATGGCCACAATCTTCTTCTCCACTTCCCTATCACCAATGTTGAAAATTATCTGCTTCACCATGTCCAGGTAAGAAGCACCATCCACTCCAGCAGCAGTTTCATACTTCTCCAGAAGCCACTTGAAATCCTACCCATTAAACTTGGTACAATCCCAAGTTTTAATCCTAACACACTCCTTGACCATCACAGCAGGAGGACCGTCTCCCCCATTGACAGTCACCACAGGTATAGAGGAACCAGAAGCCCTTCCTTCAGACCAAAACACAAAAAAGAGCCAACCAAAGAAAAGAGAGATTCCAAAGAACTAGCAAGTTCTACCCCACGTTGGGCGCCAGAAATGTAGACAATCCAATAGTACTAGCTATAGGCCTTGACCAAGGGAGTTGGAGAAAAACCAGAGAGAAAATCCCCTGTCCCTTTAGAAAAATAGAGTGAGATTTACTTGCTAAAGTAAGTTGGTTCCTGTTTGCTAAAGCCCCTTTTTAAACACACTTGACTGCTTGATGAGCCAAGAAAGTAGTCACCAGACAGACTACCAGACCAAAGAACTGAAATGTAGACCAATGTCCACACCAGAGAAAGCAAAGATACTTGATGTAGGCTGCAAATCCACACCAGAGACAGCAATAATACTTGATAAAGCTTGCAAGACTACACCCGAGAACCTGTCGCCAAAGTTGAGTTAAATGAAGAACTAACCTTGCAAAAAACACAGCCAAATGTGGCCAAAAACAGTGAAAACTGAGTGAGGAACAAGGATATCACCTCTGTATGGTTGTATGATAATTAAAGTTGCCCCAAACTGTCTTATTCACTATGTAAACACAGACCACTATCTAAGAGCCCATGCACACCAACAAATTTGGCGCCTGTACCAGCCAAATTGAATAAAAACCCTCCAGAAGCGCTCCCCAAACTTCTTAAACAGAGGCGGGCGTGCCGCCTGAAGCGGCCCAGCCTCCCTGAAGCCAGAAAACCAATAAAAACACCTAATCTACTTAGAAAAATTTACTAGAACTACTAAAACCCTTAAAACACAAAATTACGCTATAACAACATTGTGACATGAAATATAGAGCTAAATTAGTCCTATCTAATGGTACTAAGCACTTAACCCTAAGACTTAAGGTTATATCGTAAAACACGAAAAACAAAATTAAACGGCTATCTTTTGTAACTGAAAAATGAGGAAATGACCCATTAAAACTTAGAATATGAATAATATTATCAAGACATGAAATATAGAGAAAAACTGGGGCTATCAAATGGTAGCACCCACATACCGGCTGTCCCAATATTCACGGACTAAAACCAGAAAAATACCCAATTCTTCAACAGATGCCAATTAAGGCACGCACAAACAGCGCCAAACCACACAACAAAGGCCCCCACCAATGTTGGAAGACAACACCGCTCTAAGATATGTCCCAAATTCAGGGCCTCCATAAACCATAACCAACTTCATCACTTCATACCAATATACCCAATTTTTCAATTAAAAATTTAAAAAATTCTTGGAATTCAAATTAATAAGAGGTCCTGCCTCTACCCATCCAGACAAATCATCTCTGGCTACAATTAGATATTCATTTCCTCCCTCATTAATATGAACAGCATCCAAACTAATCATACCAAAAAGATTATTTCCACCAGTTGCATCTCCAGGTTCTTTTTGCCTCAAATAAATTCTTATTTGGTATTATTCACATGAATGAACCCATATTTTAACAGTCAGCTTCATTCCTAAGCCCTAAAATCTATCATAAAATTGTCTATAATTTTCAAAAACTCGTCTATTCCCATGATCTTCATGCAGTGATTTCATAAATAATTCTTGCCCTTTCTTCTGAGTAATAACTACTTGAGAATTTGGATACCTCCTCCTCATAATCAATCTTCTACCAGATAGATAAAATGCTTTTGAATTCCTTTTTATAGAAACCCATTCATCATTATCACTTTTATCTGGCCTCTCTAAATTAAACAAATATTAAACCATTTTTAAATAAAATACCATCTTTACCAGAGTTCATCTTAAAAATTCATTAATATTATATCTACAGGCACTTCCCTATCTCCTTGATCACCTGCACATGAATGAGCCAATAATTTTAATCCTAGACTTTGCCTTTTTATCATTAAAGATTTTGAATTTTCCATCTTTGGCCCTTCCAAAATTTTATCAACCACATTTTCTTCTTTTCCTTTTTACCCTTTTCAGAACCATCATCTTCATCTTTGTCCAACCTCCTTTTTACAAAATTTTTATAAAAACACAACCTCTTTTTAATCCAATTTTCTAAAACTCCATACACCACACAATATGGGAAGCGGACTTGCTAGCAAGTCTGCAACCTTGGACCCAAACTCACCACAGATTGAACACACATTGAGCTATTGATAAAGGAACCATACAATCAGGAATGAACACCACTCAGCAGAACAGTTTTAGGTGGGCGTTCAAGTAGAGTTCAGTTTGGGTTCAGTATGAGTTCAGTCTGAGTTCCATCTGAGTTCCATCTCAGCTCAGGTTGAGGATTTGCTAGCAAGTCCACCCCCTATATTGCGTAGTAATAATAAAATATACACTATTCACCAAATTTTCACTAACCCACAAGATTTTTCCATCCTCATCCATATACACAACATCTCCAATTTCTTTTTTTCCAAATTTATCTACACCTTCATCAAACTCACCAAGTACAATATTTATCATATTTTTATTATTTTCCAGTTTATCCTCATGGTGGAGGTAATTGTCCTCTAAATTATCTAAAAGTATTAATACTACCAGTTTAACCTCATGGGGGAGGTAAGGAAAGTATTAAGCACCTTTTCTACTGGCCTTGATCACAGGTATATCTTCATTGAATTCCTCTGAGTCAGAATCCTCTTCAGTAGGTGGGATTCTTGATAAGCCATATAAAATAGTAAATGTCTTTCCAGGCTTTTGAACTAAATCAAAAGAAATATTCTGAATAAAATCAACCCATCTAGTCATGGGAGAGCTTGGTAAACTAGGGGAGTTGATCATTTGAATTAAAGATTTAGAATGGACTTGTAATTCAAAGTGTTATTCCCATAAATTATTTTGAAGTTTCTTTAAAGTTTTTTCCACACCACAAAGTTTTAATTTTGTTTGAGAATATTTTGATTCAAACTCAGTAAAAACCACAGATTTGTACCTGATTTGTCTTATATAAACAGCTTTATCCATTTGAGACAGAACCACCCAGAAGAATTCTGACTTGAATCCACTGCTAAATAAATCCGGCCTGCATCTTTCCCATAATCTAGCTTGTGCAGGATAATGTCTTCTCCAACTACCTTCTTCAACCTAAAGAAAGCCTCTTCACACTATTCATCCCACTTCCAGTCAGCGTTCTTTGTAGTAAACAGTCTCAAAGGAGAAGACAATGAAGAAAAGTCTTTGTTAAACATTCTGACATAAAAACACACACCTAGAAACCCTCTGACTTCAGTCGTATTCTTGGGTCATGGCCAGGACTGAATTAAACTTACTTTCTTCTTAAACATAATCCTACCCTCTCTCAATACCACATGACATAGGATTTCCAACTCTGGAACAGAACAAGAAAATTTGGAACCTTAAATATTTAAACCAGCCTCTTCAATCCTAAACAAAATCCTCTATAATAACAGCATATTCCCAGAAAAATTTTTGTATCCCTGGATTATACTTTAATACTTTATTACCATAATCTTTTTAAGATCCCTTTATTCTATCATCATCAATAAATATACCAGCATATTGAGGAATTTTGTCTTGTAGAGTCCAAGCCATATGAGCTTGATAAACAGCAAGTGAACTTGTTGCTCCTTGAGGTATTTTTTTTAGCTGTAGTCATCCAGTGGTGTACTAAAAGTTGTTAGAGGTCTAGAGTCTTGATGCAACCCTCTTTTTTCATATCCTCCTATTATATCACCCAAAACATAACACACTCACCCTGAAAAAATCTCTACCAACTTCTCCACGCTAGGTGGTATTCATGAATCTTTTATTGTAACCCTCTTTAGTTCTCTTAAATCATGAACTACTCTAAGCTTGCAATTAGGTTTTTTAATACAAAATACTGGAATTTAATAACTTGATCATGATGGCTTGTATAATCCAGTTTGAATTCTTTCTCTGATGAATTTGATATAATCTCCTTTTAAAGCAGTGGGTATTGTAATTGGCTTCTGTTACCATGGTTCATGGAAAACAACTGAAATCTTGTAGAGCTCCCCATATGAATGCTTTAACACACCTCTCTCCTTTTCTATAAATGCAATAGCCTTCGCCCTCTTAACCATTACATCCAACAAAAACATTTTTTCTTTGCCTGACAGCCATCCTTCAAGTCAAAAATTAACAACCTCTAATCTCTTGACAGTGATCCTAGAAGTTTCAGAAAAATCAGGCAGGTTCTTGACTAAAGGACAGTGATAAAGATATCTTGATAATTTTTTTTTCTCAAAGGCAGATTTAATTCAGCTGGCAGAGGCTCATTGATTGTTCTAACTTTATTTGCTACCTTTTAATATTTTGACACACTAACATCCACTTTTACTTGCGATAATTGATCCATTATATTTTTTCCATTATATAATTTTTCATATCAATTTTCTTCAGCTTCAGAACCATAATCAGAAATAGAGTAAGTGAAAACATAATTTTTATTTTCAATTTTTTCATTAAAACCCCTTTTTCCTTCATCTAATTTATCATATAATTTTCCAGCACCTTATTCCCCTTCATTTTCCACCATAAAATAACCAGTAAATAAAGTTGGTAGTTTAACCTCCTGTTGGAGAAAGAAATAGAATTATCACAAAAATTATTTTTTGTGATTTACTTATACAAAGATTTTTTTTGTTGATTTTGATATGATAATTGCATTTTATCCTCTTGCTTGAGGCCATTAAATAATCCAACATTAATATCACCGTAATAAACCAAATTTCCTTTCCAACTTTCATCCAACATAAAACATCACATTTTTCCCTCAAACAATTTTTTAATTTTATAGATTAATTTGATAAGATTAATAAACATATAGAAGAATATAACACATAATGACATTCCAATGAAATATCAACAAAACAAAATTGAGAATCCACTTGAATTATTTCCAAATGAGCTGACCTATTGCAATCTTGGATCTCTTCTTGAGGAGAGATTGCAACATTAGAGCAATCAGCCCTTTATACCCCAAAAAATGAGGGTCTTCATAGAAAACTTCACCATGCAATAGAGGGGAAGACTTTCTAGCAAGTCAGAAACCTTGAACCCTAATTTATATCTATTTGAGCTCAACTTGAGGAAGTGATGAAACAATAATGAAGAAATAGTGAATTTACCTTGAGAACACCATGAAACTAATTTTAACCTTCCTTGAACCACAGTTGATTAATAGTTAAAAAAATATTCATACTTTTATTAGAGGATTTGTTGAAAGTATAAAAAAATAAATGAGCCCCACTATCAATCTAGCCTTGTGGCTTCATAAAATTTTGAAAAATTGTAAATTTTTTTAATTCTTTGAATCTAATGAAACTCTCAGATACTTTGAATTATAAGATATTTCACGTAAATTTATAGGGTATTCACCCTATGAATATAAAGGTAAAACATCCAATATTCTAAGAAATTATTCATTAAGAAATATTTATTTAAATTCTATATTTCATTAAATTATTATCAGTAAAAAATTGAGAAATAAATGCCTTTACTCATTATATCAATAAATATTATTATTTATTTATCCATTTTCAAAACATTTGTGGAAGTTGAAACACTCTTTAAAATAATTTAACATTAAACTTAGTCAATAGAACAATTTTTAAGATTGACTTACATCCCATATTTATATAATTTAACAGGAAATGGACCCAATTCTATTAAAAATATAACATATAATGATCTTCATTATATTAAAAGAATAAAAAATCTAATTTTTATGAGAATAAAATCTATGGTTAATAAATATTGAAAAATATTTTTGAGTTTTTTTTGGTATGTTTAATGCCATTATAATTTTGAAGTCTCAAAATATATTTTATAATTTTGGTGCTTACATTGCTTTAAAGTGTTCCTTACAACTACTTTCCTACCTCAAAATTCAAATTTCATTCTTCTACCATCTTAAATTTTCTCACCTTTCATTTTATTTAAGTCTACTAAAAACTGTCCCATCCAAAACCCTTATCCCTCTTCTCCACCCCTAATTATCCTATTAAACCCCTCCTCACTTATTTTGCTCCCCTTAACATTCTATTTATTCCCTTCTTCACCATTTTCCACCCAAAATTAATTGATATCACTTCTCACAGGGTAAAATAAAAGACAACTGGTAGGCAAGTTTTTTTTGAAAAATCATAGAGTAATCTATAAAGTAAACTTCAAGGAACTCTATTTTTAGTTTTTGAGATTTGTACAGATAAAAGTTGCAAAAGTGATTTGGAATATTTCGGAAATCTAATTAACCAGTGACTCTTTCAACAGAGATTTAAAATGGTAAGCACATTGCAATACTCAAATACATCATTTAAACCAAAAATCATGGAAAAATTTAAATAGTATTTTTGCCTAATTCCAAAGGTGTAACTAATTGCTTGATTAAATGGCTAATCTTATTTGGAAGACAAATGTAACTTTAATTATCCTCCTCACTCATATCATTTTCCATCATTAGCTACTCTACTTTAATATTTGAATATTGATAAATACTTATTGGAAGAATAAATTTGAATAAACATATCAAAATGTTAAAGCATCATTTATGCATATAGCTTTATGAGTAGAAATGTTCTTAATTTTCTTGAAGAAGAAAAAAAGATTCGATTATATGTCAGGTTGATTTTTGAAACATCATGCAGCCAAAAATCAGTGCTGCAATTTGTGAGGAGTATGAAATTTAGTAAATAATTATATGAATATATTTGATAATTTTAATAAACCCTTAAAAAATCAAAATTTGGTCTAGGTTCTATATTTTTTATATGTTTGAAGCTAGTAGAAATATGCATAGAGAAATATGTTTTCACTAATCCATGAAAATTTTTAATATTTTGGACTAATTGATTTAATATTCCATAAAAAATATGTCTACAAGTTGTGAATCCATTAAAGTTAAATAAGATTCTAAAAATTTGAGATTTTAAAGAAAAGAAACCCCCCCATATTTATAAAACCAATCAAATTTACATTACTGAAGAACAAAGTCAGGTAAATTTTTTGGAAGTATTTTTCACATACATGATTTTTTTTTAAAATGAATAGCATAATTGGAATAAAATTTTCTGTATATATAAAAATATTCATCTAAAAAAAGTTATCTCACATGCTAGAAGGTGTCTCCCCCCAACTGAACCTCTATATGTCAGGAAATAAAATTGATCTTCTAGCAGATGCCAATTTTTTTTCTCATAATAAAAAACTAATTTTAAATAATATATCAAAAGAAATATTTAAAATTTTGAATACATTTTCATATCTGAAATTTATATGTAAATGGATTTTTCAGGATGAAAAAAAAAATTCAACAAGAATTAACATCAAAAAATGTTCTTTCAGAGGTGAAATTGAAGGTGCTACTTCATTCAGCCTGAATTATTACAAACGCTTATTCATAAATATTTTCAATAAATTTTTTGTTTCATTTTAGAATCATAGTATTAAGATTTTACATTATCTAATGTAATCCATTTATCCCATGTAAATTGGAAAGATTTTATCCATGTTGTACCAGAAGTTGAAGACATAAACTTGATATGATTGAACCAAATAATTTAAATACTAATAGATTTAAATGAAATTATCAATTTTTTTAAATTCTCAAGTTTATTTTTTCTATTCTTTTGACTTCCCAGAAATATTTTTTTATGAAATATATCATGTTACCCTATTACAAAGTCACCATGAATAATCAAGCACATGTTTAGTTTATGAAAGTGTAAATTTAAACAATGTAGATTAAAATTTTACAAAAGCATTTCTTTTAAATAAAAATGAAATAAAACAAAAATAATAACAGAAAAAATAGGAAAATTTCAGTCTAGCTCCATAAATACTTACATTTTGACCCTTTTTTATCCTGTGTAAATTTTTTATTAGCCCTTTTTTCACCCTCTGGGGCCCCCACCAGGCCCAAATTTGGGCTAAGAAATGGTGGACAATGTGTCAACTTGTCCTATTAAAGTTGTAAAAAATTTTATCAAAAGAAAAAAACATCCTTCCAACCGTTTTGACTATCTTGACTTGCTCATGAAATAAATTTTTTTATCAAACGTAGCACTCATTGTTGCCTTTTTCCTTCCCATGATACCCCATAATCATATTTTTTTTCATTTTTAATTTATGAAGCAAATACTTGCTTATTATTCAATAAAAATTATATAAAGAGGTTATTTTGGAAAAAAAGTTACTATAACCTATAGTTTTCAAAAAAAAATTATCATTCTTTAAAATTTTATGGCTAAAAAAATGGATGCTGTGTGCCTTCTTTTGATGTAACATTTTTTTAAAAAAATTTATTAATAATAATTAGACACTTCTTATAAATTTTATATTTAGTTAAATTTTTTGGAATTTTTTTCTAAAAAAATAAGATTTTTGATGTCTTTTAAATGATTTTGTGATCCTGTGAATTTTTTTGAATTTTTGTGGATTTTTTCAATTTTTTGAGGAATTTTTTGGACCTAATATTTTTTTTTGGCATTGTTTTGATTTTTTTTGATTGTTTTAATGCTTGAATAGGAATCAAGTCATGTGCCAAAAAGGCCCAGTGTCTTTTCAAGCACATGACTTGATTCCAATTCCTCTAGTGAAAGCTGCCAGATGGACCACAAATTTTCACAGAATTATATTTCTTGTGGTCCATTTAACAACTTGCAAAGAGGAATCGGGTTCCAGCCTTGTGCTTGAAAAGATGCAGCATCTTTTTGGCACCCAATTTCAATCACAATTCAATTCATATGCTTGAAAAAATGCTGCGTCTTTTTGGCACATGACTTCAAATTCAATTCAAGCATTAAAACAGTGAGAAAATATTCAAAAAAAATGCAAAAAAACAAAAAATCATCAAAAGAAAAATAAAAAAATATGTAAAAAAATTAAAAAAAAATTAAAACCAAAAATATCCAAAAAAAATTCAAAAAAAGTAAAAAAAAGTCTAAAAAAGTCTAAAATATTAAAAAAGTACAAATAAAATTCACAAAATACAAAAAAAATCTAAAAAAATTTAAAAATTTCAAAAAACTTCAGAAAACTTCAAAAAAAATTCAAAAAAATTAAAAAAAATGCAATTTGTTTAAAAAAAATTCCTAAAATTCAAAAAATTTAAAAAAACTTAAATGAAGTGCTAATTAATGCCAAAAAATTCATAAAAAAGTTTTTAAAGGCCATAAAAAATTTAAAAAAAATTTAACAATGTTAAAAATTCTAAAAATTCTGAATATAAATAGAATATTAAGAAATGATTTTGATAATAAGCAGAAATTAAAATAGAAGCTTAATAAATTTTAAAAATTGAATAAAAAATTTGATACAAGTGAAAAAATTGATCAAATTATTCTAAAAATATATAAAATAAAAAATAAGATAAATATGTCTTTTTTTAAATAGATTTGGTATTCATATATTTTTATCATTTGAAAATTCTTGACTCATACCAACTACTGCTTTATTTTTTTTAAAGAGAATTGATGCATAGTTGATAAAAATTTTGATCCTTTATTCATGAGGCAACCATTATTTCAAAAAATAGGGCCACTGGAGTTACTACTGAGGTTAATCTTGTGGTAGTCAGAGTGACAAAAAACAACTTGCCTACAAGTTTTCTTTTATTTTACTCTGTGCCATTTTCTCCCGTTTTAACCCCTTTTACTCTATAGATAGAGAAGGGGGTGATTTGGAAAGCCATAGGGGTTAAATGAAAATTGAAAGGCTGGATTGAGGTGGGGAGAAGATGTCATGCGCCACGTGACACTTGAGGCAAAAGCAGCTCATTAAATCAATAATACAGAGGTCTAAATCCATACTCGAAGCGCAGAAAACAATTTAACATAGCAACTGCAACTTTACTTTGTGTACTCACTATTCAACCACGCTAATCTAAACTTTAAATCTAAATTAGTCAATCTCTCAATATTGTATTTAGTCTTTTCTTCGATAAGCAAAGCACAGTGCAACAGTTAATGCAATATTCAGCTAAAAGGTTTATTAAGTATCTCTGGGTTATTAACAGGGGTAGTGAGCATGGACGGGATGGTTAGTGGAAGATTAAAGGGTTAACGGATGTTAGTGAGGAGGGTCCAGGTGTAACGGGTGTATTTTCGGGGGTCTGTGGTGTGCGTAATGATGGAAGGGTATGAGGTCAATGCGAGGAGGAGTAATGGATATAAAAGGGGTTGGATTTTGGCTCAATATTTCTTTAGAATTAAATTATAAAACATTATATAGTTAATAGTGGTAAAGCTTCAGGTTAAATCATTATTATTGTACATTTCCTTATTTTCTCTGTAATCATTTCTAAAACTTAAATCTTTATTATTGAGTTTCCAACCCTTTGTGAGATCTTAAGAATATTAATACAACCTTTAAATTATATTAGAATTCTTAATGAACATATCTCGAAGCAGTAGCTCTTCCTTTGAATCATCTTTGAATCACTTCCTCAAACATTTCCTGTGTTCTTCAAAGAAGTTTCTAAACTCCTCCCTCTATCTCACTTCCAGGAACACCCTTGACCATGTGTGTAGGTTGTCCAGTGACAGTATAATTTAATTTTCTGTAGTTCTCATTCTTAGCACTACTACGTCCTTTTTCAAGTGTCTCTAAATTTTTTAAAATGGCACCTGTTCAACGCACTCCTCCTCCGATTCTTTTTATGGAGGATACCCCTTCAGTTGTCTTATAGACTCTGGAGCTTCAATTTCTTTTTAAGCTTTTCTTTTGTAAAGAAGTTAAAACTGACATTCACAGATATTGATCAAACTCCAATTTATTTGGTTGAATCAGAGGAACCCAAATATTGGGTAAGTAAGAAAGTTTTATGGGTTTTCAACTTTCCAAATTTTCCCCCCTTTGAGTGGGAATTATCAGTCTTGGACGCCCCAAGAATGGAAGATACCATCCTTGGCCATGACTTTTTAACACATTGGAATCCTGAAATTTATTGATCACGGGGATTGATCACCCCACGCGCTAAGTATATTTCGGATTCTTCAATGCAGGTCAATAGGGAGTTAAACAACCTGCCTGAAAATGTCCTGCTAAAGGACAAATCTCTTCCAGATTACTTGAAAGCATCTGATCTTTCTCTTAATGAGCAACTGGATAACCCTTCTAGCTTGATCACTTCATTCAAAGAGGATTTAAATTGCCTCAAAGTAGTCAGATTATGCTCTCTCAATTCTGGTCTTCCCTCGACAGTTTCTCTTGAAGATGATGAGGACAACCAAATCAACGTTGAAGCCATTAAATCAACTCTACTGGAAATCTATCACAATTTCCTTGATGTTTTCTCAATCTTTAAGGCCAATAAGTTACCACCTCATCGACTCTATGACAATCAAATATAGTTAATAGGTCCAGTACCTCCGGCAGGTCCTGTCTATTTTTTGTCGAAGGACAAATCTCAAGTTCTTCAAGACTACATTGCAGAGAATGTAGCCAAAGGTTTCATCAGAGCCAGTAAATCTCCAACCGGCTCCCCTGTTCTTTTTGTAAAGAAAAAAGATGGTAGCCTTAGGTTGTGTGTTTACTATATAAAGCTCAACACAGTCACAAAGAATATTGCATATCCTGTTCCTCCTATGTCATTGCTTCTTACCCTTTTTAATGGTGCTAATTTCTTTTCTAAAATTGATCTTAGAGACGCTTGTAATTGTATTCGCACTGAAGAAGGTCATGAACCACTGACTGCAATGCGCACTAGATTTGGTAGTTTTGAATATTTAGTCATGCCTTTTGGATTATGTAATGCACCATCTACTTTTCAAACTTTTGTTAATGAAATCTTTCAAGATGTTGTTGAAAAATTTGTTGTCGTCTACTTAGACGATATTTTAATTTTCTTGAAGACACTAGATGAGCATATTCATCATGTTTGACAGGTTCTAAATCGCCTTTGAGATCACATTCTCTACGCCAAGCACAATAAATGCGAATTCCATCTCAAATCTTTTGATTTTTTAGGGTTTACGTTATCAACTGATGGTTTAGTAATGGACAACAAGAAGGTCCAAAAAGTCCTGGAATGGCCTGAGCCCAAAACTGTTTAATTGTTACAAGGATTTTTGGGTTTTTCTAATTTCTATAGAAGATTTATTAAAGATTACTCTAAAACTATTTCCAATCTTACTTCTCTTCTTAGAAAAGATATTCCTTTTGTTTTTACTTCTACAGCACAAAAAAAATTCAAAGCATTGAAGACTGCATTCACCACAGCTCCAATTTTTAAACAATTTGATCCTTCTGCTTTGACAATAGTCAAGACAGACGCTAGCAATCATGCTATTTCAGGGGTCATTTATCAATTCAATCCTGAAACAAAATTGTTTCATCCTGTTGCTTTTGAGTCACGCAAACTCATGGCAGCAGAATTAAATTATGAAATTCATGATAAAGAGCTTTTAGCTATTGTTCATTGTCTTAAAAAATGGTGCTGTTTTCTTTACAGCCTAGATAGTCCTTTTCAAATACTGACTGACCATAATACTTTGAAATACATTATGTCTTCCAAAGTGTTAACCAGGCTTCAAGACAGATATCCTTTCACGTTGGGACAAAATTTAACCACAGCGGGAGGACGCATTTCCTGACAAGAACCCAGCAAATGTGAAATCAATCTTCAACAAATCAATGTTAAAAACTCATCAACTTAATTTGATGACAATTCAATCTTTTCAAAATCCACTATCCAACATCCTCAAAGATCAGTCAAAGGACAATTATTGTTTAGGGTCAAAAGACAAAATACTCTTAAAGCAAGGGGCCAAAAGAATTAGTATTGAATCAGGTCTATTAGTTTTTAAAGGTAGAGTAGTCATACCCAACAATAATAAAATAAAATTATGGATTTTTAATAGTCAACATGATTCTCCATTAGCTGGGCATTTTGGGGTTGATAAAACTTACTAGTTAATAGCGAGGGATTTTTTCTGGGCAGGAATGACCAGAGAAATCAAGGCCTATATAAGATCTTGTTATGAATGTAATAGGAATAAGGCTCCCTGTCACCGGAAACATGGGTTGCTTCAACCACTTCCAATCCCCTCTAAACCTTGGGAATCTTTTTCAATGGATTTTATTTATCAACTTCCGCTTTCTAATAATTTTGATTCGTTATTAGTAATAGTAGATAGATTTTCAAAAATGTCTATTTTCATTAAAACCACTACTACTTCTACAGCAGAAAATTTGTCAAAATTGTTTCTAGAATATGTATTTTCCAAACATGGCTTACCTAATTATATTCTTACAGATAGAGGCTCATTTTTTGTATCCACATTCTGGACTCAATTGTGTTGACAACTCAATATCATGAGGAAACTCTCCACGGCCTATCATCCTAAAACCGATGGGCAAACTGAAAGGGTCAACTAAATCCTTGAACAACACCTTCGAATGTATGTCAGTTATTAACAAGACAATTGGACCACATGGTTACCATTGGCCAAATTTGCTTATAATAACTCAACTCATTTTTCGACACAACAATCTCCCTTTGAAACGGTTTATGGAAGACATCCTTAATAGAACTCAATCCATGTAGGAACTAGTCATCCTGCGGAACATTATCTTTGAACCATATAAAGACTCCAAGGAGAGCTTAAATAAAAATTGCAATTAGCAATTTGAAGGTACAAGTAACATGCTGACAAACATTGAAAATCTGCTTCTTCCTTTAAACCAGGCAACAAAGTATGGCTTAATGCACAAAACATTTGAAAGACTTGACCATCAAAGAAACTGGCTGAAAAACGCTTGTGACCATTTGAAATCGACTCCAGAGTCTATAAAACTGCATTTTGACTCAAGCTACCTCCTAAATGGCAGGCTATTCACCCTTTTTTTCACATATCTCTCCTGGAACTGGCTCAAGAAACATACCTGGGCAGGAACCAACCTCCTCCAGAACCGGTCAAAGTAGAAAACCATCTAGAGTGAAAAGTAAGACATATCCTTGATTCAAGAATACGCAATGTGAAGCTTCAATACCTTGTGGAATGGGAAGGCTTCCTCAATGACTCAAAAAAAATCCTGGGAACCAGCCATCAATGTTTCTAACGCCCCTGAACTCCTAAAATCTTTTAATCTTAAATATCCTTTAAAACCAAAACCTTAGAACTCTCTTCTATTTTTTTCTTTTCTTTCTCTTTTCTTTCTTTTCTTAAAATTCTAAAACTTCTTTACTTCTAAAAAAATCTTTACTTTGTTTTCTCTTTTCTTCTTTCTTCTTTTCAAAAGCCTTTTCAACCTTCTTTAAGAATAACTAATATAAAATAAAATAAACTAAACTAATATTAAATTAAAAAGTTAAATTAAAAATAAAATAATAAAATAATAAAAAAACAAAGTCTTAAAAAATTCATTAAAATAAAATCTTAAAAATCAATAATTTCTTTAATTTTCTTTCTTTTCTCCTTTCAAACTTTTTTTCTTTTTCAAAATACAATTTTTATTTCCTTATTTCTTTTTCTTCAAACTATCAAAATTTTTCATGAACTCAATATGACAATCTTTCTCAATCTTCACTTCAACCTTTAAATCTCTCTTTTAAAATTCTTCAAACAAATTACTTCTTTCTTTCAAATTCTTTTTTCAAAACTATTTTTCTCTTTCTTTTCAAATAGCCAAAATTTCTCAAAAACTTTAATAAATAAACTTTCACAAATAACAAATTTTTCTCTCATTAAAATTTCATTTCAAACAAAATTGTTTCAATCAACTATTTTTTTTTCTTCTTCTTACTTATATTTTTTCTTTTCAAAACTTAAACTAAAATTTTCTCAGTTAAATATTTTTTCTTTTCTTCTGTCATTCAAATTTTCTCCTTTCAAAATTTAAAACAAAATTTTATTCAAATATTTTTTTTCTTTCTTTTTCTTTTTCTTTTTTAAAATCTTATAAAATATATATTAAAATTTCAATTAAAACAACAAAATAAAATAAATAAATAAATACAAAAATTGCTTTCTACTTTTTTCCTTCCCTCTTTCTTTCTTTTTTCTCTTTCCATTTCAAATTTTCTCCTGTATTTTCTCCCGAATCAATTTCTTCATTTTTTCCAATACCACCCTTATTTCCATCCTGCATTTTTCAAATACCTCCTCCTCTCCTACCGGTACCACTTCTCCAATCTCCAGTAATTCTTCTGACACATCAAATGAGGAGTCATTGAAAATCTTGTCAATCTCATCACTTAAATTTTCGATGAATTGAGCTTGTTGACACTGCCGAGGTTTCTTCAACCATAAATTGTCAAGGGTTTCCTTGTTTTCCTCCCTTGAATCAACTGGTAGCGATGGTGCAGCTGCCACAATTGGAGCTTCCGCAATGACATCTGAATTCTAAAAACATACAGTCATCAGTAACAAAATTTTGAAACAAGAAAAGGCAGACTTACTTCAAAAACCAGGTCGGCCTCTAAAAATAGCCTCAGGGTGACCTCTACTATCACTTCCTTCTCCTCTTCATCATCTTTGATGATCATCCACCGCTTCTTCAGAGTCTGGTTTGAGATGGTAACTTCATCCTCATACTCTTTGACCAGTTCATCCACCTCCTCTTCCACCCCTCATTTTCTACCTGTGGCCTGGGTTACCCAAGTCAGAGAAAGTAGTATGTGTCTCACGCTCAACAGAGCTTGAGTTTTATACTTGGACATCTGTCACGCACCACATGACACTTGAGGCAAAAGCAGCTCATTAAATCAATAATACAGAGGTCTAAATACATACTTGAAGCGCAGAAAATGATTCTACATAGCAACTGCAACTTTCCTTTGTGTACTCACTATTCAACCGCGCTAATATAAACTTTAAATCTAAATTAGTCATTCTCTGAATAGTGTGTTTAGTCTTTTCTTTAATAAGTGAAGCACAGCAAAACAGTTAATGCAATATTTGGCTAAAAGGTTTATTAAGTATCTGTGGGTTATTAACAGGGGTGGTGAGCATGGATGGGATTGTTAGTGGAGGATTAAAGGTTTAACGGTGTGGTCTTCCAACATTGGCAGGGGCCTTTGTTGTGTGATTTGGCGCTGTTTGTGCATGTCTTAATTGACATCTGTTAAGGAATTGGGTATTTTTCTGGTTTTATTCCGTGGATATATTTGGTCTGCGGGTATGTGGGTACTATCATTGGATAGCCCAGGTTTTTCTCTATATTTTATGTCTTGAAGACATTTTTCATATTCTAAGTTTTAAGGGGTCATTTCCTCATTTTTCATTTTTAAAAGATAGCTTTTTTATTTTGTTTTTCCTGTTTTAAGGGCTAACTTTAAGTCTTAGGGTTAAGTTCTTAGTACCTTTAGATAGGGCTAATTTAGCTCTATATTTTATGTGACGATGTTTTTATAGTGAAATTCCGTGTTTTAAAGATTTTAGTAGTTGTAGCTAATTTTTCTAAGTAGATTAGTTGTTTTTATTAGTTTTCTGGCTTCAGGGAGGCCGGGCTGCTTCAGGCGGCACCTCCGACGTCGGGCGGCCCGCCCGCCTCTGTTTTAGAAGGTTGGGGAGTGCTTCTGGAGGGTTTTTTATTCAATTTGGTAGGTACAGGCGCCAGATTTGTGGGTGTACATGGGCTCTTAGATAGTGGTATGTGTGTACATAGTCAATAAGACAGTTTGGGGGCAACCTTGATTATCATACAACCATCTGGAGGTGATATCCTTGTTCCTCACTCAGTTTTCACTGTTTTCTGGCCACAATTTGGCTGTGTTTGTTGCAAGTGAGTTCTTCATTTAACTTAACTTTGAAAACTGTTTTCTCTGTTATAGTCTTTCAAGCTATAGCAAGTATTATTTCTGTCTCTGGGGTGGATTTGCAGCCTACATCAAGTATCTTTTTTGTCTCTGGTGTGGAAATTGGTCTAAATTTCAGCTCTTTGCTCTGTTAGTCTGTCTGGTGACTACTTTCTTGGCTCATCAAGCAGTAAAGTGTGTTTAAAGGAGCTTTAGCAAAACAGGAACCAACTTACTTTAGCAAGTAAATCTCACTCTATTTTTCTAAAGGGACAGGGGATTTTCTCTCTGGTTTTTCTCCAACTCCCTTGGTCAAGGCCTATAGCTAACACTATAGGATTTTCTACATTTCTGGCGCCCAACGTGGGGTGGAACTTGCTAGTTCTTTGGAATCTCTCTTTTCTTTGGTTGGCTCTTTTTGGTGTTTTGGTCTGAAGGAATACCTTCTGGTTCCTCTATACCTGTGGTGACTGTCAGTGGGGGAGACGGTACCCCTGCTGTGATGGTCAAGGAGTGTGTTAGGATTAAAACTTGGGATGGTACCAAGTTTAATGGGTAGGATTTCAAGTGGCTTCTGGAGAAGTATGAAACTGCTGCTGGAGTGGATGGTGCTTCTTACCTGGACATGGTGAAGCAGATAATTTTCAACATTGGTGATAGGGAAGTGGAGAAGGAGATTGTGGCCATGTCTGGCTACAAGAAGAGTGATTGGAAGTTATTGTGTAGGGAGATGGTGGATAGATGGGGTTTCAGGTTCAATATGGTTGATCTGAACAAGGTTGTAAGTTAATGGAAATCTTATGGTGGTGTTGGGAACTTGCATAGTTAAAGGAAGTTTCTGCTACAGTTTGTTCCTGTGGTGGAATATTTGGTGGAAGTGGAGGAGCTGGCACATGAAAATGCTTCCAAGGATGTTTTTTGGTCTTCCCTGGCTAGAGATGTCAGGATGGATGTGTTGAAGGAGTTTTCAAGAAAGGAATTGATGAAGACTCTTTCTAATGAGGACTAGAAGTTTCCTGCCTTGGATAAGGTGAAGGAGGCTTTTGAGGCCCATTTGAAGTCATTGGATGTGGACACCTATCAGGAGGGGTGTGCCAAGTATGTCAGCAAAGTCAGTGAGGCTTTGGCTGAAGAGGAAGTTAGGGAGAAGAAGGAGGAGAAGAATATGGTGAAGGTTCCAAAACAGGATAGGGACCCAATGGTGGAACAGTTAGCTGGCCTGAAAAAGCAGCTCCACATTTTTGTGCAGGAGGCTAATAAGGTCAATAAGGCACCTTCTCAGCCTAGAGATTTTGATAGGAGGGCTGGTAGGAGTGATCCTTGGGTCTGCTCTTATTGCAGCAGGAGGGGGCACAGGTCCAATGATTTTTGGGCATTAAGCAGGGATGTGTCTGAAGGAAAAGTGGAGTTTTATGGCAGTGTTTTCAAGTTCCCTGATGGTTCTTTTGTGAAGCCCAGTGAGGGGCAGGCTCCTGTTGATTTGGTCAGGAGAAGGGGTGGTCTCAATCAAAGGAGGCCAAGGTTTGAGGAGATCCCTGATCAAGGGAAGTCTTCTGGTAAGGAGGATGAGGATGTCAAGGGAAAGGGGAAGGACGTCAATAAGGTCTCTTTTTCTACTTCCTATGGTGGTTTTGAGTTGTAATCTTGTGGTGGACAGTAAAGTGGTGAATACTTGGCTGGTGTTTATGATGTGGAATCAGGAAAGGTGAGAAAGCCTAAGAGTGGTTCTCAGGCACAACCAAAGACTAAGGCTTCAAAGGTGGATCCTAAGCTGAGTGCAGCTAGGAAGAGGTACAGCAAAGAGGAGCTGTACAAGATGCAGAAGGGTATGGCTGACATGGGCCCCCCTAGTTTTGGCGCATTGGACATGAATGGTGAGCCAATGCCAATGGAGGTGGATTCTGACTCTGTAGAGGATGTCCCTTTGGCTTCATTGCCAAAGCCTTCTGGAGTTAGAGGTTCAGGTGAGGGATCTGGTTTGGTTCCTGTTGATTGTAAATCTGTTGGTGGTGCTGGTCATCAAGAATCTTCTAGGCTCAAGGTGGTGAAGCCAAGGGCTCAATTTGAGAGGCCAGTGGTTTCTAGTCAAGTCAATGTTATTGACTCTGTCCTGTAGAGGATGAATCAGCGTCAGGTTTCACTATTATATGGGGAATTGTATGCTATCAGTCCAGGGTTGGCTGATAGGCAGAAAAAGTTGTTGACCAGGAGAAGAGTTTCTTCTGGGGAGATAGAATACATTTGTGATTCTGCTGAAAAGTTTGGTGAGGGGTTGGAAACTCATTTTTCTGCTCCTCTGGAATATTTCAATGTCACTCTGAAGGGCAGGGAGGCAAGGGCATTGGTGGATTCAGGTTCTCAGATAAACCTGATTTCTTTGTTTGAGGCAACTCATTTGGGCCTCCCCATAAAAACTGGTATTGGTGGGAATTTGAGAGGGATTGGTGGTCATGTCACTGAATTGGTTGGAACTTCAGAGTTTGTAAAGTTAGATGTTGGCAGAGCCTCAGGGAAGGTTCATTTTTACATTGCTAAAGGTAATGTTAAAGTAGTTTTAGGCAGGCCATTCTTTATTGATTTTCAGGCAAGAATTGGTTATCAATTTGATTTGGGAATCAGTTTGGAGTTGACTGGTGAAGATGAAAAGAGACTTCACATGAGGTTATCATCCCCTGGAGAGGATGGTTGGGAGACCAGGCCTGGTTTATCTTCAATGTGCCAGTGCATGGATTGTTGAAGGAGAAGGAAGGAAGTTGGTTCCGCCTCTGGTTTTTTGGAGTGTGGCTCAGGCTCTATTGAGAGTCTGTCTTTTTTAGAGTAATGAGGGCTGATCACCCTAGTGCTACAACGTTTCCCCAAGATGAGGAAATCTCAGGTTGTAGTAGGTCAGCTCCCTTGGAGATATACCAAGTTGATCTCTTTTTCATTTTTCTCTTCTCTGCAAGTATTCATCAAGTTTTTTATCAAGTCTCTGTTCTCTTTCAAGATTCTCAATTTTTTTTAATTCAAGCTCAAGGAAGAAGATTGCTTATATATCTATATTGAAAGATATGCGGAAAAGTTTTGGGGCGGTGAGATTGGGATCTAAATGTAAGTCATCCCAATTGTGCACCGCTAGGGTTTCTTCCACACCTTCAAAAACATTACCTGAGCCAAACCTGTGAGCATTGGGGAAACCCCTGGTTATTTTTGTAGTTCAGAAGAAAACTCAAGAAAAGAAGATAAAAATTTCAAGATAATTCAAGAAAATCAAAAAAAAAAATTTGAAGATAATGAAGAAAGAAGATTTAAAATGTTTTTGTGAAGATCGTCAAGATCAATTTTTGGGCCTCCAGCATGAGGTAAGACTGCAGAAAATTATGAAGAAAAAAGATCATGAAGTTCAATTTTTGGGCCTCCAGCATGAGGATAAAATGCACAATTTTAAAAGAGCTGATTCTGAAGATGAATCAAGATTTGAAGATTTGGAATACAGAAGTGAAGATGAAGATTTTGAATTGTGGAAAAGTTTTGGAGTGGTGAGATTGGGGTCTAAAAGTAAGTCCTCCCAATTGTGCACCGCTAGGGTTTCTTCTACACCTTTCAAAAAAATTACCTTGGCCACACATGTGAGCAATGGGGAAACCCTTTGTTTTTGTTACAGGTCTGGTGGTGAAGATTTCCTGAAGATCCCTTAAGTTGAAGGTGGAGCAGCATAGTATAAGAAGGTAGCACAGAAGATTAGGCCTGTCGGTTTGAATCCTCCCTTGAAGAGACCTCCTTTGTCAAGAGATCCGTACTGTACTCCATTAGTGAAGAATCCTCCATAATTTGTAGAGACGGCTAGGGTGACTGCGGAAAGACTGAAGGTTGTTAATTTTAGTCCTAATGGGTGGTTGTCTGAAGAATAAAATAAGTTTTTGTTGCACTTTATTGTGATAAGGGAAAAGGAGGTGGCATTTGTTGAGGAGGAAAGGGGTGTATTGAAGCACTCTTATGGGGAACCTTACTTGATTCCTGTGGTTTGTCATGAACCTTGGCAAATCAAACCTATTCCGATTCCAGCTGCTATCAGAGAGAATTTTGTGGATATTTTTAGGGAAAGATTCAGGACTGGGTTATACAAACAATCAACATCCAGTTACTCAAGTCTGCTTTTCTGTTTAAAGAAGCAGAATGGAAAGTTGAGGGTCGTTCATGATCTTAGAGCCTTTAATAGAGTCACTATCAAGGACGCTGGTAAGCCACCAAGTGCAGAGGATTTTGTTGAAGCTTTTGCTGGAAGGGTGTGTTATGGTTTGGGTGATATTATGGGTGGTTATGATGAGAGGGAACTTCATACGGATTCAAGGCCTCTCACAACGTTTGAGATTCCTTGGGGAAGCTTTCAGCTCACTAGGTTGCCTCAAGGAGCAACTAATTCAGTGGCAGTATATCAAGCACAGATGGCTTGGATTTTGCAGGATGAGGTTCCTACTCATGCTGGTATTTTTATTGATGATGGTGGAATTAAAGGACCATCCACTGATTATGATAATGAGGTGTTAGCGGAGAACCCTGGAATAAGGAGGTTTGTTTGGGAATATGAAATAACTATAGAGAGAGTGTTGTTTAGGATTGAAGAGGCTGGTTTGACAATTTTAGGGTCAAAATTTTGTTGTTGTGTTCCTGCTTTGGAAATTCTGGGTCATGTGGTATGTAAAGAGGGAAGGATTATGGCAAAGAAGAAGATTAATAAAATACAGTCATGGCCAAGGTCTAAAAATACTACTGAAGTCAGGGGATTTTTGGGTGTATGTGTATTTGTCAGGATTTTTATTAAGGATTTTTCTTTGTTGGCTTCACCTTTAAGGAGGTTGACCAGGAAAGATGCAGATTGAGAATGGACTGAAGAGTGTGAAGATTCTTTTCAGAAGTTGAAAAGGGTTGTTGGTGAAGATATTGTTCTACATAAGTTGGATTATGGCGTTGGTTCTGGAAAAATTTATCTGGCAGTAGACTCAAGCTATATTGCTGCTGGTGCTGTTTTGTCTCAGGAGGATAAGACTGGGAGGGTCAGGCCAGTAAGATATGAGTCTGTGGTGTTTAATGAGGTGGAATCTAGGTATTCTCAACCTAAGTTGGAATGGTGTGGTGTAGAAAAAATTTTAAAGAAGCTACAGACTGTTTTGTGGGGGCAGAATTTTGAGCTGCAGGTGGATGCAAAATCTTTGGTTCAGATGATCAATACACCTAGTCTTCCAAATGCTCCAATGACTAGGTGGGTGGCATTTATTGGACACATTTCTTTTGACCTGGTACACAAACCAGGTAAAAATTTTACAATGCCTGATGGATTATCAAGGAACTGGCTGGATCTGATCTTGATTCTGTTTATCGGGATGTTTTTGTTGATGAAGATAGAGTTGTTGTTTAGGACAGCTCAAATTTGTAAAAGGGTGTTTTTGTTAGTGAACTGGATTCTCACAAGGTTCAGTGGAAAGAGAAGGACGTGTAAAGATTTAAGGATTGGTGTCCTGGTTGTGCTGCTCAATTGGCTTATGTTCACACTGGTGATTTTGATGACAGACTTGTACCCTTGGATGTTGTTTTATTGGATTTTTAAGATGGGACCTGGGGTCAGTCTGGGTTTTATTTCATTTTGGTGGAATATCTGTTGACCTTGGAGAGGCCAGATAGTTGTGATGATGATACTTGGTTGGCAATAAAGAAGAAGAGTCCTGGATTATATGTGTCAGGAAGAAGGTTGATGAGGAGGAGACATCCTAATCCTCAAGTTGTGTAGACTCAGAATAAGGGTCAAGAAGTTGTGTTGAAGTCTTTGCATGAAGACCTTGGTCATAGAGGCTTTGGGGAGACTTATAGAAGAGTAGCTTACAGATTTTGGTGGCCAGGTATGAAGTTGGCTGTGCAGGGTTGGGTTTAATCTTGTGAAGAATGTCAAAGAAGAAGTCACTTGAAACCTAAAGAGGTGAGCCATGCTACTGGTGAATCAACTGTTTTTGGAAGGGTTAGTCTGGATGATGTCCATATTAAAGAGGGCAGGTATAAATACTTGATTGTTGCTAGGGA
This sequence comes from Hemileia vastatrix, assembly GCA_030280995.1. NCBI lineage: Eukaryota > Fungi > Basidiomycota > Pucciniomycetes > Pucciniales > Zaghouaniaceae > Hemileia > Hemileia vastatrix. Next base: position 17,317,008 of record JASXTE010000013.1, on the reverse strand, counting down.
TGATTTGTCTGGTTGGGTTGAGGCAGTGCCTCTGGTTAATTTGACTTCCAAGAATGTGGCAGAGCTTTTGAAGAAGGAGTGGATTTATAGGTATGGGTTGATGAAGTTTGTGACTGTTGATGGCAGGCTGGAGTTTGGTGCCAAATTTAAAGAAGCTGTGGCTAGTATTGGTTCTAAAGTTGTAGTGGCTACACCTTATTATCTTGAATCTGAAGGCATTTTTGAATGAAGTCATCAAGTTATCAAGAATGCTTTGGTGATGATGTGCGAAGATAGTGCTGAAAAGTGGAGGCATTATTTACCCTTGGTGTTATTTACTGATAGGGTCACTGTGAAGAGGACAACTGGCTATTCTACTTATGAATTAATGTTTGTTTAAAAAGGGGTTCCACCAGTGGACTTAGAATCTGTCTCTTATCTTGGAATTGATTGGGATGACGTGCACTCAACAGAAGATTTTCTCTGTGCCAAGATGCAACAGTGGGAATGTAGAGAGGGATGTCAAGAGAAGGCATACTCTAGAATGATGAAGATAAGAAATAAATCAATCAGATACTGGGACATGAAGTTGGCTCATAGACTCAGGAATCCCTTGAAACCTGGTTGTTTGCTTTTGGTGTATAATAGAATTTTGGAGAGTCAGTGGGGAAAAATGTTTGCTGAAAGATGGAATGGACCTTACCGAGTCAAATCTCAGGTGTCTGGAGGCTCTTATGTTTTGGAAGAGTTGGATGGTGCAGTCTTAAAGAAGAGAGTGGCTGAAGATCAGGTGAAGAGATTTTATCCCAGAGGCACAAGGAATGAAGAAGATTGACTCCGCAATGAGGATAAACTATGGAACGTTCTTTAAGTTTTGGAATTTTTGGTGTTGCAGAGCAACTTTTGTGTTGGAAACTTTTTTTTAGAAGGTAACCATGGGTGGGGCTTCTAGATTTGATCTTGGCAAGTGTAGGGGAAACTGATGGGCTGGCTGCTCTATAGAACAGTTACCCCAGATTGTCTGGTTCCAACCCTTTCTCTTAATTTGGTTGAACCCTAGTATTGGTTTTTTTTCACAGGTTTTAGTCCTCTATGACTTTAATCTGGAATTTCCTTTGGTTTTCAAGTGCTGGACTCTTCACTCTTATTGGTTTTGGTTTATTGTGCTGGATGTTGTGTTTTTGTTAGAAGGTACCCAGGGGGGGGGCTTCTAGATTTCATTTTGGCAAGTGTGGGGGTAACTGATGAGCTGGCTTCTCTATAGAAAAGTTACCCCAGAATGTCTGTCTCAAGTCTTTTGTTTTTCCTAGTTGAATTCCAGTTCTTTTGTTTATTATTCAGGTTTCAAGTCCACTATGACTTTAAACTGGTTTGGGACTGGCTTCTTTATCTTTGGATTTTTCAGATTGGCGGTGGATCACTGGTGGTCTCCCATCATTTTTACTTATTGGAGGGAGCCCACCAAGTGATCATTTCTATGGACCCGACTTTCTCTTATTGGACCATCTACGGAGCTGGACTGTCTTTGATTTTGTAGTTATGTTTTTGCTAGATAGTAGTTTCAGATTATTTTCTTTTTTCTCTTTTTTTCTTATAATTTTTTTATGGGGGTTATTAAAATTATAGAATTAAAAAAAAATAGGGTGTTACCACATCAGAGTCACCTGGATGTGGGCAAGCATTGGTGGGGAAAGACTCATCAATTGGCCGGACAATGCTATTATATCATTTTAGTTTATTTTATTTTTATTTTCTTTAATTTCATTTTTTTTATTCTCATTATTACCCTTAATTTATGTTTCTTATTTTGAATTTTTTTTAAATTTTTTAAGGTGTATCCACATCAAGGTGCACTTGGATGTGGGCAAGGTATTAGGGGATCAGCTCATCAATTGGCTGGGGGATACCAGTTGTATAATTTTTATATTTTATTATATTTCATTTATTTTTATTTTATTTTATTTATAAATTTTTAATTTCAGTATATTAGTAGATTAAAAATAATAATAATAATAATAATAATTATAATATATATTAGAATTTATAGTTAATAATTTTTTTATTACTTATTTATTATTATGTTTCTAATCTTTTTGCAGGAGCTCATTGTCTGGATGATGAAGCTTCTGGAGGCTGGTCCGGATTATGATGTTGTTTTTGTTTTTTGTTGGGGTATTGGGAAGCACTGTGTTCTTTGAAGTGCATCCTGCTGGAGAGATTATATGGATTGTAATGGGCAGGAATTGGATTAGAAGGAAGTTCAGAAGAGGAAGAAGAAGAGGCAGTAATGGATTGTTGGAAGGTGTGCTTAATGATCTTAGACATCTTCCAGTGGTCGTCCAATAGTTGTTTCCTCAAGGTTTTGTCAAATTGATTTAATGGTCCATTGAGGGCAAAGGCTTTCAGCATGTTTGAACACATGGTGCTGAGGTGTTGTTTCATGTCTCCATAATCCAAGGTCAAAGAAGTTTCTAGAGGTTGGCCAACTCCAATAGTAAATTCAGGAGGAGGGGTGCCAACTAGACAAGAAGAATTGGATCAGTAATTATTTTTGTTGAAGAAATGGGATGAATTAATTTGGTACTTACAGATTGGAAGCTCATCAAATTTGTAAGCAGCCGGAATTTGAACTTCTGAAGATTTTTGAATGGTCATAGTAGGTGGATCAATCAGGGAAAGATATGGATTCTCTTGGTCTTCCTCTGAAATATTTTGAGAAGGTGAACTTGGAGGCTGATGTTCCTGGGGCCTAGTTGGAGCAGTGGGATTGTTGTTGTTGTTGTGGTTGTTATTTCTGTTGGATTCAGCTGGAGGAGATGCTGGTGATGGAGTACCAGGGTTGTTAAAAGATGGAGCAGGAGAGGGTGATTTGGAAGCAGATTGATCTCTTCTAGATGGAGCTTTTGAAGAGATGGAACTGTCAGAAGAATAGTTGGCTGACAGAGGAGAGGTGTAGTTTATTTGTCTTAGCTGGGGACAAAGTTGTTGCTTGGGTGCAGTGTTGGGTCTACTGGTTTCTTCTTGGAGTTCTCTGGCAGGTCTCCTAGAAGTTTGTGAAAATTTGAAGTTTTTGGACCTTGGAAGGGTTGGCTGCACTGCTCTGGGAGCAGTGGGAGGTAATTGCGTGGAGATGTTTTCGTTGTTTGGTTGAATTTGGCTGCTTTCTGGTTGTTTTTGGAGGTTTTGAGCCTGATTTTCACTGTCTAGTGAGGTGGGCGGGCCGCCTGGACACGGTCTAGAAGCCTAGGAGTTCAATTTGAAGCTTTTGGAGCTAATTTAGCAGAGATGAAAGCAGTTTCTTTGGAATCTAAGGCTGGTCTTTTAGGAAGAGTTCTGGAAGCTGAGCTTCTGGATCTTCTGTAAGGTGCTGAAAATAAAGAGGAAGAGGAAGGAGCAAGCTCTGGGGATCTGGTAGGGGATCTGGAGATGTATTTATGAGAAGATGAAGGAGGAGAAATAGGGTAGTTGGCATCTATGTCACATTTTTTCTTTTTGGAGTAGCAAAAATCACAAGCTCTGTTGTAGAATTTGGCTTCAGGAGTTGGAAGAGTGAATGTGCAAGGTCTGCACATGTGGATGCACTGTTTGCAGGCATAGTCCTTGGGAGCAGTGAAGCAAGGAAGATTGGAGGGGTCAACATCAAGGAATCCAGCCATGATCTGTGGTGAGAAAAGATGATGGAAAGAGACAGGAAGGAGATTTTTGTCAGTGATGGGTAGATGATAAAGTGAAGGTGGAAGTTCAGCAGGTTGGCTGTAGAGGTATTCTGTATGAAATTGGCTGCGTCTATTTTGTGAAAAATTCTGTCAGCCCATAAAGACTTTAAACTGAAATCTGGTTTCTGGTAGTCCTCCAAGACTTTAAACTGGCTCATTTCAAGACTTTATCAAGATTAGTCCGTCAAGACTTTAAACTGAACACTGTGTTAGTCCCTTAAGACTTTAAACTGAGGATTTTTGGTGGTTCAGTCTCCCAAGACTATAAACTTAGGAATGGGTTTTCTTGTTGGAGTTGGTTTTGAAAGATTGGTGGAGGGTATCCACAGGGGGAGCCTCCGAATTTAGCAAAGGCAAGTTTGGGGGTAATTTATGGGCTGGCAGCTCTACTCAAAATTACCCCAGATTGTTAGTTTTTTCTCTGTGTCTTAATGTGGTTGATCTCTGGTTCTGGGTTTATGATTTAGGTTTTTGAGTCCCCCAAGACTTTAAACTGAAGGTTTTTTGAGTCCCCCAAGACTATAAAATGAGGATGGTCCCCCAAGACTTAAAACTGAGGGTTGTTTTGTGGTTACACCCTATAGAGGGTGTGGTCAATTTTTCTTTTCTGAATCAAACTCAAGTACTAGTGGAATTACAGAGGGAATCATGAGATGAAATGAAGTGTTCAGAATTAGCCTTGAACTGGTGAATGAGGTGTCTTCTGTTCTCAATGTCCTGTGGATCTCTAGCAGGAGTGGATTGGAAGTAGTTTAAAAGAAGGTGTTTCTGTTGAGATGTGTGTTGTTGGAACTTGGCCTTAATTGTGGGCAAGTGGTTTGGTGTTGGTGGTGCAATGGATCCTAAATTGTTATCATCACTATCAGAAGATGGAGGAACTGAGAAGTCATCAGTTTTAAAGTTGAAGGAAGAAATGAAATTTCTTTACCATCAGATGGACCAGGGATGGTGGAACTTGTTGTTTTATAGGTTGTGGTACTCTTCTGGGAAGGGTGAAGATTTTTGATTAATCTGGGTATCAGGATGGATGGCCTAGATCTTTTGGTGCTGGTAGAAGATGGACCAGGTTGAGGTGGAGGTGAATCTGTTGCAGAAGATAATGGAGCAGGTCTGTAGCAAGGCTTCTTTATAGATTGGCAGACATTTCAGGATGTTCTGTATGGATGGATAGGTGGTGTCATGGCACAGATTAAATTATTGTCAATGCAGTATTGTCAAGGACCCATTTCAGAGGCATGTTTGGGAAGAAGGTTGAACATGGTGGTTTGATGAAGAAAGAATGTGGACATTCTTAATTGGAGGGAGGGTGTGGTCTTTCAACATTGGCAGGGGCCTTTGTTGTGTGATTTGGCACTGTTTGTGCATGTCTTAATTGACATCTGTTAAGGAATTGGGTATTTTTCTGGTTTTATTCCGTGGATATTGGGTCTGCAGGTATGTGGGTACTATCATTGGATAGCCCAGGTTTCTCTCTATATTTTATGTCTTGAAGACATTCTTCATATTCTAAGTTTTAAGGGGTCATTTCCTCATTTTTCATTTATAAAAGATAGCTGTTTAATTTTGTTTTTCGTGTTTTACGGGCTAACCTTAAGTCTTAGGGTTAAGTGCTTAGTACCATTGGATAGGGCTAATTTTTCTCTATATTTCATGTTGCAATGTTGTTATAGTGAAATTCCGTGTTTTAAAGATTTTAGTAGTTGTAGCTAATTTTTCTAAGTAGATTAGTTGTTTTTATTGGTTTTCTGGCTTCAGGAGGCACCTCCAACGTCAGGCGGCCTGCCCACCTCTGTTTTAGAAGGTTGGGGAGCGCTTCTGGAGGGTTTTTTATTCAATTTGGCGGGTACAGGCACCAGATTCGTGGGTGTGCATGGGCTCTTAGATAGTGGTCTGTGTGTATATAGTGAAAAAGACAGTTTGGGGGCAACCTTAATTATCATACAACCATCTAGAGGTGATATCTTTGTTCCTCACTCAGTTTTCACTGTTTTCTGGCCACAATTCGGCTGTGTTTGTTGCAAGTGAGTTCTTCATTTAACTTAACTTTGACAACTGTTTTCTCTGTTATAGTCTTGCAAGCTATAGCAAGTATTATTGCTGTCCCTGGTGTGGATTTTCAGCCTACATCAAGTATCTTTGCTGTCTCTGGTGTGGATATTGATCTACATTTCAGTTCTTTGCTCTGGTAGTCTGTCTGGTGACTACTTTCTTGGCTCATCAAGCAGTCAAGTGTGTTGAAAAGGGGCTTTAGCAAACAGGAACCAACTTACTTTAGCAAGTAAATCTCACTCTATTTTTCTAAAGGGACAGGGGATTTTCTCTCTGGTTTTTCTCCAACTCCCTTGGTCAAGGCCTATAGCTAGTACTATAGGATTGTCTACAACGTATGTTAGTTAGGAGGGTTCACGTGTAACAGGTGTATTTTTTGAGTTCTGTGGTGTGCGGAATGATGGATGGGTATGAGGTCAACGTGAGGAGGGGTAATGGATATTAAAGGGGTTGGATTTTGGTTCAATATTTCTTTAGAATTAAATTATAAAACGTATATATAGTTAATAGTGGTAAAGCTTCATGTTAAATCATTATTATTGTAAATTTCCTTATTTTCTTAGTAATCATTTCTAAAACTTAAATATTTGATTATTGAGTTTCCAACCCTTTGTGAGATCTTAAGAATATTAATATTAACTTTAAATTATATTAGAATTTATAACAAAAATATCTCGAAGCAGTGGCTCTTTGAGTCATCTTTGAATCACTTCCTCAAACATTTCCTCTGTGCTTCAAAGAAGTTTCTAAACTCCTCCCTGCATCTCACTTCCAAGAACACCCTCGACCTTGTGCCTAGGTTGTCCGTTGACAGGAGAATGTCGAGGGTGAAGATTGAAAAAATAGGGGTTGAAAGCAAAAGCATTTTAATTAGTTATTAAAGGAGTGGGGTGGAGTAGAGGAAAAATAGATAGGTTAAGTTTTAAATAGGTGGGATTGGGTAGGGAGAGGAAAGAAAGGATTGGTGAGGGATAAGGATGGTAGCAAAAGGGTTGGTGTTGTGTAAAAAGTGAAAATAGAGTGGAGGGTAATAGTTAGGAGGTCTTAGACTTGTATTTTGAAGCTTAGAGGGTGCAGAAAATGTATCAGGAGTGAAATAAAATGGTGGGGGTGGTAATAGATTTAAAAAAAATGAAAAGGTAGAAAAAGTTGTGTTGAGAGATTGTGAGCTTGTAAATTGATGAAGCAAAAAATGGAGAGTGTACTTATGGCATCCTGAAATATTTTTAGATTTCCATATGTTCTGTTATCAACAAAAAGTTTGGTGAACTCTTTTCAACAGGAATTTGATTGTACCCTTTTTTTCCATCTAAGCAACTTATCTATTTAGCTACTTTAAGGCTAGCATGTATAGAGGAAATCCTTGGCAAGGGGTAAAGAACTTCTACTGTAAATGTATTTAATGCTCTATAATTACCACACAGTCTTGCTATATCTTGTTCATAAGAAATTAGTACTGGTGATATCTCACAATATTTTGATGGAGCTTCAACCTTTTAAATAATTTTCATGTTTAACAACATCTTAATATTATCCTCTGTGTCTTTCTTCTTCATTTGTGAAGCAGGTTATAGTTTCTTATTAAGACTAGCAGGAATATTATTCATATCACAGGTTAAACTAATCTTCATCTCATGATCTTTTACAAGGCCGACTTCATTGGTCCCATGTGCAAACGCCATTGGAAACGCTTTAACTAAGTCAAAAATATTTTTTTTCTCAGCTTCACTTATCTGAGTGCCAAATGATGCTTTTGAAATTTCTGTTTCCAGAAGTTCCATCTCATTGGATTCTCTTCCTTTGCACGGAATATTTGTTATTGACTCAATGTATAAGACTGTGTTATAAAAATTTATTTTAAATTTTCTTTTACAATTCATGCCAATTGGAAAATTATTATTAGAAGGGTCTTTTTTCATACCAAACTAGGTCAGAATGTCATTTCCAATGATAAAACAGCTACTAAAATTAGTATTATCCATTACTACAAAGTCACAAGTTACTCTAATGTAAACATGTTGATGTTTAAAGAAAACAGCAGCTTTTTATCTACCAATGAAGTGTAGTACTGATCCAAAACCAATCCAGTTTTTACTTTGAAGGGGTTTAAGCTTTGACTTACAATCAATAGGGGGTGTCAGTTCTGGCAATTCCGCACTTACAAATCTGCACTTAAATTTGACCAAATCTGCACTTAAATAAGTGCGGATTTCCAAAACACACTAGCCCCAATACTGGTGGATTTCAAAATGAAATAAGTCACTTATTTCACTCAAATCCGCACTTTCCCAACCAAAAGTGCTGATTTCACCATCAAGTCCCATTTCACTAATTTTTCAGCATCATCCCATTCATATGCAGCACTCCGCAGCATAACACTTCATAACTCAAAACATCGTACATCACTTACATCTTCATATCATATCATATAAGAGTTATGCCTTCCTCACTTTCAAATCGTGATAAATTACATAAAGCAATGGCTTTCATGGCTCTTGAACTGCTCTTGGACTCTGATTGCGATTCTGATTCTGATCTAGAAGAAGATTTTGTCTTTTTATCAAAAATGGCCACGAAACGTTACCTTCTTCCCAGAAATCCTCAAGTACTTCATACCCCCAAGTACACCATCCAAACACTTCTTAAACTATCTACACCCAGTTTTAGACAGCTGTTCAGGACTTCTCAGTAATTTTTCCTTAAATTTCTTGAGCTTATTCAGGATCATCCCATATTTCACAATAATTCTCAAAAAGAACAACAACATCCTTCAATTCAATTGGCCATCACACTATGTCATTTGGGTTCAAATGGTAATGGAGACGGTTTGAAACGTTTATAAAATGTCTTTGATTTAGGGTATGGTTCAGTTAACACTTATACCAAACAATGTATCACTGCCATCAACTCCTTGTAATCTCAACTTCTCACCTGGCCAACAAAAGAAGAGTGACTTGAATCATCTCAGGTTATGCAAGCAGAGGGCTTCCCAGGATGTATTGGTTTTGTTGATGGTACTGCTATTCCTTTGAGCCAGAAACCTGCTCAAGGTGGAAACAATTACTTTCACATTCTTGTCAAAAATTTTCACCAAAGTATTTACAAGTCAAAAAAATTCTATATCTGTTTTAAAAAATTGGAAATACTCTCCCCTGCATTTTATTGAAGACAGGGGTGGATATCACCAAAATTTTTCTAAGTCATCAATTTCACATGTCAGATTTGAAAATTTGGCAATACCCCCCCCCCTGCATTTTATTGAAGTAAGTGGTGGAAGTAATCTAAATTTAATATAATTACATAAATTATTAAATAAATATCTAATATATATCACTTTCCCTAGTTTAGAGTAATGACAATCCCTCAAGCCAAAATGCAGATCAAATCTAGAAACAAAAGTTTGGGACTTTCCACAGGTATAGGCTAGAGGGACCCCATGAAACAAATAAATGTTATCATGATTACCATTTATACAACACAAGGTCATGGGCCCATTACTTTAGTTGAGAAAATTGATACATAAAAAATATTTATTAAAAATTTACAAAAAAATATAAAATTTTTGATGACAACTCTAATCCCCATACTTTTTGGATCTAAATAAAGTTTTTTTAAATCAATTAACTTTACCTTCTTTCATTACCTTATTGATTCTTTGAATCAACTTATGACTGATTTTAAATGAGCAACCAAAATGTGTTAAATCTTGACAGGATTCCAAACCAGGAGGAGCTTTGGTCGTTTGATGATTATCCTTAGAAGAATTCCAAATAGTTTCAATGATACCATTTCCCAAACCAAAACCAATGATGCACTGGTGGTCTGGAAAATATAAACCATGTCATTTGATTTTAGCTGGAGATGGTATTGGTTGGCCAGTAATTGGTTTGATATATGAGAATATACCAAAAGTAAGAAAATTGGTGTCCTTGGTATCAGTGTGAATTTTATTGTGAAATCCAGAATGAGTGATATTAACATTAGAAAATAAAAGATATTTGTGGCTGATATCTTCCCATTCGGAGTCACACCAATTTGGTATTCCAACTTTGGTTGCAAGTTCATGATTTTTTTCAAGTGCTTTATTACAGTGATTTTTGAGTCAAAGAGCAAGAAAAGAGTTAAAGGAAGGTAGAGTGTCCCATAAGCAAAAATCTTCATCTTTTTGAGCTTTAGTGATATTCTTGAGCAACAAATACATGCCTAGATAATAATCATATAAGAGTTTCAGAATCCTTATCCTTTAAATATGCAATATAAAAATGTGAAATAAGACAAGTGAAATTTGGAAAAAAGGCTCAACTTCAAAGGCCAAAATCTCAGCAACCACTGAATAATTCAAACCTGTTTGAGGGAAATGAAAGATATGCTTTAGTAGAATCTTCAGTTAAAGGACATGTGATTTAAATAAACCAAACCCTAATTTGTTACATAAAAAAATGAAATAAAAATTTAAATTGGGAAAAAAAAGGCTCAACTTTAACGGTCAATATCTCAGCAACCACTGAATCAAATTCAAATCTGTTTGTGGGAAATGAAAGGTAGCCTTCAGGAGAATCTTCAGTAAAAAGAACATTAGATTTGAATATACCTAACCCTAATTCCGAGTCTTATTTTCAAAATTTTACAAAAACTAGAAAAGTGGTAATGAAGATGAGATCAAAAGGAGTTTTATAAGTTCACTGTTATCCAGATAAGAGTCATACATATATTTGAGTATGAACTTTTCATAAAAGGAATGAGATATCATATAGGCATGAAAAAAAGGAGATGAAACTTACCTTGATTGAAAAGTAGGAAAAATAGAGTGAGAAAGATTGATGTTGGAATTGTGGGGAAATTGAATATGGAGTAAGTGAAATGCATAAAGAATGTGCAATGTATGTGTTTCAATGAAATGGAGCCAAAAAAAAGTGAAATAAGGGAAAGGGGGGATAATGGCCATGCCAAGGAGGGATGAAGAGTAGGGTGATGGAGCTAAAAAAGAAAGTAAAGAGGGGGAGAAAAAAAAGGTTAATTATACCATTGAAATCCAAAATAACCACTTACAAAAAAAATTTAGATAAAAAAAATAAAATAAACAGAAAAAAACAAAAAAAATTATAATAGTAATCAAAAAATCAAAAAAAAAGAATAAAGTGACTTACCTGGAGAGATGAGATGACAAAATGAATGAAACCAAATTGTTTGAGGGATGTTGGAGGAGAATAGGAAAAGGATATGAGGGATGAATGAAAAAAAAATCACTGACAAAATATGTGATTTCAGAAAATATGCAATTTCATGTTGAGCTGGTGAAAGAAAACCAATGAGCTATCCAAAAAAAAAATTCACCGTAAATTCCAAAAAAAAATGAATATGCAACAAACCAAAATACCAACCCAAGTGAATGAAGTACACAAAGAGGACATTTGGAGAGTACAAAATGCTATGGGAAAGAAAGGGATGATGTGGCCAACAAGTGGTTTTGAAAAAAAAATCATGAAAAAAGTGCTGATTTGAGGTCGGAACTGACACCCATAGAAAAAAGATTAAGAAGTAGAAGAAATAAGTAAAAAAGAATGTAAACATGCCTGGTCAAAATATTTAAAATGTCAGGAAGGGGTGTGTGCCAAGGATTGATGGGTAACTAGCAAGGAAGGTCAGTGTGTCACATGTGACAGGGATGGGGTAAGAAAGGAAGGGATGTTTTGTGGCCAAAATGTGGTTGTGAAAAAAAACAGGAAAAAAGTGCTGATTTGAGGTCATAACTGACACCCTTTTTTGAAATAAGTAACTTTTTTGCAAAATTTAAGTGCTGATTTGGTTTGAAATCCGCACTTAAGTTAAGTGCGGATTTGCCAGAACTGAAACCCCCTAATATCAATTTTATGTAATGTTTTTTTAGAAACAACAGAGACAGCAGCTCCTGTGTCCAATACTTTATTTACATTTTTTCCAGAAATGATATCTGGAACCATTTTAGGTGTCATATTTAAGATATCAGCTTTTATATCCTTAATTATTTCAGCATACTCAAAATTCATTGAATATTGATTTGACTTCATACTTAATATTTAATTTTCAAAGATGGTCAAATCATCTTACATCATACAGACTTCATTTTCATCACTATATGAGATATTACTGTCATAATCACTTGAATCTTTAATTTTTTATGTTTCATTTTCAGATTCATGCTTATCTTCAACAACATTTATGTTTTTCTCACATTTGTGACCTTTAACCCAAGGTTTATTACACTTATTGCAAGTAATAGTGTCATACCTTTTAGGTACTACAGTTTCAGTAGGTTTTTTTTATTTTCCTGCAGTTTTTTGAATAATGATTTCCACCGGTTCATTATATGGTTTATAGGTGGTGTACCTTGCTTCATACTTAGGGTTTAATCATATTTCATTACAATTATTAATAAATTCAGATTATTCACTAACCATTATTGTTCCAGCTACAACAATGTCTCTGACAGATATAGGTAATTTACACAAAATTTTATCATTCCATAAGTTAAATTCCATATTTGGCTCAACAGCTTTCAATATTTTACTTATATTCATTAAAAATACTGTTGGTTTGTCACCATTCAACGGATTATACCTAGTTTTCTTATATAATCTTTGCTTAGATAGTCTGAATTTAGAACCTCCAAATTGTTTTTTAATCAGGTTTTTCCATTCAGCCCATGAGTAATCTTTACCCTCACTTAATACAGATAAAAACCATAATAAAGAAACATCCTTAAAAAAAGATCAATTGTGATTTTATTTCTTCATCTGGTAACTTATATGAGAAATACATATCATCAATTCTTTGAGTAAAGTTCGGTCAATCAGAGCTAGATTCCCCATCATAAGTTGTGTACTGATCAATCTTTGGCCAGTTCTTCTGATTGGATTTAATCTAACTAATCTTAGGTATATTCAATAACTCATTCTGTCAGCCTAAATATCCTTAGGAATGAGTATTTCTTATGCTTAAAATAAGATAACCTTAACTAGATTAAGCTTATATCTTAAAAATAAGGTTAAAATAATAATATATATTATTTTATTATATATATATATAATTATTATTCTATTATATAATTTATAATAGTTTAAATAGCTTATCCATGGCCTAATAATACTTATTAAGGTGTTAATGGAGTCATAATATACTTATCTTAAGTGATATGAAGTAATTATTGACATACATAAGCTTATATGTATACATAAATCTCATATTCAGTGAAATATGCAGTATATTATGTATATTTAGGTATATAAGTGGGTTTTAGCCCCTTAATAGCCTATAACCTTTGTTTTTCTGCTTATTTTAGGTCATATGGACGAAATCAGTGGACTCACAACGCCTACAGAAGCATAGACACCTATATCAGGCGCATACACCCAGTTTGGACAACTAAAATTACTTCCTTGGATGGTTATTCACGGATTTATGGGTTGGAAAGATGTTTTTGGGTTAATGTGGATGCTTGGGGATGTTATTGAGGGCTTGGACATTTTATTTGTTTCTTTATATGCTTTTAGTTTCATTAAATCTCTTTTTTATCATTTATTTTACCTGTTTCTTTATGGTATCCGCTTTTATCTGGGATTTCTATTTATGGTATGACTCTGTGTTATTATTAATAGTGATGGAGGTTCCTTACTGGAGGTCTGGGTGTTGAAACTGCTTGAAGTGGACGCCATGGGGAGGTGATGGGCCCTCACAGTGCTGTAATTGCCGGGGATAGCAGTGACATCATCTGGATTGAAGGTCTGTGCACTCCAGTGGATTTGGGTATAAGTAAGGAGGGATTTTGACGGTTTATTATCATCATTCTCAATTACTACACTTCAAACAAACATTACACTACAATTATTAACATTCAGAAATATATTATAAAGCCCTTATAAATTGATATTATCTTTATAAAAGCTATAACTATATTTTATTCTTCTATTTTCCACCACTAGCACGCATTTAAATCGAAGTATTGTGAGTTTTATTTGAGTATAACTATTCTATTGATCTTCCCCTGAGGTTTAATCACTAAATCATTTATTAATAAGTAACAGGACCATAAAATAACACTATTATATCATACTTATATACTAGACTGTACTGACGATTGGGGGTCTTTCCTTATATTTTACTTATTATTTAGTATATAAGCCTTGGGACGTGATTTTTACCTTAGTACAACTCAAAATTAACCAAATATTTGGGTCTGCTGCATATTAGTGGGTCATCATAACTCATTGATTGTGGAAAAGAACCCTTATAATAATTGTACTAATTTTTTATCATAAAAATTAGATATTTACAGTAGTAACTGTACCCAATATAAACCCAATTTCACTTGGTATTTGGACACCAATATAACACCCAATTAAATTGGTATTTGGCTAAAGCTTGGTAAGCTAATTATTCACCCTTATATAGGTCTAGTTAAACTTATTATTATATTTTTAACAGATTTTTTCGAATTTCTCTTATATTTTATTTAAATAAATAAAGATATAAATTCAGGGTAAGCTCCATTGCTTTTTTATTAGTAATATAATTGCTAATATTATTTGTCTACTAATTCCACAGAGTTTTTTCTTTTGTAGACGTAAAATATTGTTATTCTGAACAATATGAGTGCTCCCCAGGATAGTGTAAGTGAACAGCCTGCTTATAATACCAGGTCTAAAGCTAATAAAAACTTTCCAGGACATCACCATGGAGGGACAACAGTACCCCCAGCCAGAAAGCATGAGTATAGAGGAAAAGGACGCCCTCTTAAAAAAGATAACTATCAAAAAGACGTCTCCTCCTCTTCAGGATCAACTGTCCCACCTGGCCAAACAGGTTCTGAAGCTAGAAGAATCAAAATCTCTCATGTTCAAAGAGGTAGAGCAGTTGCAAAACAATTGCAAGGTAGGATTTCAGCAGATGAATCAGGCAATGGCAGAATTAAAGGGAGGCCAGCCCAGTCAATCAAATCAGCAACCCCCTACCCAAGGAGGGTCCACTCACTCCCAGGAGAAAATCCTGGTAGACAAATGGAAATGGGACTGGTTTCACCAACAGTGGACAAGCCACAGTTGCAACAGGGATCCACCCCCTCATCTGACTTCCTCAGCTCACCCTTACAAGGGAAAAAAGCGCCAAAAATCAGGACTGGCAAACATCCCTTGGTAAGTAACTTACCCTCTCAGATTAGACATAATACTGATAATTACAATATAGGTAATTCTATTGATGTTAAATCTGTCCAAAAAATAGAGGAGGATTTAAGAAATTTAGGTTTTAGAGTAGATACACCTGACTTGTCTTTTGTCCATAATAACAGTACTATATACAATGATAATACAGTTAATCCTCAGTTGCAACCACCTACTAGTGAGATGAGAAGTTCACAGGAGAGTGAGAGAATTGAATAGGAGGACATGGAATATTTTAACAATAATCCAACTGTCCATAGAATTGTTTCAGCATTGTGGAATAGAATGACTGATTGTGAGGAACAGACAGTTAAACTCACTAGTGATACAATTTCATCCTTAACATTGAACATTTCTCAATTAGCAACACGTAATAAAGAATTAGAGAAAGAACATTTGTCTCTAACTCTTAAATATGATTCATTGAGTAATAAATATAATGACCTTTCAAACAAATTTTGTGAGTTAGAAAAATTATATGAAACACATTTATTAAAAACTGAATCAAGAACAAAGTTATCTTTTGCACAGACAAATCAAAGTGTCTCTGAGCTGCTACAAAGATTAACTAAAGTTGAGATTGAAACTGCCAATCTACTGATGAACCAGGATAATCATAAGTATAATCAATATAATATTAATCCTTTCACTACGCAATATAGGGGGTGAACTTGCTAGCAAGTCCTCAACCTGAACTCAGATGGAACTCAGATGGAACTCAGACTGAACTCATACTGAACCCATACTGAATTCTACTTGAACACCCACCTAAAACTGTTCTTCTGAGTGGTGTTCATTCCTGATTGTATGGCTCCTTTATCAATAGCTCAATGTGTGTTCAATCTATGGTGAGTTTGGGTCCAAGGTTGCGGACTTGCTAGCAAGTCCGCCCCCCATATTGTGTGGTGTTTCATTGGCAAAAGTGAATCTCATTCCTTCCCTATACCATCACAATTAAAACCATCTGGTGGTAGTGTCAAATCTGAAAATGTAAGTCACAAATCCCTGCAGGAAGAAATACAAGACCATTTATCAAAAGTGAATGAGTTGTTGAATTTACCTAAGATTAGTGAGATAAAATCCAATCAGAAGAACTGGCCTAAGATAGATCAGTACCCAACTTATGATGGGGAAGCCAGCTCTGATTGGCAACATTTTATTCAAAGAATTGACAACTTGAAATTCTCATATAAGTTACCAGATGAAGAGATAACATCAAAATTAATTTCTTTATTTAAGGATGTTGCTTTATTATGGTTTGAAGCTGTCTTAAGTGAGGGTAGAGACTACTCTTGGGCTGAATGGAAACAACTTATTGAAAAACAATTTGGAGGTTCTAAATTCAGGCTTACTTACCAGAGACTGTATGAGAAGACTAGGTATAATCCGTTGAATGGTGACAAACCTATGGTATTTTTAATGAATTTAAACAAAATATTAAAAGCCATTGAGCCTCATATGGATTTTAACTTATGGAAAGATAAGATAATATACAAATTACCTATATCTGTCAGAGACATTGTTGTAGCTAGAACATTAAATGTTACTGAATATTCTGACTTTATTAATATTTGCAATGAAATATTATTAAACCATAAGTATGAATCAAGGTATTCCACTTATAAGCAAAATGTTGAACCTGTAAAAACTCAGAATTCAAAAACACTTCAGGAGAAGCAGAAAAAACCTACTGCACCTGTAGTACCTAAAAAGTATGAAACAAATACTTGTTATAAGTGTAACAAACCTTGGGTCAAAGGTCACAAATGTGAGAAAAACATAAATATTGTTGAAAATCAACGTGAATCTGAAACTGAAACTGAAAAAAGTAAAGAATCAAGTGTTTATGACAGCAATATCTCATATAGTGATGAAAATGAAGTCTGTATGTTGGAAGATGATTTGTCCATCTTTGAAAATCCAATATTAAATATGGACTCAAATGAATCTTTAATGAATTTTGAGGATGCTGAAATCATTAAGGATATACAAGCTGATAACTTTAGAATGACACCTATCATGGTTCCAGCTATCATTTCTGGTGAAAATGTTAATATACTATTGGACACAGGAGCTGCTGGTTCAGTTGTTTCCACTAATACATTACAGAAAATTGATAGTGAATATAAGTTTAAGCTTGACCCACTTCAGAATAAAAATTGGAGAGGTTTTGGATCAGTACTACACCCCATTGGTAAATACAAAGCTGCTGTTTTCTTTAAACACCAACATGGTTATGTAAGGGTAACTTGTGACTTTGTAGTAATGGATAATACAAATTGTAGTAACTGTTTTATCATTGGAAATGATATTCTGACTAAATTTGGTGTAAAATTAGACCCTGCTAATAACAATTTTACAATTGGCATGAATGGTAAAAGGAAATTTAAAATAAATTCTTTTAACACAGTCTTACACATTGAGTCAGTAACAAATTCCCCGTCTAAAGGAAGAGAATCCAATGAGTTGGAACTTCTGGAAACAGAAATTTCAAAAGCATCATTTGGAACTCAGATAAGTGAAAATGAGAAAGATAATATTTTGGAACTAATTAAAGCTTTTCCAATGGCTTTTGCACATGGTACAAATGAACTTGGCCTTGTAAAAGATCATGAAATGAAAATTAGTTTAACCTGTGATATGGATAATATTCCTGCTATTCTTAAAAAGAAACCATACCCTGCTTCACCAATGAAGAGGAAAGACATAGAGGATAATATTAAGATGTTATTAAAAATGAAAATTCTTGAGAAGGTTAAAACTACACCAAAATATTGTGTAATATCACCAGTGCTGATTTCTTATGAACAAGATAAAGCAAGACTGTGCGGTGATTATAGAGCATTAAATACATTTACAGTAGATGATATTTATCCCTTGCCAAGGATTGCCTCTATACATGCTACCCTTAAAGGTGCTAAATATATAAGTTGCCTAGATGGAAATAAAGGGTACCATCAAATTCCTGTTGAAAAGAATTCACAGAACTTTTTGTTAATAACAACACACATGGGAATTTATAAGTATGTCAGAATGCCATTTGGACCAAGAATGCTCCATCAGTATTTCAAAAGTTAATGGATATAACATTCCATAATGAAATGATTGAGGGATGGTTAATGGTATACATTGATGACATCATAGTGTTCTCTAAAACTTTTGATGAACACTTAATCCATTTAAGGAAAGTATTTCAGAAAATGGATGAAATAAAAATGACCCTTGCATTGAAAAAATGTAAATTTGGGTTTGAATCTTTAAAAGTGCTTGGTCATATTGTATCTGGCTTACAAATATGTGTAGACCAAAATAAAGTGGCTGCAATAAAGAATATTGGCATTCCTCAAAATGTGAAGGATGTACAATCTTTTCTTGGAATGTGTGGTTATTATAGACAATATATAAAAAACTACCAATCAATTGCTGCACCACTGACCACACTGATAAAGAAATCAGAAGCTTTCATTTGGAATAATGAAAGACAAAAAGCTTTTAATAAGTTGAAAGAATGTTTGATGACAGCTCCTATCTTGGGATTACCAGATTTCCAATTACCTTTTGTATTATATACAGATGCAAGTTTTATTGGACTGGGTTCTGCTTTGCATCAAAAACAACTTATTGAAGGTAAAATGTCAGAAGTAGTAATCTGCTATATTTCATGTACTCTGAGAAGTGGTGAATTGAAATATGGTGCTACTCAACTTGAATGTTTGGCAGTAGTATGGGCTCTTGAAAAGCTACATTATTACCTTGAAGACCAAAAATTTGAGTTAATAACTGACTGTAGTGAAGTTAAGTCACTCTTAAACATGAAAACTCCTAATAGACACATGTTTAGATGGCAATTAGCTGTACAAGAATACAGAGGACGGATGACTATTACACATAGAGCAGGAACCTTGCACTCTAATGTAGATCTGTTATCTAGAGTACCTCTGCCTAATAATGATGATAATCCTGCTTATGTTCCTGAGTCAGAGATTATTAACATTTATGGCATTTATATTGTAGATCTTGAGGATGAATTTATGCAATCAATTCTTGATAATTATAATTCAGATCCTGACTTAAGTAAATTAACTACAATATTAAATGATCCATCTAATGCTTCAATGAATGTTTTAATAAAAACATTACCAAATAAGTATAAAGAGGCATTAGAGAAAGGAAAATTTTCCATTGAGGATGGTTTTATATATTACAGGAAAAAATTAAGTAATGTAATTGTAATTCCCCCTTCAATGAAGGAGTTAATGTTAAGTATATGTCATGATGATATATTAGAAGGTCATTTTGACTACCATAAAACATTAACCAGAGTAAAAAACACAGCTTGGTGGATTAAAATGTCTGAGGATGTTCAGAAATATGTTGAAACATGTGATTCTTGTCAAAAATCTAAAAGATTAACAGGAAAAAGAGCTGGTTTATTACAACAAATAGAGAAACCAAAAGCTCCATGCGAAATCATTAACATGGACTTTGTAACAGGTTTGCCAATAGCAGGGCATAAGAGTTATAACTCCTGCTGGGTAATTGTAGATAGATTTACAAAGATGTGTAAATTTATTCCTACCCACAAAGAGGTTTCTGCAAAGGACTTAGCTTTTTTATGGTGGACACAAATGTTAAATACAGCAGGTTTCCCCAAAGCAATAGTTTCTGACAGAGATCCTAAATTTACTTCTGAGTTCTGGACGTCACTTATGGATGTTTCAGGGTGTCAATTAAAACTTTCTACAGCACACCATCCACAAACTGATGGGCTAGCAGAAAGAATGATACAAACCTTAGAAGATATGATAAGAAGATACTGTGCTTTTGGTCTTAATTTTAAAGACAATGACAAATTCACGCATGATTGGGTAACCCTTATCCCAGGTTTAGAATTTGCATATAATAGTACAGTACATTCTGTCACTGGCAAAAAGCCATTTGAGTTATGGTTGGGTTATGTACCTAATACCCCTGCTAAAACTCTTAATAAGTTACCTAGATTGGATATTCATCCAGGTACAAAATCTTTTCTTCAGATGCAGGAATTATGCAGAAAACATGCTCAAGAATGTATAAATAAGGCTTTTGAGTATGAAAAGAAAAGATGGGATAAAGCCCATAAAGAACAAATGTTCAAAGAGGGTGATGAAGTCCTTATTTCAACGCTACATTTCAATTTAAATGGTAATGTTAAATTGAAGGATCCATTCATTGGACCATTTGTAGTTAAAAAGATGGTTGGTAATAATGCTGTTGAGGTTATTCTATATGCACCTTATGATAGAAAACATCCAGTATTTCTTATTTCTCTTATAAAACCATACCATTCTAATGATACTGCTCTCTTTCCAAGAAGATCAGGAAGGCATAAACAGCAACCTGAAGAAATAGTGGAAAAAGCAGAAATTGAAAAGATACTTAAAAAGAGACACCTTACTAAAGAAAAGGGAGTTGAGTATCTATTAAGATTTAAAAATAAATCAAGTGAATATGACCAGTGGATTCCAGAAAATGAAATCTCTGATCTTAAAAATCTCTTGAAAAAATTTAAATCTAAATAATA
Organism: Hemileia vastatrix; assembly: GCA_030280995.1. NCBI lineage: Eukaryota > Fungi > Basidiomycota > Pucciniomycetes > Pucciniales > Zaghouaniaceae > Hemileia > Hemileia vastatrix. Next base: position 17,296,507 of record JASXTE010000013.1, on the reverse strand, counting down.
CTGTTCATTCAGTATATGTATTATAAAAATTTTTTTTATTTTATTATTTCATTCCTTAAGATTAATTAAAATGTCTTAACATTTTTTTTATTGTTTTTTTTGGGGTGAGGGAGTGTCAGCCTAAATATCCTTAGGACTGAGTATTTCTTATGCTTAAAATAAGATAACCTTAACTAGATTAAGCTTATATCTTAAAAATAAGGTTAAAATAATAATATATATTATTTTATTATATATATATATAATTATTATTCTATTATATAATTTATAATAGTTTAAATAGCTTATACATGGCCTAATAATACTTATTAAGGTGTTAATGGAGTCATAATATACTTATCTTAAGTGATATGAAGTAATTATTGACATACATAAGCTTATATGTATACATAAATCTCATATTCAGTGAAATATGCAGTATATTATGTATATTTAGGTATATAAGTGGGTTTTAGCCCCTTAATAGCCTATAACCTTTGTTTTTCTGCTTATTTTAGGTCATATGGACGAAATCAGTGGACTCACAACGCCTACAGAAGCATAGACACCTATATCAGGCGCATACACCCAGTTTGGACAACTAAAATTACTTCCTTGGATGGTTATTCACGGATTTATGGGTTGGAAAGATGTTTTTGGGTTAATGTGGATGCTTGGGGATGTTATTGGGGGCTTGGACATTTTATTTGTTTCCTTTATATGATTTTATTTTCATTAAATCTCTTTTTGATCATTTATTTTACCTGTTTCTTTATGGTATCCGCTTTTATCTGGGATTTCTATTTATGGTATGACTCTGTGTTATTATTAATAGTGATGGAGGGTCCTTACTGGAGGTCTGGGTGTTGAAACTGCTTGAAGTGGACGCCATGGGGAGGTGATGGGCCCTCACAGTGCTGTAATTGCCGGGGATAGCAGTGACATCATCTGGATTGAAGGTCTGTGCACTCCAGTGGATTTGGGTATAAGTAAGGAGGGATTTTGACGGTTTATTATCATCATTCAATTACTACACTTCAAACAAACATTACACTACAATTATTAACATTCAGAAATATATTATAAAGCCCTTATAAATTGATATTATCTTTATAAAAGCTATAACTATATTTTATTCTTCTATTTTCCACCACTAGCACGCATTTAAATCCAAGTATTGTGAGTTTTATTTGAGTATAACTATTCTATTGATCTTCCCCTGAGGTTTAATCACTAAATCATTTATTAAAAAGTAACAGTACCATAAAATAACACTATTATATCATACTTATATACTAGACTGTACTGACACATTCACTCTGGATAAATGGTCTTTTATTTTCTCTTGCACGGATTTTTGACTTACATTTGTCTTCTCAGACTTTACACTTCCACTAGATGGTTTTACTTGTGGTGGCATTGAAAATGATTGAGATTAATTTTTGCAAATGAGAGGATTATTATTATACTGTTTATACTTTTTGTTATCATGATTCATTAGTAGATTGGAAGTTTCAATCTCAATCTTAGTTAATATTTGTAAATGATCAGAAATACTCTGATTTTTTTTGAGAAAGATAACTTAATGCTTGATTCATATTTTTATAAATATTCTTCATACAATTTTTATAACTCACAGAATTTCTTTGAAAGGTCTCTATCTTAATTACTTAAAGAATCATTTTATGAGTTAGAGCCAAGTGTTTATTCTCTTATTCTTTATTTCTTGTTTCCAATCAAGAAATATTAAATGTCAAGGAAGAATTTGTTTCACTTGTGAGCTTAATTGTCTGTTCCTTACACTCAGTCATTCTATTCCATAATTCTGAAACAAATCCTATTGACAGTTGGGTTAATATTAAAATACTCCATGCCTTCCTTCTAACATTCTTCACTATTTTTTAAAGTTCTCATCTCACTAATAATTGGTCGAATCAAAGGATTAACTTTATTATCATTTTAAATAGTACTGTTGTTATTAACAAATGATAAATCAGGTGTATCTACATCAAAAACTAATTGTCTTAAGTCCTCCTCAATTTTCTGGACAGATTTCACATAAATAACATTACCTACATTGTAATCATTAGTATTGTGTTCAATATGAGAGGGTAATCTACTTACCAATGGATAAAAACAAGACCTGATGCTTGGAACTTTTGCTTTCCTCTGTAAAAGTGAGCTGAGGTTGTTTGGTAAGGGGGTGGGTCCCTGTTGCAATTGTGGCTTGACCACTGCTGATGGAACCAATCCAACTTTTATTTCTCCACCAGGATCATTTCCTGTGAATTAATTGATCCTCCTTGGGTAGGTGGTTACTTATTTGGCTTTACTATCTTTAAATCTGCCAAATTTTGGTTCATTTGCTGAAATCCCACCTTGAAGATGTTTTGCAGATGTTCTACTTCCTTTAGTATGGAAGATCTTGACTCCTCTAGTTTTAGAACCTGTTTGGCCAGATGGAAAAGTTGATCTGGAAGAGGAGGTGAAATCCTTTTATAGTTGTCTTTTTAAATAAGGTGTCCTTTTCCTCTATGCTCATTGCCTCTGGCTGTGGGTAGGATTTTCCCTACATAGTGATGTCCAGGAACAGTGTTTTTAGATTTAGACCTGGTATTAAAAGCAGGTTTATCACTTAAATTGTCATGTGGAGCCCTCATTATGAATTTAAAAAACTATTCTTCACATCTACAAAAGAGAAAACCTGTATGGTAATTAGTAGATAAAAATTATTAGCAATATAATTACGAATAAAAGCACTGGAGCTTACCCTGAATTTATATCTTTATTTATTTAAATAAAATTTAAGAAAATTCAAAAAAATCTGTTAAATATTAAATAATAAGTTTAAATAGACCTTTAAAAGGGTTAATAATTAGCTTAAAAATCTTTAACCAAATAAAAATTTAATTGGGTGTTATATTGGCGTCCAAATACCAATCAAAATTAGGTTTATATTAGGGGGTATCAAAGTTAGAAATCTTCCATTTCAAAATACCTCTTTTTTCCACCAAATCAACCATGATTATTTTTTAAAGTATGCCATCTTGTGTCCCCAAAACATTTTTTCACTGAAAAATAATGTCATTTTTGTGGCTTTCTTTTTTTGTTGTGAAATACCTTTTAAATAATTACAAATCTCTAACTTTGATACCCCCTATTAAGTACAGTTACTACTGTAAATACCTAATTTTTATTAAAAAAATTAGTAAAATTATTATAAAGGTTCTTTTCTGCAATCACTGAGTTATGATGACCCACTAATATGCTTCAGACCCAAATATTTGGTTTGTATGAGATATACTAGAGTAAAAATCATGTCCTAAGGCTTATACTAATTAATAAGTAATAATTAAGGAAAGACCCCCCATTTTTCAGTGTATTTGTCAGCCTAAATATCCTTAGGACTGAGTATTTCTTATGCTTAAAATAAGATAACCTTAAGTAGATTAAGCTTATATCTTAAAAATAAGGTTAAAATAATAATATATATTATTTTATTATATATATATATAATTTATATTCTATTATATAATTTATAATAGTTTAAATAGCTTATCCATGGCCTAATAATACTTATTAAGGTGTTAATGGAGTCATAATATACTTATCTTAAGTGATATGAAGTAATTATTGACATACATAAGTTTATATGTATACATAAATCTCATATTCAGTGAAATATGCAGTATATTATGTATATTTAGGTATATAAGTGGGTTTTAGCCCCTTAATAGCCTATAACCTTTGTTTTTCTGCTTATTTTAGGTCATATGGACGAAATCAGTGGACTCACAATGCCTACAGAAGCATAGACACCTATATCAGGCGCATACACCCAGTTTGGACAACTAAAATTACTTCCTTGGATGGTTATTCATGGATTTATGGGTTGGAAGGATGTTTCTGGGTTAATGTGGATTCTTGGGGATGTTATTGAGGGCTTGGACATTTTATTTGTTTCCTTTATATGCTTTTAGTTTCATTAAATCTCTTTTTGATCATTTATTTTACCTGTTTCTTTATGGTATCTGCTTTTATCTGGGTTTTCTATTTATGGTATGACTCTGTGTTATTATTAATAGTGATGGAGGGTCCTTACTGGAGGTCTGGGTGTTAAAACTGCTTGAAGTGGACGCCATGGGGAGGTGATGGGCCCTCAAAGTGCAGTAATTGCCGGGGATAGCAGTGACATCATCTGGATTGAAGGTCTGTGCACTCCAGTGGATTTGGGTATAAGTAAGGGGGAATTTTGACGGTTTATTATCATCATTCAATTACTCCAATTCAAACAAAAACTACAATACAATTATTAGCATTCATAAATATATTATAAAGCCCTTATAAATTGATATTATCTTTATAAAAGCTATAACTATATTTTATTCTTCTATTTTCCACCACTAGCACGCATTTAAATCCAAGTATTGTGAGTTTTATTTGAGTATAACTATTCTATTAGTCTTCCCCTGAGGTTTAATCACTAAATAATTTATTAATAAGTAGTAGGACCATAAAATAAAACTATTATATCATACTTACATACTAGACTATACTGAAAATTGGGGGTCTTTCCTTATATTTTACTTATTATTTAGTATAAGCCTTAGGACGTGATTTTTACCTTAGTACAGCTCAAAATTAACCAAATATTTGGGTCTGCTGCATATTAGTGGGTCATCATAACTCATTGATTGCGGAAAAGAACCCTTAAAATAATTGTACTAATTTTTTATCATAAAAATTAGATATTTACAGTAGTAACTGTACCCAATATAAACCCAATTTCACTTGGTATTTGGACACCAATATAACACCCAATTAAATTGGTATTTGGCTAAAGCTTGGTAAGCTAATTATTCACCCTTATAGAGGTCTAGTTAAACTTATTACTATATTTTTAACAGATTTTTTCGAATTTTTCTTATATTTTATTTAAATAAATAAAAAGATATAAATTCAGGGTAAGCTCCATTGCTTTTTTATTAGTAATATAATTGCTAATATCTTTTGTCTACTAATTCCATAGAGTTTTTTCCTTTTGTAGACGTAAAATATTGTTATTCTGAACAATATGAGTGCTCCCCAGGATAGTGTAAGTGAACAGCCTGCTTATAATACCAGTTCTAAAGCTAACAAAAACTTTCCAGGACATCACCATGGAGGGACAACAGTACCCCCAGCCAGAAAGCATGAGTATAGAGGAAAAGAAGGCCCTCTTAAAAAAGATAACTATCAAAAAGACGTCTCCTCCTCTTCAGGATAAACTGTCCCACCTGGCCAAACAGGTTCTGAAGTTGGAGGAATCAAAATCTCTCATGTTCAAAGAAGTAGAGCAGTTGCAAAACAATTGCAAGGTAGGATTTCAGCAGATGAATCAGGCAATGGCAGAATTAAAGGGAGACCAGCCCAGTCAATCAAATCAGCAACCCCCTACCCAAGGAGGGTCCACTCACTCCCAGGAGAAAATCCTGGTAGACAAATGGAAATGGGACTGGTTTCACCAACAGTGGACAAGCCACAGTTGCAACAGGGATCCACCCCCTCATCTGACTTCCTCAGCTCACCCTTACAAGGGAAAAAAGCGCCAAAAATCAGGACTGGCAACCATCCCTTGGTAAGTAAATTACCCTCTCAGATTAGACATAATACTGATAATTACAATATAGGTAATTCTATTGATTTTAAATCTGTACAAAAAATAGAGGAGGATTTAAGAAATTTAGGTTTTAGAGTAAATACACCTGACTTGTCTTTTGTCCATAATAACAGTACTATATACAATGATAATACAGTTAATCCTCAGTTGCAACCACCTACTAGTGAGATGAGAAGTTCACAGGAGAGTGAGAGAATTGAAAAGGAGGACATGGAATATTTTAACAATAATCCAACTGTCCATAGAATTGTTTCAGCATTGTGGAATAGAATGACTGATTGTGAGGAACAGACAGTTAAGCTCACTAGTGATACAATTTCATCCTTGACATTGAACATTTCTCAATTAGCAACACGTAATAAAGAATTAGAGAAAGAACATTTGTCTCTAACTCTTAAATATGATTCATTGAGTAATAAATATAATGACCTTTCAAACAAATTTTGTGAGTTAGAAAAATTATATGAAACAAATTTATTAAAAACTAAATCAAGAACAAAGTTATCTTTTCCCCAGACAAATCAAAGTGTCTCTGAGTTGCTACAAAGATTAACTAAAGTTGAGATTGAAACTGCCAATCTACTGATGAACCAGGATAATCATAGGTATAATCAATATAATATTAATCCTTTCATTGGCAAAAGTGAATCTCATTCCTTCCCTGTACCACCACAATTAAAACCATCTGGTGGTAGTGTCAAATCTGAAAATGTAAGTCACAAATCCGTGCAGGAAGAAATACAAGACCATTTATCAAAAGTAAATGAGTTGTTGAATTTACCTAAGATTAGTGAGATAAAATCCAATCAGAAGAACTGGCCTAAGATAGATCAGTACCCAACTTATGATGGGGAAGCCAGCTCTGATTGGCAACATTTTATTCAAAGAATTGAAAACTTGAAATTCTCATATAAGTTACCAGATGAAGAGATAACATCAAAATTAATTTCTTTATTTAAGGATGTTGCTTTTTTATGGTTTGAAGCTGTCTTAAGTGAGGGTAGAGACTACTCTTGGGCTGAATGGAAACAACTTATTGAAAAACAATTTGGAGGTTCTAAATTCAGGCTTACTCAGCAGAGACTGTATGAGAAGACTAGGTATAATCCGTTGAATGGTGACAAACCTATGGTATTTTTAATGAATTTAAACAAAATATTAAAAGCCATTGAGCCTCATATGGATTTTAACTTATGGAAAGATAAGATAATATACAAATTACCTATATCTGTCAGAGACATTTTTGTAGCTAGAACATTAAATGTTACTGAATATTCTGACTTTATTAATATTTGCAATGAAATATTATTAAACCATAAGTATGAATCAAGGTATTCCACTAATAAGCAAAATGTTGAACCTGTAAAAACTCAGAATTCAAAAACACTTCAGGAGAAGCAGAAAAAACCTACTGCACCTGTAGTACCTAAAAAGTATGAAACAAATACTTGTTATAAGTGTAACAAACCTTGGGTCAAAGGTCACAAATGTGAGAAAAACATAAATATTGTTGAAAATCAACGTGAATCTGAAACTGAAACTGAAAAAAGTAAAGAATCAAGTGTTTATGACAGCAATATCTCATATAGTGATGAAAATGAAGTCTGTATGTTGGAAGATGATTTGTCCATCTTTGAAAATCCAATATTAAATATGGACTCAAATGAATCTTTAATGAATTTTGAGGATGCTGAAATCATTAAGGATATACAAGCTGATAACTTTAGAATGACACCTATCACGGTTCCAGCTATCATTTCTGGTGAAAATGTTAATATACTATTGGACACAGGAGCTGCTGGTTCAGTTGTTTCCACTAATACATTACAGAAAATTGATAGTGAATATAAGTTTAAGCTTGACCCACTTCAGAATAAAAATTGGAGAGGTTTTGGATCAGTACTACACCCCATTGGTAAATACAAAGCTGCTGTTTTCTTTAAACACCAACATGGTTATGTAAGGGTAACTTGTGACTTTGTAGTAATGGATAATACAAATTGTAGTAACTGTTTTATCATTGGAAATGATATTCTGACTAAATTTGGTGTAAAATTAGACCCTGCTAATAACAATTTTACAATTGGCATGAATGGTAAAAGGAAATTTAAAATAAATTCTTTTAACACAGTCTTACACATTGAGTCAGTAACAAATTCCCCGTCTAAAGGAAGAGAATCCAATGAGTTGGAACTTCTGGAAACAGAAATTTCAAAAGTATCATTTGGCACTCAGATAAGTGAAATTGAGAAAGATAATATTTTGGAACTAATTAAAGCTTTTTTAATGGCTTTTGCACATGGTACAAATGAACTTGGCCTTGTAAAAGATCATGAAATGAAAATTAGTTTAACCTGTGATATGGATAATATTCCTGCTAGTCTTAAAAAGAAACCATACCCTGCTTCACCAATGAAGAGGAAAGACATAGAGGATAATATTAAGATGTTATTAAAAATCAACATTCTTGAGAAGGTTGAAACTACACCAAAATATTGTGTAATATCACCAGTGCTGATTTCTTATGAACAAGATAAAGCAAGACTGTGCAGTGATTATAGAGCATTGAATACATTTACAGTAGATGATATTTATCCCTTGCCAAGGATTGCCTCTATACATGCTACCCTTAAAGGTGCTAAATATATAAGTTGCCTAGATGGAAATAAAGGGTACCATCTAATTCCTGTTGAAAAGAATTCACAGAACTTTTTGTTGATAACAACACACATGGGAATTTATAAGTATGTCAGAATGCCATTTGGACCAAAAAATTCTCCATCATTATTTCAGAAGTTAATGGATATAACATTCCATAATGAAATGATTGAGGGATGGTTAATGGTATACATTGATGACATCATAGTGTTCTCTAAAACTTTTGATGAACACTTAATCCATTTAAGGAAAGTATTCCAGAAAATGGATGAAATAAAAATGACCCTTGCATTGAAAAAATGTAAATTTGGGTTTGAATCTTTAAAAGTGCTTGGTCATATTGTATCTGGCTTACAAATATGTGTAGACCAAAATAAAGTGGCTGCAATAAAGAATATTGGCATTCCTCAAAATGTGAAGGATGTACAATCTTTTCTTGGAATGTGTGGTTATTATAGACAATATATAAAAAACTACCAATCAATTGCTGCACCACTGACCACACTGATAAAGAAATCAGAAGCTTTCATTTGGAATAATGAAAGACAACAAGCTTTCAATAAGTTTAAGGAATGTTTAATGACAGCTCCTATCTTGGGATTACCAGATTTCCAATTACCTTTTGTATTATATACAGATGCAAGTTTTATTGGACTGGGTTCTGCTTTGCATCAAAAACAACTTATTGAAGGTAAAATGTCAGAAGTAGTAATCTGCTATATTTCATGTACTCTGAGAAGTGGTGAATTGAAATATGGTGCTACTCAACTTGAATGTTTGGCAGTAGTATGGGCTCTTGAAAAGCTACATTATTACCTTGAAGACCAAAAATTTGAGTTAATAACTGACTGTAGTGAAGTTAAGTCACTCTTAAACATGAAAACTCCTAATAGACACATGTTTAGATGGCAATTAGCTGTACAAGAATACAGAGGACGGATGACTATTACACATAGAGCAGGAACCTTGCACTCTAATGTAGATCTGTTATCTAGAGTACCTCTGCCTAATAATGATGATAATCCTGCTTATGTTCCTGAGTCAGAGATTATTAACATTTATGGCATTTATATTGTAGATCTTGAGGATGAATTTATGCAATCAATTCTTGATAATTATAATTCAGATCCTGACTTAAGTAAATTAACTACAATATTAAATGATCCATCTAATGCTTCAATGAATGTTTTAATAAAAACATTACCAAATAAGTATAAAGAGGCATTAGAGAAAGGAAAATTTTCCATTGAGGATGGTTTTATATATTACAGGAAAAAATTAAGTAATGTAATTGTAATTCCCCCTTCAATGAAGGAGTTAATGTTAAGTATATGTCATGATGATATATTAGAAGGTCATTTTGACTACCATAAAACATTAACCAGAGTAAAAAACACAGCTTGGTGGATTAAAATGTCTGAGGATGTTCAGAAATATGTTGAAACATGTGATTCTTGTCAAAAATCTAAAAGATTAACAGGAAAAAGAGCTGGTTTATTACAACAAATAGAGAAACCAAAAGCTCCATGCGAAATCATTAACATGGACTTTGTAACAGGTTTGCCAATAGCAGGGCATAAGAGTTATAACTCCTGCTGGGTAATTGTAGATAGATTTACAAAGATGTGTAAATTTATTCCTACCCACAAAGAGGTTTCTGCAAAGGACTTAGCTTTTTTATGGTGGACACAAATGTTAAATACAGCAGGTTTCCCCAAAGCAATAGTTTCTGACAGAGATCCTAAATTTACTTCTGAGTTCTGGACGTCACTTATGGATGTTTCAGGGTGTCAATTAAAACTTTCTACAGCACACCATCCACAAACTGATGGGCTAGCAGAAAGAATGATACAAACCTTAGAAGATATGATAAGAAGATACTGTGCTTTTGGTCTTAATTTTAAAGACAATGACAAATTCACGCATGATTGGGTAACCCTTATCCCAGGTTTAGAATTTGCATATAATAGTACAGTACATTCTGTCACTGGCAAAAAGCCATTTGAGTTATGGTTGGGTTATGTACCTAATACCCCTGCTAAAACTCTTAATAAGTTACCTAGATTGGATATTCATCCAGGTACAAAATCTTTTCTTCAGATGCAGGAATTATGCAGAAAACATGCTCAAGAATGTATAAATAAGGCTTTTGAGTATGAAAAGAAAAGATGGGATAAAGCCCATAAAGAACAAATGTTCAAAGAGGGTGATGAAGTCCTTATTTCAACGCTACATTTCAATTTAAATGGTAATGTTAAATTGAAGGATCCATTCATTGGACCATTTGTAGTTAAAAAGATGGTTGGTAATAATGCTGTTGAGGTTATTCTATATGCACCTTATGATAGAAAACATCCAGTATTTCCTATTTCTCTTATAAAACCATACCATTCTAATGATACTGCTCTATTTCCAAGAAGACCAGGAAGGCATAAACAGCAACCTGAAGAAATAGTGGAAAAAGCAGAAATTGAAAAGATACTTAAAAAGAGACACCTTACTAATGAAAAGGGAGTTGAGTATCTATTAAGATTTAAAAATAAATCAAGTGAATATGACCAGTGGATTCCAGAAAATGAAATCTCTGATCTTAAAAATCTCTTGAAAAAATTTAAATCTAAATAATACTGTTCATTCAGTATATGTATTATAAAAATTTTTTTTATTTTATTATTTCATTCCTTAAGATTAATTAAAATGTCTTAACATTTTTTTTATTGTTTTTTTTGGGGTGAGGGAGTGTCAGCCTAAATATCCTTAGGACTGAGTATTTCTTATGCTTAAAATAAGATAACCTTAACTAGATTAAGCTTATATCTTAAAAATAAGGTTAAAATAATAATATATATTATTTTATTATATATATATATAATTATTATTCTATTATATAATTTATAATAGTTTAAATAGCTTATCCATGGCCTAATAATACTTATTAAGGTGTTAATGGAGTCATAATATACTTATCTTAAGTGATATGAAGTAATTATTGACATACATAAGTTTATATGTATACATAAATCTCATATTCAGTGAAATATGCAGTATATTATGTATATTTAGGTATATAAGTGGGTTTTAGCCCCTTAATAGCCTATAACCTTTGTTTTTCTGCTTATTTTAGGTCATATGGACGAAATCAGTGGATTCACAATGCCTACAGAAGCATAGACACCTATATCAGGCGCATACACCCAGTTTGGACAACTAAAATTACTTCCTTGGATGGTTATTCATGGATTTATGGGTTGGAAGGATGTTTCTGGGTAAATGTGAATGCTTGGGGATTTTATTTGTTTCCTTTATATGCTTTTAGTTTCATTAAATCTCTTTTTGATCATTTATTTTACCTGTTTCTTTATGGTATCCGCTTTTATCTGGGTTTTCTATTTATGGTATGACTCTGTGTTATTATTAATAGTGATGGAGGGTCCTTACTGGAGGTCTGGGTGTTGAAACTGCTTGAAGTGGACAACATGGGGAGGTGATGGGCCCTCACAGTGCAGTAATTGCCAGGGATAGCAGTGACATCATCTGGATTGAAGGTCTGTGCACTCCAGTGGATTTGGGTATAAGTAAGGGGGAATTTTGACAGTTTATTATCATCATTCAATTACTCCAATTCAAACAAACACTAAAATACAATTATTAGCATTCAGAAATATATTATAAAGCCCTTATAAATTGATATTATCTTTATAAAAGCTATAACTATATTTTATTCTTCTATTTTCCACCACTAGCACGCATTTAAATCCAAGTATTGTGAGTTTTATTTGAGTATAACTATTCTATTAGTCTTCCCCTGAGGTTTAATCACTAAATAATTTATTAATAAGTAGCAGGACCATAAAATAACACTATTATATCATACTTACATACTAGACTATACTGACAGTATTCTAGTATCTAAGTATGATTTAAAAGTAAATATTAATGGTCCTAATATTTTTTTAAATTTATTTAGTTATTAAACCTCAGTGGAAGACTAAGAAAATAGTCATTCTCAATATGAACTCACAATACTTGGATTTTTATGTGTGCTAGTGGTGGAAAATAGATCAATAAAATATAGTTATAGCTTATATAAAAATAATATTAATTTATAAATGCTTTATAATATATTTATATATGATAATATTTGGTTTATAGTGTTTATTTGATGTTCAGTAAGTAAGTGATGTCTAATAACCTGTCAAATTCTCCCTTACTTATACCAAAATCCACTGAAGTGCACAGACCTTCAATACAGATGATTTCACTTCTATCCCTGGAAATGACAGAACTGTGAGTGCCCATCACCTCCACATGGCGTCTACTTCAAGCAGTCTCAACACCCAGACCTCCAGTAAGTACCCTCCATCACAATTGGTGATACCACAGACCCATACCATTAATGAAATAAACAGGAAAATGCAAATACCATAAAGAAACAGGTAAAATAACTCATCCAAAGAGTATATAATGAAACCCAAAGCATATACACAATCCAAATTAACTGTCCAATCCTTCAATAACATCCTCAAGCATCCATATTAACCCAGTAATCATATCCCAACCCATAAATCCATGAAAATCTATCAAAGGAATCAGATTAAGTTTTCCAAATTTGATATATGTGCCTAAAAAAGGTGCATATGCTTGTGGAGGTGTTGTGAGTCCACTGAATATGTTTATATGACCTAAAATAATCTGAAATATATAGTTTATAGGCTATTACAAGGTTAAAATCCACTTATAGACTTAAATATACATAATATAACTACATATTTCACTGAATATGAGGTTTATGTATACATATAAGCTTATTTATGTCTAAAATAACTTAATATCACTTAAGATAAGTATATTATGACTCCATTAAAACGTTAATAAGCATTATTAGGTTATGTCCAAGCTATTTAGACTAACATAAGTCATATAATGGTGTAATAGTTATATATATAAGTATTATAACCATATATATAAGTATTTTAGCCTTATTTTTATTTTATAAGCTTAATGTAGTTAATATTATCCTATTTTAAACATAATAATCACTCAGTCCTGGAGATACCTAGGCTGACAGCTTCTATGTCAAGAGAATCGGAGAGGGGTGATTCTTCTTCTGATTAGATATCAGGTGTATTTTGTTGCATGATTATTTTTGACGTTGAGTATTTGTAGAAGGTAGTTAATCAGTATCATTTAATGTTGACTCTAGAGCATCATCTGGGACAGAGGTCTGCTCAAGAGTTACAGAATTCTATTCTGATGGTAAACTGATGGGTACACTTACACTAGTAGAAGAATTATTTACAGTAGTATTGACTCCACTATTTGGAAAGAGTACATAATCTGGTACCTTTAATATTGAATCTTTATCATGAAAGTAATTTTTAGATTCAAATACATCAACAATTTGGGAGAAAATAATTCTCTTTTGTTTTTGACCATATAGCCTATAACTTTTAGAATTCTGTTTGTAACCAACAATAGCACACTTAATACCACTTGGTTGAAACTTCTTGGTTTGATCTTCTTTGGAAACATATTGTATATCCAAAGAACCAAATTGTTTAATAAAGTTATAATTGGCAGAATAGCTTCCTTTACAAAGCATATGATCATTAAGAACATCTTGAGGGGTTTGTGACTTCAAGTTAGAATGTGGAATAAGGTTCAACAAAAATTTACAGCTCATTGCACATTCTCCCTAAAGGTAAGATGGACAGTCTGAGTCAATAAGTACATTAAAAATTTTTTCTATCAAAGTTTTATTGAAACGTTCAGCAACTGAATTATGCTGAGGTGTATGTTCTGGTGCCTGTTCACAAGTAATAACACTCTTGTTCAAATGATCAACAAAATCATTTCTGCCAGACTCTCCACCCCTATCACATTTCAAGAATTTAATTTTTTGGTCAAGTTTATTTTCAACATCAGCCTGATATTTTAAGAATTTGTAAAACACCTCAGATTTGCATTTCATAAGAAAAATAGTGGAAAAGTGTGTGCAATCATCAATAAATGTCAAAATGAATCTATTACCACCAATAGAGGGAGGATAATCTGGTCCTATTACATCAGAATGGATTCTAAAAAATGGAGCAGAGGCTCTTGGAAAAGTAGAAAGAAAGGGAGTTTTCACTATTTTTCCTTTTGAACACATTACACAACTGAATTTTTTATCAAAAAAATAAATACCCTTTGATCTAAGTAATTCCCTAGTAGACTTGACATTTAAATGACCAAGTTGTTGATGCAATTGATACAGGGTCAGAGCTGTGGTTTTAGTCATTAAAGCTTGATTTTTAACATACTAAAAATTATGACTCTGGCCTTTCTGAGTGAGTTTCATGACAAGAGTACTGTTGGAATCAATAATTTGCATTTTCATTGGCTCAAAGTTCACACTGTAGCCCATATAATTAAATTTCTTAACCAATATCAGATTTGACCAAATATTTTTGACAAAAAGGAAATTCTTGAGCGTTAGATGAGGACTGATAAAAAAATTACCAGAATAGTTATTAGTCAGTACCTGAGATCCTGCCATGTCAATGTTGATGGCAGGAACAAGTTTTTTGAAATTTGACAGTAATTGTTTATCTTTGAACATATGGGAAGTTGCACCTGAATCTAGAACAAAACATGTTCTGTTTTCCCTAAATCCAGCCAAGTATGCTGACCACTCATGTTCTTTCTCTGTAACTAATGAAAATAATTTGGTTATTTTGTTGTCAATTTTTGGTTTGTCATTTGCTGAGTGAGAAGTGTTTTTTAATTTTTTTAACTCTTCATGCATTTGAGTGATACAGTTTTCATCACTATGACCAACATTATCCAGACAGAACTTTCGATTCTTTTTATTCTTTTTATCAGTTGAAGGTTGATTTTTTTGGTTTTTCTTTTCAGATTGTGCCTTAAGAGCATTCAAATTATCTGTAGAATCAGTGTCAAAGAATTGCCATTTTTCCTCAGATTTAAGGCTATTGTAAACCTTCTCAAGACTAAGGTTTTTAAATTTTTGAAAAAGATTTTGAGTGATTCTTAACATAGAATTGTGTTGAACACTCTTGATTAGGAATATCACATTTATTTTTGAAGAAATAACAAGTTCTGAGTCACTAGATGCACTAGCAACCAGTAAGTTCTCTATTTCTTTGAATTTTCCAAGATTTTCTCTTAGAGATGAAACAAAATCCCACTTAAGTTAAACTAACTGATCTAAGAGATCAGAACCTGTTGACACATTTCCTTCACCATAGTCAGACAAAAAAATTTTCTAAGAAAAGTAGGTGGATTTTGCCTATGAGATTAGTAAAGA
This sequence comes from Hemileia vastatrix, assembly GCA_030280995.1. Taxonomy (NCBI): domain Eukaryota; kingdom Fungi; phylum Basidiomycota; class Pucciniomycetes; order Pucciniales; family Zaghouaniaceae; genus Hemileia; species Hemileia vastatrix. The sequence goes on along the minus strand of JASXTE010000013.1, from coordinate 17,280,902 downwards.
GTCCCTAGGACTAACAGCATTAATAAGAAGAATTCAGAATTTGGATTTTCCCTTACGCCAATCATTAGAGTCAGCATCATTGGGTTTACTGGCACAGGTAATATGATGAGTTAAGTTGGTGGAATCAAAGTAAAATTCAATCATTGATTTCCACAATGACACATTACTGGAGGTGAGAACTAGCACTTGCAACAATTTGTTGTTTGACGGTTCAGTAATATTTGAGAATATGTAGGGTTGTGTTAAAATAGGCTGAGAAGTAGGTTCAGGTTGATATTTAGAGGTTGATGATGTACTTTTAGAAGCAGCAGCAGGAGATTCAGGAAGATTGTCACTAGAAGAGCTCATAAAGCTGTCTTCAGATGTTTAATCTATTAAAGACTCAGAATCTTTTAATTTATTAGTTTTAATCCAGCAGTTAGTAATATACTTACACTGCTAGAATCTTTATCAATCACCTTTCCCCAGTGATTAAAAAATAGGCAGCAATAATAACGTAAAATGAAATAATAATTAATGAATTAAAATAAAGAAAGAAAAGTGTTTTGTTATGATCAATCAGTTTTCAGTGAGAAGAAAAGAAATATAAGATTGGATAGATACAAAACAGTCTATAATAATTTATATATACCTTTTAATTTATTAGTTTTAATCCAACTGTTAGTAATATCCTGACACTGCTAGAATCATTATCAATAACCTAAATCATAATAGGGTTAGTATCAGTGAAAGATAAATATAAAAAGCAGTAATATATGTACCCAGTGATTGGAAAATAGGAAGCAGTATTAACATTAGACAAAATAATAATTAATGAATTAAAATAAAGAAGGAAAAGTGATTTGTTATGATCAATCAGTTTTAAGTGAGAAGAAAAGAAATAGGAGATTGGATAGGGAATAAATACAAACACTATCTACTATATATAATCTCATATTATCACTATTCACCCTTACTAACAGATCACAAAATAAATCAATACACACCCTAAACCTATCACTATCCTGAGTATGCTTAGAAGATGTAGGAGCTTGACAACCTATCCAAGGGCATTCTTCAATATAGATCTATCATTTTTCTGAGCATGTTGAGAAGATGTAGTAACTTGAAAACTAGCCAGGCGCATTCTTCAATAGCCAGTGCATCCACTATGAAAAGCCACAAAATTTTTAATGATATCACACAAGTTGAACGGCAATAGAGTCTCTTGAAAGAAGAAAAAAATTTAGTTCATGATATAAAAATTTGAGAAAATTTTGAAGAAACCTTTTTTTGTGATAAAAATAATAGTTTCCATCATGAGAAGGCTTTTGGCTCAATGGTATAGTTGTACCATAAACAAGACTTACACTGCCAGGGAAACGTTCAGCTTGCATTAATTGAGAGGATTCATATTTCTTTTGTGGAGTTGGAAAAGCAAGTGTTTTAGAATTGAGAGAAAGGATAGCAATCATGAAGTTCTTGGTGTGTAATATGATGGTACCATATACTATAGTAAAGATATTATCTAAACTTCTTACAGCAGCACCATTTACACTTGAACCAAAGAAACATAGTGCAACAACAAGTTGAAAGGCAGGCTTACACTGTTTTCTATGGGAATTATTATGGAAGATAGGATTATTGGAGATGAGTTAAGAAATTTTGAAAAAATAATAAGGAGAAGTTTAAATGAGGAATTTAAAGAATTGAGGCAAGATCATATCTGGGATCATGATAAAAAATTTTCCCCCCTGGGGTGAAGTAACATTTTTTGGAAATAAAAGACATATAAGTTCACCTCTCCTCCAAACCAGAGTCAGAATCAGAGTCAGTGGCTAAAGTTAAAGTGATAGCATTCATAGCTGAGTGAAATTTCTTCCTAGTAGAGATATGCTTCATTATTTTTTGTAGAAAAGGTTGTCAGTAGAAGGTTTAGGTGATGAGTGGGAAGTGGGAATTTGCCACCAAATGAGCAGGTGGTGTGTTTATATAGAAAAAAATTTTATGTGTTTGTCAGCAAAATTAAGTAGCATAAAGTGAAGAGACACATAAGGATGAGAAAAAAATTTATATGTTTGCCACCAAAATCTAGTAGCATAGAGTAAAGAGACACATAAGGATGGCATCTGCAATTATATGTCATGTGACTGACTTAAAAATAAATCATGGATGTGATGAGTTTAGGATCAGGAGTTGGGAAAAAAAATTAGGGTAAAAGAGGTAGGATAATCTATTAATGTTCAATCCTTATCCACTAGCCCCAGGGACAGTGGATTAGAATCTTTGGCAATTAATAATTTCTGATCCCGGTGTGGTCTTCCAACATTGGCAGGGGCCTTTGTTGTGTGATTTGGCACTGTTTGTGCATGTCTTAATTGACATCTGTTAAGGAATTGGGTATTTTTCTGGTTTTATTCCGTGGATATTGGGTCTGGGGGTATGTGGGTACTATCATTGGATAGCCCAGGTTTCTCTCTATATTTTATGTCTTGAGACATTTTTCATATTCTAAGTTTTAAGGGGTCATTTCCTCATTTTTCATTTATAAAAGATAGCTGTTTAATTTTGTTTTTCGTGTTTTACGGGCTAACCTTAAGTCTTAGGGTTAAGTGCTTAGTACCATTGGATAGAGCTAATTTTTCTCTATATTTCATGTCTCAATGTTGTTATAGTGAAATTCCGTGTTTTAAAGATTTTAGTATTTGTAGCTAATTTTTCTAAGTAGATTAGTTGTTTTTATTGGTTTTCTGGCTTCAGGGAGGCGGGGCCGCTTCAGGTGGCACCTCCGACGTCGGGTGGCTCGCCCCCCTCTGTTTTAGAAGGTTGGGGAGCGCTTCAGTAGGGGTTTTTATTTAATTTGGTGGGTGTGCATGGGCTCTTAGATAGTGGTCTGTGTGTACATAGTGAATAAGACAGTTTGAGGCAACCTTAACTATCATACAACCATCCGGACGTGATATCATTGTTCCTCACTCAGTTTTCACTGTTTTCTGGCCACAATTTGGCTGTTTTTGTTGCAAGTGAGTTCTTTATTTAACTTAACTTTGGCAACTGTTTTCTCTGTTATAGTCTTGCAAGCTATAGCAAGTATTATTGCTGTCTCTGGTGTGGATTTGCATCCTACATCAAATATCTTTGCTGTCTCTGGTGTGGACATTGTTCTACATTTCAGTTCTCTGGTCTGGTAGTCTTTCTGGTGACTACTTTCTTGGCTCATCAAGAAGTCAAGTGTGTTGAAAAGGGGCTTTTACAAAACAGGAACCAACTTACTTTAGCAAGTAAATCTCACTCTTTTTTTCTAAAGGGAAAAGGGATTTTCTCTCTGGTTTTTCTCCAACTCCCTTGTTCAAGGCCTATAGCTAGTACTATAGTATTGTCTACACCAGCAAAAAAAATTCCGATTCCTGATTGTGGATCCATGAACATCAATACCCCCTATTATGCATATTAGCTACATAAATTAATATTTTATTGCATGATAAGATCATACAACGTACTTTATATATTGAATTAAAATAAAGGTTATATTAATGTATTACTGTATAATTTTGATTTAAAGTTAATTCAGCATATAAAAATTTATTTTCTATAAAACATGGGGAACATTTTTATGTATTTAATAGGGGGTATCTAAGTTAGAAATGTGTAATTATTTAAAATGTATTTCACAACACAAAAATAAAGCCACAAGCATGAAATTAATTCTCATTAAAAAGATGTTTTGGGGGCACAAGATGGCATACCTTAAAAAATAGTCATTTTTGATTTGGTGAAAAAAAGAGGTATTTTGAAATGGAAAATTTCTAACTTTGATACCCCCTAATAGTTATAATATAATAATTAATTAATAAATTATATATATATATTAAACAATAGAGTTAATATCTTTAATAAATAAAATTTATGGTTATTTTTGACAATTAATTGTTTCATAAAGTTAATATATAACTTAAAACACTTTATTGAATAAAATATTAATGTTTTACTGTAAAAATTTGTAATTTTATCAAAATAAATATTTACTTCAATTTAAAAAAACTATCACATTAATTGAATTGATATAAAATAACTATTAACTCATTACTAAAGCTAAGTTAATTAAGTACACTATTTTTATAGGTTAAAATAGTAAATTTTTATTTTTCACTTTAAATTGGTTACTAATTAAAATTTATAAAGAGTTTTTTTTTAATTAAAATAATTATTTTTACATGTCTCAAACTAAGTTAACTACTGACTAATTTTTAACAATTTGTTTGAAACTTTTTTGGCAGGTTTTTGGGCTCTTACTGATTAATTTTAGTTATTTTTGTTGTGTGTTTTGCTTATAATTTACTCAAAATTTAGTTGAATTTTTAAGTATATTATTTTAAATTGTATGTACTTTTTTGAGGTGCTTCATAGGGCCTATTGCCTATATCAAGGCCTTGAGTTACTCCCTGTAGCCTCCATTACTTACATTTTTGTATTATCAACAATTAATAATATATATTGGTTTTTATAAAGGCATTGTTCCTATTTAGAATTAAATAATATATATTATCAAGCTTGGTTTAAAAATATTGATATTAGTAGTTGAAAGTGTTCAAGAAGAGAGAAAAATAAAATTTACTTACCAGTTAGAGATCCCTATCCAGAAGTAGTTAATAGTACTAGGTTCCATTAAAGCTTATTATTCTAGGTTATTATTGGTATAATACCCTTAATTTCATTATATTACTTCTTTTATTTCTTCCCTTATTTGCCTCTTCTCCCTCTTCTTCTTCTTCTAGACACATAGCTTATAGATGCAGTCTATCCCATATTTCTCATCAATTTAGATTTCCTTATACTATCACCATAAAATATGGGGAATGGACTTTCTAGAAAGTCCACTGCCTTGAGTCCAAATTTATATCAAATTAAGCACACATTAAGTTAGTGATGAGAACACCAATAAAAAAGAAAGACATTATGGTGAACTCAACATGAATCCAGCTTGAAAATTTAATGAAGCATAGGTAATAATAATTTGAAAAAATCTTGAAAGATGAAGAGTGTTATTTTTGTGTGGAGTTCTTAATTAAGGTCATACCAAAATCAAATTATGCTGAAAAAAACATATTTACTAAATAACATAAGAAATTCATTTTCACTCTTTCAAGAAAAAAACAACATTTAAGGGTTTAATAAGGTGCCATCTTACATAATTATGCAAGTTTCTTTGCTGGAAAACACATGTATATATTATAATATAGAATGTGTGAATTTATTTATGAAACTTTATTTTATGCATTGATATTAATCATCAAAAAAAATTAGGAAGTGTTAAAAAATAAACTTATTTTATGAATAGATAGTTTCAACTATTATAAATCATTAAAATATCTCAATAAGGTACAAAAACTTTAAAAATTATGTTAAAAGGAATTTAGTTAGACATTAAATTTAAAAAATTAATATACATACTATATTTTAATTTAAAATAAAAAATATATCTGGGTACTAAAGTTTTTTTAAATGTGTTTCCTTACATCTTAATAATCTTAAAATATTAAAATTAAAATTGTTATTTTATTTAAGAAAATTGAAAAAGAAAAGCATATGACTTGTGGTTTTTTTAAATTTAAGAAATTATTGTTCCCACTCTCTGTAGCAAATCTTATATATTATCATTTTTGTATGTTTATTTCTTATCACTATCCAGTTCGACCATCTTTTTTACTCTCTCTCCAGAATGTGATTCTCTTCACTTTCATGAAAAGTGTGATACTCAAAGAAAAAGAATCTCATTAAGTCTATAATCCTGGGAATAGTTATCTCAACTAAACCATATGAGAAGCACAAAAGAAACATTCACTTAGAAATGGTGCTTCCTTTGTGTTTTCAATCCAGACTTGCTTTTTTGACTGCAATTTATTTAAATATTAAATCTTAATCAGAAAAAAAATTCAATTAAATGCTTAAACTTTTCAGTTTATGCAGATCAATGTGTTATTAGCACTATGGTCAATGCAATATTATAAATGTGGGTTATTGTGTGTCTGAGGGCTGTTAAAGGGTTTGTGAGTAGGAATAGATGGTAATATTAGAGGGTTTATGATATGGTAATGATTTTTACTAAAAGGGTCAATGCAAGGTGGAGTTTTCTAAATAAATGGTGTTGGTTTTAGCTCAACAATCCTTAGAATTTAATGGTAAATTAATTGTGATAGTATTTTAATTTATAGTAATATATATTAGGGGGTGTCAGTTCTGGCAAATCCGCACTTAAATAAGTGCGGATTTCCAAAACACACTAGCCCCAATACTGGTGGATTTCAAAATGAAATAAGTCACTTATTTCACTCAAATCCGCACTTTCTCAACCAAAAGTGCTGATTTCACCATCAAGTCCCATTTCACTGATTTTTCAGCATCATCCCATTCATACGCAGCACTCCGCAGCATAACACTTCATAACTCAAAACATCGTACATCACTTACATCTTCATATCATATCATATAAGAGTTATGCCTTCCTCACTTTCAAATTGTGATAAATTACATAAAGCAATGACTTTCATGGCTCTTGAACTGCTCTTGGACTCTGATTGCGATTCTGATTCTGATCTAGAAGAAGATTTTGTCTTTTTATCAAAAATGGCCACGAAACGTTACCTTCTTCCCAGAAATCCTCAAGTACACCATCCAAACACTTCTTAAACTATCTACACCCAGTTTTAGACAGCTGTTCAGGACTTCTCAGGAATGTTTCCTTAAATTTCTTGAGCTTATTCAGGATCATCCCATATTTCACAATAATTCTCAAAAAGAACAACAACATCCTTCAATTCAATTGGCCATCACACTATGTCATTTGGGTTCAAATGGTAATGGAGCCGCTTTGAAACGTTTATAAAATGTCTTTGATTTAGGTTATGGTTCAGTTAACACTTATACCAAACAATGCATCACTGCCATCAACTCCTTGTAATCTCAACTTCTCACCTGGCCACCAAAAGAAGAGTGACTTGAATCATCTCAGGTTATGCAAGCAGAGGGCTTCCCAGGATGTATTGGTTTTGTTGATGGTACTTCTATTCCTTTGAGCCAGAAACCTGCTCAAGGTGGAAACAATTACTTTCACATTCTTGTCAAAAATTTTCACCAAAATATTTACAAGTCAAAAAAATTCTATATCTGTTTTAAAAAATTGGCAATACTCTCCCCTGCAATTTAATGAAGCAAGGGGTGGATATCACCAAAATTTTTCTAAGTCATTGATTTCACATGTCAGATTTGAAAATTTGGCAATACCCCTTCCTGCATTTTATTGAAGTAAGTGGTGGAAGTCATCTAAATTTAATATAATTACGTAAATTATTAAATAAATATCTAATATATATCACTTTCCCTAGTTTAAAGTAATGACAATCCCTCAAGCTAAAATGCAGACCAAGTCTAGAAACAAAAGTTTGGGACTTTCCACAGGTATAGGCTAGAGGAACCCCATGAAACAAATAAATGTTATCATGATTACCATTTATACAACACAAGGTCGTGGGCCCATTAATTTAGTTGAGGAAATTGATACATAAAAAATATTTATTAAAAATTTACGAAAAAATATAAAATTTTTGATGACAACTCTAATCCCCATACTTTTTGGATCTAAATAAAGTTTTTTTAAATCAATTAACTTTACCTTCTTTCATTACCTTATTGATTCTTTGAATCAACTTATGACTGATTTGAAATGAGCAACCAAAATGTGTTAAATTTTGACAGGATTCCAAACCAGGAGGAGCTTTAGTTGTTTGATGATTATCCTTAGAAGAATTCCAAACAGTTTCGATGATACCATTTCCCAAACCAAAATCAATGATGCACCGGTGGTCTGGAAAATATAAACCATGTCATTTGATTTTAGCTGGAGATGGTATTGGTTGGCCAGTAATTGGTTTGATATATGAGAATATACCAAAAGTAAGAAAATTGGTGTCCTTGGTATCGGTGTGAATTTTATTGTGAAATCCAGAATGAGTGATATTAAAATTAGAAAATAAAAGATATTTGTGGCTGATATCTTCCCATTCGGAGTCACACCAATTTGGTATTCCAACTTTGGTTGCAAGTTCATGATTTTTTTCAAATGCTTTATTACAGTGCTTTTTGAGTCAAAGAGCAAGAAAAGAGTTAAAGGAAGGTAGAGTGTCCCATAAGCAAAAATCTTCATCTTTTTGAGCTTTAGTGATATTCTTGAGCAACGAATACATGCCTAGATAATAATCATATAAGAGTTTCAGAATCCTTATCTTTAAATATGCAATATAAAAATGTGAAATAAGACAAGTGAAATTTGGAAAAAAGGCTCAACTTCAAAGGCCAAAATCTCAGCAACCACTGAACCTAATTCAAACCTGTTTGAGGGAAATGAAAGATATGCTTTAGTAGAATCTTCAGTTAAAGGACATGTGATTTAAATAAACCAAACCCTAATTTGTTACATAAAAAAATGAAATAAAAATTTAAATTGGGAAAAAAAGGCTCAACTTTAACGGTCAATATCTCAGCAACCACTGAATCAAATTCAAATCTGTTTGTGGGAAATGAAAGGTAGCCTTCAGGAGAATCTTCAGTAAAAAGAACATTAGATTTGAATATACCTAACCCTAATTCCGAGTCTTATTTTCAAAATTTTACAAAAACTTGAAAAGTGGTAATGAAGATGAGATCAAAAGGAGTTTTATAAGTTCACTGTTATCCAGATAAGAGTCATACATATATTTGAGTATGAACTTTTCATAAAAGGAATGAGATATCATATAGGCATGAAAAAAAGGAGATGAAACTTACCTTGATTGAAAAGTAGGAAAAATAGAGTGAGAAAGATTGATGTTGGAATTGTGGGGAAATTGAATATGGAGTAAGTGAAATGCATAAAGAATGTGCAATGTATGTGTTTCAATGAAATGGAGCCAAAAAAAAGTGAAATAAGGGAAAGGGGGGATAATGGCCATGCCAAGGAGGGATGAAGAGTAGGGTGATGGAGCTAAAAAAGAAAGTAAAGAGGGGGAGAAAAAAAGGTTAATTATAACATTGAAATTCAAAATAACCACTTACAAAAAAAATTAGATAAATAAAATAAAATAAACAGAAAAAAACAAAAAAAATTATAATAGTAATCAAAAAATCAAAAAAAAAGAATAAAGTGACTTACCTGGAGAGATGAGATGACAAAATGAATGAAACCAAATTGTTTGAGGGATGTTGGAGGAGAATAGGAAAAGGATATGAGGGATGAATGAAAAAAAAAATCACTGAGAAAATATGCGATTTTATGTTGAGCTGGTGAAAGAAAACCAATGAGCCATCCAAAAAAAAAATTTCACCGTAAATTCCAAAAAAAAAATGAATATGCAACAAACCAAAATACCAACACAAGTGAATGAAGTACACAAAGAGGACATTTGGAGAGTACAAAATGCTATGGGAAAGAAAGGGATGATATGGCCAACATGTGGTTTTGAAAAAAAAATCACAAAAAAAGTGCTGATTTGAGGTCAGAACTGACACCCATAGAAAAAAGATTAAGAAGTAGAAGAAATAAGTAAAAAAGAATGTAAACATGCCTGGTCAAAATATTGAAAATTTCAGGAAGGGGTGTGTGCCAAGGATTGATGGGTAGGTAGCAAGGAAGGTCAGTGTGTCACATGTGACAGGGATGGGGTAAGAAAGGAAGGGATGTTTTGTGTCCAAAATGTGGTTGTGAAAAAAAACGGGAAAAAAGTTCTGATTTGAGGTCATAACTGAAACCCTTTTTTAAAATAAGTTACTTTTTTGCAAAATTTAAGTGCTGATTTGGTTTGAAATCCGCACTTAAGTTAAGTGCGGATTTTCCAGAACTGACACCCCCTATTGGGCTATTATTATTTCCTTCCATATCTTAATAATCAAATCAAATTATTCTAAACTAATTTAATTGTTTAATTTTAATATTAAGTTTACAACCCTCCTTGAGATTTCTTAGAATATTAGTATCAACTTAAAATATATATCAATTTTACCCTCAAACATATCTTGAAGCAGGATATCTTCCTTGTACATATCTTCTTACCACTTCTTCAAGGTATTCATATGTTCCTTGAAGCAGTTTAAATATATTTCCCAATCTCAATTACTCAGGAACACCATTGATCTTGTGCACAAGTTTTCCAGTTACAGTATAATTTAATTCTTCATAGTTCTCATTCTTTATTAGTACTATATATATTTTGCATGCTAAATATAAATGGCACCAATTCAAGGCTATCCTCCTGTGGGAACTAGCACTAGTTTCAAGTCAAAAGACTAGTGAATAGTTTACTTGTGTGCAAAGAAAACTATTTAATCTCCCCCGGTTCACAGTACCTCCATGTCTTAAGGACTGGAAGTACCCCAAACCATATGAGATTCATTATTTTTATGGAGGATATTCTCTTCAGATTTCTTATTGACTCTGAAGCTTCAATTTCATTTACAAGTTAATTTTTTTTCTGAGAAACTTAAGCTGACATTTATAGATATTAACCTAATTTCAAGTTATCTGGTCAAGTCAAAGGAACCCAAGTATTGGGTTGGTAAGAAAGTTTTATGGTTTTTCAAATTTTCAAATTTTCCCTCCTTTTAGTGGAAATTAGCAGTCTTTGATTCCCCAAGGGTGAAAAATACTATTCTTAGCCATAAATTTAAAAAAATTGTAAACCAGTGATTTATTGGTCAAAGGGATTGATCACCCCTTTTTCTGATTATATTTCTGATTCATCAATGCAGTTCAATACGGAATTAAACAACCCACTTAAAAAAGTCTTTCTAGAGGACACTTATATTCCAGATGTATTTCAATCATCTTATTCTTCTTTATATGAGTACTTTTCTAAATTATCTAGCTCAATTAATTCATTATAGGAGGATTTAAACAGCCTCAAGTAACCAATATTTGCTCTCTATATTCAGGTCTACCCTTGACAGATTTATACAAAGATGAAGAGTATGATTAAAAATATATTTAAGCCATTAAATTGACTCAACTTGAAATCCACCATGATTTCCTCAGTATTTTTTTCATAATCTTTAATGCTGAAAAATTACTACCTCATAAACCATATAGCCATCAGATAGAGTTAATAGGTCCAGCACCTTCAGCAGGTCCTTTCTATTCTTTGTGAAAGGAAAAATCTCAAACACTTTGAGACTACAATGCAGAGAATGTAGAAAATTTTTCATTTGAGCCAGTAAATATTCAAGAAGCTCTACAGCTCTTTTTGTAGAGAAAAAAAATTTAAGTCTTAGGTTTATGTTGATTATAGATGGCTCAACACAGTGACTAAGAAGAACCCTTATATAGATCCTCCAATATCATTACTTCATACTATATTCAATAATGCTAATTGATTTTCTTAAATTTATCTCTGAGGGGCTTATAACCTCATATGTATTTCAGAAGGCCATGAACCTTCAACTGAAATGCACAACAGATTTAGTGGTTTTGAATATTTGGTTATTCCCTTTGGATTGTATAGGGAACCATTGACTTTAAAAAACTTTCACAAATGATATCTTTTAGGATGTTTTAAAAAAGTTGTTTTTTGTCTATTTAGATGACATTTTAATTTTCTTGAAGACCCTTGACAAACATGTTCAACATGTCTTAAAGTTTTGAAATTTAATTCAAAAACATGATCTCAACACCAAGAACACTGAATGAGAATTCCACCTAAAATTAATCAGACTCATAGTCTTTGCATTGTCAACTGATTTTCTAGTCATGGATTATAAAAAGGTCCAAAATTCTTTGGAATGACCTGAGCTAAAAACTCTAAAATCCCTACAAGGATTTCTGGGTTTTATAAATTTCTATAGATGATTAATCAAAGATTACTCTTATACTATTTCAAATTTAACTTCTCATCACACAAAAGATATACCCTTTGGTTTTACCAAAACAGCACAGAATGAATTTGAAGCATTGAGAACTGAGATCACCACAGCTCCAATTATTTGACATTTTGATTTTTTACTTTAAAAATAGTCAAGACAGATGCTAGTTTTTATGCTATAGCAGGGTACATATCTCAACTTAATTCTGAAACAAATTTTTCTCATCCTATTGCTTTTGAGTGAAGAAAACTTATTTCAGAAGAATTAAACTACAAAATTAATGATAAGGAATTATTAGCTAATGTTCATTGTCCTAAAAAATTGTGTTCTTTTCTTAGTCTTTGTAGCTCTTTCTAAATCCTTACAGATCATAATTATTTAAAATAATTCATGACTTCCAAAGTACTAACTAGATTTCAGGATAGGTGGGCTTAATTCTTATTTGAATTTAGTTTTACTATTATCTATGGCTCAAGTAAAAGTTATGTACTTCCTGATATTTTGTCATTTTTGGAAAATGTTAACCCAAAGCAGGGGAGGGATTTTTAAATAAAAATCTAAAAAATGTAAAATAAATCTTCAACAAATCAATTTTAACAACTAATCTACTTAATGCAACAAAAGCTCAATAAATTCATAATCCACTATCCAACATCATAGAAGCTCAGTCAAAGGACAATTATTTCTTGGGTTTAAATAATAAATACTCTCAAGGAAATGGGACAATAGAATCAGTATAGAATAAGGTCTATTAGTCTTTGAAGTTAAAGTAGATATATCTAAAAATAAGGATATAAAATTATGTATTTTCAACAGTCAAAATGTTTTACCATTAGCTTGTGATTTTAAGGTTGATAAAAACTACCAGTTAATAGTGAGGGATATAATCTGGCCAGGTATGAACAGAGAAATACAAGACTATATTTGTAAGCTGGTCGTCTAGAAGAAGGAGAAGAAGATGGAGAGAACAGAGAGGAGGAGGAGGAAAAATAGGAAAAAGTCTAGAAGGTAGAGAAATAAATTAATAAATTAATATAATTATTTTAGAAAAAATAAGGCAACAAGAATTTCTTGGGATTTGACACAACAGCGAGTCTTATTAAATTAAAATATATTTATTTAAAATAAGTATTAATATCTCTGTGTGGAAAAAACTGTTATTATTAATAGACTTATTGCAACCTTAGATACTTATATAGAATTTAGATTAGAATCTTAGTACTAATAAAAATAATAATAAATGTATTATATTAAAAAATATGTTTTAAATGGTGAGTGTATAATAAGTGGTCTGGCTACTGGGGATTATCCAAAGCCTTTTTTAGGCAAAGGATTCTCTGAAGCGCCAAAATGAGTAATTACAAAAGAGTAATAAGGTAAAACAAGAATATATAAGAAGATAACTAAAACATTGATATTGAGAGAAAAACGTGAAACAGTAAACTAAACCTGTAAGTAAGTAACCAATTTCCCCACCATAAATTCACAAAACAATTAATTTAAATAATCAGTAACTAAGTAAGTCTGAAACATAAGAACAGTGAGTAAAATAATCCAAAACAGATATTACAGTTAGATGTAAAGGGTTTACTTTAAACAAATAGAACTATTTTCACGCAAAAATCCATGTAATAAATTTAATCCAGTATAAAGCAAATTTAATTGATTGTTTTAATTATGTAATTAATTCAATAACTAGTTTAAATGAAACAAATAATGAATTTAATGATATTTCTAATTTAAGGTGAGAATTTGAATACCATCCTATTAAATAAGTGTTTTAATTTATTTATTAATTTTACTGACACAATTAAGGGTCAAAAAAGCGCCCAATATTATTGTTTAATAAGATATTTATGGCTTTATTTAATATATAACTTTAATTAATTAATTTAATTACATTATAACTTAATTTTACACTTATAATTATAATATATGTTTATAATTAATAAATCATTAATTTATATTTATTTAATACATAAAAATGCCCCATTATTTGTAGAATATAATATTTATTTTGCTTAATTTAAATGTATATATAATTTATATAATAATGCAATTAATATAATACTTGTTTTATATTTATTTAATAAAATACTTATATCATTTAATTATGCAATATAATATTAATTTAAATACATAATAAGCATATTTTTACGCCCTCTTTTGGTTCCAGTAAATTGACATAAAATTTTCTGGGCTCCTGGTATAGCCTGGCTGACACTCCCTCACTCTAAAAAAACAATAAGAAAAATGCTAAGATTTTTTTTTTTGATACTTCTTTAACAGAGTATGAAGATTTGAAATTTCCTTTCCAGGTATCCATGCATTGTGTTCAGATGATTTGTTCTTATATCTCAATAAATATTCAGTACCTCTTTCAGAAGTGATAATTCTATCATTGAGAATTTTATCAATTTCTGCAGTTTCTGTGACTTCCTAAGATTTTTTCTTAGGTCTTTCCCTTCTTTTGGGAAATAAGTAACAGTTGGAAGTATAAGGCTTAAGCAAAGAAATGGGAAAAACAGGTTGTTTCCTATCGTATGGAGAATACAATACAACTTCTACTGCATTATCTCCAACCATTCTTTTAACAAAAAATGTTCCCACAAAAGGATCTTTTAATTTGTTGTTACCTTGTAGATTGAAGTGGACAGTATATATCAACACTTCATCACCCTTGTTAAATGTGTATTCTTTATGGGATTTATCCCATCTCTTCTTTTCATATTCAAATGCTTTATCAATACAGCTTTGAGTATGTTTTCTGCATAGCTGTTGCATTTGCATAAAATTTTTTACACCAGGGTGCAGTTCCAACTTAGGTAATTTATTATTGAGAATTTGAGCAGTAATGCTTGGGAAATAACCTAACCAAAGCTCAAATGGTATTTTCTCAGTGACAGAATGAACAGTGCTATTATATGCAAATTCAAGACCAGGCAATAGAGTGACCCAGTTATGAGTAAATCTGTCATTGTCTTTATATTCTAAACCAAAGACACAATACCTTCTAATCATATCTTCCAGAGTTTGAATCATTCTTTCATCTAGACCATCAGTCTGAGGATGGTGAGCTGTAGACAACTTTAACTCACAGCCACAAATATCCATCAAAGAGGTCCAAAACTCAGATGTAAATTTTGGATCTCTATCAGAGATAATGGCTTTTGGAAATCCAAAAATATTAAACAAGGCCATACATCAGTGTTCACCAGCAAATTTTAACCAACTTAATACTTCTACATGGCTATACAACAGCATCCATCAAATGTAATAAAATGAATTAAATTACATTTAGACTTATTATAATGTAATTGAATATAAAAAGACAGATAGATGAGTATAGTAGCTAGAATTAAAAAAAGATAAACACAAATGGTATAAAATGAAATAAAACAAAAAAAATCATTATTATATATTTTGAAAAAAATATATGAAGGTGCAATAAAATATAATTAAATAATATAACATAATACATAACCAAATACAACTCAATATAATAAAATAAAAAACAATTTAATTTGACTTATTTTAAAGTAATAATTTAAATAAAATGAGTTTATTAAAATATAATAAACTAGAGTAGTAGAAAATCAATTTAAAAAATTACATAATATAACATAAAATCAATATATACTGATTTTTTTTTAAATATTTTATTCAATATAAATTTTAATATTTATTAGTAATTTAATTTTTGTATGCATATTCATTATTTCATTGCATATAAATATTCAATATAAATTTTCATATGCTTATTCAGTATGAATTTCCATATGCATATTCAATATAAACTTTTTATGCATATTTTTTTGTATGAATATTCAAAATTATTTTCATTATAAATATGAATTATCAATTTACATTTACACACTGAATACCACTCAGAAAGTGAATATTCAATTTCACTTTTTGTGACTCAAAATTATGTTACATGACTAAAAAATATCAAAAAGTGAATCAAAAAAATTTAATTTCTAATAGTTCTCTGTAATGCTTAGTTTTAAAAATTCTGGTAATTTTTTTCAAATTATATTAAATATCTAAATATGATTTTTAATATTTTTCAATCTAATTTTAATAAGTAATAAATTAGAGTAAAAATATCACTTGAAAAATTGAAAGTTTGAAATGAGTTCTCAGCTCCATCTTGAACTATATTTTAAAATACTGAGTCAAAATTATGTAATTAAGATGTGCAGTGTTTGGATTGATTACTGAAACTATTTTCATTTAAAATTATAGATTAGTTCATTTCACTTTCATCATGATAAGACAAAAGATTCAGCTATGTTTTTAAAATAATGCAAGTTGGTTTTCAAGCAAATTTCAGTAAGAGTTCCTTCAAAGCTCAGTCTGAGTTCCATCTAAGTTTCATCTGACTTCAAGTTAAGGACTTGCTAGCAAGTCACTCCCCAAAATTCTGTGTGGTGTCATATCTCAATTCAATTCAAAAGAAAAATTGTTTCATCCTGTTGCTTTAATTATGAAACCTAATCACAGCAGGTTTAAATTGTGAAATTTATGATAAATAATTACTATTTATTTTTCATTTTCTTAAAAAATGGTTTCCTTTTCTACTCAGTCCTATTAATTCTGTTCAAATCATAACTGATCTTAATGCTTTGAAATACTTCATTTATTCCAAATTACTAGTTAGAAGTCAGGCTAGGTTATCTGAGCTGTTATCTGAACTTTATTTTACTATTACCTACTTTTCAGGTAAGAATTGTGTAGTTTCAGACATTTTATCACATCAGGACAACATTAACCTGCAGCAGGGGGAGGTATTTTCTGAGAAAAATCTAGCAAATGTGAAAACAATTTACAACGAATCAATTTCAATTATTCATCAACTTAATTCAATGAAAAATCAACCAATTCAAAATCCACTATACAACATACAAGAGACTCATTCAAAGGATGATTATTTTTTGTGAATAAAAGAAAAAATACTCTCAAAGTAAGGGGAACAGAGATCCAGTATAGAATCAGGTCCATTTGTCTTCCAAGGTAGAGTATAATACCCAACAGTAAGTATTTAGAACTATTAATTTTTAATAGTAGAAATGATTCTCCATCAGCTGGTTATTTTGGTGTTCATAAAACCTTGCAGTTAATAGAAAGTGAATTTTTCTGGAAAGGTATGACTAGAAAAACAACAACTATGTCAAAGCCTGTTATTAATGTTATAGGAACAATGTACCTTTTAAAAGGAAGTATGGGCTTCTTCAAACACTTCAGATTTCATAAAAGAAATGGGAAGCAATTTCAATGGATTTTATTTCTCAATAACCTCTATCAGATAATTTCAATGCTACATTAGTCATAGTTAAAAGATTATCTAAAATGTCTATTTTTATTAGAATTAATACTACTTTAACTGTGGAATATTTAGCTAATCTCTTTATTGAATATTTATTTTCTAAATGTGTCTTATCTACTGATATTATTTCTAAAAGAGGATCCCTGTTTGTTTCTACTTTCTGGACTCAAATTTGTAAACAGTTAAATTTTAAAAGGAATCTTTTTACAGCCTATCATCCTGAAAAGAATGGTAAAAGTGAAAGAGTAAATTAAATCCTTAATCAATATATTTGAATGTATTTCAATTATCAACAAGAAGATTGGACAACATGTTTACCATTGGCCAAATTTCCTAACAACAACTCAACACATTCTTTGACAAAGCAATCTTTCTTCAAGAAAATCTATGGAAAACATCCTTGATGCAATTCAATTTATGTAGGGACAAACAATCCTACTGAAAATTCTATTTGAACAGCTTCACAACTTCAAGTTGAAGTTCATTCTAATATCAAAGCGGCAAATTAAAGATATAAAGAACAGGCCAACATAAATTGACAATCTGCTCCTTTTTTCAAACCAGGTGACAAATTATGGTCCGATTCTAAAAATATTTGAACAACTTGACCATCAAAGAAACTATTTGAAAATTTCTTGGGTCCGTTTGAAACAATGCTGAGGTCTCTAAAAATTTATTGCAACCAAAATTACCTTTAAATTGGCAATCAATTTATCCTGATTTTCACATATCTCTCCTGGAGCTAGCTCAAGAAATATACACTACATAATATAGGGGGTGGACTTGCTAGCAAGTCACCAACCTGAACTCAGATAGAACTCAGATGGAACTCAGACTGAACTTATACTGAACCCATACTGAACTATATTTTAAAATCCACCTAAAAATGTTCTGCTGAGTGGTGTTTATCTCTGATTGTATGGTTCTTTTGTCAATAGCTCAATGTTTGTTGAATCTGTGGTGAGATTGGGTCCAAGGTTGAACATTCGCTAGCTAATCTGCCCCCCCATATTGTGTGGTGATACCTGGGCAGGAAAAAACTTCCACCAGAACCAGTCAAAATAAAAGAAAATCTAGATTGGAAAGTTATTTTGATTCTTTATTCAAGAAGGAACCAGGGGGAACTTTAATACCTCATGGAATGGTAAGGTTACCTCAATGACTTGAATAAAACATCCTGGGAATCAGCCACTAATTTTTCAAAAACTCCTGAACTTTTGAAATCTTTTCATTTAAAATATCCTTTAAAACCTTAACCTTAAACTCAATTTTCTCTACTAAATTTTAAAAACTTTTCTTTCTAAATCAAAAATTATTTTATATATATACTTTTTTTTCTTTTTTTTCTTTTAATTCCCATTTTATTTTTTTAAAAAACCCTAAATTATTTTAAAATTCAAACAAATCAAAATTAAATTAAATTAAATAAAAACTAAATTAAAATAAGATAAGAATTTAAAAAAATTTAAAACTAAATTAAAATTTAAAAAAAATTAACATAAAATCAAAATTATTGAAATTTCTTTTTCTATAAAACTTATTAAATCAAATTAAAATTTCTTTTTTTTCAATTCATTTTTTACAAACTTCAACTCAAATATTAAACTTTTTCTTCTCATTTTATCCTTTCTTTCCTTTGTCTTTTTCCTTCTATCTTAAAATCTCAAAGCATCAAAATTTACACAAAACAACCCAACACAAATCCTATCTCTCAATTATCTTCAATCAAAATCTTTTTATCCTTAAATCTTTCTTTTCTTATATAAAATTTTATTTATAAAACACATTTTCTTTCTTTTTGAACTCTTTAAAAAAACCTTTTTATCTCTCTTTCTTCTCTAAAACAGTAAAATAAAATAAATAACATAATACTTGAATTTTTCTTTGACCAAATTTTTGTTCTCATTCTTCAATCTCATTTCAAATTATATATAATTTTTTTTCAAATAAGCTATTAATCCAATTAATTAAAATAAATATAAAAAAATATTCAAGATAAACTATATATGATTTCTGTGTTATTTTTCTTTTTTTCCATTTATTTCTTTTTTTTCTATTTTCAAATTTTATCTTCTATTTTCTGTTGAGTTAAATCCTTCATTCCTTCCACAATTTGACAAATCTCTATTTGAATTATCTCAAATACCTCTTCTTCTCAAGCTGGAACCACTTCTCCAATATCCAGAAGCTCTTTGGTTACATCATATGAGGCTGCATAATATTACTATCAACCTGGTCACAAAAGTTCTCAACAAAGGTGGTTCAAAAAGCTTGACCAGGCTTACTGGATTACACATGATCCAAATCTTCTTCATCTGCAATTTTAATCACAGCAGGTTAGAGATTCTCAACCCTCAAAGGACCAATCTCAACTGGCTGCTGTGGTACACATCTCACAGTAATGCTGCAATTTTGCAGTTCACAGCAAGTGAAACAAAGGAGTTTCTATGAAGGATGGTTACAAAAGTACAACAAAGGTGTTTTCAGAAGCACATAAAAAATTTACTCTCTGTGCAAAGTTATTTACTGCAGTTTGGAAATATAAACCATGGCAAGGAAAATATTAGAAGGAAGTGTATACTAGATCATAGGACAAAAGTATGTTATGCACTTGAAGAAAATACAGCTAGCGCTTTGGCAGTCTAAATTTTAGTATAGAATTTAAAATTTCTTAAATGAATTCAGTATGATTATATTGGAGATTGGAAAGACAAAACAAAGTTTATATATTTTTATAATAAAAAGAAAGGATGGTTTATTGCCAAAATGGTTACTTGTATGAGTCAAGATGGAACATTTATTTAACAGTTAATAAATGCAAGTATAGTTCAAAAGGGAATGGAAATATAAGCTAAGAGTCTCAAGAGCCCTTAGAAATTTTCTTAGAATTATCACTATTTTTCTTATATTTTTAATAATTTTATAAAATATTTCTGATTATTTTTAATTTTTGAAAATTTACTTAAATTTCATCATTTTTAGCTCTCCAAGTAGGGTTGCACTGGCTACCAAAATATAGTTCGAGGTTCCAAAGATGTAGACTTTTAATTTTTAATTTTTTTAGATTTTACATTTGGCATTTAAGGTTCTATTTGAGTCCTTAATTCTGAAAAAGCTCAATAACTCTCTAGACAAGCTCTGCACAAGCTCCAGAATGCTCCAGCTAGAGAAAGTAGGGCACCTTACATACTATGCATATAAAGCCTGTAGACAATAGATTGGAGACATAATCTAAAGAATCAGACAAATAACTATTAACAACAGTGCATATAACAACAAATACCATCTATATTCTATATAAAATTTTATAAAATTGTAATACCCTTATACAAATAACACCTTTACAAAAAATTAATAAATTTTATATAAATTCTCCTAAATATATATTTATAGGTTACTATTGTAAAGGCTTAGCTTCAGGGACTCAAATATAACATCTGTTCACAAAAAAAAGCTTTATGAAAACACAGTATTCAATCATTTATATAACTTTTATAAGTACAACTTCACTGTTGTATTTCTATTCCTCATTAGAAAGAACTCTGACTCTAAATATCAAGACTGTCTTGAATATTTTTTTAACTCACCACACAATACTTTGGGGGGACTTTCTAGAAAATACTCAACTTGAATTCAGATCGAACTCATACTGAACTTTGATGAAACTCTCACTGAAATGTGCTTGAAAATCAACTTGAACTATTGTAAAAACCTAGCTGAATACTTTATGGTATCATGATAAAAGTGAAGTGAACTAATCTATAATTTTGAATTGAAAAAGTTTAAGTAATCAATCTAAACACTGCACATATTAATCACATAATTTTGACTTGGTATTTTAAATTATAGTTCAAGATAGAGCTGAAAACTAATTTAAAACTTTCAATTTTTCAAGTGATATTAATTTTTAAGTTAATTTTAAGAATTCAGAAGATGATATTTACATTGGGATCTCAATAAGAGATTGATCAAGACTAAAATTAACCTTGTGATAAGATATTATAAAATTTTTTAACATATGATTCTATTAACTAATTTTTTTTGAAAAAAAAATTACTTAGGCAATATAAAGATGAACATTAAAACAATATATTTAAAAATGTATTGAATTTCTTGAAAATAAATTGAATTTGTTTATTGTATATGATTATATAAAAATTTAAAGTATAAGCTCAAATTAAAACATGTAAAAGGGTCTTGGATGAATTTTCAAGTGGAATTGTATGTAGATTAAGAACAACATTTGTAACTGAAAATAAGAACACTATAAGAGATTAAAATATAATAACCTTATCCCAAAACTCATTTTTAAATATGTGGAATAATATTTAATAATAGATTTTATTTAACAAAAATGCTATCCTCTAATTTCGACTAAATATCATTCAGATTTTTGTGTTTTATTGCAGGTTTTTTTCTCAAAATATTTGATAGATAATATAATTTGACTGATTTTTCAAAGATATATATAGTTATTATTCTCATAAAATTAAATTATTGGAAACAAGGAATGTATTACTAAGTATTGATTAACTTCAATATTTCATTACTTTTTATTTTTTTCAATTTTATTATCGAAATAAGTAGTAAAAACTTATGTATATTGAATTACTGATGATCTATAAAAAGCCTTAAACAAGAATTTAATTTAAGTTAAACTTAAAATGGAGGTCTCCACTTTAATAAAACAGAGTGAAGAATTTTAGGAAATAACTCATTATTCATATAATTAAAATAAAGCTGCTTCTGTGGTGAGAAATATAAGATGAAGGTGAACTCTGATATTTGGTGATAAAAAAGCATCCACCCTCTTATTTCTATTTTTCTCAACCACTTTTTCTAATTTTCTCACTCTTACTAGCACCTTTATATGTGAACATATTTGCTCAAAAAATGGTTTTCTACCTTCCTTTCACCTTTCTCTTTTCTCTCCTCCTTTTTCATTCACTCCTTATCCTGCAAATCTTAACCTGTTTCTCATCCATATAATTGCTCCCCACTCATTCCAATACCCTTCAATAAACAATCAAACCCGTTCTGATCCCCTTTCCTCTCCTCTATTATATTTATGGCCACTTTATACTCATTTTACTTCCCTCTCTACCCCTTTTTTTCAACCCATATCTCCAATTTTTATTATCACCCTTTGCATTTTTCTTCACTTACCCTCTCATCAATCCCTTTTCATTTCCTTCTCAAGAAATCCTCTTGTTTTCTATGAGCTATACAGGCATAAAGGTCTGGGGAAGTGATAAATAAGTATGATAAGAAATGGAAAGGGGTAGGGATGCTTTCAAATGGTCAGAGAGCCTTTGATTTCAAAGGAAAGGGTTTAAAATCATGAAAATAATTTTGTTGATAGAAAAGAAAAGAAATTTTTAACAGGGTAATGATATTGAAGATAATTTTTTATGTAATACAGAAGGTAGGAATGAAGAGGTAAGTGGTATTGTTCTACCAAACAAAATTATAATAAAACATGAGAAATATGGTATATAGCATGTATCAGGAATGGAATCAACTCAAAAAAACAAATAGATATCAAACAAACCATTTTTATACTATTCATTCTAATAAAATTTCATTTTATGTCTTTCTTTATTCATATTTTGAAGATAAAGGGTCAATATATTGTAAAAAATACTATTACATGCATATATTTTTTATTTATTAAATAGAAAAAAGAATAGATATTTATATTAGAGCTTAATTTTATCATCAAAGTATTATTCAATTCATTTTTATAAGTGGTTTTCATTTTTCAGATATTTAAAATATTATTAGTAGCTAATATAATCTTTTTGAATTATTAGAATTGAATATTTGTTTCAAATTCTTACTGGAAATTTTAATGGAAGATATTTATTCCCAAAATATTTTTCTTGAATGATTTACTATAGTGCCTTATAATTTCACCATATATTAACAATTAAGTAAAATTATTTGAACATTTAAGATCAATTTTCTTTCAATTTAAATTAGGGTGTGTCTAGTTTTAAATGCAACAAAGTATAAAATTATTTTCAAAATTTTGTAGCTTTCTAGTCTTGCTTAGCTGTGGGGAGGGCTGATTTCAACATACCATTACACAATTGTGTTTTTAATGCTTCAACATTGTTTCAAAAAATATTCACATGTTTTCAATAAATAATCAAGCTATGTTCATCAGAGTTTCAATATATTTTCACACTTTATTCCTTATTTTTTCATCTCTACCTCAATGTGTGCTCAATTAGATATGAGTTTAGGTTCAAGGTTTCAGACTTGCTAGCAATTCTTACCCCTGTATTGCATTGTGACTGGTCTTTTTCATATGATGTAGATAATTTAGCTTATTTAATTTAGAACTCTTATTTAACTTAAAGTGGCTGGTTTTTTAGGTTTATCCAACTCCCTTGGATTCTTCTTACAGCAAGGTTACTGTAAGAGTATTTCTAAATTGGTGGTGCCCAAAGTGGGTTTGAATTTTCTGGTTTTCAATTAATATTACTTTGTACTTGGACATGGTTATCCTGTAATAGGCTTATTTAATAAAAATTTATATTATTCTAACATTTTAATCTTATTCTTTTGGGATGTCTTCTTCCACTGGATATGGTGCTGCTTTTCTTGTTATGTCATTGCTTAGGATTGTATCTGGGGATGGGCTCAAGTTTAATTGGGAAGAAGTTAAAAGATATTTAAGCAGATATGAAGCTACTGCTTCTCTTAATGGGGCTTCTCATTTGGACATGGTGAAGAAAATCTGGTTTTTTTATTGTAGAAAGAGAGGTGGAGAAAGAGGTCATTGCTATGGATAATTATAAAAAGTGGGATTAATTAAATTTTTCAAAAAAGATGGTTGATAGATGGGGCAATAGGTATACTATGGTGTACCTAAAAAAGATTGTTAGTGATTGGCAAGCAAAAGGTGGTGTCTCTAATATTGTGTATTTCAAAAAGTTAGTGGAACAGTTTTACAAAGTGGTGGAATATATTTTTCTGGTGTAGGAAATAGGCCATGAAAATCAGGCCAAGGATTTTTTTTGGTCTTATTTTAGTAGGGATATCATGATGGATTTGTTGAAGGAACTGTCTAGAAAAAACTTGATGAAGGATCTGAAGAATGGGGAACAGAAGCTGCCTGCTCTAGAGGCCCTTAATTAGAATTTTCAAGAATATCTTAAACTTATGGTACTGGACAAATATCAAAAATCTTGTACTCAATATGTTAGCAAGTTTACCAAAGTTTTTGCTGAAAAAATGATATTGTGGTCAAAGCTCAAGGGAAAAGAAGGCTCAAATGGTTCAGACTGATTCTAAGGTTTAGGGGAATGTGGACAACAAGATGGCTGATTACTTGGCTTAATTAAATTATCAGCTCAAAATATTTGTTCAAGAAACTCAGAAGACCATTAGTACACCTTTGGCTTCATCATATTCTTCTTCTTCCTATCAATCTAGGGTCTATGAGAGGAGGAACTATGGTTTTAATGATAATGGTAACCAATTTTATGGGAATGGAAATGGAAATGGTGGTAGTAATGTGAATGGTAATGTTGGAAATTGTTTTAGAGAAGGTTTTGGAGAGCCTAGAGTGGGCTACTATTGTAATAGGATGGGGAAAAGGGCTGGAGATTGTTTTTATTTGGATAAGGACTTTCAAGCTGATATAGTAAAATTTGATGGAAAGTTTTATAAATTTCTATATGGATCTTTTATCAGACCCAGTGATGGGAAATCTCTTTTGTGTTTAGTAAGAAGGAATATGATGGCTGAAAAAATGACCAGATTTGAAGAAGTAAATGGTGATGAAGATGATGATGTTAAAGGTGGTAAAATTATTGGTGGTAATAAAGGAAGAAAAGTTGATAAGGGAAAATAAAAGGAAATGGAGATAAGTTAGGCCACTTTTGCTACTTCTTTTAGCTGATTAAAGCTGGGAATGTCTGCTTGGGTAGATGAAAAATTTATGACTGTGGAATATGATGTGGATGCTTCTAGGAGTGCAGTTGCTACTAAGGCAAAAGTAGAATTCAAAGCCAGTTAAGGGAAAAACCAGGCAAAGAAGAAATAGAGAAGATGGAAAAGAAACCCTACTCTAAGCTCAAAATATATATAATTCAGAAGGGGATGGAAGATATGGGGCCTCCAAGTTTTGTAAATTTGGATATTAATGGAGAGCCTATTACTGATTATGTTGAATCAGTTTTTGAGGAGGATGTACCATTAGCATTTCTCCCCAGGCCTATTTTTAGTGGTCCTACTCCTATGGAAGGGGTGAGGACAACCAGTGATGGATCTGTATAAGTGAAAGCAGTAGGCAATGCAGCTATGATTATTGAAGATGAAGATGTTATTATGGGGGGTTAAGATGGAAATGTGGGTCCCCAAGAGGTTCCCAGGGCCAAGATTGTTAAAAATAAAATTTAATATGAAAGGCCAGTAGTATCTGGTCAAGAAAATGCTATGTATTTGATTTTGAGTAGAATGAATTAACTTCAGATTCCTTTATCTTTGGCAGAATTATTTACAATTAGTCCTGCCCTTTCAAAATATCAAAAGAAGCATCTGAAATAGAGAAAGGTATTAGTAGGAGATGTGGAATATATTTTTTAAAATGTAGAGAAGTTTGGAGTGGAGGTTGAAACTCATTTTACTTCTTCTTTAGGGTATTTGTTGGTAACTTTAAATGGAAAAGATATGAAGGCCCTGGTGAATTCTTGGTCACA